>OY741966.1:7500000-10000000 GCA_963555595.1 Tethea ocularis
AATTTGTTACCGTGCTGTGCTCCGGGGAAGCGCTAACTGATGACGGCGTTGGTGATACTAGTTTTTATAAGACATATTTTCTATGTCAGATTGAGTGTTGTACGTGAGTTAATGAAATACTTAAATTATGATACGAATGATAATCGATTACAATCGACAGGCCAGTTGGTTAAGCTTAAGACCACCTATCGCGCCGCAGGTCGTGGGTTCGATTCCCATCCAAGACAAACATTTGTGTGCATGAATATGTCTGTTTGTTCTGAGTCTGGGTGTAATTATCTATTTAAGTATGTATTTACAAAATAAAGTAGTATATCAGTTATCTGGATTTCATAGTACAAGCTCTGCTTAATTTGGGTTCCGATAGCCGTGTCTAAAGAATGTCCCAGAATATTTATTTATTCGACGGTCTTGTGAGGGTCGCGGGAAACCACTGGATGCGGGTAGCCCAAGGATGGCTGGCCATCGTGGAGATCCTTGGGGTAGGCCTTTGTCCAGCAGTGGACGTCTTTTAGCTATGATGATGATGATGACCATACATTTACCAGTGGGATGGTGCGGAGTAGGACTGGGTGCAATGTGTGGACGAGACTTGCGTTCCTTCTCTTTATGCTCGGCCTCCGATTGGCTGAGAGCGATCGCCAATTGCAATTCTTCTTCTTCTTGAAGCTCTTCTGCTGTTTTACCTCCGGGGGGACGTTTCTGTAGAATTAATAATAAAGTGAATGTTTGCATACAAAAGTTAAAATTAAAAAAAAATGTCATGGAAAATTTGAACATGACAGTTCATACAGCGTCATATGCACTGTTTAGATACATCATGACACATTGTATAGGATTCTAGCTCACGTTACATATAACGTGGCTACTACAACTGGAATCCGATTCACGCGTCTTCGATGTCGAAAACGCAACAATTGGACCCCTAAGCTATCACCGCTTCGAAAGTTATTTTCCCCCCAGAACGGATTGGAAGACTTTATGCCTTTTGAATTACACTTTTTACACGACTGCCCGAACAAGGAGTGTAATGTTTTCAGAGTCCATGCAGACAATTATATACGCTTGTGAGTTTTTTTTTACTACGTACCTATACGTACCTGCCTGTGTTTGACCACAATCTCACCGTGGTCAGTGACTTTTTACACGACTGCCCGAATAAGGAGTGTAATGTTTTCAGAGTCCATGCAGACAATTATATACGCTTGTGAGTTTTTTTTTACTACGTACTTATACGTACCTGCCTGTGTTTGACCACAATCTCACCGTGGTCAGTGACATTGTGGTGATAAGCACACAAAGTCTAGAAGGAACTGGCTCTCAAGTGCAGCTGTCGGAACACACCGAAAGGTGCTTAGCGACGGATTTTCAACTGAGGGTGGTAGCCAGCCAGGCGGGTACAAGTTTCTATACAGTCTTTCTTTTCATGACAATTTGAATCCATCAACCTAGTAAGGGTGTTTCATGTTTATTCACTTTATATCAAAATAACTGAATTAAACATGTTTGATTTTCATAAACCCTACTACAGGGATGGCGAACCAATGGCACGCGACACAATATTTTGGGCACGTCACTGATCACAAAATTCATAATGCACTACGAATAAAAGTGTGAAGTAGGTCGCGAGTAATTGAGTTGATAGTACCAAAGTTAGTAGTTAGTTATTTTCCAAATAGATACAAAATTATTTAATGGCACGTCTATGAGCTCATTAAACATTTCTTTAGAAAAATGGCACGTGGATATGTAAAGGTTCGCCATCCCTACCCTACTACCTTGCTCAATTTAATTACTCAGTTAGTTAGATTATATACCTACGTAGTACATACCTATTACTTGTATTATTTTATAAATACTCATATACTCAGTAATCAGTAATAACTATTTTTCCTTGTTGTTAACCTATATTCAAAATTTGTGTATAAATAAAGAAACAACATCTGTACATCTAAGAATTTAATGTCACAAAAACATGCTATAATCTAACAATGTCAATACCTACAATAGAAGAGTATGGGTATTATATCTAATTAATAAGAAAATAATAGTGAGTTTGTATGACTGCCTGTCAATATCTATTAATCTTTTAACAGAAACCAATGTTGGTTGTAGAAAGACATTATTATGAGATAAATTAAAATATATTTTATCAACTCAGACCTAAAATAGTTTAAGTATAAATAGAAAAATTATAATCAAAACATGATAAGAAATTTCCACCAAGTCACAAACTCATAAAAATGTAATGTCCACATAAAATATAGGTTCAAACAATTTTTTTACATCAATGAAATTATTAATAATTATTAAAATAAAACCATTTTAATTTTGCTTCAATCTCCTAACAAACTTAGGTGTCTCAGGCACAGTTAGAGGTGCTACTGATTTTTCTGGAACAAATGCTATCTTTGAAGGTACAGGCTTTGCATGGTGGACAAGTTTAGATCTTAAATCAGCCTTATTTTTTTCTTCCATTTCTTGTTGCTGTTTTTCTTTCAGTTTCTTTAACCATTCTTGTTCTTCTTCTTTTTCTTTGAGCTGTTTATCAAATTTTTCCCTTTCAGCTGCCCGTTTGACTGTTGACAACTCAAACGGCACTGGTTTGATGACCTGCACAGGTTGAAGCACTGGCTTGAAGGGCTCTTTATAAAGTACTACAGGTGGTCGAGCTTCGAACTTTATGTGGTTCTCTTTATTTTCGGAAGATGTTGTGGAGGCACTACTTTTAACAGTGGTGCATTTCTTTACAGCAGTAGGTATAGGTTTTGCTTTGAATAAGGTTGCCTGTTTACGTTCCTCCTCAATTTGACATTGAATTCTTTCCTCACGTCTTCGTTTTAGTTCTTCATCACGCTTTTCAAATGAAAATGGTTCAGGTTTGAGTGGGCCTTGACGTGGCTGTGGTTTATCTACATGTTTCTCAGAAGGCTTTTGATGTATATTTTTATCAGCTGAAGCACTTTGTTTGTAGTGAAATTTGGGACTGACAGGTTTAGTAGTATGAACTGATGGTTTAGCAGGTATGTGTGGTTTCTCAAGTATGTGTTTAGGTGCTGGCCGGGCTTTGAAATTCTGAACTTTATCAGGAGACTGTGCTACTTTCTTATGTATTTCAGTTAATTTGAATGGCTCAGCAACAGTACAGGGTCTCCTTGGCACATCAGGGAGATTCTTAGTGCCCTCAAACACAGATTTAGGTATGGGCATAGCTTTTATCTTGAACTTCTTAATTTCTTCTAACTCCATTTCCTCTCTCTCCTTTTGAGAAATTATATGTGTAGTTCGCGTGCGAGCCTTAGCTCTAAGCATCGGTGATTGAGGAACAGTGAGACCTGAAGGAGCGCTCGGTCCGTGGGAGCGGAATATTTGGGGACGTTTGGAATGAAAGCGTCCTGGTGTATCCCGCTGAAAATGAAAAATAGCTTCAGCCATAGATACGAATTTTGTTCGAGATAGATTATTGGAAGATCCAGTAGTCCTTACACACTTCTGGTGAAATTCCAGTGTTTGATTAGTCCCATTTAATTCCCTTTTTACTTGGTTTTCTTTCAAAGCAGCTATATCGATCAGTGATATAGATTTTCTCATAGATCCATAGTTATCTTCTAGAGGTAAATCACAACGATTATGGTCGCCAAAATCCTCTTCAATTGGGGTCACTGGTTCATCTTTGATATGAAGTTTACCACTTGGTGTGAAATATAATTCACCACGAAAGTTGGTGACGTATTTGTTCATTTTCTACGAAATAATTGGTAAATCAAACTACAAACAACACAAAGACACAAATCTTCAATAATCTTATCGACTTGTACGGAACAAAAACGGTTACATTCAAAGCGTTTAAAATTTTCAAACTAAATTAATTCTGACGTAAGATTCAGTGTTGCCGCTCGGCACATTCATTCAACTTTTAAGGATACGTACGACACACCGTACGCAAGAGATAAAATTGCCATATTTTACCGAATGTACGTGTTTACTGAAAATATTAGTTTTGTTCAGGGGGATGCAACAAGGTAGCCCGCGAAATTCAAATTTTATTAGGTTTTTTGCTAATTGCAGCTCAGTTATAGGTCGTAAGTTTGTCATCATCTGATTCACGACAAGAATGGTAGTATATTTACTGATTAATAACAAAAGAATTATCATATATAGCTAATTTACTTCGACACTATTAGATCTGTCACTCAAATTCGAACATAATAATGTTTGTAATAACAAAAATACAGTCATGGACAAAAATAACAACCTCTTGAGTATGTTTTGGGTGATTTTTGTTAATTTTGCATTTCACTGAATAGATTATTAGATTTAATTCATTGTCATATTACTTTAATATTTCAAGTGACCGTTTTACATTATAAGCGAATCTCCACCGCTTAAACTAACAAGGTTGTGAAAAATCTACTGTCAGATCAGACTGAAATTGCAAAGAAAAAAGTATCAAGCCCAACGGTCCAACTCTCACATTAAATAACTGCGATTACAAATTTACATTTGCAGTTTGAGATCCTCAATAAGAGATCGTCCTTCAAACCAAACTTTCGGTACTGAACCTTCGGTGTGCGAGTCAAACTTGCACTTGTCCGGATTTTTAGTTTTCGTGTAGGCATTGACTTCACTTCACTTCACTTCTTGACTATGATGTTGACACAAGCGCACTGGCAATACTGTACTGACTGGTCTATGTCTGTCTGACAGTGACATGAATGACAGTCAGTCAAAATATTTTTTGTTCTAGCGTAGCATAGCGATTAGCGAGCGAGGTCAAAAAAACACAATTAAAAATTACAACTGCAGCGTTTGTGTGAATTTGCAAAATTATTTATTTTACGAGCAATTTATCTATATAGATAATAATATAAATAATGGCCCAAGCCGCCGCACTTCCTAATCCAAATACTCTGTTGCCTCTCGAACTCGTGGACAAATGTATCGGTTCCCGGATTCATATTATCATGAAGAATGACAAAGAAATGGTTGGGACCTTGCAGGGCTTCGACGACTTTGTGAATATGTTGCTAGATGACGTCACTGAATACGAGTCAACGCCCGAGGGAAGAAAAATAACCAAGTTGGACCAAATATTATTAAACGGTAACAATATTGCAATGTTAGTGCCTGGAGGAGAAATGCCCGGAGATAATTATGATGGCCAGTAAAATGTTTTAATTTAAGTTATAGGTAAATAAATTATTTTAAGCTGTTTTAGTTTTTTAATCTTTCTTCAGTCTAAAACATGCACCTAACCTTAGAGTAGTATGTTTGTAATTTATTGTCACTGAACTACTGTTGTATTAATTAGCTAAGACCTTGACTGATGTGATTGAAAATGTACTTTAATGAATTGACTTACAGTTCCAGTTTTTTTATATTTTACCTAATGGACATAGGTATCAACACCGAACTGTAATGTATCATAAAGAGCATAATGTATTTAAACAGAAAACATATTGATAATGCTCATTTGAAAATTATCTTTTGCCAAAATAGCACTGCTAGTCAAATAAAAAAATAACAGTATTCATATTTTTTCTGATAAGTTTAAGATTAATTCAAAATTGAAAAGCTTGTAATCCATATTTCATTTCATCATAAAGTAATAACAACTTACTTGAGGTTGTGTAGGTCCATAGTCATTGGCTGTATCAACTATTTCTATCTTAGCGGATGAAGACGGTGGACGGCTAACTTTGTCATAGCAAGCATCACAAACTCGGACCTATTAGGACAAAATTACCTGCTAATTAAAATTTTAACACAATTATGTGAAATTGGCCATCATATTTTTTAATTCTGGAACTGACGGATCAGACATAAACATTGATGCAAATTAGATGAAATGATTTCTATAACAAAGACCATACTAGATTTATTCTTGAGACTTGAAATCAAGACAACTTTGCTTGTATGGATATACCAAGTATATACACTAGCAAGTTGCCTATATTTTTAGTATTTGACATGTTTATTTGAAATTTTGTAGGTCATCATCATCATATTTTACTTTATGCACTTGTTGTTTTTAACTGTTATTTCTGACCATGACATTGCCAGAGACATTGATCACTTGATGGAGCCATAAATATGAAATTGGAATTGGAAATAGTGATTGGAAAGGTATTTTTTTCCATTCATTAAATTATTGAACTGACAATGTCAGGGCATAATAATAAGACATTTTGGAAGTAATCTGGTACCCTAAAACTACAAATTCTGATGTCTGGTTATATAAGATGAGCAACTTCAAAACTTACCTCTTTCTCTATACCAAACTTGGGCAAAGTGGATGTTTTAGAGCTGCACTGCTGACAGAACACTTGACCACAAGCACGACAGTGGTGCCTCCGTACTATTAATGAGAAAGTTGTGCGACATCTGCAATAAAGTAATGTATTAATTTAGGGCCAAAACAATGGTAAAGAGATCTATTTACCTGACACTCTTATTTAAAATATATAGTGTAATCTCAGTACAAGTACAATAAAAGTAGTACAAAGATAGTTTAAGATAATTAATACATTCTAAAAAGTATACTTGTTGTAAATAGCTAGGTTTTAGCATAAAATGTTTACAGACAACTATATCAAGGTTGGACAGTTCAATTACAAATGAGACAAAATTTAAGAGCTTGTCACAAACCTGTGACACACTTCTCCATCTGCCCATTCTGGTGCTGTATCAGCTGAGAACATTGCATCAGATTCCTTTAGTGTTGGGAACTTGAATCCTTCAGCTTTCAGAATGTTAACTGTATCCTGTTAACAACCATAAAATTTTATTCCACTTTAATTTCACAAAATACACTATCAAAATCAGTTGTTTAATACCATTTTTTGCCTAAAAGTAATGAAACACAAAGGAGATATGAAATTACACCTGACAGTGATATTTGTTTGGTACTTCACATTGTTATGACTTTATGACTCACGCGATTGACTGATAAGATGACGCGGTGAACACACGGCAACTCATATATTTTCTATTCAGCTAAAATGCAAGTATTCGTGCTGAATCTGTGTTGATAACTGTACATTTAACTGTGAATGCTTTATAAACTACTTTGTATTTGTCGCTCGCTTGCACTTGTACGACTTCATTTGCAGCGAATCGACGTGTCATTGGTACGTTTGAGGAAAAAAATTATGAAAATACTTACGCGGTTGTGTGTATTACCTATATAGCCTATAGGGCCAATATGCGAATCAGTGAATGTTTAAAGATATCATATGATAGAGAAACAGTTTCCGCACCGCGGTTTTAGAAAGACAATGGTTAATTCGGAATCAAGAATACCTACCCTAAGTCTAATTCCTTAATTACACTACACCTAAGTTTATCAAATTATAGGTAGGTACGCCACCTGTGGCGTGATTCAGGAGTAATATTGTAGGATTAGTTTCATGGACTAAATTACTATAAAAGGAATTCTGGAATGATTACTATATAGATAAAGATAAAATCATGACATAAGGGCAATGACACGAATCGTATATACCTACAATGTAAACAAATCAATTAGTCGAGTTTACTGCTGCGAGTGGCCAGCTGATTACATTAAATTAAATAAGTGTTGACTTATTAGTGTTCATATTGTGCAGGTATATAACTGGCAACTAGACAATGTGTTCAGAATTTGTTCTAAAATAAGTTGTTAATTACATACGAATAAGTAATTAGATTAACTAGGTACATAAGGTGCGACCTGTCAAGAAACAGTACCTACTTACCATCTAATATACCGCACCTTAGTAGTACCACACATGAATTAATAGTCACTACATATATATGTAGTATCTAAATATGCAGCATTTCATTCCTAAATAACTAAGATTAAATATTTTAAGAAACCCTGATACACTAGAAATGAGGTGATGATTTTCAAACGGCTGAGCAGATTTTCATGAAACATAGCTAAGAAAGAACTCTCTGGATTTAAGACACCTTTCAAACGAAAAAATTCTCTGACTATGATAAGATTGTGATCATCACATAGGTATATAAACTATGAGGAAAGAAAAAATACTTATTTTCGATTAGCCAGAAGAAAAGCAGACAGCTTGGATTGAAATCACCTAGGGCTAGGCCCTACCTGTCACCAGTTTCATCTTTTGTATTTACCTGTACAGCTCTATATTTCGGTGCATTCCTGAATGCGAACGCCCAAGCTTGTATGAGTTCAAGGATCTTGGTGCGGAGATTCTCATGGGGCGTGGTCTTCACCAGGTCGCGCAGCATCTCACAGAAAGCTTTCGAAGTCACTTCATCGTGTATTCCAGAACCTATGGGATGTTTAGACTATTGTTAATGTTTAAATGTTTACAAACATGAATCATTCTTTAGATGTATTATAACATATTTAGTTTGTGTTTTTTACATGACTCACAGACGATATAATCATGTTTTTTTCTTAACAATTTTTTTAGTCGAGTGTCGACTTCATATCAAAAGGAGTCGTAAGGCGGCTATTACCAGTAGCATGGTTATTGTTACCAGTGCCCTGGTATATTTTTTGGGAAAGAACAAAAGGTGGTAGCCTCTGTTGGCTTTATCAACCATACTGGACAAAAGTGCCCCAGATTATTTGTTCTAAGGTGAGACTTCAGCAGTCTCAATAAGTTGATGAATTCTATGGATTGAATTTTGATATTTTCAATAAATACTCTTGAGCTCACGTCTAGGACAAATCTACTATAAATACCTACATATGTCAAGTATACCACAGCAGGTTTATAAGAAGTAGAATATTATACTGCATGAGATTACATTGCTCCATACAATATTATGTTGATATGTACTAAGCTGCTGAGAATCATATTACAATACAACAGATGTTGACCACAAGTACTAAACATATTAACAGCCTCATGTAACATTATTCTTTATTATTTCAAGAGTATAGGAATCTTTATGAGTATTAAGTTGACCCACCATTTTGGATATACAGCAGATTTATTTTCAACCCTAAAACTGATCTCACTAGGTTGAAAATTGATAGTCTGTACTGTAGGTTTGTTATATCTAGATATAACTGTTTACCCTCATCTGTTCAAAGTTCCATTGTAAAATTATCAGTTGTTACACAAATATCACTTACCACAGTTCTTAACAATACTTTCCAGAGTAAGTAAAGAAAACATTGCTTGATGAGGGTTTTGTGAGTAAAGTTTCTTTTTGACTGCACCAACAGCATATTTTGGTCTAAAACATAAAAAAAATCTCATAAATTAATATTATCAGCACTATAGACAAATTATTATACCTACTTATTAAGTTGTTTACCCAATTAAATAATATATGGTATGGTAACTATACATTTTAATTCATTTTCTTATGCAGATAATTCTTACATATACTACTATTTTTTGAAAACACATACTTATATAGATAAATACCCCTATACTGAGGATAAACAAACTATACATAGAATTTTTACAATGTTGAATATGATATGGGTTCATAGATCAATTAAGATTGTTAGTGGAAAACAAAGTGCATATAGTTAGTGAATAGCACTAGTCCGTCATCAGTATTTCATACCATGACATATTCTTGTTGAACTAGTGTCGCCCCCTGGATGAACCCACATTTTACACTCCTGATTCATGAGTATAATTAATTTATGCATATCCAGTTTATCCAATACTATGTGATTTTGGTAACAAACAGCTGGTTTGTCAACAGTGCATTAGATAAATGTGATTTATTGCACAAAGATACGTATTTACATTCAGTATAGTGATATACCATATGGTGACTTTTCAATGAGTAGCCAAATATTGCTATTGAGTACAATAATCCTTGAATATTTGGCTACATATTGAAAATTAACTCTATATCGATGTGGGAGTGAAGCTGTGGATTATATTCACTCTTTTCTCAATTGAAGAATCATGTTTTGGAAGCCAAGAACTGCCAGATGTCATGTTATGTCATGTGGTGGTCAACCAATAATAATTCATCATTACCAGAGCAATAAGGAAGTAAATATTTCAGGATAATATAGTGAGTTTTACTCTTTGCTATATTTTCAAATTACAAATATTATAAATGTGAAGGTTTGTATGTAAAAATGAGTTTGCAACTTCTTCATGCTCAAAGGGCATGGGATGGATGGAAGCTGACACCCTGGATTAACACAAGGCTACTTTTAATCCCCCAGGAACATAAGATCCCTCTAGATGTGGGTAAAACCGTGGGGTAGACTTAAATAATTTATCAGAAAGGGGTACTTAGCTTTATTTTTAGGCCTAAAGATACTATTTGAAGCAGTAAAAAGGGTGAGCCCAACTGTTACAGTTGGGCTAATAAATAAAATATTTAACTGCAAATATCAATTCAGTAACAGTCAATGAAAGGTGTAGAATTGTAGGGCCTTAAAGTGAAAATTTCATGCGTATGAAAACTGCAGACAAAATTGTTGTAACAATAATGTTGTTTTTATTATGATGGTATAAATAGTTGACACTAAATATTGCAATTTATATGCTAATAAGTACTTACGAACAATCATTTTGTCTAATCAGATCACAAATTTGTAGGATTGTCGGCCAATCGGGGTCCAGCCGTAGATTACTCGTAGCTTTATCTAGAATAAATTATTTCACCACTAAAGTAGACAAAATCGTCATAGCAAATTTTCAAAGTATTAGTAGCATTTCGATGTATACAAATTATACATAACTATAACTTTAGAACCGTAGATTGTGATTTAGTGTACGCAATAATAAGAAAGTAAAATGGAAATAAGAGAAAAGTGTTCAATATCTCTTTGCTATGTAATTTGAATTTCATGTTTGGTAATGATACATTAAAGCTAATTAAGATTTAATCATGAGATACTTACCAAGTAACTTATCGAAATTACTAGCTCGAAACATCCTTCCCTAATATTAAAAAAACTTTTGTTTTAGAAAACCAACAGTAATTGATTCGATGGACAGAAAAATGACAGCACACTTTTGTCAAATTTGTTATTTGGTTCTGTATGTTGGTCAACATGAATGTCATAATAGCCAATGAGTATTGTAGAATCGTAGAGTCCTTCCTTTAGTCGATTTTACCATAAACAATACGAGTTTGTCATTTTTGTATGAATAGTATAGTGTAGTGAATAGGCTAGTTGAAAATAATAAAGGTTACATGTCGATAACGTTAGCAATAAATGTAAGTAACGTAAACTGTTGGATGTAACAAATCTGTTATTTTATCCGTACCTATACTTTTCTAAAATTGGTGTTCTAAATATTTTATACTCTGCCTGTAATTTATTTTAATATATTTTTACCCGCTAAAGAAACTTTTTGGCGGGAACTTGCGAAGTGACGTGGCGTTTAATTTTATATTCATAATCGTGTATTTTGAGTTTTATTGAATACTGGCTATTCCCCTCGGTTCCACTCCCGTTCCCAGGATAAAAAGTAGCCTATAACCTTCGGAGATAATGTAGTTTCCTATTAGTGAAAGAATTTTTCGAATCGTATACCTAAGTAACTCCGGAGATTAGCGCGTTCAAACAAACAAACTTTTCAGCTTTATTCATTGTATCTATCTATACGAGCATATAATTATATAAAATTTGAAATCTCGGAAACTGCTCCAACGATTTTCATGAAATTTAGTATGCAGAGGGTTTCGGGGGAGATAAATCGATCTAGCTAGGTTTCAATTTAAAAAAAAAAACGAGCAAAGCTCGGTCAACCAGGTATGTAGGTACTATAGATTATCGATGGTATTCTGTCCAATAAAGATCAATACAAGTGCACCAGTGAAGTGAAATGAAATGATTAGGTACGAGTACTACCACCATTCTTTAAGGTCAACTTCTGAACGAAAGTGTAGTATTCAATTAACATACCTAAAGTTACTTACATGTATCCAGGCATCAATTACAAATTACAGCAATGAAACAAATGATATAAGAAGATGTCATGGAACTAAGATATCTCTTTGTAAGATATATATAGAATGTTATTGTTGTGTCATATCCATATTTAAAAAAGGAACAATACAGAAAAGGATTTTATATTAAAAAAATAAATCTAGGTACTAATAACAAAAAGAGTGTTGGTCGATTTAAGAGAAATATAAATACAACAGACATATACTTCAATACCAATTTTTTAATGTGTTCGTGCAATCATCAAACGTCGTTATAGAATAAATTTAATTGTTCAGCCGAACATAACGGCGTATTGACACGAAGTGTTCCATCAAATTTCGCATAATCAATCACATAGCCCTGCTTTTCTTTTGAATAATCTATTACCTGAACAAAACGGTGTCCCCACAGTATTTCTTGTGCTGTATAACTAGATTTTGCTTGAACAGGTTGGCCAGTAGATTCGATGGTACCTTCAAAAACCACAAGGATTTCCAATTCTGATCTCAGAATATCCAGAGCTGACATAGAATAAAATGGACTGTGTTCATCTATCTTATGCACGACAGAAATAGGATACATAAACGAAATATTTTCACTGGAATCAACAGATAGATTTAGTTTTATTTGTTCATTTAACTCTTCGCTCTTTGTGACATATCTAATGAGGTAAGCATGGACGCTGACATCGATGATTCTCGACTTCCTCGTGTTACCAACTCTGAACATCAAGCATAGTATGCGGTTTCTCTGATTGATGATGGCATTTTTAGAAAACAGAAGAGTTTGAGCACGATTTTTCGGTCTGGTCAATTTTGCGAAAACTATACCGACAATGAAGGACTGCGTTATAGTACCAAGGATACTCTCGATGCACATTGTTAACATGGCTGTTGGACATTCCATTGTTAAACTTCTAGTTCCATAGCCGATTGTAGTATGGACTTCTATACTAAATAGGAATAGAGATGTGAAGCCGTAGATCTCCCGAACGCACGGAACTCGTTCTGTTGAATTGTTGCCATACGGTAAATGTTGAATTTCAAAGTCTCCGTGTACATACATAATCATCCACCACACGCCCGTGAAAAATAACCAGATGAAGACGTATGTCAGAATACAGAAGACGAGTGTCCATCTCCATCTAGCTTCTATGAATGCCGCAACGATGTCGGGAATTACGTGATATTTGAATTTCTTAGATTTTTCCAAATTGAATTGGCCAGATTTGAACACGATGCGTTCTAAATTTCTACGATGACTTAAATTTCTTTGATGAATATGTCTGAAAATGGAACGGGATAAATAATATTTCCAAACTGTTAAACAAGTGCGATTATGTCTGTATCAAATGTTTTGTTATTAGTCATTTAAGTATATATTTACCTGCATAAACGTAAGCTCCCATTTGGTTTTTCACTGGTTGTAGCATTTTCAACATCCATCAAATTATAACTATTCCCATTCAGAAGGTTCTCCATTGCAAAAATTTTGTTAACAATTTTTTTCTCAGTTAATTTAATATTATTTAAGTCTTAATTAGCTATCATCTGGCGGGCGACTAACATAACTACTTCCGTATTATGTATGAGTGTATACGAACTACCAACGTGATATAATTCATTATTTAAACAAAATAGATAAAAAGGCGTGAACAAGAGACGTTTTTGCATCTTAAGGCCAAGCATTTCATAGCGCTCGTATGGAAATCAGTCGTAGATAGGATTGTAACAAAACACCAATAGCCAAATAAAACTTATAGGTATGGACGGGACGGACTTATAGGATTTTAAATGGACTGATGGCTACTGAAACCTGGCGAGTGGATGTGAGAAGGGGAGAAAGGGAAGATATGGCAACTATATCGGTAAAGGCACCTTAATGTTAGTCTTCTTCGCAAATCAGGAAACCTAATATCGTACTAGGATTGCTTTTTACGATTTGTGAAACAAGTAATTCAAAATGAAGACCTTAAATCTGTGTCAATTCACATAATGATATAATTTATATTATCTATAGAAGATGTAAAGATACTGTTATCATAAAACTTGGGGATATAGGTTATTTACATTATGTGTTATTATTTTTAGTGTTGACCTTTTTAGATAATATGTTCGTATAGGAATTCAGTCTTCTCCTATTTGAACGAGTAGAAACGTAATAGGTATTATCATTCTTATAAGAAAAACAAGTAAAGTAGTAGGTACTTACCCAAAAGAAACCGAATCGGTGCCGTTGGGGTGGTAGAGTGACGTCTCTAAAACTTAGTTTTGAGTTTGTCTATTCGTTAATAGATGGCGCTATTAGAAAAGTATTTATATTTCGAAAAACATAAGTTTCATTAAGAAATAAGAAAAAAACATTACCTATCTACTGTTTAACGTCTTGATAATATACTCTTTATAAATTGTCAAGATCATTTACGTGGACAGTATATTCGTTGAGCCAAGAGCGTAAAATGAGATCATACAATAGATACCTACTTACATATATTTACAATGTCTGTAGGTAGGTACTACAAAGTAGATAACCTACTGAAAGGATTTTTTTTAAATGACAAACAGGCAGACGATCCACCTGATGGAAAGTGCCATACACGTTTGCCATACCAGGGGCATTGCTAACGTGTTGCCGAAGTTGAAGATCTCTTTTTACGCTTCTTATGAAGAACCCCGTATCGTAGCACTGAGGGAAAACCGTATTGGGGAGCTACGCAATCCACATCCGAATAGTCCGTAGCAAGAACGTCCGACTGAATCGTTGTGTGGATGATCGAGGCGGCTCGAGGATGTGAGGATGAACTCTACAACATCGGCGATTAGGAATTATGAATACTTTCCATTATCTAAACCACAGCTAATACCCTACCTACCTAATTAAATAAATTAATAAGAAAACTCAACTGAACTAGATATAGAAAAAACTAAACCGAAAGGAAATATTTTAAAATTGGAATGAACAATTTTCGTCTGGTCTAAGCCTGTTACCCCATCAAGAACATGCATGGACGTCCCGCGTCACTCCCAGAGGCCGTTTTGGCGGGATGCAACAGGGAGGCCGGCATTGGCAGGCGGAAAGAGCAACGGCCATGACAGTCGAAAGAGCAACATTACAGGCGGGGAGCGTAATTCGATAATCGTCGTGCTCTTGAACGCTCCACACCGTTGTCAGACCATCTATCATGTTGACTGACTTGCCCGATGAAGTATGTAATAACTGGGTGTTAAACAATGTCACAGAGGGATGTGAGAATGTCGTGTAGGGTAAATACAATTTCATGAGGACAACATTTTCTGATGTATTATTCTCACTCCATCAAATGTGCCATCAATTAGTCGGTCAAGTATATGTATATGTCATTAATAAAAACTTACTCATCATCTCAATTCTTTGGTACCTAGCAGCTGTAGCAATAAGGTAGTGCAACCTTCTCTGCAATTCTATATTAGTATATCTATCGGCTTTGGTGAGTGTATATTTCTGCCTTGATAACCAAACAAAGGCTCAATGTAAATCTTCGTTGTTAGTCTCGACAATAACTGGTTTTCATTGTTAACCAATCTGTTATATTATTGGCACGGTTGCGATGTATTCCTACTTTATGTAGGCACATGTCTGAAAATTGCGAAAGCTGCTAGCTAACTACATATATACCTTAGGTACTTTTATACAACTTAGTCGGCAAACAAGCAACCTATGTTTCTATCCTTTGAGTTGTCCATATTTAATTCAAATGTATTCGGCTTTTTAAATTCCAAATCTAAAAAGGTATTACGGAATAAAATTGCTCATGCATCGAAACAAATTGCAGACAATTATTCAGCAGAAACTAGTGAACTGCAGTACATTTCTCTACGACAGCTGTAATGTATGAAAATCAGTTCTGACCAATTTAGTTAGAACTCTTAGGTATTCTGAGGACTTAGTATTAGCGGCAGGTCAAGTTTAATTGGATGGCATACCTATGAGTGATTGACAGACAGACAGACGACTAATGAGACAAATGTCGATGACAGAGTTGATGGCGAACAATCGGGAACATGGTCTCTTGAGCAATTCTTTTGGAGGCGTAGTTATAATCTTTAAAATACATTGCTAGAACCAACCAACCTTGGAGTCAGTATTTCAAATAATTTGAAAAAAAATATCATTTATAAACACACATTTACGTCAATGTTTACACACAGTCATCTTGCAAAAAGTTTGCAATACCACAATAGGATAGTCAAACATTTGTACAAACAAAAAACGGGACCAAAATCTTATCTGTAAAGGCGGATAGCAAACAGGCAATTGTTTCCGAGCGCGTGGCCAGTTAACAAATAATCGCGGCAGACAATTGGAATAGGTACCAGCGCAGCATTGCAAGAGTAGGTCCGCACGCTTCTGGCAGGCCAGTTGACGTTATCCTGGCGCTCGATGCGCACACGCCGAGGGTCTGAGTTCTGACAACCCTGGGACGGCAAAAGTACGCGAGAACCACTGTATATATAATCAAAAGTTGTATAAAACCAGTTATTATATGTGTTTACAATGATGGAACTTGTTATTGACAAGGGAGGCTGCATGCGAGATGCTGTATGTAATTTTTAAAGATGGTAAGTGGCAATGATTCAAATATTGGTGTACTTATTATAATGGTCATGATTTTAAATGTGCTCTGGATGAAGTTTTAACTTCAGAAGGATTTGATAGTATTTCCGTTACTAAAATGGGAATAGGTTAGGCAATAGTAATATTATAAAGATGTAAAGTTTTTACTGTGGGAGGTAATCTTCGGAGCTAGGTACCTACTGATCCGATTCTGAATATTCTTTCCTTAATATGAAGCTACATTATCCCGATTGCTATAGGCCATCAAAACCCAGAAACGCGATCAGAACCCCGGTAAACAACCAGTACCTACCTTTACATTAAGTAAAGGCAAAAAGTTATTATTGCGATAAAGTAAAATTACATAAAAGCTAGATAATTCTATATCTGAGATAATCGTTGGTTCTGGACATAATTTTTATGAATACTGGAAACACATTTGAAATTCAAATACAAATAGGTACTTACTATACAATATTACATTTATATCTAAATTGATATATGATGGTCACGCCCCAACCTGTTGTATGGAACATTTACCATAAACCAGGTGTTGCAATATTTCCAGTATTCTCCTCTCGAATGTGACCTTAAAAAGGTTTACATAGTTAAATTAAAAACAGGGTTATATTCTAATATTGTATTTAATGATGATTTTGACGTAGGTAACTGTTATAATGGTCATGAATAGGTACTATTTGCATACCTACCTACATACATTTACTCGATACCTACTCGTGTACTACGAACTTTAAACTTTAATCAAACCTTAGCTTAGAATTTAGAATGTATTAATAGTTTTAGCTGCTTGAGCTTATTTTTTTACAGCTGCCGACCCATTTTACGTTTACAAATATTAGCTACATAATATATAAAGGTTAGGATGATTTCTAATAGTTAATTATAACAAAATCGTAGGCAACATTGTTAAATCTCTATTTTTAATGCACTGGAGGGTGCCACAAGAGCTGCTAAGTGGAAGCGTTTAAAAAATAAATTAGTCGGTAACTAATTGTAACAAGGTAAATACAATAAATAAAGTAATCTCTTCTAGCTATGATAGTAGGTGTTTAGAGAGTGCTGCATGACGGAATTAAAAAAAAAGAGAATTGTATTTTTTTGGGTTTAGTTATTTCACATAATCGTCTAAGCTTTAGGTACTCTTATAATAACTAACCTAATCACAAATGTTAAAAATATTTGATCTATTAGTTAGTTTATCAAAAACAAAGAAGATTAATCTAATAGTCAATCAGATATTCATTTGAATGGCAATAAAAGTATTTCTGTATCAAATATCTGTGAGCTCTATTATTGTTGATCCGTGTGCAGGTGAAGTGTCATCCAGCCTACAACATACCTCCGACTTCCGAGACAATAATGTAATGACTCACACGATTTTTATTAATTCGTGGGTTGACGATCATGCAACTTATATCCAGAACAGAAAATAATGTTTAAGCACTTAACTCTTGTGTATTGTCTTTGAGTTCCAAAATGTTTAGGATTCGAAATAATTTTATAAGGTACTAGCTGTTCCGCGCGGTTTCACTCGCGTTCCCGGGATAAAAAGTAGCTTAATAACTTTCGGGAATAATGTAGCTTCCTATTAGTGAAAGATTTTTCAAATCGGTTCAGTAGTTTCGGAGCCTATTCAATGCAAACAAACAAACAATCAAATCTTTCCTCTTTATAATATTAGTATATTATACCTATTTGAATTGATTATGTTTTCTGGCTACACTAATTTCAGTTACTCACTTTTTTTTTTCACCGAAAGCTCAAGCTCGCTGTACGATCCAAACCTGTCATATTCGTCACGGCATTCGACGTTATTACCATCATTGCCTTAAAAGCCTTAAAATAATACAAAGATCCATCTTCAAAAAAGAGTTTCAGCTTCGAAATTGGAGTCACAAAAATAGTGATAAAATTCGAAATAATTATAAAATGTGAATATTTGACTGGCAACGAATGTACTTGACACATAGATAAATACTTAATACCCTGGAATATATTACATAGGTTACTTTTATCCTGAGAAAACATAAGAACCCACGGGAATATGAGTGAAACCTCAGAAACTATATACTTATTAGTCATTCATAAAAGTATTAAAACTACACAGTTAAGATCTGCCACTGCCCTACTATAAGTAGAAGCGTATCCAATCCATTTAGATGTGAGGTGGGCTAATCAAATCAGTGGGTCGAGTAACACATGCTATCCGTGTAACAATTACGTGAATAGGACTTCGGTGTCCCAATAGAGACGCTTCCTGTCTCACTGTTCATCATTCGAACTGTAACATGTTGAAAAGTTCGTGAACAAGTTGGTAATGTCAATCAAATCAAAATGGTAATTTTTAATCGATTCCAAAAAAGGAAATGGTTGGAAATGTTTCAAGTATTATTTTTTGACCAAATAAAAAAGAGGTGGATGTTATCAATTCGGTTGTGTGTGGATTTTTTATGTTTGTCACGCATAACGCAACGCTCTTTTGTTTATGAACCGAATTGCGTTGGGTTTAGGTGGCCCATTTTAATTACATTGTATTTGATGGAGGTTTTACTCTTTTTGTTTTAAGGGTCGGTTGCTCGTAAGCGCGGTCATAGTAAGGTTATAGTTAGGTTAGGTTATAGTTAACTTGAACCATCGAAAGAAAGAAAACTGGGTTGCTCGTGTCACTTAAACTAAAATTTTAATTGTAACCATAACCGACCGAAAAGAGTCGGTCATCGTTAAAGTGACTCTACAGTCAAAGCATGGCAATAGTTAAGTTAACTTTGACAATAACTTTAACTAAAATGTACGAGCAACCGGCCCTTAGTCGATTATTTTTAATTCTGTCAAAATGTATGTAAATTGTACCTCGGTAGTAGGTAAACAATTTATCAACAAAATGAAATTAGATAGTTGCTTACTGTTATAAGGTTAATTCAGTTGTATTGAGACTTAAACAGCTTTGCTGTTATTGGCAATAACTATGAGGATATAATTGTATGAATCGTAATCAGAAATCTTACAAACTGTTGTATTGTAGGTAATTACGTTTAAAGGTAAGTCAGTATTGTGAATAGTTTTATTGACTTATGTATATTTTATATACTAAGTAAGTATAGAGTAATTCAGATGGTTTAGGAGTCGGCATGTCATTTTTTTTGCGGTCCGGGATGAAACCAGTTTGAAAACACAAATGCAGTGCATAAAGTGTCTTGTTATGCATTCTAACATCAAAAATGAAAGCAATATGTACAAAGTTTTGGGTTTCCTCATAGACACTGTCTAAGGCCATAATCACAACTTTAGCTTGATTGTGTCTTGAACATTATTATCCTACATAACCAAAACTTACATCTACGTCAAAATTTTCAATAATGTAAACAGAAATAAAATTAAACCTCCGTGGCACATTAAAAACTCATGACGAATTATTATTTAATGCTCGTAAACTACGCTTTCTCTTGTTAAAGCTGTCATAATTTCCTGGTATTAAATAAAACGATCTGCTCTATGACCATCATCACGAGGCATGTTAATAATGTCCATTATTATCGGACAATGAAATGTTATAGTCGTTATTCATTTTGTCTGTTAGTTCACAATGTTTTAAAATGATAGGCTCTTTACTATTACTACTGTTTAAGTACACAGAGAAAAATAACGAGAAAAAACAAAACAGATACTTAATGGTGGAAAGGGACTGCTTATTTCTTCCAGAGGCCCTGTGACTGGAAAGTTGGAACTTTCTTCAGTTCATTTATTGTCTGAGACAACCTGGAATACCTTGGCTCAATAAAAATTGTCGATTAGGTAGTTCATCAGTGGTACAATAATCATCATAATGGTTATGTACAGTACCTACCTACAGTCAGCATCAAAAGTAGAAAATCACTTTAGTAGTCTTTCATATAATAATAATTGTAATTTTCTTGACAATTTATATGAAAACTGTGAACGCAATTCACAATTTTCATGTGACAGATTACTAAAATGATCAGGTGCCGGTAACCGTATTGTATATGCCCTAGTTCCGTCAGCTGCACTTGAGAGCCAGTTCCCTTCTAGACATTCTGTGCTTACCACATTCAGCCCCATCATAACTGACCATGGTGATATTGTGATTAAAGACAAGCCTATACATATCTAGTATATAAAATAAAATTGCTCAGTTTGTAATTAATAATTCCCCATATATTATAACTTAATTTATTCATAGCATGTAATAATTATCCTACAACAGAGTTTAGCTGCAGTATAGAGCCTTCAAAAGCATCTATGTGCTTTACGACATGATTAACCTGGTTATTAAAGTATTTTCTCATTGGAATCATAATCTAAACACCTGCATCTTAGCTCCGAAGCAAAGCAATGAATGGGATGGAGGTCATGAATCTATAAAAATATATAGACTACCAAAGTAAAATACGATGTTTGTCTATCAGTTTGTTTTAGATTTTAATGAATATGGACTAGAATCATAGCATCATCTCCCTGCCCTGTTCCTTGGGCCAATCATTTGGGGTCGGCGCAATATGTACTCTTCTTCCATTCGCCCTTCTATAATATCAGCATTCACTCCTTTCTTATTCATATCACCTTTCACACAATCCATCCATCTCTTGGACTACAATTATATGCATTCGGTTAAAGTTTGGCTTCTTCGTAAGTAAATTATTATCATCAATTCATTTAGAAAGGCCGGTAACTTACCCTAAATTGCTACGCGGTGGGTTGGATTTTGGATTCCACGAATGTATCAACATGTCCTTTTTTTAGAGTCTGGAGTAGGTACTCTGGACATAAATATCAAGATTAGTATAGATATATTTACAAGTTGTAGCTTCCATAGAATAAGGTCTGTTTAGTTTGTAGTCATGTCTTGGGTATGAAGTCCAATATTTATGGTTCTAAATCAGTGGATAAAAGGACACGCGTACGTATTTACGTGTTATTGCTTAGAAAATTCCTATGGAAAAACTAGTGTAATGGTTTGTAAATTGTCGTATATTGCATTGCAAGGAATAGGGCCACGGTACCGCAAACTCATTATTAATTACTAGATAGACGCAGCAATAGAGATCGACCTTCGCAAATGTGCAGGTACGGCTGTTTCACACACATTAAGAAGAAGGTAGGTACTTTTTATTAAAGTGCGCCAGAAACTTTGGAATGGCGATTCCTTTAGTTCATTGACTTTTCATTGTTAGACACGGCGTGAGGTCTTCGAAAACAGTATGGTAATGGATGTAACGGTAGGTTTGGAGGAATAACATCATTCATTCAGCTTGTAAGTTTGTGTGCACGCAGAATTTTGATCACACCTTCGTACCTAGTCATTGATGAGTCGATCGATTAGGTTATTGAAACATACAATCCTTGATACTAAGAAAAACATATTATTACTGATTTTCTTCGACATAGGCATTCCAATGGCTATTACATTGTATACTAGCCTTTGCCCCGCGGTTTTAGGTACCCCCAGACCCGAGGAATAATAACGATAAGAGATTAAAAGTCTTAGGTATAGCAGGGCTACCGCTTGGTTTTGTTTGCCCTTCAGGTATCAAGAGATAGCAGGTCCGGCCCCAGCATTCTTGGCGCCCTAGGCGAAAGACTGGAACGGCGCCCTTTTAAGAAAATTAATAATATAAACAAAAAAAAATAATTATAAAATTACACTGCTATTTATAACCGAGGTTCTCAATTCGACTGCATGTTTTATTTACTTATTTTTAGTATTATTTTACACACCGATTGCCGACCCCCTAGACATACAAGCGCCCTGGGCGGTCGCCTAGTTCGCCCATATGGACGGGCCGGCCCTGAGAGATAGGTAGCCCACTTTCGCATTTATAATATTAGTTAGGATGAAAACAAAATACTTAACTATTACCATAGTTAGTAATTTATTTCTCATAGTCCCATTTAAATTGGCAGTGCGTGCAACATCATAGATAAGTTAAGTGGCCATGAAATAAAGAACGATACGTCCATAATTTCCGTCTCTTCCTCTTTACAACCCAAGTTTAACGCGGAATGAAGATTATTTTACGAGGTTTTCCGCAATATGTGCACATATCTCAGTGGGAGGATATAAATACATCCGACAACCGTCATCAGGGCGTTAACTGAGTAAAGTATGGAGATCGACCACATCCTATATACCTAGAGTGCAAGGACGAAACTTGCCTAAAGAAATCTGTGTGTGAGATGGATGGATACCAATATAAAATGATCGCAAAAGTAGTAGTGTATTCCGCACCGGTGGTATTATCGACATTCATAAGTGCCTTATCGGGCCTTAACTGAATAAATTAGATTTGAGTTTTAATACATAGGTAGGTAGGTAGGTACTTAAAGAACAAACAACTTTTTTTTATTGGACTGCTCGACATAGATTGAATGACAGTTGATTCTGTCTCGAAGGCGGACTAGCCCTAGATAATAATGATAGGCATATCGCAAATTCGAAAGTCGAAATTAGTAGTGTTATTGTAGTTAGGTACTAGCAATTTTTTTTTGTAAAACATATTATTTTATTGCACCCTCATAATAGTCGATTAATTACAATGGTAAAAGCTGGAGATTACCATTAATGGACTATGGAATATCTACTCAGCAATAGATGTCGCTACTTGCACCATTATCATTGTTGCTAATGTAATATTCTTATTTTAAAACTAAATACTTATATATACTAAGTACTTATTTACTTAGATCTATTGAAAAATAAAAAAATATATAATGTTCTCCAAATTTTGTATCCATAGGGAATTCATTTTAATTAAATGTTTGTCATATATATTTTTTCTATTCGACGACAGATGGAGTAACTAATCATTATAAAAAGTATCATTTAGTATTTTTGTAAAAAAAAAAATATTTACTTACATTGATAAATTTTATCTTTTACGAAAGTTTCTGTAGTTAGTTAGAGCTAACCTTAGAATAATATTAAGTACCTATAACGCATGTACAAAGTACCTACACTTAGAATTTATCAAGAAATTAGTGTGTCGTGTCGCCGACACTAGTTCAACCTTACATCATAGTATCAAAGTAAATTGAACACGTGAGGGGACAGAGTTAATTGAATCATATGATTAGAGTATCAAGAACTTTTAATTTTTGCAGGTGTACGTTACTTACTTACTTCGTTATATACTTAGGTAATGTCAAATTAAATGTTTTGATCCGTAACGAAGTATTTAAGCACCTAACTAGGATTCGCCCGCGTTCCCGAAGGATGTTTTATGTTTCCCGGGATAAAAATAGGGTATCTTAAAGTTAATTCAGATTATGATCTATCTGCGAGCCTTTCATCATGATTAGTCGTGGCGTTATGGCGTCAAGCGGTAACAAACAATCACACACATTCGCATTTATAATTTAGTCAGGATATTTACCTAATTATTGTATTGTTTACCTAAAATATAAACCTTCTATTACTTAATGGTTGGTTACCAGACCTACAAATATGAGATGAAAAATTTGATAACTCGGGATGCTTAATCTACGAACTCACGTACACGGTTGCATTTCCTTGACAAGGTTTCAATAAATGTTATAAAACTTAATTACCTAGATATCATATCTTTTCCAGAAACAGGCTCAAACTCCAAGGAAGACCTTTATATCCAGTTCAAGATGTTACACTTACATCGAAAACATAGCCCAACCAAAATGACTGTCATCATTATGAAATTAAATTCAAGGACGATTTTGTGACGTTTGAACACGTGAAAATGAATACAGAAGCGTCATCGTCTTATGAGATGCAAATTAGTAATGACGACCAAAAAGATGGGAAGAATAAATCAGGGTTATCAGCTGGTAAAATATTCTACAAGCCGGGTGTTATCGAGGAGGAAACTGAGGAGACGAGCGCATTTGATAGTTCGGTGGTGGATTCTCCGATGCTGGCTGCGTTTGAAAGCAGCGGGTTCCTGAGAGCGCCGCACATTCAACCGTCGAGTAGCCTTCACCGAATACCTACTTACAGCAGCTCAATTGGTCAGAGCACCATTTACCGTCAGGATACCTGTAGGTAAGATATAATATATTTTTCACGTTTCTATATAAAATTCAAAGTATAGGTAGGTCTGGTCCCAGATAGATGAAAATTGACCAATGTGTGTGAAGTGTAACCAATGGTCCTTCCAAGCCTAGACTATTTTTAATAATCGTACCTTTTACTTATGCTTATTTTTCCAAATGATTATCAACCTGTTTATGTTCCAAATTTAAAATCAGATTAACTTTTACGTCGTATTACCTAACAGCCATATACAGTCCTAGTCCATCATAAACTTATCCATTTAAATTATTACTAGCTTCCGCGCCGATTTTACTCGCGTTCCCGAGTGATTTCATTTTTTTCCGGGATAAAAAGTATTCTTCATTAAATTTCTACTGTGGGTATGATCACAGTATAACGACGTAATGATCCATCTAGGATACTCTAAGTTTTACCCAAATCCGTTCTTACGGAACTCAGTGTTGACTAACATCAAGAATTTGACATAAAAACTTAATATAGGTAAGTAACTTGGAAAAAAAATGTTTTACTAACTCTAACTGAAGATTCTCTCTGGCCCGTTGTTTAAAACTAATTTATGTTATTGTAAGGACTAGGCATCATAAATTCACAATCGATTGCTACTAGTAACCTTGGAGTTACTATTCACCATTGTAGTATTTACCTTTACCTAACCACTAGAATAATGATAAGTTGCATTATTGTTATAAGTCTCGATATATTACGTACCTGCATCACTTAATATAATGTGGCCATCAGCTAAAACTACTACTAATTACCTACCTTCTAGTAATTAACTAACCTAGATGTTTATAAGAATGGTAAAAAAGGAACGAATTTTGGGAGTTAGCGTGTATGTGGATGACATGATAATCTCCGGAACCACTGATCCGATTGAAATAAATCTTTCACTGCAGGCAGCTACATTGTCCCTTAAAATGAGCATTTTTGAATAGATAAGGGTATTCCTAGTATTAATGTTCCTTTGAGTATTTTCGTACATATATATTAGTACAGATAGAGTCAATTATATTATTATTACCTAACTCAGTCTATATTAATAATGCACTCTGTTTATACTACGAACAAACACATAATAGAAAACAATGGCCTCATATAATATTGTGTAAAGCAGTGACGTATCACCATCATCCTTCTGTAGGTACGTGTGTTTGTTATTATCTAACTCATTCTAAACGACTGGACCGATTAGGATGAAATTTGTATATATTGTTCAATGGGATCCTGGATGGTTTGAAAATACAATTGGACCCGTTAGTTAGCGCTGCTGAGTGCTTTCCTTTATTACTTCTATTCTACACTGAAAATATCCCAAGAATCGGATAATTAATTATATTGAATATTTAATATGCGATTCTTTTAACAATAGGTATGTATGGGTTCTGTGAATCATAATCCTTGAGGTACTGATATCTAATCAGTGAGAAATAGATAAATACTTCAGTTTATCGGAATACCTTTGTAAAATGTATATTATTCGCACATTGACGCCTATGGTATGATAGGTAGAGATACATTTTTTTGTATTTTGAAATTCGAACGCGATATTTTTTTTCTCCATAAATAAGACTCACGTGTCTTTGAGTTAATTATAATCTGTAGTTAGTGACGATTAAAAAATATAGTGACAGTATGAAAAAGTGTATAAAAATGCGTCGTAGACGTAAATAGTGTAGTGATAAAGTAGACATTATCACTGTTTACCAAGTTTGTTCCACTTTCGTATAGTTTAATCATCGGTGTGACAAGGTATGTCTCGAGTCTAAAGCAATGTTACTGTTACTGTTGACAACACTACCAGTTAAGAATACATTTGTCAAAATCGTCTAATTAAAAGCTACACACACACACACTAATAGAACGATACGATGATGCATAGATATTATATTTTTATAAAAAAACTAGATTCCGCCCCGCGGTTTCACCCGCGTTCCCAAGGATCTTGTGTTTTCCCGGGATAAAAAGTATCCTATGTATGTATCTAGGTTATAAACTTTATCCAAATTCGTTCAGTTGTTTTTGCGTGAAAGAGTAACAAACATCCATACTCACAAACTTTGGCATTTATAATATTAGTAGGATGATTGATTCAGTTCTATAATAATTTGTTTCATTCTTTTCTGTTATGTTGCCAATCTTCATCCCTTCTACATCATTAGAAATCGTTAAATGTAAATTTGATACAACAACATCCAAATAAATTCTGTGTTATTTATGAAATTTTATTCGTCAGTTACTTTTAATTTTAGTTTTATTATATATCGTTTAGTTAAGTTATATATATTAGAATTTAAATTAGTTTCAATTAATAAAAATATTATTTATGTGATCAATAACTTAATCCATGAAATGTTGATAATTATTTAGTTAGACAAACAACTATGATACATTTTTATCAGTTTGGAATTAAATTCTCATGAAAACCAGCAAAAATTAAATTGCCTACCTATAGTAAAATTCTTATTATAAATTTTAGTTTAGCACTTATATCTTAGCATCGAAGAGCTTCAGCCTTATTATTTTTTATCAATATGATAAAATTTTACAATAGGAATAACTCAGGTCCTAAAAACAGCCATAGAAAATAGCATAAGTTTTTCATTCGTCAATCTTTCGTAACGCATGCAGCGTCACCTTCAACACTAAGTAGTAGATGTAATATAGCTCACTCAATTTTCACTCGAAACCCGTCACTCCAAGGTCCACAAATAATCGTGTAAACAGTATGAAGCACTGGGATAATAGTTAATCTACCAAATCCACGAAAATCTGCAAACACAGATACGCGTCGACAATCTTGATAATCTTGATTAATCACATCTCGAAAACCTTTCCACAACAAGACAAGTGTTCTCGCTTTCTTGATAAACATAATTAGATTGTATTAAATTATAAATCTGTAAATGATATTAAGTATATTATTTAAATATGTTTGACATCGTAAGCAAGTAATAAACAGGGGATTTTTATGTGAGTGAGATATAAATACATCGCAAAACTTATAGTTTGTCAAAGAAAAACACATTACAAAAATGTGGTTCATGCAGACGGTGCAAACAACCTAATAATAGTCCAGGTCCGGGTTCTTATGTGGTGATTTATCATGGGTTTTATCTATTATTAGGTATTAGTTTCCCCGAAAAAGTTTAAAGTGAAAAGTGTACTGAATATTTTCTGTCCATTCTCCATCGTACCTACAATGGTAATGATTGAAAAACACATTGACCTAAAAACATTTAATCCATGTATGGTTTGCATTAATGATATGCAATTAAAATCATTACCACAATCACAATAAAGGCGACAATGACCTGTACGATTTTATGATGGATATGATTAGGTACTGGTAGGAAATGTTGCTCGTCGTACGATGATAGGCTAATTTCCTTGATGTATACAAACTGTTTAAATAATTTCTTATCGCAGTTTTATGTTTATTTTCGTTAATTTTTTTCTGCAATGACCTAAAAATACTAAGAGACCATTCTCATGTGGCACGGATAATATTTGAAAAATAAATGCAATTTCAGTGTGATTTCCAAGTATAAGATAAAGATATAAATCATTATTTGATTACATTATATTATTATCACTGATATGATATTATGATAATAATTTCGTAAAATGAAAAAAAATATATGTTCAAAATAGCATCCTATACTTTTACTTTTAAATAGGTACCTACCTAACATAATGTCTACTAAATAATATTGATGGTTCGTTGCGACCAAAACCATATTCTTTTTAGAAGTTTTATAGGAATAGATACAACGCCTCTAGCGGAGCCTCTACCATGGAACTAATTTCTACGCTACATTATTTAACACAAAGTAAGGTAGGTATATAATATATTACGTACAACTATTAATGTATTAGAGCTTTGCATTATTTTACTATTAAAAAAAAACTAACTTTCCGACCATATCTTTGTCTGAAAATCGTTATAAATGTAAAATATAATAAAGTCGGTGTAAATATAATTATAAGCAGTTAAAGTAATTAAATAATTGCAATTAAAAATTATGTGGCTTAAAATACATGGCAACAGATTCGTCCGTAAGTCCGTATTATTGAATTAATAAAAACAATGGAAATTAAATACCTTTATGATGTAGGGTCTATTAAAAAAACCCGACAAGTGCGAGTCTGACTCGCGCACCAAGGGTTCCGTATTTTTCTATGTTACTCTAAATACCATAGACGTTTTCTTGTAATCTATAGGTAAAGAACTATTTTCTGTTTCTTTTCTTTTCGGAGATTAGGAGAGGGGGGAATGATACATTTTCGCTTAAAATCTTAAATAACTTCAAAACTTTTTAAAAATTATAAAAACAATATATTTGAAATCCTCACAATGAGCTCTTTCATTTGATATGTCACACAGTACCTATAGTTTGCAAAACTTTTTTTTTAATTTTCCATTTTACCCCCCAAAAGTGGGTTGCACATGTTAGAAATTAGTTTATTTACGTTACACGTCCGAGTTTGGGTCACTAACTTACATTATTTGTAACAAATTTCAACAGACAGACACATGAGTGAGAGTATAAGAGTTCCGTTTTTATTTCTTTTGAGTTCCGGAACTCTAAAAATATTGTATTCTAGAAAGAAAATTTCAAGATTCTATGTCAATGGGAAGTAGCCTTTAGGTTTTGATTCCCTTGCGAGTAGTTGCGAGTTTCAAAATATGCGGTATAAATCTTTGCGTTTTTGCCTTGACTTAGAAATTTGTTATTTTTTCGCAGCTTAAAGGCAATTAGACCTAACTATTTGATATGAATTTCAACTTGATACTTCTACGCATTCATGAGTAAAGGGTAATAAGTTTATAATTATTAAAAAAATATATTATGTGATGTAACTAAAAATTAAGGTTTTTCGAAATTTTTCCTTTATGTGTGCTATAACACGTTGCTTCATGCCAAATTTCAAGATTCTGAGTTCATGGAAAGTACCCTGTAGGTTTTGATTCCATTGCGAGTGTCGAAATTTACAGCATAAACGTCTGTATCTTTTGATTGCGTTGGTTTAGAAGTTTGATTTTTTCACAGCTCCAAGGTACAGTAGACCTGATTATTTGATATGAGTTTCAGCTTGATAGCTAGCCTCCACGCGTTCCTGAGAAAAAGGGTCTTGACAGACCGACAGACAGACAGACAGACAGACGGACAACAAAGTGATCCTATAAGGGTTCCGTTTTTTCCTTTTGAGGTACGGAACCCTACGAAACACAATCTTAAAGAACTGTTGTTTAATTTGGTTAATACATTTCGACTACAGTTCCATCAAAAATCAATCTCTATAATAGTCATAAAAGTTTTGGAACATGGTCCACTAAGTCATAAAGCCTATAAAAGACATCTATTAGACATTTCGTTGTTTGGATTTCTTAAGAATCACTGCAAATCTATTACAATGGCCATGTCCCAGGAAAGTATTAGCTGTAAAAAAATATATCAATCTTGAACTATCAAAACAAGCTTTTGGAAAATCATAACATAACATATAAATTCAAATCATAACATAACATATTAATTGATGTTGACGTCAAATAGTTTTTATAAAGGATACTTCTTAGCATCCAACAGTCACGCCTCCTGAAGCGGATACTAATAGCAAAATTACAACAAAATAGCTTCGGAAAAATAAGTTTGTCACAAGAAATGTGTTTATTTCATAATCACGAGTAAAGTGTCGCAGTATTTACAATATTATATTAAATCGTGATCAATCATATTTACGCGGAGGCGTGGTGTGAATTAATCCTGCTGGAAATAAGTACGAAAATGACAGAGACACATAGGTATAAATAATATGACAATATAATCTATTTCACCCATATATGCTCGGGTTGATAATGGAAATCTGATTGATAGATTGATGATAACTGACGAAATAATGCGTGAATTGTTAATAACGTGTATTTTGCAACAATAAGCTTTTTGTAGATTACTTTATTGCATACCTACTTTTTAACTTTGTGTTTAACTAGGTACCTACATAACAGATTGAACTAATTATCATATATATAAAATAAGGCAAATCCGTTGTATTTACATTGTTTCAAAGAAAACTCAGATAGGTAGTTAGGTAGGTACTTATTGCAAGTTAAAGGTAGAAGGTACTAATTATTTTACATGGAATCATTTAAAATAGATCCTTGAATCACCTTCAGTCAGTGAATGATCGAGAGCAACAAATTAGTGGAGGTAAAAGAGGCGCATTAGCAGACCAATTCGCACACTGTCAAATTAGCTATTTTAACAAAATGTCTGGGGTATGCCGCCATCTTGTTGTCATTTACAGGGCGTTTCATATTCCATTCCATTCTTATGTCGGTTTTGACTTGTAATTTACTAGCTTCCTGCCCCGCAGTTGTAAAATATTACTTTATAAATGTTGTAATATGTCGCGCATTATCTTCTAATAGTAGACCATCTAATCCCCGGGGTTTCACTCACGTTCTCGGGATAAAAAGGACCTATAAGCTTCGGGGATAACGTAGCTTTCTATTAGGATTTTTCGAATCGAACCAGTAACTTCGGAGATTAGCGCGTTCAAACAAACAAACAAACTCTTCAGCTTTATTATTATTATAGACAGATAGGTATAGATTAAATACAAAGGGGATAAAGCAGTGTCTTATGTCACAGACGGCATAAGTACCAGATCCTAGCGTAACGACGAACTCTAGTTAATGTAGAGTTCTGAGTTAACCGAGTGATTCAAGCCGCCCAAATCGAAGACAGGCTTAATCCTCGTTCTAAATTAAAAACCTCCAGAGCTAAATCCCAACTCCACTTTTAGCTATTATTAGGTGTTTAGTTGACGGAAAGGATTTTTGAAAATTCAACCCTGAGGGTTGAAATAGAGGAACGCCGGTGAAACCGCGGGGCGGAAAACTAGAACATCATAAATTAAACATCATAATACATCGTACACATACACATGACACATTATTTCATCGTTACGAAAAATAATTCCTGTTTTAATAATAATTTTGCTAACGACGCATTTTTGATACCGTCTGTTCTCGCTAGCCTTAGACATTTTTATGCCCACAGTGACATTAGACAGAAAATGTAAAACCATTTTTTAGGTACTAACTGTTTCAGGCGGTGTTGCATGCGTTTCTGGGAAAAAAGTAGCCTATGGCTCTCGGAGATAATTTAACTAACTCTCCTAACCGGTAACTCTGTTGATTATAATAGGTTGATGTGATGCCTAGTTGTTTTTCTTAGTAGCTAAAGCTTTTTTCTTAAAAGTTTATAGGGGAAACTTGTCTTTTAAATTAGCTGGAAGCTAGATAGAAGTGACCGCAGTGAGTTACTTAGGGGTTGAAATAAGCAAGAAAAAATAACCAAAACTTCTTCATATCGAAATATACCTTTGACTTTTCATAAATCCGCTCAGCTCTCAGTATGCCAAATTTCAGCCCGATTTACTTATCCAGTGGTTTGAGCTGTGCGTTGATAGATATTATACTTAGATTGACACGATTTTTCTACAACACTAAAGCAAATATCAGAATTGCTAAGATTGTTCAGGTTCTGTTTAATACATAGTGTAGCGTAATGTTTACCTCAAACTAAAATAAACACATGCTATAGGCTAGACAACGTCAACGCAGGTACTAACTTAAATTTGTTTTCCGTAGCGAGCTGATAATTTCGATAAAGAATCTAGCGATACAATTATACAACGTTTAGCATGGCGTTGTGCCGCCGGGTATGAGAGAGTCAGTCGTGACCGAGGCATTATCGCGCGCGATGCTTCAGGAGGCTCGAGAGTACCGAGGGATGATGGCGCAGACTGTCCGCTGCGAGTGAGACGCGCGCACGACGCCGCCGCCACCGCTACCGACATGCACGTCGATCCAGAGTCACCCGCCTGCCGCGAGGAGACCCAGCTCCTCCCCGACGAATGGCTCAAAGTTAAACCAGTACCAGCTAATGGAAATCTCTCACCTGGGGTCTACTACCCCACAGGCAGCAAGAGGTTCGTCGACGCCCGCAAACCTGTGCCGTCTCCGACAGAATCTCACCCGTACTGTTTCGCTTTTGTCCGTTTACTCGCTATTCATAAATTTTCTATCTGTTTTAAGATATAATCATAGGAGTAATTTACATATGAAAGGAATTTCCTATGTGAGCCGGTGTACATTATAGACATTAACATTGACGAAGGTCGCATGCGTCGCACCGGCGGCAACGATGCAAGCGTGAACTAGACATTCACACTTACAGGAGCACATAGAGTAGATAAATAACGAGAATCATTCAAGCGGCTTATAATATGTTTACGTGTTTGTTTGCAGGAGTCGTTCACACAGACATGGAGTCACACGGAGGACTAGACGACGAGCCATACTAAAAAGTGGAGAGTGTAACATACTTAAGTCTCGAATCTCTCAGCGACGCATGAGATTTCTCCAGGATATGTTCACAACCCTCGTCGATGCTCAATGGCGATGGACCCTTTTAGTGTTCACTCTCTCATTCATCTTATCGTGGTTGGGGTTCGCTTTGATCTGGTGGCTGATCGCATTCACACACGGTGACCTGGAGATCGATCACCTACCACCCATGCAAGAAACTTCAAACTGGAAACCATGCGTGTTCAATATTTTCGACTTCACTTCGTGCTTCCTCTTCAGTATTGAGACTCAGCACACTATTGGCTACGGTTCTCGTACAACCACCGAAGAATGTCCCGAGGCCATATTCATAATGTGTCTTCAGAGTATCGTAGGAGTGATGATTCAAGCTTTCATGGTGGGTATAGTGTTTGCTAAAATGACGCGACCCAAGCACAGAACGCAAACGCTTCTATTCTCAAAGTACGCTGTAGTTTGTCAGAGGGACGGCGAACTCTGCTTAATGTTCCGAGTGGGCGATTTGCGGAAATCACACATAATAGGAGCTAGCGTGAGAGCTCAGTTGATACGATCTAGGACAACGAAAGAAGGGGAGCTACTGTCACACTATCAAACTGAATTAGAATTGAATGCGGATGGCTGCGATAGCAATCTATTTTTCATTTGGCCTATAACCATGGTACATCGAATAAACGCTGAGAGTCCGTTCTATGGTGTTTCTGCCGCAGATGTTCTTCAGGAGAGGTTCGAAATTGTTGTAATTTTGGAGGGAACGATAGAGTCGACGGGACAAACGACACAGGCGCGTTCCAGTTATACGACGAGTGAAATAATGTGGGGACATAGATTTGTGCCGTTAGTGACATACAATCGTGAGCGTCAGGGTTACGAGGTGGATTACTCGAAGTTCGAGGAGACCACGCAAGTGGACACTCCGCTCTGCTCTGCCAAAGAGTTGGACGAGTTTTACGGCAGTCAGGCTGATCGTAGATCTATTGGTGAGTTCCTATTTAGAGTTAAATCTGGTGGTAGTTGGTTGTGTGTGCAAAAATTCAGTTAAGTTAGCTTTAAATGTGCTTTTTGTGATAATGATTTTATGTCGCCATTTACTAAGCATTATAAATGTATAATTGATTGATACCTATACTTATAATACTCAGTTTTCTGTTTTTGTGCCATATATTTTTAGATTAGAGTACAATGCATAAATATATCATTATATGCATATGTAATTGAGAGAAAAATGAGATACGTTAGCTCTAATCGAAGCGGGTGTAAGAAAGTTACGATATAATATTTCCGTTACGTGCTATTTTGAAATATCTGCAATAGTTGGTATTTATCTAGGGTCAACATACGAACAGATGGCTTGTTTGCTGCTCCTCATGATAATGTCTAATTTATTACTATAAAGCATTTATTGCATTGATTGATATAGTTTTTTTAACCTATATACAGATACGCCGTTTAAATGCATTTTACTTATAGGTGTGAATGTTTTATTGTTATACAGATAATATTAATACATAACATAATTTATTATTCCTAGCTTGTTATAAGTAATACTTGTGATTGCTTATGAAACGTGTCACATTATGTATGTACACGATCCTTACATAATAAACACGATCTGTTCATATGTACACAACATGCTTGGATTCAACTATTCAAGTGAATTCACACTTGTTCTAAATGCATCGAGGGTAAATGTTATAAAATTAATAATAATGGGAAGGATAAGGATGAGATTGTGATAAAGATGATTTTGGAATATTGTATTAGTTCAATTTCTATATATAATTTTGAAGGTCTAAATTGTAGAGACATTTATGGCTTTTTGGGTAACGGCAAGAGAGTGAATAAGAAAGAGAATAAGCGATAATAACCAAAGATTGAATGTTTGATGAATATGAATCCTGTGCAAATGAAAATACGCAAGTTTGTTTGATGGTTTATCTTTCTTTGACGCTTTGAGCTTATGGGCCGAAGTGTGATATAGGCACGGGAGCAAACCCGCTTATAAGTTTGAGTGACATAAAAGCATAGATTACAAAGTGCATAAAAGGCCGAATGCTGAGATGATGGATATAAGAGAATTGACGAAGTATACGTGTAATTCACCCCCAAATATTTGTAACAGACGATGACTGAAGACACTTTATCATAAAATAATAAGCACATTGTATTTTGGTTCTTCAAATACCTAAAGCTCATTAGGTAATATTCACTGATTTACATAATAGTCGTGATTTGTCAACGTTTCTTCGAAATAAAATATAATTACAAAAATCTGTATAAGTTATGCTTTAACCACACTATTATAGTTGTCTACCACAAGTACGATGAGGTGCTAATTACGTGCAGGGTATTTCATGGCATAACAATTATTTAAATCACACCTCCCACACTACGTGTTTAAACATAATTACGCTCAAATATAATGCTAATTTTGTTTCGAGTAGGTGTTTTAATACCCTAATTTGAATTCATAGCTTGAATGAGTATGAAATCAGCTTACTAATCAACTGCTAAATCCCTCTCTAATGACTTCAGTAAAATATGTTATTTTCCTTTCTTTCCTATATTTCTTTTCCATTCATGTCTTCTTTCATAAAAGGTATGCTCTATTTCTTCGGTCACTATAAAACAGTCAAATTCAAACTGAAAATTCATTTATTCAGGCCTTTACTCGTAAAATTGAGAAGAATGTTTTGTGTGGATCTTTCTTTAAAATATCAATTTAATGTTTCAAATGTTGTAGTAAATTGACAACTTTCATAAATCGAAATTGTTAGATACGAGTAAGTATCCAAGAATTTTGTAACTTATTTTTTTTATTCGTAGACTCCATAGTACCTACATCGTAGCATGTTCCTAAAATACATGTTTATTATCTCGTTAAAGTTTCCTGTATTATCTTCAATGACATTCACGGTTTCCTATTGAACCAATATCAAATCTCAGCAGGATGTGCCATTTTGCCAATTTGTTTCCCCCTTTTTGATACAGGACACATTTGTTTTGTCTACGTCTTGAGAACATTATAACGTAATTGATTCGGTCGGTTAACGGTTTGGATTGTTCGACCGTTACATTATATAGTTTGATCGATCTGAGGTTACACTGTTGTTACTGAAGTGGAGAAGAAATTAATCGAGTAAATACTTACTCTACTGGTCTGAAGCTTTTCCAACACCAATAAACAATTATGCATATTTTTCAATGAAAAATATCGGTCTCTCTACTAGGTATGTCTATTTCACTACAAACGATTTAATGTTAAAATACGTTTGTGAAATTTTTCATTTTAATATCTACTAGTTTATTTTATTATTTCCTCTTTGACTCTATGTTTTGTCGTTGAGTCACGTGTCATTTCGGAGTATAGTACAAATCATAATATATCGACGTATGACGAGAGGCCATTACTTTAATTATTACATTCAATACAGTCGCTTCAGCTGCAAACAGTATTTGAATATGAATCATTTTTACATTATTATGCATTCTTATCTTAATCATTAACGTGTAGAAATCAACTAGCAGATAATATATCTTTTTAAGTGCTGTTGTATTCATCAGGTAGTAAATATCTTAAGGTAGACGAACGCTCTATGTGTACTCGGCTTAGTTGGTAAGATGAGATTATGGCAAAGGTTGATAGAAAATTATATTTGTAACAACAGAGTTATTACCAAATCTATTTTTTCTTGCTTCATCAACCTTATCAGATAAATGGGCGAGCGCAGAGGGCTCTCAACCGGGGTCATTTAGGTAACCACCCCTGAGAGTACCCTCTCTCAGTATAGGCCTCTGTTTGTCCACAATCTCACCGTGGTAAGTGGTGATAGCTGAAGGTGGTAAGCACACAAAGTTTAGAAGGGAACTGGCTCTCAAGTGCAGCTATCGGAACACACCAGTAGGTATTATTATTTTTATATAGAATATATTGTATATTTAATTATTGTAATTGGTGTCCTACCGTAATCTATACTAATAATAATATTATAAAGAGGAAAGATTTGTTTGTTTGTTTGTTTGTTTGTTTGTTTGTTTGTAATGAATAGGCTCCGAAACTACTGGACCGATTTCAAAAATTCTTTCACCTTTGGAAAGCTACATTATCCCCGAGTAACATAGGCTATATTATATTTAAAAAAAATTAGGGATCCTTACTAAAACTCCAATAATGTAACATAAGGTGTAAAAAAATGACCTGAAAAATTCCTTACGTCGCGTGCGCTGCGAAAACTATTGATGATAGAACAAAATCATTTACTACGACTTTGCAGAACTCATCATTATCTACAAAAAGTGTCGCGACAGCATATGTCTAAATATTATAGTTATGTCACAGTAAGCAGTTTTTTATTCTAAAATATTAATTTATATATGCCGCCTCTTGAAAAGGCTCTTCATTTGTACCTTGGTATTAATCCTCATCAAAATAAATTACTTTATATTCAAGACGGCTTTAATACCTTTTTATAACTTTTTGAATTATTCAATTCGGACATTTCATTCGGAAGATATCACGAGTTTAAAAATGCAAGTATTAGAAAAAAGTCGCGTGGTTGTCGCTCACCGCGCTCAGCTAGCCAGCATGCGATGTAGGCTCCATGTAAGCGTCACTGGGGTACGGGGGGGGAGTCAATTTAATCTATATATGTATATAAAAGAAAGTCGTGTTAGTTACTCCACTTATAACTCAAGAACGGCTGAACCGATTTAGCTGAAAATTGGTGGGGAGGTAGCTTAGAGCCAGGAGAAGGACATAGAGCCTGGGGTAGGTCGGGGTAGGTCGGGGTAGGTAGGTAACGTAGGTAGGTAGGGAGGGTAGGTAGGTAGGGTAGGTAGGTAGGGTAGGTAGGTAGGGTAGGTAGGTAGGGTAGGTAGGTAGGGTAGGTAGGTAGGGTAGGTAGGTAGGGTAGGTAGGTAGGGTAGGTAGGTAGGGTAGGTAGGTAGGGTAGGTAGGTAGGGTAGGTAGGTAGGGTAGGTAGGTAGGGTAGGTAGGTAGGGTAGGTAGGTAGGGTAGGTAGGTAGGGTAGGTAGATAGGGTAGGTAGGTAGGGTAGGTAGGTAAGGTAGGTAGGGGTAGGTAGTGGCAGGTAGAGGTAGATAGGAGTAGGTAGGGATAGGTTTGTAGGTCCCAGTTTTATATTTGTTCTCAGGGCAGGACAACGTCTGCCGGGTCAGCTAGTAATTAAATAAATAAATGGGTACTTAAATTTTAGTTGCTACCAACCTTCAGACGGGCGGGTACTACAAATGGTGCTATGGTTTTCTCACGATGTTTTCCTTTACCGATAATTAATATACTAATAACGATATACGATATTAATTAATGAAGTTAATCGCACATTAATGGTCTCTAAAGTACCATATAGGAGTTATCATTTATAATATAAAAGATGATTGATACGATGCGAGTGTTTACATACTTACGTCTTATCATAAAAAACCATATCAATCTGACCTTTATGAAGATTTCTTCGTCTAATTTACCTGTTTTCTTGTTTCTATTAATTCACGTCTTATGCTTTGGGTAAAACAGTTGTACATTTTTTTGGTATGTTAAGGTAAATAAAAGTATGTACACTCATCATGACCTGAATGATTACTGAAAAATTATTCAATTAATATCATATTTAAAAATGTACATGGCTTAGTAACACTGTCATTGGTTTAACACCATCTTATTTTTAAACGATTTAAAAAAGGAGGTTTTATGTTCGCCTGTATGTATTTTTTTATGTATGTTCACCGATATATAATGTAATTTATTAATAATAACAATAGTATATTAATGCATGACAATAAAATACAATTTTCAAATCTTTTAATATTTCCGTACCAACTAATTTTATTTGTATGTAAATATATTTTATTTCTGACACATCTGATATTACTAATAAGCTATGATTTAGCCAGATATTAAATATAACCGTCACTTACTAACGTCATATATAAGACAGGGCCAAAGCTGTCATAAAACCAGGGTTTTACAAGACTTGTTTTAAACCATTTCATGTAATAAATGTAATAAAACAGTATTTGTTTATGTGTTTGTATTTTGTGATGTCATACAGAGAGTACGGACCACCAGCTCATGCTGAAAATGCCTGATCGACCACCACAAACCGAGCCAAAGGCGGAGCAGAACGATGGCGATTTCACTGTCACCCTGTAGATTAAGATTATAAGGTTGTTCATATAATGATCCCTAAGACCAAATAGATAAGATTTGTTTTATATTCATTCTCATAGAAGTAAATTGCTTGCTACAAAACTCAGTAGGCCGGTTTGTTATATAATTGCATAATTTAGATCGTAATATAGTTCATTGTGCCACTAGTCAGTTTAAAAGAAAATACAGAATCTCAAATAAATATATAGTGTTATTGTGTAGTGTTGTACCTTTATAATTAATTTTAAACATTCCAATATTGTTAAATGTATAATGTTGAAATTTAAGTTAAGTAAGAATTGCTAAGCAATAATACACTGCTTTAAGTACAGTGAAAAAGTATAACCGTACTTTACCAATATTTTCTGTAAGTATATTAAATGGAATAAAATATTGTGATAATGTAGGTTTTATCAGTTTAAATACACTAGAAGTGTCTATGAAACGTTCTGTCAAGTATGATAATATATTAAATCACGATAACTGTTGTATGTAAATATTGAATGAATAATTATTTATGTTGTGACGTTGATTTGTGTTTGATTTATATGAGTACCTTTTAATTCCAACCACTCTACGGCGTAGCGGCGTAGGCATCCTCTACGAAAACAACTGAATGTTTTTCACAAGGTCTACAACTTCGTAGCGTATTATGTAGCAATTCTTTTCCTGATTTGGTATGGGTGAAATGTGGCTAATGTCTTTTGTCATACTTGTGGCGTTATCTTTTTGTTTTTCTATGTTGTGACGTTATTGAAAAGGTATGTATGATTCATTAATAACATTGAAATAAGAAATACTATTCATTCTAAACTATTTCAAGCAAGCGAATATGATACATTAAAAAAATATACAGAAAAAAATATTACTTAAAACTTTCCTAGAATGGAGTTTAAGCTGGATTAGATATAAATATTTTGCTAATGACGTCGTCACGTCATGCTAATCTTGGTCTAATGATTTTGTACTTGAATGTTATATTATCTACTTACATATTATTTAAGGACACAATTAAATGAATACCAATAACTACATACTTGCTCATCAGATATTTATAAAAAAATCCTGGGACTAAACGATAATGTATCTCATAAAGCTGAATATCATGGTTTTTTGGTTAATATCCCGTATTGTCGCAACAGACAGTCGCGGCTACCGACCCCACCCACAATCTTTAAAATATCGAATAGGTAAAATACCTCTCAACAACAGCAGCTTCATTGTTCTTTATTTATTTAGTGGTTATCGTAGTTAGTTATTGTAAAAAGGTCCTTATGTAATAATGTATAAATAATGTTTTGTAGAACACAAATTAAAGTCAGTACTAGCGTACTAGGTATCCATCGTGAGAATATAAGAGCTATAGTCAACGACACAACTTCAAGTGGCTTAGTTTGTGTTTCCGTAACTGTAGTACCGTAACATTTACAAATTCACCAAAAGTTTTCTTGGTGAAGAAAAACATCGTGACAAACGTACATCGTACGTACATAATTTCGTATAAAAATACGAACAAATTATGATGATGACTTTTCTACAACAAATAGGTATCGTTAATTACTTAAATACCTACTGATTTATGTTTATTAAGTAATGTGTTAAACGCATGACCAATCTATTCCAGGTTTCATGGGCGTCGGATCAACGATCCCAGGTGACGTAATATTCAGGGACTCATTGAATTCCAAAGGGGTACCTGCCTCCCCGCTTATCAACATATCAGATAGACTGGTCGCAGATGCCATTCGGAGGGCGAGCTTGACAAAAAGATCTTCAACAATCAAGTATCCACCGGACTATTTCAATAGCCCTGAAGATCAATCTTCATCGAGCAGTGAAGATGAGAAGGATAAGAAAAAACGGAAGAAAATTGCTGATAAAGATTAGAATTTTGGGCTTATTAATTGTTTATATTATTAATAGTATTTAAAGCGACGATGTATTGATGATTCTAAGAGATATTTAAATCTATCAAATCAATCCATGTCATTGTCACCTATGGGGAAATAGCTGTACGTGATCAATAAAGATAGTGGCAATATTTTCTATATTTGACAGGACAACATTTTATTTTATCCTTTTCTTATGTTTTTTGTTAGAAGAATCTCACTAAGTATCACTTAGTGAGATTAAATTTGTTTAGTTTGTAGGGGCATTCGGGACCACTGTCCTTCAAATACTGAGGGTTTACAAAACCGTAAAAATGCTAACTAATGTAATAATGTAAGTACCTTCCTACCAATGGAATTGCAAAAAATCGCGTCTCAGTAATTTTGTAAATACGGTCAACATTGTCGAGTCGCTATTGGTTCATACTTATTTCAATATGATGATCCTTAGGGGAGGCCTTTGTCCAGCAGTGGCCGTCTTTCGGTTGATATGATGATGATCAGATTATTGTTTTTATAGCAAGCCCCCTGATTTTCGACTCTTCTAGTAATTACTTAACCATAATCTACCTATGTACTGTCGTTGCAATCTATGAAATCTCTTAGAGGAGAATAACTAGATATACCGATAATTAATTAATTATGAAACTATTATTTGTAATATGCATTATGAATTACGTACTATTAATTATTATTAACTAAGATAATAATTAATAAAATATATTAGTCTGTGAGTAGCTCCTATCCTACGATTTAACCTGCGTCTCCGAAATCAAGTATCCTGCAAGTGTAAATAAGTATAAAGTTCCTACCTATATGTTTTTCTTCATGATCAACCCGCTGATTTTAACCCGCTATTCAAATTTTCATCGGTTTAGTAATTTTATATTTAAAAAGGTTTAAACAATCAAACAAAGTTATTATAAATGTTAACATATAAATTTATAAATAAATGAAGGATGTATCTTGTTTTGTACAACAATTCATTGTATTGTTCAGTTAACTTATAGATACTAGGTATTTATATTCTGAATAACTACTTAAATACTTTCAATAGTAAGTGTCTACACAATGATTATTCCTAGATAGATAATTTTTAAGATCAATCGTGAATCCTCGAAATAAAAACGTTTATGCTATTTTTATTTATCGTATGATAGGCAGTTATTTCAATATAATCTGAAATTGTTTATTTGTGTTCACTGATATATCTAACTAAAATTAGAAGGTTTTTTTTTCATTACCTACTGTAACATCATCTTAGTTTTACTTAGATACATAGTTATTTAAGTAGGTAAGTGAGATTAAACGAATTTCGGATGTGAAGTTCAATCGATATACGAGTTGTTTCATTTGCCACAGGACATAACATATCATAATCAGGCGATGAGATGCATAGATTTTGCCCAGTCCAATAATTTCACATTGACGATTTTCATGATTGTACTGATTTTTTTCGTTCAAACAGCGCCACCTCTTATCGAGTAGTTGAACTACTAGGTATTATTAGCTAAGTAGTTTTATTTTCAACTGACTTCAAAAAAAGGAGGAGATTAATAATTCAAAGTTTTTTAAAGGTCTTAGTGTCAGATTAATGTTCCTACATAGGTAGTTATTTTTTTTATGAAAATAAGTCTTCCCGATGGATTGTCATACCTTTAAAGCCTATAGAACAAAGAATAACAAACACTTTGGTATATCTACCATTTACGGCCATACGACTCCATTTCTTGAGGTTCTTTTTTTAACCGACTTCATTTATTTTTTAAATCTTCATAAATATTTTACTGCTCGGTGACTGTTATGTTATGCAGTTTCAGTCATAGTTTAAGGTATAGGTATATTATTGTAAGGAAAGCATTGTTATTTTAAGGTAAGAAGTATTATTTGGAAGGGATAAAATAAAAGTCTTATATTAATTTTTAATTTTTATTCTGACATATCTATCAGGAAAATAGTAAGCTCTGGGCAAAAATTTGTATGAGCGAGCGGCGCCTGCGCCACTTAATCCCCCGAAATTTATATATCAATGCGTCACAGACAATACAATACTAAAATAATAATAAAATAATTTCAAGACCCTGTTGTATTCATATATATATTTAATAATAGTTAAATTGGCACGCGCTAAAATACATGTCAATAACTGTATTAGAACAAGTAAATCGTATTTACGGATTATATATTTTTTTTAGGCATACCTTTGACACATATTTGAACATTAATTTGTAATATATAAGGCCAAAACACGACCGCGAACGAAGTAAGGTCGAAATTGTTTTGAGGAAACGTGTTGTTGAAGGTGAAACTAAAATACTTGAACGTTGAAAATCTTGAGAGTAGATAGATATGCAATATACCTACCTACATAATACTATTATGCTGGTACAAAACATTATAAGTATTATACTACATTATAAAAGATAATAATATATTAATACAATAAAAACTATAGATATTTAGAAAAGACTGATATTTCAAACGATGATTAAGATATATCAACATTTTAGTAGAATAGAGAAAATAGTCTGAAAATAGATAAAATAGTTCTATTTTGCAACTATTTTGAGTAGATTTAACTTGGCTCGAGGTCTTGCTTTGGTAAGTTATTTCAAAATATACTGGGTTGGTATTAGTCAAATTTTCAGAATTCCCTTTTGCGAAGAAATTTCCACACAATTAGTCCAGTAACATTGAATTATTTATATGGAATACTTTTCGCTATTTCAGGGTTGGTCCAATAGTAAAAGTTGTTATTAATAATAACCCTTTGGCTAACCTTTTTAAAGTAACCCAGTATATTTATAAAATTCATTCATGATTATTAAATCACCTATTCTAAAACATGTTGTATAAAATATATGAAAAAATATCAGTACTATATTGAATGTATTAGTAATTCTAAAACTTAGATTTTACATTCTATATTATGTATTCTATATATACATAAAAATATATAATTTCATGTTATATTTCTACCTAGAAAATATGTGCCCATGTTTTGTTTAACGAGTGTAAGCGTTAGACGCACGGTAGTGCCATCGACAAGTTCTATAATTTTAATTTTAATACAATTTAATAGCCTTAAAAATATGTTTACTATATCACACATTTTGTACGTAACATCATATATTGCATTTTTTGTAAATGTATAAAAACTATTGTTATATGAACAAGCAATATACACTTCTAAGCTACATAGGTATATATTTGCTCACAGCTTTGTAGGCGTGTAGCACGATACAGAATGAACGAGTATTTACACGACTTTTACACTGTTTAAATTTTACTGAGTTAGTAGGTGTTGCATTCAAAGCTGAAACGCCTTTAAAAATATAGTATATTTTTTATGGGAAATATATTTTATTATTATTACTACATATTTAATAGGATTATATTATCCATAGTAAGTACATGAATATTTGTCTAATACATTTTTAACTAAGGGGCCATAATTTATTTTGAATTTAATTCGAAACACAATAAATCAATTACTATTTCCATCTTTAGTTTGACTGTCGATAGAATTATCCTTACTTTTACATCTTCATTTAACATACACACGAATGCGGAGACACGATTTAATATAAAGTTTTAAAGCTTCATGTCAAACATTAGTACCTACAAGCATTGTCTCCGTTTGTATCTAAATTCACTAACATTAACTAAATAAATACTTGGTCTAAATACAGCCCTATCTGGTACATCGATAAAAAATGAACTAGATGATAAAATAGAACAAATAAATATTGAATACAAGTTTTTGTGCAAAAAGCCGAAGCTATTTATGAATATATTATTTTTTTCAACGCAAATAGGAAGCTTATTGTAATTGCTTATATTAATACGGGTATGTTTTTTATTTGTTTTTGTCTTATCATTATTTTATGGAAAATTCCTAGCGGATATTTTTTCCTTTTAAAAACATTATAATTTTAGACACAAAACAACTGTTAACGCACGATGCGATATTAATACGAAAAAAGTTTGTAGAGACAAGGGACCCATATTTTTTATTTATTTAATTGAATGTTCAAAAAATCATCTATTCCATGGTTTTCGATGTTCTCAGGGCAGGTGAACCGCACATGCGGCTTGTCGCGGGAGACGCGGCGGAAGGGAACAACGCTGCAGGAGAGAGGGTTATACGCGCGCAACACACATCATGCGGGCTCTGCTTCCGCAGCCGTCACTAATATAGGAATCACTGACTGATTCTCAAGGTGGTTTTCACTTGGGGACCTGGAAAAATCAAATATTCTAATAATTCTTCAACAATTTTTGTTGTGTTGTTAATCAGATATTGAAGCTTTCAATGTATATTAGGTAGATACAACTAAACATTTTATCACAACTGGAAGGAAACTTGAAAATTTTAGATTTATTTCAGTCCTACGTGGCCTTCTTAACCGGACAACTATCTAGTAACTAGATTGCTTCCTTTTGTTTCAGTATTTAGATAGACGAATTAAACATAACAAGTGATTCAACTTACTTTCTTAATTTATTATGTTCTGCATCAGTTATCTGTCTATGATCGTGGCCGTTACCCGCATGGCCAATACCATTTGGGGTCAGACCATGATGGACTCTCTTCATACTAGCGTGACTGTGACTCCTATGCATGTGATGCCCTTCTTTCGGCTCTATTTGCCTAGACTCTATTGCATTATGTAATTTGTGTAATAGTTCTTGCCCATTCTCTACAGCTAAATGATTGTGGCTCGGATTTCTAGATTTTTCGTTAATGTGTTGCATGAAGTTGTTTTCCGCCAATAGTCTATTTTCTCGCACCCTCGCTTCAGGAATCTTGATTTCGATATGTTCATCCAGAGACATAGAGTCCACGGAGCTGAGATCTAATGTATCGTTGGAGAAGGTTTTGGGAATGGTTCCCAGCATACGATCTGAAAATAATAACAAACATTTTTAGTACCTACCTAAATTAATAAGATACCAATTATTTGAAGGAGATTGATCTGTTACATTAGAGATATCACATTTGAAATCATTATTCATACATCATTAAAATTAATATATCTATATATCATTGTAATTGTTTAATATATTTATGTTTTAAGCTGAATAAATCTTTTATATTCTATTTTATGTCATTTTCCTAAATACATACAAATAATGTAGGTATCTATATGAATAAACTGATACATAACATGGTAATAGTTAGGTATAAAAGACCAATCCCTTCCGTTGAAGTTCAATGACCAAAACGATAATGACGGTTTGTTAGTTTGTATAAAATCTATAATATAGCGAAGCACAATACCTAATTTCTGCGAGGTCGAAACCGTTGCTCGTAATTCATCAAGTTGTTTTGCAGAGCATAAAGGTGTATCCACTTCGTACGTGTTGTTGAACAACGTATAGTCGACCTGGAAATTAAATAAAAATGTGTATTATACGGAAAATATCACTTGTTCAATACCTTATGCTGCTGTGTATTTCCAAAAACAGATCTCACTCCAGTGCAAACATTACTCATGAGGAAATTATTAGAAATAGTAATATTCTTAGCAATGTTTTGGATAAAACCGTCTGATCCACGTAAGTAATGTTTCCTGTACAACATAGTTACTTTTCATGACAAATAATATAGGAGCTATAATTTTGTACTTCGTTATCACTTAAATTATAATTTGATTCAGGTTATGTTATATAGCATTTATAATTTAGGTAAGTATGTTTTATTATTCAACAAGGAAAACATGAACAGTATTAATAATAATATTACAGAATGTCCTAATTTAAATAATCAAGAATCACTTGGGTATAGCAATGAGATATTACCTACTGAATTCCCCAAATAAACGAAAAAATTAAAATTAAATAGCTATCTATAGTCACTGGGTATCATCAAATTAATAAAAATCTAGGTACAAAAGTACTCATCAATATGATCAATTTCAACAATATTATTTTATTAAAATAGACAACCTCTAGGTACTTACGAAAAGTTTGGACTATAATACTAATTTATAGCCAGTAATAAACTCAGCAATTACTATTTTTAAAACAGTTCAAAATTAATTACCAAACATTATTCTACTTTAACTCTCATTTACGATATTCGATAATAATATAATCTATATTATTTCATCTAAAAAAGTCAAATACAAAAGTATAAAAATAAATTAGATAAAATTACATTAATAAAATAATACCAATAGTAATATATTCAATGTTAAATTAAGGCAAACAAGTTTTTATGTTTGAAATAAACGGTCAATAATTACCACAAATTATAATTAACTCAAGAATATGTCATTGATCTTATTAATATAACCATATCATTCAGTCAGCCCGTAATTGGTTGGCTATCACTTTTTTCTGCCATGCTAATCTAGGTAAGGCCAATTAAGTATAAGTGTGTCAACGCTTTCGGTGAATAATCTTGGGAAATAAAACAAATTAATAAAATGAAAATATAGCCCATCTTATATAAATCGTCACGGTTATAATTATTATTTCAATACTTTCATTGCCAATTTAGCTCATTGCCAGAATATATGATACATACAATGTGAGTTAGAATCATAGGTTACAAAATAAGTACCTATAACTTATATACTTCATCCATACATGTGTCCATACATAAATAATGCATATAAATAAAAACGCTTACACCATAAATAGTTCTAAAATAAATTACAAGAACTTGGCTCTTTTTATTTTTATACAATAATCGATTACTTGGGTATATTGGTAATCTACTATTTTTTATCCGTTAAGATTTTCTCTTTTTGATACATGGATAATAATTTTAAGAATTCTAATGCTTAGTATGTTTATTATTTTCTGCTTCTATGGGACAATAAAAGTTTTAAACGAATCTCACCTCATATTCTCCAGTGTCTTTTCGGAACGTAACCATAGTTTCAAAACGGTGGCCCCATAGGATCTCGGATGGTAAGAAACTGCTCCGAGCTTGTGCTGTCATTCCCGTTGACTCTATAACACCCTCTGAAATTTAAAACATCTCTATTAACAGCTCGTCTAAACACCTAAAACAAAGAGTCCATTAAATTATGAACTGACAATATGTACCTATCTATTCTATCGAAATTATCTATGGAGATTTCAATGTACATTTATCTGTAGTAAATAAGTGAAATATCTAACAGATATATATATAAATAATTATTACAGACTATGCAATCATATTTATAGAAGATGGAGATAATAATTGCATAGTAATCCTATGTGTGAAGTTCAGGGCAAACTACCAAAACGTTGTCAAATAAGAGCCAAGATTCAAACATGTGGCTACTCATATGATAGTAATCACTAATCAACTATATTTTGAAAACCGGAAGGTTCTCAATACTAACAATACAAACTTTTTTCAGTGATTCATTCTAGTTCCTGTAGCTAAAAACAACGATAGTCTCATGACTATCGAAATGAGACTTGGTACATTATAAAATAGTACCTAATACTCACTCAGGTAGGTATATCTCTGTGACTATCATTAACTCTAATACCACTGCCAAATTCAATCATGTTTCTTTCGATTTGAATGCTAGCATTAGTCTAATAATTACTTTAGTTTTTTTTTATAAAACAATGTTTTTGTCAGATAATATTAATTTAAATTAAAAAAAATACAGAATCAGCACCAGTATCACTTACCTAACATAACAACGATCTCAAATCTCTCCCTCAGCATATCAGAAGCAGAAAGGTTGTAAAGCGGCGACTTTTCATTGATCTTATGCACTATGGTCATAGGCCATATAAACATTAGCCTGTCCTCTTCACCGTCTGCACCCACCTTCAATTCTTGCTGATAGAATGGCAGAACCTCGCCTTCTCGAGTGATCTATAGGATTTCATTATTGGATTACTTTTTGAAATTATGCTACTCGATTCGTTGTGGTTTAAAATTTGATGTTAGTACTAAAATTGGATAGATGGTTGTAAAACTAACAGTACCTCATGTAGTTATCTATCGGATTTCTTTATAATCGTTAAAAAGTAATAACCATCAAATTTTAATTGAGCTTTTGTAGGTTAATTAATGTTAGTAATATTTACAATTATGCATTAAAGTTTTATTATTCCTATTAGTTACGATCTTACTTGTGTTAAAAGGTATTGCCTACTTTGATACTAAATTATTAGTTTTTGTGCTATTAGTTATAGAACTCACGCTATTCGAATTTCTTATTTATTTTAGGCTTTTCGTTGAAAGATACAAGAAGTCAATTCAAATAAACTAACAAAAATACAAAAACATCTAATAGGTAAGGAACGAATAGATAAAGTAGAAGCATCAAACTAGGCAAATAAATATTAGATTTATGCAACAAAAAAACAAGCATAAAGTCATGCCATTACAGTCCATAGGTGGGTCTTTATATATAAGAAAACAGTTGCTAATTATTATACACGCGCAAGTTAAATCAATACAATGCAAACATCGATATAGACAACAACTAGCTAAAACATTATTGATACCTTTTTCCGTATAATCTGGGCACGAACATGCGCTTCAAGAATATGTGACTTGCGGATGTCTCCGACACGGAATAGAAGGCAATATTCCCCATCTCTCAGACAAATGACTGCGTTCCTTGAGAAGAGGAGTGTAGTATTACGCTTTTTGGCTCGCGCCAGCTTCGCGAATATAAGACCCACCTACGAACAAGAGAAAGAAGTTTTGAAAATATATTTCAAAACTATGGGGTTCGAAGTCTGAAGATCTAATTATTTCACCCAGAGTTCGACACCCATCAAGTTAGAGAGTGGAGACAGTGCGAACTCAAGTTAGAAGTATCTAAATAAGCGTGCTAACTGAAATCCCCAGTCACTAACCAGTCTCCGTTTTGTTGAAATTATATACCTTGCGGCGGATTAACTGTGCTCTTATATGGGCTTCAATAATATGGGACTTTCTCATGTCTCCGACTCGGAACATCAGACACAGTTGGCCATCTCGCATGCAAATTACTGCTCTCGTCGAGTATAGCAGGGTCTGGGAACGCTTTTTTGGTCTAGAAATTTTTGCGAAAACGATCCCAACCTAAAATTAGAATAATCTTGTTGCACTGACTGTCACTTTATCTACTTAGGCCAGCTAGTCATGATTCTTTATAGGATATGTTGGTGACTGATAACAATTTCGTAACTTCCCTAAAGCTGTTTTTCACAGCAATAAAAATATGATAAATAGCAAAGTGGCAACTTTCAATATGTAATTATTTTTAAGAGAACATCTGGCTGGATCATATAGTACGTTACGTTAATACATTTGGCACACTTCCAAGTTTATTTTGATATTAAATTATCATATTAACTTCGGATCACGAAAGTTTTTATGCATGACGTAGTCAATATCCCTTGAAGATTATGTTACTATTGTATTTGTAAATTATGAAATCTTTGTAATATTATAGCCTGTATTAGGCTTAATTGCGATCATTGGTATGTTTATTTCAGGAAACTGACATGCAAGTCCACCTAATACGTCGCCTATGAACATTAACAAAATCAGAAAGATTGCTAATGTCGCCTTTTACAAAGTGAACTGCCGGAGACACTTAAATGTTACTTTTAAGTATCTTACCTTCATGCTATACTTCCACAAGATGTTTCCCTTGACCGAAACCTCAAGCTCATCGGATTCGAACCCACGATCTTCGTTATGGTATGGTATCCCATATCACTACCCCCGGGCTGTTTGTAGTTAAATTATATTCTTTGCATCAAAACAATGATAAAAAACATCATATTAAAAAGATGAATCAAAATGTAATCTTACCATAAAAGCTTGAATGAAGACACCAACAATGCTCTGTAAACACATCACGAAAATAGCTTCGGGGCATTCTTCATTGGTTGTTCTCGAGCCGTAGCCGATGGTGTGTTGAGTTTCGACGGAGAATAGGAAACAGCCGGTGAAAGAGTTGACATTGCTTAAACAGGGGGTGATTTTGACAGTCTCATTGCTGGGTGGTGGTGGGGAGAGGTCTCCGTGGGTGAAAATGATAAGCCACCAGATGAGGGCAAACAGAAGCCAAGAGAGTATGAAGGAGAGGGCGAATACGAGTAGCGTCCAGCGCCACTGAGCGTCCACGAGGGTCGTAAAGATGTCCTGAAGGTATCGGCGCCTGCGCTTGGCCACGTTCCATTGGACGACGTTGCAGTCTCCGTGCTTGAATATGACGCGTTTCCGAACACGCCTCGCTGCGTAACGGGCTTGTCGGTATCTGTAAACAAACATATATTTTAGTTTATGTTTTACTCAACTGTTTAGAAGTAATTATGAGATCGTTACTCCTGGTTTCTATGTAGTCAAATGACTTGAATAATCGATGTCTCAAAAAGGATGAACATATTATTTTTATTTATGCCTAGCTGATCCGACAGCCGTTTTCTTATCCAAATCAAACAAAAACTCCATAGAAAAGCTAATAACCTTTTCAAACTATTAGGCATACCTACATTTAAATTTAAAAAAAAATATCGGTTAAGCGTTCTCAAGTGATGCACTTACCAACGAACAGCATTTAATTTTCATGTATATATAGATTTAAGTAGTATTCAAATCAAAAAATATATATTTATAATCAAATTCGTCGACGTCATCACGTCAAGCTAATATTGAAAAATACTCGAGGACCTAAATATTTTTCTGAACAATAACATCAATCATTTATTCAAGTGGATGTAGCGTACCAAATTATATTTTTCATATTTCTCTATTTAATATTTATTTAGCTTCATGATATTATATAAGTATTTAATTATTTATACCTACCTACATTCTTACGGCAATTTACACACACAATAAACCACATTATACAGAATAGAATAATTGATGAAAGAATAATTATTTTACACAATATACTCGTATAAAACTTGACATGCGTAAATAAAATAACCATTTTATAACAATTTATGTCATGATAAAGGGAATTACGGTCGATATGATTGACGTATAAGTATATCGTTTAACACTTTTAATTGTAGTTTCATTCCTGCGTAGAACAAATAACTATTAATATTGTAATAAACCAAAGGGAAATAAAGCTTTATTATACATGACGTACATAAGTAAATAATATTTATCGTAAGTATTGATTTACTTTGAAAATGTCGTCACAATGAATAATTATCGAACTTAATTATATTATTATAAATAAGTGATAGTGAAGGTAAAGCTTATTTAATTTATTGCACATTTATTTAAAGTTTTCTTTGCAGTTATAATTTATGAGATATATTTTTATTTAGTAATAATATCAGTTATATAACGAATTAGTTCCATGTTATATGAAAAATATTTACTAGTTTACTTTTCCGCTTCTATATAGATTATACTCGGAAATAAAAAATTACCCGTGTTGAAGTGACGTCCAAGTAATATAAACTGGTTCATTAGAAAAACACATAACTTTCGTATCACCTTTTCAAACAAGTAAACATGTAATTTATTGCCTATCCTTCATCAATATGATAAAAATGTGGTATAGTAAAATACTTCTGCACTAAGTAAGGCTTTTAAACCATTAAGATAATAAATAGTCCAGGGTTAGTTCGCGGTTTATGGGGACTCATACCACTCTAGATAAAATAAACTAGGACATGACTAAGGGAGACAATAAATGGAGTTCTCCACATACATTTATATTTGTATTAAAAGCCTTTTTATATTAAAAGGTTTTTTATCTATAGTACAGTAGCAATATACATTAGATTGAATAAAGTGTAGGTAGGTACTAGAGTTAGTTATGATAGCAAATTTATGGTGCGAATTTATTTTATCAGTTTATTAGGAACTTGACTGAAATTTATATTGCTAATAATATAAATTCATTTATTGTGCTTCTATATATTTCATTTCATTTATACGTCACAGTTATTTATTATAAATTATTTATCTCTACAAATTTATAATCAGAAAAGTTAAATTATTTACGGAACTACTGAAAAATCTTTCACTATATTATCTCAGTGCTATATGCTACTTTTCTGAAAACCGGAAAAACCGCAGAGGTTAGCTAATTATTAAATATAATCGCTAATGTATGTCAAATATTATTTTATTTTCTATTTAGGTATTTGTATTTTGTTGGTGTTCTAGATGTTTTTTTTTTACTATGTATAAGTGTTTGACCACAATCTCACCGTGGTCAGTGATGATGTGGCCGATGATGGTAAGCACACAAAGCCTAGAAAGGAACTGGCTCTCGAGTGCAGCTGTCGGAACACACCGAAAGGTGCTTGGCGACAGATTTTCAACTTGAAAAATGAAATTTTGATAAATGAAACAAGTTTGCAATAATTTCGATACTCCTTATCTCAAGCTCAAAAAATTTATTAATTATATTATATATTTATATATATAAGATAGGCATGTATAAATAGGAATATAATATAAATAGGTAATATTAATTATTGGATTTTACTATTCTTGTTTGTTATAATATAGCATACGGAAATTCCCGCCTATTTATTGACCACACGTAATAAATGAGGTAGGTATAGGCAACTTATTAAAATTTATTATTTTGTAAAAAGCTTAGATTAGTTAATGTAGTTTAAATAATATCCTTATTTGCTACAATAGTAGGTATACCAAATATACGGAAATGCCCGCTCCCAAATTCGAATAATTATGTATTTCAGTTGTGTGTACAAAGTCTAGATTTCGATAATAAATGTTTAGTCTACGGAATCGAATTACAATTTTAGAGATCAATTTATAATGATGCGTCGTTCTTCACAATCGCGGCGTAAATACTGCATCAAAACATCAGCATTTTCATGATATAAAATTATTATTACAGATCGGAATAGCAACTTCTCAGTTGGCTGGAGTTGCCCATTAAATAAGTAGAATCCGGTATCACACGTGATCCCCTATTTTACCCCCCTCAGGGATTGAATTTTCTTAGCGTATGCTGATATTTATAGTATAGGAAATATAAATATCTGTATGTCAAATTTCAGCTCGATCGATTGGTTTGAGCTGTGTGTTGATAGATTAGACAATTCGTGTTTTAACATTACTCGTAGCAATATTATAGGTATTTATAAATACTAGAATTATAAGGGCATGGCGCCATAGAAAAAATGTTTCGTTAATTTATATACAATTAAATGGAAATATGGAACGTCCACGGCATAGGACGCTAAATCGATTCGTAATACTATTAGTATAATTGTCTTATTTACAAATAGCATTAAAAATTATCACATTGCAATAATATTGGTATTTCTAAGTAACTATACCTACTAGTATCATAAAGGCATGGCTCCATGCGAAAAATGTGTCGAGAGTAAAATAAAATGTAGATTTAATAGATGTCCACGATACCAGAACGGCAAATCAATTTGTGGTAGAAATAATATCCTGTGATACTCCTCGCACACGGGTATGTGATCCCATACTAAGCAGAGCTTGGAAAATGTAAATCAGCTGTTTAGCTATGCTGATTACACGTAACTACTTTTTTTTGTAAGTACTGTTTACTTTTACATGTTTATGCACACAAATGTTTGTAGTGGATGGGAAACAATCCCATGACCTGCGGCGGATATGGTGTCCCAACTGGCCATCAATGAGGTACTATTAAACTATTTATCATTCACTCACGTCTTACACAACGAGATACTTATCATAAATACTCGATTAGTTTGTGCATTGTAGCAATAACAAAGTGCATATAATTAAATAAAACCGTAGGACATGAAAATCGTGTGGCACCACTGTTAACCTCATGTAATTTAGATTAACAATTTTAATGAAACGCTTAGAGACCTCGATTGCAATTTCCATTAAGTGGTTTATTAACGTTTAAATCATATATCTGAATAGAATCTGTGGTTTACTGAATTAATTAGACATGTATTGTAAATTCTGAGTAATTTTGTAGGTTATTTCCTTAGTAAATATTTAATTACCTAGTCTTGTCTCAATTTCATCAAACTTTGGAACGGTTCCTTGTTCATTGCAATTAATGAATGTTAAATAATAAAGAATAAAGAGAATGAATTATTGAGTGTAATGACTCAATAATTTCATTCTCAAATCATCATTATGAAATGACATTCACTAACTAATTTTACTTAGATACCAGATAAATAATGGAGCACGAATTAAAACATATTAATCTCAGTAAGAGATGCCACCCACCTACACGTTAGGTGGATGACATCAAACGACACGAAAGTCGAATGGATGAAATTTTTTGTCGTCACGTTTCAGACGAGAAAGAAATTCAAGTCCTGGAATAGATTCCACGAAGGCCGACCACAGTTACTTACCGGTTTAAAGGTGCTAATTAAACTTATCGTAACCGTTGTTTGCATTCATGCATTCGTTTGGAATGTACTTAACATAGTCATTTGCAGTTATAACACTAGTTGTTAATGCCAAATAGAAAATTTCTGAGAAATCCTACAGGAGGTTGAATTTGCGATTATCTGTTGCCAAATATTTGAATACAGTCGGAGGCCCCGCACCTTTCTGTAGTTAGTTTGTATTACGCAGTTGAAGCGTTAATTAGAATTTGTTTTGTTTCTACATTAGGAAGATGGACTTACTTCTGCGATTCCTCCCTCCATGCTGACTCTGATGAATTCAGCGGTTTGCCAGTCATCAACATTGACACTTGGCTGATACATCTTTTTAAGCCCGACATCGCAGTAACTATCGAATTCACTTTTTTTCTAAATAAATCTATTCTTTACTGACACAACTTTATGCACTATCAACCAGTCTTGTCTTCTCACAAACCTATAAAGTAGCGAAACCAGCGCCAACGAATGTTATAACAACCCTAAATACAATTTATCACACGGTTAAATACTTTATTATTCAACAAATGTATAATATCGTCGTTACTCCAGCTATTTACAGAATCGTCTCCACTCGATCTTTCAACAGAACGTTAATGAGAGATTCACTGAACACCTCCTTGATATCGAACAGTAGTACTACGAACTTCCGCATCTTTCCCAAAGTCATTTTGATGGAATTTGTCCGTGTGAAAAAGATGAAAAATTAAAATGGCGTCGCAGGAAAACTGCGTGTTTGATAGAACGTGCAACGAACTTTCCACTCGCACCGATTGCGATGAGAATTAGTCCAACACTGAAACGCTCGGATGTTTAATGAAACAGATGCGAAGACGCTCGCATACAAACACTACGCAGGGCGTCCTGTGCCAACGTTTCTTGTGGCGCCGCCGCCGTGCCGCGTCGCGACATGTCGCCTACTCTATTTTTTGATTATGAAAAAATATAGATATAAACTATACGAATCCCCTATAGTTTGAATAGAACATATTACATGTGTGTATATGCTATGACTGATTAACGAGCACTTTACACAAAAATATTTAGACGGCGTTTCACTGGTAATAAAAAGAAGCGTATAATTTATCTTTGGCATTTAATTACTCGTTTACTCTTCTAACTAAACTCCTAACTGAATCATTTTATAGATTCACATTTTTTCATGTTTACTATTAAAATACAACCCGGAAAATTTACGGCTTACGTTTATTTTCTCATTCCTTTTCGGTATCGGATATATTGCATATTGCTTATTTTATTTATTGTGAATAGTTGAGTAGGAAGGGAGTAATTCATATTTAAGTCTATTTGTATACCTCGTAATAACTATGTGTTAATCGTTTTTAAATGTATATATATATATATATATAAATGGTCAGTGTCAAGTCAATGTAATAACATGGATTGTTTGTTGGAATTGTTATGTCTTGAGTTTATCGACACATTATACAGGAAGTAATGTCATATCAATGAAAGTAGGTAGTTATTCACACGGTGAAAGCATTGCTTCCATAATTAAAATGTATACAACAGGACAAATAGCATGAATATAAATAAACTCCTAACTAGCTGTTCCTTGCGGTTTCACTCGCGTTCCCGAGATAAAAAGTAGCCTATAACCTTCGGGGATAATGTAGTTCAAATCGGTTCAGTAGTTTCGGAGCCTATTCAGTGCAAACAAACAAACACACAAACAATCAAATCTTTCCTCTTTATAATATTAGTATAGAAGTATAGACAACTACCACGAATAATAAATGGCAATCGTTATTTATCATTTATTCCAATTTTATTTTTTATTTTACTTGACATTACAACAGAATGACATCATCAATACGTGCAAATTCGTATATTATTTATCGTCATGTGTTCTTTTGAATACATATTGTTTCCTTATACCTACGGTTTTTAGTAGGTTACTACCGAGAACTTGGTCTTCTTAAATGATACGGCTATTATGGTATGATCGAGTAACCATGCAATATTATTATCATAAAAATATACCTATTATATTAGGTGAAATCTATTTTGTTATGTGAAAATTATTTAAAAAAAAATATCATAAGTTGGTATGTAATAACTTCTCTCAAGTAGGTTTCTATAAATTGGTAACTAGAATCAGAATAACTAAGTAATAATTAGTATTTTTGTGGTGTAAACAATAAAGAGTATTTATTCTATTCTATTCGGTCGTCAGCTAGTAATTGTCTATTGTCACTGAAGTAATGTTTCAGTAGCATAGAGTAAGTTGGTGAAATGATATCTATTGTATATTTTCATAATAATTAAATCTTTTATCGAAAATCCTATAGGAAAAAACTTAAGGAAAAATATTCAATACCTGTCCTAAGAATAATCTTTAAGAAACAGTCAGTGTTTGTTTGTCTTTGCTTAAATTAAGATACCTACATTATTACATCACGCTAAAGCAAAAAGTTAAAGGAAAATAATTTATAGATACGAGGAAATTCTCAGTCAGTATTATAAATTATAATTATCGTAATACAATACCTGTTCCACACATAGGTACATAGTTATTTCAATCATAATTTATTTATGTACGGATCTTAGTCTCATATCGTCTTGTGTGGTAGATTTCGCTTTAGTAAAATAAAAAAATAAATAACGTAAACTTTAAGTACTTGTGATAAAAAAATCCTAGTTTTGTACGAAGAAATTCTTTCAATATGGACCTACCTTCCCTTCCCTTATAACTTATTTCAGAATGCAGATTACAACGTGACCTAAACAATAGCCTTCGCCTCTGGCGCACAATGCAACAAATATTGACTGCATTGCGTGTCCTATGTTCTTGACTCCACAAACCCTTTGATAAGAGAGGTGACTGTAATTTATATTAATTGATAGGAATATTTATTTATTCCTTTTATCAAACGTGTAAATTGCAATATGTAATAATCTTCTTGTTTTATCAGGTTTAGAGACAAATGTATCCCATTTATATAATTTCTCATATAATCATATATATATAAACTCGTATTCTTTTACGTCAACTGTGTTTGCTACCTACCTATATTTACTATGCGCTATGTATGTACTATAGAAAATAAGAACAATTTAAATTTCATATTCTAAGAAAAGTGAAACTAGAACATTAGTCGCAAAACGTTGACGAACAAAAAAAACAGACGCCACTTCTATTTATTTTCGCCTACAGCTGATGAATAAACAAAACGGAGTGTTTACTATACTAGCCAAATATTCCAGACAATAGAGTACATAAATAAAGCCAGAAAATATGTCATAGACGACGTTAGTGTGATTTTTAAGTAAAACCTAAATATCTTTAAACTTTCAAATTTACCTAAATGTACAAAACCACCGCGTTCAACTACAATTAAAACCTATATAAATCTCAGCTGAAAACAAAGCTGAAAAACCGTGACTCATTCTAAACCACTGAACGGATTCTAAAACGGTTTTCACCCTCATGTACCTATTTTTTTCGGAAGGTTTATAGTATAGTTTACCTATGTATATTCTAATTAAAATTTAATTTTAATTTTCGCCCGTGGGTTATATGTGATTTATTATAAGTGAGTTAATATTATTTTAATTTTATCAGCATCTAGAAATACAGGTAAGAAATTGTTTATTTAACCCAAGTTAATTGAAGACGTCCACATCAGAATTTAATTCTAAAAAAAATAAGTTCATTACCCGGATTGCCAGACGGTCACCTCTCACGTAGAGTGCAATCAACATTGAAATAAAACAGGTGTCTTTACATCACATACTTAGATATACAGAATATAAAATGTGTGGATCACTGAGAGTGAAAGACGGCCTTTTCCCTCACTCCACACTTTATTTTAGCTAATGCCAATGCTAATGTTTGAAGGAAAACTTATATTGTTTTGTAAATGAGCTGATTCAATGTCAAATAAGAGACCAAAGTGCAGACGTGGGCATAAAGAAATACAATAAACGTAGTAAATATAATTTGTAAAACTAAAAGTATCGGAGAGACTACTCTCTTATGATGTACCTACCTACTATTGTATCCAAAATATAAGTACTGGTGATTTTTTCATCACCGTCTAAATTTTCAGGGATTATTGTACTTATTATTATGAACAACTTTTACTATGAGACCAACCCTGAAATCGCGAAAAAAAATTTTAATTTTTCATACATTTTGAAAAAACAAGATTGACGTTTTGTATGTAAAGAATAATCCCTGAAAATTTGGACGATGATGACAAAATCATCCTGTAGATATCGAGTTTCGGGTAGCAACGGTTTGTTTTACTATTATCTACTTGTATAATAAGGCTTCTCAAACATTTTATGTGCAAGTTGGTCAAAATGCTTTCAATGAGATTAAAGAGAACAATAATGACAAAGAAACATTCCTTTGTTCAACTTCCGGCTAGAAAATTATGAAGTATTATTTTCATTTCAAAAATAAACTTTTGCATTGGTATGACTAATAAAACAAGTATAATAGAGCGGCGCAATTTCCTGAATTTAGTCAGATTAGGTATTAAATACAATTAAACTAGGAAAATTATAGTTTTCATGAAAACAAATGCAATTTTTTAATAAAGCAGAATCGTTCAGATCTACTCAAAATGCGTCATTTTTAAAATGTCGGCATGGTGCCAACACTAAATGGAACAAAGTCAATTAATCTTCCAGTTTGATTCCATATTGTCTTACAATTACGTAGAATATGACGATTCTAAAGATATTTCATTAATTTACGTAACGGAATCAACTTACAATGACGTCAACGGACAAACTGAGCGTTTCTGAGTGAATTTATATTCTTGCAACAATTAATTCCTTCCAACCAACGGGCACGAGCAATTTTTGCATATTGATGGGCGCCTGCTCCTGAGTGCATAAAAAGATGTGTGATTCTTATAAAAAGGCGACTATAATTATTATGTGTTACATTAATCCATAGATTTTCTAATAAGTAGATGTTATATTAAGGACTTTCCTTACTAATATTACAAAATGTGACTTGTTCCACGCAGCAATGGATTGATGTGATTTATTGCATAAATATAGGGTAGGTATATAGGGATTGTAGAATCTATATTTATATTCCGGGAACTCGGTTAAAACCGTGAGGTGATACTTAGTAATTTAATAAATTAAAGACTCATTAAAAAACATGCATTTTGAATAAATGATTGAATATTCTAAGATCAAAGTAAAAAAACTATGACCCTGGTGTTTATGGCTTGGTTTCTCAGTACTATTTTGCATAACATTAGTAATAGGTATCTAAAAGCTACAAATATTTGGTAACTGCCAATTAGTTTAGTCAATATTTACAAATAATTACAGTTTCTATATTACCTACATACTTTATGATTTAATTGAAACGTATTTTTGTATGAGACATGCAACGCTTTGTTATAAGGTTGAGTTGAAACCATCATATCTCAAATTAAATATGTTATGATATTTAAGAAGAAAAACTCATAAAACCTAGAGCTGGTGGGTATTACAACTACAGAAACCCTCTATATTTTGGGCATTAGGGGCCAACCAAACGCGTAGGTAGGTACTAAAAAGTAGGAATTACCTACTCTATTTTATCACATGATATTCTGTGGATATCTTTCCATGACGATGATAAAATCTGTTAATTCCAATGACGATCTGACATTAAAACCGGGTTGAACTTCGTTCTCAATGAAATAGGAATAGGTTGTGTTGCCAAGTCGTCTGTCTGGTGACACGTGAGGAACTGAAATAGCTATTTGTAATAGCACTATCGTTTTTCAGCCGACTGAAAACGGCTACAGTTTAGTAGAACACATATTAGTTCTGCTACTCACTACAAGATGGCAGTCCTTATTCTAAAGTTAAGTTTATTTTTCTTCACACATACATGCCCATAAAATTTCTAAGGAAGCAGAGCTTATACTGTAGGAACCTAAATAATTATTACATCCCTTTGTCGAGTTTTATGATAGGTAATAGGTGCCTTTAAACGTATTTGTGTGTAAGCAAATAAACACTGTAGAGTGTTAGACTACCTATGAGTTAGATTTGAAAAATGTCCTATTGAAGCAAAAAAAAATGTTGCAGGAGAATTCTTCTAATATTCAAAACCAATATTTTTGTCATAGATAGACGTTAAACGTCATTTTGTCGTCACCTCATCTCTTGATTGCCAAACGTTTTTGCATGCATTTCAAACTTTCCACGTATTCTTGGAACCAGTTTTGTGTCCGTTGAGGACGGGTTTCGAAAATCAGACGCTACAAAAAAAGCCTTTGAGACATCCTATCAATTTATCGCCAATTGAATTCCATTTCGTATTGAAATGCGATTTAATGTTACCCATCAGAGGTAACCCGTAACCGTCAATAGGAGACAAAAAATATGGTTTGGGAACAAAAACCTCATGGCTTTGTAGTTTGCAACAATCTGAACTTCATATAGGTCAACGTCTTTGCTTGAACTGGTTTGATTCTCGCCTTATTCCAAAAATGATAAATACGTTGATATAAAAACTTGTTGCAAAAAACTTATTAACTAACGGTAGGATATGTACCTACAACAAGGTATCACAAAATTGATCAATTTAGTAATTACGCAATGCGCTCAAGAGGAAAAATTATATAGTTTTTATCATAAAATGCTCCAACCGATAATTTAAAATCATTGCCAGCACTATTTTGGTCTATGTTATTGCTATGGCAAGTTTTATAATATTTTTTCCAATCATATTAAAAATTTAGATACTTAACAACAAATTGAACATTAACAATCAAATCAAAATCCTTTAGATACTTTTTGATTGGATTGAGATCCTCCTCCGAATATTTGGGATTCTATTTAATTTTATGTAAATAAAAATAAATCAACGATAGAACTGTGTATGACTGCACGAAATGTTATAGGTACACTGATGATACATTAAACTTTCAAAAATACATCTGTTGGGTTTTAGTTTTTAATTGTAGTGTAAGGAAGATAATAAAACCTTTACCATAAACTGTTGAACAGGTCAAAATAATAAATTAAAATAAATTTATATGTCGTAGGGAAATGAGTATCTTTATCATGGTATCAAGGTAAGGTGTTTACTCCATTATTGTATTATTTGTCGCTGGCAACAATTTCAGCTACGTTCATAATTAAGGTTAATTTGTGTGCAAACACACGTGTGGATGTTACCTACTGGAGGAACGTAAATTCGGCTAGACACATACTTGTATCTAATTATTAGTTATTACGACTTGGCCGCTGTACCAGTTAGTCACATTTTAGTGGTGTTGCTACTTTCAAAACTCTTCTCTCATTTACATTTGTCTGTTCGTGCTAGAAAGTATTACTTTTTATTCAACAAAGTAAATTACTTTTGTTGTTAGCAAATTTCACGCGAATAAAATAAGTCTGTAGGTAGGTACTATAATATTTTTTAGATATTTATTAATTCTCTGTATAAAACTTTATTTTTTCTACTTATAAAAATCTTTTCAGCCACTGCTACAACGTCTAGTTTTCATTTCCAATTTGACTACTAACTTCTTTTGTGAGTCATATGATAATTTTCACGGCCACACAAAAATGTGTAGCTTGATACACATTTTTGTTGCAAAATAGCGGCTATTACAACCGCATAAGGTGCCACAGTGTGTAGGTTGATCTGTGGCCCTGTGTACCTATAGATTCAAAGTAAAAAAAAACTTAATTGTAATCTATCGCTTTATTTCGAGAACGTTTGGCATTAGGTATCACCCAACAGTCATCTGGTTTACTATCCAATTAATCATTACAGATAAAACTTGACTAGAATGACTCATGGTAATGACGTCATTTTTATAATAAACACAAGCACAGTCTCTAGAATTCATTTAAATATTATGTACATTAACTACACCTTTGTTTTCACAATGACTGTAAGTGAAGTATTCTTACAGTACAGTCATTGCATCTTCATTAATTAACAGCCCAACAAGTAGTTGTACCTATAGATAAAATTAATTTAACAATTAATACAACAAATCTGATGTAACTCAATGGCATTGGCATTCGAGAACTAAGGCCCTGTCATGTCGTAAAATTATCACAAATATACATATTGGAGGTGAAATAAAGCTAGCGCAACTCGTAAAAACGTAAAAAAACTCATTTACAAAAAATGAATTTACTATCAATCTATGTGGTCTAGAATTTGAAAAAATACAAATCTTAAACTTCCCTATGCATGTCCAACATTTTATGTAATTTTTTATGTATTTAAAATGTTTAATTTGTAATTTTCCTAGGAACAATAAAAACCTATGTAATAAATTCTAAAGTTTTTTCTATCAATATTGTTTACACAGGTGATAATAATACGTCACGATTTCGTAATGCAAGCCCGTCATTGTTGGTTCAATATTTAATACAAGTATGTATATCAGTTTGAAATATCATTGGTTCAATCTCAACAAAGTCTTAAAATATTCTATTTAAAAACAATAAAAGTTTTAAAATATTCTATTTAAAAATAATAAAAGTTTTAAAATATTCTATTTATATTTTTGTATAAACAATGGGTCAAACTGAAAATCAGCGCTTGTGTGTATGACAGTGCACACTGGCACCATGCTGAGTTTGCTACCATTTGCCAAACATATTTTTGATCTGATTTGTTTTTAGTTAAGTACTTATTAGTTAGTAATGTCAGTTTGGCAATATTTTATTCTTATTCTTATTAAAGTCTCGATTTCTGTCTTTTTGTGCGCTTTGTTCTATTTTATGTGAATTACGTTACTCAGACAAAGCCGTGATGGGTCGCTAGTTTCTTACATTTAGATCTATTTATATCTACTAGGTGTAAGTGAGTTTGTAACGAAAATTGAAACTATGGATTCTGTACGTTATTTCTGACCCCTTGGAGAATCTATACTTTCGGTTTTCGTTATACGATGTCACCCTACACCCAGTAGGTAGGTATATGAATATATATGTTGAAATACATATTTTGAAATATGTATTTCAACATTCTGTCCGATAATGTAGGTACACAGCTGTCAACGGAAACATACTATTCCTAACACTGCTTGTATTTAATTTTATTTGAAATAATTAAAGTTGTGAGATTTTTATACTGCGATGGTTATCAAATACGTAGGTACTTCGTACCTACTCACTCGCAGTCTGAAAAGTTTTTATCTAACTAAAGTATCTACCGGTTTAGCCCGCGTACTCTAACCTATCCTTTTTATACTTACATTATTTATGTGCCAAACTTCATCCAAATCTGTTCAGACATTGACACAGAATTCAATCACAAAGATCCAACCTTCACATTTATAATATTAAGACAAAGATTAGTATGATTAAGTATATTATAGTATAGAATAATAGTGAGCCAGTGTGATTTTAAAACTGTGTCTATAGCGTCTATTAGAATTAATTACTACCTACGTACCCACTTTGTTAAATCAAACAAAGCTTTTCTGTTATATTCCATAAAGAAGACACTTAACGGATACAAATAAATCGCAGACGTTATATTCCATTAGCCCATAGATACAAGGTATTGCAACAACCAGATAAATCTATTCAACTTTGTAATATAGTCAACGCAAAGCATAAATAGTTGCTAATTGGAGTCAAATACAACATTGTAAGTAATAGAAATTTGAATCCAGGTCGGGTAAGCCATGTGAGACGGGTGATAAGGCATGCCAGGAAACGAGACGTACAGTTTATGGATTGCTAATATTTGCTTTTGTGCACGGGCACGCACACCACACTTCAAGATACCACAGTATGCATATTAGCTTACATAGTAACATAACTATATAAAGTCTTTGAAATATGTAGGTAGGTACCAAGCGACTCTGCAGGTGTTGTTAATATTACAATATAGGTATATAGCCGGGTGTTATGTCATGGATATGAAATAAGCCTAGGACTTATAATTAATACTAAGGGTCGGTTGTATAATGCGCGGTCATAGTAAGGTTATAGTTAGGTTACGGTTATAGGTAACTTTAACCGACGAAAGAAAGCAAACAGGGTTGCTCGTGTCACTTTAGGTAAAATTTTAACCGTAACCATAACCGACCGAAGGAGATCGGTCCTCGTCAAAGTGACTCTATGGTCAAAGCATGGTAAAAGTTAAGTTAACTTTGACTACAACATTAACTAAAATGTACGAGCAACCGACCGTAAGTAGTCTGTGAAACTTTAGAGCTGAAACAAGTAACATATCCGACTAAATGTATCTATCACATGAGAACAACTCAACTCGACATTCAGGTTGATGTATGTACTTAACGTCGATATGATATACGTCATGAATATATACAATGAATATATAGGCAAATTATATTTTTGAAAATCCAAGTATACAGTTTTAGTTTTTATCAAAATCGGCCCCGAGACTCCTTTCAGCATTTTTCGCTATTCCTAATACTTTATAGGATTTGGTCTACCACGCCCACTTAAAAAAATCAACCTGTATATAAATCAAATCAGGGCATATGTCTGAATGGAAATGAGTTACTGTTTTTTCTAAGATATACTACGTAAGTACATCGTCATGCGACAGGGAATCACGTAGAGTACGAAGGAAGTGAATGGCCTCGCGACGTTCTTGGTACAACCGTGCCATGAATCCGTACTGAATATAATGTTAATAGGTAATTTATTGCCCTAGACTTTCTAGACCAACGATAAAGCTTTCTAGATAAGTTTAATATTGAATAAGCAATAAAACAACAATGTATAAACAAATATTTAGCAGCGGATAGCCATAAATCATTGAATACAGCGTATTAGAATCCAGCGTTGGAATATTCGATCAAAGCTGGCTTATCTGGCTTGGATTAAATTAGTTTAAACGTAAGGGTAACCCAGGTTTGTTCTAAATTTATATATCTGCTCTCAGCAACGCTTATAATAGATTCAATGCAACAATAAAATTGGTATTGTTTTATATAAATGATAGCTTGATTTGACCATGACCTGATGGGTTAGGTAGACACTGTTTACTATTGAGGTTTCTTAGTTATCTTTATAGATAACACATTCTCGTTGACTCTATTTGATAAATCGCGATTAAAATCTATTCCAGTGTTTGAATCAACTAATAATTGCAATATTTAGCTACATGACGCTAGTTTTAAAAAGCCTTCAAACATTGGAAGGCATGAACGAGCAGTTATTGCTCGGACCATAGATTTTTTCGCCTGGTTTTCATTTATAAACCAGGTGAAAAAAATACATTACAATAATTGCAATTTGAGTTACGTTCAAGTGCAAAGTCATTAACATTGTCAGAACAATGAATTCGACAGTTACTGGCAGAGTTATTCGAGCGATTCCATATAGATGCCAAAGCGTTTTTTGAATGAAGCATTTATATAGGCAAGACTATGGACTCTTGCCTATATTAACGCCTTGGACCCATGGACAGGATTATGTGATGTAATCAACGAATGGCCCCGAGACTTAGTATCTAGTCATTGTCATCGATGCATTGTTTTCAGACTAAGATGCCTATTGCGGCGCCGAGTTTCCTGCAAATCATTAAGATTCGTATTTGAATAAGGACGTCCGCTTCCTTTCTGCACAATTTTGCAAGTAGGTATATACCTACGCACGGCGAGAAAGCTATCGCTAAAATATGTTTCATTATGTATTGACAGTACATAATTCATGAACGGAAGAGCTGTTTATGTAAGGTAAGGCTATTAAGATCGTTTTACTTTTGTGACGTAGGTATTATCAACCCAGTCGGGTTTTGCGTTAAGCGAACCATTAGACAGGTGTAAATTATTCATTACCAATTCTTTTTACAGCTACTAATTTAAAGATAAATGAAGATATATACGCAAATAGATAATGGGTCAATATTTAATTTTCAAGTAGGTTTGAAACCTTCAAAGCGTAAAGGTTGCTAAAGTGGAAAGCTATTTGACAGCAATTACAGAAGCGGGGTCGAATGAAGAACTAATAAGCCATGGCGACCACAGACGAAGCCATGTGGGAGCTATTTGTTCTTGACCCTGTCCTATAATTTCAAATGAAAATTCCTCAGCTAAAGACTGGCATGCGTGACCTAATAAATTACAAATAAATGCAATTTTCTTGAGCTTTACTCTGCATTTAAATTCGTTTAAATGAGTTAGTGGGTAATTTTTTTTTCATAGGAAGTGTACAAATAAACTAATTAGAAAAAAAATGAGATATAACTAACATTTGTTCTATTTTACGCTGACCTTTTTTCATAGATTCATGGCAATAAATAACTTATTTTTCGTTTGAAAATCTAAACACAAACATTTCAACTCCAGATCCATCGAAGTTTTTCATAAAAGACAAAGGGTTTCAGTCGATTAAAATGAATTGCTTTCTGACGTCAATACCAAAGCAGATTTATTTTTATCGGGAGTTAAATATAAATTATTGTGCAGACATCGATTATTAGATGTTTAATGACTTTTTTAATATCAGCAATCTACCCATACCCATAAATACCTATTGCCATAAACCGCAATTACGTACTCATATCGAGAATCTAATCTACTTTACGACTGAAAGATATGCATGTGTAGGTATAATATTATGTCAAGTTATAAATTTAACGTATTTCCCCAACGAGCACATTAGACTTATGTAGGTGAAATTTATTGTATAAACACTTACCTAAGAAGGAGATTAAGAGAGCTATCATTCCTAGTTGTTGGCACATCTTTAACACTAGAAGGTTCGCTACGAACACCGCGGAGCGAGTTTCTCAGTTGCCGAGGGATAGAGCTGAGAAGTCCGCTACTGTTTCTACGCTGATTAAGGCTCTTCGAACGAGTCAACTTGTTCGCCTCTAAGTCCACGGCTTGAGGGTGAGACGACACCTCCTCCCCGCTTCTAGAGATAGTTGTGCTCGATGCATTAGTCTTTATTATCGTAGGGACAGCAGTTTTAACTTCATCCAACAGTTTCTCCCACGGCGACGCGAGGTCCTCCTCGGAAATCGTCTCGAAACTCCTCGGACCCACCGACGACGAGGTCTTGTCAGACATCTTGGTACACTTAAGGTTACAGTGAAAGCAACGGAACGTAGCACTAACAGACACCTACAGGGCACTTCGTCACTTTGGATTTTTAGTTTCTTGACAGCACTTCACTCTTATCATAATATCCATTTGTAAATCATAATGTTTGGGGTAGAAATGTTGACACTGAAACAAAAGAAAGATTCAAGTTATTTTACAGCTAATGATGGTTAGGAAGTTACGGAATAAGAAAAGGTTAAAATTATATTGCATAATTGTTCCATTCGAAAGTATGTAATTTGCTTTCTTGAGAGAAACTCTATACTTTTACTTCTGCAGAAATTATGTATAATTCCATCAAATGGACATATAAAAAGTTATAGACCAATTTTCAAGTGACTGACTTCAGTTTTCTGAAAGTGTTGATACGAGTAGGTATATCAAGCATCATGTTAAGACTGAGCCTTTCTGCACAAATTGCAAACAATTGTTTGAAGTGAAAGGAGTAGTAAACCAGACACTGAAGAATCGCAAACATATTAAGCCAGTGATAATTACTAGATAAACAGACTTTTAGGCCATCTAACTGCCAATTAGCTTGACATTAAAATGCTGTAACGAGGTAATTTGCATAAAGAAATTTCACATGTCTCATTTCTATGTCTCGAATATGGATAGCATAACAATATAGTAGTTATGAAGCCATTATTTTTTCGTTGTATATCAATACAAGTTGAGAAAGTGGGCTAATTTATTTAATGTATAAAGATTTGCGGTTAGTGGTTGTTTTCCGTCATCAAAGTGTAGGCAGTACGCATTTGCGGTCAGTTATTGCTTAAATACATTATAATTGTAGACGGTAACTGTGATTTTCTCGAGAGTGACCATGTCCCGAAGGCGCGGTTTCCTTGTATGGTACAGTGAAAGCAAATGAAAGCATATCCTATATAGGTATATATGAACTATGACACTGTCTGCATCTTATAAATCCCTTAGGATTTTACCCTTTTATTAGGAGCTGAATTTTAAGATATTCATTCTAAGCGGATGCGTACGTCATAATAGCTATATGTATGCCAAATTTCAGCTCGATCCGTCCAGTGATTTCAGCTGTGCGTTGACAGATCAGTCAGTCACGCTTTCCTTAAAAGAGATTATGATTAGATACGATACTCTGGATGTCAAACTATTAACATCTTTTATTTCGTTATTCATGTCAAGATTAGTATTGGACGGATTTATGAGATGACTTTGAAATTAGTTTCGGATAAGCTTGAAACAAAGATTACCAATTCTAACTGCCTCGGTAAGTGGAAATGGTGGGACGAATTAATTTCGAACGCAAAATTACTGTATTCAAATGAATAATTTTCCAGCAACCAGCAATAATAAATGGAACTAAAATATTTGAAAAGACAGACAGCACATTGTATTGTATGTGCTGCCTGTCTTTTTAGTAAGAAAATCGTGAAGATAGTAGACATTGCAATATTAGAAAATACATAGATTATAATATACCAGTACTTAGTTTCAAAAATTATAAATGATGTCAGGTCCATCGTGGAACAGTAACAATCTAGAGCGGAAGACGAAAATTAGCGAAACATTACACCGTAGCGTAGGCTGAAACTGTTTCAGCGAGCAGCCATTGACATAGTTAATAATCGAACAGCAATACAACACTTCAACCTTGTAAATCGTAAAACGATACGTCTTCGTGACCTGCATCCGTGCATGGGTTTCGTGTCAAATATTTGGGCGTTTTACAAGAAGAGTTCAGATTCCATATTTTTTACTAGTTATTTAATGGTATTAGGTAATCGTTTAGCTGTTTGTAAGTACACTGTATGCTCGTGATATTTTAAAACCATACGTCTGCCAAATGTCCCCTGTTCAGCAAATGTGGGTCAATGCTCCAGCGAAACCACTAGTGCTGAATCATAAACCAATGGACTGCTTCAAAATTGGAACGAGATTCCTCTTAATAAGCATTATCAAATTTGACGTACTTCCTTTACAGCTATTTCTCATTCGACAAAATATTTAAATCATAAAGTTTTCATGACATTGAATGTCGTTAAAAAAATTTAAGAAAGATTGAAATGAGTGGGTTTCTTTTTCATATCTCAGAATCATCTCAGAATAGAGAGATTATGATTAGCTGATGTATGAATACCTAAAGTGGAAGCGATTGTTAGGATTGACCTATATATGCCATTTATACAATTTCACAGGTCAAATTGAAAATTTGTCGCCAAGCACCTACCGGTGTGTTCCAGCAATTGCACTTGAGAGCCAATTTGCCTTCTCGGCATTGTGTCAAGCAACACATTGGCAATATCTCTGGTATTGCCAATGGCGATAGGCGACGGTAACCACTTACCATCAGGTGGGCCGTATGCTTGCTTGCTACATAGGTAGTATAAAAATAAAAAAACTAAAATTTTATCTAATATGAGTATTTAAGAGGATGCTCTCCGCGAATGTCTCCGTCTCTTACCTACTAAACGGACGGGGACAAGTGAGAAGAGCGAAGCCCACTTTTTGTAAAAAATACGTTTTATCTGAATAAAAAAAAATTAAGACATTTTTTTAAAAAAGTTAGAAAACCATTCCCTTTCTATTATTATATTTTCTTAGAAAAAATGTTCAAAAAGGGGCATATTCACGACTTTTCTTTCTCACGTTACTAATTCAAATAAAAAAAAAATCCTTGTCATATATTCTCTAGTTTAACATATATTTTATACAATTCTCTTGCAACAATTAATGCAGAGAAAAACTGAATCTAGAATCATCATTTCTCGTATGACGATATACCTATACTTAGACACTTTTTACATTCGGAATAGATAATAAATTAGACTCGTCCGTTACATACAAAAAAGCTAGATTAATAATGTGGATTTTAATTTATTATTAAAATCTCTTGATGTAAATACTACAGCTGCTTCTTAGTCATGATACGAAAGAAGATTAAAAAATCTACACCAGTGAAGTCCGACAAAAAACGAAATAGACATAACAACCCTATCGCTTACAAACCATGATATAACTGACAAACCGATAAATAAGAATCTTAAAAAAGAATGAGAGCTTGTGTTATGACTTTCTAGATTAGCCATCTTTTAATGTACACCTATCTGTAATAGTTTTTAAAAATGAGTTTATTGATTCTGTAAATTAATGTTGTTATTCATAACCAAGTTAATAAATGTATATAAGCAAGCAATAATATGTAGGTGAAAAGTAAAGATTGAGTCATGACAGTCATAAGTAGGTAAACAAATTTGAAATCTTGTACTATTCGATTCTGCAAAACCCATTTCATTTACATGTGTTGCAACAATAATTTTTTTGTGCATAACACATAGGTATTCTAGGGTGGGTCTAGAAATAACATTTGAAAGTTATAACATGATGCTTAAAATCAAATAATGTATGTTTTCTGCATAAACCTGTTTCTAGTAGATTTATTGTGTCTTTAGGATTCCAGAATATTGATAAACATCGGTACAAATGAAATATGGTCAAACCAGACGCTGTTTGCTGTTTCACTAAGCGTCTAGGTATAGAAAAGTCGAGGTCAGTGTGTCCGAACACACAACATCAACAACGTTTTATTAGCTAAATTGTTTAAATGATATTCATCAACCATAGAGCAAAGTTCCATAATATGTGTGATGAAAAACAGGCAAAAGACGAGTTGAAATGTCGGAAAATTTAATCTCAGTTTTACGGTCGCGGTCTACCATCAGGTTGACCGACAACCTGATTAGAGTTTATGTTGCTACAAATATAGGCTCAGTTATCTACGCCTCTTGTCTATAAAAAGGTTGTTTATGTTCAATGGTATCTCTAGGGTGAAAATGATGAAAAAATAACCACAATTGGAACCTAAAAAATGTCTGTCTTGATAGCGACTCAACGCAAAATTAGCATATAGCATACAAAACCCTAATAAAACGTCACAAGTGACTTGTGACTTAAAATTATATGTCGTGATGAGCCATTGTTTATAGAATAATAGTATACGTAAGGATGTAATTACCACCCACCTACACAGGCGCTATTACGATATTACCATAGATATCGATCGTCGCGATCCACATTGCTCATGTTTGCGCGTGCGCAATACAAACGTGCCTTCTTATATCAGTCACGTTGTAAGCCCTTTAGTCATGAAGCGTAGCTCTAGCAAATTAATAAATTATGAACGATAGTTAAATTAATGTTTACGATTTTTATTAAAATTTGCCGCAATTATTCGGTTGGCAGTTGGCACAACTCGATAGCGCAAGTAGACATGGGTAATTTATTCATGACACTTGCATAAATATTTATTTAAATAATATTCTAAGGGTGACTATGATCTACTTTCACAACATCTGTAAGTTAGATCAACTAAACTAGATCTAACTTGTTGGAAGCTTACTTGTAGACTACATAACTTGAAGCTTGTGCTGCACAGCTCTTGGACTCTTAATATTTATTTAAATTTATTTATTGTAAATTCAACAGCTTACCAAGGTTTTTATTTTGCGTTTCCTTTAATTCTTGCTTGCTTCAATTTATACTAAATGTAATATTAGGTAAGTTTCGCAAGTTTATCTTGATTATTTATTTATTTCAATTCAATAAAAAGCTACGAATACGAGTACAACTTGTGATAGAAATTAATAATAAATAAACCTCGATGATTTAATGGGTAAATAAAACAATGCAAAATAAATATCTACCTACATTTTCTCCCAATCTATATTAGGAATTATTTAGCACATTATTTTGTTCAAACAATTTGAAGAGATATTATTCATTAATCTAATAACAGAATTGAAATTAATTTATTTTTTACAAAAAGACAAATTGAAAATGGCAACACAGCAGATTGTCATCACAGATACCTAATTCGACCCCAAATTGATAGATTATTTTCTATGCTTGTTTTTATCATTGCACGGAACAATTCTATAAAAGTTTTCCACAAAGTAGGAAAGGTAAATAGATTTTTTTATACACAATATGAATCGTGTACCGGGAATGAGATCGTGATTCTATTTCAGTATTTGGACAGAAGACGATCAATCACGGCAACTTTTTATTGGCAAATAAAAATTTTATTGCCATTGCATCTCTTGACACAAATCGAGTTTCGATTTAAAATTTAAAACGATTTCAACATCGTCAAAGAAATTGAATTACGAATTATTGTTAAGCGAATATTGCAATTTTCCTCATAATGTCATTTATTAAAATCTTTATGTGAATGTAAATTATTGTTTTATTTGTAAAATGAAAATTTAATTTCATCTCACCTTGTAACATGATACTTTAATTTCCTGCAGGCGATAATATAATTAGTATTAATTAAAGACAGCATAAATATTGCTGTGATATTTTTATTATTATTATTACTAATTTCATAATTACCACTTTAACTACATACTGAAACATTGCAATTAATAGTTACATAAGAACTCCTTTTGTTAGTTAAAATAATAATTAGACAGTCTTAAATCTGATGTAGACAAAATTAGATGATTACGGAAGCTAACTGCATACATTATAGCATGAAACACGTGTATTTATCCTGCTGTTCAAAATAAGGTTATTTCCGTAACTTGTGAATTTTCGCGAATAAACGGAGCGATGGCCCAGGGTACGTTAACCGGCTCTTGGAGATAAAATGACTGTTTGTGATTCCATTCATTGCTGTGAATAAGTGAACCAGGTCATCTTTTTGCTTGTCACCGGTTTAGAATTTCCATGAATTGCGAGATGAAAAGACATTTTCATTTGTCTCATCGTTGCCAAGAATTAATTTGTTGGTATTATTAACATTACCTACGCAGCTACGTTTGTAAATGTCACTTGACATTTTAAGCATTTTTTTCCTGAATTATATTTTCGACGAGCAATACCCAGAATGCTTCCTGAATAAAATTTACAATTGGAAGGCACGATTTCCTTTTTTATCAATCCATAGGTATACAATTATCCTACTATACTCGTATCTTATTTACTATTAAATAATAATAAATAAATTCAATTGCAGATGAAATATGACATAAAGATGTAAAGTGCTTTTATTCATCAAAAATTTACCATGATATTTTTATTTTGATATCCCTAAAAATGTTTAAAAGTATTGAAACTTTCGATTCATCTTATTTTTTCCCTCCGCTGTCCATCCCTCTGTCTGTCAGCGAGCTGTAGGTATCTCATTAACCGTAATAGGTAGACAGTTGAAACACAGAATCTGTATTTCAGCCGCTATAACAACATTTTTTTATTTAATATAAACAAATGAATATGATTCAAAAACATTCAAGGAAACACAAAATACACGTGTTGAACTTTGTTACTGGAAAAGTCTATAATGCAGAAATAAGCATAAAGCAGGTTGTGCATTAATATTTTATTGCTAAGTCATTACTTATTGAGACCGCTTTTTGCTTATGAGGTAAACATTATGTACGCGGTACTTTTCTATGAAGGCTCATGTGGCATATCTATTATGCTTATGCAATGAAAACTATGATACTACCTATGATGTTATGTCAAATTGTTACCATGCGAGATACGGTTGTGGGCAGAGGTGAGTCAATTTGCAAGAGAAGGCATTTACTTCTGTGGGAATGGGATTTATTATGGGAATCCCACAGATAATAAAAGGTTAGCAACAAAGTTTTTTGCTTGGTTGATGAAACGCTTTGAAATCAAATTAAGCAGATTGATAAGGTAGGTTTAGGCATCTACTTACATTTCATATTATTGTATTATTTTAACCCCTGACGTAAATTATTATTATTAATACGAGGAGTATTACAAAAGTGCAAAGCATGTGAGAGCATAAATTTCCGTTTGATAAAATGATATGATCTTATCTTTTTAGTCAGAAAAAACATTATTAACAATTTTGTGTATATATTAAGACAAACAAAACAATTTTAATCGTCGTTAGCATTTTTCCAATCATTATCAGTGCTTTAAATTAACAATTGCTATTAATTTAGCATAATTTACTCGCCTATAAAAATCGTTAACATTGAAAAAGAATTAGACAACATGTGCAAAATTTTGCTGTATTGTGGTTTTTGACGCGGAGCTAATGGCAACCAATTCAGTTTGGTTAAAACTAGCTCTGTACGCTCCACACTTGCCTACATAGAGGTAAAACAAATGAATTTAATTAATGTTCAGCGTCACTCTATCGCTTCGGACCACTGACGCTGACGCTAAAACAATGGGGATATAATGATAACCGCGGGCCTTGTCACACAACTACAGATGTCCGATTAGTTGAAGAATCCATTAGTGAATCGGAACGTTTATCGATAAATTCACATGGTCAATGTACGTTATCAAAATATTTGTTTATGAAACAAATGATTACTCGTAGCTTCTACTTAATGTTTTCTTGATTATTGGCTGTTGCTTTTTTTTCATCTTATTAAGATAAAATAAAACGTGATTTAAGCGTGAGGTGCTTATTTTTAACGTCTCGAATGTAAATTACGTGTATGATAACAATAGGTAATAAATGAATATAGAATAGGGGTCAACTGTTCGGAGCAACAGAGAAATCAATTTGCCATTCTAAAGTGTAACTAAATATGCTTTGTTTACAGCCTAATTTAAACTAGCTGAAGTAATTTTATGCAGTGATTACTTACTACTTGATAGACTTTGTTTTAGCTTTAGGCAGTAAAACAGGTAATATTGTTTTTCCGAATTAAGTCACTGTTTTCCTGGAAGTAATTTCAGGATCGAATAATGCAATTTTGAAGAAAACAAAAGGATTGACAACTTTACACGAATTTATATCACGAAGTCTAATAAACACAACACGTTACAAACACGGCAGTGTTCTTGAAGTTTTACCAACCTTTAAATTGCAAATTTATGTGTAGCATCATTCAAAGAGGATAAATAATTGTTTAGCAATAATATTTTGCTGTAGGAAAATGTTCAATACGCCCTTCAATACTCGATCAATTGAATGTCAGAGGCAAAGTAGCGTACAAAATAAACGCGATATAAATATAGGTATCTATGTAGGTAGGTATATAAATATATTTTTGGATATACGAGTACAAAGTTCAGTATCGTTACGTCGAATTGCAATATAAATACTTTTCTTTCATATGACTAAAATTATATTGTTTTAATCCAAAATTATTTCGAACTCGGAAAAGTCCGAAAGATTACTTTATAACTATTCGGACGATTGGCTACAATCTAAAATCAAAAGAACAGAAAATTTTGTTTCAGATTGTAAGCTTTTGATTACGTTAGTCTTTCAAACTACTGAGTCTTTTACGAGTAGGTGTAACACATACTCTGAACTCATTTAAAAGATAAACTTTACTCTCAAATACGCGTTAACCAATTAAAGTAGGTATTTAAAATACACTTTATCAATTATGATAATAATACGTACATTATCAACCAAACTAGTACTGTCTTTGAAACCACACAATTCATATGACAAGTTCCATACTTTCATATTTTACGAAAAGTAGGTACTACTCATCATAATCAATCCAAAGATGCCCACTTCTAAATATAGGCCTCCTAATCCATTGATTTTCACAACTAATTGTTTTTGGGCGCTTGCATCTAGCGTCTCTCAGTGACTCCGACCGACTCTACCGCGTATCTATGGTGGTAATCGTAATGAACACCATTAATGATTTAATCCAATGACGCGCTACGACGAGGACCATTGTTGGGCGTGGTGAATGAATGATTTTTAAAATCGAATGTGGTCGCCACTCGAGAAAATTCACTCCCCTTCGATCGTTTATCAGCAACCCATTTTCACTTCAGTTTACATTTTGAGTGAGTAGATACCATAAACACTACAATCAGTTATTTTTTTTTATTTATACATCACGGGGTAATTCATTCCATGTAAAACTACAAACATAATGCATTTACCTGGAGAAATTCTGTTTCAAAATTTATCAGTATAAAATAGTCTTCCAAGTGTGTTATATAATTCCTAAGAAATACGAGATCAACATTGTCTTCGAAGAATATTGTTAGATTCATAGTACCTACTTACTTATTAATTCCATGGTTAGAAGACATGCTTCAAGACGATTACTGATTAAAAATACCACATTATTACTTTTAATTACTGACAATGACTGACTGAATCGCGACCTTGACAAAGACGTGTGATTACAAGCGTTTTCGGATCTGTCATCATCGAAGTTACCGTATCGGGAAACTGACAAGAGTTTGTTCTTTGACTCATATCACTCCTACACAAACAAAAGAATTCCATCACGTTTTTGACATTTCAGAATAGATTCATAGAAAATCTACATGGCCAAACTAATACCGAATCAGACTAACGGAACAGTTAAATTAAATTATAGGTATTAAATATAAACCATCTCCTTATGGAATGTTATAATATTTTAATATACTCGTATAAAAGGAAAGCGTAACTGAATGACTGATCTATCCACGCACAGCTCAAACCACTGGTTGGATTGGACTGAAATTTGGCATACAGATTGCTATATACGACGTAGGCATCCCGAAATTCAACCCCTAAGGTTAAAAAAGGAGATCCCGGGTGAAACCGCGGGGCGGAAATCTAGTTAAAAATAATAAAGATATATTTAAGCTTCGTGGTATATATCTGATATAAATGAAAGAATTATCTATTATCATCGTACCGTACCATGCCAGGCTATGGTAAATTATAAAACAAGACCAATAGTGTACCCACTGCTTTGCTCTGCCTCTCATAATTAACTACCTAATATAAAACATTGTAAGTGTTTGAATGCTAATGACTTTATAATATCCTCCCCTTTTTATATACCAATGTCCTCTCTCCCACTTTGATTGAATCATAAAACTAATATTTAAATGCTTTGTACACATTCCTGCGATGATTGACGCCAGTATAATTACAAATCCATAAATTCACAAAGTAGTTATTGAAACCTTTGAGTCATCCATTATTATTGACATGACAATCAATCGTGATCATACAAAACTAGAAATACCAACGGAGATATAAATATCATTCGCAGAAACAGTTAGTTTTTTTACTTTTTGTTATAAATTAGGTTATGTTGAAAAATGCGAAATATAATTGGAGACTTGACCGAATTCTGTTTTCTCTTTCTGACTTCTGCATTTATTATTTATTTCTTTCATTTTATTCAGAAATTATCTTACGTATAAATTAAGCACATACCTACTCATATAATGCTTACCTTTCGTAAAATAAAAAGACAAATAGAAGTAGAGTCTACTTCTATTTGTTTTAGTACCTTTGCTGTGATAATAATATAAAATAAATAGCTTGATAATATTACTAAATAATTAGTTATTTTTTTTGCATTTCTGATATCAATATTTAAAAATATATAACAGAATATAGAAACATTCCGTTCACATAATTGACTCTACCAATTGTCTGCACAATAAATATTAGCGCAGCGCCAGCGCGGCCACTAAATTCTCGTTTTTTTGTTAGTTTCAGTCCACGGGCAATCCAATAATTGTGAATACTGCCTTTATGTTTAAATTACTGCCAACATAAATACGCTGTTATTATAGTATGAATGATAAGCTTGACGTTTTTGTACAGACCGCGATATGGAAATGCGCAAACCATGATTAAATTGACTACAATCGCCATATTTTGCTGCTGAAGCAATTTGGCCCCTCTAACAATAGAAATACATATAATCAGTTTTATCAATTCAAAATCACCAATTTTATTAGCCTTCATTTTGTACCATATATGTATAGAACAAATTGTATTGAATTCGGCAAGCATTGGAGCAATTTTTGTTTATGAAGATATCAATTATTCTAATGAAGACAAATTTATGCTTCGAACTTGTTTCTTTAGTTTCTAGTCTAGTACTATAAGAAGGAAGGGCTAATACACTTAACACACAGAATTTTGTGAATCAGAACCTAACTCTTTTAAAAAAAAAACAAATGCTGAATATTCAAGCAAACCAAGTATACCTTGAGGAAAATATTTAAAATATTGGCTTCAAAATACTGGAACACTTGGTTCATTGAACTACGTCCTTCAGGTTACCATATCCAACTAATGATTCATTACGATTTGTCAGAGGTAAATAAACTATTAATAGAATGACGATGATTATTCGAAAGTAAATCAAAATTAACCTGATTCCGAAATGAGTTTGCTAATAAAATGAATCATTAAAATCAAGTAAGAGCAATATTGTTACTATGCAGCAGCTGTATGGTATTATTTTCGATTTTCCTTAAAAAGTTTGTTATTGAGGAATTTCATATTTTTAGTGAAAATTGTATATGTATATATACGACCCGTCCCGGCATCGCACGGCTTTTCTGTACTTTACATGCATGTATTATACATATAAACCTTCCTATTTAATCACTCTATCTATTGCTGAAAACTGCATTAAAATCCGTTGCGGATTTTAAAAGATCTAAGCGTACAGACAGTGGGAGCGACTTTGTTTCATACTATGTAAAGATTTATATAGTATATAAGTAGTATATTTATATAGTATACATATTAGTAGTATAGGTAATCAAGTTATATAAGTCATCTGGCATTCAAACATATTACCTATAGTATAACGTAACGTGACCGGTCCGTCAAGCTTGCAACCACAACTAATACTATTTAAAATTTTAAAAATCAAATAATAGCATATGACCTCCATAGCAATATGGTATATGGTAATATCGTATGGCTTTATTCTCAATGAAATAACATACCCATGACAAAATTAATGGAATGTTCAAAATTCCAACTAAATATAAGCTCATCAACTAAAAGAGTCTCTTTTATCGTGATAGTTTTCATTATAATTTTAGTCCTTGGCCTTAAGTAAATGATAACGAAAACCTGTTAAAGAAATCTGAGAATGTTTTTAAGAACCTATACATGTCGAGGTAAAAACTAAAAAATCTTTTTCATTTATTTTTGTGACAATTTTAATTTACATAGTAAATGATTAAAGTCAAAATCTTCTACACAAAGCATATGTTTGAAGGAAAATCGACGCATCTGTTTGGTACTAATCAACCATATAAATTCTACATTATAAAGTGAAATATATTTAGAGACTTATTGTCTCTGAATATACTTTATTACATCATTCTTAAACATGAGTACAGCGTATTGACTCAAATTCAAAACTACTATTCAGAGATTAGGACCTGCTACAATAAAATTTACTCTACAAGCTACCGGATCGTTTTTGCTATGAGGTCCTACTCCGAAAAACGATACACGATAGTTCTATCATCGATGTCAAATTAACCAATAGAATTGCAGCAAACTGACGAGACGTACATTTTGTGTCATTCTATTGGTTAATAATTTGACAACGATGATCGAACTATCGTGTATAGTTTTTCGTAGTAGACCCTATATTTCGTTGAATTTCTTGTTAAATTAATATTTTGTTGATTTATATACTCTACTACCGGCTCGTAGACAGTGATAAGTAGTAGGTAATTTTTATATGAAGTGAATGGGTAGAAAATATTGATTATGCCTAAGATGTTATGATAAAATATTTACGATTAACAATTTTTATGAGATAAAAGTTATGAGGATAGAATTTTATGAGTAGTGAGTTATTAAAACTACAGAAAACCATAAAGATCATATTAATAGGATATTAAACTCCACATAGTGGTTAAGGCAATTTAGCACATAAAGACTAGATGACGTGGCATACATTTTAATTTAGAAATCACAATTACCCATACACAATTAACGACATTTTACTTCAACGATTTTCACAGCTGATATTTATTTATCAATGTTTTTTTATACAGATAAGATGTTAATCTCAAATAATAAGATCATGAGTAGATAATATAATAATCCAATCAATTAGCCATATAAGTACGAAATTGCAATAACGATAACACCACAAAGAAATCGGTCATTATAAAATTAAACGACAACTATCTTTAAACGCAGGATTTTAGTATCTATAATTGCTTGAACAACTAGTGAAACTAAGTGATAGTAAAATTATACCGTCATTCGCAGACGAAATAAACGGTTACATTGCTGAATACTAGCCCATTCATGAGTCACATTTAAAATAACCGGTATATTTTTACGTATAGCTCAAATTCTCAGAATATGACGGAAAGAAGTAGGTATTTATTTTTATTACAGTATTCGTGATACTTTTGACAAACTGCCGTTTTAAATAAGGTAAGGTAGCTTTGAGATTGGTATTATAAATTATTAATCAGAGTGACATCACGTTAAGAAATGATGTAGATATTGGGATCGATAAACCAAAAGTTATCTATACTGGACTTTTCGATATTTTAAATAATACCTACTGTTTATATTTAGTATTTAGTCATCGTAACGAGGAAATATAATGTTAATAAAGTCACTGAGCCGGCATAGTAACCACACTTAATAATCTCAATACTTTATCACATCAACTATTATAAGGAGTGAGTAATGTTTACGAAACAAGTTTTGATACATGTACAAAAAGTACCTGTGGCAAAAGATTTGTAAAAGAATAAGGATATTATTCAAGTTCACACAAATAAATAACAAAAGGTATAATATATGAGAGGAGCCGTGACCGTTCTGAAAACCATAGAGTCGCTATGGTTTTCATCAAATAAATATATGTATTTATTACTTTACCTGTATATAATTTCTTACAATAACCAATTGTTAAGTTAAGTTGATAACAGAAACGATTCTTTACATATCTGTACTTGGGTATTTTAAAAATAAAGCATTGACTAACAGCTGCTTCAATGTGAAATAACAGACTGGAATAATATAATGCAGGTGCGGGAGGGCCACTGCAGGCTCGTAATTAACTTAACCTTAAAATATATTTATAAATAGGTGAAGCCTTAACATCTATGTATGTATGGTGAACAATCACAATCATCTTAGTTATCTATTTAAACATCACCACATATTCTTTTATAAGGATGACGCTAAAATATAACACTAGTAAGCGATTAAGTTTAGATCAGTAAATTAAAACTCATAAAAAACACTCACCTTCATATATGGACCTATCATAAAGAAATATTTATGTAATGTTTCGCGAAAATGCCTTCACGAAACGACAAAAGTTTATAAATGTTTACAACACTAGTTAAAAGATAAATATATTTATTATAGTCTCACAGCAATATAGTATCACAGAATTTTACACGCGAAAACGGCACTTTAACCATGAGGCTCGCAACACGAGTTCACAAATTAGCACATGTCCCAATAAATAACAAAACACGAAATATCAAAATAATACTATTTCATTTTAGGCATATTTCGAAATAATCGAACTAGCTATGGCTGGAAAGGAACTTTGAATTCAGAACGTGCTCTTTTTAAATTGGCGGCGGGAAAATAAATTGTAGTGCTCGCGACGCGAATGTCGACCGTGTGTTGTCTGAGCGGTGACTGGCTGAATGCCGCAAAATCCAACACTGTATATTCGCAGCCATTAAAAAATAAATACGACGAGGTGTGATGATGGAAGGCCCGTGGTACGTTTTCGTTTGAAACTGTTATCTAACTCGCATATCCACTATAATATAACGATACAATACACGTCGCGGGCTGAATAAAACAATGCGGACGACAACGACCGATTCCTTTCACAGTTCTAGATTATTTTTAAACGAGTAAAATTCTTTTTATCTTTTTTATTTAAACCACACCTTGTTTGAGCCAGTCTGTATCAATCTAGAATTCGTAGAGTCCTATAAACATTGTCTACCATCAGACCAATATCATAATGTTTGTGTATTGTCCTACTATTTCGGTAAACTTTTATTTATTGATTTATTCATACATAAATAAATTCATGGAAGACAATATAAATTAATTAATTTTCTGGCATAAAGGTAAAAAGTATTTCCTGGGATATTCTTCACACTGCCATCAAGCTCATTTATTCAGTTTATGTTCAGTAAAAGTTACGTAGTACAATTTAGGCTCTACCACGACTCCGAGTCGTCTCATCTCGGACTCTAGTTGGACTCGCACACGAAGGGATTTTTCTTCGAAAGAGTATAGGTAGGTACGTCTGAAGTGGTCCCATTGTCACCAAGTCTCAAGATCTGTTAATGGAAATGGCAAAAAAACTTTTAATTTTTTTTTAATAATTGATTTATTTAATTTCATTATTTTTTGTTATAGCGGCAACAGAAATATATACACATTCTGGGAAAATTTTAACTCTCTTGCTCTCTCTTTTTGCACCTTTAATTATTTTTAACTTTATTTAAAAACATTAAAATTTTACATGAATGCATATTCTGTGTATGGAACTGTCTACTTACGGTTCATAAGATATAGCCCGCTGACGGACGAACGGACGGACATCAGAGACTTTAATAATATGTTGACACCCCTTTTGGGGAGTCACGATTTTATCTTTATTTTTCTTTCAAATATTTTTTTACGGATAAATATATTATCATATACGTAACGACTTATAAATTTCAGGTACCTTGATAAAAGGTTCATACTGCTTACGTTTGACCCCAAGGAGAAGTTATGATGTGGCCGAGGATGTAGCGCACGCTTGTCCAGAAAAAGCATATTCACTCTGGCTTTGAATACATGAAGGTTATAAGTGTCAGGAAACACAGACCCCGGAGTGAGTTCCACTCCTTTGCGTTCGTATAAGGAACGAAGAATCATATCGTCCAGTCCTTATTGGCGGGATATCTACAACGAATGGTTGGAACTTCTTTTAATTTAAGAAAAGGTAACATTTACTTAATTTTTATTCTGAGAATATAACGATTACATAGGAAGCATATAAAATTATACCATGAATTATTACCCACAGTATGTAGGTACTTACTGATAGTGTTTCTAAGAAACCTCCTTATACTCGTGCTCTTCAACGAAACGAAGGTTGTATCCGAAGGTTACCTTACTTTCAATCCATACCAGTATTAGGTATTTTGCCCCTTGGTTCCTGCGGTCTCGAGGTATTTTATATTTTTCAGGGATGAGAAATATTGTATATTATGTAAGTTATTCCAGGTAATGATTTAACTGCGATCGATATTGATCTTATTACACAAACGCGTCACTTCACGTGGTCGCAGGTGAAACCGCAGGATAGTTAGTTTGCTTCACAGATTATTTAATGAATAGTAGTAGCAAGCTAGTTTGCTTAAATGACTTTGTCATAATATAATTATGTAGCTGAAATTTTAACAAGTGTTTCATAAAATGTTTTTATAAATATGCACTCACAAAAAACAAAATCAAAAAGTGCATACTATAAGGTTCTGTAGTAAATGAGACAACCGCAAAGTGTTAATTATTAAGCCTTTTAATAAGGTATTCAAACTATTATCTACTTATCTAAGTCCAAAATGTGTGATATTTTGGCCGACTATAGCTCAATAACTCTCGTTAGGCTAAGATTCTCATTAGGCGTGAAAGTTTTAGATTTATCAGAATCTTGATTTTTATTCTTACCACCGCTGAATAAGCTTTATTACTTTTAATGGTCGTAGAACATATATCAACTCGGAAAGGGATCGACACCGTATCGCCTCGCCGTCAACCAGGAGTCAACCTAACGTAAGCACGTAACAAAAGCGGATCGGCAGCTCCGGGAGTCGATTAAATTCGGCTACTCGGGGCGACGAGCCATAAGCTCGGCGACGCCTAACCGTAAGCCGTTCGTGAGCTTGTCCCGAAGCGAGTTGATTACGTTATGTTTCCGATTAGTGTGCGTTGCAGCAGGGAGTTTCATACAAGTAAAACTAAACGTCATGAGTTGTTATGGTGACGATCCCTTTCCGAGTTGATATATGTGCTACGACTATAAGTAGGCAAGCTTTGTTAACTTATAGATAGTCTTTTTACTTATCAGTAAGTTTTACAATAGGCTAGTGTGAAAAATAAATGACCCAACACTAACCAATGCCTAAAACATCTAAAAACATGTAGAAACATCAAATATGTTGTTTTATTACCTACCAGTAGAACCACCAGGTGTGGATAATTTGATGCTGTGAAACTTTGACGTCATAATCCGATATTTCAGACCAAACTATCATTTTGAAATATAAATAATAAATAGAAGCTGATTTGATACACTTGATAATTTAAAGTGGTACCTACTTCCAATCTGGCCTGACAGAATTCCGTAACCTACTATTTTAAATGCGTGGTTACCCCCTTATAATTTAGACCACAATAAACACGGTAGTCCTGACGTGAGGTAAACAAAACGTCATCGCCAAGCACGATGCGCGAACTTGGAGCAAGATGGGGCGCAAAGGTAATACCCAATGGGATGACGTCACTTGACCGGTATTATACTTAATTCAGAGTAAGTATTACGCATCGTATAAGCTTTACAACACAACAGCATCACCAGAGACGATTTGAGTCACAAAATCTATTTAAAACGAACATACAGCCTACTTACTAGTGACGTAGCGTAGTGCGGGCGGGTGACGGGGGCGGCTTTCCCCGTATACATAGGTAGGACATATTTTATGTCGCACCTATAATTTACACTTTACTCACAACTTAGAACTTTTTATTCTTTGTTCTGTGACATCTGGCTCCTTGTACCTACAGACTGGGAGTTCTTCAAAAGTTCTTTATGGATACTGTATATTTTAGAATAAAGGCGCTTATTCCGTACGCGTCTTAGAGCTATAATTTTGTCGTGTATCGGACCGCACCAAAGTCTGTCGATAAGCAAGAAAGAACTCTACCTAATTCAACAGTGTTGGCTGATAGTATTTTTTTAGGGTGCCAGGATTCTTATTGAAGAATCCTGGCACCCTAAAAAAATACTCGACATTGGTCGAATGGGGGCTCATCGACTGTCTATATTTTTTACATGTGTGCTCAAGTGTAATATTTTCGTCAATAGGGTAGTTGACTGACACATCAAATCAGATTAAAAATATTACATTATGACGTCATAGTTTCACAGCATCAAATCATCTACTCTTAGTGGTTCCACTGGTAATTAGAAATCATAAAAAGCATTAAATGTACCTACAACATATTTGATATTTCCACGTATTTTTAGATGTTTTATGCATTGGTTAGTGATTGGTCATTTATTTTTGACAGTGTCAACTACCCTATTCACTGTTAGCTCTATGTGTCATTATTATTTATGTGGAACAAGAAAATTAATGATTAATTATAAGTAACGGTTTTTTTTAATTAATTGTTGCTTGAACGACCCTAAGGAATTACTGGTAGGTACTTCATATTATAGAATTACGTAAGTAGACAGACATACAAAATATGCAAGAAACTATTTACTTCCTACATTACATTTTAATATGCACAAACGTAGTAGGTACTATCGACAAAGTTGAAGCATGATCACCTTAAGGGTGTATTTTGCGTGCAGTGACCAGCCGCTACCTGTGTCTCACACAATATAACCAGACAATGCGCTTGTCATAAAATAGTAGTGTTATTGTCAGTAAATAGTCTAAACAAAAGATTTTACAAGAGACCGTTTTATTGTCAACAATGGACAGGGCAAACTATGATTACTGGCTGCAAGCGAAAAGGTCTCAAAACTGATCATGCTTCAACTTTGTTGATGGTACATAGGTTATCATTAGTGTATTCTCTTTGATCTTTGATGCACACTCTTTACAGTCATCACAATCTGACACAACTTTTCGAACATCGAATTTCTATGCAAACATTCTGCGCAATTCAAAGAAAAAAAATGATGTTATTTTTCAGAAATTTACGATGACTCTAACAACAAGTGCAGGTATCGTCCTGTCAAATACGTAATTTACGCCTGGATAGATGGTTCTATTCTTAAACCCGTCGTAATAAATGAGGGTATTATAGCAACACGGGCGCCAACGTAAATATTATGATTTGGAAACATTCAACACATTGTTTAGGTTCCCGCGGCAATAATGTAGAGCTATGCTACTTCTGTTTGCTATTTTAGAAGTACCATTACGATTATAAATCTAAAAGAAAACGGTTAGACATTATTCAGTCAGTTCTCCGTTGTGTAGTTTTATTGGATCCATAAAAAAATATGAAAAATGCTAAAAAGATATTCCCGTACCGGGAATCGAACCCGAGCCTCCTGGGTGAAAGCCAGGTATCCTAGCCACTAGACCATACGGGAGATGATAAATGAGTTTAAATTATTGTTGAATACCACAACATGTATTAACAATATTTGATTTCTAAAAAAAGCATGATTGCAAATAACAATTTTTAATTAGCTATTAAGTGCATTTGTGTTCTATGCATAAAAATCTAAATGATTAATATAATATCATGAAAAAATGTGGTAATATTGACCTCTGTAGGTAAGAAAACAAACTACGTATCAGACAAGTTATTATTATGATTATTGTACTGTCATTTTAGTTCTGCTATTCAAAGATAGATGGCATACTCTTTAATCGTTGATATAAAAAGAGAGCAGGTGGCGCCAGCAAAACTAACTTGAATCTCAAAATAAAAATCTCATGTGACTACGTAAATCGTAAACCTCAGATGAAGGATATAAAGATCGGCAAGGCATAAGGTATGGTAGACCGAGATAGATTTAGATCAAAACTTTTGTAATTTTAAAACCATTGATTTCAATTTTCTTTTCACTTCACTGGTGCACTTCTCAAAAGACACGATTTTATGAAAATAAAACGAAACGCAATGTCACTTCATAAGTTTCCGCCAACAAATCCCAAGAATGTTGTTGAATGTTTTATCAAGTTATATTATTTGAAACCTTGATTATAACCACCTTACTGCCATCTTAGTTATGCTATTCGACGATAGATGGCAATAAATATTAAGAGATCGTTGATGGGAAACATAAACAGATGGCGCTAGCAAACTATTTTGAATGAAACAAGTGAAATAGAAATTAAAAAATCACCCTGACATTGGCAAAATTGTGTAAAATAAACACATATGGGGCCATTTTATAAAAGAAGTGAAGTGAAGTACAACTGTTCTATCCTCCCTTTATGGTTCTAAAGCTTGTCAACTGCTATTTCGACAAAATAAGGTCATACTAGCTTCTGTCCCGTGAAAACGGATTTTATGTTTTCCCGGGATATAAAATAGCCTATGTTAAGTAAGTACCTATATATATGTTATTCCAGGGTCTATGTGCCAAGTTTCATCTAAATCCGTTCAGTATTTTTTTACGTGAAAGAGTGTTACTCTTTCACGTAAAAATTAAAAGTTTGTTAAACTTTTGCATATTTTAGCTTAAACATAGTTAGCACATAGCGCTCACCGAAAGTTCTAATTAAAAAATAAGTAAGTAGGTATTTATTAAGTTTAGGACCTAAAATACAATACCGAAGTTCAAATCCAAATGAAGGTGTAGGTACCTACACGTAGGTAATAAATAGGTTAATTCAATAGATACCTAGGAATACTTAAATAATTAATGCGGAAAGACCTTACTTTAAGGTGTCGTTATGAATCTTTATTTTATATGACTCATCGATGTGATCGACGGTACAAAGTGTAGATCTAAGCTGTTCTTTGAGTCCTAAATAGGCACCTATTACAATGCGTCATGACACAAAACAAAGTAGGGGTAATAGTCCACATAATAGTATCTATGTATCAGACCTAAAAGTAGGTCTAGTAAGTAATTCCTATGAACAAAATGATGAATCATGAATTAAATATATAAATATTTATTTTGCGTTACTAAAACTGATAGTTAGGTACCTACTGGGTTGGTTAGTATTGATAAACTATGAGTGAGTAGGTATTTGATCCTCATTTTGAATATCCTGATCAGAAGACTCGCACTTTGAAATGTAGTGATGGGGCGAATTGGCTAACTTTAGTAGGTACAACAACTTAGATGAAGCATCGGCAAAATCGATCATTCCCGAAAAGAGTGCATGCTTCTACAACATTACCCATGTTTATTAGTACTTTAGGCGAAAATGATCTTGTTGAATGGCGCGATAATGAATGAATTTTATTCGTTGTGTAAATCGGAAGTGAAGTGTAGATATACGATTTGCCGATGCAAAGTACCTACATGTAAGTTGTATCATACTCATGCTGTAACCTAGTCGAATAATTTAATAGGTACCTACCTACTTATATAAATGTAGGTAGTCACTTAGTTTTAAATACGAATAATGTATTTTATTACCATTATGACTGAGTTCCTACTTATTAAATTAGGTACTTGTGTAATAAAATATCTACCTATCTCTCCCGAACACTATATATTTCTGGATACGAATATCTAATGGAGATTTACGCAAGATTTTTAATAGTCATGAGTCCTCCTGAAAATTTATAGGTTTTTTTTTTTTTTTTAACTAAAGTTGGTAGCCTCTGATGGCTGCTCCAACCTTACCGGACAATCGGCGAGCGCAGAGAGCTCTCAGCCGGGTAACATTTAGGTAACCACGCCTGAGGGCACCCCCGAGTGGGGTACGAACCTCGGCTCAGGGCGTTACCGGGGGAAGGGGAGGACTTTTTGTAGGATTATTGATAATGATTTACACGCAGTATTCGGCCAACCAAAGTTACCTTGTAAAAAACTAACTGTCTGACTTGTACACAGAATGTGACGTCATTTTATCACTCCAATTATGGGTGTAGATGAGGTGTTTGACACGAAGTCAAAGAACCACCTACTACCATAATATTGACCTGCCAAAAATATTGAATAGGTTCTTCATCTACTTACTTACCTACCAATGTCTACATTACTAAGTATTGTTCTATATTTATTTGGATATACCTACTTTAGATATCTACATAATAAACGCTAACGTTCTATATTAACTTTCCATACATTAATAATATAATGTACTCAGTTGGAAGTGAGTTTTAGAAGTAGGTAGGTAGGTAAGTATACTTACACCAAAAAAACAGTTGTGAGAAAACCTATTTTCTAGATTCTTTATGTGTAGGTTAGTTAGGTAATTAGGTATAGTTTTCAATGAATGACATTATTATTACATTAGCGAAGCAAATGACTGGCATTTTTATTGTTTTATCATAATTAACTAAGTTAATAAAAACGCACCACGCTTTTTAAATATAAAAATATTTTATTATAATATTTTTTTAATCTATTAGTGTAGGTACCTATATGGAACAACACAATGTAAATAAGTGAATACCTACATTCTATAATCTACAGACAAAGCATGTAGCGAACTCCTACACATCCTATTGAATCACTAATACCTATGTGCTGCTCTGTCATCATCAGTAGGTACTTAAAAAATAAGATATAAAGTCTACAATATTAAATAAATACTGTATATAATGCGTGTCTTCAGTTTCCAATGAAAACACGCAATCTTCAGTAATTCTTCCTAAGTTCCGGTTGTTACATGCTAAGTATATATGTAGGTATTTGTATTTATATCACTGGATTCACTCCGTTGCCTAAGTAGTTAGTAACTAGATAGGTATACCAAAGCTACCTACAACAGCTGAATTTAATAGCAAACCGCCCAGACTGCCGGACCCTTCGTCTGGCTTAGGGTTGTGCTTAGGGCGAGATTCGTGACCTTGACGCACCCTTACTCGTATTGTATTGTAAGCCACTGTACACTCTCTACATACCTAACTATAAATATGGCGGCCAGGACGTTACAAGTCGCGTTACATTGTATTTCTACAATGATTATTTTTATTTGCATAGCAAATATCAACCGAGGGTTCGATTGTTTTATTTACGTGTAGTAGCTGGCTGCAATAACGCGGTGTTATGGACACGGCGCGGTCAACAGTTGTGGAGAGAAGTCTCACCGGTAGAGGTGCTCCGGCGTCAGTCACACCGACCGCGCCGACCGCGCCACACGCCACTACCGCCGCGCATCCACCGACGATGCTTGCCCTGGTGCTCCTTACCGCCCTCGTAGCCGCCGCGGCCGCACAAAACGATACGCTCCCGCGAGCCCCAGCACCGCGACGTGAACAATTCCGCGTCATCTACGAATGGACCGTCATCGATTTCGAATGGGCCTCCCCGGAAGACCGAGAGGCCTACCTCAATACGAGCCGATACATACCCCAAAACGTCCTAATATCTGGCTCAAACTTCTACGGCGAAAACCTGTTCTTGACGTTGCCGAGGATGATGGACGGTGTGCCCGCGACGCTCGCCACGATACCGGTGCAGCAGAGCGACACGGCACCCAAGCTCAAGCCGTTCCCTAGCTGGAGCGATAACGCCGTCGGGAACTGCGCCGCTTTGCAGTTTGTGCAAAATGTTGAAGTAGACAAAAACGGAATTATGTGGATCCTGGATAATGGCCGTGTTGGTACGCTGACACAAAATCCAAATCCCAAGTGCCCGCCCTCCATCGTTCTCATCGACCTCAAAACGGGGAAAAACGAGATGGAGCGTATTCCGTTCCCACCCGATGCAGTGAACTCGAATACTACATACTTGAACGATCTCGTTGTGGACAATCGCGATGGTGATTATGCTTATATAACCGATAACAGCGCCGTTGACCCGGGAATAATAGTGTTCCGTCGTAGCGATAAAAAATCCTGGAAAGTTCGCGATACTCAGTCGATGACATCAGTACCTGAGGCGACATTATTCCGCATCAACGGCACCTCGGTGAGTCTCCCGGTAAACATCGACGGTATCGCCCTCGGCCCACAGTACCTGAAGGAAGATGCTAGTGTCGACAGGATTGTATACTACTGTCCTTTATCCAGTTTTCACTTGTACGCGATAAACGCATCAGTTTTACGCAACGAGTCCTTAGCTGCAAAGGGGGATGGTGCCTTGCGCCCTTACGTTGTCGATCTAGGATCGAAACCTTCGCAAACCGACGGAATGAAGATGGACTCATCGGGCATTCTATTTTTCGGTCTAATAGGCAACTCGACCATTGCGGAATGGAACTCAACGGTCGATTTCCACGCCGGACAGCGTACGATTGCCCGCGATCCTAACTACATACAGTGGGTGGACCGTTTCACTTTTGACGATCACGGAAACGTATACGTAGTAATCAACCGGCTGTATAATTTCGTTAAAAATCAGGTAGCATTGAATGAGGTAAACTACAGGATTCTGAAGTCACATACGGGCTCGAAGAGCTACGTGTTCGGTGAGGATCTGACGCCACCGGAGCCGGCGCAGCAGGGCGCCGCAGCCGTGCCCACGCTGGCGGCGTCGCTGTCGTTGCTGGCGCTGGCTCACCTGCTCGCCTAGTCCTCCGCAAGTTTCTCGGTCGCGGTACGCTCCCGACCCTGACCCTGAATTAGTGCTCATTATACGGCGCGCGGACTGATGCGTAAAATTACCAAATATTTAAAGTTACCTCGACTTCGGGTCGTCCCAGTGATAATGCGCATGTAGATAAAGCTTTGTTTATTTTGATAGAATATAATTTTAGAGTTAACTTAGAGCTATCATCGCGTGACCTTTCCGCAAAAGGTCGTAACGTGTCGAAGACGAGTCATGAGTACCTGTGCGAGTACTAGACGAAAGGTCGCGGACGAGTGTTGCCAAATGCCGCGATTCAGCTCTACAATAAACATTCCAAGAATTTCCATGAGTTAGAGGTGCATGAAGCATATATTTATTATAAACCTGTTTTATATAAGAAATATAACAATAAGTTAAGTGTAATATTTTAAAATTTCAGACTAAGTTATGTCCAAAACTGTAAGTCTGAACATCGAATCGATAGCTTAATTACCGACCTTATTTACCAAATGGGTAAATCTAGTTAGGTCCGTTTTATTATAAGTGTGTAATATACATAATATTGTAACTAATATTGTATGATTGCTTGTTAATTGGCCGTGTTAGTGTGACTCTTGAATAAACGTGTTTATCACATTATACTGTTTTTTATTTGCATTGGATGGAATACTTGAGTTCGTGCGTGCTCACTACGTTAAACTGCTGCTTGATGTCACTGACTATTTACCACCTTGCTAATATTAAACAAGGACATAGAGAAACAGGCATAAAATATAGTGTTTGTTTTACTCGACATGATCATAGATATATCCCTTCCGTTAGAGATATATATAGATATTTATATAAATAAAGAAATCTAATTACTGTTCTATTGACCATAATATTTTTAAATTTAATTAATATAATGAAAGTAAATACCTAATATTTTAATTCAAACACCTCTAATACAACTAAGTACATATTTTTATTTGAAAGTGTCTGTATCTGTCTGTTTGTTACCTATTCACGCCTAAACCGCAGAACCGATCACTACGAAATTTAGCGCGCAGATAGCCAATGATATGGAGAAGGACATAGAGTACTTTTTATCCCGGGAATGTGGGTTAAACTGCGGAGAACAGCTAGTTTCAGCAACTGTCCGTTTTCGTAGGGATCCTTAATTTTTTGAAAAAATAATTAACTTAAAAAAAAGAGTAAAACCTCCTTCAAAGAAAATACAATTAATTTTAGCACCTTGGAGCTATACCTACTGAACCCAACGTAAAAATGAGAACCTCCTCCCTTTTTTTAAGGACAATAAAAAATAGCCTACGTTACTTAGTGATAACGATAAAGTGATAAGCCTACTGGTGAAAGATTTTTTAAAAAAGTTCCAGCCTTTTTTGAATTTATTAATTACAAACAAAAATACAAATCTTTTCTCTTTTATACTGATAGAGCCATATAATACAAGACAGATGAGAACGTTTTACTTTATTGATATTATAAACCACAACAAATAAAATTTTAAAATGATAACAAGTATTGTCATTTCAAAATAACACTGATTGGATTATTGATATTGTATTTACCAACTTACACATACATCAAATCATGTCCCCAATTTTATTTGTATGAGCAACTCTTTATTATTATAAACATTGTCTACAACGAAGTATCACTAAAATGCGCACTTTTCATGTGATTAGACTGATGCTCAACGTGTTTTTATTAGATTTGATACTGAAATCAGACTTTGTTTGTCACAGAATTACCGACTACAAAAATTACATAAATAGTACAATAAGTTGCGAATACTTTCCATTCCTAAATCAACCAACATGACGTTCTATCAAGGAGGATATAAATGTATTAGTCTATGATTGTATGAAACCAAAATAATAATGTTGGGCTTACAAATTCTACAAGCTACGACTTCTACGCTACGAACCTAAGCCATTATGTAGACGGCTAAGGTATGGAAAAGTTTGTAACTCGCCGCAATAATATAAAGTAAATTATTGGTTTTAATAGCTATTACACATAACATCTACACGCCATTAGTTGCGCATACTTTGAGTACCTATGTCTTCACTATATACGATTTATGTATTACTGATGCATCAGTCTGATGCATCAAATATTTTTCTATACGTACGAGTACATGTATAGAAAAATATTTGCACTACCTTGTCTTCTTATAATTTTTTTGTTCAATGTAACGAAATATTTCGTCGTTGAATGATTTTACACTATAATAGTTTTAATGAATCAAATTGGATAGAAAGTAAGGCTTACCTTTTAGAAATCTCAGTCCCCCAGATTAATTATTTCAAAGTACCTAATTGCAAGAGGTGAGATTGATTTTTCAAACATTTTCGTCACTTCAAAGCCATTTTTGTCAAGCTTCTAATAAGTGTATTAAATACAGTGGTATCTAACTACCCTCGCCATAATTTCAACCCTTGCCACTGGTAGGTACTTCTACATCTACCAGTAAGGATTGGCTAAGGACTGCAACACTCTGACGTCATTTCCTAACATTCTTATCTTTGTCAAACGGATAATTTAGAACCGCAAGCTTTCTCTCAATATCGCTTTCAAGTTTTACTGACAGATGCATTTATTAATTAATCGTTATTAATTGATACGCAATGTATAATTTATATTACTTACATATACCTACCTATATTTTTTTACTAGCTGAATAATGAAGGAGGTAAACTATGATGATGACGTCACAAGGGTGAGCTTACATTTATATTTTTTTAGTTAAAATTAACGGAGACGTTGACCTCCTTCACATTTTCAAAGGTCAACATTGTTGCCACAGGACATATTTTAGGCCATAAGTTTGAGTAGATCTGATAATGTTAAATCGAGAAAAATAGACCTATTTTATAACCGTTTTCAAAATAACAGGCGACATTTTGGCAAATACCTACTTGGTTTTTTTAGTGACTATTTTTGTGATACCCATAACAAATACTTATCCACAATTACCCATTATTTTTTTTTTACTAATATTGTTTAGAAATGCTAATTGATGTTAATGAACATTGAACTTAAAACAAGTTTCAAGAGCAAATAAAAAAGTGTCAAGTGAATTAAAACCAAATTGAAACAGGTTTAATTGATCGATCCGGAACTGTGTGCCTGATTTTCACCGAGCATTTTTTGTACACTTTGATTAGAGAGGATTAACATAGAAAGTGCTCGCATATGTTCGTTCAATGAAAGTTTCAATGGAATTTTTGTAGGTAGTTGTTACAAACCGGTAAGTGAAGTGGTTCGGATTCCTGCACAAAATATAATTGAATGCGACAATTTGCAAAAAGCTTTCAAGTTTTTTAGATACTACACGACACATTTAGATTTATAGAGTATGAAACCTGAACACTACCTTTGAGTTTACAAATAATTTAGTTTTAAACATAAACTAATGGGCGGCCGCCGAGAAAATGCCTTTTTCACTGTAAAAAAAAAAGATTTCGACGAATTGAGAACCTCCTCCTTATACGAACGGATAATAAAATTTCGATAGGACTTTCATGTAAAGGTTCAATATTTTCTTAGGTATTCGTTGAAATCGAATCAGCTAGTTTTGTTATATCAACATATTTCAGAAACATCGTTTGCACATGAATTTAATTTTCATTGTGTTTATTTGTGTATGTTAAAATAAAAAATATACTTTTACAAATATAATTTTCTTTTCGCGATTTTATTTCTTTTGAATACATTTTATTATTATTATTTATAATGGCACATATGGTCTAACTACTTCGCCACTACCGTTGCCCTGGGCAGCCCGCAGTGATACCTCACAATGTCCGATGAGGCCCTTGACCAGAAAACTTTGACGACCACTGAGTGAAAAAAATAAGAATTAACAAATGCTTCCAAAGTTACCAAACTAGATAAAGTTCTACCAGTTTAAAGGTTTTCTGCATTTCCTGCTCGTTTCTAGGTCGGCAATGCACCACATAGGGTTTCCACAAGGTGATTTCCTTATTTCGTAGGTATCAATGCTTCATCTTCTTCCTCGATACCGATAATAATTTCTATTATTAGAGCGTCTACTGAATTAATTGAGGTCTTTTAAGTAATCTTCTGATTAAATACTTCCTTGAACCTAGAATAAAATAAACTGCAAAGATATAACAACAAAACAAAAAGTCTACTCGGTTGTAGAGTCGTTGGGTAATGACGTTCTCACGACGTTTAGGACCTAAACTAAATAAATTCGTTCTCTATTATTTATGAGATTTATTAAAAACTAATGTAATAATTTTATTAAAGTATCGTTAAACAATCCCAAGCCAACGTCTACTGTTCTTGAAGAGCTGTTTTACCAGACACTGCACTTGAAAGTACATTACCCTCTTAGTCTCTGTGTGTTTTTTTATGTTATCGACCATGTCATCACTTCACTTTCTGAGATGTCTGACGAAAACAAGCCATTGTAGTCCTAAAAAAATAACAAAAAATCACAGTGTTTATTAAGTACCTACGTAACTGCTAAAAATAATTTCCAACAAAATATTCGTCGTAGAGAATATTTATAAAAGTATTTGCAAGGATGCTGTCATACAATTTGACTAGGTATATTTTTTTTAACAACACAAGTTTTGGTGATAATATCATGATATAAAATTTTGTTTGTAGAAAACTTCTCCTTACTTAGGTACATACAAGATTTTGAAGGCATGGTGCATTTTAAACCAGTATAAGAACGCAAATTCAATAAATAGAAATCGTTAAAAATGTATCTCATTAAAACCTTGTAGGTAATTGCTCATCGATACTTTAATCTAAACTTGTTATAAGAATAAACATTCAACCAATGAACCAATAATGACATCATCAATGGGTACCTACATTTATATACTCGTACATATAGATTAATGTAAGTAGGTAACGCATTTGTCATCTCTACGACAAGAGTACTGACGAGACAAAAATAGTTGACTGAATCAAATAGTTTACGTTAATTAATAAAATGTTTGATTATCTCTACCCTTTCGAGAGCTATCTAATAAACCAAGACGGAGATACCTAATCTGTCATTAAATTCTAATTGATGTCACTGAGTATTCAAATATTTTACTCATGTTATATTATATTGTGTGATACCCTCTGAGATATAGTCTACAATTATGTAGTTCATTTGATAGAGGTCATCGAACAATGGGTTATTTTCGCGATGGTAGATGACAATCTTATTCGAAACAATTTCAAAATAAATTAAATAAAATAAATATTGATGGTAATTTTTTTTAAAAATATAACTTTATTTAAAGAACAAATTTAAATTATATTTTTTTTACAATACATAGAAACTAATCTACTTACTGCCTAAAATAAAACGAAACTACTTATAAATAAATAAAAACTTAATTAGGTACAAATAAAAAACCTCCTACCTCCCCCCGGTGGCAGAGCACCAAGTAGGTATGCTAGCGGTATTTCCTCGCTATACCTACTGCGAGATTTAGGTATTCTTTGGGCTAAGTAGGCGCCAGCTCTCGAGGAATTCTTATTATTCTGGGAAGACTGCATTGAAAAGCTGATGAAAAGCTAGCTGTAAAAATTACGTTCTGGCATAATGACTAACTGAAAGAAAAATTGTGAAAGTTAAAAACGTTTTCAATAACAGTCGTTTATGTGAATAACAATCATTTTTATTGAACGAAATGATAACGTAATTCGCACGTCCTTCATAAGCGATTCGTGTAATATAATAGATGACAATTAGAAAAATTAAATGATCTTTATGTGGCCATATAAAAATTAGTAGTCAAGGCTAAAAAAAACTTATCTATCATAAAAAAAACTTATCTATCGTTTTGAATAGTACTCACTACAATATTTTTACTATTGTTCATAAGCATTGCATGTTCCAAAACTGCATAAGTCAATATTTATGTATGAAATCTTCTTTCCAAACTATGTGAATTGATAATTATGATGAAGATTAGATGTGAATTCAGTTGACAGAAACAACAAATACGTACTCTTGTAGAGTATTTATACTTTGTACGTTTAGCCTTTACCTCTTGTGGGTGTTTTTATGTTTCGTACAGGGTGATTTTGGCAAATTGATTTATAGTATACCGAAAGAGAATTGAAGTATAAGTTTCTTATACAGGTAAAATAATCCAACACTAAAAATGAAAAAAATTCATACAAACTTCAAATAACAAATTAGTTTAGCTCGAGTACAAAAATAGTTATCTCGCCCCAATAACTACGTTTATATGTGCGATTAGTTAGTGCGAAGGCTTTCATCAGATATTTACACTAAACTTCTTACTGCCATAACTTCGTAATGCTCTGGATCCTGATTTTTTTTAAGATTGTTGATAACAATTAGATTTATGGACACAACTCACAGTATTCGGCCTCATATTATTATACCTACCCAAAGTCACCATCTGTAATGTTATTTTATAAACAAATAATACAATATTATATCTTTTTATATATTGTATTTAAACTAGTGTTTGTTGTAGCAACTTGTTTACTTGATTGTTCTACGCCTTGAGTTATCCAAGTTTATTTATTAGTATTGACACGGTGCATACTAATCGGAACATTATTTTTATCTATAATGTCAGACCTAGCAGTTCGCAGACCGAAGAATCTGTAATTTGTTAATAAAATATTAGCAATTATATAAAACTGTTAAGATAGCGTCGTATCTATATACTAATAATAAAGCTGAAGAGTTTGTTTGTTTGAACGCGCTAATCTCCGGAGTTACTGGTCTAATCTTTCACTAATAGGAAGCTACATTATCCCCGAAGGTTATAGGCTATTTTATATCCCGGTAACGCGAGTGAAACCGCGAGGAACAGCTAGTATATTATATACTTAGGAATAACACAGTACCTATATTTTCCAAGACTCTTTAATTTTTTTCTCGGTTAATATAAACTATATTATTATAATTACGAATAATATTTAAGTTTACGGTTTCTTTAGTTAGTCTCTATTATGTATATCTTATCTAAATTCTGCAAGAGTTATATATGTCTACGGAATATACTATACTACGAGTTATGCATATTTTACTTCGAATATAAGTTGTAAATATCAAAATCAAAACTCATTTATTCAGTTTAGGTCCTAATAAGGCACTTATGTCAACTGTTACAATTTTTACAATAGACTCCCGGTTCGGAATACACTTGAACTAGTGTAGGTAGGTACTACCATTTTTCCTCTTCTTAGACCATTGTCCAAACTTGCGTGTAACCATTGTATAATCAATGATGCTAACCCTAAGTGTAGAATGGGGTGGTTATTAAATGCATCAGCTAGTGTTTCGATATGAATTTCAGCTTTAGGGAAGTTTACCAGGTGGTTACTGCAGAATAATTTGCGTAGTTATTGATAACCGAAAGGTTAAGTAGGTATATTGTAGATTTCTGCTTAATCACTCCGTCATACTACCCTGGTTTACTCCTTTGTATGAAATCAAACCAATCTAAAGTATCCGCACCGCAACGTAGTACGAACTCCTTAACGCAGCATTAACTAGTTGTTAGTATTTATATAATTTTATGACACGGAACCGTTAATCAGCTGTCCAAATGAATTCCGTCAGATAGGTGATATTCTTCCGTGCTTGAAGGTCAAATGGATTGTGGCATGGAATCACAATCGTTGATCGCCATTTGTTTTTGTTGACAGAACCCGTAGCTTACCGGCTAAATAAAACACTTAGTTCATGAATTATTAATCTCCTATCCGCTGCCTTGAACATGAACGCTTTGTTACGTCATTTTATGTTTAATATACAATATAAGACTGGTCTGTAACTTATGTTAATAGAGGTTTGTGCACATGTATATATATAGCTAGGTATATGCAGTAGGTACTTACTATAGGCTACAAGCAAACTATACATAGTAAACATTATTTGGCTGTTCATTTGGCGGATCATTGTTGCTTTATGCATCTACTGAAAATCATACGTCTTCCAAGTCGTGGTCGCCACTCGAGAACCTTTCTGCCACAGCGGCCGTCGGTTCTACGAACGATGTGCCCCGCCCACTGCCACTTAAGTTTGGCAATTCTTCGGGCTATGTCGGTTACTTTGGTTTGCCTGCGGATCTCATCATTTCTGATCCGATCTCGCAGGGAAACTCCGAGCATAGCCCTCTCCATTGCTCTTTGGGTGACCTTGAGCCTTCTTATAAGGCCCATCGTAAGCGACCACGTTTCTGCTCCGTAAGTCATCACTGGCAACACACACTGGTCGAAGACTTTCGACTTGAGACACTGCGGTATTTGAGACGAGAAGATATTACGTAGCTTCCCGAACGCTGCCCAACCAATTTGGATTCGACGATTGACCTCTTTCTCGAAGTTGGACCTACCTAGTTGGATGGCCTGTCCTAGGTAAATATAGTCGTCTACAACTTCGAGTGCAGAGTCTCCAACCTTTACTGAAGTGGGTGCAACATAGACGTTCGACATGATTTTCGTCATATCCATGTTCATCTTTAGACCCACTTGTTGAGAGACTCTGCTGAGGTCATCGAGCATTGTACTGAGGTCTTCTAAGGTCTCAGCCATGACTACTATATCATCGGCAAATCGAAGGTGAGTGATGTACTCGCCATTGACATTGATGCCAAATCCGTTCCAATCCAGAAGCTTGAAGACGTCTTCCAATGCAGCGGTGAACAGTTTCGGAGATATCACGTCTCCCTGTCTCACGCCTCGCTGCAATTGGATAGGTTGACTTGGAAGACGTAGCGTGGGCAGGCCCCCCACAAGGTGGACTGACGATCTTGTTAGGGTCGCGGGAAACCGCTGGATGCAGCTAGCGCAAGACCGGCCATCGTGGAGATCTTTGGGGGAGGCCTTTGTCCAGCAGTGGACGTCTTTCGGCTGATATGATGATGATGATGATGAAAATCATAAACATCCCTGCCCTAGTACCATTTTAAAGTTTTTCCATTGTTGTTTTTTCACGGATTTTCCAAATAATGTATTTCTTTCCCACATGGCCACGTCACAAAGATCTTAAGTCATCTTATATCTTGAGTTAGTTCATCTGAGACTTGAAATTCAATAAAAAACAAATCCGGTCAAGAGCGAGTTGATGGAAAATATGTAGTGGTAGATTTTCAAACATTATAATAGGATAAACTAACTGGCTTTCCTCCCCGCAGTTTCATCTGCGAACCCTTATTTTACTCCCTTAGGTGTAGGATTTTCAGAAATCCTTTCCATCCGTGAATGCTTCCATCATAATAGGTAAGTATCTGTTTTAAGCTGTGCGTTGATTGATCAGTCAGTTAGTAACATTTTTCTTTTTATATATTCAAATAACATAATTCTCAGGTTAATAGATATTTTCCCAGAAACGCGAGTGAAGCCGCTGGCTAAAAGATAGCATTCGAATAAAACAATGAAAACAATGACTTGAAGTCTATTGTGTAGATATAGTCGTGATAAACAAATATTTAGATGATAATATCAACACACTGGTACAAATTGCTACTAGCAGATTGAAAATTATAAACAATATTTGAAAACGTACGTTTTTCTTCATAGCTTTTACCTTGTCCCTGAAGGTAGGTACCTACTAAAGTTTCAACGGAAAAAAATATCTAACATATATGTGCCTCATGACATATAAATCCATTTAGTTAGTACTTACCACGTGATTGAGAAAAAATAGTAGATTGTTAAACAAGGGTCGAAAGGAATCAATTCCCATACGATTTAGACGCCCAAGCGCATAATTGATGACTTTCACCCGTGTTAAACACTATATTTTTCATTTCGGAATATAAGGAAAGTAAAAAATTGTAAGAAGCACACTTTCGGAAAATACCAAGTGTACCTAGTATAGATTATATTATAGTACCTGGATGACCGAGCTATGCTCAGGTTTTTTTAGTAAATCGAGTATTTTGGAAATGAAACCTAGCTAGATCGATTTATCGCCCCCGAAACCCACTGCATACTAATTTTCATGAAAATCGTTCGAGCCGTTTCCGAGATTCAGATTATATATATACAAGAATTGCTCGTTTAAAGGTATAAGATTACTCGTTAGCTGTGCAAATACAAGATCGTTTAGCACCTGGTATTTAATTTACAGATGAGTGAATAATGACGTCACGAGGTAAAGGTTGAAATCGAGGACGATGCTGCTGTCAATGGAAAAGTTTCACGACACTAAATATGACAAGGATTATTGTCAGCCTATAGATATTACCAATATTTTTTTATTTTCATATTAAGTATATGCAGAACAATAAATGTATATTGGGTGCAGGGTTACCCCAGCTCAGCATCACAGAGTACTTTTTTATATACTTGAAACTCAGCATGTACCGTAGATAACTATTGCGGAAATTCGTCCCAAAAAGTTCTTAATTGCCACTTTTTTTTTAAATCACTATTTCTAGATAGAACAAATATACAAACTTTTGCCACATTTTGTTGTCACAAACACTTCTAATGCGCAATTTCCGGCAACAAATAAAAAGTTTATAAAATATACCAACTTTAGCTAGCAATTGGTAATCCTTTGTTTCGATTCAATAGACAACAAAAAATGATTTTGTCTAGAGATTTCGTCGCGCTGATACAGAAGGTCATTGGACGCCATCCGTAGACCTTCGAAGCATAATTAATTATTATATTTGTCTATCTTTCTTCCCCTTAAGTAATTTTTCCATTGAGCAAAAGTATAGTACTTATAGAGTATATTATATCAATGTGAAGTATAAAAAAAAATTCTCGAAACTTATTCACATTAAGCCAATTGTACGTACCCTGTACGGTCATGGATGTTACAAATAGTTACAATTGACTCTAACATCGGTTCATAACAATATTAGTATCCTATCCTGGGTAATATTCACACATAGCTATGTGATCCCACAATAAACAAAGTTTGTACAATATAAATTTTGTAGGTAACTGGTATACTACAAATATTTTTTTTTATCAAAGGCAAGAAACTCAGCATAACAACTTATCAGCACTATAAAAATATATTTTCTTAAATTATTATGCGTAGGTACTGTGACAACCCTGTTGCAATTTCATAGTATCAGATACCGTTCTCGAATTACATACAATCAATTCATCGCAGTAATCAGACCGTCTAATTAGTTTGTTATTGCCCTAATGACCGCTATCTTACGATCGTTTGACACTGAATACCTATAATGCAAATTAAATTTATCACGCGTTTTAAAAAGTACGAGGTGTTTTTAGGGTACCCGAAGGGTCCAAACGGAGCTCTATTTAATATAATAGAAAAACTCTCATTTTCATAATGTAAGCATTTTGTGACCCAAAGCAATCATACAAGTTCTCAAAAAATATTTTAAAATGTTTTTAATACAGCAAAAAAATATTTGAGTTCATGGAGTAGATAAATACTGTATTTTTTGTTTTAAAGAATATTGGAAAACAAAGGAATCAAAAGCCACCAGTCATCTGTTTATTTTTGACTAGCTGTTCCCCGCGGTTTCACTCGCGTTCTCGGGATAAAAAGTAACCTTGTTGTTAAATGTAGTTTCCGATTAGTGAAAGAATTTTTCAAATCGGTTCAGTAGTTTCGGAGCCTATTCAATGCAAACAAACAAACAATCAATCAAATCTTTCCTCTTTATAATATTAGTATAGATATAGGTATCATAACCTGACCTAGTTTCCTATTTTGATCTTCAGGTAGGTACTTTATCATGTCATGACCTGAAATCTAGATAATAGAATCCGTGCAGTCAGCGCTGCATCGATACGTAATTTAACATCCAATTTCACACTACGTTGTTACAATCAATAAATTGAATTTTATACTCCAACAAGTAGCTCTACAAAAAAGTCTAGCTTGTGAAAACCATTGTATTGTCTCAAAGCCGTTGGAACTATTATAGTTTTTGTCGTGATAAATGTAATTGTTATCGATGCCACCGTATAACCCTGAAAAGATATAAGGACATGAAGAAATTATGAGCATTTTCCTATTAGATACCTACATCAATACTGTTTACCCTGGTATAGTCGGGGTATGATTAAAGTAAAAAATATTGCATACTTTACACGGAATAACATTAATAAAATTATACAATTAACTCAGAGTAAATGTAACAAGTATAAATAGAAAGTAAATTAAAAATTTGACATAATCCTGAAGTGTATCGAAACAATATGCTACACTCGTAGACCCTAGTCGTAGACAGTCTTCGATGTGCTACATTCGTAGTATTTTCGTCCTGCATTCGTAGATACTCGTATTCCTTCGCGAGTGGAATCAACCAGTGGTGGTACACTTGTAGCCTTGAATTCGTATAGGCGTAGATAATAGATACAAATGTTTATTAGTAATCATAACTAATATTATAAATACGAAAGTTAGTTTGTTTATTACCACTTGACCAAGAGCAAAATTAATCATAATAAAAAATTTCACGCAAGTCAGTCATAACCTGATATTATGTTACTATAATTATATGTAGGTATATTATCAGTTTCTTGCGGAGAGAAGGTATATTATCACTCTTCTCAGAGTATTCCGGTAGTATAGAGTCAATTGTAACATTCTACGTCATAAGTGACTTATCGGCTTAAACTGAATATACGAGTTTTGAGTTTGAAGGAAAGCATAAGATCTGTCAAGAATGCGAGTAACACGGCAAAGCTTATAAAAAATCTTTGCAATTTAAATAAATTTTAACAAATAGAAGCAAATTACAAGTAGTAATCGATTAAGATACCGTCTTGCTTAACTTTATTAATCTATGCAATTACTTGTCATACAAACTCAACTTCGCTACTGCACCCCTGATTACTCTTGCAACTCAGTCTGTTGTATGTCAATGGTGTATTTTCTGGTAATTGATGTTAGTTCCAGCTACATCATGTTACGCAAGTCAAAACACCGTACAATCGATGTTTCCAAAAATGCAGTAAAAACAACGGTAGCGGTACATTAGCCAGATAATGCGTAGCGCATGATTATGCGATAACCAATTTCATAATCGGAGTTAACAGACCCAAGTTTAAGCTCGGTACTTTCTAAATCAGAATTATATTCTTGTCAAATTTGTTCAGTTACTTTTTTCGTCGAGATTTTAACAATAGCAAAAAAAGTTATAAATATTTTATACTTAGACACCTACGTATTTATCTATTTTCGAAATAAATAAATATCCTGGGACATTCTTCACACACGGTTAACTGATCCCAAACTAAGCAGAGCTTCGAAATATACACATTTGAGTCGAAAATATTGAAAATTCAATTAATTACTATGCTCATGCACACATATGCAGGTAGTACACCTGACTATGTCTAGGCGAACTCAAGCGTCCATATGCTGGAAACCGCTTACCATCAGATTTATTTATTTTTATTACGCTATTGCGTTGTGTAACAGCAGTGAGCGACGACACATTCATAGAGGAGTGTGAGTACACCTTCTTTACGTAGTAACATCAAGTATTCTTTGGCATTACCACATGAGTAAATAAACCTGTGGCATTACTCTAGATTCGAATAAAGTATAACCTAACAGGTTATTGCTAATACTACGTATAATAAAACTGCATAGATAGCGCATCATCCGTTTTAGGTGCTGCCAACTTGTAATGTTATACCGGACGTGTTCCGCTTCACTTGCGCTATATACAAGTGCATTCAATGAGTTAGTGAACTTCCTGAACTCTCCTTTACTCCATAATCAAACTGTATTTCTACTATTAGAAACATTAATATTCACATTTACACTAATACGAGTACTACATAATTATAAAGAGGTAAAGTTTATAGTTACTTCTGATTCAAAAAATTAAGAAGCTACATTATGCTCGAGGTCCAGAAAAAGTCTTCTACAGTGGCACTGAATCACATTGCTTGAAAATGACCTAATGTATTTCTTGTATCCCATTGTTCTATATGCTACATAGTCAGGCGCAATTAATTTAGGAATTTGCTGAAAGATTAAGCAGGTGATATGAGCTAAGATTGCCCCCCCTAAACCTAATCCTTGATCCGCGCCTGGCTCTAGTTAGTGTTACAAGATAAAACAAAAAGATCTACAATATTTTCATACCACCATTTTTTTTATAAATGTCTAAGCACAAAACGGCATTTAGCGATTTTAAATACGGTAGCACATAAGTGTTTGTGATAAGTGGAATATAAAATTCGATAAAATAGAGACGATCACCTAATGTTATTGGAGTTGAAAATCCTAAGATAGTCAAGTTTAAAAACGTCTACATATTTAAAGTTAATCTGGGACACTAACACTAGCGAACAGCAGCTAAAGAAAAAAAATAGAACTTTTTGAAATAAGAATCCCAGACTAGAAAACGTTTGAATCGTTGAAATTAATCGATTTGTAACCGATTGTCGATTACATAACTTCGATGTAAAATATTCGAAATAGATTATTGCCTAACGCATGGCCGTTGAACCATAGAGTCTGTTGTGCCGTTACTTTGAAATTGTTATTATCTGTTACTAATTGTAATGTACGATACTGTATTTTATTACTTGATCTCTTTGTATTTTTTTATAACAGTACTTGCTTACCTATCATAATATTCTCTACGTCAGGATTCAAAGGCACTTTTATACTGTTCTAATGATTGAGTAAAATTTAAAATTCAGATTTGATCTGGGATTTAGTACTATTTTATGTAAGGACATGATTTACATCGTTTTTATGACTATATCGTCGCTAATGGATTTGAGTTACCTACTGTGAGTGGTATTTAAAAATAGGTTTATTAGATCCATGACATTACAGAAATAAACTTATCACATTTGTTAGTAATGCAATAAAAGTAGGCGTTTTATGTCTTTGTAAATAATCAGTAGTTCAGACTTTATACACACACATGAATAATAACGAGTGATGTTAGTATCTGATAACACGAAATGTTTTTGGGTAAACGCGGCCTCAGCTTAGATCAAGAAAATAGTAAGTTGTTTTCAACTTTTTTTAAATATCTCACTCAAGGTAGTTGCGGTTAATACCATTTTTATGCGTATCGACGACCTTTGTTTTCAATAATCTAACACAAAAACTACTATTTATAGTAAATATTAATATTATTACACCTACTTTTCTGCCCTTGGTACAACTAATGGTTGGTTGAATGTCAGACAAAGAGGAAAATTAGCATTTGTCATTTAAATGTAAACAAATAGTACGTTCTCAAGTGTTTTCCACGTCGATTATGAACATTTCCGAGCTACCAGAATATCATCGTCATATCAACAGAGTCAAAATCACACTACGTACAGTAGACACAAAGTCCACTTATGATTTTGGAACTTACAAATTTCTTCGAACCTCAAATGATAAAATTTCTAACCCAATTTGCTAATGCAAAAATAACGTTGTAGCTCTTTACGTTAGGCACTATTATGAACGTTAAAAGTTACAGTTGACTCTACCACCGGTTCAAAAATACAAATAAACTAAAAAGAAAATAAAATATTAGTCATCAAAAACGTAAAACAAACTCTTTCTTTATCCACATAATGTACAAACACATTGCGTGACTACTTTCAGTTGCGAATAAATGCGCCATTATATTAATTCTCCACTTATAACCTCGTATTAACTCTTATTGCCTTCGATATAAGAATCAGATTGCACCACACACTGTTTTTTGATGGTGTGTAGGTGCTTTGAGCAGCTCTACTTTTACTTGCTTTATTTCTAAGGTATTACAAAGCCTTTCCATGGATATAAAAGGTATTTGACCCATATCAAAGGTAACTAAGTAAAAAAATCATTATACTTAATTCTCAGACACGAATAATATTTAAGTAATACTAGTTTCCTACCCGCGGTTTCACCCGCATTCCCGATGGATCTCATATTTTCCCGGACAAAAAGTATTATACCTACAGTGTGTTCCGGCAATTGCACTTGAGTTGCTTTCTTGGCATTGTAACAGGTCGGCAACACATTAGAAAATACCTCTGGTATTGCAAATGACGATAGGCGACGGTAACCACTTACCATCAGGTCTACCTGACGCACCTGAAGCAGGCAGACGCTCTAGCGTCTGCCTGCTTGTCAACCTATTGAAATTAGAAAAAAATATGGTATACCAGGATATGATATGAATTATGTGCCTAGTTTCATACAAATGAGTTGTTGAAGCGTGATATCTAAACATCAAAACTTTCTGATTTAAAATTTAATAATTAGAGAGTTTTTTTTTGTTGACAGACTGGTATTGAGGTTGGGGCTCCGTTAGTACCGATTCTGCTGAAATACAAATACAAAAAACGAAGTCAAATTATACTATGTACAAAGACTTACATTGAAAAGTATTAAGGAAATTTGCGGAAACATTTCAAGAGCACATTTTTGTTGAAAAGAAAATTGATTGTAATACCTACTACATAAAGTACGTGTAAACAGTTTGTGAAGGTATTTAGAAGGTCTAACGTGTCACCTAGTATTCATACCATTTTAATTATAATAAAACGTCTACGAAAATGTAAACCTTATAGTTTAGAGCTTATAGAACCTTGTAGTTCCAGTGATATTGTTACTAAGTGGTAAGCATATTGAATAACATCACGTTTGATGTCGGAGACACGCTATTCTTGGCCATTCTTGGCGTGACGTATAAAGGAAATCGATAACTGTGTACCCACGGAATAGGTAAAAAGAAAACAAACAAAAGGTTGGTGTACTTAACTACATAAGCTTTCTATATTACCACAGTTACAGACGCATGGATGAAAAATATTCGTTTAGGTATATTAATTCTTCCATGATACAATATATTATATTACTTTTAATTGTTATTGGCTTCGCGGTTTTTCCGAGGAATAATAAGTAGGTACCTATTCCCGGAATCAAAGTAGCGTAAGTGAAGAAGCTCACATTTGACCACAACGTACTTTATTCCAACCAACTATTAGTTTAGACTTGTAAAAAACGCACAACAAAACACACATAGGTGTCGTGGAAATACCTGATATATTTTTATATGTATACACGTGAACCTTCATACAATGTATTTTACTAAGTAAGTCCTTAAACATCTGTAAAAAAAATGTATTTTGGTCGAACAAAAAACAATCTATTAATTAAACAGATATATTATAGATACGTCAATGAAATAAGAAAGACGTAAAATGACCTACGAGTGTTTATATACATTAGTGCTATTAATTTATCTCCATATGCGCATTAACTATGTGCTTTACAGCTCCATAATCATAGAAGATAAGTATCATTCGTGCACGTGCACATTAAAATCAATTGTAAGTAATATATATAATTTATTAAGCTATTGGTACAATATGAATAATTACAATCATAATTTATTCCTCGACTTTTACATAAGCACATTTTTCATGCATGTGATTTGAAAATCTATTGTCTTCCACCGAGTGTCGACAGACTGTCGTCAACGAATCTTAAAATGGTTATACCTACTGTCATCCAATCGTACTGTCTACGTTATATGCTAAATGAGCGTCTGTGGTTCAATGATATGTCTAGTTCATAACATTGGGAATCGAGACCGTGAAGCGTGACTCCAACCATGACAACCGTTCATTACACCAATATAATAAAAAAAAAATGACCTCATCGTCCGTGAAAACATTGTTAAACTAGACGTAGTTTCACAGAGATGTAGTGCTGATAGAAAAGGTAAATACTACGTTATTTCTTATGTTTATTCATAGTGATGGTAATTCTTTAAAATTAACTCATTAGCACCACGAAAACAAAAAAAAGGATTATTGAACTTTTATACAATTAACTTATTCAATTAATTAAATATCGTTAATATAAATATATACAATTTAATAATAATATAATATATATAGGGGCTCGCCCCTATTGTTAGGGTAAGTCTTGGGTGCGTATCCCATGCGAGGCGAGAGCGTCACGCCATTGAGAGAGTTTGTAGAGAAATGATAACCTGAAACAGATCCGAGAGCCGGCGATAATATTCACCCTGCATGTCATGTAGTACCTACTATTTTTTTATAATCATGATATCCTTCCATTTTTCATAGCAATTTATGAACATTATGCTATAATATCAAGAAAAAGCATTCATAATTTCCTTTGTGTTACTTCGTTGTTACATAGCCTTTTTAAATGAAATTCATGAATAATAAATATATTTTACTAATTAGTCACTATATTACCATTCTACTTGAGTCATTATGAAAAATCTATGTACACTGTTTGGTGGGTGGGGTGGGTCATTCGTTATATTTGCGCAGATGTTCTATTTAATGACAAATTGCAAGACACTTTATGTTAATTTAATTAGGTAGTTGATGATATTTGTTAGTAAGTAACCTATAAAAGCGACGAATATGCGAGCAATTTCCAAATATTCTTCTGATCTCACTAGATAAGGTACTTACTTACATAAATTATGAAAGTTAGGTTATTCATTTAATTAAAAGCAAAAGCTGAAAAAGTATTTTATCAATACAAATAATTTTTTGTCACAACAAAAAATAATCAAAAATTGTTAAAATTGTAGATTGCGTTGAGGGAGTGACCGCTTCCACAGATAAGCCCTGAGGCTTCTGTGGTAGCTATATAAACATAAAATGTATCTGATTTTTAAGTCTTAAATAAATAAAAAAAAAAAAAAAAACCCCTAAACGGATTTGCTTGAAACTTGGCATATAAATAAATTATACCTACCCTCCATTAACATGTAGGATACTTTTATCCCGGGCATAAATAAGGTTTCCCGGGAAAGCGGCTAAAACGCGGACAGAAGCTGTGGAAAATGTGGAAAACTATAAAATGTTTCACAAATTAAGTCCTACAAATTTCTTCGAACCTCAAATGATAAAATTTCTAACCCAATTTGCTAATGCAAAAATAACGTTGTAGCTCTTTACGTTAGGCACTATTATGAACGTTAAAAGTTACAGTTGACTCTACCACCGGTTCAAAAATACAAATAAACTAAAAAGAAAATAAAATATTAGTCATCAAAAACGTAAAACAAACTCTTTCTTTATCCACATAATGTACAAACACATTGCGTGACTACTTTCAGTTGCGAATAAATGCGCCATTATATTAATTCTCCACTTATAACCTCGTATTAACTCTTATTGCCTTCGATATAAGAATCAGATTGCACCACACACTGTTTTTTGATGGTGTGTAGGTGCTTTGAGCAGCTCTACTTTTACTTGCTTTATTTCTAAGGTATTACAAAGCCTTTCCATGGATATAAAAGGTATTTGACCCATATCAAAGGTAACTAAGTAAAAAAATCATTATACTTAATTCTCAGACACGAATAATATTTAAGTAATACTAGTTTCCTACCCGCGGTTTCACCCGCATTCCCGATGGATCTCATATTTTCCCGGACAAAAAGTATTATACCTACAGTGTGTTCCGGCAATTGCACTTGAGTTGCTTTCTTGGCATTGTAACAGGTCGGCAACACATTAGAAAATACCTCTGGTATTGCAAATGACGATAGGCGACGGTAACCACTTACCATCAGGTCTACCTGACGCACCTGAAGCAGGCAGACGCTCTAGCGTCTGCCTGCTTGTCAACCTATTGAAATTAGAAAAAAATATGGTATACCAGGATATGATATGAATTATGTGCCTAGTTTCATACAAATGAGTTGTTGAAGCGTGATATCTAAACATCAAAACTTTCTGATTTAAAATTTAATAATTAGAGAGTTTTTTTTTGTTGACAGACTGGTATTGAGGTTGGGGCTCCGTTAGTACCGATTCTGCTGAAATACAAATACAAAAAACGAAGTCAAATTATACTATGTACAAAGACTTACATTGAAAAGTATTAAGGAAATTTGCGGAAACATTTCAAGAGCACATTTTTGTTGAAAAGAAAATTGATTGTAATACCTACTACATAAAGTACGTGTAAACAGTTTGTGAAGGTATTTAGAAGGTCTAACGTGTCACCTAGTATTCATACCATTTTAATTATAATAAAACGTCTACGAAAATGTAAACCTTATAGTTTAGAGCTTATAGAACCTTGTAGTTCCAGTGATATTGTTACTAAGTGGTAAGCATATTGAATAACATCACGTTTGATGTCGGAGACACGCTATTCTTGGCCATTCTTGGCGTGACGTATAAAGGAAATCGATAACTGTGTACCCACGGAATAGGTAAAAAGAAAACAAACAAAAGGTTGGTGTACTTAACTACATAAGCTTTCTATATTACCACAGTTACAGACGCATGGATGAAAAATATTCGTTTAGGTATATTAATTCTTCCATGATACAATATATTATATTACTTTTAATTGTTATTGGCTTCGCGGTTTTTCCGAGGAATAATAAGTAGGTACCTATTCCCGGAATCAAAGTAGCGTAAGTGAAGAAGCTCACATTTGACCACAACGTACTTTATTCCAACCAACTATTAGTTTAGACTTGTAAAAAACGCACAACAAAACACACATAGGTGTCGTGGAAATACCTGATATATTTTTATATGTATACACGTGAACCTTCATACAATGTATTTTACTAAGTAAGTCCTTAAACATCTGTAAAAAAAATGTATTTTGGTCGAACAAAAAACAATCTATTAATTAAACAGATATATTATAGATACGTCAATGAAATAAGAAAGACGTAAAATGACCTACGAGTGTTTATATACATTAGTGCTATTAATTTATCTCCATATGCGCATTAACTATGTGCTTTACAGCTCCATAATCATAGAAGATAAGTATCATTCGTGCACGTGCACATTAAAATCAATTGTAAGTAATATATATAATTTATTAAGCTATTGGTACAATATGAATAATTACAATCATAATTTATTCCTCGACTTTTACATAAGCACATTTTTCATGCATGTGATTTGAAAATCTATTGTCTTCCACCGAGTGTCGACAGACTGTCGTCAACGAATCTTAAAATGGTTATACCTACTGTCATCCAATCGTACTGTCTACGTTATATGCTAAATGAGCGTCTGTGGTTCAATGATATGTCTAGTTCATAACATTGGGAATCGAGACCGTGAAGCGTGACTCCAACCATGACAACCGTTCATTACACCAATATAATAAAAAAAAAATGACCTCATCGTCCGTGAAAACATTGTTAAACTAGACGTAGTTTCACAGAGATGTAGTGCTGATAGAAAAGGTAAATACTACGTTATTTCTTATGTTTATTCATAGTGATGGTAATTCTTTAAAATTAACTCATTAGCACCACGAAAACAAAAAAAAGGATTATTGAACTTTTATACAATTAACTTATTCAATTAATTAAATATCGTTAATATAAATATATACAATTTAATAATAATATAATATATATAGGGGCTCGCCCCTATTGTTAGGGTAAGTCTTGGGTGCGTATCCCATGCGAGGCGAGAGCGTCACGCCATTGAGAGAGTTTGTAGAGAAATGATAACCTGAAACAGATCCGAGAGCCGGCGATAATATTCACCCTGCATGTCATGTAGTACCTACTATTTTTTTATAATCATGATATCCTTCCATTTTTCATAGCAATTTATGAACATTATGCTATAATATCAAGAAAAAGCATTCATAATTTCCTTTGTGTTACTTCGTTGTTACATAGCCTTTTTAAATGAAATTCATGAATAATAAATATATTTTACTAATTAGTCACTATATTACCATTCTACTTGAGTCATTATGAAAAATCTATGTACACTGTTTGGTGGGTGGGGTGGGTCATTCGTTATATTTGCGCAGATGTTCTATTTAATGACAAATTGCAAGACACTTTATGTTAATTTAATTAGGTAGTTGATGATATTTGTTAGTAAGTAACCTATAAAAGCGACGAATATGCGAGCAATTTCCAAATATTCTTCTGATCTCACTAGATAAGGTACTTACTTACATAAATTATGAAAGTTAGGTTATTCATTTAATTAAAAGCAAAAGCTGAAAAAGTATTTTATCAATACAAATAATTTTTTGTCACAACAAAAAATAATCAAAAATTGTTAAAATTGTAGATTGCGTTGAGGGAGTGACCGCTTCCACAGATAAGCCCTGAGGCTTCTGTGGTAGCTATATAAACATAAAATGTATCTGATTTTTAAGTCTTAAATAAATAAAAAAAAAAAAAAAAACCCCTAAACGGATTTGCTTGAAACTTGGCATATAAATAAATTATACCTACCCTCCATTAACATGTAGGATACTTTTATCCCGGGCATAAATAAGGTTTCCCGGGAAAGCGGCTAAAACGCGGACAGAAGCTGTGGAAAATGTGGAAAACTATAAAATGTTTCACAAATTAAGTCCTCGAGAGATGTGTGAATAATCCTTTAATTTTAAGGAGTTAAAATGGTTAGTATTTGTGACATTTACCTACCTAAAATCAAACTTTTCTACTTCGTATTTCAACTATGAGACTATTAATAAAACAAAGAGAAAATGAATTTAGTTTTCATACATTTTGGTCGAGCAGGTTAGTACCCGACACAACAACCGAAGTACTAAAATAGCTATTTCGTCTTATCACTACGTTATAGAGTGAGAAAATAGGCTTTTACGTCATAACTTCTCCTCGAAATGAAATGCAAACTGCAAAAGATGCGTTAAGGCTTTGTAAGAGGGGCCATGGTCCCCTGGGCAAGGAACATATATACTCTCTACCGAGAGCCTCTGGGCCCCCGTATCATCTTCGGCCTTATGCATTCTATATAACTAGCTGTTCCCCGCGGTTTCACTCTTGTTTACCTAATTCTCAGACCTACCTCCCCACTAAACATAAAAATCGGTCAAGCCGTTTCGGAGGAGTTTGGTGACAAACACTGTGACACGAGAATTTTATATATAGAAGATAATAAAACCTTTTTATTATCTAGCTGATGATTGTAACACCACAATGATGAGTAGCAAAACCTGTGAGCAAAACCGGTCTCTAGTGCGACATGTCACTGCCATGCTAACAGCTTACCATTTATACTACTCGCATGCCATGCCTTCTCGAAAACCTTGACATGAAAACACTATGACGTCACGAAGATGGCACATACTAAATATTTCACTGTATTGCAATGTTTGTTGGGGATTCTGACTGGTTACTGCCGCATAGCGTTGACCACTTGTACTGCAATGAAGTGACCCAAATTCTCAACTCTACAATTAGGCTTTACAAACGTTTTTAACAACTTTTTCCATGACATGATTATGTCTGCGCAAATAAAGTAGGTAGGTGTATTGTGTATACAAGAAGGCGGCCAGTTTTGGACAGAAATATAATGAAGTTATACCTACAAGTTGTCCCGTGTATAGCACTAAAAACAAAAGGGGTAGGTATGTAATACATAGGTATTCACTATTTGTAAGTTAACTGTTTGTTTACCTACTTAACCAATATTAAGTATTCGTAGAATTCAGAGTTCTATTCGTGAAATTCAAAAGATAATCATTACAGCTGAACGTTCAATGAGTCATCGATTCCATTGTATTACTCAGACTGGAAAACAAACGTATTTATACATTTTCAATATATTATAATTTAAATTGGAGCATAGACGAGTCTGTTCTATTAATTAAAAGTATTATTTTACAATGTCAATATGTATTCGTACTTTTTTCATTTTCAGTACACATTCAAGTAAATAAGTGTAAGAAACGGATCATTGGTCTTTAATCAGTATGTTGATATCAGTAATTGAACTATTGTTCTTAAAACGCATTCAATCTTACACTATTGAACTAAGATACATTCTTCAAAGAAATAAATAACATTGTGACAGTAGTGAGTAACATTAGAGAAAGTTGCAATCGTTAATGATTAGTAATTATAATATTTATAACAACGCCCCCTATTAGTAACTTATGTTCATTGCCAGCTTTATTGTAATTTGAAAGTTATTGATTTGTTATCATATTTATTACTAAGTTTAAGTGGTAATGTGGATTTTTTTCAAGTTGATCTATCTCCAAGGATAAATACATAATCGCAAACTAAACTGTAAATTACGAACTTGAGTTTGTAGAGTTCGTTATTAGATACGGTAGAGGTACCTACTTTGAAAACCTACCTATTTATAGGTTTTCAAAATACTTATTTAGATTTTATACTACAGTAGCAAACAAGCCCGATGTTAAGCGATTCCCATAGTGTATTAACGCCTTGCGAAACCAGGGAGGTATCAATCACGCGTTGCCGACTTTGCAAAAATTTCTTCACGCCCTTCTTTAATTAATTTGTGATAACCATAGCGGGGAGTTAATTCCTCAACCTGAGCGTCCGCAGAAAGAAGCTCCTTTGAAACCGCACAGTTCGAGATCATATTGGTTGAAATATGTAAAGAGGTAGTCTCTCCTCAGACTTTATAAGGTTCTAAACCGCTTGGGAGCTCGGGATCGTTGTCGTCGTCAATTATGATAGCACACCGCCGAACCTAGTCAAAAGGCTACATATAGATTCGATAGCTTCAAGAAATGGTAAATTAAAAAGCAAAAAGCGTAGTTTCGGCCAGGATAGCTGAGATTCAGATACATAACAGTGAAATATTCGTTTGTGGTAATGCAGATATTTAATATTATACATTTACCGACAAAGGACAATAGCAATAAATAAACCACAAACCGATCACAATAAAATCGACAAGGCAGTATATACGTTATGTATCATGACTTTAGTAGTGATTTGCGCAACTAACGTTTCACCGACCGACGTCGGAAAAGGAAGGCGTCACGCATCAACGAATTAAACAAGTGTTCGGGAAAATGTTTTATATGTAACTAGTTCTTTGAGTAATTCGTATTAAATAAAGTTTATAAAAAACCTAATTATTGGGGCTGGGGTCACCCCGAACACGTAGCAGAAGGCCCCCCATCAACCCACCTTTTTTGTATGTTTAACAGTCTCCCTGGCATATCTAAGTATCGGTTATCGTATGATGATACCTAGGGGGATCCATCTGGGCAGAGAGCCCAGTGGGAAAGAGGGGCCCGCTGATACGAATTCCAAATCTGTTGCTGCTATTTTGACATTTGTCACCCAAATATTATGTTATTGTCGGTCCCTAATAAATAAAGGTTTTTTGGTGCCCCAGACAGAACGGGCTCGACACCAGAGGGCACGGAACACTTACTCCTAGCGGAGCCAGAGGGCCACAAATGTAGTGATTATATTCTCTTTGAGGGCCACCTCAAACACTAGCACTTCGAGCAAGAATTTGAATTTCGTTTTTCACAAAATATCAAATTTTGTCGGTTCATAGTTCGAAAGTTTAGGTACCTATCTCAAGAAATAGAGCACCTACCTGCTCTTTAAATTGACATTTATTTAGCCAAATATACATCTCAGGAAGGGCCCTTCGTGGTTTAAAAAAATTTCGGATCCGCGATGGCAATACCAATACGGGCCACACTGCAGATCCTTACATAGTAACAAAATATTACGTGATGTAGGGGAGAACGTGGTACGAGTCATTCTAGCTGTTATGTTATAGTCAAACATTAAGATAAATAAATAATAGCCTTGTTATCGTTGGACACAGGCTAAGAAAAAAACAAAGTGATAAATAAAGATATTTATGTATATTCATTTTCTTACAAAATTATTTACAACACCATTATTATGCACATATCCATTGTCATATAAAACATTACAATTGAGATAAAATTAACATATCTGAGGCGAATTTACAGCGTATTACAATAGGCGTATTAAACCTAAAGCTAAACTAGTAACAGATCAATGAATTTAGGCACTGTTCCCTAAACAAAAATACCAAAATAACTAATGAAACCTTACTTATTTATTGCATGTTAAGAATTTTACACTAATTTGGTTTATGTTGTTTTGTGGTAAACACAAAACAAATTAGTGTAAGATTTAACTGAATGATATTAAAGTCCACATTTGCACAACATATTTTCCCTCAAGATTTCAAGAAACAGTACAAATATACATTATTTCTTAAACAATTTAAAATGATCAATGCATTAATTTAGGTTAAGAATATTTACATAGAAAATAGATACGTGGTAGTGAAGATAGAATCAATGAGATAAAAATAAAGATGAAATGGCCTTCTCTTTTTCTAAATTACTCCCATAATTCAAAACGAAGGAATGTTAAAGATTTTGTATGTGAGCAATAACTAATAAAGCAATAATATTTTCTGAAATATTGGAAAGGAAATAAATATTTTATGAAAGTTTTAAAATTGGTGGATTCATTATTTTTTTTCAATCAAAATAATTAGGCATATTTAAATATTGTATAAACTTGGAGTTCGTTGTCTTCACTCAAATTTTACTTTCCAGGAAAAAGGTGACAACTTTAAAAAATGATATTTACTTACCTTATCATAAAGCCGTATTTACATTCTCACATGAAGGTAAAAGCGGTGGCTATCACACTAAGCTACAACCTAAACTATTTTATTTATACACGTATTACTTTACACTATTTTGTATATTTCATAATAATTATTATAAAAGTAATACTTTCATTGAATACAATTCCGCCTATAGTTTTTTTATAGTTTGACAAAAGAAAATAACAGTCAAACCATAGTGGATATATACGCATTATTGTCGATGCAACGAGAAGCCAGATAATCTGTATAATCGAGATCGATTATAATCGAATTATTCAAATTAAAAATTATTGTTAAACTTGGCAGTACATGTAAACAGTGCATTGTGTGTTTTCACACATGCAAAGAGCATTGGCCAATCATATTGCACAATTTAAATCAATATCAAATGTTTGTCATATGATTGGTCAACTTGACACTACTCGCTTAGAACCAATCCTTATTGCGGCCAACATTCTTGGGACATCCAAAAATTATCGTTTTCATGGCACCTTCCTCAGTCCCATTTAAAGAAAATCTTTAATAAAATGTTTTCAGTCTTACCTTCGTTATTTACATGGACAATAACGCAACAACGGTGTAATAACTGGCCCACACAGACACCATACCATGGCGATGGATTTTTAGTGATAAAAAAATCATAAGTAAATAAAATGTCAAAGGAATGCTGTGGGCAATGTGTGATTAGATGCAAAAATCCATAACATGCCGTGCAGTCTGTGTACGCCAATCATAAACCTGCACTTGTGTTCGATATGTACAACACAATACAAATGTTTTAACTGCCTTTGTTTTCATGACTGTAAATATCACATTTTCATTGGAGTATGACTAATAGCTAATGTCAAATCGTTTGTTGACTTTAGATGGACGTCTATCTAAGTGACGGGCCATGGTCCAATCTTCAATTCATCCAAAAAACGAGGCCAAGAATCTTCAAGAAATGTTGACTTTTAAAATTTGCAAATTAAATAATACAATAAATTATACTAAACTAAATTGGACCACACCCATACCGAAAATTATAGCGGCCTAATAAATAAATTATATTAGGCAACAAATAATCAATAAAATGTCTCAAAAAACCATTAAGACATTTTATGACGTGTAAAGGCCTTGCGAATTTAAAATCAAAGTTTACATCATGGACGATCATATCGATTCACTTTCTAATATTCACTTCCAAATTGACACTCGTAAAACCGACATCTTATCGATAAACATGCCTTGTCCATCATTATCACATAGCTGTCCTATAGCTGTATCACCAGGATAATATAGTACATCCTAGTCATTGACTAGTGTGAACTTGAATGCACGTTATGCTGGGCCTTCTTCTTCCGTTGGGCGAGCATGTCGTAGAACGGGTTGTGGCTGATGGAGCGACGGAGACACTCGATCCATTCATCGCGCTCTTCTACAGTTGCTGCTGACATTCTGTAGAAAAATATTTAAAATGAGCATAGGATAGCTTTAAAGGTATTTGGTTTCACCCGCGTTCCAGAGGGATAAAAAGTAGCCTATGTGTTACATCCAGGGTGTCAGTTATCTCCATACCAAATTTCATCAAAATTGTTCCAGCCGTTTGAGCGTGAAGAAGTAACAAACATAATCACTCCCAAACTTTCGCATTTATAATATTAGTAGGACATTAACAAAGTAGCTATTTTAGTAAAGTGAACATTGTAACACCGATAAATTAACCAAAACAATGAAGTTTATTGCCAATAACAATATCATTGTTTCAATAATCTTTAATGATTGACACGTGTCAAACTCCATAACTAACAATATTGAACGTGAGTTTTATCAGGTTATTTAGCCATACATTTCGTAGTATCGCTTGAGTATAGCAGCGCGTTTGTAACACAATAAAGGTGGATTGCTTCCAAGGATTGAATATCGTTATACAGGTGACAAAAATGCGCGAGTCAGACGCGCACTTGGACAAGTTTTAATCTTAAATAACTTCAAACTATTTAACAAAATATTTGAGATTTTTATATTTGTTGTAAATCTTTAAAGTATCACAGTGAACCTTGCCGTTGATCGGCAGCAGCGATCGAGGAATTTTCATATGGTGATAGTTATTATATATTTATAGGTATATATTTATTAGGTATATATTTGTTGTAAATCTTTAAAGTATCACATCTGTAAGTGCAATTGTAGAACATAAATACCTGTAAACAGTGTGTTTCCCTTCGACAACTTTCCCCTCGGAATCCGTCTTGCATGCCTTGATAAGATCAGCCCCGCCACTCGCGTATAATTCCAGACAGTGCGGCCTTTGCCTATCACTCGCTGGTCTGACCTGGAATATAGATTAAATATTATTGTTTTTGAAGATGGAATGTTTATTAATTTATAAGTATGGTAGGAGTCCTAGTTTTAATTTACATTAGTGTCAACCTTAGATTTGATAGGCAATACCTATCAAATCTAAGGTTTGTCTGTATTTTCAAGTGTGTATGTGCAAATAACCATAGATTTAAGAGACCAACTTTATTGTGACACAATAAGGTTCATTTTTCATTGACATTCCTAAACGTCGTCGAAAAATTATTTCACTAATAGGATGCTACATTATTCCGAAGGTTATATAATAGGCTACTTTATATCCCTGGAATGCGAGTATAAAGTGAAGCTGCGGGGAACGGTATATAAAAGTAATCTAAAGACCATTAGCATATGCTTGGCCGTAAATTAACATGTCTACACTACCATTATTATCTTCGTACAAAACTTGGCTATCCAAAGGCAGTTACTCTATTCGGTGAACCAATCCCCTGGGAAAGGCAAGCCAAATATCTCGGAGTAATTCTCGATGATCGTTTGCCTTTGATGCCCAAATTAAAGCGGTCCGGCGGTAAAAAAAAAAAAAAAAAAAAAAACTTGGCTAGTTTTCATAAGGAAATAATTGGTAGTTAATTATCTATACTAATATTATAAAGAGGTAAAGTTTGTATGTTTGGACGTAGTCTTCAAAGCTACTGGTCCCATCCTAAAAATTCTTTCAATAGTCGATTACTAATTTATTACTTTTCAGAGCAGGAACACGGGGATAACAGCTAGTAGTATTCTACTAATATTATAAATCTAGGTTATAAACTATCTGTGTTCTAAATTTCATCCGAATCCGTTCAGTACTTTTTGCGTGAAAGAGTCAGAGACATCCATCCATCCATCCATACTCGCAAACTTTAACATAGGATACTTTTTATCCCGGGAAAACATAAGACCCCTCGGGAACACGGGGCGGATAGTATGGTAACAGTATATGGGATACTTACAGATATATTTTCTAGCGGAATGATGCCTCTCGGCTCTTTATCGGTCGTGTATTCGAAGTAGTACAGGCAGTTGTCGTTCAATATAAACCACCGTCTCTTCCACGACTTGTATCTGCAATGAACACACACACACGTTTTAATACGAATAGCGTATTTCTAATAGTATTCCTATAGTCCTGAAAGAAAAACGATTACTAAATCAGTGTTGAATAAGATAATGGCAATGAACTCTATCCCTAAACTACTGTGGCTGCTTAACGCGAGTAAACCCGCGGGACATAAGCTAATAATACAAGAAAAAATAGATTTATCCTTGATTTCTAACATAACCTTATTATGCAATCTTGTAATTCCAAGCTAGCTACTATATACATACAAATTAATATAAGCTATATTTAGAAAATTAATGAACAAATATCGCTGTACGATAAACTTTTGCTCTCTTACGATAAACAATCAATAATGTAGTACCTTTTTTGGTTTTATTTAATAACGAATACAATTTTAATTATATTTAAAACAAGGGTTTTACTAGACTTGCATTAAACCATCTCATGTAATATGGGAGAATATGGTCAGAGATAATGTGGTTTGTTTTATTTTTATTTACCTGCCGCCCTGCTTCCACAGCCACCCCTCCTTGTCTGGATTGAAGAAAGTATGCATGAGATCGTTGCCGTCGTCCTCAGGAATCTTGAACGGCTCCGTCTTTATAGATTCGTACAATGACTGAAATACAACAACATCAGTTATATTATCAATGCATACGTAATTATATGTTTTATCCTAAACAAATCGAAATCTATACAAAAACTGGCGATAATTTGGCGATGTAAAAAGTTCTAAATGTTTACTGTTATTACAAAATTACATGTTGTCACCATCTAGTTTCGACACGCTGCCTTATTTGACATGCTGCCTTTTATTGACACCGCTATAATATATATTGGTGCCGCTTCTGTTCATTACAAACTAATATCACCTATCCTTCTTACAAACATTATTGAAAAAAGATAGAACATTTTTAATGCTGTCAATACCAATAAAGGTGGCGATTAAATTCACTTGGAAATAAGCAATCGGAGTAATCTGACAGGACTTAAAATTATTTTCGCTTTCTTATGTATTGTTTGAGAAAGAAAGAGATATAATGAGATTTAATGTTTAGTTTGTCATCAGAATTGGGGCCAGTATCACACACTTCTCAATCAGATCAAACATTCAGGAGTGGAATAAAAAATCTCGTAAAAAATACTTCATTTGAAATTATGTTGCGTGCGCCTGTGGTTTGCGTGTATATTTATTGTGCTTTCGTTTGGTCCTATTAGCTGGTAGTCAATCATATAATCGGTACATAAAGCTACGTAGTTTGTTACGTGATTCATTATCATACTTAGTCAAATGCCTACCTACAACTAAACATAGAACTACTACCATATATTTTTACAGCGAATCTTGAGCTGGTTGTCAATTTATCGACAAATTCGCTTTAATTTCGTTTCCGAATTCATTACATGCCTGTTGGTGGGAAAGTTAGCATGCCACCAAACAATGGTGCCGATTCTGTTGTATACGAACTATTCCGAACTAAACAAATTTAATCTCACTATATCTCATTCTAATAAGAACTATAAGAAAAGGATGCACGATATTTTAGTCCTGTCAGATTAGTCCGATCATTTATTTCAACGTGAATTTAAGCGTGACCTTTATTGGTCACGACTATTTACCCGTACATTACGACGGCATGGACTAAACTTAGCATTAAAAATGTTCTATCTTTTTTCAATAAGGTTAACATGAAAGAGAGGTAACTTGACTAATATTAGTGAAGTTCGTAAACAACAGAATCGGCACCAATGTCACTATAAAATTTTCATCAGTAGATTACCGCGTAGTAGGTATATAACTACACAAGCAGTATATGTGTTTCATTGTTTGATAAACAGCGTTTGTTTAACACGGTGAGTAAAAACCTAGAAATAGTTACTTAAAAATGAGCACCACAAATCACACGTTGGCAAAAAGAAACCATATCAGTTGACGGTAAGCTGTATATTGAAATGGCCCGTCATAAAACACTTGCCTTTAAAGTCACTAGCACAATAACTTGGGTGGTTATAAAACTACCGATTAAATATAACACTCAATCAAGACTAACTTTATTTTATTGTATAGTTGTTGCTTGATACATTTATCATGCGTCCAGTCGGTTGCTTCGTAGATAACAGTACTAATGACTTCTGATTGTTTACCGTTTACGTCAATGTAACCCATATAATAGTTACAAATTATCAGCGTTTATAGAGATATTGGTTTCTTTAGTAAAGTGCCTTTGATTGAATCAGAATCTTGAGATTAAATTGATAAAAAAATTGTTTTGTTTTAAACATGGTAGGTGAATGGAGATTGGCCCCTAAACTAGCTTAGTGAACCAATTAGCCTTTACAATACCTACGGCACTTATTAGATGTTGGTCCTATAGGTGAACGCACACTTATTCGAACCGAACGCGTCGAACGAGTCGAAAAAATGAATTTTAGACTTCTTTATATAAAATCCCATGAAATCTCGCACACCTGCCCGTTCAGTGTGCCTTAATGGATAAAGTAGGTAAAACTAAAACAAGTTGATCGCAGCTTTACTGTGAAATATACAGAGTTCATATTTGTGTGAGCATAGAGATTACTGATACAAAAGTATATATATTTTTCGCAGAACTGTAACTGCGAGCTGCGATAGCACAACGGATGTAATGTACAAATATCACAATCGCTAAATTAATATTTATTTTTTTAAATAACTACCTACGTATAATGCATAAACAATTAATTGTTTCCCATATACCTAATTATGTAGATAACAGTATTTATTATTGTAATGCATTTACAGATATGAAAGCCAAAATAAATTATTGTTCTTTGTTTTAATTTTGAACTCGATTAAAAGTGAGTAAAACATTGGTGTCACATTTTTAACAATGCCTACTAAAATGATAAATACAACTCAATTTTCCTGGTAGGTAACTAGCACTAGTAACTATACGCACTTATTTTTATACAATAGACCTGTGATAAAGATATGTGTACCAAATCCAGAATGTGTTTAATATAAACATTTGCTCAATCTATTTATGACCAGTGAAATGCCCCATTATTAGCAATATCAAGCACATAGAGCCTCTCTTCTCAGCTTACCACCTATGATACCATAACTAAGCACGTGTGATTATGGTTCAATAAAGCCCTATCTATAAAAAAAAAGCTAGTGGGACCATAAGAAGCGAAGCGTACATAAAATCTGATTACGCGGACTACTCTGTGATCCAGCTGGAAAGATTTATAGGCGTTAAAAGGAATTACGCGTCAAATACACCGGCGCGTGGTGCGTTTCCTCGCGGCATTGTATTTTCACGTTCATCACACATTATTTCATTTTGATCCTATTTTAAGAGAGGTAGAACATAGCGATTTTTCGCTTGAAGAGCACCTCGACTGGGGAAGTACCTCCACCTTACAGAATACCGCAGCCAAATAACCTAGTTGTGTTCCTGCGTGTGAGTAAGGTCGCCAGAGCTCATCGGGCTGGGGGAAGGGTCGGCAATGCGAGAGTGGTACCCGGGGCGCGAATTAGTATATGGTCTCTGTTCCGGGTGTCGCTAGCGTCCATAGGCTACGGTAACCGCTTACCATCGGGCAGGCCGTATGCTTGTTTGCCGACTTTGTTGTATAAAAAAAAGCAAAGCAACTCACCAAGAGCAACTCCTGTGGTAGATCCCCACCGTTATTAATTCCTCTGTTCATGGCCACGAACTGTTCCGGCGCCGGCTTGTCCTTAACGCTGGGGTTATGTAGGGATGTGTTCAGCATTATGATAGCGAAGCTCAGCACGTAACACGTATCAGCGTTAGTGAATATATCCGGGTTGAGTTGGCAGTACCGTTGTGCGAAGCATTCCATCATACGGTCGATCTTCTGCGCTTCGCCCGGGAGACGGAAGCTCCATAGAAATTGTCTGAAAAATAATAATATAAAACTTAGACATTTCACACACGGCCATCAGATCCGAAGCAGAGTTTGTACTAACTGATTACTACATGTTGTAAGAAAACCCTGCCCAATCCCTGACGGCAATATTGAGCATATCTAAACACGTGGACCAACTCGTGATTTTTTTTTGAAAAATAAAAAGATTTTAACACAATTATTGGTTTTCTTTGATAATATAAATTAGTAATCGATGCTGTCGTAGTCCTCATAAGGTAACTAATAAGAATCCCAAATTAGTTTAAATAAGTTTCATACTAAAATATATTATTATCATAGGTAGGTATCTAAAATTGTTTATCTACTCTCATATCGTAATGTTCTTATTATGAAATCAAAAACAGTACTTTAATGACCCACTTTATGCACACCCGTGTATAATGAAATTAAAAAATTATATTATAGCACAGTCTTCTTCCCAAGATAATGCTATAAAATAACTTTTTTTCATTAAAGTACGAGTATTTGGACATGTCTGGCCACTTATAATGTTTTTTGGGTTTTAATACTTCAATTACTGTCAGTCAACTTGTCAAACGAAATAAGGTCAGGTTGGGGAAGACCGGCATAGTTAATTCAAAAATGTACTCAAATGAATGGAAGAAATATTTGGTAAGTTCTGGGCCAATTTTTGACATTCCATGTGATGAAATATATAATCAGCAACAATTTTGTGCTACATGAATTGCAAAATCATAATACATCCTTCTGATACAAACCCTTTTTTAAAACTTGGCGTCTAGACGGTCTTCCCGTGCGACCGGAGGCAAGACCGTCTATTGACATTTGACACGTTATTTGGTATATGTTACATGTATTTACTAACTTATAACTATAAAAAATAATTGTCATTCTAATATGCACTCTAAAACTACGCAAATAGAGTTCAAAGTTGTAGGAAATTCTCATTTCCATATTTGAAAGGTAAGACCGGCGTATCTTTAAGACCAGAGGCTGTCAACATTTTTCGTAAAGATATGCCGGTCTTACCTTTCAAATATGGAAACGAGAATTTCCTACAACTTTGAACCCTATTTGCGTAGCTTTAGAGTGCATATTAGAATGACAATTATTTTTTATAATTGTGTTACCCTATAAATATTAAAACGTGTTATGGTATGGATTTGTATATTGAATAAAGTACTAGTAAATTTTTAGGTAATGCACCTTAAGCTTTATTAGAAAAAACACAAATACTTATCAATCAATAGAAAAATTTCGTTAAGCCAGGATTCGAACCCAAATCCTTCCGCTATCCGGGCGGAGTGCTCTTCCAATTGAGCTAAGTAATTTTTCAAAATTATAAATGACTTAAAAAAAATAGACCATGTCTATATTATCAGACAAAACAAACTCTTTAGAATTGTTCGGCACTTGTTTCAAATGTACTTTCTTAACTACAGAGTTTATGGGCACATCATCACAGTCTCTTTTTTTAGGCAGCACGAATTTTAATGGGCTTTTAACGGTCTTGTAAAACCTTATAGTGTAACGAACCTCTTCGGCAGCTCGTATTTCTTCTACATATCCCACATAGTAGGTCCACTTTTTTCGGCTGTAATATCTTACCAAAACATGATCATTTATAGACAGATTGATTTCACATCCTGTCTTTTCCGTCTCATCCACTTTATCTGGTGTGTTATTATGTTCCAAAGCCACTTCCTTTTCGCTGTCAGAACCGTCACAGATTTTGTTTGACTCTTTGTTATTCTCAGTATCTTTCACCAAATTGTTTTCATCTTTGGTGTTTTCAGTCTCGTTCCCATTACCTGGTGTGCTAAAATCTTCCAGTGACACTTTTTTTTCTCTTTTAGAATGGTTACAGATTTCGTTTGTATCTTTGTTATTTTCCGTTTCCTTCATTGTTATCCGGGTCACCATGTTTGTGAAAATGTCTTCATCACAATCATCGGAATCACTGTATATACTTACACAGTCTGAAACGCTTGTGGAGTCTGAGGATATATTTTTAGCATGTTTCCTTACTTTAGGTTTCTTCTGTCTTTTTCTCTTTTCAGCCCCTTTTTCTCTCATTGGTGTCGCAAAACAATCTCTTTTTGAAGTAGATGGAGCGTAATATGACGCATCTACGTTCAACATTTTCATTGCAGATGTCTTTTTTTCGCCATTAAAAATGTTTTCATCACAATTGATAGCGTCTGAATCACTGTGTGTACTTACACAGTCTGAAACACTTGTGGAGTCTGGGGATATCACTTTAGTCCGTTTTTTTTCTTTAAGTTTATTTATTTTCTTCGCTCTGTTTTCGTCATTTTTGTTATGGTTCTTGTTCCCCATACCTTTCCCTTTTTTTGTCTGAGGTTCCTTTTTAATATTTTTAGTTTTTTGTTCAACTTTGAGCTTGAGTTCATTTTCATGTGTTATCACTTCAATTCCTGGTTCATTGTTATTTTTATCTCTGTTTTCTTTCTCACTGTCGCCACGTTTTTTCCCCACACCTTTCCCTTTATTGGTCATAGGTTCCTTTTTAATGTTTTTAGTTTGTTCTTCAATCTTGCGCTTGATTACGTCTTCGTGTGTAATTACTTCGGCTCCTGGTGCCATTTTGCGCCGTTTCATTATTTCTTTATTACCAGCTTTCACTTTCATCAAAAGCAGGTCTTCGAATGATACTTTTTTGTTTTCCAAGATCTGAATTTTTGGTCCAGCCCTTTCCGGTGTTTTTGCAGAGTCTTCGTTTAACAAAATGCGTGGATTTTCTTGTATCTGAACAGAATTCACACTACGATTTGAACAGTTACACTTAACAGATACTGTGGAAGCTTTCCTTATGCAATCTAAAGTCAATGATGACAGGCTCTGCGGTGTGTTTTTCGCAAGGATTTTGTCTGAATTTTCAGTAGTAATTTTGTCTGAATGTTGCCTCCAGCGTTGCAGCTTTAAGGAATCGAAATTATTTGCTGCGATTTCGTCTACATTAGGTGGGAAGATTCCTGCCTTCCGAAAACCATTTCTCAAGATTTGGCCATCAATTTGCTTCCAAACTTCTCCTATTAAGCGAGCAAATTCTGCCTTTGGCAGGGCGACTCCGACATTTAATCGCTGCCACTTGACAAGCAATTCGTCCCATCTGACTTTAAAGGACTTCATCAGCGATACGTCCAGTGGTTGAAGTATATGACTTGTGTGTGCGGGTAATTTGAGGATTGTAACGCCAGCTTCAAGAGCTTTCAAAGTTATATTTAATCCCACATGTGTTGCGTGCCCGTCGTATATCAGTAAAACTGGACGTTGAACGCCAATGGTGGGCAAAAAAGTCTTGATAAAGTATTGTTCAAATACATCAGATTCCATCCATCCATTCGCCGTCGCGGCGTATGATGTATTTGGGTAGGCGTCCGGAGACACCCATGAGTCCCATACATTTTTACCTTTGTAGATTATCATTGGGGGCGCTTTTTGTCCTTGTGCGTTGCCACAAAGCAAAACTGTAGTGTTATCTCGGCCGGGAGTTGAAATAACTCTGGTAGCTGCGTGGCCCGTGGCGCCGACAATTTTGGTTTGTTCAGGATCCTTTGAGAAACTCGTCTCATCCATATTCCAGATAGCCTCGGGCTTTTCCAACAGATTTAATTCCTCCAGCGTATTTTTTAGGAGATCAAAATACGGGTAAACAATAAATGGATCAATTGCCTTTTATCTTGCGTACTCGACGGCCTGTGGTTTTTTGATTGACAAATTGTGGCGTTTTTTATAGCCCGAAAACCATGCCTGACCAGGGATTCCGTTTTTGAAGGACGTAGAGATATTGTTTTTCTCTACATATTCGCCAACAGTTAGTAGCAACTCCTTCCTGCTCAGGCCAAAGCCATATTTTTCCATCAATTTAAGACCATTAGCTAACTTCGCTTCGGCTTCGGGATCTAAGACCGTGTTTCTTCCTAGTGTATTTGACTTTGTTCTTTTTTTGTTCACACAATCCATGATTGTCATTCTAGGAATGTTATAAAGCTGTGAAGCTTTATATCCACTAAGAGTTCCATTTTTGACAGCTTGTGCCGCTTCTTTGAGCTTCTCTTTGGTGTATGACCCTCTTTCTGTTTTGCGTTTATAGTTACTCACCATGATTTCAGGCGACTCTCACTGAAAAAAAAAACAAGAGAATTAGAGTGCAAACAAGAGTTTACTTGTAATATAAAGATAATGATAATAGCTGTGAGAAAACTGTCAATAAAGGAATGAATATGCATTAAAATTTGCTATTAACTTCAAAAAACAACATTGAAATCGCTCAAATAGTTTATGAACTATGATTAAGCGTAATTGTGCAAAAATCTTATCTTATTTCTCTACTAAGGGATTTCATAGTAACTATTCGACCCATTTGCGGATCTGACCTATTAAAATTTTTTTTTTGGTCCGCGAGCAGAACTTGCAGGGTGTTGCAAAAATGTTGGTGACTTCTGTCTGAAGGCAAGACCGGCATATGACGATCTTCCCTTTTGCCACCTAGACGATCTTCCCAACTAGAAAGTTTTGAGGTTATGAATATTTCTTCGCAGATTATGACAAAACTAAGGACATTTCGAGTAATCTGATACAAAAAATTGTTACAAGTGCATATAAAATACTTACTCAACCACTTCGTTTCAAGAAACTCGTTCGAATTATCACTTTTTTCTTTTTATTTGTCGGCACATGTCACTTAGTAATGCAAGTTCAAAACGCGAAAAAAATGCCCGCAGATTTTCTGCCACCGTCGTGTTGCCAACGCCATCTATATTTACAAATTCAAACTAAACTATGATACTGTTTTACCGACTGTCAATGCAAGCTGCATAGCTATTCAAATACGTAAGTTATAGCGCGCAGACGGTCTTGCCTTGTATACGGTCTTCCCCAACCTGACCTTAATAAAGAAAAAAACATTATAAGTGGCCAGACATGACTAAACAATTAAACGTAGTATTATATTCTCTTTGTAAACAATTAGGAATCAATCAGTATCAGTTCAATTTTAGATGCAAATTTACTCTGTGGTCGCGTATGCGATAGGGAGTTTTTCCCAACACGGATTTGGGCGCCATGATGATTAATGTTTGTTTATTTTATTGATTTTTTTGCATACATATTTTATTTTGGCCAAAAATGACAGTGAAATAGCAGTGATACTAAGGTGAAATAAACTTGGATCTGAAATTGTGGAGGCGGCAATGGAAATGACGAATAATCGATACCCGTGAGTCATGAAAACCTATGACAAAATATTATCGATTTTTTACCTTTAAATTACATTATTCGATGAGTTTAGATAAAGTACTGTATGATACTGCACATAATTAGGTATTAAAAACTCGTGTGATACTATTAAGAACCTCGCCTACGGCTCGGTACTTAAACTCACACTCGTGTTTAATAACCCCTATTATGCAACAGTATCATAAACTACTATTAATAAATACTATATAATATATAAGCACCATTGTACGAATGACCAACACTATCGTAAAAGGAAATAAACCCACACTTCTGAGTCTTTCCCGTTGCTCATGAATAAATATAACATTTCAATTTCCAACGTTATGTAAAAACTTTCAACATTTTATGTTGATTTGATTAGACGACAAAACTATAGCCATTTCAAATTATATTTAAATCATAAAACAATTTCCTCGGCTGTTATGTAGCGTATCAAATGCAACAAAGTAAATATTGTAAAAATACAAGGTAAATACAAATAAAGATAATTTCCGCGGAGTTGATTATTCGGCTATCTCGGTGTAGCTGGCACGCTCATGTCTTAATATTCTGTGCCCAAGGCAACGGAAATAATTATCAGATCATGTTTACCAGTTTCAGTTTACACAAAATATGTGTTTTGGCTCGTCTTTGTTTAACGCTTTATGTAAACAGATATCATAATTACGCATATTTACATTGTAAGATAAATTATTTCTTTTTGTTTCCAAAAGGCATAAATTACTGGCAAACAAATTATTAAATAGCTTTACTGTAAATATTTAGTTTTGGAACGATACGAGTTATTGAATACTTTTATTTTCTATTTGGGTTTTAACTATCTACTGACTAGCTGCCACAAAGTCGTAGGTAAGCGTAGAAAACGTAAAAAAAATCGAACATGCATGAGTTTTACAAGGGATAATTTATGAACTGTGACTTTTCGGTCAACATGTCTTTCTTTTAATTAAATAACTTTCACTTCTTTACCATGTAGCTAAATTTTACAATGATACATGAGAACTTAAAATTTAAAAAACCTTCTATTCAATCCTAATATAAAAAAAATAAACTTGCAGAAAATACCTTAAGTGATTTTTTTCTAGCCTGAATGTTTAGAAAACTAACCTTAGTGCCTGTACGAGTATCAAATCCGTGAAATCGTGCAACTCGACGAAGGCCCGGAGGACCGCCTCGTTGAACTCCGACCGCTCCCCGAGGTAGTCGCCGATCGCTGTTTTACTCAGTCCTTCGCCTTTGTGAAGAAACTGTGCCACGTCCTCCGGTGTCCGCTGGAGTAGTCCATTTTCATATAAATATTCTATACCTGAAAATTAAAGGGAGATTATTAGTAAGCTACAAAGAAAAGATCTCGCTTAGAAATGATTATCTTTCATATCGTTTTTAATATTTCTTATTCTGTGCCATTGTATATATAAGATCTAGTTCTAGAGAAAATTAATCCATGCATTCGATTCAATTAAATTACCTCTACAGGTCGTCGTTATGACAACAATTTTAAAGCGAGGATAAACACCAAATACTATATAATATACACAATTAATTTAATGACACGTCCACCTAGATTGATTACGGGAAATGCTAGCCCCCATAGTCTGTGTCATTAGCACGCACTGAGACATACCTAAGTCTAGACTACCCGTCTGGAAGCAGGTTATTGCCATTAAAAATATTCTGTGATTTTACTGCAATGGAGACAAATAAGGAAAATATAAATTTACCAAATATTTCGAGTAGGTAACAATTGTCTTGGCTACAAAAATTATGGACAGGATATTAAATTATGTAAAAAAATAATGTTCCAATGAAATTGCAAGACACGATTTACTTCATAAAAAGTCATAACAAGATAGAATAATTAGCAGAAGACTAGACTGTGAATAAATCTTTGAGTGATTTGAATTCAGATCACGCGTGAGACTAAAATGTAAAAAAAAAATGCGGTACACCATGACGAGCGAAAGCGACGATGTTCGATGTTCTCTCGTTATTATGAAAGTCAATTCGATATAGACCATTCAAGTAAATAATATACTAGTAGTAACTTCGTGTTACTACTAGTATATTATTTACTTGAGCTACTACACAGATAAAAAGGATTTCTCCAATTAAGAATAAAAAATGTCTTGAAATATTTCTTAATATCAAGAGAATGTGTTTCTGTTCAAGTCATATATATTTTCACCAAGAAAATATTATTCTTTGTACAATAAAATATTTTACTTGACATTTAAAGAAAACTTGTTTCAAAGCAAATATACAAAGTTTTAGTTTAAAAACAAAAAAAAATCTTATTTCAACATTTTTAAACAATTTAATCTATTAAAATTTAATCTTCAAATGAAGAATTATGTTATTTAAGCAAGAAAATATTATTTTATTGAGTACCAAAGTAATAATATCTTAAATTAAGATAGTCTTCTTTCATTGTAGTTTTATGGTATGTTAATTGGAATAAATAATGTTGTCTTAACTTAACAATTCCTATTGCTTCATATCATTGAACGAAATAACTTATAGTAAGATACATTTTCTAGATTAAAGGAATTACGGTTTACGGCAGACAAAATATGTTTTTGTCAAGACAATACCGCGCAACCAGCGAGCGGCCACCATGTCCATTCTTTCCGTGACCGGCCGGCCGTTCGTGCACATCTTGAAAGCAAGATGCAAGAAGAAGTTCTGCAAGCAGAAGCCTATAGTAGAAAGTGATAACAAGCAACTCCATTTGTGCGCGCAGAGGCAGTTTAGGGCCAATATAAATTGCATAAATGCTTTTACTGCAATGGACAAGGTGTCCCTCGAAGAAGTTTATTAAGAAAACCAGTAAACGAAAATCTGCTCAGCATTGTGCAAGGCTTAGAAAAATCGGACAGTGAAAGTAAGTCAATAAGTTTATTTTTAACCGACTTCAAAAAATTACAAGGTTCTCAATTCGTTGGAATCATTCATATTCTTTTGTTTTCATGTTCGATCCCCGATTACTCAAAGACGCCTGGACCGGTTTGGAAATTATACATTTAGATACATACAGTAGGTACTCGTACCTAGTACATCCCTAAAGTATTTTATTTATTTTAGAATATGATCATTTCATTACAATACATATGCATTCATCCACCTCTTGTTTTATTTTGTCTGTCATACATTAATCTAGGTGTCATTTCTATAATATCGCTACGATCTGATCAATCAACGTTCTAATACATTTGTCTTAATTTTAGAATCCTGGTGATATTCCTACATACAAAAATAGAAGAACAAAAGCTGAAGGCTTCTGCAAGCAAACAAGTTAAATGTTCAATAAAATTTTACAAGGGAATTTGCACAAAGATATTTCAACCTAATGTGTTGATAATTCAATGACCTATTATTAATTATACTGTACTGACAGTTTTATAATGTTAGACATATTTGTCGACATAAGCATGCCAACTTTTAAAGAATAATGTTAAAAGTATCTAAATTATCGTTTTAGTTTTAGATAGTTATTAGGCTATTATTTTAATTTTGTAATTTTGTAATTAATCAATATTATTGACTGTTGTAAGTGTTATATGAGAATTTAAAATCAGTTTCTCCTATTTTTTTTTTATTATGTGTAAATTAATAACATTATGTGAGATATGTCTTTATTACTTTAATAATATGATGTTATTCGTGTGTACAGCCAGTTATTAATATAGATTGCATTATATTCAAACCTGTTTTTCATTTTGATCGAAAAAATTGTGTGAAATAAAAAGAAAGTAAATTGTATCTTTCTTAGATGTAGTAAGGGTACTGTACGGGGACTAAAAGGGTTTTTATTATATAGTAATTATCTAGGATGTAAGTAGTAAAGTTAGCTTGTTTTGATTAAGGTCTCCATTTAATAATTTGTTCCTCATTGTGAGATTTTTGGCATGCTTGTATAGGTAGAAATATATTTGCTTAGTCTAAATTTAAGATTATATGAGTGTAAAAACCATAATGTATTCGTGAAAATTTATAACATTTTTTAGATGTGTACGAAAGAAAAAAAAAAAGATTTATTTTTTATTTTCACGAATACCTACATTATGGTTTTTACACTAATATAATCTTAATTTTAGACTAAGCAAATATATATCTACCTATACAAGCATGCCGAAAATCTCACAATGAGGAACAAATTATTGAAAGGAGATCTTTATTTTTCAGAACAAAGTAACTTTACTACATCCAAGATAATTACGATTTAATAAAAACCCTTTAATTCTCAGAAGAAAGTAACATTACTACATCCAAGATAGTTACGGTTTAGTAAAAAATCGTTACGTTTTGCCACAAGTAAAATTTATCTCATAATGAGAAAACCCTTTTTGTTGCTAGGACAAATAATTTTACAATGAGAATATTTTATTTCTGCAGAAGATTTCAGAAACTTACACAAAAATGTTGAAATCTTGAAAGAATCTATTATTTCTCTATGCAAGGCTTTTATTTGTTATTATAATATAATAATAAATTAAACTGAGATTGTTTTATATCATGTGAAGATAAAAAAATCTTAAGATATGTATCACTTTCAAAATCCAAGTAAAACCAATTTCAAAACAAGATCGTTCTGTTTTGTTATACATTTTTATCACATTGAACTAAGAATATCATCTCTTACATTGATTCTGCATTTTCTTGATTGAACAAGTTATAAGTACTTTTGGATTAAGAACTTCAATTTCATTAGAACTAGAAAACTAAATCTCTTTGGTGGAAGATACATTGTCTTGGATCAAATGTCAATTGTCTTGTCACAAAACAATTGACATTTGATTTCTTGAATTATGAATATTAATCCAAAAGTTTTTTTTTCTTTCTACAAGAAAATATTAGTTTCCCTATATATGAAATCGCCACTATCTTGGTTCAATGCAAACTAACTTCGTGGAAGTTAAAATATCTTAAATGAAGAAATCCTTTTTATGTGTGTAGTAAACATTTATTAATTAATACATTAGTATTCATGGTATTTAGGCAAATTTGTCCTCCAAGTGTTCTAAAATCGCTAAAAATAATAGGTACAACTGTACAAGGTAAACGGACCTACTACCAGGTTTCTCTATAATGATAAAGGTATGAACATTTCCTTCTACAAGCGGATTACGCTGCGTTCGAAATATCCTCGACTGCGGATTTATTATTCACACCTTTGTTTTTAAATATGTACCAACATAATATGTATTACTAGTAGTAATTTGAAAACTGAATATTTATAGAGCACTTGGTCATGATATGAAAATTTCCCGTAAAAGCACACAGTGACCATTTCTGAAACCATTTGCGTTGAAACCGTAAGTGCAATGGAATGCAACTTCTATTCGAACAATGCCCTCCGGCGAATGCTTCATACTTCGACCTTCTGACAAAAAGCTTTGAGCTTGCACTTTGCATAACATTATGTTGTAAGTCAGTGCTTGCTTGCTCGGTAGCGAATGTATTTCATTTCATACAAGAGGCACTTCAAATTGTCAAGAATCAGAACATAAAACATTTTATGAATTCATAGAGAAAGGTTCCAATCCAATATTATTATTTTCGATAGCGAATCGTCAGTCATCGTAATAATGGAGGCAATTTAAATGTAAATGACGTCACCCAAGCAATGCGTATAGAATATTAACGTTCTGCGTCTTTTAGTGACGTCACACGCCCCCGCATCACATCTGTAATCTGAATGGGGTACAAGCGTAGGATGCCTACTTCATGTCTTACTTTCCAGTTGTGAATAAATCGAACAAAATTCTCTTGAAAATAGATGTTTGCTTTCTATGTAAATTGATAAGATTCTTAAGAACGCGTTACGCGGGATGTTTTTTCTTTCGGAACTTTATCCAATGATCAATATTTGCTGCGATATATGAGTAAATATTAGATTGTGTAGCCTTCATTATACGTATTATTTTATTTCTTATAGTGAACGACTACGTATGAAGTCTCACTATTTACATTTAAAAGCGATCTAATGTGTTATAAATCTTCTATGAAAGCGAGAAAAGATAACGACGTAGTTCAAATATGACAGCTGCTCTAAAATCTCGGCACCAGAGCGCCTTCATAGTGGAGGCGTGCAAAATTGTTGATAGCAGCATGACGGATCGTTGTAACTGTCGAGTCTGGAGGAGTCTGGTCGAGCCGAGGCGAGACGTCGACCACAATAACGAGCTTGTTAGCCTGACATGCGGTGCTAGGACCAAGTAGCCAGTCTGCAAATGACACGGGTAAACAAATTGACGCAGGTTATACGTATACAACTTAGCAAGCAAAAGGTAGTCGTATCCTTGATACGTTACATGATTGATGATAATAGATCCGTAGTACCTACTACGGATAATAGGTAATTGCTAGTAATTACGCATTAGTGTAATGGCTCTCCTTACCCCATTACATGTACATGAAAACCTTATTATAACTTTAAAACAAGGAAAATTTTGTGTTTGCACGAGCAAGGCTTAGATATATTTATTTATTTCCTTGGGGAAAGAGCCATCAACATCACGAGCTGCGCAGGGTATATATTTATGAATTATGCATGCAAAGTGCATATGCAAAGGAGCTCAAGGAATTATGCAATATCGTAGGGACCATCATACTTATGGCATTCATAATGCTATGAAAGATGCTAAGCTTGAATTGCTCCTCGATAATAAATATCCACGGCTCAAGAACCCATTTATGAGATAAAATAATTTGGCTGTCTATAAATAGAATTTCATAGCATAAATCATATTATTAACTGAACATACGATGAAGCAGGATAATATTATAATAGAATGTGATGGCGAAACTAGATAAAATAATGATTGATTACCTACTATAGGTAGGTACGTTGAAGTAGCTTGAAAACGAAATAGCAATGAAAGAGCGATTACCCTTCAGGTACAATCGGCATGCTTATGCTTGAGTTCAGTGGAACTAGCAAATAAAGCTTTAAACATTGAAATATATTATTTTATACAGAAATAGGTACACGGTACTTTTGTTTTACGATTCTCTAAGTCAGTACCTGTCATCGCTTGGGGACACGAAATTGAATGTCAAACATTGATGTAACTAAGATAACAAATTCAATAGGTTCATCCGTAAACCCGGGTACATTCTAAATCAGATTTGTATGAGCACGTATACTATTTTGGACGGAGACATCATTAGGAAATTGTACGTCCAGAGGTCGGACGTGGATGTAGTCCTTTATGTCTCTTGACGACAGTGATGCTCGAGCGTGAGCCCGGCTTGGAGTACGTATTCACTAGTGCAACAAGGTTGCAGTTGTATACATATAACACAGCATGTTAGATGTTACCGTCAACATGACCTAATTACTAAGGAAACTTTACTAAACAATTCACTAGAACTAGATGCGCTGAATAAAATGTAGTTCTAAGAAATGTTCACTACTTTATTATTAAAATATTACAAGTGACTTTCTTTAAGTCATAACAAGGGCATTATACATAGTAGTTGATAAATTAATGTTTGTGATGATATGATAATGAAAATTTTACTTACCTAAATAAAATTATGAGTGAATAATTAAATTCAGAATGTAAACGATTACGCGTATCCCATAGTTGCCGTCAGTTTTAAATTGATGTCACATGCAGGAAGAGATGATTGATTGCGACATCAAATCAGTAATTGGTACCGTTACTTGCAGAAAATCTAACCCATCATTAAGTCAAACTTCTATCGGAGTTAATTACAGGATGTTACGGTAACCGATTGCATCTTATATTAATAGATAAATAGAAATTAAGCTATAATAAAATATATATTAGTTTCATAAAGTTAATTAAGCATAGCGATATAATTCAGATAAGAATATAAGTATGAAAATCGTATTTAGTTTATATTTACTTCAAGGTTTTGGTTAGGTAAGTACACTTACAGCCTGAGTTAAGGGTTTATACCTGCCGTCGAGCACTGATTTATGATTACGCCTACGTGGAGTACCGAGAACCCAGCACCAAATTTGGTAGCCAAACTTTTATACCCTTTACTAACCTTTACGTCACCCAAGGATTTCTCTCTACTCGATGATAATTTTACTAAGGCACAAATCCCCTTGTGCCAAATGACAGTCTCATCTCATATAACAGGCGAAGATCTAATGAAACGATAATAAGTGATAACGATTCTAATTCGGGTAGCTCTAAATGTCGTACGACTTTGCTCATACGAGTACGTTTCAGATGTTTGTCACATTTATGTTTTTAAATGTGTTGCTAGATTCAATTAAATTAAAGACAAAAGTTCATACTCGTTGAGCAGGTGTAAAACAATCTGCTGTAGGAATAGAACAATTTGCTGGGTATGTCGACTGACCAGCCGTGGGAACACAGCACCTGTCGCATCAAATACCACACTACTGAGAACTGATCGTTTTTCACCATCATTTAATAAACATTATACACATGCGACATTCTATTAATAGGTACCTACGTACATTAAATATTTCTAGATTACTCAAGTAGTGCCTGCATTATCCCACGCTATTTCTTTAATCATATTTTGTTATAGGTGCATATGCAACAAACTCTATCCTATGATGTTCTTGCCTACCTAAACTGTTAAACTACTAAACCATATTTAACTCACCTTTCTTTGGGTCCATATTAAATTTCTTCCTTCCTATGCTCATCTGTTTGGCTTTACTATTTTGCTTGCATTCCTCCTGCCCGTCCAGCGCCTCCAGTTCAGCGACCACCTCACCGAGCTCATCTTTGAGTTGCTGCAATAGAAAAACAACGTTATTTGAATTATGTAAAACTGTTCGTCGTTCGTTATACAACTTTCCATTTATGGTTTATTATCAAGAACTAGCCTTTTATTTCTATTAGCATTACTTCCTAGCATAGGTCATAGATAAAATAAATGTATGGTAACGAGACCGGCGACCACAAGGCGAACCGCAAGTCCCAATAGCGAAGCATTCTACATGCCAGCTGCAAACACTCCAACTTAACGGGCGGAATGTTTGGTATCGGAGTCAGAATGTCACCCGGCTTGCCTCGACTATTGAGGTTTGACGTCATGTCCAATGAAATGCTCATAGACCTATTTTCTTTGTTGATGCACCCGTTTATACTGGCGTACAAAGTATTCACGGTAATTTTTCCAGTAAAAAGAAGTCTGGAGTCAAAGACATTATAAAGCGTATTGATCCTGTCTGACATTCATACTGGAATGGTCGCCGGAATTTAGTGAATTAAGTACCTCCTACAGCAGTTAAAAGCAAACGTCCTTCAAACAGATACCGAGAAAATATAAGGGTCTCAAGAGAACTTTTCATCGTACCGACTGTCTTTTATCTTCATAATCAACTTAACGAGAGAACATTTAGCAAAGCCGGCTGCCACTTATCTAACACTATCAAACGCTTTATGCTTTGAAAAATTACTCCGAACTTAAAATCATGATTAAGGCAGTTAATAATGGACGTAATAATTATAACGATGTAAAATTTCACATTTTGTTCAAAAAAACAGTTTTAACCAACTTCCAAAAGGTGACACGATGGTTACCAAGTCCATGTCTGATGATGGGATCCTGGAGAAATAGAGGGAACTCTTCAAAATAGGCACATACAATGTCTTTCATATACTTTCTAAAGCTCATCATCTTATGTTGCTGATCTGATGATGGAAGGTAAAACTCCTTAACGGTTAGGAATTAGGACATAATTCTTTAAATATTATGGGACCATTTAGCCCGTTAGTTCTATTCTTTGACTTAATGATGGAAGGTACAAAGCTAATAGGTATGCTTGTACTACATAGGTCAGTGATAAAATATAAGAAAAAAAACTTTAAAAAAAACCGCCTTCAAAGGCACTAATAAGCATAAAATAACTATGTAGGAACTCTAATCTGACAGTTTTGAATATGCGGTAAGTATTTCCATGGAACATGTACTACACTTTCGCTAACTTTAAAACAGTCAAATATGCTTTTTAGTGCATTTAAAGACTAGTGGTTCTATTTTTGTTAAAAGTTTTTCCCTCGAAAGGATTAATTACGAAATGAAAAGATACTATGGCTAAGTTATTACACCCACTGACTTGAACAATAGGGATTCTAGCTGAAAATCACAAAGACAAACGAACCGAGAACAAAGACCGCACTGAGTAGTTTTTAGCGCTTTGCTATCTTGTTCTTTTACTTTAGAGAAATTAAATCCTTGTATATTTTGACATTATTTTGGAGATCGGACAAAACAAAAGACTCCACAATCATTTGTTTGTACAATAATACTCCACGATATTATATCTTTACAATATCAAGCATATTAACTGTAGACTCAATTACCATATTAATTAACGGAAGGTTGAGCAAAGCATTATGTACCTACCACAGTGTATTAACCTCAAACAAGTCAAGGTCTAGTGAACAAAACCCTCCCTCTATACTCTCTATAATTAATATTGGCAGCTATGTAATAAACACGTGCTATTCTATGGCTTCTCATATTTTGGAAATATTACATTAACAAGATTGCAAAAGGCTCTTGTTTCTAGTAATTAGCCGTGTACATACAATTATATGAACATAACTATCAGAAAACTAAAAATGTGTGGCAAATCTATACTAGATTAGTGTAATATAGTAAACAACTATTATCTTCAAACAGACTATGTTTAAGATGAATACTATTATACGATCCATCGAAGACTTTTCTTATTTTTATCAGTAGGTAAAGTACAAAACAAGGCAATTATTAAAACCACAAAAAATTCCGACTGCTACGGTACGAAAAAAGTTCGGGATTGTTTTTATTACCATCTTTCATCTTGGAAATGAGATATTTTTTTACATTCTTGCGCCAAGAATCCGCGATTTTGATTTTATATAAGTTAAAACTACACCTAGTACATATTGCAAATCTACAACAGGACTAAAATAATATAATGCAGATATTCGAGTGTTAAAGTGAATAGGATGCTATCTCAACAATACAATGAAGCAAACAAGCACACAATGCACCACGCTAGTCAACATCACAACCGTTACGGTCTAGCTAGCTGCGCTAACGTAATTTGCGGGCCGCTACCTTTTCCCCTAAGAGACATGATACCGGCCTTCCTTGTCTAGACATGATATAGAGGCAAACACCGGAGGTTATTCACTTTATTATAAAAAGAAAATTGTTTAAAAGATAGTTATGATATAGCAAACAAGTAGGAGTTAATTAGTATCTGATCTACCCCCTTCATGATTACTTTTCTGTTACTGATCCCTGATAGTTTTCAGTATAAATTGGTGGAACTGACACAAATAAAACTTTTGGTAAAAAAAAACCTCATTCATAATACCTATATTATTTCCAATACAAATACCTTATTCTTATTTGCAAAATGAAATTTCCGAAGGCTTATTATTTAAGTTGCCACCCCTAGCGGAGCAATGAGCACCCTTTCTGAAAATCCTCGATTGGAATGTCAAACCCTCCATATCTAACGATAGAGTTGACAATTACTTGAATACTGCCTTACATTTAACAATACAATGCTCTGGCATGGCAAGTGCTGTGTGTCGTTTAATGCCACCCGTCTAGACGGGTTTTTACTCTGCAAGCAGCAGATGCCTGAAATCCTATAAGAATAGGAAACAAGCCGGATACCCCACTTCAGTATAGATATATATCAGAGCAAGTGTTAGAATATAACTTATACCTATCAAAAAGAAGAAAGGTTCAGCGAGCTCCAAAAATAAAACATCATGCAATTTGTTTCATAAATGCAAGAAGGAAGTCAATTAGCAAGAATGAAAGAAATCGTAGCCAGACTATCCATAAATCAAAGGCTGTGAGACACAACTCCGGTTGTACGTAATGTGGCAATTTCAATGGTTGCTTTATCGAGCTGTAACCAAACTGACACTTGATCTATTTGAAAATATGAAAGGTTTGAATCAGCATTGTCCTGGCAAATAAAGTGTAACAAATATGATAGCCTATAGCTTATAGAGATTGTTTTAACTGACGTTTACAACAATAATTGTATAGCTTTTACTTCAATAGTAAAAAGTAATACTACAATATATCTTCACTTTCTCTGTAGTTTACAAATAAACCTTTCACCGATATCACATTAATATCAAAAAGTGAATGTGCCGTATTGGATGCCGAGAGATCTCAATATCACAAAAACTAATTGATTTCTATAATTCAATTCGTAACTTTCAGTAATGTTACTATAACGTGGACATCGTTGGTCAACCAAAGGAACGATGTGTTCTAACTTCTAAGAAAGATCGAATAATGTCGGTTGCATTCGCAGATTAATTACGGCAGCCATTCGATCAAGGCTTTATCTCGTCTAGACGCATTGAGTCGACAACAGACAATTTCAGCAGCCTACGTTTCCAAATAAATACCTATATAACATAGCTTTAGCAAATTGTTATTCAAGCAAGAACATCAACATCGATTTTTAATTTGTACATTATGTACAAAGGAACATCATGAAACACTGTGATTTGTGACAGAGTCGGCTCATTTGGATGCGATGTGAGCGAGCCAGTAATGGGTAGCGATTAAGTCTCACACCGTATAAATAGCGGAGACACAAATAACCGACTGTTGCGGCAATTGTGAAGAAAATAGCGACAACACGTGCTTAAAATACTAAAGAGCAATTTGAGGATATAATATAGCATAACAGAGATATGCATGTTCATGTAGTAGGTATGCATTTAATGTGACAACGATGACTCAAATCTGGATAAAGTGACTCAGTGTTTATTTGGAGTCACATTGTTAGAGGCTAGGGTCATTCTTTACGTTAATTAGCGTACTCTAGAAGCAAGTACTATGTACTTTTTAGATTACGAGCCTAAATTTCGCATGACAATTTTGTTCTTCCAGTTCGAGACTTAATTTTGTCACATCCGTTATTATAAACAAAGTGTGACCCGACGAAATGATTGCGTAATAATTTTAGCCGCAAAACTTTCTATAATTTGTCGAATAGAGCGATAAGATAAACGATCTAAAACTACACGCTACGGCTACGCCACGGTTCTATAACAGGCGTGTTGAATGGGATTTTCTGAATAAACTATTATTGCAATCGTCAATCTAACAAATAGGTAGGTACATAACATAGGTATAAAATGAAAGGCGGTATCATCTAAAATCTGAACAATCAGTTCAAATCAAAGCTAATATACGCTGTTATTCGCTGGCGATATAAGTGATTGAACGGTGATCAATGAAACGTTTTATTAGGACGGTTAAAAAGGGCCCACATCCATCACCGACCCAAATTGAAAGGTTAAAATCAACAATTGATATTTGACCTGATGTTTGCTGAATCAATCGTTGGTTTCTATGCGAGATTTTTCAATTAGCCAAGTTAAAAAGTAGACAATCATTATGGCGTGTGCGTCCACACACCATATGTAACTAATTACTCAAGTTTAAACTATCCCGCAGAGAAAACACGTGGTTGCAAGTAAGATTCTCATCTTACAAAAGTACCTATTTATAGTATAACGAAATGAAAAATATATGTTATAATTATATCATATATTAAAATAAAAAACAGCCGATGAAGTATCAAATTTCGTCCCAAGTTAGATGTACAAAAATTCATAAATGTGAAGGGTCTCGGAAGGAATTTGTATGAATAGACTAAACTGGTATTATCCTTGTTTTATACATGAAATGTTTTTAAAATATGTGTACCATGTACTGCCACAGAGCACAATAGAAGGGTGGGGTGGCACGTGACCCACATATTTAAAGAGCTAAAACTCCCTTCGACTCAACATCAGATAGTATAATGAAGCAATTTTAAATTGCAGTCTCGTGTGGGCTTTCTATTAATTATATCTAAATCAAAAGCTATTGTAGAAAATGCTGGTGACGAAAATGTACCTATCTAATAATTTAGTAAATTGACAATATTTAACTACAACGTGGTCAATAATATCGACTATAAAATACCTACTAAAGCAATGTTAGTCATGCAAAAACGCTTCTTCGCACTAGCCATTTCAATTGTATTCTATATGCAATCATCTTCCATGAAACCTATTGAGTGAACTATAAATCTACATCAAGATGAACGTTGCACGGCCAATCATATAATTCAAACTGCAAACCTTTATTTGCAATTTGAACACAAATTGCTTTATGGGTCGTTTATAGGCTAACCGTATTAGTGGCTGTTGTCTAATTAGATATAGCGTTAGTAGAATAGCCGACTGATGCAAATGGCCAAAAGCCTTTTAAAATGTAAAATAGAAAAAATATTATTCGAACACAAGGTACTACAAGATACTACACCTTTTTTTTTATATCTCCATTGCTCTTTCTGCATCAGTAGTGCTTGTGAGATTTTAGGAGAAGAATTAAGACCAAACCTTAAAGAAGGCAATTTAAAAAAAAACACAAGATTTTTTTATATATTGGTTGGTAGGGAGGTACCGTTCACATAAGATACAGGGCTAGTTATCTTAATTTTTAAAACCTCATCATCATATCAAATAAATTATATATAGCTTGGCTTCTGAAAGTTAAATTGGCGGCACGTAAAGAAAGCGAGCATGCGAATCCTTAGAGACTTTCCCCTATTAATTCACTTTCCCAGTGTCGATTGTATACAATTTTCTACACAGATCCGTGTGTCGTTGTGTCATGACTACAGAATTTCTTAGAAAGGACATCTTCAGAAGGAGTTCAGAGAAATCTATATTTATTTGATTCTACTTCAGATGCGAATTACCCTTTCCAACTTTACGATAATCGTAACTATTATCGTCTATACTTATATAACCTTCAGCTCAGCATGAGAAGTCAACAAGATACTTGAAACTGTGTGTGATACTGAAGCATACATAAACCAAGATTCTGTAGCTATGTCTATGTTTCATATCAAGCATGAGAGTAGTTTACGCTAAGTGTTACTTAAGCTATGTTCACAATAAGACATTTATGATCAGTTTGTGCTTATAAACAACTTACCTAAAAACTTTAAAAACCATTTGAGTTCCCTAATTTACAAAAAGAAATATAACCCACGGTGTACCTACGAACTATTTATGCAGATGCAAGTTTACAGTTTCCCTTCGTCTTGGCTCACCAAAACAACTTAATTAAGAATCACTAAATATAGAAGAACTTTAACGCTATCATTAAATAACCGATAAACGCGCTTACGATAATAAATCTTGAAATTCTAAACTACGATGTTTAAATACGAGGAGCACGAACAACATAAATTAACTCACAACATAAATATTTGTTTTACAAATATTCTTGCCTGTAAATGATAAAAAATTCAGGTAATTTTAAATAATTACCTGAATTTTAAATCTGTATTAAAATACCGTTTCTAACAATAGATTACAGGTCGTTACTCAGCCCTTAACGACAGTTCATCGGCTAATGGGTCGGTTAACGCATGCCAAGCTATAAATATTATAGCCTACTTTACAGTGGGTCGAGCATTTTCCGATAATTATGAATTATGCAACGACATGGTAATTATAGAAGCAAACTGAATTAGAATTAAACAACAATAGATTACGCGCTATGTCAGTGTAAGCTACGGTAATGTAATTAACTTCAGACTATCAAAAATCATAACATTTCCTTCGACACATGGAAATTCAAACTGCATGCATACACATAATCAAATTAACTTATTTGTTATTCTCATAAATGAGGTGAACTAGTTTTAGCTGTATTATTATTATTAGCAACTAAATTGTTTTGCCTTCAAACGAAATGCGACCAATATCTGGCAAACTTCCAAACAGCATCGGCATATTATGCTATTGTCAATGTGTAAATACTATACTGACTTATCGACCTTCGCAACTAGCTGGTAAACGTTGTAAAGTTCCGTTAATTTCACACACACATCCAAAATTAATTTAATTCGCACTCAAACTTTGTACTCGAAAAATTCCAAGCTACAATACTCATTTGGGAAGTGGTCATATCAATAAAAAAACTACAAACTGAATAGTTGGAAGATGACAGCATAGGTCATAGAATTATTTAAAGGTTCAATTGAGCAGTTTGTGGTTCGAATACAAACATACTACTAATAACCCTTAAAAATAATAAGTCAATAAAAAATTTAGAGGCAATGGGTGGCAATGATGCTTCAATGTTTGTTTTAATTTTACCACAACCAATAATTTTAATGTAGAAGTTATGTATAATGTGTTTGTAAGGATGTTTGTTACTCAATTACTCCATAATGACTAAACAGATTCAGAGACGGCGGGAACAATCAATTTCCGAAATATATGTAAGCGCATCACTTCAGGAGTTCAGGGGCTGCATTTATTAGGCTATTTCTTTTTTGTTGTGTTTATAATTGTTAGGGCCAGATTTGTATGAAAGAAAATGTCAATGACAATCACGAACAGCAGGAGTGTTAATATAAAATTATTTTTTATCTATCTATATGATATTCTTTACATAAGATTTCGTGAAATAAAATCTATCACATAATAATCTAATACAAATGATGTACAGTATTAGTTTACCAATATAGCTTTGGCTAAGCCTGAGTATATTTTGGGTGCTTTCTACTGGCCCAGTGATATTTGCCGTTGAGGCGGCATTTTGTCTGCCAACTAAACTCTTGTTGTATTTATTTGTATCCATTTTCAGATGAACTATGATATTTGCGATATTATTTTTATTTTATTATAATGGACCCGACTAAGTCACATTCTAAGGTAAGTACTGTATATCATAACCCTTATTATAGGATCGCTTTGTTGTTTGTGTTGTATTAGTCCGTCAGGGCCCTTTTTCTGGGCAATATTTTGAGGTACCTACTGAATGTAATTACATACTAAGTAAATAGAATCGTAACTAATTCACATATTTGTTAGTTTTTCATTCGTAAAACTTTTAAGTAGGCTCTCATTAGCGTGTCATCTATACTAATAAAAATAATATTATAAAGAGCAAAGATTTGATTGTTTGTTTGTTTGTTTGCATTGAATAGGCTCCGAAACTACTGAACCGATTTCTTTCACTAATAGGAAGTTACATTATTCCCGAAGGTTATAGGCTACTTTTTATCCTGGGAACGCGAGTGAAACCGCGCGGAACAGCTAGTTTCTTCATAAATCTTAATGATTTTAATATTTTATATGAATCATTTCATAACTAGGATATAATTACAATAATAATACACGTCACGAACTATTTCAAGGAATATCCTGAATATTACCTAGTAAGCAACTTTGATATTATTATTCACATATTACTGTACATTAGCATTTATTGCTCTAATTAACACAGACGTTGGTAAATTTTTACAGTAACTTTAATTATGCAACACACTTGTAAATTATAAACATAACACATGTAAATTACAATTTATTACGGTGATTCGACTCCTTTCTCTATTTCCTCAGTAAAAACTGTATTTCAGATTTAGGTTACATCACAACAGCTACTCTTCAATGATCAATCACATTGTCAACCTACTGACCTTCTTATACCGAGTATGTTTACTTAGCAATTAAATATATTAAACATTATTCTAAATTGTACTTACACACTTTTAACAATTACTTAAGTGGTAAATGGCGAGGTCGAATACGCTGTCTGAAATGTATGAAAGTCTGATTGTATTACGCTGGTACTGAAGGTTACGGAGAATTGATGTAACCAGAGTAATATCTTTTACAATTCGGCCTGTGTATAACGTTACAATAAAACAATATTCATACTCTAAAATAAGCTGTCCTTAGAAAAAAATATAAATATCTTAATATGTCAATTAAACCTATTTCTGTATAGTTAATTTTGTGTTATGTCCAATGTGAGGGGCAACAGTAGGTAGGAACGTAACCTACTGGTATTCTCATAGCTTTTCTTTTGTCTTCACAGACCTCTTAAAACAATGACTTCACTCACAATTTCAAATTACAAATAAAGAATATTATCTTCATTGATTTAAGATACCTACCATACCTCCTTGCCAAGTTGCTGTTACATCAATAGATCGCGCTCATAAACGAAAAGTTTCAGATAAGGCAAACAATAAATAAATACAACTATCAACCCCTGACATAATTAATTAGAAACCGTGCCGAAGACAACACTTAGCCAACAGTGAAACTTAATCCAGAACTTTACCTACTCGCAGACAACCCTAACAAGATTGTCCCACAGTAACTTTTGCAATCTCTTTCAACTGTGCTATAGTTTCAGCACAGTTTAATACACAACTTTGAACATAACTGAAAGAAAAATACAGATAGCACATATTTCGTTATCTGTAGTGAGCAAGTTGGTTTCGTATTTTGTAGGTATAAGACAGTACAAATCTATTCTATCTACAGGACAATAAATTAATAACAGATAATTAATTCAGTTGTCCTAACAGTTCTTACAATAAGACCTACATAATACGGTATATTCTGTAGGTACAGAATAAAAACCTGAATATTAACCACATCATGGAATGTGACAATACAGATGAATGCTTCCTTGAATTGACCACACTGTCAGATGTTAACAATCGGAATTCATAAAGCTTAAATTAATATAGATATAAACATACAGTAAATTTAGTTCCCGATGTAGTAATCGATGAAAAATTTCCTTACAAAGCGATATCATCGTTCGAATGAGACGAGAAACTGACCTTCAGGTGTAACTGCGTAAACAACAATAACGCGTCTTTATATAAAGGATTGTTACATTGAGCTGGACGACTATTGAATCAATGAGATGACGTAAAGTAAGTCTTCTTACAAGTTAACATTCATTTGCAATTAAATGATTGGGACGTGAGATCGACGGCAGCGAAGCGAATGGTGATGACAAGTTGTGCGTGTCATCATCAGCTTCGACTTTGCTGTATATATATTTCTCAGTATTGTAGAATTAGTATAATAGCGCTTACTGGTTTAAAACAACAGTATAAATTATAAGATTTGATTCCCATGATATGATTTCGACACAAGTTTTACCATCATGTAAGTTACAAATATAAAATTCATGGAACATTTGTTAATTTTCTACTTTGTCCAATGACCTGTGACTAAAGATTATTATTTCAATAAACACCTCTAAACATTATATCAAGTTGTATAAGGGCGATAATAGCGTGATAAGTTTTTTATTGTCAAAACATCTGAAGGTGGCATCGTCCTTGTTTACTGCCTTACGTACGAGTTTACAGCATGTGGGATTAAAGTATACTGCTTCAAGACTCCTTTATTCCTACATCTTTGTGTTTATGTTTTGTTTTTAAAACAGGCCGGCGTGTTTCCTGCATGTTAAAATAAGTAAGTGTAAAAATAATAATCATGATTCATGTTTTAAGAGCCGGAATGGAAAGTATATTTTAGGAAAAAATGGTATTTAGCTGACTTACACATTAACTTTTAACGAAGTTTTAAGTAACTATAGTATACATACTATGTGCTTCTACTTACACCGCAAGCTGAGCTACATAAAAGTTTTAAAAATTTACCAAACGAGACATTTTTATAAATTTTTGGCGTCAAGGGTCAGTTAATCCTCACATAATGTGCGTACTTCCATACCTTAAACATTCGCAAACCTGTTTCATTAGCATTAACACAAATATTTTTAACTTACCACGCACAAAACAAGTCAAATAAACATTTATTTATTCTCACCTACTTTAACTTCTTGTTTACTAATTTATGTCGACGAAACTGGAAAACATCAACTTTTTTTCCGTATTCATGGTATGTGAAAACTACAAACATTTTGAATAAGGAACGCGAACTGCATGCCTAACGTAGTAAAATCAATACCGGTGACTCAGAAAAGCAATTTGCTTGCGTCTAGCATTCATCGTTTCTAAGAAGGCGCATAACTCAGTCTGCTCAGCCGAAAGAACAGAACAGGTACATTTTAATAAAACGCAGTAATCATTTGAATTCCTACCACGAAAGCTCTTTCTATAATGCCGTCACTGATGATCAGTTTTGAAACCTATATCAATGTTGGCGGCAGATCCAGATATAAGTATATTTTACATGCATTGATTTGATGTTGACCTATACGACCTCGACTGGCAGTCGCCATCACATTCTTGACCCACGCACACACTCCCAGACATATTTAAGTTACACGTGGAAAGTATCTTTACCTCGGCGAAATTCCTTAGTGTCAATTTCAATTCATTTGTATTTTGTACGCAGCAAATAATATTCTTACCGCATCGGAGACAAACGTGCTTTGCAATGTGAAACACTTACCTGAAAAAAAAAAGAATAACAGTTAGTATTTCGGTTCAAATAAAAACGAGAATGGCAATAACGGCTTGGGATTTCAAGGTTTTTGATTACTCATAAAAATATCCCACTTTATCTGCAGTAAGCGGATGTTGCATACTTTTTTATTTGGCTGTGTAATATCAATGCATGTTAACTCAATCTAACAAGTTATTATTTTAACATTCTCTTAACTAGGTACATTCTGCATTTACAAATAAAAAAATGCATACAAATGATTTCAATTGTACTTAAACTGCAACTGAATGCGACCCCAACAGAACAACTCCGAGTAAACATAAAAAAAACTAAACTACAGACAATGGGTTCACATTTCCGGCCTGCGGTCACGGGGCGAGTACTGAGCAGCTTTCAAAGATTTTAGCTGTGCACAGGCTCCAACAATTCACTTGTAAATTAAGGCCGTTTGTAATTCTGGCAGAATGCCAAAATGGGAAGAATAGCCCAGAGACATTAGAGCGATTTAAAGAGCCACGCGAACCGCGCCACTCCACGTAGATTTGTCGTTAGTAACGCAGAGTATAGATATGTCTATCGCCCTAGTTTCAACAATTTATGATTTATACGTCATTTGTCTTTAAACATTATACAACGTAGGTAGTGGAATATGCATAAACCAAGATGAAGTCTCGATGATAGGCATGCTTAAGAGATTTTCACTACCTGTTTCAACTTCGCAATATTGTAAATATTTAAAAACTTATGTTGGCATCTAAATACTGCCATCAGAACAAAGGAAACAATAGCTGGAATCCAAACAATAGCTGGAATCCATTACTAAGCTGTGTACAATAATCCTACACACCGATTGGCTAATCAATGCCACAAGCAAATTATGAATATGAAAAGAGGACATATTTAAATTAGCAGAAAAAAATGCGTTGCCTAAGAAAAATCCATAATGCATGTGTGTGATATGAATGGAACGGGAGTTGACTCAAAATGCTGATCTTAAAAAAACCAAATTCATTTCAATTAAGTTCACAAGTATAACATCCTACTAATAAAACAAGTGCAATGTCCGTCACCATTATACGTCGATAACAAACGAGGGTCAAACTGGGATACAAGCAAAAAAACATATTTGCCGAGGGAACTACTGAGACAGTTCGTATGGGAGCGGTGGTGTGTTTTATACATGCAAAGCCAACGGCCATCGCCCCCACAAATTGTATCGACGGCTTTGACATCCGAGACATGAAGCCAGCGATGATGAGATTTGAAACGCTAATCAAATGAAAACCCATCCGAATGCCGACGTCAACGAAGCATGCCCACGAATAATAATTGTAATAAAGTAGTCACCCGGAATATAAAATGGACAAGTACAATAAGAATATGAAGTTATCAATGTAGACGCGCCTACATTCTAACATTCTCACGGAGACTGTGAGAAACATAACAAATAGCAATTTACGTAAGGATAATTTACCATTTGACCTGAGCAACAGCAATTACTGGGTATCAAGACTGATATTATAGAACATGCAACGACACGAGCGATTTCACATGGTTAACTTGAGCAACATTCACTTGTATTGCAAATAAAAACTGAGCAAAAAAATTTAGATAGTAAATAATATAACAGTTAATTCAACGTCCTATTTATTTCAAGAGCCAGATTTAATATCTTATATAAAACAGAAGTACAAAAAAGGTATTATTCCAAATGATCAGTATTATTAAGTGTAAAGAATTGATACAACATAAATCGATTGTACACGTTAAGAAAAATCCATGAAGCATATTTTTTTATTTAAATGGAACTAGAAACTACTGTAATCACAAGACTTGTTTTCGTGATCCAATTGGAATATTTCACAACATCGGTCTATATTTTAATTATTCTTTCAATTGATAGAGTACATTGTCTTGACAATTAATTCATCTCGTCCTACTGCCTTGAAATAAATAAATTGTATACTTGAAGCATTTCAAGAATGCAATTCACAAAAGTTCTCTACAATTTCTTAAACTGTATTGCTGTAAAGTAAGGTAGGATACTGACAGCAATTAAGAGAAACCACAGTTAATTAATCGCCGCACTTAAAATAAATACGAAGAGGGTAGAGATAACTTTAGTTTCGCTTATTTTGATGTTTATTCCGTTTCAAGTGGTCTGATAAGGAAGCCATATGGTGAGGCATATGCTATATAACCAAAGATTGTTTACGACGACCATGACCATGATCTTTGAACTTCGATAGCTTTTTCAAATCTTTTTGTGTGTAAAGATAAAGTAGTAAAATAGATTGTTCATCTTTATAGAAATAGATTGTTCATCTTTATAGGTATACAGACTGGAGATTTATTATTAATACAAATAATAGATGCAAGCTTTTTAGGTCCCAAGTCATTGAGAGTTACACAAATGGATTACGTTACGGCACGTTATGGTTAGATATTGCAGGGTAGCGCGAAATTCTCTCTCTTCAGTTAATAAGCTTAATAATGAGATACACAATATTGTTATGAATAAAAAAAACTACAAAGCATTGTCTCAACTTTGTCAGAATTCAAGAGCAAGGAAACACAAGGTCGAAGTAAAAAATAGAACATTAACAAGAAACACATGCCACACACATCCCAACGACGTGTCATTTGACAATGCAGAGATGAACCAGAGACACTTGAATATTCACAATCACTATTATTTTCACATGGTTCCAAAAATAGTGCAATATTTTTACAACCTCAGTGTGTAAATAGAAGCGTCAAGTAAAAAGGTCAACTACCTGCTGTATGCCTGAAGGCTTATGTCTGACAAATGAAGGACGGTCAAGGACTAAACACTCGGTTTTACAACAACACAAAAAATGATGCAAAAAGAAAGTTATATTATTATCGTCCCCTAACAAATAATTCCTGGCAGGCGGGTCGTCTTTAGTAAGAGGGCAATTATGTCTTTAGCGGGGTTTCAACGGAGCATTAGTGAACCCCATGGGAGTCCTACAAGCTGTTGCTTGACGTATTCCTAAAAATATGATATTTGACTGCCCTTACTTGTGTTTGTCAGTAGCCAGTTAACATTTGAGTCTCGACACAGCTTTGAAATGTCAAGGGGATAAAGACATGACTTAGTACAATTTACTCGGTTCGGTGGTACCTATAGTTATCTCTCAAAATTAACTCTTGCAAGAATAGAAAATAAAAGTATACATTATAATCCTAACGGCAATCAATCTACATTTTGTAGGAAACAAATTACATTCCATTCCAACTAAGGAATGCAAAGCTTTTTGGCGATGAAAATCATGACACCCACCTATTTAGATTATTATCCGAAATAGTGTTAGGGAGATAAAAAAATAATGATTTTACAATGACAACACCCCATTTCAGCCACGGAGAGAAAGATTTAAGGTGTGAACATAACGATGTCTATTACAGTAGGTACAGTACAAATAAAGTAATTTAATTTTTATTTAAATATAATAAAGTTTGTAACCGATGTTAGATAATACTGCGCAATCAATAGCTACGACCCAGTGTATACCGCCTGTTAATATTTATTTTACTATCTGCAATACCTTAGCCTGTTATTTACTTACTAACTTTACTAGAGCGAGGATGTTTACTGACCTGGAAATAAAATTCTATAATAGTAGAAATCATCACAGCTAGTCGATATCGAGAACTACTTTTACATCCAGTAAATATTTTTCACTTTATCTTGAAATGCTCGTTATAACAAGTCTAGTCACGTAAAAGTTACTGTGTCAACTGTCTATAGAACAACAACAGTAGCAAACAGTAGACAGGGCGCGACAACTTGCGGCTTATCAATATCAATTGTACCGTAATGACGGAAGATTTCTTATGCTATAGTATAAAATAACAAAACATTGTACTAATACATTAACATTTTTACGGTAACTTTCAATATGCATTATTTGGCTATAGCTCAGAATAAGGACTACACTATAACTTGCTGGTATGGCTTCATTTTAATAGCCTCTTTCAAAAATGTTTCATAAATAATAGAATCAGAAATCTATAACATTCCCTTATACGCAGAAATAATGCAGAAATGTACTAAAGCTCTGATGGTCTATGGTCATTTTTTATCGTTACATTCTACAGCCAGTCGTATCTATTCACATTCGCATTTCCCTTCAGAAAAAAATCCCATAAGACCATCGCGTGTTGACTACTGGACCTGTAATTCCATTAATGTAAGTTGCTATGTTTACAAGAGAAACCACTTAGAAATCGTCACTCACAAAGAAACCTAACATGACGATAATGACCGAAATTAAAGGTCAACTGTTTACGAGTAAGTCAATTTCGTATGAAAACACCAGCACCATTATTTTTGTTCTTGGTTGGTGCCAATTAATGTCAGAAGAAAAATCCTTATTCATAGACATTGCCAAGTCACATACAAGCCAAAATATTAAAAGTCTAGTTTGACCGACTGTTGTCAATTTGCCAAATCTGAAAATATGTGACTTTACATAAATAGTATTTTCGAGCAAAAAATAAATAACTGAAATCTTAAATTTATCTTTAAGTTGAGGTAAATCTATATTTGCGCCTACTAAAAAACTTCTAGGTCGAAACTTTCAAAAGAATGTAGAATTGTGATACAGGCGAAACCCAATCTGAATCATTGAGTCATTCGTTGCTTATTCCTAGTGAGACTATAAATTATGTATAATGTAAGTACAAATACAGAACTACTATAATCTGTATGAAGAATATTATCAAAAGGAAAAAATATTATTTTAAAACATATTTTTACACAAACAGAGACAACGGTCTGTGCGAATTCTAATAGTCCCCCTGGCTAATAATAGCCATAATTTATTAATTCACCGCGAGAGGTTTAGATCTTCTATTATTCTTCTATACTAGTACTTCTATTATGGTACAAGCTCAATATCTCCTGAATTAATATTATTTCCAAATTAATACCTATTATTTACAAAACTTTAAACCTTTAATTTCATAAAAACAATATTGTTTTAATGATATAACATTTACCTACATGATTTTGTGTGCACAGGTTAGTTTGAACTATGATAATAATTTATGTCACGTGTTACTTCTTGTAAGCAATACCTAATATTTTTCAATTTTGTTTTTGTGAAAATATTACTATAAGTTTTAATACAAAGATATATTTTAGTGGCTCATTGGCCCCAAACCAATTCTGTTGTTTTGAAAAAACTAAACAAATTTAATCTCATTATAATTATATTTCAACAAAAAACATAGGAAAGGGATAAAATATATTTTAGAACTGTCAGATTAGTCCGATTATTTATTTCAACGTGAATTTAAGCGCAGTATATATTGTTCACAACCATTTACCCGCAAATTACGATGGCATGGACTAATCTGACAACATGAAAAATGTTGCTATCTTTTTCAGTAAGGCTTATATGAAAGAGAAGTGACGTGACTAATATTAGTTTAATTTGTAAAGAACAGAATCAGCACCAATGAAAGAGAAACTAAGTACTTGGCACTATTTCTTATTTATTTAGCAAGAATTGAACTTGACACTTGCAAGAATTGTGTTAAATATTCATGATTCATCGCAGCTTCCGTCCGCTTATCACTTGGTTTGGTAGCATTTGGAATGTTCACTTAAAATCTAATTCAATATTTCAAAATCCGTTATCTAACACACAAAACAGTGTTTTATCTAATAAAACCGGAGCAATTTAGTTAGAAGTATTCGGTTTAAAGATATCGACACTCCTATCCGTAAGCAAATCATAATCCGGTGCGAGTAAAACTTGTCTGGCGAGTCGATGACCGAGATGCGTGCAGTTTGCGGGTCTGCCTCTTTTCCCCCCCGCCCACCTCCCTTGCAAGGTCAAGGCACCCCTCCCAAGTGTTGTCTTGATGAATGCTATTCCTGGAACGGTTCCATTCAACGTATTCCCTGCCCGACCCGTCGGGTTTGTCGGGTGTTGATTGAAACGTCTTCATTTAGTTCCTTTGTGTCGTTATAGGATTTAAATTTCATTTAGCCTCATCTCGTCTCACACGTTTAGTTGTATTGGTGTTTGCGATTTAATCACGCATTAACGGTTATACGGATTTAGATGATTAGAACAAAATTTAATTCGCACGCTAATTAAACAGAATACCTAAACAAAGCATTCGGGTAATTACAATGAATACGTAAAACTTAAAACAATTAATATCAAAAGTTCAGAGCCACTAACTAACTAACCCGAGGCATATGGACCCGGCAATGAAAATGAATTTACCAACCATAACATCGCATAAATTTGAGCTACTATTATTATTTTAAACTCATCATAGTGCTTTTTACAGCCCACTACTGAACATAAGGCCTTTCTCAAAGCATGCCACTTCTTCCGGTTGCTAAGCATCCGTACTCATTTACACGGTGCTGGTGATAATCCAAGAATTTCAAAGAGGCTTTCAAAGAATTCAATTCTACCCGATCTGAGAAATTGTTTGGACGCAGCCTTGCTTGTTACCTACAGATAGAGAGTAGGACAGGGAAATGGCTCGCGAAAAGATTTACAATCTCGTGACAATGTGTCAAACATGTCAAGTAGCGATCGTCACGCACGCAATGCTAACAAACCTCATTACCACCACGCCACACACTACAGACAAATATAATATTTGCCTGAATGTATGACGCAAAATAAAGGTCGATTTGGTCATAGTATCATGTTACCGTGATAAGCGAGACCAGGAAAACAGAGGTGGAAATGGAAATTCAATTCTTAACATTCAACATTATATATCAACACGTCAAAATTACTCAAATATCATTTTTCACATCTTCAGCTTAGATAATGTATTGCATTATTTCTAAGACAGCACTCTTCAAGACTTAGTTAAGGTATGTTAAATGACACTAAACCACGCTACACTAACTGCAGCATAATTTGGAATACAGACAAATTGGCAAATTGAGGTTTACATAACTATTACGACCTGCGTATCCGAGCAAAATACGATCCGGATGTCGTCTCTAGATGTCGTTTCCGGAACAAACCAACCTATTATTATGAATACGTAACCTAGTTTACTCCCATCTAGTGGAAATTATTTGAAGCATAATACTTATAGTAAAAATATATATATATAATATACGTTAATGTTATCGGAGACTTGATTATCCTGAAATAGTTTATAGTATGACACAACTTAGATGAAGCATCGGCAAAATTCGTAAAATCGATCGTTCCCGAAAAGAGTTAAAAAATGATCGGCGAACATGATCTTGTTGAACGTTGAATGGCGCGATAATGAATGATTTTTATTAGTTGTTTAAATCGGAAGTGAAGTGTACGAAAACGATTTGCCGATGCTACATCTAAGTTGTGTCATTCTGTACCAATCTGTAATTTAACCCAAAAATTAAGGTTCCATACCGTCCAATGAGTTTTCTAGTTCACGATCACAAACCACTCGACTTTGAGACAGACTCATTATTTTTCTGTAAAAGTATATACTGCTGAATCCAATAGTATGCATGGTTATCCAAACACTTAGCCGGATTATTTGCCATTATACAATTAACGATGAAATATAAGCGTGCGCACGAGCCTGTCAAGTTGATAAAGTAACACGCAAATACGTACAAGGTATTTTACCTATAAATAAACTTGCTATAGGTACTTGATATTATAATTAGTATTATGAATATAAAGACAAAGGTGTTGACCGTTGCCATTCCAATGACGCAAGAGGTTCACTTGTGTAGACTACCTAACACATAACATGATCTTATCTTAGACATTACCTTATTTATTTATGACCTAACTGAAATCTATTCGCGCCTCACTTGTTTATTAACTCGTTCGTATTTTAATCTATATAGATCCTACTAATATTATAAATTTGTATGTATGTATGTTTGTTGCTCTTTCACGCAAAAGCTACTGAACGGATTTGGATAAACTTGGCACGTAGATAGATCATACCCTGGAATAACATATAGGCTACTTTTTATCCCGGGAACGCGTGTGAAACCGCGGGGGACAGCTAGTAGTTGATATTTTTGCCTATCATTGTCTATTCGGGTTACTACTACTACTTAGTTATACTAAATAGGTACATTACAACAGGTAAGTTCTTTAAATACCCAGTACATATCCTAAAATACGTAGAAACTACAATATTATATTATCTGTGACTTATCATATAATTTACATTTACTACTACGATATAGTTTCGTATAAATTTGAAATATATATAAGAAATCTTAATAACAAAGTATAACAAAATATCACTCACTAGCTGATCCGCGCGGTTTCACTCACGTTTCCGGGATAAAAAGTAGCCTATAACCTTCGGGAATAATGTAGCTTCCTATTAGTGAAAGAATTTTTCAAATCGGTTCAGTAGTTTCGGAGCCTATTCAATGCAAACAAACAATCAAATCTTTCCTCTTTATAATATTATTATTAGTATAGATTATTAGTAATTATTAGTGCTGGGGTGCCCCAGGACATAGAAAGATGATTAGAAGTGGCTTTTCGATTTTTTTCAGTAGCAATTCTGAAACAAATCTGCTCAAATGTTCAAATAAAGCGCTTGAACTAACATCCATTGGGAATACAAACAAAAAGGTAAGGACATAATATGTTATATTACCAAAGCGACTCGATTCAATGTAGTCTTGGCGCTTGGGTAAAAAATACGATATTTTTTCAGAAAATAAACGATATTATATCGTCGATATTTTCAATGTCAAAATATCGATATTATTTCCGAGTATCAAATTCGATATTTTTTTAAGAGCACAGTACATACATACATACGTCGCATATATTCAATCACCGAGATTTGAAATAACTAGTCAAGCTGCTAGATGTGTCTTTTTTTCACCATTGAATATTATAACAGTACTTTTAGGTATCAACGCCTTAGGATTAATATATCGTTATATCTAAATATCTATATTTTTCAACACATATGTATATCGATATATTTTAAAAATATCGATTTTTTTTTTCGTTTACCTATCCCTAATTCAATGTAGAATGTGTTGCACAGAATGGAATATACAGCGTTATGCATGACCGGATCTTTTATGTAAAATTGTATTCGACCGAGTCACGAAAAGCAAATATAACACAGTTACTTTAAACTGAAATACATATAGCATAGCGTGTGAAAAGTATAACTTAAAAATCGTTAACGGGACCTAATTAAATTCCGCTTCACCACACTAACTGGTAAAGTTTGACCTGACGTATTAATATCGTATGCACGTTTGCTTTTATTAGTATCAAAAATAATATAATCATAGCATAATAACTGTAGAGTGTATAACATAGTGCCACTTTTTCGGTCACGTTTAGTTATATAAGCAATTTACTTTCAGTCCTATAGCACATAACCATAATATAAGATGATAAGTAAATAAGGTCATGTGTTGTTACGCGCGTGCTATTGAAAGGTACCTAAAAATATGAACCAAAATTTTGTGAAAAACTCCCTACGGCGCGCATGCATGAGTAACGACTGAAGTATGAGTCAATAGGAAATACTTTCGTGTAAATAACATCACACATGAACAAGCAAAACGAAACCAACCTTTGTGAAAACAAAAGGCTCATTTGCATACTATAGCTACTTGTATTGTAGGACATGTACGAGTGACCGTAAATAATGTCAATCATGATGAAGACAGACAACGCAAACATTTTCTAGGTTGAATATTTGCATTCGGTATGTTAAAGGTTTAAAACTATGAAATATGTAAAATGGGACCAAGAGTTCCATCTTACCATGTAAACAGCTTTAGTTGCCAAGTAGTTGGAGGCTAACACATCCAGTATCTAATACGTTAAAGATTACTTCAGAATTGGAGCATCAGTTAAACTTATTGGCTGATTATAGCGATTTAGAGATAAAGACTAAATTGATAAGAAAAACTATCCATGAATTGTATTGATAGCCGTCAGTAACAACCAATGTGAAACGTCGAGACACGTTGAGGTTAGTCCAAATAATATTTTGATAATAATGTGTGCTAATAAACCCGATAAAATTATCGGTTACCTACAGTAGATACTATAAACATGAATCATATGGGCGACATACGTTGGCCATTGTTGAGTTTAGACGACACCATGTGAACTATTAGGTCAAATAAACATCGTGCTTTTAGTTACTGTTTGTTTAATGATGTCACTATCCCATCGTTTGTTTTGATAATATTTGACGTCAATGGTATGGATAGACTGCGATAAAGCAGCAATATAACATATTGAAACCTGGGGGAATAAAACGGCCGCTCGAGCAATATTGCTATGCAATTCATATCTCGAATTTACAGCAGAGCCAAATGTTTTTTTAAATATTTTTTGGTGAAATTGCAAATCATTTTAATCAATTAATTTACAATTCAGAAAAATTACCTATTAATCAGCTGTAAATTCGAGATATGAATTGCATAGCAATATTGCACGAGCGGCCGTTTTAGCCCTCCTGAGCGCAAAGAGGGACTTTAGAGATAACTCCCTAGGGAAGCGAGGGAGATAATGTAGAGTGCTGAGTGAAGCTAGGGGTCAGACTTCAACCTGCCCAAGACAAATACAGGCTTTATCCTCGAGGTGGATACTCAACATTTCATAACTACTACGAGACAATAAAAACCTCCGTAGTCAAAACACAACATCGTCTTTTGTTTCATATTCATCTTTATGGCTCGCTTTCAGAAAAATAAAATATTGATACTCTGTTGTAAATAATACAACTGGATTCTTTCAGATACATTTTCAGATATAACACATAACAAAAACATGCATTTAAATACAACTTTAATATAAGTAGTGCATGCTAAATGGAGTTGGGGTTATAATATCCATGCAAACACATCTGTTGGACAAACAAAGAGATCAGTAAAACAATATAAACGCAAACAAGTGTCTGATATTACTGTGTACACAAAGCGAGCTCCCCAGCTAGCAAGCACCTACTTCGTTAAATGTTAATAACTGACATCAAAGTGCCATTGCCCATTCAAAGACAGATAGCAAAGATGAAAGTGTTATCATAGTGTGTTCCTTGAAGTATATAATTAAATAAAAGGAATAACAAAACTCATTAGATAATTATAAATGAGCTCTAATACCAGGTAATTTTGCCAGCTATTCTTATATTAGACCGAATAAACAATTAATAAATATGAATCATTGTTTGTTTCCATAATTACCAAAGATATGGCATATTTTATGAGTCACTGCCCTTTGTACGATTCTACGTTAGAACTCGTAGCAAATTGGAACAGTATCTGCTGATAAGATTTTTAAGTCATGCTTGAATGATAATAAGTACTAAATAAAAATCAATATTTGGCACACTAATTTGAAAGCAGAGGTCACAAAGCAAATGCTATTATTAGATGGATAAATGTAAGCATTCAGGACTGTTGACAAAGAACAGAGTTTAAATTGAAAAAAGTTCTAGTGGAGTGGACTAAATGTTAGACGAAAATGTCACAAACTGAAAATAATAGATTTATATTAAGATATGTAAATGGTAAATGTTCATTAAAATATTTGCAATGAGTTCTATTTACACATATACGGCCTGCGTCGTCAATATTGATGATAGATAGGTTTGATTGAAATTATGGGAAAGGAGAAAAATCTATACGCAGACGCAAAGAACGTGATCGATCCAGCGCATTTGGAAATCCGCCAAATGTGGTCTCCAGCGCATTGTGCCGTCACACGTCATTCTGTGGGACTATCCATAACATGATCGAAGGTTATATACAGACCAGTCTCGTGACGGTGGTTAGGTCCCAGGCCGATCGGGTCTTGCCACGCGGTTGTGTGCCATCCTTCCGCCTGCCCAGTGACCCGTATCCTGATGGCACTGCAACCTCCTCGCGTTTTCGCCGACCAGCACCGCGTCTCAGAGACGAGAACCAGTTGGAGACAGATCCACGGCGCTCCGGTTCTGCCGCGCCCGGCCCGGCCTTGATAAACATTACTTCACGAGTGCCGGCGCACGACGCACATCACACTCTTACACAACGCGGATTCCGACCATGCACCGATATTAGTGATGATTACAGCCACACTTTACCTATTAAGCCCACGACACATTATGATTAAAAAAAACCAAAAAAATACATATAACAAAGCAAATAAAGTGGAGAAGTGAATGACTGCACGTCGCCGAACGCTAAAAAAACCTGCATCGAAATACTTGCCAAAAAAGAGGTGAAGCTACACAACAAAGAAGTTTGCTTAATTCTTAGTGCACATAAAGCGGCGTTTTTGACACACCTGTTCATAGTCGTCGTCGTAGGTTCGTGCTGCGCGAGCGCATCGTACCAGCAGGGGCCACCATAGCGCGCCGCACAGCAGGCGAACATGAAAACACATCGCGCGCCATACACTTCCCGCTAAGGAACGCACTCGACTGAAGATAGTCGCGGGCGCCTCCGATGTTTGGCACCGTGACAATTACATTAGGACAGTCTAACTACCTAGGTAGGTATATAGATAGAACTCTTTATCTTTCAGCACGTATGTGACAAGGCCGACGTCACTGCTAACATAATAGTAATACAAAATGATATTAAGACTGTAGGGTAGGTAAATTGCAGACTTCAGAAAAATTACGGTAAGGCTAGATATTGGTAAAATTAATTAAAGTTAGATCACCCTAGACAATATCAGTAATAAGATAATCATTAGCTGTTCGTATCGTACGAAACGTTGACATTTTAATCACTTGGTATCTACCTATCTGTAGAGTATTAAGAAATGATTTTGAGATATGGAATTACTATTAATTACAACTACGAATAAACAGACATTTCGAAATTCAAGTGCAAATAACATTCCTTTAGATTTATTATGTCCCAATATCGGCAGTATTTGACAGTCATGGCAAATGTTTGTTATGTCTGTATAAATGACCGTTTTGCTATCGGAGCTGGAGCCAGCAGCATACTGCGGAAGCGGTAAAGGAAATGTGATAAAACGATAAATCGCGAACTTTGTCCGGTTTCAGAGAACGCTGTGAAATCTCTTCAAAACAAACGGTATGAGTAGCATATTATATGAACAACAGAAGTTGGTAATTTGCGAATGTAAAATGGAATTGTTTCCTTAATTCATTTCATAATACATTATGATAGTATCATAAATTAGCACACTTTTATGTAATTATTTACATATCGTTATCCACAAAATTACAATTATATCAAAACCTATAATTGAGATAAGGAACACGTCACATCGACGTCACAACTGAAGTGACAAAACTCGAGGAGGGATGACCATGAATCATAAATCTTCCAGGTTTTTGTACAAGAATGTTTATGATCAACTATTGAGGACTATCCGACCCTGAGGTGGATCGAAGATGACAACACACTCGGTAGGCATGTGAAAGAGTTTGATAGATATTTTTTCTTCATAGCTAGTTAATAATTTTCTAGAATCATTTGCAGACTTCTAAAGGATGAAGTATTTTTACCGAAATCCAGACTTTAATGAATGCAGTATCGTCATAATACGCATGTTTTTAGGGTGCCGTACCGGAAAGGAAAAAACGGAACCCTTATAGAATCACTCGTCTGTCTGTATGTCCGTCCGTCTGACACAGCCAATTTGCTCCGAAATAACTGGACCGATAGAGTTGAAATTTGGTAGTCGATATATCCGATGAAAGGGCTTTTTGTGAGCATATCAAATATATATTTTTTATAATTTTAAAAGAAATAGTTTTAAGTTATTTAGATAATAGACGAAAATTTACCATTCCCCCCTTATCTCCGAAACTACTGGGCCTACAATTTTGGAAAAAATACAGAAAATAGTTCTATACCTAAGATTACAGAATTACCTATAAGAAGTCGTATGGTATTAAAAGTAACATGGAAAATTTATTTACGGAACCCTCGGTCAGACTTAGTCTACACTTGTCCAGTTTTATTTAATAATATAAAAAAGTATGGATATAAAAACGATTTGCATGAAGGTTAAACGTGACCTAACAATTATTTGAACTATTACCGTCACTTTTTCAAATATTTGCATTGCTAAAAGACAGGGTAGCGTGAAAATTTATCACGCAAAACCTCTAACACGAACCAAACGTAAGAAAATATCAATGGAGAAGACAGAGATCTACTAAAAACCATCTAACAAAATGGCAATACAATAACAAAATGTAACCCTCGACGACGTAGTCATAGCAATTTCCACTTATCCGCCTTATCACTTGTCTTCAAAACTTACGAATGATAGCACTAAGAGAAACACTATAGATGAATTAAAACGTTTAGATCAATTAGATCTCTCACTTCACTATATTGTTATAGCACGTTTATAAATGCGTATTTCACAACACTAGGTCTGATTTGTTAAGTGATAATAATGCCAAAGGGAATTTGACGGCAGCGACGCGTGGCTTCGACGCCACGGCCTGTGCCTCACTGACTGAACTGACTTTACAACCAACCAACCAGCCCGGCTGAGTGTAGTAAGCCCAACCCAAGTTGTGCATTGACGGCTTACGTCAGACTAGTCCGCATGCCGTATTGAATGAAATTAAGGGGAGGGTGATATTTGGGAAGCTTTTAAATGTGCCTGGATATTTATTTATAATAATTTATTGGTAACGATTGCATATTTATTTATGTTAAGCTCAAGCTTATATCATTTAGATATTGTTAACAGAATAGGTACTTAGATGTCTTTTAACTAACTAACTACCTACCTACCTAATGAGTTAACTTGTTCCTCATAAAATTATTTGAATTAGAAAATATGAGAAGAGTATAATTTTTTTAAATCCGAATATTATTTATTTTGGGTTGCACGTACATTTTAGTTAAAGTTTATTTAAAATTTACATTAAGTAACTTCAATATTTAGGGTAGTAAGTAGGTAGGTACCAACTTCCCCTACCGTTCCGTTCCATCTTTGCACTCTGTATATTATTTGACTGTCTAAATCAATCAAATAATATAAAAAAAATGTGAATTAGAATTATTAATTCTGGTGAAAGTTAGCAAATATTACAACCTTTTTAAAAATTAATTATAATTACAAATATTATGTTAAATATATTATACATATTTAAAATATTATATCATATATTATATTATATTTATTCAAGCATCTTGTTTTAATAAATGCATTGAATACCCAAACAGATATCCTAACTAAACTGTAAAACACAAGGACATGGTAAAAAATTATTAAATATCCTTTAAGGTTCAAAAAATAGTCAGGGCAATTTCATCTCATTTCACTAATATCATAAAAGTGAAAGTGTGGATATTCAAATATTAGTAACTCAATCACACATCAACAGCTGAACAGATTTTAATGACACTTGGTAGATGCTAGGTATATACTATAGATATAAATCTTACATTTTTTATTCTAGTAAAAAATATTTTTCCTCAACACAACAAACATATTTTTTTAGATATATAATTAATGAAATAAGATTTTAACAGTAATTTAAAGATATTTTAATATACCTACTTGTATAAATAGTTCTATCACTCTGAATTATTTGAGATATTTAGAGTAAAAAACTATGTGGATAAGGAAGAATATTATTTCTGGACGTAGTCACAACCACATAATTGAAAAACATTTTTTGGATAAAGCTTGCCACACTACTTGTTTACGTAGATCCAGGCTACACTCTTTAACTCTCTCAGATGCCATTAGCCAGAGAGAAATGAAAATGAACCATATTAACATTGCAATAATGTTTATCTGAGTCTACATTTACTGAACCATAGATTAAACAGAAGAACTTTATTACAAATACATAAAGCTCATTTTCATATCTCTCTGACTACTGTCAACCGCACTAAGCTACAAAATAATAATATGGAGAGTAGCATTTACTACAACTGCACCAAATTCAAAGCAATAGTGAATGATGACAGCAATTTGTAGTCATAGCAAAATACTAATGTGAATTAAAGACAGACATGAAGGCCTCCCCATAATTAAGTGGTTTCTTTTTACTATGTAGGTATGATCCTTGAAGTATTAAAATTCAAACATAAACAACTCAAAACTACTCAGTTTAGGTCCTGACAAGACACTTAACCATTTCACTATCTGTCGGACCGATCGGTCGCCGCGTAATTTTTTCCAGAAAGGCATTTATTTACAGCATTTTATTTTTGAGTCAATAAAGATGAGAATCGCCTACAACTTTTCACGATTTTCCACGATTTTAATTCTTTCTGTTTTCCATTTATACTGACAGCGACACTCAAAAGGTTAAGAATATAGAAAGTTACAATTGACTATTATACCACAAGTTAATCTAAAAAGACTAAGGCAAGAAACTCAACAAGGCTTCTTGGTTTGTTAATGTTTATTTTTTTGTAAATTTCATATTCAATATAAATTGTACTAATATTGAAAAAATACTTACACTATGGGTCAATGAGTTCATTTCATAATAATTGGACACTGAATTTCGTAGCAAAAACATGTCATGATAAATTATTCAATTGGACAAGTAACTAAACAAGTAGGCAATATGAAACTGAGTAACAAGCCTTCATAGCCTTTTAATAATAGTAATATAATCAAATTATATTATGGCCTTGTAGTTTGAAATAAAATACATGTATGATGCATGTATTGTATTACTAGTAGCTACCTACATACATGCTAGGTATGTAATTGTCGACTATATGATAGATTACAAGTAATTACAAGATAGCAGGTGAAGTGAAGCCAAGCCAAGCGTATTTTAGGAATTTCACAAACCTGTATCTCCAACAGCAATTCAGTTTTCCGACGCCTTATATCAATCAAAGTCTTTTGCTGCTCAGGTGTCAACTCTGAAACCAACGGTATTGTGACCATATATAAACAAGAGTAATAGAAACCTATTTTAGCCATTGAGGTCATGATTTAATTGGAAAACAACTTCTACGTCTACAATAGAAAAAATCACTTCACGTACCGGTGTGAGTAAAAGGATCACCATGATTACTTGCAGCATTATTTCCTCCTAACGACAAATTTTCAAATTCACTTATCATGTCTAAAATAATTTTAAAAACAGTAAACAAAAGTTTACATCGTTGTGAAGTAACTAGCGGCCATATTTATTTACTAGGTGCAGGCCAGGCAGTGTTGCCACTCAAAGACAAAGAGCACTTTATACAAAGAGTATGTAACGTAACCAATATGTAACCAACGTTAGTTCTCTTGGTAGTTTGTGATGTAACCGCTACGCTAGAAAAGAGATCACCATAAACTAAGTAGAGATACTACGAATGAAATCACTCTCTACTTGCTGCCACCAGTGCCAATCTCTAACTAGTCTGTGCAGTATGCACAGCGCCACCAAAGTGCAATCTGACAATGATTTTTAAAGTTTTTGAGGACTTATTCAACGAATATGGTTCTATACTCTGATTTTTAATTCGAGTCACAAAAGGTCAACAATCAAATGTCTGTCAATATGTCAAATCATGACATTTCAGAAGGGCAAAACATTTTTATTTTAATTACTAGTTTGTGTCATTTTATACTTTTATAAGTTTAGGCAAATAGAAAAAAAATGTAGTCAGTAATTTTGTGAAACGCCTTTGTTCGCCAGTACACCGCCGCGCTTGTTATAATCGTCACCACCTAGTCCCAGTATGTTAATACCATGATCAGTTGTAGAAGCTTTACATACGCAAAGGTGATGAATATGATTGATATATTGATTAATTACCATAAAGAATACCTGATCCAGTACCAGTACAAGCGAAACCGCGAGCGAGTACCAGTATTATAGATCCAAATGTTTTGCTTTTCTGAAATGTCATGATTTGACATATTGATAATGACATTTGTTTGTTTACCTTTTGTGACTCGAATTAAAAATCAGAGTATAGATCAGTGATAAAATTATTGATTTCAGAAAATGAGGCTTTTTCTTTAAAAAAAACAGCATTGTCACCCAAAGAAAAGTGTGTCAAATTCAGAATAATTATACTGTGACTTGCACTAGTGTTGCCAGATAAGCCTACAATCGAGCATTTTCGTACAGTAATAAAATTAACAATAGTCAGGTTAAATAGTATTTATTCGTTTTATTCACAACCATGAAAACAATCAAATTGTTTCCTTTGCGATGCTTAATTCTTCATAAGGTAAAAACCAGTAATTGTAATTGTTTTTTTATTTTAAATTTTAAAACAATTACTAAACAATTACAATTACTAAAATTACAATTACCATTTTAAGGTGGTTCTTTCGGTTGGACCGCGAAATTGTAGGTTGTAAGTTTATCAACGTGTGTATCAATAAGAACAGTTGTATGAAATAGTCTTCAGGCGTTGTTACTAAATATTACTCGGCTGAGAGCCCTCTGTGCTCGCCGATTTGTCCGGTAAGGTTGTAGCAGCCATCAGAGTACTTGTACATATTACTTTATAATTTGTGCATCAGAGGCTACCAACTTAGTCCTTTAAAAAAAAATGAAATAGTCGTATGTCACTAATATACCTTGGAGGAATATGTTGATGATTTATTTTATTATAAATCAGTAAATATACTACCATTTTTGTCGCAAAACACATGCTGACAAAGTTACGACCTATAACTGAGCTGCAATAAGCAAAAAACGTAATAAAAAAAATATTTCGCGGTCCAACCACCTCACCAGGAAGGAATCACCTTAAAACTATTTATTAACATCATTTTGATAAATGAAAATACTCTATTTATATCACTGAAATCCGTCTAATACTAAAAATCAACTAAAATAAAAATCGATTATATTATTTTAAGACGTCTCTATACAATCAGCTGCGCTTCGTGCGTGCGCTCTTTCAAAAATATAACAAAGTACTCTGTGGTGCGCTCGCTCGCTCATCTCATCCAATCAATCTCATATTTTGCGTTGGTTGGGTAAAGCAAAGAGGATTTATTTATGGGTAAAGTTGGGTTGCGTTTGCTTGTACCTTACCTAGGTACCTATTTTACTATTTTGTAAAGGAAGATCACGCCCCCATATGCTTTGCCCTTTATTTTCTTTCATTTTCATTCATTCTGCAAAGAGAGTGTCTAGTAATCGAGCTGTGTGCTAAATATTGAATTTTCATTTGACTTTGAAACAAAAAAATCAATTCAGTGTTTCTAGGATCGGACTAGGATGCTTTGGTAATCAATCTGCGACGCAAGAAAAAAGGCTTCCAAACCGGTGTATTTTAAGTAAAGCGAAATAATGAATGACCATGGGTGCATACACTTAAATAATTTTAAGGCAGCAAAGGGTACAAACCCATATAAAATCGTACATGCATTTTTTGTGTCGTGTACCTCTTTCGAAGCTAGAAGATACAAAGTAAGTTGTAATTTATAGTATACTTAATCTGTTGTTTCGTACCTTTTCTTTTATCAGAAGGGAGATAACATGCAAATATATAATTTTCTTTGAATAACCATAGTTAAACTATGAATTGGATACGTTTTAAGTAATCAGCTGGATAATGATCTCTGACCTCTTAACAGCTGTTCTGTAGGCCGAATCCGAAGCGGGCTTGGTGTCGCGTGATAAACTCATGATATTTATTGAACAAAGTGTGTTATTTTAAATTTAAGCATTTCTGTCCTATATTTCTGAGTACCTTCATTTAATTAACTGATCAATCATTTATTTGTATTTTCCTCAAATTGAAACAGTTACTGTTTTGACTTTTCGTTGAGTACACAGTAAAATTTATGCCATGCCATGTAAGTACAATATAATGCAGAGGATAATTCATGTGAAAACAGCATTAAAAATTAAAATGATGTAGAGATTTTAATATTAGCTGTGACTCGTCTACAGTTTTGTTTTATTCTATTTAAGGTATTTTAGGTACCCTGTTAATTGCTGCAAGTCCCAAAGCTTTCCCTTTTGAGAATTAAAATTATTAGGTATTTATAATTATTAGGCTCAGTCTTCTCGAATTAGGTGATAACGCCCCCTTTTGGGCGCTGGAGGCTTAGAACAAGCTCCAGAAGGAGTGAAGCACCCCCAACGGCCACCCGTGCATCCACAGTTAAAGGATCATGAACTTAAGATATAAAATATTTTTTTTATTTTCTCTTCTCAATGTTGCTAAGAGTGGCAGTCAGTCAACATAGTCCTAGTTGATGATGTTTGACTCGAACTAGTTGACAGGACAGTTTTTATTGGTATAACATTAGATAGTAAAATAGAATAAGGTCCTCATATAGGAGACTTAGCTAGTAAATTGAGTAGCTTTTGCAGTTAGTAAAATTTGACAAATAACAGATGTGGCTATGGCTAGGTTGGTTTATTTCACATATTTCCATAGTATAATGTCCTATTCTGTTTGGCCGCAGATTTGGAATCTATCTTTATCTTGCAGAAAAGGGCCATTTGTGTGTGTGAGATTGGCTTGAAAAGAACATATCCAAGGATATGCCCTCATATATTAAAATGCCCTAGAGCAGGTCTTGTTGCTTTTTTCACATTTGTATAACTAAGTGCCTTATCTAGGCCTAATCTGAATAGATGACTTTAAAATACATACTTACATAATTTTCACAGGCTACGTCATGCCTGTGTTTTACTTGTGGCCTACCAGGGCCACGCATGCACTCTTGTCTTCATTGCATCTACTTTGCCTGCTATGGTGGACACATTCAGGAACATTCCAAGTCTAAGAAACACTTCCTATATGTGGACTTGAGCTATGGAAATATCTACTGTGTGCAGTGCCAGGATTACATTTATGATCGAGAGTTAACTGAGATTGCAATGCAAAATCGGATGAAGGAAGCTAAGTATGTAATTTTTGTTGCTTATTATAAGTAGGCATTTAACCCCTTTATCTGATTTTTGGCATTGACTTATGATTTACTTTGTTTATTATATTATTCATCCTCTTTATACTTGAACTCATGCTTGTATTTTCTAAAAGTCATTAATATATAGTCTTCCTCAATTCAGGTCGCTAGGAATCAGTGCACCATTTATGCCATGGCTGCCTAACAACAATGAGGTAATGGCACTCAGGCGTCTCCGTAAGCGTCGTATCATCAGTCCCGTCACCACTATTGGACTTCGAGGATTGCAGAACCTAGGCTCCACTTGTTTCATGAACTGTATTGTCCAAGTAAGTAGATGCTCTCAGTTTAGCTGAAGGTAGTTGACATACAAACATTTCTATTGTCTTGCTGTTGTGCAATAGTCAGCTGACTGAAATAGCTGGCTGGATCTTCTCTTTGTTTATATAAATCATATTTTTTACGCTGGCTTATAATCCAGGTTAAGGCTATCTAGGTTTGATTCATAGATTTGAGACTTAGTCTTTCTTTCAATTTTGTTATAGCTTTTGGTATTTTATTTAGTTTATTATTCCTTTTCTTATGTTTTTGATAGAAAAAGATATAGTGAGTTTAAATTTGTTTACTTTGTAAACAACAGAATCGGGGCCTATTCCATAAAATTATTAGGTTAATGTTTTGTTATGAGGAAATACGTAAAACAACAGCCCCACCCAGGAAAGTTATTTTTAGTAACTCAATATTGATTATTATATTCATAAGCAAGTATCAGAAGAGTAATAAGCGCTCGCGGGTTCATTTAGTTTGATATCATTCTACCTATTTCAATCAATCATTCAATAGCGTTACTTCGCGTGCATATTATCTGCATAACATTTCTTTGCAAAAATACTAACCTTTTAACAAATTATATCCCAATTTAGAGAAACAGTTAAAGGTTACACGGATTTTTATTTGTTCTCCTTAATTTAATTATACAATGTCAATTTTCCAGGCATTAATCCACACCCCTTTGCTGAGAGACTATTTTCTGGCTGAGAAACACAAGTGTAAGGCACAGAGTTCTAGTAAATGCCTCGTCTGTGAAGTTTCTAAGTTGTTCCAGGTACCAAATTTATATTTAGTTTTAATCTTTTTCATTTTTATCACACATAATCTTCAATATGTTTTTATTGTACAAAAGGATAAACAATTAAAATAATGGCACTACTTTTCCGCCTCCAGTCGTCTAGAACTACATTATAGACTACATGAATTTTATATTTTGAATTCCAGGAGTTCTACTCCGGCGCGAAGACACCTCTGACTCTTCACCGCCTCCTGCATTTGATCTGGACTCACGCTCGACATTTAGCCGGGTATGAGCAACAGGACGCTCATGAATTTTTCATCGCCACACTTGATGTACTGCACAGGTAAAATAATGCTGATAAATCACTGGCTCTTGTCATTGGTCACAAATTATGTTAACATTAATTTGGCTGTTCAAACATACATACATCCTTATTAATTATAATGAGGAATAACAACAAAAAAATCTAATTAGTCCGTCAGTTAGATTATCAAAAAATATTGGATACGTATTTTTATTTTGATCCGAAAACAAAAAATAACGAAGATACAGTGCGTTAAAATTTTCCGGTCTGCAAAAAGTGTACTAAAAAGTAGTTGTACAATGACGTCACAAGCTCCAATCCTGCACTTTGATGGGACTTATCTTTGTAATTTCTTATTGATTTGATAAAATAAAAAATACGTATCCAATATTTTTTGATAATCTAACTGACGGACTTATTAGATTTTTTTGTTGTTATTCCTCATTAGCTTCAAAATATTGATGAAATGCATCCCAGAAACACGGATGAAACTGCAGCAAACAGGCAGACATACATACTGTCATGGTTGCACGTTGGTCACGTCTTCCTTTCCATACTTTTATTCAAGCTGGTTATTAGTAAATTGGTCGCTAAATTGTTTGATGAAAGTTAATTTTTAACCTTCTGTTCATAGACATTGCATGAATGGAGTAGAAGAGAACACACACACGGAGAAGAAAGAAAATAGTCGTTGCAATTGCATCATCGATCAGATATTCACTGGCGGCTTACAGAGTGACGTCGTATGCACATCATGTTCAGGAGTCTCAACCACCATTGACCCTTTCTGGGACATAAGTCTCGACGTGGCCGGACCAGGCTCGCTCCAGGCTTGTTTAGAACGATTCACACGAGCCGAACATCTTGGCTCAGGCGCCAAAATTAAGTGTTCAAACTGCCGAGCGTACCGAGAGTCAACAAAACAGCTAACCTTAGAAACATTGCCTATAGTTGCCAGTTTCCACCTCAAACGTTTCGAACACTCGTCGCAAATCGATCGGAAGATATCAGCTTTTGTGTCATTTCCAGCCGAGTTGGATATGACTCCGTTTATGTCAACGCATCGTCGTGCCGTCGACGTTGGTGCGACTGATAATAATAATGCTCCTGAAGGCATATTTGAAGATAATCGCTACTCGCTTTTCGCTGTAGTCAATCACCTGGGATCGCTTGACGCGGGACACTATACTGCGTATGTGAGGCAAATGAAGGGAAGCTGGTTCAAGTGCGACGACCACATGATCACTCGAGCCTCGTTGCGTGAGGTACTAGATAGTGAAGGGTATGTATTTAAACGTCGACTTAACTTTTGCATTGTTTCTATTTTTTTTTATTAATCCTCATGTTTTTGTTTTTCAGGTATTTACTGTTCTATCACAAAACCGTTTTGGAGTATGAATGCGTCTCTTAAATTGATAAATTATCTCACAAACATATTCAGGCATACATGTATCTGACTGAAAATTATGGCAAATATTTGGGTTTGATTTCAAGTATACAATGTAAAATGTGTTGATTGGTAAGTGTTTAAATTAAGAAAAAAAGTCATGTTTCCTCTCGTGATATTAGTGCGTAGATAAATGTTTGAAAAGTCGACAATCATCGTTTGATATTTTCCGGAAAATCATTCACGAATTTGTTAGAAATAAGCTTTAATATTATGTAATAGGTACATATAGTTAGACACCTTCTTGATCACACTGCGAATTATTCATAACAGTTTATATACCTACCTATTATTAATTACCTATTACACTAAAAGACTTCTCAACTAGTTATTACTTTTCTCTTTATGAAAATGCTTTATTGAGCTTCAAACAAATTAGTTAGAACATACAGCAAAGTTAACTATAATTTTCTTACTGAAGGTAATTTAATGTAACTTGAAACACTTTATTTTAGGTTGAAAACTGAATGTAATTTTCTATTGTAGTCATAACTATTGCTGGTGGTGTATTTGTATTTCATAGGCCTTTATATTTATTAATTAGGAATCGTTGGTCTCGATCTGAGTGTCTACTACGAAAAACGATAGGTAAACCGTACACGATTATTCAATAATCGTTATCAAATTATTTACCAATAGAATTGCACAAAGTTTCGTCTCGTCAGTTTGCTGCAATTCTATTGGTACGATGATCGAACTATCGTATATTATTTTTCGGAGTAGGCCCTCAGATTCTGCTTTACGATAAAATATTTTAAAATAAAGAAAATTAATCAAATTGTAATATAAGGGAAATGAATGTAACTAAGAATATGAATTATGTATACTATAAACGCCAAGCGCGTGTCATTCCTAGAAAAAATACCTATTTTATGTTTGTGTATGTCATCTGTTTGTAATATCTTTGTTTATGGAACAAAAATTTCAATCTACCTCGCTGTTTATCTTTTTTTTTGCATTTCGCTCGAGCTATGTAAAGAAGTGTTTGAAAATTCTGATTCGTGAATATTGATTGTTTTATAGTGAGTGCCCACGGTGCGTGATTTCACGGACGTACACGCCTATTTCCCAAGCGAATTTATACCGTATTGCCTCACCGCATAAAAATAACTATCTATCAAACTTTCCAGTAGCAGGGCTGCTGGAAGAAATTTATATTAGAAATAAGCAGTCCCTTTGTGCCTTTGGATCTGTTTTGTATTTTCTCTTTACTTGTCTGTGGGTGTACATAAATAAATAAATACTATCCAAGGTCAATGAGTGTCTTATGTTTAGACACCCACGTCATGCTATTTAGAACTTTATTTTTTTGAGAAATACGGTATAAATTCGCTTGCGAAATAGGCTTACTTGTCTATGAAACGACGCACCATCTTTACGTACCTAAGGCTATGTACACATCAGAGTAAAATCACTTTCAAGGGCAACGTTTATTCTTTTAAATGAATGGGATTATAATAATCAATGTTCTTACCGTAACGCGTGAACATAATATTATAGTAATTATCAGTCTTCTGTGTCTCGCTGCTGGGCGAAGGCCCACCCTTCAGTTCCAACCGGTTTATGGAAATATACTTTTTTTACACCGCTATATCGGTCGGACGGTCGCTTGCAAGACCTAAGTCATCTCAATAAGAGCTTGCAAGACCTAAATCAACAATAAATAAAGCTATTAGTTAGTGTTCTGTCGCGGTACCGACCGTTCGAGCCCCAACCCAATGAGCTCTGGCAACCTTACTCACGCGCAGGAAAATAACAAGTTATTTGGTTGCCAAGCCTGTGCCGGACTTGAAACAATATTTTCTAGTTGTGTGGTATTTTGCGGGATTCAGTTGTTATTTTTTTAATGAAGTACCTAGTATTCAGTTATTTTACTCTCGCGTGTAGTATAGCGTAGATTGATTTAAATGTAGTTTGTAACTTATGACTGAACTGACATTAGCTTAATGTGATATTTAATATTTATAACTTGTAAAGTAGTTAGTTGTATGGATTTAACATTTTCTGGAAGTATGTGGTTTTATTTTTGTTTTATAATCAAATAATGTTTGAATGTAAATCAGGAAGTGATGGAAAGTAATTATCTTATTCAGCGATATCGTTTTAATTGCAAGTCTGGTTGATATAATTTTTAATACCATGCTGGATAATTATGTTAGATACTAAAATGTATGAACTCTTTACCACTTGTTAGTACATAAAGACGAAACAATATAATTTGCATTTAATATAATTTAGTGATTCGGATCCGAGCCTAATCAAGTATCTGAAATTAGTCCATATTATGATATTAATGTAATTGGCGTGGTGTTACTACTGTATGACTACGTTTATTCAATGATTACCTATCAAATGATAAGTTTATAATACCTGTAATGTAGGTATACTTATTACTCGATCAAAAAAATAGTATTAAGAAATTATTTTAAATAGAACTGTTCACTTGATACAATTACTTTATTGTAAACTGTAAAATTACAGTTAATAATTGCCTAATATGATATTGTACCTTCCATTGAGCGTGATAGGCAACTAGTTTAAAATTTCATGGTTCTAAATGCCTGCGCAGACGATCATAGAACTTCACAGACTCACAGTATAACGAACTTCTTTTGTAAACGTTAGTTCAAATGGAAATTGGATCGTCATCCAAAACGAAAAATTCTAATAAATAAGTATAATATTGTCATCGCTTAACATAAGTAACAGTACTTATCCTTGGAATATCGGCTTTAATAATTGATGTTCAAATTCTCAGTGTACCCCAAACCATAAATTCCTCAATTGATGTTCAAATAATAATCAACATACTTGTCAATAAGGTCTCTTGTTTGATGTCATACAAACATCACAATATGATTTATCATTGTGAAAATAAAAAATATAATTATGCAAATATTTCCTTTTTACAACTTTCTTGAACGTGAGCTATAGAATGTTAAGGTTCTAATAAAACAAATGATTCTTTAACATAATCAATATATGTATTTAAATTATCACAAACTAACTGAAATACATTTGCTTCAAGCAACATTACGTTACACACGTACATACACATTACGATTTTCAATAAATAATATAAACAAACAATATATGTATAAAATTAGGGCACGTCCCCACTAGGCTCACAGTTAGCGGCAGACTATCCGCCGACTGACTCTGAGCAGTGTCAGCGGCGCATCGGTCGCTGTTTCAATGTATCACGCTGTGAATCAGCCGCTCACTAAATGAGTCGGCAAGCGTGACACCGCAAATTGCGTATACTACGCGCGGTATGGACACTCCATTTAAAAATTACAGGGAGGCAAACTGCAAGGAAACAGTCTGCCGCTATCAGTACCTAAGCCTAGTGGGGAAGCGCCCTAAAATAAACTATATGGTCATTATATGACGCTATAAGTTTTTTTGAGTATAATCCAATGAGCTAACAATAATTTGTTTGTGGCACTTATAATTGACGACCATAAACTCAGTATAAGTCGTTCACACTCGCGTCTCCATCAAATCGCATCAAAAACTCAGGACTAACATGCCGAATGCGACACTGAATTAAAAAATATATAACTAAGGCTGGGTGCCCACTGAAGCGGAGTGGAGTTAGAGAAATAAATCAATAGAATTACACAGAATAGACACGACACGTACAGGTAACGGTAAGGTAAGGTAACGTAACAGGTATTAGTGGTAAATAAAAAAGATTTAGATTGGTAGATATTTTGTATAGTCCCTGGTTTTTAAGAAATTAGACGATGGCCACTGGACAGATAACTCGGGGTGTTCAACATTTATTTTAAAAGATTTTCATATCATCGTTTTTTTAAAACTTAACATTTTAACAGTATCACATCAATATCAGACTATTCATTTTTTCAATTATTAAGATATTCAGCATTATTGTGAGATTTCTTTGTTTTCGAGATACTGAGATTCCGTTGTGCAGTTTAAACATATCAATCATTCTCGCTTATCTATAAATAACTTATCATTTAATTAAGCCAAATATCTAAGATAATACGATATAAAAGGTACATTAGTATGGTAGCATGGGTTAGTAATGGCATGGGAAGATCGTTCATATAAACATCTAATATGTATTTTAAAATTATTGTTGTATTTAATTGTATTTTATTAAAACTTACAGAAGGTATATACGATAGGCTAGAATGTTAGAAAATGGTGTACTTTTTCTCAACTTCAAAGGAAAATGCGTCCGAACTTCAAATAACCCATTATGAACATGAGATATCGTTGAATATTGTCTCTTCTATTATAACAATCTATTGGATTCTATTTTCTACTAAGTAACGGTATTAGAATTTAAAAGTTACCTAGCTCCACCTAAATTGAATGACTAGGCTATTACTGTGTTAGTACCTAAATATATAATCTAGCAAGCAAACAACTATTAGAACATTAACTTTCGGTTACCTTTCGTATACTATGACTCAGGTATCGGATTACATTCGTTTACCGCTAAGTGGTTACGTCATCGGCGCGCGGTACTTAAGTGGCCTTATCGCTTCTAATGTTTGAATGTTTACAAGTATCGTATTCAAACTTATGTTTCTTAGAAGAGAATGATCTACTCTACATATTGTAATACAAATAATACTGTTACCTTGTTCATTTTAGTTTATACAGGTCGTTGAGTTGGGAAAAGTGTAAAAATTACGTAAATGACGTCATATTCAATAAATATAATTATAGAAATAAATATACGTAATGAACCAAGGTTTGATTTATTTTACCAGCTTATTTATAATATTTACTTTACATTAAAAATAAAATATACATATGTATACCTGAAAAATATATAAAAACCATTGATTTGAAAACAGCATTAACGCCGTTTACCGCGACTGACCGCAACTGACCGCGAGACGAGTAGGCGAAAACGGGTATTTTTAAAAAAAAATTGTACCAAAGCAAATGATGTTGCTACACCAATCAGAAGATTATTTCACTCTCTACCCATTCTAATAAGAATCCAATTGGAATTGAACCGTATAAAGCTGATAATAAGTAAAAAAGTCGCATGAGTCACCCGCCCCCACTTGGGGACACTCACAAATGCATAGTACAAAATTCGCGCCCCCGTTTCAACCCACTTGTCAAGGAAAGGTCAACAACCCACTTGTCTTGTTAAAACCCCAATAACTAAAGGAGAGTAGTCGGAAAAACTACATACAGGATATTATTTAAAATAAACAATATAATTTATTTGAAAATACATCAGTCTAAAATGTATAAATTTAAATCGGCAAACTACCAGCCCACGTAAATTTCAAATAGTTTCAATGTTTACGTATTTAAAGCTTAAATTTTGCATAAACCGGACTTGACTCTAAGATCAAACATGAGCGACTATCGTCCACGCGACATTTCAGTTACTCAAGCAACTCACGCCTTCTTCAATCGTTTTAATTCGATTCAACAGTTACTCGGGGTGCTAAGTAATCTTTTGCAACTCATATTTTAATGGTATTAAAGATGATTATTACATACATCAACGTAGCTAACAATTTTCCGGTCTGACTGAATATAAATTTATAGCAATTTTCCGGCGATGAGACAAAATCTTTTATATGGACATTAACAGTCGCTTAAACGATGGTCGCCTGTATTGTATGTGATCAACAATAACATTTGAGGTGGCGTAAGATGAAAATGATGTATGTTTAGTTGCCTTTAGAAGTGGATGTGGCGGGTGCCTCAGGAGTTTCGTCGAGTAAGTTTTCCAACTGCTTGACATCGGTGACGGGAAGAGAGCAGGAGTATCGTCGACACACGTATGCAGCGGGCACGTCCCCTCCACCGTTTCTGATGCGGCTTAAAACTGAAAAAAAAAAGAATATCGAGCTGAAAGGTGGCCATATTTAATTTACTCAAAATCATTTATTGCAAAGTAAAATCTTATTACGATTATCTATTCTAATATAATAAAGCTGATGAGTTTGTTTATTTGAACGTTAATCTCAAGAAAAGGAAGGCAGGCAAAAAAATAATGCGGTCAGCTAGTAGTAATTTATAATTTGCATAATTTACACCACATTACCGAATTTTGTGTGAAGTGTTTTTTAAATCAGATATTTGCATAACATTTTTCAACATGAGGTAACGGTTAGCAGTTTTAAGAGATACCTCTCTTAAAACTCGATCATAGCATTCTTTCTATAAGTGAGCCGCTCGAAGTACCTCCACCTTACAAAATATCGAAACCCAGTGACACTCGGGGTGCAATTAAATTACTACGCCGACCCCGGGCGGGATTTACGAAGGTCTTTATTGTTTCTCGAATCCGTAAAATAAACAAAAGTCAAAGTAAAGATGCGATGCAAAACAGGAGTCAATGTGCAATGTGCATACAGTTTGTTTGAACATTGTGACTCACGTATGTCGGACATACCGGCGGGCGAGTCTGGGTCGGCGGCGGCGACGCACACCACGCGGCCCGGCAGCAGCCGCGACCGCACCGCGCGGAGCAACTCCATCGTACGCGGGTCCGTACTGCCGCCTGTTATCAGCACCTGGAATATAAGTCTATTTGTAACGTGGGCTACCAATAGGGAACATTACGCAAAGCTGTGCGCAGATGGCGCCACTCGCCACGCACATACAGTAAACAAACCGCCATGAGACGTGCCATAACGCATGTTATTTCAACACTATTATGTGAAGACTATTTGGTATTATGGCATCCTACGGACATTCAAAGTGGATGACCTGAAAAAACTTCGGGAACGGGACGCGAGATTTAAAAAACTCTGTTTACTGTTTGTGCTACACTCTAGTGCCAAAACATTGCAGTAATACTCCCTATTTTGGCGCCACTATCGTGTGAGGACCTGAAGTATAGAATTTTTGTTTCGCTATTTCGGAGTTACCTATTCCAGATGGTCCAAAAAGGCCGCTCGATCAATATTGCTAGAGCTAATCATTTCTCAAATTTGAGCCTATGTAGTTCCAATATTTTTTGGTGAAAATGTCATTTTAAATCAATATTTTTTTTTATTATCAATAAGGCGATGATAGCTCAGTGGTAGCGGGCTCGAATCCTACAATGAGCTTGAGCTTTCGGTGAAGGAAAACATCGTGAGGAAACCGTAGCACCGTGGTAGGGTACTTTGTAGTACCCGCCTGGCAAATTGAAAATCTGTTGCCAAGCACCTTCCGATGTGTTCCGACAGCTGCACTTGAGAGCCAGTTTCCTTCTAGGGCTTGTGTGCTTACCACCATCGGCCGCATCATCACTGCGTGATTCCTTCACCTTTTCATAAGTAGTAATTATTGAATAGGTATTATGTTATTGGTAAGTGTTGTTTTAGTGTTTGTTCCATTCAGAGGTGATATTTTTGTTGTTAGATCTATAGTAAAATATGAATATTATGAACAAACCTGAGTAGGGGAGTCATTGTAAAACATAAGTGCAGACATCATCTCGGGTAGGCTAGTAGGCGAGTCGTTCAAGCGCTTCGCAAAAGCTTTAAGTATTTTCTCCGCTTTTTCCCTCTCAGGCTGGCCGCTGTTTGCGCTTTTGGCTGCGTAGCTCGCCAGTCGCAAAAGGTTATGGCAGGATACACTGTTCCCTGAAGGTTCAGCCCCATCTTGGTCTACATGGCAAAACATATTTTAATACCCCATATTTTCCATTTTTTGTTTCGTAAAATATAATTTATAGCTTTCGCACCACTGTTCCTACATGTAACCCATAATGGAATAACGTGTTGTATGCTCGTGAAATTACATCCATATTGTCATTTCGATATAATTATAATTTCTATATCACAATTGAAAACATTAAAGCTAATCTATATTTGCTCTACTTTATAGTACAAACACTGTCTGTATTGATTTAACCCCAATAGCACTATCAATATCCCAAACAATACTACATTTTACTAATTCCATAACCACATCTACAAAACATATGGGTACTGGATGATTTTTAGGAATTATTGTACCCATCATAAGTTATTCATAATGAGTACAATAATTCCTAAGAATTTCGTGATGGCATAAAAAAAACATTCAGTATAAGATATTGCAAAACATCCAAACTATTTTTTCTCACCTTCCTTAAGTCTCAAAACCACGGTACTATCTTCAGCAGAGCATGTATAATATCCCCCATTGACTGAATCCCAGAAGGATTCGTTCTGGGTCTGCTGAAGTTCCCGTGCCCATTGCAACCATTGTGAATCCAACGATGCCTCATAAAGGTCGAGGAGACCTTTGATTAAGAATGCATAGTCGTCCAGGAAACCTTTGATTGGTTGTTCTCTAAAATTATCATTATTATTAGAAAGGTGAACTTGTATTATTAATGATCTTTAGTAACCAGCAATACAATAAATTGTTACGTACGAAGCCGTGGGCGAAAGCTAGTGAATAATTTGATTAGTTATTTGGATACTTACGTTTGAGCAACTGCACCATCATCACCTCTGTAACAAGAGTGCAGCAGAGTTTTCGTAGATGAATCGTATAAGTTATTCCTAATAAAATGAGCAGTTTTGACAGCATCGTCTATGATGTCCTTATCCCCTAATCCTTGGCCAGCTTGAGCCAAGCCAGCTATCATCAAACCATTCCAAGAGCACAACATTTTACTGTCCAAATGAGGGCGCGGTCTCGTCTGACGTTCTTTATACAAAATTTCAATGCACTCAGTGATAACTTGATTAAATTGTTCAATGGATAACCCAAACTTTTTAGCTGTCTCTTCTTTGCTGCCGTAAATGATGAGAACATTTTTATTAGTGAGTTCCGCATGTGGATCACTTTCTGGTGATATATTACCATCTTCTTCTACGCCAAAGTAGTCACAGAATACATCCATAAAGGGAATAGAATTAACTTTCTTGTCATGCAAAAGTGATTTTATCTCATCATACTCCCACACACAAAATGCTCCTTCTTTCTTATGTTGAGCACCATGTACTGGGTAAGAATCAGCATCTTCTGCACTAAAGTAACCACCAAATTCATGTCTGAGGTCTCTGTTTACATACTTTATGATATCCTGGACCACATCGGCGAAAAACTCATCTTTTGTTGCAAGAAATGCATCTGTGTAAGCCATTGTCAATTGGGCCTGATCATAAAGCATTTTCTCAAAATGCGGCACGTGCCAGTCATTGTCGACTGAGTAGCGGGCAAAACCACTGGATACATGATCATGGATACCACCCAATGCAATTTTGGTCAATGTGTGAAGACACATATCCAAGCATCTCTTTCCTTCGGGATGTCTTTTATCCCGAGCATAGTAATGAAATAGAAAGTTAAATATGGAAGCTTGAGGGAATTTTGGAGCAGTCCCGAAACCTCCAAAATGTGGTTCATATGATGACATGTATCTACGAACACATTTATCCCAGGTAGCTTCCCCGGGAACATTATTAGAGCTATCAGGGTCGACTATAGCTATCTTTTGAAGGGCCTCCATGATATTAACACTGGCTTCCAGAAACTGATCTTGGTTATCCTTCCACCTTTTAGCCAGTGAAAGTAGAATAGACTTGAAGCCAGGTCGTCCCCAGCGGTCCTGGGGTGGGAAGTAGGTGCCACCAGTAACTGGGCGTAATTCAGGTGTAAGGAAGACAGACATGGGCCAGCCACCGCCTCCGGTTGTTGCCATTACAAACAACATGTACACTCGATCAATGTCAGGGCGTTCTTCACGGTCCACTTTAATGTTGACAAAGTATTCATTCATCACTTTAGCAACATCCTCATTTTCAAATGACTCTTTCTCCATTACATGACACCAATGACATGTGGAGTAGCCCACAGACAGGAAGATGAGCTTGTTTTCTTTTTTAGCCTTGTCTATAGCTTCCTGACACCATGGGTACCACTGTACAGGGTTATGAGCATGCTGAAGTAAATAGGGGGATTTTTCGGTAACCAAACGGTTTGTGTGTTTTGGTTGACTAGCAGATGATTCAGCAGTTGGTGATGCCATTTTAATTTTATTATCACTGAAGCTTCTGGTAAGTGGAGGGTGTGTTATGTTATTTTGGCCGAATGTTGTGAACCTATGAAAAATAAACAATCTTTGAATAATACAATACATAACTCTTTATGGCTACACCATTGGTATATGTTTCAGCACTCCAGTTCGCTGAATTAAAAAAGCCAGACAAACCAAGGGTTCCTTATTAAAGATAATTTCCTAAATTCATTCAAAAATAGGGGTCATTTGGGGGTGGGGGGGGGGGGGAAATTACTTAATGAAATAAAAAGTTTTGCAAACTATATTGTGTGATATATCAAATTAAAGTGCTTGTTGTGAGAATATCAAATATAATTATTTTATAATGGTATTTAAAGTAACATAGGAAATTATCTTTATTACGGAACCCTTGGTGAGTGCAAGTCAGACTCGCACTTTAGCTTGTCCCCTTCAGTTTAGTAAGGAAGGGATTCATTCGCGGGGAGCATCCTCTAATTTGATTACATAATGGGTTCACAGACCTCATAACATTATTTACAGGGACTAATAAATAATAATATTTCCATTCACTTTCAATGGCCGTAAACACGACGTGTAAACATAAACAAGGTCATGTCAACAAGACGCCACAAAATTATTGTCGTCCTTTTCAAGTGTCAATGTGTTCTTAAATAAATGTTATTTATATAATGTTGGAACTAAAATTACCTTTTCGGTAATCCCAAATCCCTGTGACAGGAAACCGGGTTAGAAACCAACGATTCCTTGGAAGTATTTTGATTTAAATTGATGCCCTTGAACCTATTATCACCCGTCGACAAACGCCTAAACAACAGCACAGCACGACCAGTAGGCATATTATGATAGTCTTGTGAATAAATTATACTCCACAACAGGAATTTCACACTATGTTTCTTGCAAAATTACATAATTTTTCACTTAACGACTTTCATTTCACGACGAAATTTTGACAATACAAACTTAATGTTGCTAGCTACATATAATAAAACAATTTGAACAGATAGTAGAAAATATTGATTGTGGTAACCTTATTTTCATGTTTCAGAGTTTCCCAGAATTCAGATTCAAATTCATCTTATTAAATTCAATATTATCATCTACGGACATAATATTGAATTTCATTGTATAGTGTATAAACGGCCGGCTGAACAGAACCAGTGTAACCAGCTGGCTCGGCAGCCAGCTAAGCTACCTATCAGAGAGAAATGTTTTTGTTTAGCATAATAATTTGTTCGTGCGAAGATTATGATTTTTTTAGCTTCGAGTCTTTATAAATGCAAAGTAGGTCAACGGATTTGTGACAACCCGTGGTAAGTGGTAATGGACAGAAACCAGGTCTTTGCTTTATACTCATTAGTTGGATAGATTTATAAGATAGACTACATAAAAAAAGTTACTTCAAGGCTCTCGATTCAAAATATTTCATTTTTAAAACTGATTTAAGATAATAAAACAGTATTCTTTCTGGTCCATCTACTAATAAGGAATGTAATAGTTAAAATTAGTAGCCCTTAGTAGGTAATAAAAAATGTTGATAGGAAACTATCTGCTATTCAATAATAGCAGGCGCTTCGTTGTTGCGACACGACAAGCCTCTTATCAGCAGTGATTTACCAGATGGTAGTAGTGCTATAGGTAGGTATTTAATAAAATTTATGAAATACTTATCATGTATTTCTCTAATAAATTGAGACTAATCGTTAAAATTTGGAATTTTGTAATGTCAGACAAGTTAATGAGCAACGGCGGCAGCTTCTTGTGAGCAGATTTTTGAAATTATTAAAAAATGCAAAGATATACTTACAACCAACTTACAACGATACCTACATCTAAAGAGATACCAACTTCTGTACAAAACATGATTGCGGCCAGGGCAGTCGTGCACAAAAGGACCCATTACATATTTCATAGCTTGCACCCTTGTGAATTCTGAATACATTCACGCATGCGCTGAAATCGGACGCCATTCGCATTTCCACTCCCATACAATGTGTTTTGACGTATAACTAAATGTCCACAGTGTTTTTAGGCCTAATGTGTTCTTGACACGAAACATTTATAATCATTTTGGAAATGGAGTCCGGTGTGAAGTCCCCCTTATGATAGTAAAGTGAACGATTAGAGAAATTATAAAGGTAAGTGTTTACTACACATTTATGGGTTATGTTAGTTGTGTTAGTCTACAGTTTGTTGTCGTCGGCCACTTTGTATTGTAAACATTACATCAAAGAGTAGATAATCACAATGGAAAATGATTGTCTACTCTTTGATACTCATTTTCCACACATGGAAAATGTTTATCTAGGTACTGTACAACAAAAAAATAATTAAATATTGCTAGGTAGGTACTAAATAAGTAAATATGAATACTTCAAATAATTCTAGTACATTTCTATATTCGGTAAAAAAATAATCTTAAACCTTATTTATATTGTAGGTACTTGGATGGTTTAGTAACTACCTACATGTAGATGTACACTCGCCTTGTTATTAAATTAAATATTAAATTGTTCCAAACAAATCAAATGGCCTTCACATGCCTTCAATGCAAAAGGTATGTCTGGTGTTAAGTGGGGTATGAAATTGCGGTCCGTTGCCATAGCAACGTTAAGAGGGTTGAAGCCCTCTGGTCTGTAGCGCTCACTCACATCCCTCCCTCAGCTGATTGCCTATCTCGATGCTAAGGAAGCAAAATTTTGACTGAGTAACTAACTCTTACATGATTTAATTTTATACGTAGACCCCTTATAAAATTTTCGAGAGAGCTATGAAAAGGGTTGCGTTGTAGTGAGTTCTCAAAAATAAAAGCTTTGAACACAAGGTCGATATCAAAAGACCTATTATTGTTAAACCAGGTCAAGTAGGTAAGTACATAAAAAGCTAACAAAAGGTTTGATTAAAACAAATAACTAAAAAACCTTTTGTTTCAATTCAACTCTATAAAGTTAACACATCGACCAAATTAATGTAGTAGGTAGCACTAATAAACTTGTACATACCTAATACTTATTATAAATGCAAAAGTTTGTGGGATGTTTGTTACTAGGTATTATTATTTCACGTAAAAACTACTGAATGAATTTGACACATAGATCATACCCTGATATAATATAAAGGCCACTTTTTATCCCGGGAAGTATTATATCCCTCGGGAAAGCGGGTGAAGCCGCGGGGCGGAAGCTAATAATTTAATAAATATATTGTATTCATACGCATAATTTTGTTGCAGGTGCACCGGTTAATGAAAGAAGTAAAACGTGCCTTAAATACTTCCTCCATTCCTTTAGAGTTAGATATAATTCAGTTGTTTTTAGTAACAACACATTTCTGTCCACTAAAGTCCACACTTTACTCTAATAGCGTCCAAACTATCTTGGTCTTGTGAATTCTGTCCAATTTTTCTATGAACTGTTATGAGTCACTATCGAATCGACCAAAATTACAGCAATAAATGTGTTCATATAATAATCAGTCAATAAATCGTGCGATTTAAGATTTGTCCATCGCATGTTACAAGTTGTTAATCGAAACTTTAACTGAAAAGACTGAACATAATTCAAAACCTCATTGATAATAGAAAGAAGATTGTCGAAACGGCAACTACGATAGCCCTGATTTGTTAGAAGTTACTAAACCAAGTTATTAAAACACCAGAAGAATAGAGAACAACGCAGCCAAGTGGATGGTGTTGTCAGCAAAATGTCTGTGTGGGTGGGGAGTGGCTGCGCAGGCGGTGGCGAAATCCGCGCGCCGACCGCTGCCGCCACTCTCCTGTCTACTAACACCTCCATGGAGTCCGGGATCGAGGCAGGAGTGCTCCCAACTGTCACGGGATCCCTTGCGTCAGCTAGGGACTCCTTGGGGTCACTGTCCCGGGCCGCAGAGCCGTTGTATGATACAGACCATACCGATCTCGGTTCAGAATTGGACGAGGCGGAGATCCGAAGGGAGTTGATGCATGATGTGAGTTATTAAAAAAAAAAAATACTTATTTAATCAGAAAAAAATAACTTGATGATTCTTGTATTTTTAATCAGTTATCAACAGATCTTGTCTTTTTGAAAATGTTATCAGAATAATGTTGATTTATCATAGTAGGTTATTTACAAAACTTTGTATTTTCAGAAATGGCGCCTTCTCTTTGATCGGGTGAGTAAAATAACTTCAAATTAATAATATGCGGAAAATATTGCGCGATTTTTGCATCGATCACACAATTCTTGTTGATACGATAGGTACTTAGCGCATCTCGTGCGATACCTTGTTTTGCTTCACTATCTGTTATTACTAGCCAAAATCAAAATAACATCCACGTTATAAGAATCTTTTTCATCCTACTACTCCGTACCTACTACTGCGCGTGTCAAGATTGTATGCAAAACAATAAAAATTCTGCCTAATTACCATTGCTCTTCTTTTCATAAATTTAATTAGTGTTTTTGCTTCATATTTCTTTTCCTGATGTATGTTACCTTTAGTAGCTAGATGGCTGCACTGATAGCAGCTTAGCGGTACCTAATAAGCTTTTTGATGTTGTTGTTTTTCACAACTTATTTCCCTGACCATTCGACCATGTTATTAAAGTAACCTAGCAATAAAGATTTATACCTACATGTCCGTTACAAATGACAAAAATAACAAACACTACATCAAAACACTCATAAACTTGACGACCCTTCCACAAAAAGGTTCGCGTTTAACAAGCATATTTCATAAAAAAAAAACTATCGTTTACGATGCGGAAACAAATTTCAGAGAATATTCTTTGTTTTTGGCTGATTAAAATGTACAGAAGCGAAGGCATAAAATGTTTTATAAGTAGATAAAGGGAAGCGGTAGCGCCTCAGATCAAACGATATGTCGTCACGTACGGAACATTGAGATAATGCCAGCTGAAGATAGGGGCGCTTCATATTTTTTGTGCCACTGTTTTTGGAAACGAATGAAAATATTATAAGTGAACGACACACATGACGTGTGAAGTGCGTGATTATGACATTCGGGACACTGCAATAGAATCGTAATTAAGCGTTTTGATACGTGACCGTATCGGGGAGGGTTGAGGGTTGGATTATAATGCCATTAATCGTTGTTGCAGTTCGATCCGGAGGGTTTCGGAGAGATCCCATGGCCGGATTTCCTACAGACTCTTCAGCATCCAGATTTCATAGCGCAGGTGCCAACTCACAAACGAGAGGTAATTACCATAAGTATTTCAAATAAAATAGGTAATTAGAACATAACACTATCATTCCTCGGACAAGAATTAGAATAAACTATTAGATCGTGTTGGAATTCCCAGTATCTCAATTTCAGGAAAATTTGCTTAGTTCGAATTTCCAGTAGCTGCAATATGATTTACCTTACATCTACCTCTAGTTCTAGTTTGGTTTTACGATAACTATAGGTAGGTAATTGGTAGAATCTAAACTCGATATGAATGTATAAGGTAGGTATTCAGTTCTATCTAAGTTCGAGTTATAATAACATGGGTAAAATAAAAATCGGTCAAGTTCTACGTGTCGGAATATGGGCAGTAAAGGCACGTAGATATAGGGTTTCGTAGTCACTAATGTGGTTCAGTTGAGCTGAACGTATAATGAATGAAAAAATTTAATGAGTACAAAGAGCACTCTTAGACTAGTAAAATATGCCATCTCTACTTTCAAAGACCTATTCAACAAATATAAAGAAATCACATTTACATTACATGTAGGGGAGGTATCCTAAAATAAATTTATTACCAATACAAACCTTCTGCCGGCCATAACCTAACTCTATGCCAAATATCACGATCAGTTGTTTATGTCCCAGGATATTTATTTATGTGTTACATGGTCGACCATTTTTTTTCAGATCCTCTTGGATAAAGCGCAAAGTGCAACCAGTGATGCAATAACGTTTCAGGAATTCGTCAATTTGGTAAGTAATTTTAATAATATCCTTCATGAAGATAACTTAGATTTGTATTGATTACTTTGTATTCGTATTTTTATCAGTCATGCCTACCCAATTAAGCCCATAAATTCTTTTTTTACTCTCTTGTGTAATAAATACGGCGATATATGCGTCAGTCGGGCACGGCACGGCATCCTTTATACCTTCGCAGTGGGTTAGGTTATGTCCCACAGCGCCGCTGCCCGCCGCCGCGCCGCCCGCCTCCCACAATACAAGACAACTAAATTAAGATGCAACGCCGATTACGCTTGGCTCGCGTCCGAAAGCTCCGCAAGTCACTAAACTCAAATTTGACACGAAATGTGTCTCATACCTGCTTGTTAAGGCAAACTGAACGTTAACTTGAAAGTTAAGCGAGAGAAATGGTCGTTCAAAAAGGACCCACACCCTTATCGGGTCCTTACTGTCGCGTCTCGAAAGTCGATAAGGTCCGGCACGATTTATTTGGTGGACATTTATTTTTGTATGGTTAAATATATTATCTTAAATGCGTATTAACACTGGGCATCGTCTTTTATTATTTATTTGGATTGAGTTAGAGCTTGATAAATAGACTTGAATTAATAAGCACGCACAGTGGCACTTAAAATGTTGGTGTATGAGTATTAATGTACCGGAGATCCACTTATCCTAACTCACATATTAGAAAAAGCCCTGACCTACAAAATGCCTATAATACATAAATACATAAATATCCTGGGACATTTTTTTCACACACGGTTATCTGATCCCAAACTAAGCAGAGCTTGTACTATGGAAACCAGATATGGCCTATAAGTGCCCCCTATAGTAGCATAGTTTAAATGGACCTAACCTACCACTATTTAGTAATACAATGAAAAGTCTTTTGATCTGATGATTAACCATCCATGCGTTAATGATCTTCGGTAATTTCAAAAACTAAGATTATTTTCATTAATTCGTTTCAAAATAAATTAAATAAACTTGTGTTGAAATCATATTTATGAGCTGTTTAAAGTAATTAGAAGTGCCGCATTTACCTCCATACATCACTTTAATATACAGATGTGCCAAACCCATGTGAACCCACAATTAATTTATTCGCAAAAGGTAGGTGATATTTTTTTAATAATATTTGCATATAAGAATCTTAAGTAGCACTTTAGGTCAACTTAATATCAGTCGTGAATTATACTTCGTCCTTTGTATTTATTAATTAAGTTATTTAAATAAACAACATTCAATTTTATTAAAAAAGTGAGGAAACAATTCGAAATATGTTGTTGTTTAAATTACTTGTGAAGACGAATTATTTTGATAGTGCATCAGTAGTGCAAATGTGGTGACTTCTATCAACTAATCAATAACGTGAAGGTAAGTCTAAATTTAGTTCTTTAACAATGTAAGGCTTCTATATCCAAAAACATTACACAGTCAATGAATAGTAGCTGTTGTCACCTCGCTGTTGTATTCTGTCCGGACTCCGGCGTTCATCGAAAATGTTTTGCGTACAATTGTTGGGATAGTCGTAAATCAAAATTAAATTCGACGTATAAAGAGACAACGAGGGACAGTGCAGGGTTCGTGGGCGTTCATGATGCGGCATTCTTATGCTAATCCGGGCGAACCACATACGAACGGGGTGGGCCAAATTGTTATTTATATTGTCACCTCGTGTTTTTTTATTCTACCATATACCTACCATATTCCGGGGCTAAATTACTGACTGACTTCATTGCATCGGTCAAAGATATATTAAGGAAACTTAACACCGATATGCCATTATAATTTTTTCCATAACCCTAAAATATTAAGGCTGTGAATATAGCCGGAGTCATCAAGTGTCGTACCAAATACATAAAAACTAAATCGGAAATTCGAGCCAGACACACCTTAATAACATTAGAAAATATTTTTGTAAATGGTGTATTTATAAAGAAGAAACTTAACAAAATAGCTAAATATAATTAAAGTTATTATTAATAAACTTATACAGTAATTTAATAGCACAATAAATTAAAATGTATCCCCTGTAAAAACTAGCAATCTTGTAACTAAAATATGTTGTGTACATTCGTTGAATGACGTAAATGATTGATGTTTCGCCCGTGACTGGAGCAGAAGCTTTTAGGGAAATCGTATTCCTACTCGCTCGGTAAAGCAATTTCCTAACAGGAAATTAGCTCACTCCATTTATGCGGTTTTAACGACGATAGATGGACTGACGAATATTATCTACTGTTAGATATGATGTAAATAAAGTATGTGTTTTTGTTGCATGCCTGACCAAATTCATGGTAACGCTAAAATGGCAGCAGTTATGTATTACCTGTCTTGCATCACAAAAAACATTTGACCGACGCCGCGGACCTTAATCAATTTATGGGGCGCTAACTGGAACACGGAAAATGTATTAAAGCTCACTGTGGGAACGAGCCACACGCCAAACATAGTTTTAGAATACTCGTAATATATAATTCCCACCACATTAACACCTACATTAGGTATCCCTTCTATCTTTATGATTTCAATCAAGATGATAATACTTACATTTTATATTTTTTCTACAAATTAAACGCCATCAAAGTTAATGTTCGCTGAAAAACAATTTAGTACAAACAATCGACAAATCAGAACTCCGTGATGCGTAACAAATCCACAAGGGAACAAAAACAATTACTTAATAAAACACACCTCAATCAAAATTAATTGCTTTACGCATTAATCTCTTTATCTTCCCTCACCTACAAAACAACGTGTCCGTTCTCCAACCAAGGTAATGGAAGCAATCATTCCAGATAAGATCCCTCTAATGTGAGAAAAGGTAGACGTTCCGTTTGGATCGTTAATTTAATTTGAAATAATAAAAGTTATATCCATCATTTATCACTTTCGACAAATTTATTTTTAAATGCCCACTTTGATGTCCTTCTTATCTGTGACTGGCCAGTGGGGTGGGAGAAAAAAGAGGAAAGGTCTCTTAATAAATAGGTGTAGGCGTGCCGCTGTCGGTGAGGCGTCAAGCCGTCATTAATCCGAGGCGGCGGCGGCCGAAGGCATCTCGCTGTCGATATCGAGACGACAGACAATCCTCGATCAAAAACTGGATGAAGTAGCGCAGAACCTACCTACTGGGTTACTACATATAGCTGGGAACTTTGAACAGGCCCATTCGATAAATTTTAGCAAAATTTTGTTTTTGTCACCAGTATTCCCTGTTCTTTCTGTTCCGTGAGTATTCCTTATACCTCCTATTACCTCCGTTTATAAAAATAAATAAAGTATGTACCTACTGTGCCTATAGGTCAACAAAAAAAGGAATAAGTGCCTAATTCTTTAGCGGGTCCTGTCGCGGGGCACATTCCATCGTCGAGTAAGTTTTCGTGTTCTGTCGGACTGTCCGTCCGTAACTCACACGGTATCGGTGCCATCTAAATTGAGATTTTATTGACGATTACTGTTCTAGCGACGATATCGTTGCGATCTTGGCGCCCGGTCCGGTCTGGGCTCGCCGCGCGCCGCCCTGGCCGCTCGCTTTGATCACACCCTTGATGAAATACTCTGATTTTATTTACACTGTATAAAACAAAGAAAAATATATCTGCGACTTTAATTATTACCGATAAATCTTCGTTCTTTTTAAAGTGGTTTTGAAGTTTTTCAGGAGCAAAATCTTAAGTACTGTGAAACATAATACGGTTTCAAAGACATGATTAAATTATTAATACGATTTGCCCTATTGTTTTAAATTATAGTAGGTACAATTTACGCGACTGGAAATAAAGATATTTGAATAAGATAAGACTATATAGTGAACTAGGCCTTCTAGAGGGGTCTAAACGCCTATGAAAACTGAAAATTTGTTAATAGTAATTGAATTACAATTTGGTCTGTGTGTGTAGGTAGGTACTTATAGTAGTTATGATGGTCTTGCAATTGATCATATCCTCAAAATATTAATATTATTTCCATGAAAACTTAGCTATATGCTTCTACGTGATATTACATTATAAAACATTACCTACCTACCATTATGGACTGAATAAATCGTTATTTTGGTACTAACAATTTTTTTGGTCAATACAAGTGGCAATTAAGTGAGATAATCACGGAAAAAGTATTTCAACGGCTATTTGTTGACATTGATCGGAGCATTAATTTCTATATCACCTATTGTTTCTCGATGCACAATGCAAGGTATTTCAAAGGACCACGACAGATATTTGCTGATTTTTACAACTTTTTTCCTTCGGCACGATTGTGATCTCGAAATGTACAATCAACATTATCATACAAAGAGGATATCTACTCAGCTTAGAAGCATGCTACTTAAATGCTGTTTACACTTTGTTTATGAATTTCAATAAAGGCGGTAATTTTTTTGCTCACTATCAAGGACATTGTAAAACAAATATTCGGTAAGTATAAGTGTATATATATGTATATGTTTTGATAGACTTATGAACCGTGTAGGATTTCAAACCTTACCATAAAATACCACGCCAGTATTCTTCCTAATGTTCCTTCTTAACAATGTTGAATAATCAGAAAATTCAAAGCAAGTAGATATAAAGCAGTAGTGAATACCTACCTCCATTATTCGCCTCCGCCATTTCGATCAGCCATCAGTCAGTGATAAGTGCCTGTCCTAAAAGTACGATATTAATATGGTTAAAACTATTAGCCCACACATCCACAGACACATAGATGATCGTCATACCTACAATTATGTATTTACTAATGGAGCTTGGACAGACTTGAATAATCTTACATGACATCATTGTACCCACGTCTCGAATGAGGTAAGAATTTCTTTGATTCCTAATTCTTTACATACATATTGTTGTTGCTGTTTAAGTTATCCTTACTTACTTTTAAGATTTTCATGTATTTGAGTTAACAGAAGTCATAAGTACTACTCTGTTGAAGAAGAAGTCGTAATTTTATTCATTTTCAATAAATATGTTGATTTGTTTGGATTCAAATCACCATGGAAATTTTGGGTGTAGGTACAATAATTTGAAATTAATACAAACATAAAAAACACAAATTAAACTAATTATAGCCAGAGTCACTCGGGATGATGTAAGGATTCTAACGATGCCCCATACATCCAAATCTATTCAGGTATTAAAATTTTTGGTGGAAAAAGAATCTCACATACTTACATGAACCCTGAAAACATTACATTCCTTCTGTTGACTGTCGTGTAAAAAAGGGCGGCATCCCTCGGTGGTAGGTGTAATGTATCAGGAGGGACAAATGATGATGACGTTCGGAGGTCTCCGTGGCGAATCGTCGGTGGGGGTTGATGGCTCGTGTAATCGTTACAGTTTTTTTCTCAAAGACCACACCGGAGCAAATTTCCAGTAATTTCACGCGCGGAGAGTTCACACGCACCTGTGCCCTTACAATAGGTTTGTTTACGTAGGTATCTAATCAAAGGGTTAAGTGAAATGTCTTCATTTAATGCCTCCCTGTCACGAAAGCGAAGAACTGTGTTAGACAAAGTTATGCACGTAATACAGTCTAATTTTTTTTCTTTCTTTTGAAGAATTAACACAATGTTTAAGGAGTAATCTGTAAAATGAAATAAGTATGTACCTAATTGTATTAATATTAGGACATCACTTGATGTCACTATCCTATAATATAATTTACTTGAATATAAAGTTGTTATTTAAGTAATTATGGATAGTTTTATAGTGCGAGTACAAAACAATCATAGGAAAACTCAGTGCCAAATTTGCTATATGCGAACACTGTATGCAATATACACACTATACCTATCTATGTATGTGGTCAAAACAAAGCGAAGTCATTAAGTCACGGATATGTTCATCAGATCACAAATAGATAAATCTGAGTTGACAATGACATTCACATTTGCGGTGAATGAACTGTTGCGAATATGTGGAGGTGTCGATCGTAAAGATTCCAAAACGGGCCCCCTCATGATGATGGCATGGCCCCGGCCCCGGTGACATCACCCCGGTAACAACAATAAATACTGCTCCAAATAGGAGTCCGCCATCCTGCGTCGTCCGTAAACAAGTGGCATTTAAAGTAAGAAATTGTAATCGAAAAAGGATAATAAAACAATTCAACAGTTAGCCGAGGACGAGGCGCGTTGTCCATGGAATGCCGGTCTCTATATTTAGCGAGCTCGTTTGCGTTGTGTCCAAATGAATAATATAATATGTGAGAACAGAAGTTGAGCGGCGCTTATAAATTAGCAGATAATCGACCGACATCACCTGCCGATGCCCACGCGCACGCGACCGCGTCTCGTGTACCGCGCTTGTTGATTTACGGCGTGCCCGGCACGGGCGCCCCTATCGCCGCTCTATGATACTGAAAGCACGTGTCCGCTAACCGAAACCACGTAAATAAACTTACAGATTATCTGCGTATGGAAGTTTTCAAGAGGCGCTCGACGAGGTGCCACTTTCTAATCAGTATTTACAAACCTGTATCCTGTACGTTGTCGGCGGTGGGCGCACTCTCTATTGCTCATGAAACCGTTCACGCGCCCGATGAAGAGATAAGAGAAGGGCGATGCCAGACGCCTCACGGACTAAATATTTACAGTGCGACTGTGGGGAAACATAAATAGTGTACGTCCGACAGCATTCGTTAGTGCTGTTAATTGGATTCGTCATGCAGCCGCGGGCGATTGCTCCTTGCTCGACGCCGCGCCGCGGATCATCACCGCCGCCGCCGCACCGCATCGGACTATCACAATCCTAAATATTGCTCGCACTCTAAACCAATAACCGATCAAACAAGTACGTGTGGGAGGTAGTACCTGTCCATATACAATTTCAAACAAAAAAAAAATGGAAAGTAGCAATCCAAAGCAAAGAAAATAGTCATTCTTGGCATCATTAAACAAGAATGCATTGGTACACATTGATTATGAAGTGGGAAAGCTCACCATCGCAAATTATCATTAATAGGTATATGCACATACAAATACAGGGTAAACGCCCCTAATGCCGGCGCTAGTATATGTTTGACGTCAAGATAATAATAGGTTGTTCTTTTACTGATAATTAAATTGCCGTTCTCAGTGAGTTTTCAATTAAACGAAGCACTGGAACCGAACCTTAATCTATATGAAACAGTCCAACGAAATCTTGATTAAAGAATCGGTCAAGTGCGGGTCGAATCTCGCGCAGTGCAGGGTTCTGTTGACAGTCCAACGCTTAGGATTGACCGAACATTGCTCATTCACTGTAAAACCTACATAAAGGTGATAGTTTTCTTTTAAGATGTACTGACTGATACAGTTTTTTAGCCACAACTATACAACCCGCAAAATACAGCCAGTATTTTTGTATAGTTGCGGCATTGTGTTAAAAACAACACTCTATATTTCTAACTTATTAAATTATTTTTTAAGTCAAATAGACGGGTAAAACTATATGAAAAAAATCCGCTTTATACCTAATACTAATAGCATAGAATAATTAATATACCCACTACGTACAACTAATAGTTATAATGCGGTAGGTGTCTCCAACTTAACTGTAATGCAGTTATTTGACCACGGAACCATAAAGAATATATTTTCTGAAAATAACAGTTACATTATTTACATATATTATGTCTATCATCTAGGAGTTACAATAGAATAACGACTTCATTAAACTTTTAAATTAACTATCTAGCATTGAAATTAAATTCAAAAATTACAAATGAGAATGGAAAATCTTTTAAGAATTAATCATCATTTCAAGTTATTGTTTTGAAATATGCATATTTAAATGATGTAATTTCATGGTGGATGCGCAAAAGCAATTAAGCCAATGTGACGGGGACGTGAGAGTAGAGAGAAGTGATAAGGATCTTAGTGAGTGCTGCCACATTCTCTGGGAGTCGGTCACACCACACTGCATGCTTCTGCTGGAACCGTGGAAAACGAATTTATTAAGTATAGGCCCTGATAAGGCACTTATGAACGTAGTATATACAAATGACTCTACCACCGGTTCGTAATATACTAGACCTGAGTGGACTCCGGCAAGAAATTCAGCAAGGATTAACTGAAAACTCGTATAAAATATTAGTTTTATGAACCTATGTTGAGTACATATTGGATGTATATTAAGAATTTGTTTGTTTTGTTGTAATTTCGATCAACTTTTAAGTACCATCAGACGATATCTGATTTTGATTTCATGCATTTTGTTCGAACAAGGTTGAGATTTTGTAGCAATTTTAGTATTGATCCGATAATAAAGTTGACCAACATAAAAAAATATGCCAACTCAGGGTCATACTTTGCAACTTGGCAAAATAATATACTGGCTGTTTAATGTGGTTTCACCCGATTTGAGATGAAAAGTATCCTAGAGTACTAGCTGTATGTAGCTTCATGTTATTGAATGGATTTTCAGAATCAGATCAGTAGTTCCAAAGATTATCTCCAACATTAAAAGTAACCAACAAACTATACCTTTTTTTGAAATTACGCACTATATGTAATTAAATTAGAATGACGATTGTCATCAACAGCTCTAGCAACTTTTCCGGTCATTAAAATTATTTACTTGTCACATATTTTAAACAATAGTAAGTAGACACTAACGACGTTGCGTATATTTATTTGAATTGTTGGGGTCAACAAAGAGTCGCACAACCATAGTACAGTGAATGTGTTACAAAAGCGCCCAGTAGTGCAGACGTGCATGTTTGACTTGTACATTAGCAGCGCCCGCGCAGCCCCCGCCCTCGCGGCTTTCTCACGCCCACGGCATACAGTGCGCTTACCTTTCTTCTTTATTGCTCACTATTCACTTTGTTCTATTACCTTATGTGATGAATATAATAATACTTTTATGCAACTGATTCAATTTTAGATCTTTAGTTTAATATAGATAGGTATAAATTAGCCTGTATATTACTTCAAGGTTCAGTAGTTGTAAAAAAGTGTTCGTGAAAAAGTATGAAACTTGTTCAAATCCTAACAAACTTTCACATTTATTATAGCAGTTGGATATTCATGCCTAGGTATGGATGGATCATCCGTAATGACTCCGATGGAAAGTGGTGACGTCATTGCCCACATCTCTATCAAATCCTTGTTGAAAAATAGTTAATTGTAGGTACTTAAAATCTTTACTTCCCTCCTTTCATGTCCTACAATAATTAATTTCGGCAGTTCCGAATCGGATTGAGACCCAATAAAAGTGCGTCCCAAAAAGGATCAAGTATGTTTATGTTACATTTACTTTTTGAAGATACAAATGAATAAAATCATCAAATAACCGATCCGATGCAGCGGAACTAAATTTTATGCGCACATTACCTGTGCCTACGCGTCCGCCACACAAGTTGTTTCTTTCTCTTAATCCCCATCAGTTACCAAGAAAATGTCTGAAATAAGCCACACATAGGTGGCCGGGCCGGACATTATAGTCAATTGTTAGTGTCCTCTAATGTGTTGTTTACTCTACATTTAGTAGCCTTACAAAAGTGAAGCTCTTTGTCGCTTAGTCGCTAAAAGATTATGATGTATTTTGTAAAGGCAATGTAAAGGATTTGGTGCTAAAGACATATCTATCTGTGGGCCCCTGCTTTATAATCTGGTAATACTTGAAAGTCGAAGGAAGTTCCGATTTTTTTCCGTAAAAATATTTGTGAGGATTAAAATTTTAATGCCTTTGAATTTTAAAATGATTTTTAAGATAATTCTATGGTTACTATGTATAAGGTTTTACCGCAGTGCACTAACCTTAATTACACGAGGAGGTATTTACATTTGATAACGTGACATGACATCACGTCTCCGCTTCGTCTCGCGTCTCGCATGTGGGTAGACAATAGGTTATGTTGCGTGGGCGGGCGCGACCAAAACGCGAGCCTACGCCCGCCCGCCGACCCGGCCCGTCGCGCCGTACGTCAAGCATCGCTATTAAAGCTTCACATATACTTTATTGATTAATTAACATCTGATATAGAAGTAGGCGACCCAAATATATGATTTCTATATAATTTCGTATGCTACAATATAAGATTGGTTTGAGAACATTTTATTGATGTTCCAAATTAATAATAAACATTATGATAAAAGGATTAATTTATGTACGTCGCGTCCTATAAAGTGGTTATAAAGTTAATTCTGAAAGTGTCATATTATTACAAAATCGCTGTGTGGTATGCGCATACGCAGTTGGAAGCTGTGGCTGGCAGCCGCCCCACGGGGCCTCGGGAGCTTTGTCGGCGCCCCCCGCAGCTCACATCTCCAATATACGTGAAAAATTGCTCTAAACTACATTTTATTATGTTTATACGAAAACAAGTTCAGAACCTATACCTTTGGAATAAAATACACTTACAAAAGCTCCTTATGTCGCTTACGTCGATTTAGAACGTATAAGCAATGAATATGTTTGTTTTGTCACTTTTACGGTCGCCAATATTGAGTATTACCACTTCTTTAGATCAAACATTCTAAAGTTATCCTTATTATAATGATAACATAGTCCATAAATCCTTAAACAGGTTGAGATTTAGTTGAAGATTTTATTGGTTTTCGTACACTGCGATCTGCGGTAAAATGTTTCAATAAAATGTTTCATATCAGGTCTTGGTGGTCCATACCTATCTACATCCTAAGGTTTGGTAGGTATGAGAAAATAATCTGTATAAGATACTAGCTGTTCCGCGCGGTTTCACTCGCGTTCCCAGGATAAAAAGTAGCCTATAACTTTCAGGTATAATGTAGCTTCATATTAGTGAAAGATTTTTTCTAATCGGTTTAGTAGATTCGGAACCTATTCAATGCAAACAAACAATCAAATCTTTCCTCTTTATAATATTAGTATAGAAAACAGCAATTTTCTATTTTGATTATTAAAACTTCTCTATATTTCTAAAGCTAGGTTAGGTTCTAATGTTGTAGAAGCTTGTTTGAAAACGAAAACGATACAAATTAAAGAAACAATTAAACTGTTTTCAAAAACACTAAAAAATATAAAATAACGATGAATCCAATTTACCACTGTTTCGAAATCTTAAAATGTCTCACGTGTTCCATGGAAAATTAAATATCAAATGTATGGTCATTCATTATGTAATACATGTATGGTAAAAATAAACAGCACTAACAGATTATCTTGAAACTATTTTGATGAATTTTGACAGCGAGGTACTTTGGTCGTGGAATGAACCATAACACGGTTTGTATCGGGCAGGGGAAATCGGGTGGAACCATGGGGAACAGATCTAGTACTTACTATTATAATTTTAATGTGAAATTCTAGTTGCAAAGGTCGTGGATAATCAAAATTGGTGTGTCGCCAACACGGCGCATTACCAATGAAGTCGTCAACGTTGAGAAATCGATTCGTCACCGGTCAACCGCTGCTGTGATCTACCGTCTCTTGACTCGTGACAGCAGGTGCGGGATTGTAACGATACGCTCCGGATCGGTAGCGATCAACAATTCGATCGGTTATTTTCAAATAATCCGATACTGATTTTTCGAACGCTATCCGTGGTTCGGTCACGTCTCTAACCAAAAAAAAACTCTGCTGTAAAAATCGTGCGGAAAGCTCTAATCGATTTTATTACGTACCATCTCTATCTCTCATCAGTACCTACCTCTTGTAATGCGGTGAAATCTATTCGAATTTATAGATCAAATATAAATATTTCTTGGCGATCATGCTCGCATAAAGATAAAAAAAGTTAAACAACTTATTCACGACGCATCAGCATGCAATGCGAAAGCTCTCGTCCTGCTGATAAATCACAAAATCAGAGGCAGGTAGCTGTTAGCACTCTAGTGAGGTGCACACGCAGATAACTATTATACGTATCGATAAATGAACGTGATATTTTATCGCATGCTAATCAAATTAATATTTACACAAATTGCAAATAACGATAGTTAAATTATACATATAAATAATATAAGTTATACCAACGATTTAATGATTGATAGTAATTTTTGTGTTTTACTTTCTTAAATAGAAGTTATCGATATAGTGATGCAGACCTTCGTATCGGTTAAGTCACATTTATAATAAGTAAATTTTTTGACAATGCCCGTAAACCGATTACTACTAACAAGGTGGTCCGCGCCGGCGTTTTCCATCTCTTTCTTTCTCACGTTTCGAATAAATTGTCTCCTTTTGTAAAACGTGATGATAACATGCAGTGAGATCTCTGAGATTGCCACTTTTAGCCTATTTATGTGATGGAGTTATCATGACAGAGCCGTCATAAATAATATTTATTTTTCGTACCTACCTCTTAACTTTGAAACTTTTAAAGAAAACATTTTAATTCCCGCATGTTTACAGAAAATGTGGAAATTACAGTCATTTTAATAGCAGGGTATCAACTACCGAGTGTAAGTTGCTCCTCGTCGATTGCCATCTAAATGTTGAGCGGAGTACCAGCAGAACCAGCGCTGCTATTCCTGTCTTGTCCCGGGATAGCGGTTCCTGGAATGCGGCGGAAGTCCCAGGCGGATCCCGCGAGCCGCCTCCTTATTAATGGCCTGTTTAGACGAGCTCCTTTGTTACTCGCTCACGTCCTGCCACTTCAATGCACCACGTGCTATTGTCTACACCTAGAGATGTATAACATCCGATACTGCTTCTACTGGACACTACAAATGATGATTCTAAGTAAAGAAGTAACGGACAGCGCTCGAATTAAAATATTCGACGACAAAAACAATAGATGGAAAGTACGCTTTGGCATATTCGTTCTCAGTTTCGACTAGTTTAAATTGACGTATCCTGTTGTCAGATTTCCTGGTGTTAATCCTACGGATCGGGTGTTTAAATTAGTTACGAGCGTTTTGACTCTTTCTTTGATGTTTGATTGGGTATCTTTTGAAAGGGATATTTTTAAGTCAGCAGAGCTATCGATTTGTTTCTGTGAAATAAAGATGAGCCGTATAAACACGGCTGTTTCGTCATGGAGATAGTTTTTGAGGGTTTCTTAAATATTCATCGAGCCATGAATCATTACGTGAGTCAAATTATATGCTCATCAAATCCGGCGACATTCGCAAGGTCGTGCTATTGCCCCTTAGCTCACCAGCCTACATCCTGTCTTGTCGTTGCTACGCCTATTATTATAATCTCATAGCGTCTCACAGTTATGTTAATGAATAATCTATTAAAAAAAAAAATACAAAACGATAGTTCTAATTTTTTACTTTGTATAGGCCTGTGTTTAATCACTATCTCCACATGGTCAATGAAGATATGGATGAAGAGAATCGGGATCACCGATACAAGCTTATTTGCAAGGATTCAAATCTGCGACCTTCGTCACGGCATTCGACATCACCTTTGATTCTATCGTTATTAACCAATTTTATAAGTACATAAATGATATATATGGTACCTAACCTACCTACTAGCTAGTTACTGTTTAGTGAGCTAGCTACTAAGCTCGTGCGCCCGCGAATTGTCGGTGTCTCGTCGGGCGCCAGTAATCACAGCCGCGATCAATGAGCGCCCATTCACGTCATCCCACGTGCTTCCACTATTGTGTACTGGAACGTCTTTGTTGGGGGTCGGTTAACTAGCTGAATCAAAATTATTAATAATAACTCTCATGTCAGTATTTTTATTGGACGTTTGGAAATTTATGCAGGGTTAGGTACAGCAACATTGTGTTCTGAATATTATTATAGTCTATCTCTAAATAAAATATATCAATTCTGTATTCTGCTTTAACATATTTGGAGTTTTCTAATGTAAAATTACTTACATCTATCGTTTAAATAATAAATGAAAAAAATATTTAGGTATATAACACATGGTTGTTTATGGTACGATATTCATATTTTTAACAAGGATAAATCCAATTCAAAATACCTATGTACGACTATGAATTGGATTTGGATAAGTGGTTTATTTAACTATATAGATTATGCTAATTATAAGAGTAAAAACTTTTTAGTATGTGTGGTTCACATACGTATATAAATTTGCCGTAGAAAAGAGTTCAACGCGAATATCGAAGCCACATAGACAAAACAATCTATGGTTAGACACATAAATTACACACCCACCTATTATAACATTGACCCCACATCATCACCTATCTATGGTGGTATATATGTAGTTACCTATAGAAAACTAATTTCTTCACTCAAATACAAACAACACACAAAACCTGAATAAATAAAACAAATATAAATTTTCATTTATTTTCGATGCGTCTTACCGCAACGGACTAGAGTAGATGATTGCTCAATTACCAGGACCTCCTTAGTAGAAACACTAGCATTGATTACGAAACGACAACATTTTGGACTTTATTACGTTGAAGATAAACACTTTTTTGTTACGTTGCATAAGTTATCTGCGTCGGCTTTACACAAAAGGTGGCTCGGAGTCCGCGCCTTGTCATTAGAGCACAATCAAACATTATGTTTAGGAATCGCCGACAGCTTAACCTGAGTTTTTCATCCGTTTCATAATTTGTTATTTCGGATTATAGGGAGCGTGCCGCAGGACACAAAGTAAACATTACCACTGCTGGTGCTCGGGAGGCGCGGGGCCGGCGAGCGGGCGGCGGCGGCGACCTATCAACAAACGACAACCGCCTCGCGGTAATTGAGCGTCATCAACTTTTTGCTAACCACTTGTGCACAAATGGAAATAACCCAGTTTTATGAAACGACTATATTATACTGCAACGAGATTTTACAGTAACTCTCTTTATATCTATACCTAAGATCAAGGAATACTATATTTCATGTTATTAAGGAAAAACGTAAATAAAGAAACAATTATCGTAAATCTTTTTCTTCAACTAACAAAAATGTAACATATTTTATTAGGCAAAATTAAATATGCAAGGTAAAGTTTTTTTCATTTTCTCATTTTATTGATATTGCTGCAACCCAGTAATTCAGCTCAAAGATCACACAAAATAGCCCATAAAAACTAAATGTATCCAATGCGCGCCATACGAATAATCATGAAATTATTATTTTGCACTAATTTATTTAATTACTTTCACACAATAACAATTGTTCTAAAGCGAGCTAAAAGATGTACCCTACAGTTATTAAACTCGGGTTATTGACACCTACGAAGTATATTGCCACTTCTAATTAAGTGGGAACCACAATTATGATTTCTCTTCTCAGGTACTTAAAACTAAGAGGTACTTACTTACAAAATATTTTAATTGTTTTGGGTTTTAGGTACTCTATGTGGGCTTTGTATATAATAATATATTTACTTTAGATTAAAACATAAATTAAAAACCTTGCTATAATAGTATGAAAACTAATAGTTAACTTATAGGCTTTGTGTGCTTACCACCTTCGGTCACTTCATCTCTGACTACGGTGAGTGACTTTGCGGACGAACACAGGCTTACTAAGTAATAAGCTATAAAGTAAAAACACAGATTGATAGGCAATTTGCATCAAAGAGATTTTATACCGTTCTTACTACTTAGCAACGTCTACCTTTGCTTTCAAGTATCGAATAAACAATGATCAATAAAATTCAAAGTCCCAAACTGATCACTGACAGACATGTTAACGCACAGCGTAAGCAGCTAGTCATTGAAACAGGGACAGCTGAACCTAAGAAAGGGTATTTTTGAAATTCCACTCCTAACGAAGTAAAATAGTTGATAAAAGCTAGTTTAAACATAAACATCTAAGTGAAGTGAACAATATTGTAGTCTAATAAAATTATGCAGAAAACGATTGCGTTCCAGTTGCGTGTTTTAGTGCTTTACGGTTTTACGGTAAAATACGGTAAATGTTAATACGACTTGTTAGTTCCGCCACATGCCGATTCGATGGCGGCCGGCGACCACTCGACGCTCCGATTCATGCAACAGTCACGGTTGACGACACTTAACTACTACTGTTTGTTTCCCTTTTTTTTATTATTCGTAGTTGTATTTGCGCTTCGCGTCCTATTATATACAATTTCACATCGAATTACACTCAAACCAGACTCTAATCCGGCTCGAAGGACCAACTATGTAATTTATAATAGAATTTCTTATTCGTAACAATTCTTTTTGAGTTAATGTGATGTGTTTATAAGTATTACTCAATAAGCTAAAAGCGCATAAAAGAAGGAACGCAAGGAATCTTTGTGAACAATAAGTTATGGTCAAATAAGCAACCCTTTATCGTAGTTACTGTGCATCAAATCGCACAAGTACTTGGAATGTTTGTACCTATTTGATACCTGAAATACTATTCTTCTTCATTATTATTTGGGGTCGGCTCTCCTCGTTCTGATGCGCCAGGATGGTCTGTCCTGGGTTGTCAGTTTGGATACCTGAAAAACTATGTGGGATGAAATATGCAACATGTACTCATGCTTACAATTGCATAGAACATCAATGTCAATAATGTAATGATTATTTATTTACAAGGCTGACAATTATTTGTACAAGCTGTTATAGCAGTGTAAATAACGTCAATAAAGGTAAAGTGGAGTGCGGTGTGCATGTAGCCCAATTGCCAGCATACCGCAGCTGATGTGTTCCGGCAGTTATAGCTTCCCAAATTGGGAATTTGTAAACATTAGTAAAGCATAAGAATAGTGCAATACAAAGGACCCGGATCTAGGGCTTCCTACCTGCGGCTTCCGAATCTGCGAGCGCAAAAAACTGAAAATTGATTCAATGGGACGCGCGGACGGCACAAAAAGCTTTAGGTACATTGTGTCCCCTGTATTTAGCGATGCCGATTCGACACGACAAATAAGGTTATATCGTTTGGAAAAAATGAGGATTATTGGTTTGTGAGTGCATAGTTTGCTTTTGCAATTGAATTGAATTCAATGAATAATTTGTATGGGTGTAGCAACAATGGCAGATCTCCTGATACCTTTTGATTGACTATCGACCTGATTATCTGGAAGTTCCTGGAATGTGGGTCAGTGTTAAATCGCCTCGGAGTGTAGGTAGCGGGGAACTGGAGACAGGATGCAGGTAATAAGAGCCAGTTGGATGAACTAACTACTGAGATGTCGTGACGCACGTTACTAACGCATTCTAGGTACATAAAATTGCTTCAATAAAGAAATCATGCTGTACTACTACATCTTCCGGTGTTAACAAAGCATGGACTAAATTAGCTGTTCCTCCTAACTTTTTAGGTGCTTATAATTATTCCGAGACTTACCTATCTCTATTTCATTTTGTCAACAGCGGTCTGAATATAATACGTTCCACTTGATGGTAGATCTAAGGCAATACCAGGACAATAACCAATATGTTGTTGGTCTTTACAAAGGTTGCAAAAATATCGAATTTCAATTGACCAATTAACGCATTCATTCATTCGTATAGAAGTCGAAGGATTATTAATGGAATTATATTATGTCTGTAGATGTAAGGAAATAATAATCAATTATAATACATCAAATAATAAAACTGAATAGATGCCAACTGAACTGCTATAACACCATTGTATTGTTGATGATATTGATAATTTGTTGGTAGTACCTACTTACAGTTTAAGACAAAAGACGATCAAATCTTGAAAGAAACTTATTGTTTTGTTTAGGGTTATTTAGATAGAGTTGTAATGACATTATTTTATATTTCGACATATTTTTTCTAAAAAAAATGAAAACTACTTCTTAACATAATCATACTATACTCAATCAGGTTCATAAACCACAGTTTGATGTAAACAAAAACTTCCTTTGTGAAAGAGATTTCCATAGCGCTATAAATACACTGTGCTACTAGACTACAAAGTAGAAATGACTATATGTCATAAAACATGACAAATGTTAATACATGCATACAGTTAAGACAAAAAGAAGAGAACGGCTATTCGAGTGCCGACTGCGGCGCGTGCCACAATGAGGAAATGCTTCGGATGTCATGTCCAAGCGGATGACATGCCATCATATTACATAAATGCGCTACTTACTGACCGCCCGCGCTCGCGTTGCACCCGGCCATTCACTTGCTAAACTATGATAAGTTACATGTTTGAGCTTCTATCTGAAAAGTGATGAATACATTTAAGCCAGTACGAGACTTCGTGACAGAATGTAATTTTTAATGCAAGCAAGTAAAATTATTGTTTCAAAAATATATCGTACTCGTCTATTTAATTTAGGCCCTGATGACGACTGAAGTTACAATGGACTCTACCATCGGCTCGGAAATACACATAACTGAGAAGATTCTAGAAAAATGAATTAATAAGTATTATCATAATACATGAAAAAACCTTGGTATGTAACGGTACAAAAATCATTGTTTCTTTGATCGTTTTTGACTGAGAATTAAACGTGAATCTACGTATTTATTTTTGCAAGATAAAAACAAGTGCAAGTACATGAGGTGCGAAATCTATACCTTGCATGCATGATTCAATAACGAGCAATTGTGGTCTTCTTCCGGAGTCGACGACGTCGCGGCGCCACGGTCCATTCACATTACAACACGTAGAACTGGCCTCGCTCGCTACAACATAAAATACCTATAGTTACACTTAAAGTAAAACAAATCTGACCTAATTAATTGTAGGTTCTTGCTATATTTGAAGTGCTACGAAAATGCTACGAGAGGTTATAAAGTTTGTATACGTTTGATGGGCTTATTTTCAAAATAATATATTTCATATTGAAAAATATAATAAGGATATTTTAAAAATATGAAAACAAGAATCCACATTATAGTATGCCGATGGCATAGTTCCCAAATATTTCATAAAATAAAATTAAAAACCATATCAGTAAAGTAGAAACGTGCTTGTATTAAGTGAGTTGTATATAATAAAGAAAATTATTGAAGAAATATAATTCTGTGACCTTCTAGCTCATGGTATTATTGTAATCGCTCGGCATCGGGCGCCGTGTGTTTATTGGATAATAAGGCAATCCCGCGGCGTTGCTTGGTCGCGATCAATTGAATGATTGCTGGCAGTCGTCATAGCTACGCAGCGCCACACGCTCAGCTCATGGACGTCTACAAATACTCCTACCATCTGTAACTCGCTTCTTATCCTACACTACAACTCACCGCCAAGGACTAAGCATATTTATTGATGTCAATATTATAAAAAAATATATCAATAATATAATTATGTTGTATTAATTAATTAATAATTTAAACAACTAATAGTTATCCCTGACTTACTTTCATTCTACATAAGATTGTACATAATTCATAACATTTGTTTTATTTAAATTAAATGAATATGGAGAAACGGGTAAGATAATATGTATAAGACATTATATGAATTTTAATTTTTGTGTAATTTTCAAGAATTTAAACTATTTTAGAATTTACTTATTTGTAACTAAGAATTTAAATTAGTATTCATGAAATAGTATAATATTTTAATTTAATCTATTCGAGTTATATATCTTTCCCACTAAACAATCATAATCGAGTTTGTTTCAGTGAGTATGGGTCCATAACGACCTTACTTCTAATACGTACCTAAATTATTCAATCAGGTAAATCAGTAATCAGTACTAGTAATTTTCGACAACCATGAATTTCAAATATTAAAATAAATTACACAATTAAGTACAAGTAGAAAATAATAAATAAGTAGAAAAAGTATTCGCTTGGCAGCGATTTGGGTATTTTTTTTTATTTATAAATAGTAGTAGAAAATAAAAAGCTTATTTCCATATTTTGTTGGACTAAAGCCACTGAAACTAAAGTTCACGTTTAAGTTCACCAGCCCACATTACAAATGCTCTAATACATTTCCACTTTAGAAATACCGCAGAGATAATAAAGAAAGACTAACAAATACGAGTCTCATCAGATTACCGACGGTAACAAAGTGCGGGCCACTTTTCCGCATTTTTATCGTGGAATAAAAAGCCGCTAGGTTGCGGGCGTGAACCACCACAGCCACGCCACGGTGCTTGGGTCCACGTGAACCAGCCCAATTAATGTTTAGTGATGTTAATTAATGGATCAACGTGGCGGCCTGACGTCGTGTGTCGTGCCTATCAGTGCGGAAACACTACAGGTGTCTTAGTTGTTCTAAAATTTGGTCTAGACTGCAGTGCTTATAAAATAAAACTATGTAATTAGTTTCGTTACTGTAACTGTAACGGGGCTTTAAAGTTTAAGCTTGATTTTTAATGACAACAAGAATTTAATGGTAACATTTTCTGATAGAAGAGTATTAGTTTTCATGGTCTACCAAAATCTTGTTTGACTGGAGGTCATTTTAATATTCAGTAAATATTCAGGATTATTCAATCTATATCAAAGTTTATGTTTTTTTTTGTTTGCTCAATATGAAAACAATCTTATTTATGGGTAAAACTTATCAACCGTATGTCTACAAACACAATTTAAATGTGAAAAGTAATTTTCATTGTAAGTAAAGCAAATTCATAAAAGATTTATTCATAAATGGTTACAGACCTTAATTAACACCTTGGTATCTTGTTGGGGCTCTTTAGTATGCTAAGAATAATACATTATTAGCATGTGTTAAATAATTTAGAATTAAAATAATAATCGTAACATAAGGTGAGATCGTGTGAACCAACTTACAAAAAGTAGTAATGCATGTCGCAGGGATATGAGGATACCAGGAATTTCACGAAATTTCTAGAAATACGATAAAATGACGGCAAATATCAAATATTCTTGTTAATTACGTCTTCTCACTAAAATGTTGTGATATGGCAAAATACCTAATAAACAAAAAAATAACCAACCTAAACGATCCGTGTCGATTTTAAACGGGATGTTTTCTCTACAGACCATAAATTGTGAAATCTTGGTGACCAAGTAATACATAGGTCGAATTTTATTCTCTAGTTTTTTGTCATTTTACTAGATTTAGTTTAGTGAAACGACATATCACTGAAATCATATTAGTATTTTGTCATATCACTAAACATTTTTAGGGAGAAGACGTAATAAACAAGAATATTCGACATCTACCGTGATTTTGTAATATAGTACCTACCTAGGAATTTCTTGAAATCCTTGGTATCCTTATTTTCCTACGACATTCATACAAATGCATGTTACCAATTAATACAAGAGCTATAAAATGCGTTTAATGATTGCGCATAGAGTGGCTATAAATACTAGGTAATAGATAGGTGTTGGCTCGTGTTTATCAACCTGTATGCACTTTATATCTACATCTAATTGGCGAAGAAAACATAACGGTCGCTGCGGCTATATTTTTCTCGATTACTTCTCTTACATACTAGACATAGTTAATGGAGCTGGAACTTTATAAATAAAATTGTGAAAGTTTTAGTAGACGATATTAGAAAATCTTTTCTCATTATATAGGTATAATGTTAAATAGGTCATAATATAATTCCAATATCTTAATCATATTTTGTACTATATTCGAATAGAGGTTCTTCGAAAACAAATTATTGGCTGTTCCTTATGAGTAACTACTCAAATATTACCTAATATCTTTTTTTTTCATGGGAAAAATATATGAGGGACAGTAAAGCTCTTGTGAATTTTATTGGTAAATCAATTAGATTGAGATTGATATACATTCTTAATCGGTTTTAATTTGTCGTTTACACTTCAAGGTTGATTGGAAATTAACTTTTTACACTGTCCCAGTCCCTATAGTAGTTAGCAGTTTTTTTCAGTAAAAAAAGTATTTTTCTGGTATTACCTACTCAGAAACCAAGTGGGAAATTCCGATAAGCAAAACTATAATGATCATCAGCACCAATTGATCCAAATTCAGCATAAACAACTCGGTTCAACGTACCGAGACCAGTTTTTATTGTATTAGCAACAGTTAAAACATTCCGTGCTTAAATTGTTTTCATATATTTTTTATGGACAACATTTTTTCCAGTGATTTTCAAGCTGCGTACGTACCCTACCCTAGTTACCTAAGTTACTGTAACTAACAAGGTCAAAGTTGGTATTAGGTTCACATAGAGTATTTTCCTTATGGCGACTAATGTCAATTTAAATTATCGATTCACCGGAAGAGATAGTTGTCTTTAGCCAGACATAATCTCCTGAAACACACATTTACTAGTTCAAGAGATGTCTACTGTCAATCAATTCATTTTTGATATCAGTTCCCCAATCCTCTCATACACCTAACATATATTACGTATCCTTAATAATAAATTAAAAAATATAATAATTAAGTGAGTGCAAAAGATAGACCTTCATTATACCTACAATATGATACGTAGATAACAAAATATGGGGAAGGCCTTAGGCTAATTTTATTCCTAAACGAAACATCGTGGCGAATGCTAATTATTTTTTTTGCAATTTGTTCATGTTTTTATGGTCATAAAACTACGAACAAATGAAAAAAAATGACATTTCCATTAGCTGTTAAAATGATAACCCTTCAACGAACTTCCCCTAAAAAATCCGACACCAATCGCCAAACAAGGTTCGATTCTCATACAAATCAAACACCAAATGTTGACTAACCCCGAGTTCAGTGTTCTCATTTAAAGTTTTCCCATAAACTTCGAAAAATAGTCGTCGACACGTCGTCGCCCGTATTTGTTGGGAGAGCGGCAAACTGCGAGCGCAAACAACTATGTATGTAGTGGTCAAATCCCCTTAAGTAGGCAGCGGGTCAATATTTTTGTTAATAATTTAGTGGTGCGTTGATTCCCACGGCACCCACGACCGTCGACGGCCCGTCCGCGTCCACGCCAGTAATGGAGAGGGCTCGGTTACAGATCACACCCTCCCGTAACAAGCAGCGCTCTGTTTGAACACTCTTGAGTTCCTTACACGGAAAACTGGTGATGACTTTTGTAGTAACAAACGTCAATTATTTTGCTTACAATGTAGAGAATGGATACGCTGCAATTTGTTTGTGCAGATACTTTGTATTTTTCTCGAAACATGAACAAAGCAAGAAGTTGGTCAATGAACAAATCGACAATACAATCTTCAAACAAAAGATAATTAAGATGTGATGTAATAGTGATTGCTAAAGTGAGAACAAAGGGGAGCCGAAAAACTGCAAATGAAATACGCAACGATGATACCATACCACTTTCTTATTACTTAGCTTACTAATGCTTATCTAGAAAAAAGCAATAGAAATAAGTAGGTAACAGCATTTCAACAGCTCTATAAAGTACGTAAATAAGATTCTGAAGGTCAATTTTAAACTTTCGATATATTAAATGCTAGGTAAAATATCTTCAATACCCTTTTAAAATATTTTTTTCTGGCTTCGTTATAGTTCATTAGAAATGAAATGCAGGTGTGAAGTAGTTAGGCGCCGCGCTGAGGGCACGTGGTGTGAATTGCAAATAACATCGCGTTCTACTGGTTTCCGACATTCCTTGGTCACGACGCGACTTAACATGTTTATTATTTATGATACCAAAATAATAAAGACAAAGCTTTATTATTTGAAATCACAAAACAAGAGCAATAAAACAATCATAAAACATAGTACCAAATTAAAAAGCTTATAAAAATAACCCAATGTACAATTAACAAAAATAAAAAGCTTTTAAATATAACAATTGCAAAAGAAGATAAACAAAAAAATAATAATTATTAGTGATGTGATACTAAAAAGAACTCTAAACTCAGTATATGCTGTTCAGTGCTGTTCTGTGCAAGCAACATCAGCAATGATTTTCAGTGGAGACCCTTGAAAGAGAAGATAATGTAAGATGATCTTGCTAAAGTTATATAAGTTTCACGTCAATTAAGCCAAGACAGCAGATAACCATCAGATAGGCCATCAGAGACGAGTGGCGGCGTGTTGTGAAGCTTGCCACCAACATCTGAAGTGATGACCACGACCACTCTGTCAAGAGTGACAACGACAAAGTATATAGCAGATAACTCAAGAAAAGTTATAGTTTATTAATTTAGGACAACCAGTGGTTATTACATTATAAATAACACTATAAACTAATTAAAATAAAAACAAAAGTACCTAAATACACAACCTATTAGGTGCCACAACATGCAAACAACACAAACTTGTATCTAAATATAATTTGAAAAAAGAAACAATAAATAATAATTAAAACTGTAGTTCAAACAATTAAAATTAGTCATAACATTTTAGGAAAAGGAACAATGAATAAAAAAGAAACTTACTTACTTAGTTCTTACCTATAGACCGATAGATCATTTACCTATTAGATAAGTATTCCTTTTGTTTCGAACCATATTTTCCTGAGATCCTACTGACAAGCTCAGTGTTGGAGAAGGTGTTTTCCTTACTAAAACTTTCACAGCTTTTTCAAAACACCGCAATCCACGTTATTAATTATGACTTGTGAAGCTTTTCAATTAGTGGTCTCGTGGGATCTTTTAAATCTGTTTAAAATTAATTACTTAGTTACCAGCAAATGGCTAAAAACAAAACAGTTTTAATCTGTAGTTCGTTAGAGATTATCAAGTGTGTTCTAGATTAGAGCGGTTATGTTTTAAAAGATGCTATTTTTACGAAAATCCAGTAGGAATGGAATGATTGCCACTAACGACAAAATGATTTAACTGAGTAATTATACCAAGGATATTATATTATAACCTGTGATGTTTATATGATTCAATTTTAAAATATTTTTCTCATAGTATACTCGTATCTTAATTTAATTTTTTTTAATTATTCGTAATAGGCTTCAATTATTTATTATTAAGTATTGCGTGCGTGCATGTTGAAATCGCAGGCTCTGGTAGGAAATCGTGCTAAGTGCATTGTTATGTTTGATGTAAAATTTTTTGAGCACAAATTGATGCAAGGCTACTATTGTTTGAACAACAGTGCGAAATGTGGAGCACTAATATGAGACTTGTAAACATTGGAAGGTTGTTTCCAAACTTATTGTGTAACAAAATAAAACGTTTACATTTTAGGAACACCATTCAATAACAGCTAACCGTATTTCCTATTAGAAAAATATTTGAAGATATTCATTGAGCGGTTATTTTTTTAATGAAGTCAACTAATTATTTTTAGGTAACTAATGTTCAAAGCATTATTTATTGGTAACAGATAATTTAATATTCTAATTGTAGCCCATATTCTAGTAGTTTATTCAAATCATATGAATTATGCGGCAGTCAAAGACTTTACAATAGGATTTGCTCTAACGACTTCCGCAGTATTTTTACATAAGTATGCGCGGGCAACCATCAATGGGTGCACTTGAAAAACCTGTGAATGGATGAACGACAAAGGGAGCGACGCACCAAAACAATAACAATGCCGACACCGGCGCGTGCGCAGCGTACGCAAGTGTAACAAATTGTTTTTTACTCCCGATAACAATATGCCGTCATACTATTAAATAGACAGTGATTTAAAGCTATTTTATTTATGTAGGTACTTAGATCACTAATTCTGTAATATTAATGGCGTAAATATGAACAAGGTACCGTACATACCTATGTGCCAGCAGCTACCTGTATTGCTTTGAGTATATTAAAAAGTAAAGTATTTTTGTATGGCGACATAGCGGAACTGGACATACCTTTAAACTATTTATGAATCAGAGTTGTCAACGCCGTAGGTCCATTCCAACATGTTCCGGTAACATTCGGTGTTCATTGATGAAATCTGAGTCATTGTGGAACCGCGCCGACCGCAACCGGAAGGCCGCTGGAGGACGGACGCGGCCGGACGTTGCCTTTGCGCATTGTAAATCTATCGATTTCTAATACAATCGGTTACTTTTCGTACACACTGAAGTACAATGAGTACAAGTATTTTGAGCAGAAAGAATAATTATTACCTACTATATCTAAAATTACATAAACTATTTGTAAGTAATTTTGGACGTAATCACTAATTTGAGAATTTATTTAGTATCGTCGTATACACATGGGTAGATTATTTATTTTTTATCGTGTAATATTTTTTTTAAATACTATAGGTATCTAAACAAAGTGCACATAAATTATACCTAAGTGTCAATGAATTGAGTTGGAATGAATCAAAGATATCAATTACTTTAATCAGGTTGGTGCAGACAATACCGCAATGCACCTGCATCATAGATTAAATATTTTATTTGTATAGAGAGGTAATGATATGACTCTGAGCAGTGTGTGGAAATATATTATATTTTGTTTGGTCTAATTGGGAAAAATATATTTATTTTATTAGACCAATTATTTCATTTAAGATTTGGGGTAGCAAGTTCATATTTTTAATGATCTTTGTGTTATCTGTTGAGAAATGACGAAGAATATACACATTGAACACAAACAACACACAAAATATACATATTGAACCATGATGGTAACTTAGCTCAGAAAGCTTTAATCCATTGCATAATTCCATATTTAAAGTAGATTTAATTCATATAAGTACCTAATGTATATTGATACGTACTTACGTAAAGAGCATGCGGCATATCTGTCTTTTAATTAATCTGTGATACCTATCACAAACATTTTTACTGAATTGAAAAGGCTACCGCGACGGCCGTACGTGCTCGCACTACGGTATATGCGGATAGCTGCTTGCTATGGAAAGAATTCATTCAATACTCGAAGCCTTTCGTACAATGACATCAGTTAACTTTTTCATACCTTCATACTTTTAAAGAAATGTTTCATTAAGCTTTTCATGCGGTTGTTTACTTTTCACAAGCCCATATAATGGAACAATGGACGAGATAGACGAAACGTAACGGACGTCCCCTGGCGTTTGAGTATTTACAATAGAAACGGAACGTGAGAATGTTGTTTTAAACTAACTTTATCCTGAAGGTGTTCCCTACGTGCTCCTACAATGAAACCGTTGGACAGACAATTTTTACACTTTGTTGTGTAGGCGGCCTAACACAAAAGATGTCATAAACAATATCTATCGGCCGGTCTATGATACACCTAAGCTGCCGCACCCGCATACAATCACGTAATTATTTTTAAGGCGCGGAAATGCAATTGTTTTCTATTGACTGTAGCCCGTGGGAAAATAGATGTTCTTTTTTGCATACCGATACCGTACAAAAACGTTTCCTGTTTATCTGCAATTAGCTGAGCTGCGAAGTATTGTTTAATTATTTCCAACGCTTGTAGATTCATATTTGAATTCCGTAATAATTTTATGAAATTAATTATCAAACCATTAAATTCCAGTTTAGTTTTTATTATAGTTTTAAATAAGACCTGTACCTGTATTTTCCCAAAATATGGTACATACCTAGCTATTTTTTATTTGATACCTACCTACCTATGTTAAAAACCTACGTCCTTCTTCATAATATCATAGGTTATCTGCGTGCAAAATTGTATCGCAATCGATTCAGTGGTTTAGGCGTGAAAAGGTAACAACAAAAAAACTCACTTTCGCTCTTATAATATTAGTAAAGCTTTAACTACTTAGTGATTTAGGTTCTGATTGGCATACGATAAATGCCGTAACATACGATATAGTCAGGCATTGTTATTTTACTTACATATACCTACCTACCTACTAATTATAAAGAGGTAAACTTTGTTTCTTAGTTTGGGTGTAGGATGTAATCCCCGGACAGTAGTACTACTGCAGGGCAATTGTGTAACTTGCTTCCGATAGCGATGGCTCTCGTAATCATCATATAATTTTGGTATTGTCTTAGGTGAGCCACAACGAATTTGCCATTGTATTTTCTTCCCATAACAATTAATCATTTTACATTAGCCATCGGAATGAAAAAAGATAGACAATACCGAAAATAAAAGTCGATTACGTGAGCTATTGCTATACTTAATTACGAGACAGTTACAGTTGTCCTTTAGAAAACTTATTTGTTCCGGAGAACCTAATAGATAACTTTTTATCACGGGAATCCAATTGAATCCGCGGGGAATACCTAGCTAGTAGTAATATAGATAATGTAAATATCATTAGACGTACCTGCACAGTCTGATCGATGGTGGTCTGACATCCGGCGGACACTCGCTTGCTTCCGTCCCTCTATTGTCCTTCCCCCTGATTATTAACCATATTAACCTCCGCAATGAACCCTACAAGTGTATCCCGTACGATATGCGTGCGTATGCGCTTCCGAGCATAGTAATGAGTAATATGTAAGTACTTGAAATAACTAGGTAAGGAAAGTTTGTATGTATGACGAAAAGATTTATAATTTAAGTGCTGCCCACAGCCTCCCATTTATTTTGTGGTCTCTGATTGTTAATGTAAAATAAGATTAACTTTTGTATACTTATCACAAAAAAACTGCACAAGTGCGAGTCTGACTCGCGCACCGAGGATCCCGTGAAGAAAAAAATTCCTATGTTATTTTAAATACCTACCCATAGACTTCTTATAGGTTTTACTAATAATAAAGCTGAAGAGTTTGATTGTTTGTTTGAACGCGCTAATCTCTGGTGTTACATGTCCGATTCGAAAAATTCTTTCACTAATAAGAAGCTACATTAATCCCGAAGGTTATGGCTACTTTTTATCCCGGGAACGCGAATGGAACCGCGGGGAACAGCTAGTCTTAGATAAAGAACTATTTTCTGTATTTTTTTCAAAATTTTAGACAGTCTTTTTTGAGATACCCCAAATTTTGCCCTCAGGAGTGGTTACCTAAATGTTGCGCGGTTGAAAGCCTTCTGCGCTCCCCGATTTTCCGGTAAGTTTGATGCAGCCATCAGAGGCTACCACCAATTATAGTAAAAAAAATCCTAACAATTAAAAGTTACTTTTAGAACATGCGGGTAAAATTGCGGGGCGAAAGCTAAGTAGGTATGAGACCTTTAAATCCAATGCAACATTTATTTAGCTAACGATTTCACATTACTACAACTTGAAATTACATGAAAAGGGAAGTCAGATAAATGCTAATTGATCCGTTTAAAAGACCGTAAAAACGTAGTAATCACCGGCACAGACGATTAAACAAAATGTTTACTGTCCAAATTACATTAAATGTTGCTGTTTTTGACTTCAAAGTAGATATGCAGTGCAACATTGTAACAATTTTTTTTTCAAAAAAAGTTACCTATAAGAAAGGACAGGATTAACAAAGATCTAAATAATCAAAGCCTCTTTGTTGAAAGTTAAAACGTTCTGTGTATATTCTAAGCTTATACATATTAATAAGCATAAAACTAACACACATGTTAATAAAGACGAGATTTATCAGAGGCGTATCACGCGCTTTCCTCGATATTTTGTGGGGAGTGGAGACGGCAGGTGCGTATGCGCACGTGCGTTCCAGCTTTGAAGGCATCTCTTGTGGATTACATACAATTTCTATTAAGAGAGTGTAGGCACAAAAAAAAATTAGTCCCTCGAATATAAATAGACTTGATAGAATACATTACGATTTCTTATAGTTCGCTAATTTCTAAATTTGTAGGTACTTTGGTATAAAACAAATTCGCAGTCTGCTTTTTCTAAATCAGGCAACAGATTTTGATACGATATTCACCAATAAAAAGAGCAATAAACGAAGAAGGTTTTGCAGGTATATAAATTGCACCCTTGCGAAGTCGGGGCGAGTCGCTAGTTTTATTTAAATCTTGTTTTCATTTGACCAATAAAGTTATGTTAAGGAATTTTATTGAAAAAAGCTTCAAGCTAGTCAAACTCAAAACCTTACTACTTGAGTGAAGTCATGTCTCGAAAAGGGCAAGAGTTAACGTATTTTATGTCCATATTAGTTTCAGTAGAAAGAATGCAGCTCCCATTGATTTGTATCGGAAGCGTCCAATTTTCAAGTCTACAAAGCAATCGTAACATTCTGAAACTAAATCATTACTGCGGTCACACTACGTGTATTTTTAACACCTGCTTCAAAATATTATTTAACGCTTCGATAACAATGTTAAAAATATAATAGAGATGGTATTTTGTCCGGCCATTACTGCGGAGGCATATACACTATTCAAATGAAGTACCGGTGATGCCTGTTCGTTCATTGTTGAACTGTAGGGCAATCATGTAACTTTGTTGCAATCAGTTTCAATCTTTTAATTGTTACAAATTTTACAATATCGAAAATGTTTCCATGTTCCATTGCTCATGAAACTACCAAAACTTGAAAAAGTTTTTGAAAACCGCTATATTTAACTAGTTTCAATTAAAAATTTATTGAAACTGATTGCAACAAAGTTACGTGATTGCCCCACTGAAGTCACGGTGGTAGAGTAACTAGTTCGCTACTAGACAATAGCAGTCGACGTCGACAATGTGGCAAGTCACCGTGGCTGTCGAGTCAAGTAGATTGTTGTCACAATGTCACCGTGTTACTTGACACCACCACGTAAACCTGTCTAGCCTCATACCATTTCTATAATTACCGTACACTACAGCAAACATAGAACAGACTGAGCAAGCGCAGTGCAATAAGTATTTTGTACGTTTATACTATTATTTATTCTGTGGTTGAAGTAATTAGCAGACCCAATCGAAACTCGTGATATAGGTATATAGAATTTTTGTTTATTGCAATTCGAATTCAACATTTCATATTACTGGAGTACAGAAGATCTGAAAATCGTTGCTAGTTACCTAGTGTACCTTTACCTTTGCTTTGTACGTCCATCTGCTCAAAATGTCACATGTCGCTTGACACGTGAATATAAATGAAAAACATAAGTTAAACTCTCCTGTCCGCGGCATTTGGTAATGTCAATTCATGTCCACCCTTAAGTGCCCTTTAGTAAAAGAACACGAAAGTACAATCGGCCGGAAACGGAAGGCGCGCGTTTCGCGATCTCTCGGCGAAATTCGGGTGGCAGCTGCGCGTGCGCCGCCGCTGCACCAGCTGCTATCTAATAGGTCATTTCCGCTTTATTTGCTGTTCAGACGCCACAGTTTAAAAGTGTCTAGAATTACTCAACATAGCAGTGTGATTAAAACTATACGGCACACCTGACAAAGAAGAGTCTACTTTTGCATCGACTTCATCAACTACTACAAAGAGGGACAATATTTTTAGATCATAAAGTTATGACATTAAAGGAGCATTATCCTTATCTTAAAATAGGCTACGGGGGAGAGACCGAGCTTCCGCCGATTTATCACCTGGATTAGAAAAAAAAAATCTCCTAAGAGATTGCAGCGAGGACGAGCCAAATGAAAAACATTAAACATTTTTAGCATATGAACCCACGCACGAGGGTGATGTCTAGGAGTCCCCTCTCCAAAAAATATTTTTGATCAAACAAAAACTATCACGGTTGTAATTTCTTTTCGATTGTTTTCAGCTTCAACGGAAGTCGTTCCTACAGATGTTTAGTTTTTTTTCTGCTGGTTCCAAAATAGAAATATTTGAATGTTCGAGAGACATGTAAACTTTTTCATTTTTTGTTGCAGTGTTACAAATTGTTCATATAAAGTTGCCGTCTATCGGCTCTGTCTTTATTAATTTCTTGTTATCGCAAGCGCAGTTTAATAAAGCTTCACAATTTATGAAGTCCTGACATTTGCAGGAAGCATTACTAACAGAGGCAGGACTTTTAGTGGTTTCCTTTATGTTGAGTTGGGCTGTTTGTATCCGTTTTAATTTGCAATAATATTTCTATCCTAACAATTTAAATAAAAAAGGTAACATAACGTAAGCTTTTATGTGATAATAAAAAACAAAACAATCGCATTACAATAATTTCTCTACATTGCTTTGACAAGATCTTTTAATGGTTGATGCTGAGTCACTTTAACTTCGTTAACCCTGTGTATAAAAAGCACACGTTATAAAAAGTCCTCGGTAACTCGATTACCCACAAGGGAGCTCGCAATGTCGACTCCATCTGTCAGCGAAACCCTCCAGTGTAGTGGAGGTACAAAAAGCCACGCGCCTAAATTCCTCCTTCCGCCAACCTGCTTCCGGCACAACACTATTGTGGGGTCTATTGAGTGCCTACCTTTGTCCGTCAAAAGTATTATTTAATCCAAGTTCTTACCTCCACCTTTTAGATTAAGTGCCAACTCTACATGTATAAGTAAACAAAAAATACAATGAACTTCAGTTTTATCGCATCAAAATATAAATGCAGTCGTAAATTCAAAATTATTGTTTTAAAACGCAAGCTGACTTGTAATATACATTACAAATTACAATTCTGTATCAAGTAATAAAAACGGACATTAGAAATTGAAAATATGTACAAGAAAAGTCCGACCATCTGGGATCCTGCGATTGCGTTGAAACGTCGACACGCTTTGCGAAGGCGCCTCATTACAAACTGCATCGCTAGAACGTGTCATGTTTATTTTTGTTATTTTTACCGAGGTTTTATCCAAGCGTACGTCGTAATTTTTTATAAATGTTTACATTTCTTTGATATATGTACTTACGAGTACGTTATAATGAATGAATTTATTATTATCTTATTCATAGCTTGAGATTTTATTACATTTTATTGTAACCATAATTTTGTATGTTCGATGCGTTAAAAAAAAAAAAAAAAATTTTAGATACTTGCCATTGCTTTAACGTTATTATAATAGGATTACCCAATCATTTGCTGCAATCAAGAAAAACATGCCATTAGATAATTATCTCAAGTTTCAATTCACAGAAAAAACTAAACATTAGCAACAAATAGGCGCCTCGTAATCTTGTTACACATTTGTAAGTAGCTCCTGTAAAACGAGATTAAGCTCTTAACGCGCTTTGCAGCCATGATCCATTGTGTTTCTCTTGTAATCCTATTGTACGTACACAATCTAGCGCCTGGCGAAACCACCTTATCCGTGAACTTATCTCGTTCACAGTAGCACTGGGAATTACAGATTAGGTAATACGATACAAGTTCGACTACTTACGTTATCTGCTTGTATCTTCATCACAGAGCTTACGAAACCCAAACTTAAAAGCTGACTTAAACTGACATGAACCAGTTTAGCGTTACACTGCTCGCTGTTAATCTCTCTGGTGACAATTTATTAGGAACCGTGCGTAATGTAGCACGAATTTTAAATCTTACATTGTTTTTTCCAGTTTTATAATATCGGCATATTAGTTACCCATCCTGTCCGATCAAGATGTTATCTTTGCGAATTTTAATATGTAGGTACAATAAAAACGGTCTACCCAATGATTGTGTAATACTGAGAAGAATTTTAAATTACTTAACTATTGTTTTATATAAATTGAAACTTTCTAGGGAATCTATTTACGGTATGTCTGCACAGTAAGTTTCATTCTCATAGAGCCTAATCTTGAATGAATAAATTAATCTAATTGTATTACAGCGGTAGGACCTTGTCAAACTCGTCCCTAAGAACGAGTCTCGACATGCAGACAGACACTACTGTGACATGGCACTAATACATACATGTCTTTTGCAACATTGAAAATAACAAAGGCGATCTATCACAATTTGGCCCAGTTCGATAACATCTGGTGGGCAAGGTGTCTCGTACACTAACTAAACAATTATATGCCACACGTGCCCAAGGTACTTACTTACCAACAAGCTGCCGGATTATGGATCGTTGTTAGGGAAGCATAAAAATTTGAAACAAATAACCCCGAGGTATACGAGAGTATGAACTCTTTGAAAACAATGTTCTTGACAACCTTATATGGATAATTGTCTGAAGTTAATTGATGAATCATATAATTGATTAGTAACTGTCTCGAAAACATTAATATTTCAGAAAATAAATACCTAGTTCTATTATAGAAAACACATCATAGCTTATAATACAACCGAATCTGAATAGAAGAATTTTCTAAATAAATTACATTAGTTAATATCTGCGCCGGCCGGCACCCAGTCAAGGGCCCACGGATCAATCTGGCACATTAGCCGGGTGTTAATGCATTTTTTCTAAGACATGTGCTACTACACTGCTAATTTACCGAAAGGTGCTCGCTGCCGTGCGCTCGCACACACATTTAACATACGGTGGTCTATTTTGCTACACAATAGCTATTTCAACTCGATCTGCAAAATTCATGTAACATGTCGTATTTAATACAAAAAAAAAACGAAATGCTATACACAGTTATTTGAAATTCACTTATAGTGCTTTACGGGACTATTCATCGATCGATATGAACCACTTATATTATCAGACCAACTTTGACATCACAAAAATAATTCACTCTTTTCATACAAAACATAGATCTGTTATTCGAACAAAATGTATGAAAACTTTCAAATATTATTCACATTTTCAAATTTGGTATAATGAAAGTTGTTCATACCCCATAAAATGATTTACAATTGTGAATGGTGATTTACAAGTAACCCTGTTTTATGTTACTGTTAATAAGAACTTATTGATCGGACATATTGTTTTGACTCTTTCAAAATTCACAATTAAGTACTTGCAGGCCAAAAATTTAAAATTACAAGGTAGAGTTTGAGACACATTTGTTTCTCGTTTCGATATAGGTAGGTATACTGAAACTAATAAAATACAGGAAATACAGAAATTCGTTTTACATGTACGTAGAGGAACACGTAGAGCAATAAATTTGTTACTTCCGCCCATAACCTCAACCCCACCTTGCCGCCATGAAAACTATCGTAAAATTCACTTAACTCTCAAAGCAACCTAATACTTTCCGTGAAACCCCATGACGCAGCGAGGATCATAAATACAGAATAGTAACTAAAGGGGAATTGGCATAAATGATGACATACCCTTAACTGTTTGTTGAAGATCAAGGGATACTATAATAATATTTTCATTGAAGAAAGCAATTTTGCAAATTGAACATATGCGCTTTTGTCTCAAGGGGAAATGACAGTCCAGCATTGGAATTAAAACAGTCGTTAGTGAAGTCAGGGTTTGAACAATAATTGAGTAATTTTACAATAGCTTAAACAGTTAAGTTACCGAAAAACATGGTTTCCTTTCATTATTCTGATATTAGAAGAATTCCTTATATTTAATTCATTGTGCCGATGCAACTTCTTCATTATAGGTAAATTTTGTCAAAAAAATTTACTTTGCTGTTACAAATAAATCAAGACCGTAATATTTTAGATTGCGTTCATTCGATTTGCTTACATTATTCAAATGACGGAAATGTTGTTCCGACTCAAACAATAAATTGCCTTTGATTGCTTTTGATGATTATACGGTATATTTAACAACTAAGGTAAAATCACCCTAAATTTTGTGGCACAATAGGCTCACATACATACAATAGTATTTTGGTGTAATTGCATTTAATTGGTCGTGTCGCATTCAAATCGAGAATGTTCTTCTGAATAGACCTCGCGTCCTCTACAATTGGCATCCTTTCCTTTTCAGGGACATTTCACGGTACCCATAAATAACCGTCCATTTCTCAGTCTTTGATTACATATAATTGTAAGCAATTGTTATACTATCAGCTACTTTTATCAGTATTGATTCGAACAAAACAAAAGCGTTTATTGCGTGTAAAGCTGATATTTTTTTGGGCAGAATGGGTCTCGGCGCCAATAAGCCTGACGTCTGGGCACTATAGATCATTCCTTTCAAGCCTCTGTCCTAGATAGCGGCTAGAATAAAATGTATTTACGAGTAAATCTTGCCCGTCATGCCCTCTTTTGTTACGTAGTCTCCATGGTTTATTCTAGACTATAGGTATTATATCAATATCTACTAAAAGTAGGTTATATATTTTTCGTGTAACATAGACTAGGTTTTTTTTCCAAATGAGAGGAAATTTAATACATGAGAGGGGGGAAAATGGAAAAAATAGTCATACTGCTGCGGTCAGAAGTCAGCTTTGGGTTATTTATAAAAATTGAAACGAAAGAAAAAAGAAGTATGTAATGAGAAAATGAGAATTACTCAGACTGGTTGGCGCCGTTTTAGACAGCAGTGATATAGTCTCGAGTATAAAAATATACATCTTTTGTTTTTGTCGCCTTTTTGCGCCTCGTTTGCTTTATATAATGAAGTCTTCCTTTCATTGAATTGCTAAAATGCGACACTAACGCTAGTGTTCATACCTACTATACCTACTATTTTTAAGTTCATTATTGTCTTCAATTTTTTCTTGTAAACATTGTTTCCTTAAATTAAATTATAGTATAATTAAATTGGTCCAAGAGGAACAAAAAACTGAACAAGATCATTTCGTAGGTAGGTACAATTAACAACGTAACATCTGAACTAAAGATATACATTATCAAAATGTCTGTTAAAAATTAACCATGATGCAGAAATTTATAGTAAGTAAGCAGGTTTTTAAAGACATATATTCACAAAACACTTAGGTACCTACTCATCTTTCCATTTTAGGGATAGTTATTGAAAACTTTGATGAGTTCACTTACTTATGTTGCTGACTGTACCTACATAACATTGCACACGATAAATCAATAACTTCAGTTATCGACATAACTTCAGTGAAACCCGTCAAAAGCGGAAGACGTCGCGACTTTTCCCCTCCCAAACCCTAAGAATTTATTGCAATCCGATACAGTCATATAAGTATACTGTGCACAAAACTAGGGGAAACTGATCCCATGTCAACCACTTATGTACTGGAAACCGATCGATACACGAGAAAAATTTGCCCGCGACTTCTGAGAAAATAGGTTTTTCATGTAGCAGACTAACTTAAATAAATTCGCAACATTTTTTCTATATTGGACTAGCTTTTATAGTCTGGGTCAACTGTAGGATTCAATTTGGAGAAAAAATTGGTTGTCTTATTTTTCAGTAGGAAAAATATTCTTTTCGTAAATAAAAACAAAAGGAATAGATTTGTTTTTTTTTATATCGGACTATATTTTACTGTTCAACACAATTGGATTACGTGAATGGATTGATGAATGGATAAAAGTATCCTATGTTTATAATACTAGCCCAGGTTATGAAAAAATTATACTCTACAATTACACCTCCTCATTCGATTTTGTCACATTATTTGGCTTTTACGGCGCCATGATTGACCAACAAACAAAGAAACTAACTTTCGCTTAAATCTGGAATACCATTAGCGAAGTAACTTGGAATAAGATCTTGCATGCTTTTAGAAGACTGCTATAACACAGTTTATGTTTCCTTGGGACGGCATATTAGGGAAAATTAGAAAACCGCGTGTGCGTGCCGGTCGTTGACTTACCGGAATGGCCCGGCCGCGGCCATAATATTGTTATGAAATAAGATTGATTGTTCGTTTGTTGAATTATTTTTATATATTTTATTAAGTTAAGTTTGGTTTAATCAAGTATAAAGTATCTTTGAATAATCGTTTTCCTAACGGACTGTATGCTGTGCAAAATAAAACTTTTCAGTGTTGTAGTAGGTATTCGATACAAATACCTTTTATAGTTTAGGACTAAAATCCTGAAAGTTTAGCTAAACAATTTAAAATATCCCTGAATATTTATCTATTGGTTATATTCTATTTGTGCTTTTAATTATTATTCACATCTTGTATATGTAGTAAACGTCAATGGATTAAAGTATTTTTGTAATCCATTTGTTAAAAGCATAAGAAAGAGGTTTTCATGTCCAATTCGTACCTTTGTAGTGTTTTACCATTTTTCAATATCCAGGTGTATTATTAGTTCCCCATAGTCCATACTTCACGGAACCCGACTGTAATCTTGGTGAGTTATATTGCTATTTACTTGTAGGTATACAAGCCTCGTAATTACTATGGTGGTCACATAAATATTTCGGATAAGCGACCGAGGGGAAGTTGCCTTGATTAGCCATGCGGGTTTCTTAATATATGTATTATGCTGGTTTAGACTTTAAATACTCAACTTAAAATTTATTTCTGTTCGTATTTTAATAAATAACTAAAACATAACATTGTCGGTATAAACTTTCTTCGATTATGCGCTATTATTGTCAATTCGTTCTTATCTCGCAGAGAAAGCTTCCGATAAAGGAAAACGTGGGAGTTTGCTCGCAAAAGAAAGTATATAAAATGCCATAACAATACTGCAATTCAATTTTTAGCCACGTTTCTAGTGACATACTAGTTTCTTGAAATAATTAGCTATACGTAGAACAATTGGATGGCTGTAAACTTTATGCTGACACCAAAATGATAGAGCTTTTTTATGGCTTGAATTTAACGACTTGGGTAATAACAATCAGGCTATCATTTTGATGTGTTAAAGAAGGACAATTTATTATGTAACGTAAACACAGAATAGGTCTTAATATATAAAATTACTTAAGTAGGTACGAATGCGTGTAGGAGGTTAAACCAAAATATGCAAATGTTATTTTTATTTTAAAGTGGATATAAAGTATTACGAAACGTTTATCGCTAAACAGCCAGTGTTTAAAAAACCAGATAAGTAATGTTATATTCGTAGTTTTCACAGTAGCTAGATATTAAGGTTCAAAAGTTTTAAAAACTGACGAAATGTTACTAATGTAAAATGTCCATGACGATTACGAAAACATAAAAAAACAAAACGTTATTTAATCGGAAAATACGATCATTAAATATCATCAGTATTACATGAATGTAAAACAAAAAGCAGTTTTGAGTAGTTTTACTGGTGAATGTGATGGTATACCATCCACCTGCGCCCGACGACCGGACGGACGCGTGCGCAAGCGCAAGAAATGTGCAACTATATCCTTACGAGCTTTTGTTGAATTATTCACCGTAATATCATTAGGTTGATTATCTTTTCATAAAATACTTGAATGTATAAAGAGCTTTATATCCGAATTATGAACTGGTTTTCATTCAGCTGGGTTTCAGATAACATAGAGTATAGAGTGTACTATTTAAAAGAATATTTAGTTTGAGTAGATTTCACTTTTTTTTTTTACTATGTATAGGCCTGTATTTGAACACAATCTCACCGTGGTCAGTGATGATGTGGCCAATGATGGTAAGTACACAAAGCCTAGAAAGGAACTGGCTCTCAAGTGCAGCTGTCGCATAATACGCCTTAAGTGACTCAAATAATCTGGAAAATTATTACCATATAACTGAGTAGTAGATTAACGACGACTTGACAAATAATTATATTGCAGGGAAGCATAGCAACACGTAGCAGTGGTTGGTTAAGAACGTTCGCATTAACAACTGAAATGTAACAAGACAAGAAGTGTCCGCGCGTCCGCTCCATCCCGTGCCACTTTTTACTGCTACATTGCTTTCTGGCATCTTATGTTAGTTTGTATTGCACGTGTGGTACATTATCCCTATAAGTTATATTTCCGGCTTAAATTGACTATATTTATTAGAGTACTTGTGGATAGTGAATCAATTATATTTTTTGTCTACTTTGCGCCTAAAACTATAAAGTTGAAGCCTTGAATGGATCGTTATTTATCGGACTTAATAAAACCTGATAATTATGTACTATGTAATTACTATGTGGTATGTAGAAAAAAAGAATATTTTGCAACCGATATAGCATATCTGTATTTGTTACGGTTGACTCCCAGTAACCATTTCTGTCATTAAAACTTTAATTAAAAACGCTAAAGTTACTAGCGACGCTATTTACTCTTATTCAGTATTAATCCTAATTTATTAAATGTAGATTATAATTGTCTATTACATACTAATGAATACTTTAGAAGATATAAAAATAATTCTCGGGCTGGAGTCGTACGTTAATTATTTATTTGTATATTCTATGTTACTTATTTAAACGGTAAATATTAAGTACTTTTATTTAATTCAGTTTTTTTCTACATTACAGTCGTGTGAAGCTGGGGTGGGTCGCTAGTTTGTACTTACATTATATTGTAATTTTAGTGGCATTTTTCATGTAATTTCCTACAATGTACAAATTTTAATATGACGTCATGTTAGTATATTCGCTACTCGCGAACGAAAATAAAGTGCCAAGTTTCTCTTAGCATAATGTTCATACTTCACTGAAATATGATACCATTATAAAGTTGTCTTTATCTTATTTGGATGTCCAAATGGGGTCATAGAAATTCTTAACGACATTGTGTTGCGTAAATACAACTTTTGCAAATTTCGAAAAAATATGTTTATCAATACAAAATTTCGCACAGAAAAACATCTGGGATATATTAGATTTGACTACCACACTAGATGTGGTTAAGTTCCCAATGGAATAACTATCTATATATCTAGAGGATAGGTATCATTTCAAAACCAAATTCAAACCTCATTTATTCAGTTTAGGCCCTGTTAAGGTACTTATGAACATCCATAGTTACAATTATTACAATAGACTCTACCACCGCAGAACTGTTATTCAATTTCCCTAGTGACGTACATATATACCGCTGTAATAACTATAGGTAATCTGATTCAGCATTTACTGAGATGATCTTGGAATAAACCCGATAATTATTCTTTTCAAAACAAAACTTGGATTTATTAAATTTATAATTATCCTAGTCTGTTATAACTTATTGAAAGACAGCACAAGCAACAGGTAAATCTTATGTTAGTTACTACCGCAAATGAAAAAATAGTATCTAATCAACTATTGGTACAATTATAATATATATAATACGTATCTATCGTTAGCTTAGCAACACGTCGCGGTCGTTGGCTTCAGCTTTATAACTACAACTTAAAATTATCGTAATTATGATAATAAAGACAGCGTGTACAGTAACTTCCTCTAATTAGTGAAGACTGTCCAGGAAAAACTATACGAACAATTTAGCTTGTTAACTTAAGTTAATCGTTACGCTTTCTAAACATTATTTAGTAACGTTCCGCTTTTATTAGAACAACTGTATAATTAATTATCCCGCTTATCTTAACTTTTTAGCTCATTATAAAAACATTTTTCAAGAAATTAACTTATTTCGTTCATACAGTCATACAAGTAGATCGAACATACATAGGGGAAGACACTATACTATCTTTAATACGGAAGAGAATCAAATAGGACGGCACATTTAGAATATTTTCTAAATTTTAAAATTAGACTGGTATAGAAATGGATTGTACAAAGATTTACGAACAAAAGTTCTTAAAACTGTACCTACCAGTGAACATGTCCGTGGGAGCATTTTAGTGAGTGCGTGTGAACTAACCGCGACAATAGGCCGAGTACACACATGATGCACTGAGCAGCTCTGATTTAGAGGAGGCATTACGTCGAACAATGCCGTATCAGAGTGGCGCAATCATACGATAATTATGCGTCTATTGCGTAGGACGCATGGGAACGTGTGTCCTCAGACTAATTCTCGGTCACAGCAAATGCTTAACAATTGCCACGTTGATATATCCATAATAACACACATCTATAAGCACCGTCTTCCAGATTGTCGACAAGTACAATACCACTGTGTGTACTAACACAATTATATGTTGGAACTCGATCAACCTCTACCACTTGCGAGTAATATATTGTAGCAATTGTAATTTCTAAGTATAACTATAACCTAACCGTATCAGACCCTTCTTAGACTAAAAAGTCGTTACTTTGTTATACCTGCATATCAAATTTTGCGCCCGAAAAGGTAGGTATATTCCGATCTAGCCGAAGGTTTCCAAGCGCCGTAATTGTACCTATATGACGACACGCGGGAGCTCACCAATCTTGAACTGAATTTTTTGGGTTAAGTCTTTTGCTTCGGCCGAATGTTGTTGCGTGCGATAGCCGGCTACGGCTTCGTCCAGAAAACGACCTTTGGTCGGATACTAGAAATATGCTAATATCTCAACAGTTGATGAGATTTTATATTGTAGAAATACAACTATGAATGTTTTGAATGAAGGGTGTAGGGAAAAAAAGTCAGTATATTTTCCCTAAATTACTAACGAATTGTGACAAAAACAAATCCGCTTTTCGGGTAAAAGTCACAATTGAGATTTGGCAAAATGCTACTATAAAATTGTTGTCATTCGACGGCGCGGCAGCAGGCGACGCTTATTTTAATTCTGCACATTTCAGACTATTGAAAACGCCGACGATTACCGACGTAATATACCTACCTAAACATAAAAAAAAGTTTGGTGTGTTTTTCAGCCTAGGGAAATGCAAGATATCAACCTTCATATGATACAGTTATTTTTAAATACAAGGAAAAGTATTATATCTTTGCGTATCTACTATCTTTTTCCCATTTGATTCTTTCACAATTTTATTTCTCACGCATCTCTTCACAATCTTTCGGGCGGTAGCAGCATTAGTACTTTTTCTATTTAGAAATCACTGTATTAATCCTGTCTCTATTGTTCTACCGCCTACAATATAACGTCACATGTTGCACACTCTCTCGATACAGATCTTTGCAAGCTCCATCCATCACTCAGATACATTCTTGTCTGTCGTTTGAAGTAAGTCAAATTAGATATTGCATGTCATTCATTTGTTTCTTTTATAATAAAACTACTTACTGCTTTCAATTAAGTTACTTCAATTTCATGATTCAAGTGAGGTTAGATTAGAATCTAGTAAAATGATGTTTATATTTTAGAAATAACTGGTCTCATTTACATTCCACATTAAAGTCCAGAACGTTTTGATTAGCACAAAAGAGCAATGGCCAATAGTCCCGCCCATGCTATTACTAATTTGACAACCTTTTGCCGCATCATAGCGTGCGACACGCTAACATTCAACTATCAGCAAGCAAGCAATGTTACAGGAGTCGTATGAAAATGAATTTGTTCAGAAACGTGTACTTAGGCACGGAATACTTTATCATATCGATTATGAATTATGAAGCTAAATAACTGCGCTCTACGGATTAAATTATCTCAGAAAAGTATCTAGCTTTGAAAATGGTCACACATAATAATTGAAGTATCAAATAAAGATTCTATTAATAATATAAAAAAACATAAAAAAAATACATACATAAAAATACTTAGGGTATACGAACCAGTTTTATGAGAGACGGTTGTATGTAGGATTAATGATTCTCTCATGAATAAGACTTAAACTGTAAAAACAAACTACTTAAGTCTATGAAAAAGATATTAACTCTCTCTAACTGATTCCAAGATATTGGACATCTGTTACAATCGAGTCAGTAGAAACATTACTAATCCAATGTCTTCAAAATATGATATGTTTAACTGAGGAAACGTATAAATGCAGACAAACAGAGAACAGAGAAAATAAATACAGGTTATTTTAATACCGAGACGAGAGGATCGTTTATAATTATTCGCCCGTGGCCTACAGGGACGGCGCAATAAAATCGCAACCAAAACAAACAAGACAGTATACAAGACTCCTATGTCATTTGCTGATGACTTTTGCTATAGAATTGAAATAGTTTTATCTATTCATTGAAATATCGTAAGTAATCGTAATATAACGGATAAGTCACGAGTCTTTTTCATCGGGAACTTTAAATTTTTTCGAGAATCTCGATCGAGTCTTGATTGAAATTGATATTTGTACAGTTGAAAAACAAAAACAATGTTTCTCTGAATATATTATTATGGTCTGTCTAGTTAGATCAAACCATAGTAATTAAAACAGCTAAAATACAAGCATCTTCCTTTATTCACCAAATAGTGTGTAGTCTGATTTAGCATGTCATTACCCCGACGACATCCAAATGCTTCTAAGTGCGAACATGCCCTAAGCGTCGCGACGCCGAAGCAAAGAAAACATTGCAACAAAGCGGCGGGCGACGCGGATGTCGCCGGATTTAGACGCAGTCAGTCAGCTCGCCGTAAAGGATTTGCAATGCTCAGCTCTGTGAGCTTACCCCTCGTGTTGCGAATTGTTCAAACTAATTCTGTCGTTTGAACATCTTACCAAATTAGACATACTTACATACCATCGCAATTGGCGTAGAAGAATTAAAGTCATTCAATAAGGGCCGTTTGCTCGTGCATTTTAGTTAAAGTTACACTCAAAGTTAACTATTACCATGCTTTACCATGCATAAGGTAGATTAGATATCTTTCAAAACTGGTAGACCCGGAGAATTCATAAAATACTCAATTTTTAAAGTACATTTTTGGAGATATTATAACTATAAAAATGAAAAAGTATTACAATTTGTAATTTAATTAGTTATAAATAATATGTTAACGTGGGTGATTAGAATACAATTTAAATAGAATTACAAGGAGTAACTTGGTTTTTTAAAATCATATTTTTCGGCCTCGCTCGCTCTCACTGCCTTAGTCTGACCCGGAGATAAACGACGTGGATATGCACCACCCAAGCCTGTAGTCCGGGTCAAACCCGGAAGGTTGACATAGCCATCATCGTAAGAATAATTTCCCCGCTACTGCTTATGACTGAAGTCTAATATCATAGAATTATGTCAGCCGGAATGCGAAACAATCATTATAATGTACAAGCCCATTCGCGTACCTGTAACTGCGGTAAGCAGCGATACTTGCTCTGGCTTACTGCATTATAAAACCTGTATGCAGCTGAAACGTTAGTCCTTGAACCTCGGTGGAGTGCAGGCGCGTGCGCGTGCGGCTAGCGGGCCGGCCTTGTGACCTATTGCGCGGCCTTGCACATGTCCGTACCTAACTCCGCAAACCACCATACTATCGACCGCTATACTGAGCAGGTGCCTCAAAATAACTACAATTGGACAATTAATTTAATGTGGTCTTCGTTAGTCAGTCAACTATTTGTGGTAGCGGTTTCATGATAAGTAAAATGATCTATCTACTAAGTAGGTAAGGTTTTTGAAGATCGATAGGTTGTCATGGAGTAAATACATTTAAGCTATGTGTGAAAAGAAACTAGTACAAAAAATATATCGATATCCAACAGTGACACTTGTCGATATGCAAACACAAACAGGAGTGACGCGCGACTTCACTTGAAAATTTCAATAGATAAGTCAGCGTGTCGCGTGTCTGTCCCAAGAAGGCTACAGTCTAAGATATTGTGTACTTAGTAGGTATGACACCGACTATATTTCAGTGCGTTTAAAAGCTTTTTATATTGGTCTTAATTTTCTGTGTATAAGATTGAATATCCAATATGCCATAGGTAAATGTAACGTGGTTGGGCTGTGTCGGCTGTGGTTCAAACAAGTGGTGTTTGCAAGAGATAGCAGCTATCGCCTGAGAACGTCAAACAGGCGGGTCCGTCCCGCGTGCCACTGCCGCCCGCCACTTGCACAACAGAATCCTGTGCCGTGGAATATCTCTTAATAAGGTCGTTAGGCATCATCAACAAGCGTTATCCAATATCAAAAAATTAACTATTAAATAATTCATTGATTATGTTGCAAACACATATAAGATAACTAACTTCCGCCTCGCGGTTTCACCCACATTTCCAAGGTATCTTATGTTTTCCCGAGATAAAAAGTAGCTTAATATTATTCCAGGGTATGATCTATCTATGTGCCAAGTTTCATCCAAATCCGTTTAGTAGTTTATACGTGGAAGAGTAACAAACATTCATCCATACATCCATATTCACAAACTTTCGCATTTATAATATTAGTAAGATTATAAGTTTCATCGGCAGGAAAATTAAATAAGACGCAACACTAAAAATATTAACGAGTAGGTACCTAACTCAAAAAAAAGATATAATAGCTTCAAGAATACAGAACTCCAAAATATGTTATCTTGCTTTGATGCATTTTTATGTGTGCCCAAATACCGTACAAACCGGTTTTGCTAAAGGCTACTTAGTCACAAAATTAACTGTGCGAACCTTACTCTGCATTTGATTATCTCCGTTCTATCTAAAGGGAAACATTGTAGTCGTTTATGTTTTGCATAAATAGCTGAAGTTTACGAACCGGAGCGTACAATTTACTTTAGTACCTAATTGAATTCCCACCGCAAAGTGACCTTTCGATCTAATATCATTAAGTGCGAAAAGGAATTAACCAGAATTGGAATGACAATTTAGTGCGTTTGCAGCATATAGTATCTCCAGTGGTAGAATTAATTTGACGGGTGTCGGAACTACACCAATTGGTATGCGTAGAGCCTCGAGCACGTCCGTCTGTACGTCCGGCGGCGCGGCGCCCGCGTCGCGGATCAATGACGTATACACAAACATACCTACCAAGTATGTAAATTAACTAATCTGTCTATAATTGTAACTTACACATTCACGGTTGCACAACAGTTGATCAATTAACTGGTGTTATATTTTATTGCGGTTTATCATGCAAAAAAATGTTGTAATTGATTATTATTAATGTATAATTAAGTACAATTCAAGTAACGATTAAAATAAATTACTCATATAATTTACTAACTATTCAATAAAATAACCTAAGCAGTCAGGGCTTGCAAACTATCTCCATTGTAAGTACATAAGCGACAGTCACTAGTACGTTCATTACAAGCTAATAAACTTGAGCGTGTTTGTTGATTGAAGAAGAATCCATGCTGATAATCTCTCGTCAGTGGGCACGGAGCTCCGAGCGCGTGGAATGCAACAATCGATGTAAGTAAGTACAGGTGCGCACGAGCACACCTGCCGCTCTCCTCCATCTCGCCTGTTGTTTGGACTGCAGAGACAATTCGCAACCAAACTCGATACCGAGGTATCGATACAACCAATAAAGTTACTAAAAGTCCAACATTACTTCCTACTAATATTATAAATGCGAAAGTTTGTGAGTATGTAGTTATGTATGTTTGTTGCCCTTTCACGTAAAAACTAGTGAACGGATTTGGATGAAACTTGGCATATAGATAGATCATACCCTGGAATAATATATAGGCTACTTTTTATCCCAAAAAAACATGAGATACCCGGGAACGCGGGTGAAACCGCGCGGCGGAAGCTAGTTTTGTATAATTAGGTAACGCTACTTGAAAACACTAGATATCGTATGGATCGTATTTTGTGCATTTGTTGTAAGAAATAATATATTCTAGATATCATTTATATCACCAAGTATTTTTGTATAAAATAAGTTCATAGACATTAATGATAGTTATTCTATGTAGAGGTTCTTTATTTACTGTAGCTTCTCCAATTCCAATCGTAGTAGCTCTACTCCAATAGAGACATTAAACAAGCAATATGCATATTCACGAGATTCTTATCATGTTCATTATGGTGACGTATTTCTGATTTGAAACAGCCATTGGTAGCGTTCCTGTTTATGGGACAACCTTGATGTGCACCTGTGAGACCAGTTCCAGTCGGGTGCTGAAAAAAGCCCTATGCCTCTCGGCACCATGCAGACAAAGAGAAGCCCAAAGTGTTACCAAGCATCCATTACAAGAATTAAGTTTCAATGAGTTTCATGCGTATTTATATAAAATTGATTTAATGTAAATAGGTAGGTATAGTTAACATGTGTTGGCCCGTATTTTGCGATTTTAAGTCCCTATAGAAATTTATTTTGCGATTAGCGTCTGAGACGTATGTCAATTGATTATTCTATATTAGTATTAATACATATTTAAATCCTTACATTGATTCCTTATTAATAAATAACGGATATTTGTCAGAATTGGTTCCTTTCTACAGATTTATAATCCAATATGAATACATAGATAAATCTATAGTCAAAACCCTAAGGGTCGGTTGCTCGTACTTTTAGTTATAGTAAACGCAAACTTTAAACTTACTTACTTTAAACCATTATCATGCTTTGACCGTAGGATTAACTTTGACTTTGACCGATCTCCCTCGGTCGGTTATGGTTACGGTTAAAATTTTAGTTAAAGTGACACGAGCAACCCAGTTTACTTTCTTTCGGCGGTGAAACTTAACTATAACCGTAACCTAACTATAACCTTACTGTGACCGCGCTTTATGCAACCGACCCTAATTCTAATCACAAAATTACGACTTATGTGCGCTTGAAATTGACGTAATAAAATAAACGCCTGAAATATTCGTTAAAAATTCAAACTGCGGACCATAAATACAGATCTTATACCAGTCGCACCTTATTTCCCTCCAGTAGATCTTAATGCCAGTCGCACCTTATTTTTCCTCCAGCAGATCTTAATACCAGTCGCACCTTATTTCCCTCCAGTAGATCTTAATGCCCGTCGCACCTTATTTTCCTCCAGTAGATCTTAATGCCAATCGCATCTTATTTGTCCTCCGTAGTAAATTGATACATCATATGAACTTAGGTGAGATAAAAGTTTAATAGTAAAAAATATTTCGGAGTACCACTGTAGCTCGAAAATTTGTTGGTACTATACATACAGTAAGTACTGGTATATCCGGAGGGAAAGGAATGGACCGAATCCCGTTATTCCTGGAGTCGCGTCGCGTCCCATTCATACGCGCTCACTCGCCAGTCGCCACTGGACAGCCGGGAATCCTTGCAAATATTTGTGTTCCATATATCTCGGAATTTTATCACTGAAACATACTATGTATGTATAGTATAATAGTTATAGAGAATAGATAAAATATTGCCCAAGTTATTAATGTTGTTCCTTGGAATATAAATTTTTTACCTTAATTTCTAAATATACTTTTCCATGCTACATATAGATAGCTCCATAAATTCTGATCTCTTTAGGTATCTATATCTATCTATCTATACTAATAATAAAGCTGAAGAGTTTGTTTGTTTGAACGCGCTAATCACCGGAGTTACTGGTCCGATTAGAAAAAATATTTCACTAATAGGAAGCTACCCGAAAGTTATAGGCTACTTTTTATCTCGGCAACTCTAGTGAAACCGCGTGGAACAGCTATCTTCTATAACAAGGAGAGCAGCACTATGAATCGGTCTGTGTATCTTTAGTTAGAACTGATTATTAGTTTATCAGGTACTATCTAATGATTCTACTTCTACATAACCATTACGTGCAAAGCTGGTTACTATTCCAAAGGTGAATACAGTGGTCAGCGACATCGTCATCAATTAAGTAAATACAATAGTTAACGAATTAAATCCAAACGAGGTGTTCAAATATAAACAATACAAGATAGATTGCGTTTAAGATTATAGATACGGCCCGTTATAGCGGGGGCGGACGGCGCGGCGCGAGCAAACTCAGACGACCCATATGCGCCGCACGCCGTGTTGGATGTTGACCGAACGTGTTGCCTACACGCGCTCGGTGACCTAGCCAATCCATCTTAATCATTATTTTTACGTAGATACATTTATGTATGAAATTATATAATTGGGTCGAGATTTTCTTTTAGAAACTCCAGGAAAATTCATGATCTATAAAATTAGAACCTACACGAACATACCTACTACATATAATAATTATCTCCTTTGCTTTTTCGATTGAATACTTACTTTTTTCGCTATTAGGTATAGGTATTTACTCGTATTACCTTACAATTGCTTACAAGTATTCGTCATATGTGTATGATACAGTTTTATTATATGACCAACACCTTAACCAGTCTATAGGTACATTGAGTATCTGTAGTTAACACCAAACAGTGATTAAGAGTAGGATGTACGAAGCATTACAAGATACTATTTTTGTTTCTCGGATTTTTATGGAGTTTTCACAAGTAAACAAGTAAAATCTACTAATGGGAAACAATATTGATTAAATTCTACTCGAGCGAAACTACAGAAGAAAAGTTAAAGTAAATAAATGATAATCAGAAAGCCTTATTTCACACTAATTTAAATTGCCTTAACATAAAACAGTGGAAACTGTTAGCATATAAAAAGTCTAGCTTTCAATTAAAAAGAGATAATGATTGTCTAGGTAACATCAAAAAGACCGACGACATTTAACACTCAGGCGGATAATCGTACCTATGCATTGTGCTTCCGAGTCGGAAACCGCAAGCATTCCTTGCCTCGACAATGTTAAGGTGCATCTACACGGTACAAACTACCAGTACTATTATGTATTCTGTGACGGTACTCAGGGTTGACTGCGCGGTTTGTGGTAACAAGTAATGATGTATGTATTTAAAAAAAAGTTTACATTCGGGTTTTATAAAATATTTTTTTTTATAAAAAATCTGTAAAATTGTGACCTACATGTATACATCAAATTACAATACACATAATAACGAATACAGGCAAGCAAAAATCCTCGGTCTGGAATTAGCTTTTAGCTAGCTCTCGAATGACGATCATCGGCGCCGGCGCCGGAACCGTGAGAATCGCACTCATTGACAGCTCAACCGTGACAACGGAATCTACGCATAAAAAACCTGTCACGGGAATCACCAAATCGATTCTCGTCGACTCCGATGACATCTTTTATCGATTTATTAATACGTCTCATTTTAATCGATTTACATTATCGATTCTCGATGTTACGAATTAGGTATGGCACACGAGAAAAAAGTTAGTTTGAATCCGGCGGTAAACCTAAATATGAGATCGGTTGCATTGCGAGAGAGTATAATGGGATCAGAGCGATGCGTGGCGCCTGCTTCGGCGTCGTCGGCGGTCGCGGTGGCGGGGCGGCCGATCGCCTTCTCCGCTTCGGTAGTGTTTTAACATCAGTTAAGTTAGGGTTAAGGTGATTAAAACCGCTCGAGCGCGCGTGCCCGCGGGCAACGACGCGCCCTCGCGTATATCACATTCCAATATAAATTAGTTTTGGACGGATACTGGTTTATGTGCCGAAATAAGCTCTATGGGTATCCCAAACAATTAGCCGGTGGTTAGAGTATAAAGAGAGCTTTAGGCTTTCATTCACAAAAAAAACTTATTCGAGTTCATAGTATCGCCATGTGAATTGTAAATTATTTTTTTATAGGATAAAGCAACACATAATTGACGTTAAAGTTAAAGAAGAAAATAACAGTCATGAACAGGCGTCATTAATTTAGACGCATTGGAATTTACGATTGGTAATTGAGGAGTGCATTTCAAGTGGCTCCGGTTTGCGGTCGGCACTCGTCTGTCGCGGGGCACACGCGATGCCGTAGTGTTTTAGCATTTCGCCTTCAAAGGTGTGCTGCTGAAACTGAGCGCAATTTCTGAGTCTCGCCTGCGGCCATCACCAAATTACAACACACGCCGCCAGCATAATTGCGAGCGGCCGACCGACGGACGCGTGTGGGAACACCGACCGATTTATTAAGATTTAATCGCGCCCAATTAAAATACGCACCGCATTATTACGGAATACAAAAAGGTTATGCAAATTCGACAAGAGAGTTCACGTTCTCGAGCGCCACGCGAGCCGCCTGCTACGAGCCGGCCTCGCTACGACACGTAGCGCTACGCGAACAAAACAGGGTAGAGTAGAGATGCGCCTTGTTTCACATTTACAGCTCACGCAGCACACGAATGTATTGTGTTGTGTTGTATAACAATTCACTTGATTTTAGTTTATTTCCATTTTCATGAATACCTAATACAATCATTATAACGTTAAACAGTTTTAGACTTTCCTATTCAACAAGTAAAAACGATTACGATTTATTTGCTATTTATGTTGAATTTCACTCCTTATACAGCTGACTAATATTATAAATGCGAAAGTGAGTTTGTTTGTTTGTTATCTTTTCACGCCTAAACGTCTGAATCCATCGCGATGAAATTTGGCACGCGATAGATAGCCTATGTTATGGAGGGGGGATAGCTAGTATTTTATATTTATCTACACTTGCCTCCAAAATACATATAAAGCCTGAAAGTGTAGGTATGTAAAGAGTTAGATCGCGACGATAGCGTCTTCCCACGACAGGACGGACCTCCCTGGCGCGCATACATTACCAGAGCACGCATTGTCGTCGATGCGCCCGCGACGACGCGCGACGCCCCACTCGGCCACACGCATGCGCGACACCAACCAGCCTCCATGTCCGTACGCACCTAACTACCTATCCAATATCACCAATTTAAACTCTAATCTGAAATAACAATTAAGGAAGTTTCTTTGGAATCATCTGAGGACATAACTTCATAGATCATGAGGTTAAGGAATTGTTTCAATTCCAACAACGTTCTTTCAAGCTATAACTTTTTCACATAGCTTTTAATAGTTTTCAGGTAATTCAATTCATTGTATTTTCATCAAACATATCCAATAGGAGCTTGGATCGTTCCAGATCCAGAATCGGCATTAGCATGTTAATGAAGGGGCGTGGCACGTTCCGGCGGTTCCTCACAAATCACGTCCTGTGTCTCCCACGCGACCGGCACGGCGCGGCGCGCGCGCATCCTCGCCCCGTGATATATGCACTTTTTAATAACCAATTACATTGTCCACCTTACTCTGTTATTGTTACTATTTATTTATATTTTTATAACGATTTTTTATTTAAAAAATCTAGCTATTGGTGAATATTTTCTAAAATGTCTTATGTCCGCTTTTCACCAACCAATAACTTAGGCAACTCCTATAAAAACATGATAAATTGGTAAATTTTATATAAAAATCTGTAATTTCTCCTAATCTTTGGCATTTTTTACTGGTTCTAAAATAGTAATTTACATTCGTACCAAAACTTTCTCTTCTAATAACCTCTTATTCGTTGAAATCGTAACCGAGTTAGAACTCGCATCCTTTTATTACCCATTTATTTATATAAGTAGTGTGTAGTACCTATTTATGTAACGTAAGTATGTTATTATTAATATTAAACTAAAACAATACAATGGTATGAACAAAAATAATAATTACTGTAAATCATAGAAGCTGCTCTCTTTATTAATACCGCATTAGGATGAGAAGGTATCTGTAGGTAGCAAGAATTAACATAGTAACGAAGGGGGCGGGCCGGCCGGTAACTCACGCCCCGCACAAAATAAATAATTTTACCACTGGAATGTAGTAAGATAATGGACCACAGGTTAAAAACATATTTGGTGGCCGAAAGTAGAGTTACCAGATACCTTTATCAAGTAATACCTATATAATGCTCATTTATTTATGCTAGCTTTCCACCCCACGATTTGGCCCGCGTATTTTACCCCTTCGGGATTAAGTTTTCAAAAATCCTTTCTTACCGTATGACTACGTCATCTGTATGCCAAATTTCATCACGATAATTCCAGTGGTTTGAGCTGTGCGTTGATAGATCATTCAGTCAGGCAATCAGTCACGCTTTGCTTTTATATGAGTGATGCCTGTCCGGGGTGGTAACTAGTGAGTAAAATATAAAAAAAAACTCGCAATTGCTTCTTTTTTAATATTTTTGCCACCCCGGTTTGTATATTTTTTTTTTTATTAATGTGATAAAAATCAGAGTATGATTAAACAAAACAAAATTTTGTTATTCCAAAGTTTTAGGTAGTTGCTAATGTTATATTTCATATTATCGTTAAAGCCCAAATTGAAGCATAAACATTTAGCAAATTAAAATACCAACGGAGGTATCCGTCATCTCTATTATCTAAAGTTTTTGCTGTAACGACCTACACCCTCGTAAAGATTACAAGTCAAGATCCTCGGACGTCCTATGAACCTTGGAACATTTTTATATCATCCTCTAATTTATGCCCGCCGACCAATTAAGTATGGCAATAAAAATCTTATCGGAATTTGTTTAGGTCATATTTGCATCAATTTCGATTTCCCAACTCGTTAGCGCTCTAATTTTATATTTGTGATCATATAAGCTCAGCAAAAACAGACAGTTGTTTATATTGGAAACTAAACCTAAACCATCTTAAATAAACTCTTCAAATTTATTTATCTTAGCAATGAAATAAAATATAAAAGACATTTACGTCAGGAGCCTCATGGGATTAAGTCATCAGAGAGCAAAGTGAGACGCAGCGGGATTCAATTAGATAAATAAAAACATTTAGATATAAATGTGTATGTTGTATTTATTGGATCGTCTTGGTGCAGCCGGGGTCGTGCGTGCAGTGGGTGGCATCGGCATTTGTCACTGCCGCCATGAACCCACGAATATAAAACCGGCCGTCGCGACGGTGACTGTGCTCAAATCTCCAATTGCGTTTTACTATGTAATCTATTTCACTGTTGATAAGCAATTCATCTTTGTAAAACCCATACACTTTCCTTGGCATATCAATATTGCTACAGCCAACTCTGAGCATGTTTTAATAATTTCTTAGTAGTCGGTCTCATTTAATGACTATTGAAAATTAGGGAAGAACTCTCAATTGGTCATTAATGGTTATGAATCTTAATTTTCGTCCCCGACCATAGTAACAGTATTGCAAATTTTCTTACGAATAATAAAACACGCACTTTGACAATTCGCAAAGTGCTTTGAGATGTGACGATATCTTGAGGCAAACTTTATAATAATTCTCGTATTATGTGCATTTAGCACTATAACAAATTTATTTTTTTAGTCATATCCAATTCTTCGTAGATGCATATGCAAAGGTAGGACTCGCGGTGGCCACTATCGCGGCAACCATCGAGCAGTCTATGCAAATGCAGTTTTTGCAGCCACCAATTGAAGAGCAAAGCCGAAGGTTCATCTCCCAGCAGTGGGTGGCCGAACTTACATTTACGAGTAGGGAATTGTATTTTCCGCGTGTGAAGATAAGGTTTTACTTACTAGCTTTTAGATATTTTGTAAGTACAGTTTTTGAATCTAGTACCTAATTTTAAAAGTTCATAAGAGGGTCTAAATAGAATAAATGAGTTTTGAGTTTAAGTTTCTAGCATTTGCTTGGACACTATTGTTTCTTTTGATGATAATCTGGTAACGTCTTGGACTTTTTTAATAAAATATAATTATTTTAAATCTGTGACGAAAATGTAATACCTACTCTCTCTCAATTATAACGTCATAAAAAAGGACAAATGTCTCATATATGATGCCAAAGCTCAGTATACTTTATTGACCCAAAGATTCTATATATTATTTAAGAATGCATCATTATATCCTTTGTACGCATAAAATATTCATGAGAGAGTTCCACAGCCGTCTGTCTGCAGACGTTGTTCTAATAAATGTCACTAATTGTATAGAGGCACAACACGAGGCCCCAAAACCACCGAACAACAACTAGTTTACATATTATAATATTCCAAATCGCTCTCAACGACTGAGTCATCCTCGGTCAGGACTTTATATTGAACTTGGTTTAAGGCGTTGCATACCTATTCAGCTCTCACACTGAACTCGTAATGAACGTGACCTGTTAGTGCCTACTCTACTTGTGGGTAATGTTTATAAATGCTACGAGCCTACGATCGACTCTATCGAATCTTATAATTGTTTTATGAAGTTAAGCCACAGCGAACTTTAGGATTAGGTAACTATAAATACTTCAAAAGGAATAATAATATCCTGGTACATTCTTCACGGATTGGCAAGCTATGGAAAGCAGATAGCTGATATTATAGAGGTAATCATAATGTTTATGGGATGGAAATCAAACTCATTACCTGCGGCATGATAGGTAGAGTGTCAAACCAACCACGCCAACTGGCCCGACAACATAAATAACCAATTTCATATAAATTAAAGCGGTAGTGATTCGTTTGCTAAGTCCTGACAATCTCAGAAGTCAAAAAAGAATTTATTTTGTTAGTTTAATCAGCCAGAAGTACTACACCTTAAGACAATATTTTTTGCGCGGCTCGGCCCAGTGCGACACGACAATAAATTAGATGCGTTGAAATGTTTGTGTTATGGCGTCGTGGCCGCTGTTGTCGCCGACGCCACACGCGCATACATTAGCGCACAATACCGCGGGGGGCGGCCATTGTGTCCTCACACTTATACAACCCCACTCTCCCCCGCCCTGCCTCATCACGCCCCTAATGAAGGATTCAACGCGAGACCTGCAATTATGAGATAAAAATCGTTTCTCGGGTCATAAGCCGGAGTACCTTCTGGTTATCCTCAAATATTTCACTTCAAATTCATAAGTAAATAGCTTACCTGAAGTAAGATTGGGGTGATGCACTTCGCGGAGCGCTGTTAGGGCTGCGCCCGCACTAATTTTGGGTTCCCGCGGGTTCCGTGCCGACTAATGACCAGATAATTGTGCGGCAGGTGCGCTCGCGCCGAGGGTTGCACGCTAAGCGCACACGCCAAGCGCCAGACTTGGCTGGTCAGTTAGGTAGGTACTCCAAACATATAATTTTTTTTTTTATAGATAAAATCGTAAAAACTTGTAACAATAAGGTCTGATGCTCCTAATCAAACAGATTTGAATAAATTAATGCGTCGCTTCCGTTGAGCGCCTTATGCGCCTTCCGATTACTAGCACATCGCGCATCTTAATTATACAGGAATTTCATAATTATCATTGAGCCAAATGAATAATCCAAACTTTAATGTTATTATATTATTAAAAAATAAATTCAATAAAATAGACAGGAAAATTTACATGATAAAATATATATTATTCCGTTTTTCGCATTCCGTTTTTGAGTCAACCCTGAGTAATAATCATAAGGTTTAATATAAACTACATGAATTATTATTAAGTCATCGACTCGTGACACTTGTGGGATTTGAAGAGCCCATACTGATGTAGATCATCAGTTTTTAAAGGGTTAAGTACGCGACAGCTGTGAGATGAGCAAGCATGATGTCATTTTTACTTTTCTTTTTGATGATGTCTTTACATTTCTTCCTAAGGTATTTAACTACGATTAACATTTATTTTATTTTTGTGTCTATAAAATGAATGCCAATATTCCCAATCTACGAATACAGCTAACGCTTGTTTGTGAATCAGGGCTTGCATACTTTGTAAACACCTTATTGTTACAATAAAGATTTATTATTATTATGCGTAATTGAGTCATTAACACCAAAACCTTCACTTTTATAATATTAGTGACATCATACTGTGATACTTTATGTAAATCAAATTTTGTTTTTATACATTTTTTTATTTGTTTTGTTATTTCTTGTAGTTTTCAGTAATTAGGTAGAATTTATGTGCCTACCATAAAATCATTAAATACATATGCTTTACTAAAGCCTAGCAAGCTGTTACGGTGAAAGAAACAGTTTTTTCTGGACCACCTGGCTCGCCACCCGCGCCAGTGCCTACAAAAAACTGATAGAAAAAACGTCACAATATTTGAATATTATAAAAACAATTAAGGGTGCCGCACGTCACCTGTCGCCGGCACGAGATACACATTTGCATAGAAACCAATTTATAAGGTTGTGAACATGCAAACGTGACTAGCGGGTTTAATAAACTATCGCTTCTCATGAAACCTCACTTGCAAGATTTACATCAGGCAATCTGATTGTACCTACTTAGGGGTAAATACTTATTTGCGAGTTATTTATCTGTATCTCGAGTTATTTGTTGGTATGAATTAAGCTTATATGACTGATATGAAATCATGTAGAATCATTTAATTTTCTAGTTTGATAGATAAAGAAGGTTTAGATACCAACATCATTGAAATTTATAGAAAGCCATTTGAATATCGTACCGAACGCTCTTTATGTATGTTTACCCGATTTTCCTATATGGAGCAAAGTCGCCACTCAAGAAGAAGAAGAATCTTTATGTCGGCAGCCGATCGTATAATTCGCCAAATCATGATATAAGTAGGTTAGGTTAGGAATATCATGATTTAACGATCGGTCGCCAGCATTTATAATTTCAGAAAGAAATTTGGTTTAAAATTCCGTTATCAATAAAATATAGGACATAATTCTCGCTACTTACAATACAATAAGTTAACAGTCTAAGCACGATTTGACGACACATTTTTTTTTACTGTTCTTTTTAAAAGACCTTTTGTTACTTATATAAAAACTCATTTTGCGATTTTATCTATCGGCCATTATACTTTACGATACAAATAAAAAGTTCCTTTGTTATATCACTTTCATTTTTTTTATTTATGGATTATTTTTTAATAACAGAACTTTTAAAAATGATAATTGAGTGACAGTACTTTTTTGTAGCCAACATACTTACGTGCGTTTCACTTATTACGGTTTTCCCTGTTGTGCTCGAAAATTGTATAGAAGTACCTAGATAATAATCACAAGAGCAATAAAATCAAGAAATTCATTTGCGACCTAAATCTGTTCTTTTTAGTTCTTAAACTCACGCACACATTCTTTTCGCCATAGCTATAAGGAGGTCAAACGAATTTTAACGTAAACCAAAGCGTGTTTGCGAATGGATTTATTTCAAACTAACCTAAACCTTAGGGATAGCGCAACATGATCATTTCACTCAGAACCAAAAGCAATATTTTCTTTTTTTTTCTATGTTGTCGTATGTAAATACACCTATACCTATCTTAAGCTCAAGAACCTCTTTTAACCATATTTGTGAGTGACTGATTCTGATTTGTCACAGTTCAATGATAACTTTCACAAGGAACCTGCTAAATCCATGTTCTATGTACACTACGACACATTTTATAATATGTAAAGATAAAAGTCTAAGCAAGTACGTTAACAGTCATCGGTACGATATGACACGATTGTTTATTAAAATCTCCTAATCATCGGGTTGTCAATGGTTAATGTAAATATGGTCGAGCGCCGACCCGTCCATTGTCGTTGGTAACAATCCCGTGTTATACATGCCCCTGAGCTGACTAACTCAACAGAACTACACAAAACCTATTCATCTGTGCATTGTTTAGAATCGTTCCACTTGTTTTCATTTAATTGCTCATCTTTATAGTCGGCTCAACAAGGCTATTTTAACGAGTCTTCATCCATGAATAAATTAATGTTACAACCCCGTTTATAGTTTAAAATATATTATTATTATTGACTAAATCACGGACCCCTCGTAGAGTATAAATTTTAAAAAATGTTTCCTTAAGCATCTCTGTAACTACCGCAAGCCGTAGATACATTCCGCGGTTTGCGGCTGAAAATCACGACACTTTCGACAAAGACTTCATCTCACACGAAATATTGTTCTCTGAAATCGATCTTAACTTAATATTAATAAGATGGTTATTCGAACGCTTGGGATATCAATAAAGACGCTTTTATGCGATATTTACGGATAAGCAGGTGCGGCGGCTGCTTTGAAATCGTTAATGACTGCTGATCAGTGCATTGATACAAATTGCCTCGTTACACATACTTGGTCGACCGACTGCCATCAAGTATGGACGCTACTAAGCGCGAAAATTATACTTCAATACTTTTCGATCATATAAACTACCCCTTTGATGTGGTTTTATAAACATTGTTTAGTTTTACAGAATGCACGATCAACTGTTAAAATCATGTTGCCTTAGTGAGAGTGAATCGGTTATTTATTGAACCTTGCTACAAATGAAAATGTATATGTCAAACTATGTTTAGTCATTTTAACTCCAGAAAGTTTTACTTCCCGACCTATAAATATTTCATTCATATCATTTGAATACCGGCAATTAGACTAGCAAATGAGTTTTAACTTATCAATCACGTTCTTTTTCCGATCAGTCGCATCAAAAAATAATGATCTGTAGATTTTTTAGGACGTCCCGGTAGCCATATCCAATGATACTTGTCCATACACCACTGGGACGTGACGTTGACGTGGCTAATGTGTGTATAAATGCCACTTAAAGATTCGTCAAATGGTACAAGCCGTCACAGTTTTATGATACATTGATCAAGACATTGATATACCACTTTGTAATACTGTGAATCCGTCATGGGTGTAAACATTATGTCAGTGGTTCGGCAGCCGTTGACACCGCGTTGCTCGGAGCGACGGCACGCAAACTCTGAAAACTGAGCTACAAACGACTGACGACCTACCCTTGGGCACACCGGGCGAATGGCGACTGAGAATAAAAGTGAATTAATGTCATATGTGAATTTTTATACAGTTTAATATCGCACGCAAACTAACTACTGTTACACGGCCTCGCCGGTTTAAATATTAGCCTAGTCTCACGTTTTCAGTTATACCAAACTATGTAGGTAGGCTACTGCAAAGAAACATTTAGTTTGATATTTTATTGATTTTTAGTTACTACATATTTATATTTTTGTAACAACATTTTAATTTAGCAAATCAATTCATATTCATTTATAGAAAGTTGCAATAATATATACACCTCCATAATCTCGATGTAACCTTGAACTGTTTAAACTGTATCAAAAATAGTTTATTTTCATTAAATAACACACATTAACATTATATCGAATTATGAAAATTGCATAAAAAGTAATGGTAAGTGCGTGCATTGTGCAGTCGGTAGCGCGCCGCCTCAGGCGCTCGTGCCATTCTCGTTCCAATTTCGAATGCAAATTTTGTTTTTGGCCGTCCATATTCATATCATGCCAGGATTTTGACCGTTGGCGTGTCGGAAATATTTCACCGTTTGATATACCTTCAGGATATTATTCCCGACTTCCTTTTCAAACATTAGACTCAAAAGAAATGTTGCCAGATTGTTATAACCTAGATTTCCTTTGCCCTGTAGTATGAAAAACTAGGCTAATGTCCAGTTAATGCCCTCCAGTAAATCTAAATACAGCACATTCCCAGGCGATAGCATTATTAAGTCCAAAGGGCAGGTCACGCTCCCTTGCATACCCTGAACCTTAATAGTATAACAAATATTATTGCATGTTCGCTGTAGCACTATTCATAAAATAAAGGCTACTTTCGCTGACTAAAACATTAATGAGTCCATTACGAATCGATACTTATTAAATTAATACTATATAATATAATACTTATTTATAAAGTAATACCTACTAAAATATCTAGATGTTATCCGTTTGGTGATCCTGATCAAATACATGATTGACAAAGGTCATAAATATCACGCACACCTCTTTTTAGCTTTTAATTTGAATAAGATGAGTTCATCGAAAATTTGAAATTAAATGACATCACCAAAGATCCACTCCTTAAATAGACGACATCTAATTACAAATACTTCATTATAGACAAAGCAATTGATACAGGAAAATATTGTAATCGTACTACAAAATGCTGAATGCAAAGCCAATGCATCAGAAAATCAGGAAGCTACAGTTAAATGTGTTCACACAATTCGAAGTTAACGAATGTAACTAGGTATGTGATTATGTAACTGAAATCGCGCCCAGTCGTTCCTAAACAGGTGACCTTTTCCTCTTCACTCCCTTCATACTTGCTTTGGAAGGATACCTACATCCGTATTTATGAATATTTTCATGAACCCCAAAAAATATACTCATTAAATATCCACATTCAAACGAGTATAATTGATCTTCTCTACACTTTTACATATTGAGTTGTACACAGAAATAAATATAGGACGGTCTACGGTAGTACACTACATCTTAATCTGTATTTCTATTTCCAGATTCGTTATTCGTAGACATTTTTTTCTGGAGAACTAAAAACAGCGAATACAATTAATCGCGCGATGATGACGCGTTTGGAACAGTTTTCAGCAATGTTTACAAGGCCGGTCATTCACATGTTATAATCGTAGACTTGAGGCTTTTTTATATTAATTACAACATCGTGCACGTGTGTAACGTGGTGTAATGTCACATGACTCACATGCAAAAAATGAATCACTATCATTACAAGCGTAGAGAGTTGCTAGCCTTTCCTAGATACCTAATATTGGTATACTTATTAACTGATCCCGATTCTTCGGCATCAATGTCGATGGACAGGTAAATAATCAAAGGTCGCATGACATTGTTACAAAAGACCGCCATCTTTTTCGTAAAAATTCTAACATCAATGACGAAAGCACGCGAATCAGAAGCCAGTGTTACTGAATCATGGTCACTGGAAAATGGGATGCGCATGGGCTGCGTAAACCGAATGATTGTTGTTATATCTACACAGAGCTTGCACGAGTCAGAATCGGATGAAATTAGATGAGGGTTGGCATTCATTCTTTGACGTTACACTCTTGACCGAGCCGTCTTCCTTCATATAAATTTGTCAGGACCAGATTGAATTCGCCTTGCGAAGTCTTAGGTACCTATGTTGCTTATTTGGATGGAAGTTAATACAATTTTAGATAAGAATTAGGAAATAAAGATGCCAACGACCTAAAGACCACTTCATATGGATGGCGATATATCTTATGAATATTGCAGAGATAGTTTAAGTTACACCTGAAGGCTTAAATAACTGCGCTCCGGATTGACTGAACGTAATTACAGATCGTTTACTTTTAAGTCCTTGTAATTGCTATCCACTTTAACATTCAGATTACATGTGCGTACAGCTTGTGTACCGATCATGGATCGATGTGGAAGGCCCAATTTGTTGGTGCTACTAAATCATGGAACAAAAGCGCCGCTCGATCTAAATCGATTTGTTCAAATTACGAGAGCGGTCGGTAATGCGCGGGCGATGATGGTGGTTCGGTTGCTATTCTAAATACCTACCTTTAATAAATATTGACCGCTCGTTGAAGACACACCTGCGTTTTCGCTCATGGACATATCCAATGAAAATAACTATATATTTTGCTTGTGAATTTCTAGTTCCGCCGCCGCGCCGTGCATAGATTAATTAATAGTGCTGCCGCCGCGGCTATGTCCGCGATGACTGGACCTCTTTTTATTACTACTTACTTGTTACACAATCAGAAGCAATATTTGAATTTCCATAAAGATCATTGCTACTGTACCATCATAGACATACAAGCCAAATAGAACTTTCTCAATTCAATTCAAAAGAGTCGAAAATTTATTCTACTTTTAACCAAACGTGTGAGAAAAAAGAAAGTTTGAAATTGTTTTTTTTTATCTAGCAATTAAGCAACAGTTTGGCTATCCTAATGATTGGGAAAAAATGTGTTGCGAAGGGGAATGGCGCAGCCGGGATGACTGGCTGTTTTGAGTAGATTAACAAATTTTTGATAACACGACAGCCCTGGTCATGCCTGGCGCACGCCATATGCTGGGGTCGTTATAATATGTGAAGTAGTGCCGTGCAAACGTTATACCTGACAATACCTGGCATTTATAATTTGTTGCGCTTTATAAATTTATAGATATTTTATAGTTTAGGTACCTACATTTTGAAACAGATTTTTTTTGCAATTCACCTGCAGAGCTTTATATGGGGTAAACAATAACAATAAAAATTACTTCAAAATATAAACTTTCAAGCTGTCAGTAACTATACTTACCTATGTAACTACCTAGGTAGGTACCTACTACATAACTGAAATAGCTTGAGAAAAGCAGGTGTCGCTGTTTATAAAATAACCCTTTATTACCATAGGTTTAATTCTGTGGTTACTTCACTGTGTAAAGAAGTCAATCTTACCTTACTTATTACAAAATATGTGAATGTGGTGCGAAGGTGTATTGGGGTATGTGTGTGTATTGTCTGTTATCACTGAGGTCCATAACGTGAACAGAGCTTATTGAAACTTGGAAAAAATCATACCCTGGAGTAACTTATAGGATACATTTTATCCCGGTGAAACTGGTGAACCCTTGGAAACGCGGGTGTAACCACGGGAGTTGGTAGCTAATAAATTTATGTTCTTTGTACAAATAGGAGGATTACGAATACCTACATACACCTACGAATTTTTTTTATCCCAAAGGGGAGAATATAACTCATTTTAGTACTAACTGCACTTTACCACCTCGCCTAAATGTCGTTCATAATTTGTGTCGACACCGAACGCCATCTTGCGAATAAATATTGGACAAATTAGCGGACCCCCTGGAGCTCACCTGTCTTTGCTATAATGCTAATAGGCCATGTGTTGACGTGTTCGGTGCCTCTCGCTATATCTAACCACGTTGATAAACCGTGAAATGTCATACCTGAGCTAGGATCAGAACCTTTTGCCGAAACATCTGTTTCATACGAGATGGAAAAGCAGGTATCTGAAAATTATGTTGATTGGTTCGTTGCTTTGATATCTGTCTATAAAGATAGGTATACCTATAGGATGGATTTTGGTTGGATAGGTCTATACCCTAGGTACTTCAAAGTCCTATCCAACCACTATATAATACTATTTTGTAATATACATAATGTAAGTAGAATCGAAGTCAACAAACAAACAGAGTTACTTTCACACTTATAATGTTAGTATGGATAATTCGGCGTGATATACCCAACTAAAATCATCCTGCCTGTATATCCTGGGACATCCTCATATAAAAATATTGCATGCATGTGATTACCAGTGCTAGTATAAAAATATCCTATATTATTAATCCAGGTTAAGATACCTACCTACCTACTCATGAGCCAATTTAAATTTCTTCCAAGTTCCAACCATGATTGTCGATGCGTTATTGAGTCATGAGTGATTATGTGATTTATTAGGTATATTAGTAAGATAGCTTTTGAATACTTCATTTACATCTATCTATTCTTATCGTTTGTTTTGTTTAAAATGAGAAATCAGTATTCATCACCATCATATCAGCCGAAAGACGTCCACTGATGGACAACGGCCTCTCCCTAGGATCTTAAATAAATAATAAAAGAAAATAACACGAAATTCCTAGTTCCTAAAAAAATATCCGCAAAAGAATCACCACAGCTGGAACAGATTATGGAATATAAGTTGCTATGATAATGGGCAATATTTTCAACACGTGGGCAACAGGTGTGCTAAGACAATCGTGGTACAATAGAAACGACAAAATATCTATGGAATTACCATTTAGGTACTTACCTTTCTGCGTGAGAAAAGAATCTTGAACCTTAATATATTCTTTTTAATATTAGCTTAGGTAGGTCGTCATCGATGGTCGTTATAGAATAGACAGGTAATCGAGTGACGAATGCAGTAATGTTATGAAGGTCCTAAGTTTATGAGTCGTGCTGTCTGTATGCTGTCGATTCACCCCCTTTCCCAGACTAAAAAGTAGCCTATGCCCTCCCCCATATCATATGTTATTATGTGTGCCAATAAATATCATAGCCAGCCATAGTTGCTCCGGCTTAGGCGTGAATATAATTCTACATCACTTAATAATTCCATTTAGTCTAGGAACTGTGCGCTTTGGCCCAATGGCCTTTGTAAAGAACAAATGGCAGATAGATAATTGAAATTAAAAACATAAGAATCTTAAACATACCTACCCCGAAAGTTTCACTTCAAACCGAGAACTCTAACACATACAATTTTCAACTCAAAACCCTGGGCGATTGGGAATATAACAATTATATCCTATGAGAATGAGAAGGACAGTCGGGCTTACAGTCAAGGAAGAGCCAAAAAATCTCTGGATGGCACGAGGATATACCTACCTATGTACTTAGATTCAAAGAGCTTAACAGAACTATCCTATCTAAGTACCCATTACCCAATCAAACTTTAGATTTATTTGGCAAAAGTTTCATAATTATCTTCAATAAGTACCTACCTACCTATTTACCAATAGGTAGTTACATAAATTTAAATAAATTTATTATTACCCAGGTAATGCTGAACTACTAAGTATTTACTATAAACGAAGGTATGTATAACTAAAGGAATCAAACCATCACATCACCATACGAATAACAAATATTTATTTAATCTCTGCCACCACCTTAGGACCGGATACGGAACGAGGCATAAAAGCTGCTATACACTCCTGCCCAAACGAAAAAAATAATACCTACCTAATCTAATATTATACCCGTGCTTTGCTTGCATTTTGTTTTACGCAGACGAAAACGAAACGAAACGCAATGATTGAACGAACGAACGAACGAACTTGTAGAAAGAACCGGCGAACAAAACGTCAGTCGGTAGAACGCGCTCGTGAGGAGAGCGTGTGTCAATTCACTCTTTCAACTCAGCTGTTACGTTCACGTCTTTGCTAACGATTTACGAGAACCACTTCGTATTTTCAAATTTCAGTGACATTATTGTGTTGTGGTTGTATTGTTAATAATATAAACAAAATCATTTGAGTTGCAGTGAATTAACAAAGCTTGCGAAGATGTTTGGTAAGTTGCAATAAAAATTTAATAAGGATAGGTTAGGTACATAATTATTTTGTTAAGTTCTAGGTGTTTAATTAATTTACCATACATATCTGTAGTAAAAAATTTTTACTCCCATTTACATATTTACTTACTTTGTACCGATACACGAAGGTGGTGAAATTAATATTTTGTTTTTAAATATAGGTTATGTTTACAAATACAGTCGTAAATGTTCTAATTAGAAAATCGATGTATAAGATTATTATGACTTTAAAAAACAAAATAGATTCCATATAAGACACACGTAAATTACCTACTTAGGTCATGCAAATTAATTTCAAAATGATGACTAACAAACTGGGACTAACAAGTTTTGATCTGTACGCGTCAATCTCAGTATTACCATGTATTATTCAAAGTATGCATGTCATTATAATCAGTTTCAGTTTAACAAGTTATAATTGTTAATCTAAACTAAAACTGATTATAATAATGTTTTATCGTTACCATACATAATTATTTATAATTAATCTACCAAATAAATAAAAATAGGTTAGGAGAATTAGGATTGTTTGAAAATTTGAAATATATTCATATTGCACAGTTTATATCTATGATTACCTACCTACATATTAAAATGTTATTATATTTGGTATATATGGTATATAATAACATTTTAATACGGCCATTTGTTATTATCTCTTTACCGTACAAAATTGATAAATTATTAAATAAAATATTTATGACCATATAAATTTGGGAGTAGACATCGTAGGTGGTGGTAACCTACCTACACTAAGTGGGCGAAAGACTAGCAAATCAATATTGTTACTAATAACAGTTTATTATAATACCTAGAAATACTATTATAAACTTTCATAATATGGCTAATAGGTATTCGTTTTTGTAGAATATTAAATTCTATACATACCTGCACCATGAAAAGTTTCATCAAATATGATCAGTCGTCTCCGAAATTATTCTGGACTATGGATATTACTAAGAACATTTATTTAAGATTACACAGATCGTTTAGATTTTAAATAATATCAGATATCACTCAGTAATTTACATATTTTTCAATTTTGACACCTACTTAATTTTTGTATGTAGGTTTTCGATCAAATAACGAAACGCTTGCTTGTCGTTTAATTATTAAATAATCCTTTTTTAATTATTAAATAGGTACTTACTCTTTTTCACGTTTTTATTTTAGGTACTCTCTGTCACTGGTGAAGTTCATTATTGTTTATTTTTTTTGCACTTACCTTATAAAATTCTGAATTAGATTAGACTTAGGAATAGAACTCTACCACATTTAGATTTAGTCAATTTATTAAACACTGTTTACACTTTACAAGTTGTTACAGGCATAATTCATTATTTTTACCTGTTAATCACGAGCGTGCATAATCGCCCGAGAAACTGTCTTAATTTTATTTATACCTCATTTTTAAGTAGATCAAACCGCCAGTAACTTCACGGAATAACAATGTTGACATGAATTTAGTCGTTACTATTTAGTAAATATCTAAATGATGAAAAAAATAGAATAATCTGTCACGCTGAGCTTAGCACACCTATAAAATCAAATATAAATCTAAGTACTTGTAGAAACCTATTAATAATAGTAATATCCTGAGACATTCTTCAAACACGGTTATCTGATCTCAAACTAAGCAGAGCTTGTAGGTAGGTACAATGAAAACCTAATATTTATTAATTTGAAGCATTTAACTAACAAATTCAACTGTAATAAACAAGGTGTTTCTATTTATAAAAAGCTATGTATGTATTTAGGTATCTATTAAAAATTATATTGAAGATTCTAAATAATTAAAACATAACAGCAAATTACATTTAACAAACTCTATATCTCAAAACAATACAGTGATTACGCCAATGGATTACGCATTAACTGTATCTTTCGGCGTGCCGCAGTTCAGTGCTTGTTCCCATGTTGTTCCGGCCTGTTTCAATTATTATTGCTGTATAACTATATGACAGCACAGTTTTTACGAAGATACCTTGATATGGTCTAACATTATACATATATTATGAAATACGTACGCTGCGGCAGGCGCAGCGCCGCGCCGCCGTTGGTCTATATGGAAAGCATGTGCGAACAAGTTGTGACTGGGATCATCTAGCTAGTGCGTCGTCTCAAGGGCGAATTCCATTCATAATCTAGTTGATAATATACATTCATACTGATTAGCAACCTACAAGGAATTGGGAAACTTTTGGTACTTTTATTTAGTCCATGTACAAGTCACTAAAGCCGTGGTGGCAACCGGAAGTCCCAACAGCAAATCGCGGCTACGCACCGGGCCGGCCCGCGCTACCACTACCGCCACCGCTGCCGCTACCGCTAGTTTCAGTGTAGGTAGCACCAGTACCGGTGCCATTCACCATCCAATTTTGATAAAACCCATCATTGATTATTATAGGTATGTGTAGTTTTCTAATGATTATATTAAAATACAATACCTAAGATCCACATATTTTATGCAGTACCGAGTTGAATTCCGTAATTCATTCGCTTCCCGTTTGCAAAACGTATGGCGTACTTTCACGGCTTCGTAATAATGGAAAGAGACTAAAGAGATTAGAACATAATGGTGCGGAGGTGGGCGCGTGGGAACGCTCCCAGCGTTCACGTGCCCAGCACATCACTCTACCGTACCAAATTTAACATTAATATGCTAGATTTAGATAAAATCCCCCCATTTACCGGTAGATACACTAGAAGAAGTCATTATTTGCGGCGAAAGCGCCAACGAAGCGTCGAGTCGAGTATTGTTGAAGTGATATATAAGTTTTTTTTTAATATTCCTGATTATTATTTTGTAAAAATATTTTTAATTTGTCCTAACCGATCAGATTCCTATAAAAATTCGGACAGAACTACCCCAACATCTGTGTTAGTGAGTTAGTGGTTTAAGTATAGGTATATAATATATATCTCTATCTAAATACCCAGAAAATAACTATGATTTATTAGCCTACGTAGGTATATGTATGAAAAATTAAAAGAGTATCGTTAAAAAATTCAACCAAACTATAAATAAGTATATAATCTTAGCAAGTCCTAGGAATATGAATAATACAAGTGAATGAACTATACATGAAATGAAATCAATTTATACTTCCATTCATAAAGCCGCTATGGCTCTATACGAGCGTAGGTGTCCACAAGTTACTGGCTAATTTTGCACCCATGTGCCTTAGATTTCACATTCATTGATATATCTATTGTATTTGTATGTTGTAAATCAGCTACAAAGACATTTAATAAAAAAATATACTTAAGTATTACTTAATCCAATAATAAAGTTAATAGATATAAAGTAGGTATATTGCTTCATGGATTTATGGGAACACAAAATATATTATTGGTTAAATACTCAATACAATACATAATAATTTAGAAAATAAGTGATAAGAATAAAAAATAAATAATCATGTATGCTAATGTAGACTATTGAAATGTGTTTTGTGTCGCGTAGGCTCGTGCGCTCGATTGACGAGCAATGGCAATAGTGCCTAGTTAGTGGTTCCGGATACGTATCGGACGTGTCGGATGTCGGCGTGAGTCACGCGGCGCCCACGCCGCCGCCGCCGCCACCGCGCCCACTGGCACCCGAGCATTGGGCACCTATGTTCATTGAGATAATCTCAGAACATGGTATTATTTCATAATTATAATTTAGGCTAGGGCTATAACAAAATTCACGCTGAAATCTGAAAAACATCAGAAAATCCATAAATTGCATTATTCTGGTAGATAGTTTAACTTTACGACGATTTCTGAATAATTATATTCATGTGGGTTACCGGTGTGTAAAAAAACGGCCCTGTGCTTACATCGTGGATAATAATAGTGAAAAATAGTGTATTTTAACAAGACAACATTTGGAAACCAAACAATCAAATATATATTACATAAAAGCTTAAAGTATCAAATCCATGAATTCCCCTAGTTTACTTATTCTTGTTGTTGTAATTTTTGTGACTTATATTGAGTGATAGTGGTGTAAACAAAAAACGATTTTTTTTTGGATTGTATTGTAGGTACCTAGATATATTATGGTTTAAATATTTGAAAACGTAAAATTTCAAATTCAGCTTCAGCTAGGTTGGCCTTATTTGAAACTTTTCAACAATAAAATGTTATTCAGAAAATAAAAATAAAAGGCTAACACACTCGTACGTAATGAAAAGCAAATGAAATGTCAGCTAGCTAGGTAAGTACTTGGTCAGTTTGTCAGTTTTCTCTTGAAAAGCTACAGCACTTACTGTATAGGTAGGTACATAACATTTATCATACCTACGTACGTACCATTTATAATAAGTATTATTTACGATAGATAGAACCTAGATTAATCCCAAAAAAACCTTTTTAATGTAAGCTCATGTAAGTATCGTTTTAATAAGTTTTCATAAAGCGGTAACTAGAATGTAGGGTCAATGTATGTATATATTGGTATACTAACTAATTATACTTTTGATTCTTCGTTCTATTCATCATTTAAATAAATATACACTTTTTTGCCGATTAGATCTAGACGAGTTAATTTTCTCAAAATTAAACGTTTATGGGTATCAATAAATAAGCGTGACGATACAACCGTAACGCTATCACGACAATGACTGCGGACATTGCACACACCGTCTTCTAAATTAAGCCAGTCGCTGTTGCCGAGACGGATTTAGCAGTGTCTGCGACGCGTCTAGGCTATTTGTATTTGGGTTTTGGCATTGGACATTTCGCAGTCTCGTGGGAAACGGAGTTGAACGACTGCGGAGACAATGCGGTTGTCTGGTATCGCGACCAGTCGTTCACCGGGGCGCGGGCCTCGCCGCCCACCCGCGCTGCGGCCTATCATGCCGCCTGCCGCTGCCTTGCCTTCCTCGCCTTCCTCGCCTCACCTCCCATACCATAGCCTTTACATATCCTATATTACTTACAAAATGTTATTTATAAACACCAAAGGTATTTTGCACTTTGCCCTTTGACATTATAGTGAAATTCGCAATCATTTTAAGTTTTAGTAAATGTCCGCGGCCACACTTCGAAAGGGTTAAAGGTCATACAGCTTTTAAACAGATTAAGCACTTGTGTGCGTGAATAAAATGTTTGCTATGTCTGCAGAGCGGTTCGATTTCAAATTAGCTTGCACCTTGAGCCTGACCTATGGGACATAAGTAGGTGGGTTGGGTACATTAATTTATCACAGTCACACATTATTATGTATACTGTACCTAGGCAGTAGAAATTAAAAGATAAGGACAGAAAAGGGGGTAGGTCGTCTGACGCGGCAGGGCATGTCAATCGAGACGTGTACCTAGTAGCGGGGTCGATAGGCGCTGTGCTGGCCGCGAGCCAGCCGCCAGCGCCGCCGCCCGCCGCCATAAATACACCCTCGTCGAACTAAAGTGGAAGTTCTCACCATTCATATTAATTAATATTAACTTTCACACAATAATTACTGATTGCAGTGCCGGTTAGCATTCAGATCACATTAAAGTTATAGGGTCCCGTCCGGTTTTTAACCGTTTTTAACGAAAAATATTTCCGGACTGCGAAGTCAGTAAGTAGGTAGGAGTTACTTCTCTCGAAGATAAGTTAAAAGGATTTTATAAAGTAAATGCTTTTTCATTAATATTTAGGTAAGTACTTATTTAATTCTGTCTCCAGTAAAATAGGGAAAACCATGGTCCATCCAACAGACAATATGAATAGGTACTAGTATCACCTAATTAAAAAAAAATTGACTGATAAAGTTCAATAACCTATTAAAAGAATATAATAAGAACAGTAGATAAATATAATAAACTTATCGATATTAGATTTACTATTTTATTTGCGGGAGTGAACGTTTGACCTTAACAAATTAGGTAGGTACGACGTCAGGGAATTAACTGACTGTGACTGAACGAGGGAAACACGCGTTAAGTTTTATTACTTACCGTTCCGGGACCGAACTAAAATTTATATTTAATTTGCGGTAAATTAGTCCATAGGTATACCTACATACACAAATTCGAAAATTGATTGCACCTTTCTAAGCTTTCTATCTAAAATAAAGTGCACAAGGAGCTCTATGAGATATAGGTAAAATCAGATTGGACGTTATAGGTATCCTACTTGAACATGAATAAATATCGTATCACTCAATTATACACTAGGTAAGAGAACACACATCGCTAATTCGAGAAGCAACAAACGAAATCGACATTGTTTATGCCGCGATTGTCAGTACAAAATTATAAATAAACTGAGTGAGTTTGTATTGTCGCATTGTTCATGTGATTGTATTGTCCGCAGATGAGCGGGAAGCGCACGCGCAGCTATAGGTGCGCGGTGCACCACCGCGACCGCGAGGTCAGCTCCGAAAACGACTTCCATCTCCTCCTTGAAGATCCCACGCTATTCGCCAGGTAAATATACCATTCTTATTTGAAAACGGAATAGAAATTACATTGGAGATGCACCGTCCACTTGAGTTTCCTATGCTTGTAAATTAGAACTACCTACAAAATTCCACGGGATAAAACTATTAGGTAGCAGATACCTATAGCTATACCACAATAAAAATGTACATGCCTGCCTGTACCTACTAGACGTACCCGCGATCCGTAACGAACGTCTGTCATCTTAGATGTCCGACTGATAAAATTTATCGTAAAATGTAACAAAATGATTTTCAAGTAAAAATTTTAGTGCAGCAAAATTTTAAGTGTATTATTTTACGTCTATTCAATCAACTAACGAATAAAACTCAAATCGATTGCCGATGCCGTCGCGGCTAAAAATATTTTTTTATTATCACTTGTCGTGTCACATTGACATGTGGTGTGCTTTCGTACAATAAAAACGATAATAAATAGCTTCTATACAGGCCAAGAATATCGTGAAAGCAACTTGATCGATTGCCTTACACGAAAGAAATAGAAATAAGTGTAATTATTTATGTTTCGTCACTGAAACTACAGGTAACATTACAGTGGTTATGTGGTTTTGTAATATTTTAGTACCTAGTTTAGATTTCGACGGTACAAGTATCTTATCATTTACAATTTGCCGTTATTTTGCTGCATACCACGGTCCGCTTTTCGAGCTGACCTTCTCAAGTTGGTCCGGTCCTTCAGCATCCTTGACTCATATGTCCGCCTTAACGAGTCACGATTTATATTCTATTTAGATTGTTAGAAACCATAGGTAAGAAACTATGATAAACTTTATAGTAACTGTAAAGTAAATATTGTTGCTTAATTCCAGAATGGTGCACCTAGTAGCGATGGAGATGCTCCCGGAGGAGCGCGAACGCAAGTACTACCAGGAGAGATACACTTGCTGCCCTCCGCCTTTATTCATCATCTGCGTTACCCTACTAGAGGTAAACTAGCCTAAACATACCCTAACAACCGCTTAGAATTCCACTGCGAGTGAATACCAAAGGAGCGTGCAAAGTTATCACTTTCTACGTACCTAGTACCGCTTCAATCCCCGCTCCAGTTACCTCGGTTAATTAAAAATTGTAATAGCGGATTTCACATCCGTGCAAACAAGCGGTTTACGTGAATCATAACAATCGGTGTGCACGGTCGGCGCCGCGCCGGGCGCGTCACACTCACACGTTGATTCACCATAAAGCTCATGATTCCTGCTAAGCGTGCGCACCTTACTAACTCGCAGCTAGCAGCGTAGCACCGCACGCACCGTAGTAGAGTAACTAACGGTTTTCCCATGATGAATAATGAATAATTGTTATAAAACCTCAATTACGCAAATTGATTAATAATTTGCCCTAGTTTAACGTTTAGTTAGTAGGTACTTCTTAAAATTGTTGATAGATCTGTACAGTACCGGCGTTAGGGTATGGCGCGGTAGGGCGATCGCCCAGGGCGCCAGATGTAAAGGGGCGCCAGGCCCACCTATATTTTCGGTCGCTCATGAGCGAGTCCCGCTATCTCGAGTCTAAATAAATAAATCAATTCTCAAGTCTAAAGATAAAATAGTTATAATGGCTTAAAATCCCTTTTGTTGGCGGGAGAAGGGGGTGGGGGGGGGGGGGGGGGGTTATCACATCTCGCCCAGGGCGCTGGTAGAGCTAAAACCGGCACTGGATCTGTACGTACTTCGGCAAATATAAGCGATCAAAATCTGCCCTAGATCACCTAGATAGATGACATGTGGTGGCTAGACATGTGTGAGTGACCATGGCCGCGATTGAGAAGATCAGTTCCACATCTCCCACTGGTACCTATAACAAATGTCCATAGGCAACGGATACCACTTACATCTTGACATCAATAAAAGAGCTAGTGCCTCTGCAATGGAGTTGTAGATAACGTAGTTGTACTAGGTGTCTGGTAAATTGTGGATGACGTAGCAGCTAACGTAAAGTGTTTGTGTCAGTTGGGTGTGTTCGCGTGGTACGCGTGGGGCACGGGCGGCGTGGCGGCGGCGGCGGGCCCGGTGCCGGTGGACTCGCCGCTCGTGTACCGGCCCGACCGCCGCCACGAGCTGTGGCGCTTCCTCACCTACAGCGTCGTGCACGCGGGCTGGCTGCATCTCGCCTTCAACCTACTCGTACAACTTGCGGTAAGTCACATTCATTACATACCACCATCCTAAGCAAAAGGGACTGACTGCTACATGATTGTCGACCGACCGCCCACCAACCAAGAGTAAATAGATAGCGTTGAGTCGATGGTGGTTGGTTGACAACCGTGTTGCAGTCACATTCCTGAATTTACGCGTTGTTGTAACAGTCCCATAGACTTGACAACGAACATATTCGGCCTAATAAAGATTTGAAATGACGTAAGAGCAGCGGTTGTTAAACACTCTTGAAAACACCGGTGGTTGTTAAGTACCGAATCGTGTCACTTCTTGAGTTCCGAGTAGGTAAGTAATTTCAGACCGCAAAATATCCGGAAAAGGACGTAAAATATAAAAATTGGAAATTGTATTTCCGTAATTGCTCACACTCTATTCAAAGAATTATTAAGTCTCCAGTGCAAAGACAGCCTTACGGCCTGTGCAATACTGATTAAAGTTAATCTGAGCTTAAAGCGTAATTGAAAGCTGCATCGCATAACGCAATCCACTAAAAAAGTACCGCGTTTTTCAATACAAAAAGTTCGCTGATTTTCGGCTTAATAATCCCTAGTCTGCGCAGCCCTAGTTGCAAGTTCCTAAAAGAGCGTGTTGTGTCGATGACGTGGGCTGACTGTTGTTGTTTATGGCATGACAGGTGGGTCTACCGCTAGAGATGGTCCACGGCGGCGTGCGGTGCGCGGCGGTGTACCTGGCGGGCGTGCTGGGCGGGTCGCTGGCGGCGTCGGTGCTGGACCCGGACGTGTGCCTGGCGGGCGCGTCGGGCGGCGTGTACGCGCTGCTGGCGGCGCACCTCGCTAACGCTCTACTCAATTTCCACGCGATGCGCTACGGGGCGGTCAGACTCGTCGCCGCGCTCGCAGTCGCCTCCTGTGACGTCGGCTTTGCCGTCCACGCTAGGTATACTAAGGTAATTGAAACTTCTTTTTTCTGAACGTTCTTCTCTTATTATGAACTAGTAACCGCGATCCTGTATTTTACCCCCTTAGGAGTGGACTTTAGAATAATCCTTTCTTAGTGGATGCCTACAGCCTCCTTTCTCGAAAGACCAGGCTGTTTTTAAGGATGTACGTTGACTAGTCACGGATAGACTAGCCATTTCCTGCGTTGTAAATTAGCTTGTACTAAGCTAAGAAATAATGTACCTTTCTATTAGTGAAAAGAAATTCAGAATCGAATCTGTGCCACCGAAGATCTCGTACATCCAAACAAACTTTACCTCTTTATAGTATTAGATAGAATAGGCTTGTGTAAGCTTCAATTAATCTAACATTTATTGGGGCTTACCTACTCTGTTTATCTTCTATACCTTACCAATGTGTAATGTCATTCTCGATACCTATTTGTTATTGTTTATGATTGAAAATGTTTACTGCATTTGGTTTTCCTCGTAGTTACTTCCTTAAGCAATTATTTACAACATGATTGCATGAATGAAAAAGCTTTTGTTATTATTAATTTCAGTATGTTTCACGATTCACGCAAAATAATATACGTAGGTACGTACCTGATAAGTGTAGGTTAGGTAGGTGTTAAACAGTAGTTTAAAAGTGTTATTACGTTGTCAAGCAGGAGGCGCCGCCGGTGTCGTACGCGGCGCACGTGGCGGGCGCGCTGGCCGGCCTCACCATAGGGCTGCTGGTGCTGAAGCACGCGCAGCAGCGGCTGTGGGAGCGCCTGCTGTGGTGGGCGGCGCTGGGCGCGTACGCCGCGTGCACGCTGTTCGCGGTGCTGTACAACGTGTTCAGCGGGCCCGTGGACGAGCTGCACTACATGCCGCCCGACCCGCCGCCCGACGCCGGCTTCTGATCGTGCGACACCTCCACCGAGTCCGCGCCCGCGACCGCGACCGCGCCTCTACCACCGCACATAGGCCGCTAGACCTGCTACCACGTTTCGATAGTAGTCATTTGTTCCGCAATATATTTATGTCGAAGCCTAAGCCTACACGTTCACGGTGGCGGTGCGACCCACTCACAAAACGCCTAGTCAATTTACCTTAGTGTGATTCGCGATAAGTAGTAATAATTAGAGGGGGCCGTTTCTATCCAGTTTACACCTACGTACGCTCGTTTCGATGAGAATTATAATTTCTGAAAACTGAATTTATCAGTTTCGTCCATTTTTATACAGTTCCAGTCGATGGGCCTCCTCGCGATACTTAATTGTTAAGTAGTCTTAATTGTATTAAATAGGTGAACTATTTTTGTACCTACTATCAGCGTCCGTAGTGCATAGGATGAAGGCGTTACCGCGACAAACACAATAATATGTTCCAGTGTGGACTGACCGACTCTACTAAATGTACTGTTAATTATATTATAAATATTTATATGTACCAATAGTATTAAACTTTTTTATAAAAGTGAAAAGAAACTTAACACTACATTTAGTCATGAGAGCCAGCGCAGTTATGCCCAGCACACCAAAGATTAGGATAAAACGGCATCCATGCTTAACGGTGGTTTCCTTATTCTCTCCTTATTTCAAATTCAATAAATCTGTTTTCAATATTATGCAAATACATAGATATATAATTAGATTTTTGCTCACAAAGATACTATAAGTATGCTTCAATATTTGATTTGAACTGATATAATTGTTATACATTTAAGTGAGTTGTGTAAATTGCTCAATTGCAAATGATTATTTTAATCAGGAATGATTATGCTCAAAAGTGAGTTTTTGTTTTATGGGATCAATTGATTATTAAAATTGAATAACTAATATAATTTATGTAACGTGAATACGTCCATTTCCATGAGAGCCGCTCGCATTTTATCTATCTTTTATTTACTATGGTCTTACTACTCACTAGTAAATAGTTTTATTATTAACAATGTGCCTGATTCCTATTATTGTAAATTTGATTGTATACTTTTAATTCTAATCAAATAATGTCAAGAACTGACTGAATTTTGTATAAATTATTGCAGAGTGTTTTCCATTTAATTTATTTTAAAATTATTATAAGTGTGAATCGAAATAATTATAATTATGTGATTATAACGAATGAAAATAAGAATGAATATAATTAAACAATTATTGAAAAGCTATTCGATGTTTATTTTTTAATCCAACAATTAAATGTAATTTAAATTAAAAGAATTTCACATCATATTGTTACCAAACACAATCTCATCATATTGTTACCAATCAAGATTTTATAACAATGAAACTCATTTAGGAAACAACAATTAACCTTTCCTAAACTGTGACTACCGAGTGTTAACGAAAATTCATTATTATAGTCAACTAACATGCTTCGAATTCGAATCATCAACCGTTCCACCCATACCATCAACGTCCTATTATTGCCTCTATCTATAGTATCACGCTGCCGCGTATTTACAGAATGTATGGTAATGACTTATCGACTAACACTCATAGAGATCTCAAATATTTTACATTTTATCTAATGCGGATAAGCAATACCGTTTAAATAATGTAGATGATACAAAATATAACCATAAAACCCTCATAATATCTACGTAAATACTAGCATCTCCCGTTCAAAATGTAGGTTATATTACTTAGTAATAAAAATGCTGTACTTTAAATTGATTTGATAAATTAAATATTATAACATCAATAATAACACTTAACGAGAGGCGAGAGCTGCTTGTTTTTTTTTTTTTTTGAAAGGACTACAGTTGGTAGTCTCTGATGGCTGCAGCAACCTTACCGGACAAATTACCTATTCGAGCTGCTTGCTATTCGAATAAACTTAGTGCTGTTATTAACGATCCACAAAATTAGATTGTTTCTTGAACGAGAAACTTACTGTCCCGCTCACTTAGATACCTAATCGTTAAGAATAAATGTCTTCAAATAAAATAAATATTTAAAAATACGTTCTGAATATGCCGACAGCTGCGCGCACCCATAACGGAGTCTCTCGATTATGAAACTCTTCACTGCACTCTGACGCATACTGATGCAGCTTCAACGATTCCTCGTGAAGTCTTTTCTGAGAACAAAAAATAAAAATATTGTAGGTATGCTGATCTTTACTCTCACAAAATAATTATTCTTTATATTAGAAACCACTCTTTGAATCCTTGACATCATATTTATTTTAAGAATTATTTATTTATTTCTTTCTATTTAAACGGAAACGCTTCTTACAGGCTTATTATATCGGCAAAAAGATAATTTAAATAAACTCGACATCTTTTATTATAAAATTATCAAGGATGGTGAAATAAATCTGCTAGATCCTTGATAGTCAACACAGTACTTTCATTTTTAAAGTGGTACATAGTCGTGGCGATTATTATTTACCCTTATATTCATTTTCATCCACACATTTCAAAACTGTTGTGTTAGTAATTATAAAATGTTACGTAAATTAAGAAACAACATTAATAATTAATTTACCTGTAGTTCTGGCGAAACTGTGAATATAGCAGCCTGTGCTTCAAGGTCGCGTCGAACTGATCGCTCGCCCAAGTTGGCAGAACCGACTATAGTTGCCCACGGCATGTCACTGCCTGGTGGATAGTACCTACAAATGACAAACAAATATGTTATGTCTTAAATCTTCAGTTTTCAAAATATCTTCAGCTTAAATAAACCTTGATAACAATATTGTATTAAATTCAAAACAGAAGTTGGTAAAATTTCTAATTACCACAAGCCCTTAGCATGAAATGTCCACCCTGGCCGTTCATACTCCAACATCTGCACTCTCTCAGTTTGATTCAATGATTCCACTCTCTGCCAGAACCTGGGAAACAATGATACAGTCATTACATGAATGCAATCTTTATTTTATTTACAACTGGAGATTTATAATTACTTTTTGACAGGCCAGTTGGCGCGGTTGGTTGGCCAGTTGGCGTGGTTGGTTGGCCAGTTGGCGCGGTTGGTTAAGACTACCTATCACGCCACAGGTCGTGGGTTCGATTCCCATTCAGGACAAACATTTGTTTGCATGAACACATCTGTTTGTCCTGTCTGGGTGTAATTATATATTTATGTATGTATTTACAAAAAACAATCTTAGTTTGGGATCAGATAAACATGTGTAAAGAATGTCCCAGGATATTATTAATTTATATTTATAATCATAATAAACTCACTTCCTAGCAATCAATGAATATGCATGTGGAATTCCGCCAGCAGGACCAGCAGCACCCAAAAATCCATTAGCCTGTATAAAAATATTAACTTATCAATTTAATAAATATAAACAGACTTATCTAATCCCACCATTGTTTACAATGATGTGTGTGGCCAAAAGTAGTGAACACACAAAGACTATAGGGAACTGGCTCTCAAGTATAGCTGCCAGAACACACTGGTAGTATAATACTATCATCTATTCTGTACTGGTACTGGTAGATTCTTGTTTGCATGTAACAAAAACCATGTTAATGTGTTAATGACATCATACCTTCAATAGTAGTAATAATCAAAGTACACCTTTATTTATTATACTATACTATTTATAAATGTGCATAATTTTCCAAATATAAATAGAATATAACAAGTTACTTTTTTTAAACAAAAAAATCGTCAAATAAGCATACGGCTGACGGTAAGCGGTTAACTTAGTCTATGGAAAACAGCAATGCCGCTACTAATCCACGTCTAGGATATCATCCGTGCATTGCTGAACTTTCCCCCTACCCCAATATGCCATTACTTACATTAGGATGTGCCATCAACAAACTAATGTCCGCTTTACTGTCATTGAGTATAGTTTTTGTATACTGATCAGTTAAATTGAAATATCCAGTAGCTAATTGAATTAGTGAGCCTTCTGGTGCCATTGCAATCATCTTCTGTGTCACTTGTTCATCTTGTGTGATGTTGAATTCTCCCATTTGTATAAGAGGGAATATCCATGTGTCTGCATTAATATCTATAAATGAATACATTAGATACATTAGCATAAACATTGTAGAAATCCTGCTAATTAGTTACACAAATATGCACTAGTCATAGAGTCCAACAATTTATAAGTGCCTGCCAAGGCTTATTAGATCTTGAATTTGATCATGCTTAAGACTGTTGTGATGGTAACAACATGTTCTTTTTACTGTAAATAGCCCTGTGTTGGACCACAAATACCACAATCTCATCATGATAAGAGATGTTGTGGCCAAAAGGTGGTAAGCCCACAAACCTAAGAAGTACTGCCACCAGTATACACATTCGGTCTTATTACAAAACGTGGTCTAAGTATAGTACCTGGTTTAAACTAGGTTTAAACCATGGACTAAAGTAAATCTTATTATAAAAAGTAGTTTAACTCTAAACCATGGATCAACTATGGTACTAACTTTAAACCTTCGAGGACCCTAGTTTATCTTTGGACTAAAGTCACAAACGTCAAATTGTACAGGTTGAGGTTAAGTTTTGTATTACTTTTATTTTGTGATTACATGAAAAATGGATATTGATAACGTTGATTTAATTGATTTTGAGGATATTGACGATTTGGAGTTATTAGGCATGCCTCGGAGACCTAACAGACTCAGACATCGGTTGAACCCTCTCGTTGAGTTGTCTGACGAAGACTTCAAATATAAATATAGGTTCACGAAACGTTTCGGATTAAAAATTGTGGATTTGGTAAAAGGAGACTTATCCCATGATCCCCGAGGATGCCCAATATCGCCTGAAATTCAAGTGGTTTGCGCATTACGAAGCTGGGCTCGCCATGAAGTAAGTACTTAAAACCTTGTATGCTAATAGCTCAACAATGATGCCTTTTAACTAACTAGTGAATTGTTATTGTTTTATGAATAGATTCAAGACGATACAGCCGATTTGCATGGTGTGTCTCAGCCAGTTGTGAGCCAAATATGCAAAAAAGTTGCAGGGACCATTGCACGGATGTCCCATAGATTCATCAAAATGCCTGCTACTTTAAATGAACAACAGGAGGCAATGAGAAAATTTCGCAGCATTGCGAATTTTCCTACGGTGATAGGGGCAATAGACTGCTCACATATACGCATCAAAAAGATAGATGCAGATGGAGGTCAATTATACATAAACAGAAAAGGATATCCTTCAATTAATGTGCAGGTACATGTATAATGGTTTTTCAAATAAATATGTAATGTGGGACAATACAAGCTAATAACAAATTTTTTTAGGTGGTTTGTGATGCTGATTTAAAAATTATGGATATAGTAGCCAGGTGGCATGGCAGCGTACATGATTCCAGAATATTCAGGGAAAGTAGATTGAAACAGCGATTTGAAGCAGGTGCTTTCTCTGGAATATTGCTGGGTGACAGTGGGTATCCTTGTACTCCATATTTATTTACACCGTTACTGAATCCTACAACAACTTCAGAAGAACGGTACAATCAAGCACATATTCGTACAAGAAATACGGTAGAGAGATGTTTCGGTTTGTGGAAACAACGATTCCGCTGCTTACTTAGAGGCATGTTTTGTGATATTGAAACTGCCAAAAAAACAATAGTAGCATGTGCAGTGCTTCACAATATTGCCATTGACATGAGAGAGGACATATTTCCTGGTGAAAATAATAGTGACCTGCCATCTACGTCTAGGGAAACAATTTCACAACAAAGGGTTGAAAATACTGTTCGTGGAAATATAAGGAGAAGGCAGTTCATTGAAACTCATTTTCATTGATAATTTTTTTGTGTACTTTTAATGTAACAATATAAATTTTTATAATTAAAAACAGAAGAACGACCACTGGACCTGAAAAAAGAAATGTATATAATATTAGTATATTTTAATACTTGTTGTAATGTAAAATAAGTTAAATACTAATTAAAGTATTAATGATTTTTCTGTGGCCTGCTTAACACTCAACTATATTTTGACTATTTAAATTTATGCTATACTTTTTTAAAACATAAATTAGTTTGTCTTATAGTCCTGGAAAATAAGTTTAGTAGTATGAAGGTATTAATTTTTAAGGTGTGACCTAGCCGTTACACAGAACAATATTTTAGTTATAGTAGTAATCGTTTTATTTAATTGAGGCTTAATTTATATACTTACTTTTTATTAATTACTGCTTTTCTTATTTTCTAACAAAGCTATTTCTAATTCCAGTTTTTTTATTTTCAATTTAGCAATTTTAATATTATAACTATGTTCAATCTCCAACATTTCTAATTGCCTCTTTTTGAAGTTGGTATTGCTTGATAAGATTGATTCGCGCATTAAATCTCTGTAAAATTAAGACATTGTTATTGTATAAAAAATTGAGTTCATTAATGGTATTCCATGTTTTAAGTAGATAAGTACTTACATATGTTGAGAGCTGTTTTTAGTTTTCTTTGGTCTATTTATTATCATTGCTTGTGGCTCACTTAATGTCACTAAAATATATTTTGATTAATAAATATTAGTTCTATAAAAAAACAGCAATTAAATTATTATTTTTACCTTGCTCAACTGCTACATCTGATATTGGAATCCTGGACTCTGGATTCTCTACTATATCTATGATTACTCCTGACTCATGGCTAGGGCCAGGTATCGCATCCTGATGTGTTTGTAGATTATCAGTACTCTGAAAAAGATTTTCAAAATATGCATTTATTCTAGGTAAATGTACTAGATAATTCAAAAATTTACCACTATTTACCACTGTTGGCACGGCATCACTGTCATAATCATTCACATCTATCACAAAGTCTAATGGCGCTATTGCCATAACTGCCAAGTCCTCGGGAGAAGGTGAAGGTGGCTTTTCACCACCTCCCGTTAGCAACTGTTGTTGCCTGTGGGTTGATATGTTCGCCTTGGCTGTTAGTTTCATTCTTTTCCAGGCCAATTTAATTTCTCCATCTGACCTGTTCTTGCCAGTGAGTTCGTTTAGCCTGAAAAACGTCTGATAGGTCAATAAATCATGTAGATAGATAATAGCAATGCTAAAATATATAAATGCTTACTTAATCTTAATAGATTTCCATTCTTTGCCCTTTAAAATATTTGCCGAGGTTTTGTTAGACTTATTTTCTATGATATGTGCTGATTGAGAAATCAGCTGACGTAATAGTTCCTAGAATAGTTGAAATTTGCGTTAACATAAAGAAGATGAAGAGTATTTGCACAGATTTTTTATATCAATACAAACTTTCTCTTCGGCACTCCAATTTTCACCTCTTTTCTTCTTCTGTAGATCCATTTTAGTGGGTTTTATAAGCAGTCACTTATCAAATCACAACAGAGCGGTGCGCGGTATGTAGTCGACAATAGCAGAATACTAAATCTAAGAATAATATTTATAGTAAGATGCCGAGTTGGGTACTTTTTTGTTTAAACTTTGCCTTGGTTACAGTTTCGTATTACGCGCGAGAATTACATTCCGTTACGCGCTAGAGTTGTTAATATTATGTACATTTATTAAACGTGAATAAAACGCCAATAATGTAAAGATTTGCCGTAAATGAAGTATTTTTAATTAAAACTTTTCAAAAAAATACTCTTGGATTTTTGTCATCTTATTATTCTTTATTTTAAATATTAATCATTTATAGAATAAATCAATATTTAAGTAAATGGAACGGTGCGCCCGAATGATCCATGATTGAATGAATGATTTCTCTAGATAAGCTGTGACTATTATTTAAACCATGGTTTAAGAGCGGTACTAAGAAATCCTCGGTAAGTTCGCGTTTTGTAATAAGACCAAGTTTAAATCATAGTACTAACTTTAATACCGTAACAAACCTAGACTTCTTAGTCCTGGTTTAAACTGAGGTTTAAGGATTTTTTTGTAATAAGACAAATTATGTTTCATAGATAAAAGTTTCATCACATTCTCTATAATTTAAATATTTTCATGATAAAAACTAACAGGGAATGATATAGGGCACTAAATTGAAGTGTTCTTACCATTACTACTCATAGAAACCAACTTGGATTGCTGCTGCTCTTTCCACTTGTCTATTAGACTATTCATTTTTTCAGTCATCTCTTTGACCATCTCAGATTTACTGCTATACTTTACATTTTGAATACCATTTTTTGACAATTTCTTACCAAAGTTACTCACTTCATCTAGAAAAAATGCCAGATTAAATAAAATAATAAAGTTAATGACGAAATTATAACCAAAACAAAAAAAATAACAACTTACAGTCATCATACCTATGAGTTCACAATAAAAATTTGCAAGATCAGCATCCTGGATTTCTATATAGCGGTCTTGTCTTTGTTGGAAATAATCATTGGAACAATTAGCACCACTTAAGAGCACCGAATCATCTGCTATATACAGCTTCATGTGCTGAAGACCAACAATCTCATTATAGCGGGAAGGTAGAGTTTTCGACCAAGTGCCAAGAAGCCTTGGCGTTTGGTACAAGCTAAAATTGCATTGCTTTGTTAAATCATTCATGAATTCTCGAAGTAAAGTCAGTGAGTTCACATCCCCACGGGTTCCTCGCTGATAATCTAATAGTACATTAAACTTCAATGTGGCCTGTTTTGTAACATTTTCTTTGGTAACCTCTATAAGATTATTTTCCATGGCACCTGTGCCTATATAAAGACTAGCCACTGTTATCCTACGACTAGCAATTCGAAATCTCTCGCAAAGCGTATCATAAAATTTTCTAGGATCATTTATAACATTGATTTTTGAGGCGTTTACTGGGAAACACGGTGCAATACCATATATCCAATTAAAGTAATGAAACTCTGCAGCTTTAAATCTAATCGGTAAATTGCCATTGATAAGCATTGTAACATTGATTTTATTAAGAACCTCGTCTAAAGTTATAACAATGAAAAATAAAAATTCGTATTTCGGTTGTTAGCTGACTGACAGCTTGCAGTTATGTGATTGATGGATGTCAATGTCATTGTCATCAAATTGTCATGGATGACAGTCTCAGAGTTACCACATAAAATGATGCAAATCCTACGAAGAAACCCTGGAAACCAAACACCATCCATTTCTAATGATTTTTATAAAAAAAAATATTGTAGTTCATAAAAATAATACATAATAAGTTTCAATCATAAAATTATGTCCCATAGTAAAGTTGCGAAAATTTTTCGTAAAAAATTTTTTACATCTCAAACTATAAAATATTTCTTTAAGATCAAGACATATACTACTATTTCATGTAAATGTTACTAATATACCTTGGAGGAATGTGTTGATGATTTCTTTTGTTATTAATCAGTAAATATGCTACCACTCTTGTCGCAAATAACATGTTGATGACTTACGACCTATAACTGAGCTGCAATTAGCAAAAAACGTGATAAAATTTGAATTTAACGCTCCAACCGAAGGTTTACCCTTAATAAAGCATCGCTCACACACAGACGATACCCAAGCGACAGACACCTGTGCGATACCTGGGAGACATCGAGGTGAAACCCAGGCGACGTAGCCTTTCGGACTCTGCCATGATAGGTAATCTAAGTTTTATGTGTAACTTAATACGTTGATAATCTTAAGGCGCCTTGCATAGCGAAGCGACCCGAGCGTACCGCGGGAGGGATCATGACAACAAGACCGAAGGTACATGACAAGCATGACCCCAAAAGAACGAACTTAATGATTCATGCTTTTTGGCAACGCTGAACTGGCAGGGGCATTGAACAAGCAGAACTAGCGTACAAAAACTTTACTCTCGTACAAAAGTAGTTTAGCTTGTACGCTGAAATTAAAACTCATCGTGTTCACAGCAACCTAATGCCGTTCGCCTCTTGGTGGAGAATGGTGAGGTGACCATTGACCAAACGTAAGTACATAAACTCATACGTACAATTACGCTTGGTCGCACCACGCTCTAAGATCATGTTGTGTGTGACCATAACAAAGATGAAAAATGGAGTCCCAAAAGGGATATCTAACTATTGTTTCTTCTTTTGGATTATTGATAAAAGTAAGGGTTAGTAGTTATTCAATTATTTATTTAGTGAATAAGTTTTCATAGCATGGATGGATATATTAATTTCAGGATAAATAAAAATGTTACAAAGTGTACAGGTACGCTTTTTATACATAATACAATATATTGTGTACCCACGCAGCAGGAAGCAGGAAAATTATACAGTTTTAGTATACTCCTCTTCAATAACTTCATTATGTTCGATCCCATAGAAAATTTTTGCATCTTTCACATACGCCCACGACATCCTTTTGGAACTGAAGTGAACACCGACGTCTCCATTCTTAGAAAGTGTAATAGCGCCTGCAGTATTATTCAGTCGAGCAGTCATTCCTGAAAAAAAAGAGTTCATTTAGTTGAAATCATAAGGCAGTTGTCCCCAAGTTGTCCCACAGCCGACGAAGAAGCGAGTAACTATCGGCTATTTTCTCGCATACGATAAGATATACATTCCGTGTAAACAGGAAAAATATGCATATATTATAGTTGATCGCTGACTGTTCACACTGCCGGCGAGGACTCGCTCGAGTTTGTTGCTGAGCGACAAGAACTATACACACGCCGAGAGACCACCCAGCGGTAATTTCTACCTAGAGTGCGTATCTGAGTGCCACCCCGAGCGAGTGGTGCGAGTAATCGCCCGTCGCCCAAGCACACTTGCTAATAGCGCGACAAAACTATAGGACACTCACTTCTCGATGCTTGCCAATTCGTTTCTAGCTCTACTCGCTTCTCGCTCATCGTTGGTGGTGTGACAACTGCCTTGAAAAACTGACAATTCATTGAAAAAATCATAATTTAATAACATTTTCACTCATTACTTATAACAAATATAGAAGATCTCAGTCTAGAGTTTTTAAATATAACCTAGGTAAGTTACTTATCAAATAATTAAATCCAGATAGAACAAACAAACACACACAAATGCTTATCGGTGGGAATTGAACCCACGATATATGGCATAGCAGGCAGGGTATATTGTAAAAACAACCGTCCTTTAAGCATGATGATCATTAGGTACCATTCACAGCCTTCTTGGTTGCAGAGTTAGCATCTAGTCCTCCTTCCATAAGTTTAATTATTGAATGAGCCAAGCAGTATTTCAAAATAGTTTCTCCATGTCCTGTAACCAATAGGTAATTTCAAAATTAAAATCAATATTATGTATCGCCATGCGGTAACTGGCATTCATTTTAAATTTATTAAAGTTGTAAATATACCCGTAGTTGAAACTCCACCAATGTTATCATCTGCATATGTGCCACTCCCAATTTGTGGCGTGTCTCCAATACGACCAACTACTTTTCCACTCATTCCACCTGTGCTTGTTGCAACGGCTACATTTCCTTTCGCATCCACCGCTACAGCCCCGACCGTTCCAACACCGCCCTGCATATAAAAATGCGTTATCTATATACTAATAATATTAAGAGGAAAGATTTGATTGTTTGTTTGTTTGCATTGAATAGGCTCCGAAACTACTGAACCTATTTGAAAAATTATTTCATTAATAGGAAGCTACATTATTCCCGAAGGTTATAGGCTACTTTTTATCCTGGGAACGCGACTGAAACCGCGCGGAACAGCTAGTCCTTAATACGTATAATATGTTTTTTTTTTTAAAAAGGATATGAAGGTTTTAGCCAGACTAGAGGTGGCTACGAAACACTTACGCGGATAGGTAAATCGGTGAGCGCAGATGGCTCTCAACCGGATATAGTTTTTAGGTAACCACGCCTGAGGGCACCCCCTTTGGGGTACGGACCTAGGCTCAGTGCGTTACCGAGGGTATAATATATATTGACAGTTTATTGTGCGAAGTACGCTATCTACAGTTCTCAACGCTCCGCTCGCTACTGGCGAGTAGGCATTACCACAACTTAAACTAGATATCCTACAGGTCGGTATCGAATGTACAGACGACGGAAATTCAAGGTAAACACTGCGGCACCTTATACGGTTGTAATAGGAGCTATTTTGCAACAAAAAGGTGTAGCTTGATCTGTGGCCGTGCGTGTGTATAACAACAACACTGCATGCAAAATTAGATAAACTATAAGTAGTTATTTAGAGTTAGATACCTCTATACACATAATAAAATAATCACCTCATCTTCGATGCCTATTTCGGTCCTTCCAAATTCACCATGTTTTAAAAAATTATACAAAGCATTTCTAGCGTTATCACTTATCAAAGAATTTGGCGGCACTGTTTGAAATCCCTGAAATTGATGTACTTAATTTAAAATCTTATGACACATTCATGAATAAAAATAAGCATTTAGAATAGGTAGGTAGGTAGGTACTTAATTAAATCAATAATAAGTTACCTTTTCCAGGGCAAATAGTTTTGCTCCTTCTCCACCCAGTAAGGAATGTGGGGAATCCGTTAGAACTCTACGAGCAATGCTTATAGGATGAAGAAAGTCTTTGATTAATGTCACTGCACCTACATCCAAGTTGGTCCCGCTCATAATACTGGCTTCCATTTCTACCTCACCACGCAAATTTAGAACGGATCCATAACCTAAATAATTTATCAATGCCTAAATATAAATAAAATCTAAAATTAAATGTAACACAATTTAAGGATAGGTACTTATCTAAATATTATAATTATATGACAGTATATAGGTACTTAGATAATTCTCACCAGCATTAAAGTTTTCATCCTTCTCCATAGAAACGACAGCCGCTTCAACAGCTTCCAATGCATTGGCGCCATTCTTCAGTAGTTCATACCCAGCTCTTACAGCTACTTTTACTCCGTCTAATTTACCTTGTACTCGGCTTTGAGGTATGTCACCAGCTCCACCATGAACAATAATAATCGGTTCCATTTTCCTACAAAAATGTGTTTGTTAATTGTGAGTATTTATTTATCAGTGAACGGTATTATTCGTTCACTGGTGTACCTATCTATAGGTATAACATGCAGTTATAAAGAGATAGATCGTATTTGTTTGGTATTTGTACATGATATTGACATGATAGCTATTATCATGTTTGCTTTTATCTGGGGGCACGGAAGTTCCCCGCCAAGACGACCAAAAAAAGGCACGGCTGTAAACCATCTTTTTCTCGAAGCCTTTCGGGGCATTTTCGATCCCACTGTAACTACGTTGTGGAAAAGACTAGAAGCCTAAATCAGTGACCAAGAGGGCATTACATAGCTAGATATACCTATTTCCAAAATTATATTAGGTTTGGGACAGTAGTCTAAGAATTACTATATAAAGTGGAGATGTTTATTTTTTCTCGCGTCTATCCCATAGGGGTATCATTAGATAGGATTTTTAAAAACATTGAGACGTTTCTGAGACGATTTTTTGATTTAGGTATCCGTTTGCGAGATATTCAATTTTAAAGAGCATTTTTTTGTTAAAATAGGGCGTCCCCCGTCCCCCGTCCCCCGTCCCCTGTCCCCCGTCCCCCGTTCCCTATCCCCCTAAAAGCTAAATGACTGGCTCGAAAAATCTGAAAAATATTTATGATGGTAGTCCATGTGATGAACTTATAACGGCTTAGATAACTTTGTTAGTTCAGGAGTTATAGTATAGAGGCCTAACTAGAGGAAAACTTCGTACAATAATAACGAAATAATAAGTAAACATGTAAAATATCAAAAATAAAATCAAGTCCACGTGCCATTATGGGTGACTGCGGAACCCTATTCTATGCGTGGCCTGACACGCATAGAATAGGCTTCCGTTGACCGGTTTTTATTTTTGGAAAGGACTAAAGTTGGTTGGTGGTGGTAGCCAAAGAGAATATGGTGGTAGCCTCTGATGGCTGCATCAACCTTACCGGACAAATCGGCGAGCGAGTATTCTCTTTGGAGCGAGCCAAGATATTGCTCAACTTGACACTGGCAAAATACACTAAGTATGACGCCAAAAAGAAAAAATTAATAAAGTAAACATACATAGTACATACCTAACCTATATAGTTACCAATACCAAGTTGGTTTAATAATAATAATTAATGTATGTGTGTATGTATCTCTACTTAGTTTGTGTAATGTATCGTGGTGTGGTGTCTGATTTGTTGATTAGAAAGTAATAAAGTTGTTTTTATGTTACCCCCGAGTACACCCCTCTCACCAATTCCGATAATGAAAGAGGCTGCTAATCTGATGGCCACTTTTAGCTACTTAAAAGGGCACGAAAAGGATTTTCTAGCAACTGATAATACAACTGTTTAGTAGTATACGTAGTATCTCTACTTAGTTTGTGGTGTTTGTTTAGCAATGAATGACTATGAAATTCATTACTGTATAACCTTAGAGTAAATAATATACTACGCAATGTATAACCTTCTTTTATTGTTAATTTGACATGGCAACACTGATTCTATCCTTTTCGCTGATATTCTATGATCTGTGTTCCACATTGACAGACTCAGTGCTGCCATATATACAGATTTCTCCGTATTTATACAGATCTTCGGTATTTTAGCACTAAATACAGAATTTAAACATAATATTGATATTACAATAATTTACTTAACGCAGCAAAATAAATGACACAATCACAGTGAAATGCACTTTGTATGCTTCTATTCTTTATGGTTATTCTTTTAACGATAATGTTAACTTCTTGGTGTGGCAACATTACAAGTTTCACTAATCTTGCTATAGACTGCTGGATATCTTCCTTTGCATTCGCACAAGAAAAAGAAGAACTTATTAACGTCACTAGCAAAGAAAAGAGACAGAGAATAAATATTTCTGTCCTTTATCGCGTGCCGGCTGAGCACATCATTGTGCACAACAAGTTTGACGTTTATGGCGGTGGCAGATTGACATCCAATTGTTTTTATTATCAATTGCATCGAAATTCAACACAAAATACGATTTTTTCGAGCTCAATTCAATAATAGTACATTTGTGCAACCGTGCAAAATGGTAAGGTGCAGTGTAATAAACTGTAAAAGTGATAGTTTGATGAAGATTGCCGGATTGTCCTTTCACTCGTAAGTTTTCGATCTTTTTAAGTATTCTATCGCTTTGTGTTCTACTATTTGTCATCAAATAGTCGCAGTAATGTACCAACTAATTTGTCTAATGGATAAATCTCATTAAATCATGATTTGCGCAATTATTTTATTTTCTTACCGAAAAATTAAGTGTTGCCGCTTTTTGACGGGGAATTTTCCCTATAGTATGGGTAATATCGATTTTTTTAATGCAATGTCTATAACTTAATTTAAAAATCTTGAAATTAAGCAAAATCACTGTTAAATGAAAGATACTAAATAAAACGTATTTAATTTTCAGATTTCCAAATAAACCCGAAATAAGGAACATGTGGATTGCTGCTACGAGTAGGCCTAATTGGACTCCAAAAATGAGTGCCAGGATTTGCAGCCGACACTTTGATAGTAATCTTATATTATCCTTCTACTGACTTAAATAAAGTCTGTGAATTGGCAGTAAAGATATTTCGAGCGCGTTCACACAAGGGCATTTCATTTTATAATGAGAAAAATTTGATGCCAAAACTTATATTATCATGTTACAAGGAAAGCACACGTACTAATATTAATATTTTTATAAATGACCATTTCGACAGTCATCCTTTTATAGGGAATCACAGAACTCTCCTCATTAAATCTATTGCAATGCATTACTTCGAAACACGTATTCATCATGGTACCAAACAATGTTTTGAACCAAAATCGAAAATAAGAAATTTTCATAATAAGTTGGTGCTTTTTCAAGGACAATAATTGTTTTTTATGAATAAAACTTTGCATTCGCATTATGTGTTTTTTATTTCTCATCATAGAAATCTTAAGTAACAACCTCATTCAAAAAAAACTTATTTTGTGAAGAATACTGGGTAAAATGTACATCACTTGGTAACCCTAAACAATGGATGTACTTTTTTTCCGTCCTTTTCGATGACACAGCTTTCACGAGTCTATAGTTTACTCTGTCTACGCTTTCAAACGAGGAATCCCTCTAAACCTCAGCTCTCGAAGTCAGCTCTAAACATTTTTTGGTGCTCTCCAACCAAGATACTGCCAAAGAAGATGTTATAATCATGATAAAATACTACGTATACTGCGCTCTCGACTTACTTTATCGATTCTTGCCGGAGTCTTCTCAGTTCAAGTGTATTCCGAACCGGTGGTAGAGTCTATTGTAATGTTTGTAACTATTGACGTTCATAAGTGCCTTACCAGGGCCTAAATTGAATAAATGAGTTTTTGATTTGATTTGATTAGTATTTTTCTAACCCCTGATGAAAAAAGGGGGTGTTATAAGTTTGTAGTGTCTATTTGTGCTGATTTGTCCGCGTACGGGTGCCATTGCCACCTCTGGCTAGCATTAGTAGTATTATATCTCAGATTACTAAACTGTGTTTATAAATCTGTGTATTATATCCTCCTAGCTAGACTAGCACCTTTGTGTCCATTAAAAAAAAAGTCTATTTGTGTGTCTGTCTGTGTAATCATAACTCCTGAACGGATGAATCGTTTTGATTTTTGGCTGTTTGATAAGTGTCTCAGTAGGTATAATAATCGAGAGTGTTCTTAGTTGTGTTTCTCGAAAAACCGCTCAAACATTTGAAGATCATCACCTCTTTTCTAGTGCGTAGGGGGTTTCTTGTTTTTATTTTATTTATTACAGTACGGTAAACAAACCTACCTGTTCCCTTGTTTCAAAAGAATCAGAACAAGGTAACTTGACGGCGTAAGGTACAATAAGTAGGTTCCTTGTTTTGGTTCTTTTGACCATACAGATTTTAGACAGATTTCAACTTTATAAAATAGCATACAGACCGTATGCAGACAGACAGTTTCTCTACCAAAGAGAATATAAATCATTTGGTTTCTATTCTACCACACAAGGCAACACTGGTCGACTGACTGACTGGACTGACTGAATGATTTAAAAAAAAAGTAAAATGGTGGTTGTAAGTTGTTGAAATGGTGTGGAATCCTTTTTTTTATTATAATTTAAAGATTTAGCCCGATGTATTCTTAATATTCATATTAAAATGTCCACTCCGATGTCAAATCGTAAATATGGGGCTCAAAAAATACGATTAACAAGTGAGTAGCTGATATCAAAAAAGTGGTTTCCGTAAGCCTGTGAATATTTTGCTTCCGAGTATCACATTCCATTTATTAACACTCCTTTAATTTTCTTTTTAGTCCTGTGTGCAAGGAATTTGGTTCGAAGGGATTTGTTTCGTAAGTATTCGCATCTATTAATTTCTGCTAGATAGCGAATGTGTTTTTCAAGGCGAAACTCGGCATGACATGCAAGCAAATTATAACATTGTTTTTCGAAGAGTATGTCGTAACATTAGAATTAATAATATTATACTCATAAACATAGGTATGTATAGATTAGGGAATCTTTATCTGCTAACCAATTTGTTTAAATAAATTTTTGCTTTAGGTTTGCCAGACCCATTTGCCAAGATATCTGTGGATGGCAGTGGCCAAGTGTATTCAACAAATACTGTAAAAGCTACCCTTGATCCGAAGTGGAACACTCACTATGATTTGTATCTCACTAAAGGAGATGGGATTACCATTAGGTACGTAACATACTGTTTATGATATTACTGCCATTATTTGACTATTTTGAGGAATCTTTGGCTTTTGTAAAGTTTGTCCTTATTGCTGCCACATAAGTCTGCATGCATACAAATGGGGATATTATTAGGCTAATTGGATATTCTCACATTATGTATCTACTAACTCCTGACAATTTTTTTTGTCATCAGTCTTGTTTTATCAGTCCGGTAAAGTTGATGCAGCCATTAGAGATTACCAACTTTTTGCAATTTTTGCATTGAAAACAAAAAAAAATTTTGCATTGAAAACATAACTTATTGATAGACAGATAAAGTCACCAAATGTAAGAAAGTAGGTACCTAAAATTGAAGTTAGGAGGAATATTATGTTGCCAAGCACCTGCTGGTATATAATGGCAGCTGTATTGGAGAGCCAGTTCCGTCTAAGCATGGTGCGGCAACCTTTGGCCACACCATCGGTTTCCATTAGATTTTTGGATAATACTTAATGTTTATTTCCAGTGTGTGGAATCAACGTAAGGTCCACAAGAGGCAAGGGTCAGGATTCCTTGGATGTGTTCGTATTCAACCATCTGCAGTACATAAGTTAAAAGACACTGGGTGTAAGTATCTCTTGATCTAATTTATTATCTCAATTTTATCTCATCCAAAGAAAACCTTGAATGATAAGTTGTGATACATAGTGAGCCAAAAATATGTCTTTTATTTTATTCACTACAATAAATATGATTTAATAACTATTTGGTGCCTCTAAGTTTGCACATTGTCATTTATAGCACTTACATTATCTTTTGAGTTATTGATTACATGAAAACATAATTGTGGTTTGATTTCAACAAACACTTTTAAGAATTCCTCAATTCTAAGTTATCAAAAATAATTAAAGCAGTCTTGCCAATCTTTTTGTTTCTGGTGAAATTGCATGTTGTTATTAGACATCATGCGGCGTTGCACCGCGTGTTTGTCAACAATACATATTACATTATTCACATGCACCACTAAATGTGTCTTTTGCCACAGAATAATGGTTGACATTTACATCACACATTTGATTGGTAATTTGCTAGTATGTATCCAGGTTTGTAAGAGAAATATATTTATCTCGATATTTTAGGTCTTGGACATGTAACATTAGCACAATAAATCTTATTCTATAGGACTCTGATTCCTAGATTGGCACATTCAATCTTAATTGAATTGGAATTTATAAATAAATAAATATCCTGGGACATTGTTCACACATGGTTATCTGATCCAAAACTAAGCAGAGCTTTTACAATGGAAACCAGATAATTGATATACTAAATACACAACTTTTGTAAATACATAATTACACCAGACTCGCGGACAAAAAGACATGATGCACACAAATGTTTGTCCTGGTTGGACTCGAGATGGGAATCGAACCCACAACCTGCTGCGCGATAGGTAGTCTTAACCAACTGCGCCAACTGGCATGTCAAATCTATATCCAAGAATATAATTTCAGACCAATGTCTCGAACTATGTGAGGATGGTTCTGGCGAGACATGTGGCGTGCGTGGTCAAGTGATAGTTTCACTATTGTCCCGCGACGGGGCTCGTGGAGAGCCCGCGTCGGCGGCGGGTGAGGGCTCACCGCTAGCTGTAGTAGGGCCAGCTGGTGAAGTGCGAGCGCCGAGAGACCCGCCCATGAACCCCAATGCTTCTCAGTTGCCATTACCACAACATTGGGAGGAGAGATTTACTTCCAGTGGCAGGTAAGTCATTCAAATAAATTACTAGTTTAACTACTCACTTTCCCATACACAATGAATTAACAGAATTTTAATTAATATGAATTATATAAATAGTTGAACAACTTCTTTTTTAAGAGTATTGTGTTAATGTTTTTTCAATGTGGAGGAAAACTGCATATTTATTACACTTGATTGCCACCTGCACATAATCAACTGCACCTTGCTTTGACATGAGATCTGTAAAATCGTATACATAATATTATTGTAAGCTCATGCAAACTTTTGGTTTTTTCTGAAGAATACCTCAAGTTAACATAATATTCCAGGCCATACTACGTGAACCACGCTCTCCGGCGCACTCAATGGGAGCGGCCTACGTCAGAAGGCTCGAGCCCGCAATCCCCGCCCTCTTCGCCAACCCCCGCCTCCCCCGCCCCTTCCTCCCCCACTCCCGCCTCACCTTCCCCAGCCTCCGCCTCGTCTCCCGGTTCGCCAGCCTCGCCTTCGTTGCCGTCTTCACCGGTGTCAGATTCTGAAGTTGGTCATACCACTTCTATATCTCTAAGGTATGTTATGCGAAATTGACGACTTCGATTACGATGTCTGTGTATATATTCTATCTATCTTTGCACTATTTATTTTATTAATCTGTGGTATTTGCTGTGAGTTAAAATATAAAATAAACAAATTGGTGCCAATATGAAAGAAAGTGAAATATACCTAACAAATTTTAATATTGTATTAGATTATTTTATCTTAAAAACTAAAACAACTCAGTTTCTATTTACTAAAAACTACCTTGTATGAAAGGGATAATTTTACCCCATTGTGTAACAAAGTACTATTATTAATTTAGATGATGTGATAATAATAAATATGACATTTGATCAGACCCGAGCCGCAGCCACAAACTGCAGTGCGCTCACGACAAGTCCCCGTCGCGTCGCCGCCCACGAGTCCTACTACTCCGACGACGCCAACCACTCCTGTAGCCGCTACAGATCTGCCTCCTGGATATGGTATGTGACATATTAATGAAAAAGTATATTTAAACATTGAATAATTGATTAACACTAACTCATCTTTCCATTTTAGGTTCAAATACTTATAATGAAATGATGTACGTTGGTAAGCGCATCACTTGAGAATGGCTGTACAGATTCATTCTTTAAATGTTCGTAATGTTAATAAGGTTTAGGTTAACTTTCGCGGGGTGACATTATATATAATGATAATTATTTATCTTATACCTTTAAACAAGCAATTCTTGTATATATATAATCTGAATCTCGGAAACGGCTCCAACGATTTTAATGAAATTTAGTATGCAGAGGGTTTCGGGGGAGATAAATCGATCTAGCTAGGTTTCATTTTTAGAAAACGTCGTTTAAAAAAAACTAGCAATGCTCGGGCAACCAGGTACTTGTGTGGAATAAGCAAGTATTTTTTTTTTGTTATGTTTTAGAAATGCGCACAACAGCCCAAGGGCAGGTGTACTTCTACAACGCGGTGACGGGCGCGTCGACGTGGCACGACCCGCGCGTGGCGCCGCACCTGCGGCACTGCGCCGCGCCCGCCGCCGGCCCGCTGCCGCCCGGCTGGGAGATGCGCCACGCTCCCTCCGGCCGCCCCTACTTCGTCGACCACAACAACCGCACCACGCAGTTCACTGACCCCCGCCTCGCTCTCTCCGCTAGACTGGTAACTTACCATATTTCCTTAGGTACCCTATTCTACTCCACTCCACTCCATCATTACTAGTGTCCCACTGAATTGGTCGGCTATGGCCATATCCTTCGGCTGAAGCCGAATGAAGCTTCTATGCCTGGGAGATAACTTTCATTAAAAGGAAAGATAAACCAACCACGGCATGGTAGTACAGATCGCGCCAAACTTCTAGTCCGCTCTGAAGTTGAGGCGATCGTCGCAGTAGCGATAAACATTGTACCGAGGGACTAGAGAGAGGGAGAGGGGAGAGCGGCGAGGCAACTTCAGAGCGAACTAGAAGTTGGCGCGATCTGTAGTATGTATTTATCAGCCTACCTGCAATTCAAATATAGAATACTCAATTTATTGTAAGGTCGTAATTATGTTGTAATAAGGAGAACAAACATTTGCTGCCACTGGTCCTCAGAATTATTCGACCAATCTTCAAATTCTTTCATTTAGCCTTCATCAGAACCTTTCCCGGCACCTATGACGGCACCGACGCCCGCTAATCCTCCCGCGGCAGCTGTGAGTGAGCCGCCCGATGCGGATGCCTTGCCCAAGTATAAGCGAGATTTGGCAGCTAAAGCGAGGGTACTGCGAGCCGAGCTGCAAGCCCTGCAACCACAGACTGGACATTGTAGGATAGAGGTAAATATATTCATAATTACTGAAAAATCAATTTTGAAATATTAAGAATGTTGTAACTTAAATATTTATTACAAAATAAATATATTTTTTGGCGTACTTATTGAGAAATTCATATTTTTCAAATATTTAAATATTCGTGCTAAAACACTGTAGTGGTTTTATGACCTGACATGCTCAATCCGGGTACAACTACTCAGTTATTACTTCAACTTACACAGTTCATTTTAAATTAGGCTAAGACTAAATAAAACTAAGGGGAAAAATACGAAGGTACGAACATGACACATAAAGTACGAATTTCGTACTCTTCTGGCGTCGCGTCGTTTCGATTATTTCAACCACAGATTAAAAAACTTTAACTTTATCCATTAATATTAATTTTTAAAATCATTTTCATTCAAATTTAACTAGTTATTTAGGATCTATGAATCCATAACCTACTTTTAACAATACATTTTTCAATCAATTATTACATCTGTCATGTAACCAATTGGCGGCCACTACAGCTATCAATCACGCCGCAGGTCATAGGTTCGATTCATAGTTATGTGTAGTGTATCAGTTGTCTGGTTTCCATAGTTCTCTGCTCTGTGTAAAGCTCTGCTTAGTTTTGGATCAGACAACACTACTTTATTGTCTTTTGTTATAAATTATTTATTTTTATTTATAGACGAGCAGCTTAGTAGCTGATGTGCCTATATCACACAGTGTTGAAAGTCATTTCGCACTTCATAGTTCACTTTTTAAGCTTTTTAGTCTTTGTCCATCCAATTGTCTAATTTGTTTTTATAATAGTTAATTGAAGTAGCAGAAACCACTTCTTCTGGTAGTTGGTTCCAATTACATACCACTCTGTTACTGAGAAAGTGGTATGCAGTGTTTGTCTTAGATGGTGCACGACTTATTTTGTATTGATGCCCACGGGAGGATTTAACGCACACATTCATTACAAATATGTCGTGTAAGTAAAGGGGGAAGGTTATAATTTCGAGTGAGGATTTTGTACGTTTCAATGAGATCGCCACGAAGGCGTCTTTCCTCGAGAGTAGTGAGGCGCAAGATGCGAAGCCTATCTTCATAGGACTTATGATGGAGGGCTGCAGGTATTTTTATTTTATTTTGTATACTCCATATATTTTACTCAGGTATCACGTAACGAGGTTCTAGAAGAATCCTATCGCCTTGTGATGAAACTCCGCGGCAAGGAGCTTCGCAAGCGGCTCCTGGTGAAGTTCCGCGGCGAGGAGGGACTCGACTACGGTGGCGTGGCACGCGAATGGCTCCACCTGCTGGGCCGGGAGTTGTTTAACCCCCACTACGGCCTTTTCCAGTATGCTAATTCGGGAGATGACCGATACGCTCTGCAGATTAATGCCGATTCTGGAGTAAGTTGTTTACGCTGTATGATACATTCTACAAAATTTGCGGTACAATATGATGGCCATATCTATAACTGAGCCAAGCAAGTCATTTTTTTTTTGTAATATGTTTAATGTTTATCATAATACAGGTGAATCCAGAGCACTTATCATACTTTCATTTCGCGGGGCGCATCCTCGGCGTGGCGCTATTTCACGGTCACCAGCTAGACGCGGCATTCACGGCGCCCTTCTACAAGCAGCTGCTGGGGAGGCCCATCACCCTGCGTGACATCCGCGACGTAGACCCCGAGTTACACCGCTCGTTGTCGTGGATGCTGGACAACAACATAGCGGGCGTGATCGACACCACATTCTCAGTGGAGTGTTCGTCGTTCGGCGCCGTGCGCAGCGTGGAGCTGCGGCCCGCCGGCGCCGCGGAGGCGGTCACCGACGCCAACAAGCGCGAGTACGTGCGCCTGTACGTGGCGCACCGGTTCACGCGCGGCGCCGAGCGGCAGTGGCTGGCGCTGCAGCGCGGCCTGGCGGACGTGGTCCCGCCGCAGCTGCTGCGGCCGTTGTCCCCGCGCGACCTGCAGCCGCTGCTGGCGGGGCGCGCGGACCTCGACCCGGCCGACTGGCGGCGGCACACGCGGCTCAAGCACGTGGCGGCGGACGCGCCGCTCGTCGGCTGGTTCTGGGAGGTGGTGGAGGGGTGGGACGCGGAGATGCGCGCGCGGCTGCTGCAGTTCGTGACGGGGTCGCGGCGCGTGCCGCTGGCCGGGTTCCGTGCGCTGCAGGGCTCCACAGGGGCGGCGGCGCCGAGGCTCTTCACGTTGCACCTGGTGCAGGACGCCGCGCCGGACTCGCTGCCGAAGGCTCACACCTGCTTCAACCGACTCGACCTGCCGCCGTACCCCACCAAGGAGAAGTTGCACGACAAGCTACAGCAGGCGGTGCTCGAAACCGCCGGCTTCGCTGTCGAGTGAACGACACACACCTGCCCATCCATACCAAGATATATACGAAATGTGTTCCGCTCTAGGTAGGCCCTTCGGGGCTTCTTATTGGAGACCCCGAAGTTTTAGTTATATAGCATGCTTGTAAATATTGCAGTTGACGCATGTATGTATGATAATGTTCGGTTTTTGCTTCGACGATCGGTCCGAGATTTGTCGAGGAGTCTTTGACGAGACTGAGAACGAGACGATATGACAATTTTTTTTTGCCAAAGTGTGCCTAGATCGTGAACTCGAAAATAATTTCTCTGTTCTCCACGAAGATATTTTTGGGAGTGGCGAAATATTAAAATTATTTTAGGCTACTGCAGTTAGTAGGTACTCATATATTTTATAACATATTTATGATTTATGACAGTTACTCAACGCTACCTATTCTATCAACTATGTTTAATTTTACTCAAATGTGATTGTGATCGTGCTAGAATTGATCCCTCATAATTAATAAAAGCAAATATTACAGGGGATAATGAACTGGAATTTATGTTTTAGCACATTTTGTAGTTAGAGAAGCTTTTAATTAACTTTATGCAGCTTGGTGTTGGTCGCACATGGTAAATATGCACATTTATCTTACAAAAATTGTTTAGTAGCTTAATATATGCTCAAATATTCTATTTAACACGTGTATAGGTTAAGCTAACCCTGTAAAAATTCTGGCATGTTAGTCTAGAATTATTGTGTTCCAGTGAAACAAAATATTGCTCTTCCATACAAACAAACTAAGCAGCATAGTAAAATAAGCAAATTTTGTGGTTTGTACAAAATATAATTAAAAACTATTCATATTTTTGTATTCATATTTTGTATATAATTTGCATATTCAGTACAAATCAAAACTGTGGAATTGTGTTTGCCTTATTATGAATTTGATGAAGTGAAGCAATAGCTAAATAGTATTGGTTACTATCCATATTTACTATGGAGAATAGTATATGAGCCTACGACAAAAACAATGTCTTATAGTATTGCCAAAACTGCATTTATAATATTCCGTCGTGATTTTCTGATTTTTGGAATGTCGTTGAACGATAGGTCTAAGATACCGAGAACACATTTTCTCAAACGCAAAACTAGGAGAGCGCGTTTCAAAAATATTGAAAAATTACTAAAATATATCAGATCAAAATTACAGTTTTCCTACTCACGTACTTACTCACGACTAATTCATAATAATATTATAGTTGGATTTTTCATAAACATTATGGGACAAAGGGACTCAGTCGGCACTGTTTTTTTGCCTAAAGTGCCCTCACGCGTCTGCTACATTTCTAGCCGTTATTCACTACCTAGTCACCGTTTCAGTATCATCAAAATTTTATAAGGTTTTAGTTGTTGGCTCTTGTACTGGAACCAAGATGGACATTTTTGTAAATAATTGATTTTATTTTTAAAAATTATAATTTTAATCTGCATAACTATTATTTATATCTAAATATTCTGCTTTGCTATCCATCATCTATATAAGATTATACTACTGGTTGTTTTTATAAAGTGTATATAATTTTATTACAAATGATAATTTGTATAGTAAAATAAGCCTTAGAAATGTTAAATATTATAAATATTCCAGCTTGAAAAGATTTTCTATTCAATCTATTTACTCTATTCATAAACAATAAGTGTCTATAAGTAAATATAAGCTGAGGGTCATCTGCATATCGTGTCCTTAGACGTCATTTAAAAATAAATAATATTATATTCCTAAATAAAATATATATGAATAAGCCAAACTATATTTTGCATATTTTACAACATAGTAAAAATGAAACTTAGTATTCCTTTGTGTTGCAATGGGAGTTCATTTTTCGATATATTTATTTCAATACATTATAAGTGCTAATTTTAAACGGCATCTATTGTTTTTATCCTTCAGCAACACAGTATGTGATATACACTAAAGGAACTAAGTACCGCTTACCTAGATAGAGCTCTGACAGATGGTCAGACAGATAGTTGAAACTGCATAAATTAAATTTAATAATCGACAAGTATGAGTGCCTTTTACCTATGTAAGAAATTAGCTGTAATTTTGAAGTTAATGACTGTTTAGTGATATGAAATGATTTATTAGTAATAATTAAGAAATAATAATAGACTTAATTATATTTAAAATATTATATTGTCATTATAGTATTTTTGCACAATATATTGATATTAATTTACCTGTATTCCTAAAATTTTTCTGCACAGCTTTTGACGGAACTCAAGGTTCGAAAATATAGGTTCCAGAAAACCCGCGAAATTCAGATTTTATTTCGTTATTTGCAAATTGCAGCTCAATAATAAGTCGTCTGTTTGCCAAAATGATATTTAATGGTAAGTAGAAACTAAAGCAAATAAAGTTATCAAGTTGGTATAATACAAAGCTTATCCTTCCACTGGACAAAAATAAGAAAAAACACAAACACTGGACCAAAACTTTTTACACTAAAAGGTAGCATATTATTTATTTCATGCCAAATAAAAAGGTTCCTTTTTTATTAACCGACTTCAAAAAGGAGGAGGTTCTCAATTCGTCGGAATCTTTTTTTTTTTATGTACGTGCCCCGATTACTCGAAGTCGCCTGGACCGATTTGGAAAATTCTTTTTTTGTTTGAAAGGGTATACTTTACAGTTGGTGGCCATGGTCATCAGGTCAGGAACTGATGATGGGATCCTGGAGAAATCGAGGGAACTCTTCAAATTTTATAGGGACTTACAATGTTTTTCATATACTTTTAAAGATATTGCGTCTGGTGATCATCATTTACGTTACGTCGCTGAGCTGATGATGGAAGGTACAACTCCTTAAGGTGGAGGCTTCGGTTGGAACTCGAAATTCAAATTTTATCACGTCTTTGCAAATTGCAGCTTAGTTATAAGTCGTAAGTTATCAGCATGTTATTTGCGAGAAGAATAGTAGTATATTTACTGATTAATAACAAAATAAATCATCAACAAACATAACATTTTCACGAAATAGTCGTATATGTCAGTAATATACCTTGGAGGAATATGTTTAAAAGTTATTTTTTATATAAGGTAACTTTTGGCTGGCAACAGTGGCAACACTGCATAGTACTTAATTCTTTTTTTCATTCTAGCATCAAACTTCGTGAATTTTGCCAGTGTCAAGTTGAGCAATGTAGGTATTTTATATTCTTCATATTGTATTAAATTCTCGACAATCGTCAAGTTTCAAAGTTCAAGTTATGTCAAGTCATAGTCAGTCAGTTTAAGTTAGATTTTAGTACAATTATATTAGCCGTTCTACTAAAACTTTTCACGGACGTTTTGAGACAACTGGAAAAGCCACTAAACACGTAATCATTTCACTTCACTGGTGGACTGGTATTGATCTTTATTGGACAAAACACCACCGATAAATATTCAATAAAACTCAAGATACACAATTTTATGAAAATTAAACGAAAACGCAACGTCACTTCGCAAGTTCCCGCGAAAAAGACAAAACTGCTAAGTACTGCAAACTCTGCAAAGTAAGTATGTACACACGGCCACAGATCACACAGCTACACACTGCAGCACCTTATGCGCTTGTAATAGGCGCTATTTTGCAACAAAAATGTGTAGCTTGATCTGTGGACGTGTGTACCATTTCCATTTAATCTCTTTGGTTAGTTAGTAGAGGGAGAGGTTGTCCGTCTACTCTCTATGGTCGGCCGTCGCCAATCCGTCGCAAACTCGCTAGAGTAAAATTGTTCTGTGGTCGCAAACCGCAAATCCGTCGCGTGCATTGTCAAAGTGCATTGTGTTAGGTGTTTATAAAATATTTCATCGTACAATTTTCTTCGCTGACGCTTTTTATCATAGTTTATATTATGTTAGACTGCTTGACAAATCTGTGACCTAGAAAGTGCCTGGCTAATTGTTGAAAATACGGAAAACCGTTGTTGTCATTGTTGAGTGTTTAGTTTTTAAAAAGCAGTGACAATGCCTACGAGTGCGGTGTATCAGCCTACCACGGTGACTTACGAGCAACAGCCTAATGATCAGCGATGGAACTGCCCCATCAGCTACTTCTCACGGCGTGTGACAAGCAGTTTGAACCGGGCAGTCTGCGTAAGGATTGGATTATGCTTGTTGGGCAGCACACTCTCAGTCATTGGTAAGTACAATGACAATGCTTTAGCTGTGGTTGTGAATTGTGTTGGTTACTCCAGCTATGGGTTTTAGTTGCACAAATCATGAAACTACCAACCCTAACCTCTTCAAAGTAAAGCTTATGGCTCCTACATTGCTGGATGAGGTTCCATCTGTGATGACAGAAATCTTTATAATGGACAACAAGGTTTGACTCATTATTGCTGTCACCATATTCCCTGTACATGTCTTGCAATCTTTCCAGTAGGCCATAATATTGCTATTTCTGTCTCCCCACATGGGAGCTCATGCATTGAGAGCTTTGCTTCAAAATTGACTTATCTAAACTAAGCTAAACAATCGTAAAATTTTGAAATGGATTCCTAATCCTAAGGGTGTCTGTGCAACTGCAGCCTGCCCTTTTAGTACTTGTGTGTTTAAGGTTGTCTCCCAAAATGCTACTCAGAACTGAAAAGATCTTCTTTCATTTTCTTACCGTTCTTCCCACATAGTCAGTAACTGCAATAATCATACCCTTACATTTATGATTAAACATAATTTGTCACAATACTATTCTATACATATATGTATACCTAATAAAGAAACATGAATACCTAAAGTAATAATTATAATTTAATTAACACTGACATGATACTAAATATATATATGTCATTAAATATTAATATACATACAATTTAACAATTATAGAATGACTAGACCATTTATATCTCGTCTCTCCTATACCTCTCTAGAATTGTTGCTGTGCCCGACAGGGTCCACAATGTATGTATTACATAATTACCACCTAAGGTGTACACATTGTGGAACGCAATTAAATAAATAAATAAATATATAGCTTCAGATGGAAACATCAAAGGTGCAGTGTGTTTTTTCTTCAGATACAATCGCACCTAATCAATCTGAAATTTTATCCATCCTCCATGATAAACACCCTTCTTTACCTACGCCTCACATTCCAATCATCCCATATTACTGCCCTCGCACCAGCCCTTAACTGTTGATGGGATTTTTGTATTTAATGCCATTCATTCATTTCCTAATGGCTCGGCTGGTGGTCTGGATGGAATCACCTCACAGCACCTAAAAAGCCTTATCAATCCATTTTTAGGGGATCCGGAAAAAACTATTAAAAAATCTTACAGACCTCTTAAATCTTATTCTGTCAGGTGCTGTTCTACAGAAATCTCCCCAATTTCTTTTCAGAGCAAATTAAATTGCTCTAAGGAAAAATGATGGGGGTATACGTCCCATTGCCATTGGCAACACAATTAGGCAACTTTTATCTAAGGTGTGCTGTCAGGAGTTCCATTCAAAATTGACTTCTTTACTCCAGCCAAAATAGGTTTTGGAGTTAAGGTAGGATGTGAAGCAGCTGTTCATGTAGCCCATACTTTTCTTCAATCTTCAGTTTTTGAGGTTTTACTTAAAATTGATGTCCAAAATGCGTTTTAATTCAGTTGACAGGGTTTCTTTTGGAAATTGAAAAAGAACTCGCTGAAATATCTTTTCCAAGCATATGGGGCTCTTTCCAAATTATTTTTCGGTGACAAAGTAATTTGGTAGTATTACCACACTATAAGCACAGTATATAAAACAAGACAGTTACTTATACTCTAACAATAAGTAAGATACCTACACCAGCAGAATATAAAAACAAAAGTAACTTGATGATAACGTACCGTTCATAATAATAATAGGTTTATGGCAAGTCATGTGGTAAAATTATTATGTCAAGTCACGTTTACAAAATTACTAGTACAATGAATGCCTTTTATTTCCTCCCTTTAGACTGCTATCAACTCATTCATGAATGGCAGGACTTCCGGATGACATAAGTACATACACGGCACAATGACTATCTATAGACACGATTGTATCTAATTTGTATTCCATATTACCTTCCCATGTCAGCTTGATGGAACCTGTTTTACTAATTAAAATTATCTATATGTTAAATTAAATACCTACAAATTAAGCTTTAAAATCAACTCTTGTGTCTCAGTTAGTCCATTATTTATTACTTACCACAGAACAGATTATTATTAGTAATAATAATTTGTTACAAATTAGTTGAATACCTGATTTTAAAAAGTCGCTCACGTGCGAGTTTGTATTGCGCACGGAAGATTCTTAACTCACTTTTGAAAAAATCACCTTCGAAGGTTTTTAGCAAGCGCCAAAAATGCCGAAATTAATAAATGAATATCCTGGGACAGCTAAAATGTGTAGATTTATGAAGAAAGTTTTTCATGCCGTTGATATTAATATTCGTTCCGGTCGTAAAACCTACCCATTTGAACTAAAAATAAAAGCTCATTATAGCTCAATTGTGCGTGCAAACGCGTGGCATGCAGCCTACATGGACACAATGAAGTGCCCAAATTGATATGAGCCACTTAATTCATTAGTCGCCTCAGTTAATGAGAATGTAGGGGGCTTTTGTTATGCTGGTGACTCACGCACGGTAGCACAGATAAGCGCACCGCATTGGTCGATTGCGTATATCCGCATAATCCTCGAATACAATGAGTGGTTTGGTTGGAAGTCATAAATGGTATCGGGTGTCCGGTGCGATGCGACTCTGGTGCGAGCAGAACGGCGCTTCGGCGCTTGCGACCAGTGACTCATCTGGTGGCTGCGTGATCTGATCACGATACACGCCACAGACGTAAGAAAATATAGATTAGGTTATTAATTGTTTCACGGATATGTACCTATATCAATTTTAAGATTTTAAATATTAGCCACGACATGTCCTCCAAGTTTTATAAACATTTCGTTTAACGTGTAAGGAGTTAATCATGTGTAGACAAAGAATCATAATAAATATCGTAGGTCATACCAAGACGGTGTTCAAGCCGTGGTCGATCAGATGACGGACTTTCTCCAATGGCGACTAATCACCAGAAACTGCTTAATTCTATGTGACTATTTGCTTATCTGGTATTGCCGCTTATATGATAAACGGCTAGCTGAATATGAAAAAAAATGAGCTTTTGATTACTTTAAGTAATTTGCACATCTTTGTGGTGTGTAAAAGTAGGTAAACAAGAATTCAAATGCTGTAAACAGTAACATTACTCTCGACACCAAACTGTTTTTACTAAAGCAAGCAATTCTTGTAGATTCCAATAACTACGTGGCTAATGGAACAGGCATCGCAACTTCGCAATCGAAGGTCGACAAACTCCACCGAGCCTCGCATTGCCTCGATATTTCCGTAATGTTAATAAATACACTTCCACATGGTCCTTGGTGACGTGACGTCACTTTACCAATTTCAAATGTTATGGAATATTCAAGAGCTGTCTGGGCATTCATTTTGATGATTACGTGAGCGTTACAAAAACCAGTTTTTTGTGACGTCTTGTGAAAGGTTCACGCTATTATCGTCTTTGCCTTCAGGCGAATCAAGTCTCGAACGAAGTCCATGGCGACGTGTATAACATTAAAGACGTTTGTGAATAATAAAACTTTTTAATGGTCACACTACGCTACGGTTGTTTCAATGCTAAACAAACAGTCATCTAATTTTAAAGTAAAATCATGTGTTTTAATTTTGATGTAGAACCAGATTTCGTTGTTGTAACTTTAAAATAGCTCGACGATATTTAAGTATTCCAGATAGGTACCATCAAACTACCATGTCCCTTATTTTTTTAGGCTGTCATGGATTAAGTCGGTACGGACACTTGAATTATTTCTAGAAACTACGAAGAAATGCAATTGCGTCTAAGTGGATAGATTTGCGGGTGGGTGTTTATTGTTCTAGTTCCAATGCGAGTGAAAGCAGCCCCAGTCTAATGAATCACTAATGCGTTAGCTGCCCACTACCTTAACCTACTACTTCCGCTGCAGTGGCCTATTTACGCAATTCTCTAGGCGCTTAGTTTATCGATACCTCGATGTAACTTTAAAATACTAATATCCTCCTACTAATATTATAAATGCGAAAGTTTGTGAGTATGTTTGTTACTTCTTCACTCTCAAACGACTGGACCAATTTTTACGAAATTTGGTATGGAGGTAGCTGAGGAAGTACTTTTTATCCCTCGGGAACGCGGGTGAAACCGCGGGGCGGAAGTATATTTGAAAATCCCTTTATGTGCTAATTTGACCTGCATGCTTGTAGTAATTCGAGCGTATCGTGTAGTTGGGCAAGTTCAATTTGTTAAACACGTTTTTTGACTTGTGAATGATGTGTAGTTTATGTTACCTGCGCTGGCTATTGTGCGAGCCGACACCGTACAAGCGTCTTTGTCGTTAGTAATTCGGTTAAAGCTGCTAACCAAACACGATTATCAGCAGAAAGTTGTGAGTCTTATTCATTTAGCCGATTTAGCTTCTTTATAGTTGATCTGATTAGTTTACAAAGACTATTTGGCACCAATATTGATTTTATTGTAAGATAAGCTGTATTGTAACCCAATTCATAAAAGTTCCAACATTACCGGAAACGTACGACCGGAAATCTTTATTAGTTATAATCCGGAAATCAGTAGCTATGTACTTACATTTAAAATACATTTACCGCACCTACGTTTTTAAACGTTGTCTGGCCCGCTTGACTGCTTTGTTTATTCAGGTCTGTGAACGTAGGTGGTTGATTCCTGTATGGCGTAAATTCTCAGCCAGCGACTTGGCAGCCCACGACTACGGTACAAATTACTATCTAACTCATGTCACTGTATTCTCCAATGAATCCGCTTTTCCTTTTTTTTATACTAGGTTAGGTACTGAGGGATGAGGTAGCAAACAAGGATACGGCCCACCTGATAGGAAGAGTTTACCGTAGCCTAATGTAGACGCTTGCAACACCAGGGGTATCACACGTGCGTTGCTGACACTGTAAAAATCTATTCACGTCCCTAAGCTGTACTCCCTTGGAAAAATCACGGCGGGGAGCTCATTCCACAACTTGAGCGTCTACGTTAGGAAGAAACCGTACAGTACAAGACCATTTTGGTCAAGTATCACACACACATTGCCGTATGCGCATGATTAAAATTTTATTTAGGCTCACGCACGTATGATGATGTGTTGTCTTTTGATCACTGTTCCATCAAAGTTATCTTGATAAGTGTTGGTGGAGTTAGATAAAACAGGGGCAGTTACTCCATAAGTGGTCATAAACATAGAATAGATAAAATAAAATTACATTTCACTCAAAATGTCCATTCTCTGATTTCACAAAACAGTAGATTTTTGACGCACCTTTTAGAATTTACTGTTAATTTCTTTGTTCTGACTTCTGACGTCATTAGGTCGTCAGTCTCAAACAATGACATTCGTAGATGCTTTCTCTCTTTTTTTAATTAGAAAACAACTGTACCTACTTATTAAGTCTATACAAATTCCCTTCCATTATTATAAATAAATAACTCAATAGGTAATGTTTTTTTTTTTAAATAAATATCTCTTTGCAATATTATGTAAAATACAAAAAATATAGATAAAATTTGAATTTGACGCCCCAACCGAAGCCTCCACCTTAAATGAAAATGCATAACATACCTAGCATGAGCCTCAAGTTTGGATTTCGTACTATTACATACACCGCAAAGAGCGAAAATGTACTCGTATTTCTAGTTTATTGTAAGTGTGTTGGTTCTGTAACCGCACCGCAAGATATGACCAATCTCTGCCCATATAATGTAGCCTGTTCTTACGTATCAGGTAGAGAGGACATCTGACCAAAACTTAATATTATTCAATCTAATTTGGTTCATGAATTATACATGAACCTAACACCGCTTGGAGATGGAAACACTTGACATTTACTCGGAGGATATCATTATCATCGCCCATTTTCTTTGTCTGGTGGGAGAGGCAAAAACAATCGATATTTTATTTTTATATATTTGTAATTTTTTGTCTAATATAACTACCTACCTCCATGGTATAATTTTGTTCCACAGTGCATTATTTGCACTATGGAACAAAATTATACCATAACCTTTCGCTAGGCCTTGTTTAATATGTTTCGAATTCAAAACAATGTGTTTATGTATGGCAAATAATATGGATATGAAACTATGGCCCCAGTATTTTAATAATACCTGGGGTACCCAGTACTATGGCTATGGTATGGATAGTACCTATATGGTGGCTATATATAGGTTTATAGTTCTAAGATATTTTCGATGAGTCTGTTTCTGACATACTAATAACCTTATTATTATGATGTACTGAGTCATATGAATCGATAGACACTACTCTAGTATTTATCGAGTACATTGATCTGATGACCTCATTGTCTGTTATGAGAAGTTTCATTGGTTTATTTTTATTAATGTAGTTGTTCATTCGTTTCCTGCTTCCTGGAACTTTTACAATATTGAAAATTTCAGTTATAATAAGAACGTAGTCAATACGTTGCTTCCAATTAAAAATTAAGGCGATGATATCCGAGAACTGATGATTCTAGATTAAGTTCAGCATTCTGTGTTGCAAGAGATTTGTAAAAAATATTTGTTTATTTTATCTATTATCAGATCGTTATTCATTCATTCAATTGGTTAGTCACTCATTACTAATCGTTGTAAAATGTTCTCAAGAAGTATTTACTTAATAATAATTTATAACGACGCGATAAATTAAATCTAAGTTATAATTTTACATAATTATCAAATAATATCATTTACCTTAACATAATTGATTATACTCGTACTATAAATTAATTGCAAGGTAACCAGGTGCAGCCATACGAGCGGACCTGTTTTTGAACCGATTCTGTAGTGTTAGCAAATCTCGAATAATTATTATCTGTGAATTAAAATTGTATTTTCTTGCCAAGAACACAGAATTGCCAACACATTCGAACACAGAATCACACATCGCATAATTAACTAAGTATTAAAGTAATAAGACTAAATTATATATATGTTTGCATCGCCAAAGACAATAATAGATTTAGGTAGGTACTTATTATAAAAGCGAAACACCACTAGTTCACTAATCACGCACGACATCTCAGGAAATATGAAGCCCACTTTATTTGGCAAAATAATTCCACCACTAGGGAAATAAAAGGGGGAAATAACTCCGTTTGTATGAAACTTCTTTTATGGAAAGGAATTGGAATACGAATCTTGTTGTAAATATTGTAAGGAGCAGAAGTTAGGTACTTATTCTGGATGTATATGTTCCTATGGATGTATGGATTTTCCAAAATTCAACAAGAAAAAACAAACAGTTTTTTAATAACTTGTTACATGTTATTTAACTAGGACGTAGGTACCTACTATATTAACAAGTACCCTTTGAGCGTGACTTCACTCTAACAGGTAACAATAACATCTCTATTTCCACCGTTTACGTAAATTGTATTATAAATACGTACCCACATAAACACGTAGCACTACCTAACCCACCTACTTTATTCTCCTTGAATTTGTTATTAACTCAATCAGTCTTTATGGTTTTGTATCGCCAAAGGATTGAGTAGTAAAACGCATTTAAGAAACGACATTGTCATCAAGGTAAACTAATCTAATCTCAATTTCAAATTTCCACGCGAGCGAAGGCGCGTTGTTTGACTATACCTACCTACATTATGGCTATAGACAGAAGCATTATTATTGTAGAATGGGTTGCAAGCACCAAAACTTATGCCTTGACAAAAGTAAACTATGTTACCTATAATTTAAATCTACTAATATATTTACCGTTAAATTACGTGATTTCATTTTGTAATTGATAAAGTAGGATATAGAAGAGGCCACTTAGATGTCATGTCGTACATATCTTTGGACTTGTAAATTAAATTACATAACAGATCAATAACTAAGTAAGTAAAACGTAAGTCCATCTGATATGTCAAAGGTGACTAAAGAACTGAATAGTGTAAAACTCTAAATCATGGTTTGGTTGGAACTTTGCATCTTCTATTTGCTTTGATAAGCACATATAACTCTACCTAGGTGTCATGAGTAGGAGCCTGTTGGTACGCCAAAATAATAATGCTTCTATGTTCGTCCATTATAAAATTTTAAATGCGACATTCATGGAGTTTTCTTTACAGTGCGCCAAGACAAGAACCTTTTGGCCGTTGAATGAAATAGACAGAATGTTGCTCCTTAACTTTAATACTATCTCTCTGACACCACTTCTTATTACTTTCGGCATTATTTGATTAAAAAACAAGCAAAAACAACACAACCTCTGCTTGGGAGAGGTTTTTAACTGTTCTAGACTATTATTAACCGCAAGGTAACTGTAGGTCTGGCGCTGGTGATTGCGGGAGGCGTCCAGTACACCAACACACCAGCATCTACAACACCAGACAGTCCTGATAACGGCGTCGGCACACTCATCGCAGGCGGAGTCATTCTGTTCCTCGGCTTATTATTTGCTGGTAAGTATTACATGTTTTTGTTAGAATCAATGATAGTGACGTTGAATCAGGAACCGATGTGGCATGTTGCATTTGAGAGCCAGTTACCTTTAAGTCATTGTAATCAGGTTTACAGCCTGCAGTATTGTCAGTCTTTTGAAATAAAAAAAAATAGTAGCACGAGGATTTGGCATAGTTAATTAAAGTAGAAATATTGGATGTTTGAAAAAGTGTAGTAGTATTTATCTACTATCTAGTGTATTATTACTATTAGCAAAGAATAAATAATATACTACGTACTACTATTAGTAATGGCACCGGTGCCGATCAGATTTCAGATAGTTAACATGACTAAATTAAGTTCTAATGTTATTTTATTTACTTACCTGTAGAATAGAAACTTTCATTTTTAGACAACGCTTATCACTTATTGCGCAGTCACGCTACAAATAGCTTCACCGCTGACCTTAAACTTGGTAGATATAAAGCGCGAAGATTATCCATGATAACATAGTGAATGACTGTCGGTTTTCTTTAAATAGCGCCTGTATTATGTTATCAAAATGTGGACGTTATCACAATTTTACTATATTTTATCGCTTATACTGCTACGGTTTATAGAGAAAGCGATAGTGATACGTCGGAAATAATAACTAAGAATTTTATCATAACCTGTATGTAGCATTTGGTGTTTTGGTTATTTTATGATGAGGTATTGAATTAATTATACCTTTGTATAGCTCTGATAGGTGCATTTTGTAAGAGCTGTCCTTTTAATTCTATAATTTCGGTTCTGAATATGATCATTTGTGTAGGTGTTGGTGGATGGGCATGGTCATCAAGGCTGGGCGGCGGCAAGGAGGCCCCAGCGAGTGGCGCTGCTGCCCTGACGGCTCTCAACCCCTCCACGGACCCGCTGGTAGCCGCGCAGTACGCGCCCGTGAGGGACGCCCCACCTGCACCCGACGACGAAATGCGCAATCTTATGGACAACAAGGAATGGTGAGTCTTCTACTAAAACTGCGTCAAACAACATTACACAAGACTATATTTTTGATGAATTTAAAGTAAAGTATTTATCATTAGGTGTTGAATAGATTGCACAATATAATACAGCAAAGTTACGCGCTATATGTAGGTATAGCCGCATAGGTTTTCAGTTCTTCAAGAACACGTGAAGGAAATTACGTCGCGCCGTATAAGTAGGAAGGGTCGTTGTTTTCCATGTATGTAACCAATTTCTATAACAACAGCAATATGCTGCCTATTGTGAAGGTGATCTCGCCGTGCAGGTGTTAAAGTTCACGTATTGTCTACCTCGGCTCGTTTATATTACGTTACATAGACTCCCCGGCGCATGTGATCACGCGGACACATACCTACAGTGTGACACTCATTGTCATGAACTTGAGCAAAAGCGAAACTAATCAGCATCTTCATAGTTAGTTATGCAGTAGTAACACCAACCTTATATGGATTTTTATAAGACAAGGAATTAGGATAGTGAATTTTTAGACAAGGCTTTGGCAATTTGAAAACAACTCATATCCTACTAATATTATAAATGCGAAAGTTTGTGAGTATGGATGAATATTTGTTACTCTTTCACGTAAAAACTACTGAACGGATTTGGATGAAACTTGGCACATAGATAGATCATACCCTGGAATAACATATAGACTACTTTTTATCCCGGGAAAACATAAGATACCTCGGGAACGGGTGAAACCGTGTCATACATAAATATAGATAATACATACATACCTATTTTTTTTTTTTTTTGAAAGGACTAAGTTAGTAGCCTCAGATGGCTGCAACAACCTTACCGGACAAATCGGCGAGCGCAGAGGGCTCTCAGCCGGGTAATATTTAGGTAACAACGCCTGAGGGCACCCCCGAATGGGGTACGAACCTCGGCTCAGGGCGTTACCGGGGTAGGGGGCTAATTGGGGGCGGTCGGATTACTGTAGGCAGCTCGGGCCGCTTGAACGGGACGAGACTGAGTGGGACGTCGCGGCGGTCCTCGCCGTCGAGGACGGTAGCGTGATCGGTTGTGTGTAGTGTCTTGTGTACTTTTACGAGCTTCGTCAGCTTCGATCTGAGCTAATGTAATAGGGTCATCTGGCTCGCTGAGGGCTTGCCTTGGTCTATGGATACGGAGTATACGGGAGGGCGTGTAGGTTGCGGCTTTCACTATAAGAGGGTTGCGGTGATTAACGGCGGTATTGAAAAATCTGCGTGAGGTGCGTTTTATAAATTGTTTTATCGTGGGGAGACCTAAGTCAATGTGGAGATTTTCATTACGCATGTACCACGGGGCGCCCGTGGCCTTGCGCATGAAGCGATTTTGAATCACCTGAAGGCTATGGAGTATACATACCTATTTATATAGAAGTGTTCCTGGATGGGAATCGAATCCATGACCTGCGGTGTGATATGTATCTTTAATCGACTACACCAGCTGGCCCTCCAGTGGTGATGTTGCCAGATTTCTGTACAGCTGCAGGCTAGCGCCAATCTTTATTTTATTTCAAGCACGATAATTATTGTCGCACTGTAGTGTGTATATCGTATGGTTACGCCTTTTTGCCGTTTAATTGCTTGCGGATACATGCGCAGCAAATTGGTTCGTAACACACAATATTCTTCTCGACGGCACACACTTATCAGTAACTTTTGTTAGCTCGTGATCTAGTTACTACATAACATACCATGATTTTATGCCTGACTCTTTAAACGAATGTTTATGTTAGATGTATCTAAGGATTGTTACATAAAAAATTTAAAGCTATCTACTTAATCTTGACTGGCTTTATACGGGAATGCAAGATTTTGGAGGTCGATTTCGTTCCTACATAATTATGTTTTGAGTTGTTGTAGCAAATTTTCACGAAATAGGTATTATAATACTGTTTTTTTTTTCAGTCTGAGCAGTGCAGAGGAGAGCGACAAGATGCTGGACGGCCGACCATCTGTAGCGTAAGCGGACACACATAAGATTCAAAAATATTCCTGTACGAGCTTAGGCGAGTCCTAAAACTGTCCCCCTCAAATTAACTTTACAGTAGTATTACAGATCTACCTAAGCATAAGTAACATAGAATTTATTTTTATGATATTTCATCATGAAGTAAGTTAGGTTTTGTAATCAATTGTATTATTTCATTATCTGTAATACTCTGTCTTGTTCAATGTACGTGTCCATACAGGTTAAGGTAGCATTGAGCGGATATCTTCAGTTAGTTATTCGCTAATAATGTGTGCTTGTTTGTGTGATATATTTTATTTATGAAGCGTGCATTGTCGCTCTTCGACTTTGTATTTATTTGCGATATTATTTTCTCCACATAAAATAATACTTATTTTTACTCCTTATATTTTGTAAGCACAAAATTTATACATTAATTTATTAAGAGTATTCTTATAATAAGTATTTTTATCGACGTGTTCAGATTTAATAATGTATTTAACCACCTATATTTTGCGCATTTATCATAAATTATTCTGTATTAAGGAATTATGTATCCATCCTAGGTAAGTGTTTAACACTATTTCGCAATACTACTGTATGAAGCTTTGGTAAGATTTGTCTTAATTAATACAAGTAATTAGTAAAAGACAAGTGGCCAAATTATCGTCCAGATTAAGATTATATTGTGGATATTTCAATCATTTTAGTAAGATATGGAATATCACAAATGTATGTTGATCATATTATGTAAAAATATCAAACTGAACTATACAGGGTGACTTTGCAAGGTGTTGCCAAATTTTTAGGAGCGACTCTGAATCAGTAACTTAATCGATTTACGTAAAGAACAAAAAAATTTTTTTTTCATTTTAATTATTCCTATCCGCTGTTTAAAAATAGCACGCGTGGATAATTTACTTCATTCATAGAAAAATACGCACGCACGTCACGATAGTTTCGCAAAAGTTAAACTGCAAGTGTAGTAGTGATTATGGTGCGCGAAAATAAGCCTTATGCTTAACAACATAAGGTTCGGGCGCCCGCGCAAGCGAGGGGTAGCGGGAAGCGTAGGCCGACAAAGGGAGGGGGAGAAGCGGCGCGAGCCGGGTGGCTCTTTTGGGAAACGTCCTTGCGAATCAGTAGTGACCGTGACCTCATTGCGTAAGCGCATGCCGCTCTTATCGTGCGCCGCTCCTGTTGTATCGCGTCTCGCGTGTGCACTTGAGTGTTGTTGTGACTTGTGCTTGTGACACCAATCATGGCGCATAATTATTCACATGCCGAACGATATGAGATGGTTCGTTGCTACATACTTAGTGGAGAAAGTAGTGATAGTTTACCCCGTTTACAACGTCGAGGAATCACTTCGACTGTACCTTCCAGGGCCATAATTTTAGCTGCGAATCAAAATTTACTGGATTTCGGACAATTCATCACTTTTTTAATGCCTGTAAGTTGATTTCAATTTCTTATCTGATTACAGTTTGTTAGCTGATTTCAATTTTTTAAATACGCCTTAATTTTTTAATTAGGACGGTCCTAAGCCCGTTAAAGTATGAAGGGAAAATTGGAATCATACAAACAACTTGCCGTTTTGCTAATAAATAACAATCAGATCGTGTTGATGAAATTGCACCGTATGTGCACTGCATAAGAACTTGTTGGCGCGCTTGTCGTTATGTGGTCTGCATAAGGTCGTTTTTGGCTCTGGTCTCTGATGAATGACGGCGCACGCGGTGTCTCTTTGTTGAGTTACTTTTAGGAAATTTTCAATAATTTTTTTTTTGAAAAATACTACGGTTACAAATAGTTACTACAAAGACGTATTTTAGTATTGTTCTATAGAGCTTATTTAAAAAATTTGGCAACACCTTGCAAAGTCACCCTGTATTCCAATTTCACTAAGGTAACATATAAGTATGTAAGTATTTTGTTTTTACTTCATATCTTGTTCAATGTTAAGAAATAAAAAAGACGTAAAATCGATCGGTTCGTTTCATGGAATGTTATTGTAATAATGTGAGATGTTTGAATAATCATTATTTTTCAGTTAGAGTTCAGTCAACGTTTTAAGACGTACATATTTTGTAGTCTTGATCCGTTCTTTAATGTAATTTTGAGAAGTTCATCCATTCTTACTTTGACACCGTCCCTTTTAGATATAAAATGTATACATGAGGAAAACACGATAATGCTATAGGTGAATGTTAAAAGAATGATTGCTGAATTTGCATAGTATTTACATAATTTACATTACTTTGAAGCTCTCTCTGTCTATATAGATGTCAAAATTGTAAACCAATATTTTAGTGAAAATTTAATTTTATATGTATAATCATCACAATTCTAAATAAAGACTATGCAAATGAAAATAATTAGTTTAGGTAGTTTATAAAAATTAAGTAATAAGATAAAAATGAAGTATCTCCACGTATTTTCAAGCTAAAAGATGTTTTATTTTAGACGTGAGATCATTAAAAATGGGAGGGTTCCGTTACATAAAAATGTTTTGAGAAAAAAAATTAGGATTATTATAAGTTGATGGATATCTTAGAAGTGTTTTGACATCCATGTACTCTGATGTATTTTTATTTCGTTATTTTATTTTATTATACAACTTAATATTTTTTTACTCCGTAAAGAAGATTATGCATTAGGAATCGCTATTACATATTATGGATTATTTACATTATATATCAACTGGAACATGGAAATAAATGTCTCAGAATATATTTTATTTTACTTTCATCCATTAGGATGAAATTATATTTTATATTAATAAAAGGTATAAATTTTAAATTAATAACAGGATTGAAACATTCAAATATTATGTTTACTCAAAATATGTAAACATAAAAAAAGTAAGTATTAATCATCGTTGTAATTTGTTGATCAAACTACGTAAACTGGTTGCGTAAAATGAATTCCGACTACGAGTACAATGAGTATTGAATATAACTATGTATTATTTTTTTATGATTATGTACTTAAACATGTAAGTATGTGTATTATTATCAATAATGTTTCACTAATAAAGATAAGTCTGGAGAACTGAAGTTTTATTTTTAATATAAAATGTGTATGCAGCATTTATGGTTTTGATCAAACAAACAGTTTGTCTTTGTTAGTACCCGCCTAGCTGGTTACCACCCTCAAGTTGACAGCCTCGTCAGACGCACCTAAAGTTGTTCCGGGAGCTTGAAAGCTAGATTTCCCCTTTTGGGCTGTGTATTTACCTCCTCCATTATTAATAAATTAAATTCCATTAATCATTGGAAAGTTTCAATCCCCTTGTACATTTGTATCTTTTATTATTACTTGTGTGGTATGTATGTACATAATTTTCCTTTGCCGGGAATCGAACTCATTGATTTGGAAAAAAACAAAAAGAGCCTGTATTATTGTTCCATCTAGTAGTGTATAATTTTCTGAGAAGTAATACAAAACAACCATCTTTCAAAGTTTTTTTTTTCTTTGATATCTCGTAGCGATCAATATAATTATTATTTTTATCATTAGGATTATTATAGATTTTTAATGTCACATTAGGTTTAATATTTTACTGGTACCAATTTGTGTGATTGGTAATGTACATACATTATAATACACTCTCTTAAACACGTAAAAAAACTCATTCGTACATACTTTCATAGATTAGCACTTCAAACTATACACATGGATAAACTGAAAATAAGTAGAAACTTCCTTATTGTAAATCAATACATATTTATTACAAAATAACAAGGTCATGGTATTATTATCCTTACACAGAGAAAATTATACATATTCTTAATACACAATTTGTTTTAATTAAACTTATACCTATTCAGTCTCTATTGGTGCGACGCCACCAAGGAACTCCAATCACATCTTCTTCAGAACATACATTTACAGTAGGCCTGGAAATCAATTACTTATATCAGTCGCCAAATTCAACATTAACTCACATTCATATTACTGTTTTTTAGGATTCAGTCATTAATTGACCATATTATTGAGCCTACACCCGTTAGTCTCAGTCTGTCTGCCTGTCTATCATAGGACTACATATTTTTAACTATTTAAAGGCTTACTAACCTGTACACTTGACTATGAGGTAATGTGGACGACAATAATGGGAAACCTGGAGCTGGTGCTTCCTGTAAACAATCAGAAACAGTATTACAGTTTATTGATACCTACACGACCTTATACACTGTTACATTAATTTCCATGGGGGAAGTTTTTAACCAAACATTAATTAATACATACAGATTTTTTTTTAGCATGTAAAAAAATATGAATATATTATGCAACAGTATCACAAACTACTATTATGCACTTACTCAAAGAATGTTAACTATACGGAAATATAAATTTATGATAAATATGTACTCTTTTCCTGGGGTAGTTGAGTACGCAATAATTAGTTTATATCTGATAGCTTTTATATGTACCTGTATTGATTGCATCGGTATGTGCATATTGGATCGCAGCTTGCGTTGTCTTATCTCTCGACGCACACAACACTGGACTCCTAGTAGTACTCCACATACACATGAGGATAAACAACCTGTGTAAAAACATAAATATGTTACTCATTTCCATCACACATAATTTAAAAATACAAGAACTAAGTGTCATCTTCATAATAGAGACAATAAGAAAAGTGTTAAAGGACACCTTAAACTCTACACGCTCTAACTCTACGAGCCCTAACTTCACAAACTCTACACCTTAGTCAAAATATGTAGCTGGAAATATATTTAGCTATGTAATGCCCTCTTGATCACCCAAAATTTTGGCTTCTAGTTATTTCCACAAGGAGGAAATTGCCTGAATGGCTTTGAGTAAAGTATGGTACTTGGTTGACTAGGTAGTAGCACTTCCGTGCCCCCCAGATAGCTAAAACTTGTTTTTAGCTATCTGGGGGGCACGGGTATCCTGGGATAAGGACAAAAAATCACACACTATACTTATCATGGTAAAAATTCATACTGTTATTAAGTTGGAAACAGAAATATGTCCTCACCTATGTACACTAACACACCAAGATCACCATTGCGATTTGTGCGCCTCAGTACGATGCCAGCAATGCATAATGATATACCGGTCAATATACCTACTACAAATATTACCTGAAAGGAATTTATATCATTAAACTTACATTGTAATTCATTGTTCACATGAAAAAAGAAACAATTGGCCAAAAGGGCAATCTCAAGATTATCCTGCAGCACTGGAAAGGGCCAAAAGTGAACCCACTATGCTTATGGCTAAGGCTTACTTCCTGACAACTGTTGGTGACTTTGACTGTTTGAATCATTACAAAAATATATTTTATTTATACTTCTTGGAATTGTTTGTATTATGTACCTGTAAAATATAATAGCACACATATTCAAATCCGGGGCAATGTCCACCACAAGCCCCTATTATAGGCACTTCAGGGCTTACTGATGGTATAGGTGGCACAGGGGAACGGCTTGTAGCCTGCATATGAGGCTCAATATCACATAGTGGCAGTGAGAAAGCTGAAGTACACTGTGGAAATGTGTATGCATCTGAAGGGGCAGTACAAGAGGGAATTTTCTCCCCTTTTTTATAACTACACCATGTGTTCACACCATATGGTGATTGGTAAACTGGTGAAGGAGGTCCATATTCTCTTGAGGAACTGTTGTAATAGTGTGGGACCTGCAACAACATATATTAAAGTCAGTGTATTTATTTTATGTGGTTACTCTCCTCTAGCCAAGGTATTGTAATCATAGATTCAGAACTTCTAGGTTTTCCTTGTATCCAACCTTCACTCCCCTCGCATTTTATATAAAATGTTTTTTAATCAAATAACTAACATGGTACGCATTGTCAGAAGTAGAGCTGTCGGTCCCAGCAACCTGATACACTGGTGCGTTTATATCCTCCGCCCATGGGTACTTTGCTCTTTGTTGTGCCGCCGACGCAAACTGCTGCTCGCTTCTCGGCACCACCGTTGTCTGATACGGATGGACGCTACGGGGCGATAGCTGCTGTTTAAACATATTTATCACACCGTATGTTACCTACAAAAGAAAGGTTTCATTCATTTATTCATTTATAAAAAGTAAACACCATGAATAATGGCTTCAGAACGTTTGCCTTAGCATTTAATAAATTCAGTCAGTGAAATAAAACATACCTCATTTATAATAGTTCTTGCGAATTAATTGTTTTGTAAATTTTCTTAATACATAGAACATTTTATCCTCTCGATAAAAAGTAAAAAACACTTTGTATCTATTAATCAGTGTTCGTTCACTACACATTTCATTTTTTTACAAAAAAACTTTAATAGAACCAAAGACAAAGAGTAAGGCAGTTTAGGCAGTAAGATGTTTTATCAGTTTTGTAAATGCGTACAAATCGTACATTAACAAAGCCTAATATATTCTCTTGGATACGTTCTATCTATCTATGGGTATATAACTTGGGTAAAAAAAAACAGAAAATTGACGATATATCAAAATATCGATATTTGATATTTATTTCAAGTATCTTTGTATCAAATTCGATATTTTTTTTTAGTTGTTCATTGCATACATACTTTGTTACATGACGCATGTATTCGACCGCGGACTGCTCCAATCATCGAGATTTAAAAAAGCTAGTAAACACTAGAAACAAAATATTGAAATATAGTCATTTTTTACACTACTTATTTCGGTATCTTAAAAAAATATTGATACGATATTTAAATATATATTTTTATTTCAATTCCCATCCCTAACTAAGTGAATGATTGAATGAATGATGCCGCCATATTTCAAACTGGCAATTTTTTGTTGCCCATCGTCGATCATAGTCAGAAATAGAGTTGCCTGCATGAAAGAAAAGACTCATATAATTAAACAAACAGCGCAAATAACGTTTTGCGACTGTGAAATTAATTGCATTTGATTATGTTCGTTCATGATTGTGATTATGATGAATAAATACTTTAAAAATATGAATATTATTAAAATATATATATTAATTTTATTTTAATTGATTCTTATAACTAAAACTTCAAAATATTTATTTTCTATAATTTAATAGACATATTTACTTTAGAAATTATTAATTTGTCATGCCACCTCCTCCCGCTATTTTTTTAGCTGATTAAATTGTTATTTAGCACCTTTTTAGCATAATCGGCCCCAGTTTATTTTCTCAAAAAAAAGCGTGGCAGCACTGATTATAATTTGATTTGACAGATAATGGATAGAAATGGTATTTTTAATTTAGTTAAAAAAGAAAATAATAAATTGGAAATAACACATCGGTAATTTAAGTTACAAGTGGATTCAAATCTATTGTACCTACGTATTTTTTTCAAAACAATGTAATTAATCGTGAAAGATATCTCCTTTCGCATTTTTCAACTCACGAACAGAAAAGCAGTGGGAATAATAATACACACATTTTAGATTGTATTGGCTGATATAGTTAAATGAGAATGCAATAGTATTGAAATATAAATAGCAGCATGATCGGCATTATAAATATGGACGGTGTTATGAGTCTCGACGAAACCGACAAGTTGGGTTTAACAGCTAACTGTTTTTGTAGAGATTACATCCGTGGATGCTGCTCCCGTGAAAATTGTAGATACATACATGAATTACCACCAAGACCTTATCTTAAGGAGCTATTTCGATTTTGTCACGATTTTCAAAACAAAGGATGCTACAGAGTCAACTGTAAATTTATACACAGTTCCGTTGAAGAAGAGGAGCATTTTTACACATCTGGCATATTTCCGCGTGATCCACGAAATACTCCAATATGTCAAGCTTTCATTCACGGCTCTTGTACCAACATAGAATGTAAACTAATTCACTTACCCGATTTAGTTGGCAACAAAGATGTAGTACCTGTTATGAGTGTTTCACCACCTCAGTATAGTCGTCCGCCGCCGCCGCCTATACGAGATGATGATTCCCCCCCAGAAGCCAAATTTAGAAGAATTACATATGAGGACAATCTAATTGAGAAACAAGTGTTAAGTGCATCTGATTTGTGCCATTGTGGCTTAGACCACAAAGTAAAATTACTACATGATAATATAAGTGTATTGCTTAAGAGAGTTGCTGACTTAACTGAAAAGAATGTACAACTAACTACTATGAATGAATTTTTATTGGAACAGACTGCATCTGTAAGAGCAGGTCAACCTTGTGTGATAACTTCAAGACATGGCACATCAGCCCCTGTTTCTTTGGCTACTGTGAGTGTGACGCCTGTTGTGAGTCTTGCTGGTGCATTGCCAGCTTTGGTTCCTGCATCAGCTACACCTAGCTTGGCTCTGGCTCCTGCTGCATCACAAGCACAGTTGCTTACCCCAGCCCCACAAATACTTACAGTGAGCACAACCCAACAGCTTGTAGGAAACTCTGGAGCATTAATAGTCACAAGTGCTGGTGCCCAGCAACTCATGCAGGTCAGTGACTCAGGTACACTAATGGGTGGGGGACAGACTGTTGTTGCAGTACCTGCTCAGTTAACATTGGCACCACAAACTCAACAACTTATGAGCAATGCATCACAGACTGCAGTACAGCAACTGGTGCAGCAGTCAGCATTGCAACCACAACTTGCAGCACAACATCAAGCACCACAGTTTGCCACCCAGCAATCTGTGCAACATTTGGCTGCTGCTCAGCAATCTGCTCAGCACCTTGCTCAGCAAAATGCCCAACATTTGGCTGCTCAGCAGTCTGCTCAACACTTGGCAGCTCACCAATCTGCACAACATTTAGCTGCCCAGCAGTCAGCACAACATTTAGCTGCTCAACAGTCAGCGCAACATTTGGCTGCTCAGCAGTCTGCCCAACATTTAGCTGCTCAGCAGTCTGCCCAACATTTGGCTGCTCAGCAGTCGGCACAACATATAGTTGCCCAACAGTCAGCCCAACACTTAGCTGCTCAGCAATCGGCACAACATCTGGCAGCACAGCAGTCGGCACAACACTTAGCTGCTCAACAGACAGCTCAACATTTAGTAGCACAACAGTCAGCTCAACATTTAGCCGCAGCCCAGCAGTCTGCTCAGCAAATGGTTGCACAACAGTCTGCGCAACAACTTGCTGCTCAACAATCAGCTCAACAGCAACTGGTGCCCTCAGCTCAGCAACTAGTTCATCAAACATCTACTCAACAAATCACCATATCCAGTACTAGTCAACCAATGGCCCTCTCAAATTCACAAGCACAACCTATTACATTCCCTATGATATCACAGAGCATTCTACCCCACTGATTTTTTTTAACTTTGGGACTCTATTGTGCTTCTAATTTGTTAATTTATAAAGCTCCTTGGATTTTTTTTCTCAAGATGCAATTTTTAAATATGGGGAACTGAAGATATTTTAATCTTCAGATTATTATTAAAGATACTTTTATTGATATTAACCTATCAATTGTTTTGAAATGTGATTAACATCAATATAATATTTATCCTGGAGGCCTGAAAATTCCCTATCAATGAAGGGCACTTGAAACAGTATTTTATGATAATATTTAGAATAATCAGTAGGTATGAATCTGAATAATTATAGTGATTATTGCAATAAAAGGAAAATTTTAACAGCTATGTCTGTAACCCATCAATAATATTGTTTTGTAATGTAATATGAGCTCAGTTTAAGTAACAATGGCATTGCATGTGAATAAAAAAAATCCATTTAGTGGTAGAGGTCAGACCATCGGAAGTGAAGCATAAAGGTTCGCGCTCACTATGTCAGCCCGCATATTCCGCTGCGGATTTTGGTTGCTTGGATGCCTGCTCCGCCCCGCTACGACATAATGTGTGCACTAATCTTGATAAACCTGGTTATATCCGTAATTTTTTTTTTTCAAGCTACTTACTCCATATAGATTAAATAGTTTTAACTTTTAATAGGTAGTATAGTAGTCTAAATCATGTCATAGTGATAATGTTTTATTTTTTATTAAAACGAATGTTCCAACTCTGATGTTTTAAATGTTTACATAGGTACCTACTACAAGTAGGTTATCAATCAAGGTAGGTATAGCTTTATTGGACAATGTACCTTACAAAACATAGAATTATTTCTGACATTCTTTCTTCGTGTACTTTAATATTTTTCCATGAATGCCAAGTATAAAATCTCCTGTACTTTCAAATGCTATAGCAGTCAAATTACCAGGTGTATTTTGTACTAGTTTAAGTTTTCCAGTATCATTTTCGTGGAAGTATGCTAAATTGTCACTAGCAATGAAGACTGTATCATTATGAAATGATATTTGTGCAGTACCATCGTAAGCTACGTCGCCAATACAAATAGGAGATGAGAGAGTGGACTTAAGTACAAATAGCTTTTCTTCTTTGATATAGTAGAAGTTGTTTTTATCGTCTATGGCCAGTTCATTTAGTGCTTCAAGACTATTAAAACGTATTTTCTTTACTCCATCATAAAGATACAATTCTTCAACACCGTCAATATTTTCGGTAACGTATTTGTTACTATCCTTGTCTATAAAAATCATATTAAGTTTAAGGGTACTTTCAGAAATTGGGATTGCACTGTGAGTTTCATAGTTGTAAATATATAACCCTCTGCCAGTACCGAAATAGACTTTAGTGTCTTTCATATCTACAGCAATAGAGTAACTCATTCCTTCTGGTAAACCTAGTTAGGGAAGAACAATTTAAAAACAAAATTAAACAATTTTGGCCTTATACAGGTAGTTTTCATAGAAAAAACATGTTGAGACGAGATCTCAAAAATCACTTACCTGGTATTTGCAGTGGAACAACAGTCTTAAATTTGATGACGTTAGCATTAAAGTAATAACCCTTATCGTTTTGTCCAGATTCTACATAAAATAGATTTCCATATATATCATAATGCGCATCGGTGGGTTCTACATCACCAATGTGATATGTATCAGTTATGTTGTAGTGTGCGTTGTTAACTGTTAAATCCGAGGGACAAGTTTCACTGGGTTTATTATATGATACAGTGCCAACGGGCAAATCAAACGTGATACATTTGTGAAGGAATAGTAAATATAGAAATACTTCAAACAACATAATTTTACTTTTCTGATAGAACTTATTAATTCCAAAGTTTCTGATACACTGTAATCCTAATAGAACACATTTTCATTTTATAGCTAAATGTTTGTACATAACCTTTTTTATTAACTTTTATTAGAGTTAACGCCCATATTATACTCGATAAATTGTCTACAAGATAATAATAACAATAAATCAATAATATAAAAATAAACCCCAGATAAAATAAACTCATTTTAATGAATTACAATGTATTCGTGATAAAATATGGATAAAACAATATAGTAGACAATTCTTTAAATTGATTAATGTCTGCGAGTCAGTCTGACAAACAATGCAATATGTCTCAGGGTATATAATAATAGGTACTGTATCTGCTACGGATGTTGCGCTTAATCCTATTCTTATCCATGAGTTCTCTTTCGATCTCACTTTAATAAAACTTCACTTTCTTAAATCAGATTGATTGAGATTTTAAATAAACATTAATATACTACATTCAAATAATACTATAAATACAATGAGTCATATTTAACTAAAATTTAGTAAATGGGATTTTTTGATAAAACGGCTTATCCGATGTAAATAATTAATCTTACACAAAAAAAGGTGGTATATTTTTTACAATTTGTATTAGTTCAAATAATTTTTATATCAATGATTTTAAAGTAATAAATACAGTTAACGATTATTCGTTAGGCAATAATTTCCAGCTCATCAGATGTTGCTGGTTAGCAATTGAGAAATTAATTTTGGATACCATTGCATTGGTAGAAGTTATATATCTTTTTTTAGTTTATAAATAACTAGGTTATTATGAATCAGTGTCTTGAAGACAATAATTTCAATCCAACGTGGCACTGACTTGCTGGCAGAAAAAAAAATACATGTCTTACATGATATTAGCTTACAAACTACATATCTTACTTTGCCAGTTAATTTGACCAATGCGACTACTTTATTAGCTTTAGCACAATGTCGTATTTACAGATTACAAAAAAATACCGTTATAAAATAATCAACTTCTAGTGCTAATAATTCGGCTCGCATTCGTTTATGTTATCTTCATTGTGGTCATCCATTTGACACAGCAAATAAGAAGGCAGTCGTCCCTGTCTTTCACCTTTGATCTTGTGTATCTTCCATCGATGACCTTGTAATATTTTCCTAGAAAATACGAATTTTGTAATAAATATTATTTTAACCTATAGTATAGATATTACAGTATGATTGTGAACGCCATTGGTTTATTAAATATCTCGCGAAATTATAAACTGTCCATAAATTGTGAACTGTACGATACTCCTTAGATTACAAAGTATTCATTCATGAGATCGAGTATGTCAATCAATATATTTTTTTTAGTTAACTATCAAAACCACAAAAAGTTCTGTATAAGTTCGGCGATTATTACTGAATGACGGCCAAAGATGGCGAAGGACATATTATGATGTTCAAACAATTTGAGAGTGCTAGTCAGCTAGGACAGGTACTATAGAGTGCTATGGTTTCCTCACGATGTTTAACTTCAGCGAAAGCTCAAGCTCATTGCAGGATCCGAACCCGCGACCTTTGGTATCACTGCCACTGAGCTATCATCGCTTTATTTATTTTTTACTATGTATAGATTGTGTTTGACCACAAAAATGCAATAATCCCGCGGAATCTTGTTAGTACCTACTAATTTAATAATTTTATTATTATCGATTAATATCAAGTTTAGGACTTACTTGGTATTGAATTTTTTATAGCAAACATCACAGTCGACGGTGCCTTGCCGGAGATGTATGTCTTTCACATGCCTTTTCATATCGTGTTGGTAAGAGAAAGCCTTTTCGCAGTAAGAACACTGTAAACAAATACGTATGCGTTTAGTTGTAACAGCCCCAATATCTCTAAGAAACATAGAGCCTAAGACTTCCGCACTACGATCGTCGATAGATAGGTACCTACCTACCGCAAAATAGATCCTCAACCAACTGTAGAAGAACGTCTTTGAGTGTAAATATCTATTGATATGAATAGTTAGAGTACAAGCGTGGGATTAGAATGACCATGTGCGGCGAATGTTCTGGGATTTTATAATATTTGATAATAAAAACGATTATATACTTAACTAGCTTTCGCCCAGCGGTTTCACCCGCATTAGAGTTCATGAACACCCCGTACTCAATTTAACCAACCAAATAATATGTAGGTCAATTTGTCCGTTAGTATTCTCATACCTTGAGAACCACAGTACAGATTATGAAGCGCTTTTCAAAGATAGGTATCCTCTTAGGTTCAGGTTCCTAGATGAAGGTTTTAGGCTATTTAATATCCAGGGACAGATATAGTTCTGTGACGATTGAATGCTACATAAATATATTATGCATGTGGAGTTCAGTTTTCACGTCTAAATACTTGTCAAAAATTACAATCCATTATTAGTCATACATAAGTTTTTGTTACGTTAAAAAAAACCAGTCAAAGGTTCAGAGCCATACAGCCTTCTTATTATTTTTTATTTTTGTAGGTATATTGAATTTTTATGTTTGATATATTTTTTTATAAGTTTCGAATGGCATGCAATGCAGGAGATAAAAGTTTTTCTTTCTTCTTTCTTTCTAAATGTTCAAACAGTGTGTAATGAAAATTGGCAGAGAGGTAGACCCGTGAGATAAGAAGGTAGGTATTTTTATCCCAGAACTTGTGAGAAACTAAGGACAGCTTCTTAAATGATTGTCTCAATGATACAATACAGATTGATGCAAAATTGTCAAGAACTGCCAACATAAACCTATCTATAATTTATCTATACTAATAATAATCTACATATCTATCTACCTAAACTATAATGAAACTGAAGAGTTTTTGTTTGGAATGGATTTGGAAAAATCTTTTTGCAATTGAAAACCTGAAAAAAAATATGTGAAGAATGTCCCAGGATATTTATTTATTTTTGTATAGCACGGGCGATGCGACGCGGCGCCCGATGTAACCCGAGCAATACCGAAAAGAACCGAACTATGCACGACTTCACCGACATGAAGTCCTATACGTAATTTGTTTGATGATAATTGCTTTAACGTTGAATATTTTTAAGTTGAATTGTTGTAGATATTATATACGGATTTCATAGAAACAAATACTACTTAAGAAGGTCCTAATTATTTCAAAATTGGTTTTGAGTTTATTTTTACTAAATTGGTTTTTTTTATTTCTTGGGTGAAAACTTAATCTATCTATAGGTAGTAATAATAAAGCTGAAGAGTTTGTTTGAACGCGTTAATCTCCGGAGTTATTGGTCCGATTCGAAAAATTGTTTCAATAATGGGAAGCTTATTATCCCCGAAGGTTATAAGCTACTTATAAACCCGCGAATGAAACCGCGGGGAACAGCTAGTTATTTTATATAAACTAAATGCAAAGTATTATAATTTTAGATCACTTGTTTGAGATATTGAAGAAAATTTAAAGCTTTGTTACTTTATTTTGGCATGAAAGTTGAACAATACTGTGAGTGGAAGGGTTCTTAGTTTGGTATAAACAATGCTTGCTATATGATAGCTTAAATTCATAAAATATGGTACTTATATGAATAGAGTAGCTTTATACAGTCTGATAAACTTTTTTAAAAAATCAAAGTTATCAAGGTTTAACGGAAACAAAGAAAATCCCTTATTTTTTTTAAATTTTACTCCCATAGACAAAAGTTTGAGAAACGCTCGCACCCATATCTAATATTTTTTACTGAAAAAGCTACATTCAAAATTTCAGACTTCTAGACTCTAAGGTTCCAGAGATATTAAGATTCTTAAAAACGCACAAAGGGCCCGTTTCCACCGCTGCGGAAAGGAATTTCGAAAAATCGCTTCTTAAATGGGGTCTACGTGACAAAATCTACGCACATGCCAAATTTCACATTAATCGGTTCAGCGGTGTGGGCAGGGGGATGTTTACCCAAAAAACCGCTACTCTTTTATATATATAGATTAGGAAAATTGATTTTTTTAGAATAAATGAAATATTTTAGTTTACGATAATATTACGTTTAGGCTCCCTACACGGAGGACCGACGATCTTGTGAGGGTCGCAGAAAACGCTGAACGCGAGTAGAGCAACACCGTCATCGTAGAGATCTTCGTCCAGCAGTGGACGTCTTTCGGCTGATATGATGATAAATATTACGTTTTCATACCTTATATGGCCTAGAGGTGCTATGAACGTGTCGCATATGTTTGGCAAGATTACTGGATGTCGTCGTTGCCTTAGGACACTGAGTACATTTAAACGGTTTATCCACTAAATGAGACCTTTTGTGGACCTTCAACAAATCCATGGTCCTACCTTGATATGGACACTGCTCGCATTTGAATGGAAATACGTTTTCATGAATACCCCTGTAATGTGCAAACAATATTGAAGATGAAAATATTTATCAAGTTAACCATTTTAGATGCAATATCCTACTAACTACTAATTATAAATGCGAAAGTTTGTGAGTATGTATGTATCTTTGTTGCTCCTTCACGTAAAACCTAATTAACGGATTTGCATGAAACTTAGCTTATAGATAGATACCCTGGAATAACATAGGTAGGTATATGCTACTTTTTATCCCGGGAAAACATGAGATACCTCGGGAACGTGGGTGAAACCGCGGGGCGGAAGCTAAAGTATAATAAATAATTTGTAAATAACAATATTCCTTATTTTTTTTGTAAATGCATGCAAGGTATCATTTGCCAACAGTTCTGCGACACACATGTCACGCGGAATGCAATTTAGGTGGAATATAAGTTATCAAATGTAAATTCTAATACTTTTAAACAAGCAATTCTTGTAGATCTCTTGTTTCTTGTAGATTTCTTCTGGATCTCGGAAACGGCTTCAACGATTTTCATGAAATTTAGTATGCAGAGGGTTTCGGGGGAGATAAATCGATCAAGCTAGGTATCATTTTTAGAAAACATCGTTTTAAAAAAAAAGCTCGGTCAACCAGATACTTTAAATTAATATGAAATACATTCCGAGTTATTTTGTGTTGTTGGTAATTTTAAACACAACAACAGAAATTGTGCATTGTCAATAAAATATAGGTACTGTATATTTTATTTCATTATCTTCATCATCAACAGCATACTACAGTGTCTCATTAATTACTTACATATGAACTAATAGATTTGCATTAGAATATGCAGTCTTTCCACAAACATCACATAGAAACTTCTTTTTATTTCCTTCATCCACAGCCTTTGTAGCTTCTTCAGTGCCATTTTTACCGCATTGCGTTAGATGATTGTTCAATGATGACTAAAATAACAGAAACAACAAATATAAAGTGGATTTAGTTCTGAACTCTTATTTTTTTTAGGTGGGTCAAACCAATATCAAACTGTTTGGTGTCAAGTACTATCAGAGACATTAAATTTCTAAATATAATAAGATAGGAAATGTATACTGAGTATCACTATGTGTAAATAAAAACTAACCAGTGAATAAAATTCTTTATTGCAAGAGGAGCATCCCCAGAGTTCCGAGTTATCATCAGAAAATGATGGAGAGGGAATGTTGTAGGATTCATCTGTGTCATCTAGAGGTATATCATCCGGTATTATGTGGTGGTCTTCATAGTTATTGTAATCTGTGTATTCTGTAATTAAATACACATTAGTACATAGTACATTGTTCAAGATCAACTTTGAAATTTTATTCTGACTGTTTTATAACATTGGCGCGCTGTCAGTGTTGCCAAACCAAAGAAAAATATATTGTTAAAAAATCGGGTAGGTGCGAGTCTGATTCGCGCACCGTGGGTTCCGTACAAACTTTACTTTGTAATTGAGTGTAACAAAAAATGAATTATTTTTCCTTTATCTGTGCTATAAGACGTTGCTTCGTACCAAATTTCAAGATTCCGAGTTCACAGGAAGTACCCTGTAGGTTTTGATTCCCTTTCGAGTGTCGAAAATTTTCAGCATAAACGGCTGTATCTTTTGATTGCATTGGCTTAGAAGTTTGATTTTTTCACAGCTGCAAGGGACAATAGACCTGAGTATTTGATATGAATTTCAGCTTAATACGCGTTCCTGAGAAAAAGGGTCTTGACAGACAGACAGACGGACAACAAAGTGAACCTATGAGGGTTCCGTTTTTTCCTTTTGAGGTACAGATCCCTAAAAGTAATACGCTACATAGTTTAGTATTATTTTTTAGTTGTATTATTGATTCTATTGATTTTTAGCTCACAAACAGAGACTATTATAAAACTCACCCTTTTTTATAGATAGCTCTATCATTTTCTTGTTACTCCTCTGACACATCTCCCTGAACATGATGCATCCATTGAGTAGGTCAAGGCAGCTTTGACACATATGTGTAGATAACTTGTCTGATGTGCTCACCTAAAATAAATTGATTTAAAGTATAAATTTATTCCATGAACAGCCCTACAATGTTTTTTTTTATCATTACTCACTGAAAGAAAATACATTCTTCGGCTGTCATATGATCTTCAATGATAAATTATGATTTACATGGTGCAATACATAAACAAAGTAAAATCAGTGAAAGATTTTCAGATGGCACTAATGGCTAATGATGGCGGACTTTTAATCTTCAGGGTAGGTATCAGTGGCAAAGGGTCCATACAAGCCGATTCCCATCGGCTTACCTTTTAGAAATCTCAGTCCCACAGATTCATCATGTCAAAGCCGCTTTTATATAAAATACACGGTAATTTAAATTTGGTAATTTAAATTATCGGTGTTTTTTGAATGGCTTACCCTCTCCATAATTTCACCCCTCGCCACTGGTAGGTATGGCACTTTTTTTCCTAGCTAAGCCATTAGCATCATCTGAAAATCTGGTGAAATTACAGAAAAAGAGTTAGGCACCTATACAATATAATTTTAATGTATTTGGTCCAGCATTTGCAGTCTTTATAATCAGTATAACTTTTTTTATTTGATGTGTGCTATATGTATATTTGCTAAATATTTGATAGCATATTATTAATATTAATTTAAGTTGTTATTGAGTGAGAAAGAGTAAACAATATTATCTTACTGTCACTCCAGAAAAGTGCTCAATCTCATCAGGTATGTTGGGGTGTATAAAATTGTTAAATATAGGGATTTCACCCTTCTCTTCATTGCATACTCTACACATACCAAGATAATGGTTCTTCACTTTAACACTGTAAGTAGGCAAGACAATTAATATGAAAAATAAATGATAATAAAAATGTATGCAAAATTTGATTAGATTTTTTTACTTAGGGTAGTGTGTTTGACTACAATCTCACCGTGATCACTGATGATGTGGCTGATGGTGGTAAGCACACAAAGCCTAGAAGAGAACTGGCTTTTAAGTGCAGCTGTCGGAACACACTGGAAGGTGCTTGGCAACAGATTTTCACAAAAGTACCCACCACCATGCTATGGTTTCCTCACAATGTTTTCCTTCACAGAAAGCTCAAGCTGATTTTAGGATTTGAACCCGTGAAACCTTCGTCTCGGCATGGGAAGACACTACCATTAAGCTATCTTAGCCTTAAAATTAGATTGGTGCATGGTCATGGCAAGTAATGGATCTGGCATTTATTGAGGGATTTTATGGACAAGTTGTAATCCAAAAACTACACTGTTCATGTTATTATTATAAAACTCTATGAATTTGATCATAAGGGGTGGTTAGCTATAGTCAAAGGATCTATTCATTTCAACTATGACTGCTACAATTAATGAGTTCAATACAATAATCAAAGTAAAATAGGTGAAAGTTATATGGTGTAGTTGTACGTACGTTTTCTTCATCTTTCGTTTTTTCTTCTTTTTAGATTTCTGTAAGGCATTCGCAAATAACATAGACTTAAGCAGCAGTAGGGAAGTCATATGTCTCTCTTGGTGTACCAAATAATATTCTATCTGATTATTATTAATATAGTATGTTGAATGACAACTTTACACACATTTTACACAGTAGGTATGTTATGTTCAATTCTGTTCCTAGTTTAAAAGATTCCTTACTTTGTATTTGTTTTTGCAACTTATTATTATTTACTTTGAACAAAATAATTGTTCATTTCATGAATTTTACTTTACTCAAATTCACGGTGGGTTTCATAGTTTTTGAATAGGTAGGTAAAAAGAAAAACTTTGATCGATTTGTTTGTTTGACTGACTGACAGACCTGACAGACTCATCTCATACTATAATAATCTGTGGACAGACTGACGGTAGTGACGGCCCCGTAGACAGAGCGGCCCGTTATAAAATAAAAACCTACGTTATAAAATCCTTCCTTCCGTTATAAACAGAGAACCACAGATTAATTAATAGTAGCAGTAGCAAGCTTAGAGGAACGACGACAGTGTTTTGTATGTAATACGGTACAGCCACTTGTATGTATGTATCCCTCCCAGAATGAAATCTTGATAATCAGTTTTAGCAACTGAGGTACTTTCTCACGACTTTTGATAAGCATTTGAGCTTAGATATGCTAATAAAATAACTAGCAAGGCAGCATGATGCTCTCGGATTTATTTATAGGAAGGAGTTGGCAACACTGGTATATATAAAAAAAAACCAAGCTAAATAAAAATTCTCTAAAATGTTTTCTTTGAATTCTACTTTGTGAATTAAAAAAATATGCTATAGCTTTTATTAGTTTTTACATAGATAAGCAGAATTAGGGTGTGAATAGCTTTGTTTTTAAATAATATTTAATGCGACATAATGGCGGTGTATCTAACAAATGCAATGTTAGCAAAGTTAGATAAAAAGAAAAAATATGTATCAACTTCTTTGAATGACGAAGAAGCAAACTGTAGTGGCGACCACTGGCAAAAACTTTATATGGACAGGTATTCTTTATTAATATCTAGACTGTCCGCTTGCTATCAATCACCACCTTTCAGTTGGTTGCTATGTAAACTTATAACTTGTTAGGTACTATACTGATATCATGAATCTATATTTGTTTGTAACATCTTGTTATTTATTAGTGTTATTTAATACCACTTTTAATGACATACCTACAAAATATACTTATTACTGTACCTGTTTTGATTTTGTTTTTAGCAAATTTTCTGCACAATAGGCAGTACTTATCAACTAATTTATTTGCATTTTATTTGTAGTTTGGTTGAAAATTTCTCAATTATTTTGTTTTTTCAGCAAAAAGGGTCTATTATTATCAAAAGATATGATCTGTAGAGTGTGTGCAAGAAGTGGATGCACACCCCTGAGTGATAAAATAAATGGATATGATATAATGAGTGCTATTCGCAGTCTCACCAATGTTACAGTAAGTTTTGACTGTAATGGAATCCATGACAAAATTATTATCAATCCAGAACTAAAATATTATTCAGCTGCTGATATAAATACCACTTAACTTAGTTTCTTGATAATTAACTGATAGTCATTGAATATGTAATTAGTTTTTTTTTTCCAATAGGGATTACCTTCTTGTTGGTCAATTTGTTTTAACCTGATGAAGATATTGAGAAGCACCTTTATTAATTTGGTTACAAAAATAAAGCCTTTATTATTTTTTGAGTGATTTGATGCAAGGGTGGATCCAGGATTTCAAATTGGTTCACAAGATTTATCAGATTTATGTTGTGTGGATAAGTGCAAGTCTGTTCACATTTTGATGGTTTGATGGATGTACTGTGAACTATTGTAATTTAACACGTCATATTGTGGGCGGTATGCTGTGTTCACAGTTTATCACCAGTTTGCATCGCCGTTTTGAAGGCAGATTAAGAAGTGCAGCCCCATTTTGTGGGATTGCAAACCCTAGGCCTAATGAAATTGATACATAATTTATTTTTGATATGAAACATTACTTTCAGATAAACGTTGATGATGCATTGCCTAAATTTATCTGTACAGACTGCCTTGAAACACTGAAAGTGGCTATGACATTTAAAAATAATTGTGAAGCTGCAGACAAGAAGTTCAGGAAGTTGTTAAATCCAATGGGTAATTTTCTGGCTTCCTACATTAAATATAAACACAAAGGATTATTGTAAACATAAAATACCTCAGCATTGCATTTTTAAATTGCATCTTATTTCATAGATAACGAAGTCCTTTTAAGCATCATTAATTCTTAATTCATGTTAAATAAATAGTACCTAAACTAATGGAAGATATTATAGTTATTTAAGACATATATTTTATGAAAAGTAGATTTGAGCCCTTCCAAGATTGTCATCAAAGAAGATATTCAAATAATAATGAGGCATAATACTTTTTTGTTATAGGAGACCCATTACTTCACTCATACCCATATTCAAAACATGATTTCCAATTGATACTACATCAGATGAAATTAAAACAGATGAAAATAGAAGAGAAGAGAGAAAAAGAAAGAAAGAAAAGAGAAAATTTTCTGCAAAAGAAATCTCCAAAAGTTTCACAATTCAAATGCTCGCCTTGTGACATGACATTTCCAAACAAGGTAACACACCTGGGAATATTATTAGAACAAGTAAAAGTTAATTATATTATTGTGACATCATATCACATATCTTGTATATGAAATATTCTAACATATTACTGGTGTCTTGATCTAAGGTTTTCACAAAATATCAAAAATCACTTTAGCCATTTAGTGTCATGCTTTTGCCGTTTGACCATGTGTTAGCATGGAGGAGCTTGGCTTTTAAAGATTCATAACGTCACGGCGCTGCGTCTTACTCTTATTGTAGCTCTGGAAAGCTTTTCTGCTATGGGAACTGGCTCTCAAGTGCAGCTGTCAGAAAACGCCGGAAGGTGCTTGGTGACAGATTTCTACTTGAAACGGGTGGTAGCCAGCCAACCTAGTACTCTGCCACTGTGGTGTGGTTTCCTCACGATGTTTTCCTTCACCGAAAGTTCAGGCTCATTGGAAGATTCGAAATCGCGACCTTCATCTCTGCATTAGCCTGTTTTTTTTCCCGGGAACGCGTGTAAAACTGCGGGGCGGAAAACTAGTATTTTATTTGTGCTTATCTATACTCTATACTAATATTATAAAGAGGAAATATTTGATTGTTTGTTTGCATTGAATAGGCTCCGAAACTACTGAACCGATTTGAAAAATTCTTTCACTAATAGGAAGCTACATTATTTCCGATGGTTATAGACTACTTTTTATCCCGGGAACGCAAGTGAAACCGCGCGGAACAGCTAGTTTGCTATATGACAATTAACCCCATGCATATATGTCTAACTAAAGTCGGATATAGTATGTATAATAGAGAGGGTTTAACGACACGGTGTGGATGGTCAGGAGAAGCTAATGGGGCACCGTCGCGAGCGGCAGTGCATGCGGCGCGCGTGCGACATCTGCGGCCAGCTCGTGCTCAGCATCGCGCAGCACATGCGCCACATACACAAGCACTCCGTGCCGCACAAGTGCACCACCTGCGGGAAGGAGTTCCCCATACTCGCCAGGCTCAAGAACCACATGTATGATACATTTATTTATTGACAAAACTATTGTGTTCCTGTGCATGAGTAAGGTCGCCAGAGGTCATCGTGCAGATCAAATCAAAAACTCATTTATTCAGTTTAGGCCCTAGTAAGGCGCTTATGAACGTCAACAGTACAATTTTTAGACTCTACTACCGGTTCGGAATACACTTGATCTGAGAAGACTCCGGCAAGAAACTCAGCTATGATTTTATTATAAGTCCGTCCAACCTAGCACCTAGAACTAGATAGTAGGCACAAGTCGAGTCTATAGTGATCGCCTATGATATTTGTCCCGCAGGCTAGTGCATACGAACACGTTCAACTTTTTCTGCGACCTGTGCCCGTACAAGTGCAAGCACAAGTACTACCTGGTGATGCACATGCGCACTCACACCGGCGAGAAGCCCTACAAGTGCGCCCAGTGTCCCGCCACGTTCGTCAACCCTTCCAACCTTAATAAACATAAGCTCACGCATCAGGAAAAACAATTTAAGGTTAGAATTTATTTCATATAAGGAAGGATGCCATTTGATCTCTCAGTGTGAATGCATCCATGTTAAAAAAAAAACATTTATTCGCACAAAGGAATAGGTACACACGGCCAAAGATCAAGCTACACATTTTTGTTGCAAAATAGCGCCTATTACAACCGCATAAGGTGCTGCAGTGTGTAGCTTGGTCTGTGGCCGTGTGTACCTACAGATAATAAAACCTACGGTTTATTGCTGTTTTCCAGTCCAAGTAGCCATCCACTCCTGAGCTAGGATTGAACCTGTGTTTCAGCGAATAGAGTAGCCAACGTGTCAACCTGAAAGTGATTAGGTTGACAATAAGAGAAATGATAGTTTGACTACACTCTTGAGTGTTCATTGGTTAGGTAATTGAGTGCTCGATCAATAGAAACTTAACGTCGACGATCGCGTACGTTAAATCTGTCACACACACTGTGTTTAACTTATTTAATTTTCATAAATGTAGGTCCATTTCTGGTACAACTTTCCCATCTTACATAAAAAAAAATATTCGAATACGATTTCTGACGGAAATGTTAGAATGGAACCTTACAATTATTTATATAGATAACAGAATAATAAATATGTATATATTTTAGTGCATGCTGTGCGAGAAAGCGTTCCGCACTAACTCAGCGCTCCGCGAGCACCATGAAGCGACGCATCTCAACATCAAACACACCTGCAACTTCTGCGGAAGAGACTTCTGCTACAAGTAAACATTTATTATCATTATTTAATATACCGTGCATGGGGGTTCAATGTAACGAAATACAGGGAATTCCTTATTTTACGCCCTTCATAACTACCATTATACACTATTTTATTAATCTGTGAAAAAACATTGATTGTTTCCGATTCTCTCTGATTGATTACAGATAATTTAAACATATTTTTTTTTGATAAAATTTATTTTGTTAAATAAAGATGTCAAAATTCCATGGCGCAGCGAGGAGAAATCATATTGCAAATATTCGGTACAATATACTGGATTTTTTTTGGCATCACGATCATCCCTAAAAATTTGGAGATGCTAAAAAAATCCAGTATAGTCCTACACATCTCAACCAACCAGTATAATTTCTGTATCATTAGATCGGACCTTCGTAAACACGAGATACGCAACCATAACAGAACAAAACGTGATTATATCGGCGGTGAGCCAACCTACAAACAAGTGGAAAGACTTCAAAACATACATGAGAACAACGACGCCATGGAGAAGTGGCGCACTGAACAGATAGTTGTCACGCAGCCAGCCCCCTTAGTGCAGACCACATACATCGATCAACCTAAAGAGTTCATACAGAGTACCCACTCGATATATTTCTCTGATGTCAATGGAATGATTGCGCAACAACCGCAGTTAGGTGAGTGCTTATTCATATACGCTATCTATGTATATTTCATCGACTAATTAAGAGCTGGTTGACCGAGCTATGCTCGTATTTTTTTAAAAGAGTTTGAAAAGTTTTCTAAAAATGAAACCTAGCTAGATCGATTTATCGCCCCCGAAACCATCTGCATACTAAATTTCATGTAAATGGTGGTTCACAAACAATGATAAAGTACTAAAAAGCTAAGTAATTAAAAAATGGGTTGAAAAGCTGTTTTTCTTTTGTCTAAGCTAATAAATATAATTTTTGTTTCAGTTCCGCAACAAACTGTGCAGCTGACATTGTGAGTTTTTTTTAATTTACTTTTTAACTAAGTACCTATCTATTTTAAAAATTGGCGATGAATAAAATTTTTATCTTTCCTTTATTTAGACCTGAATTAGCAATGAAGAAGGATGAAGTGAAGATTTATGAGACTTCGCACGGAATCGGCTATTATTAATATAAATTAAGAAAATAATATGATGAAAATGAGATAGAATTATAAGATAATTATGATATAAATCATTATATGAATAATTTCATAATCTGTCAAAATTGAACTAGTGAGCGCAGTTCCTTTATTTTATAAAGCTTAGTAACGTATGAAAGGCAAAGGTACCTACCACATTTTCTCTGTAGATAATGCTCTAACTAAATTGATATTTGTCAAGATTTATTAAAAATATAATTTCAAATATCAATCCACAAAAATCTACAATCGTAATCAAAGATCATGAATATTGAAATCGGGCTATATCGATTATGTATATCCGTTGTTTACTTTATACCTACCTTTTAATTTTGTTAATCAATTTTGAGTACGAGTATAGAAATTATTTACTTTATTGTGTATGGATTGTATGAATTGTATGATGTGTAATCTGAGGAATACAATTTTTAAGATTGAAATACAATTATTTCATTGTCCTTTGTCTTTACTTATTAATCGTTAGCTCGAAACGTTCAACGTGAAATAAAGTCTATATCTCCACGGATTTATTTATGAACGAACGACTGAAAAATGTTAGCTTAAGAAATTCATAAAGGTTCATGAGAAAAGGGTCGAAATAATAATGAAAGTTTTATCAGTTAACCTTTGTTCATTGTCAACACTTTTCATTCAAAAACGGGTTTACGATCCAACTTCCATAAAGGTACGCCTTTGTGTAAAAAGTTTTATAGAAAAGGCTTAGGTAATTGAACTGTAAGCGTTAATAAAGTCGTAATCACTATGGTTATAAAATATCGTATTACTAGCTTCCGCCCCGCAGTTTTACCCGCCTTCCCGAGGGATCCAGGTTATAAACTATCGGTGTTCCAAATTCTGATTTGGATGAACCAAATCCAGAGTAGGATATTAGTAGAATTGAATTAATATAACTTCCTTACCTTATTATAAAACAAAGTCCTCTGCCGCGTCTGTCTTTTCGCAATAAACTCAAAAAGGTTTTGACCAGTAGACAGAGTGATTCATGAGGAAGGTTTAGTCAAGGTTTTGTGAAAATATAACGACAATTAGGCTAGGTGACATTTTTTTTAATTACACGTAAAACTTCGTTTTGTAAGGGAGTCAGGCTGAGATCTATAGAGCGTGCTTAGACAAGAAACTGATAGGCTATAAGTTTTTTATTTTTTGATCAATTTAAAATTTTATTTGGAATTCAGTTATTGTATAACATTATATCTAAATAAATATATATCATTTAATATCAGTCAACTACCCTATTGTTGAAGATAAAAAATCATCAAGAAAAAATTATGCCGCGCGCTTATAAAGCGCGCACACCGTGCGAAGCCTAGGGGGCTAAGGGGCGCTACAATTTATTGACTCAAGTATGTAAGAGAAAGATTATTAGATACAATTTTGAGTTATTTTATGTTTCTTGATTACTTTTTTTATTGTTTCCTCCCAAATTATAGAAAAGTAATCTCATCACGGTCGGCCTCGATTAGTTAAATTCACTTCGGAAGTACCGGCTCCGCTTCGCCTCGTTGGCCGCACCGCTCAATCGCTTTGCCTCGACAGTTCTGTTCTATTATACACTCCAATTTTATTCGCAGTTGCCTACATTTTCATAACTCAATATCCCAATTTTAGACATTCATCGTTTTATAGCAGTGTAAACTTTATTTATGTAGAAAATCGGGCAAGTGCAAATAACATTTTTTTTTATAATTCTCAACCTTACACCCTATACTTTCAGTGCTTCTTCAGTGATATTTTTTGACAAATTTCGTAAATATATTGATCACAATCACAACACAAAATAACAGTGCTAGGTCAAAGATTCGACTTTTAACCTCAAATTCTGTTTGTGGGTCTCTTACTTTTTGCTTTGCTTACTTTAACTATAGGTATACCACAAATCATCTATTTCATTGGAAATTAACACCGAGCAAGGAACGCTAAAAGAAGACAAAATTATTATAAAGTGTTTGTATCTACCTAGGTAGACGAATTAGCGAAGATATGCACGTAGGTAAGTAAATACTTTAGCATTACGAATCTGGAAAAAGGATTTCTAAAAACCTGCGCTGCGGATTGAAAAGGTACCTATATTTTTCTTTCCTTTATCCGCGTTTTCCCTTAAGGCCCACAAATTACGATTACGTCAGTTCCGTTGCTTTTCGTGTGGTCGAATTTCAGCAACAAGCCTAGGAAACGTTATCGGATAATGAGATCTCTGTGATAAAATCTAGTGTGGGTCTGAACTCTGAAGTGACCAAAACTGTATCGTTGAATTTGTAAACCTTTGATATCTGGGTTTAAATGCATCTTACGTAGGTAATAAAGTAGAGACTAGAGAGCATGTGGCAGGCGTCTGTTGGTCGTCGACTTTTTTCATTAGACGTTTTATTATTTGATATAAATAATAGAGGGTTCTGGCTATAGCCCGCCTTTATGATGCCACGGACGGAGTTATTTTGCAGAATGCTCATATAGGTACCTCAGGTAATACCTATCTAAGAATGAGGTTGCAGGTACACCAAAAACTTACGTTTTTGGATTGAATATAGTATAATATTAATAGGGATGATGACTGGGTAAAAAATAATTAATTCTATTTAGTCCGTCAGTTAGGTTATCAAAAAATATTGGATACGTATTAATTTATTTTATCAAATCAATAAAAACTTACAAAGATAGGTCGCATCAAAGTTCAGGAGTGGGGGTTTGTAACGTCACTTCTCTGTAAAAAGTGTACTAAAACGTGACGTCACGCGATATTTATACGCACTGTATCTTCGTTATTTTTTGTTTTCAGAACTAAAGAAAAAACATGTGTCCAATATTTTTTGGTAATCTAACTGACGGACTTATTTTTTTATTTTAGTCATCACCCCTATTGTATGAATACATTATTATTAATACAGGTTTTCATCGTAGACACAGTGGATTTTCTGCGACAATTTATTGGTAACAAAAATGCTATGAAAATGTAGGATACAGATACAACCAGCGTGTTTATTACTTTACGGGGTTCAATAAAAACGGCATGTAGGGTGTGAATGGCCGTTCAACGAGTAGATTGGGTATCTAGGACGGGCAGCAGGAGTTATTTTTATTGAAAAAGGAGTCTGTGTGAGAGGGTTATAATGGGTTTAGCTAGTCATCGGAGCGAAGCGGGAGCACCCTTGGGATATCATACCTACTCTCCTACATTATTTGCGCACACTGACATTTAAACTATTTTCATAAAAACATAGACAGGCCAAGAAAAAACAAAATATAAAATCACATTGTGAAAAAGTACTGAAAGTGATTGAACTATTTGACGGGAACTTCGGAAGTACGATCTAGCGTTTTGGTTTTATTTTAATAAAATCGTGTATTTTGAGTTTTATTATATACTAGCTTTCGATCCGCGTTCCCGAGCGATAAAAGTAACCTATGTGTCCTACCAGGGTACCAACCTATCCAGGGTGTCAGCTAAGAACATCTATACCAAATTTCATAAATATTGGTCCAGCCGTTTGAGCTTGATACAGTAACAAACATAATCACTTACAAACTTTCGCAATTATTAACTAGCTGTTACCCGTGACTCCATCCGTTTATATTATATGCCTTCCCAAATATATTTGCATACTCATATACCTACATAATATATATGTACGAACATTCATGTACATAAGCGATAGTTAGATAGTGATAGGTATGTGGTACAACCACAGGTAGTCGGTAATGAAGCCGGAGATGGATTGTGGCTGTCTGGTCGTCGACTAGTCAGTCGACTTGCTTACCAACTGACCGTACTTACGATTTTAGACTCGTACGTGAAACTCTAGAGCAAACCAACACGAACGCTCGCTTACTCTGAATCGAGATAGAGTGATAAAGTGCTTGTTATACTCGCACGAGTTACATATATCGTTATATATCTGAGTCTAGATTTTCCTGGTCTCAATGGATTAGAACGGATTTAACAAATAAAATTGAGCTCGGGGTCTCTTGCCGTTGTCTGCTTATCGTCTATTACAACTACAAGGGCTACAAGCTTTATCGGCCACTTGCGGTTTTGCGGTCTTGTTGTCGATCCTTTAAACTCGTGTCGGGAATATTAAACGGTTCTCGATGCGGTTCTTATCTATAAACGAGAACGATTCCCCTTGAGATTTGTATTCAAGACATGTTATGTCACGTAGATACCTACGTGTTAGAAATACTTACCTAAACAAAAATACTTGGTGCTCATAGTTTTACCTAATTACAGTATCTAAGGAAGAAAGATTCGGATTAATAAAGCCATATAGAGCGGCGGTGTACTTTCTTCTTTTACTTAATTCAAATGAATGCTTCTGCGAATAATCAAGACAAGAGGGAAATGAATGAGACTGTAGCGAAAATTTCGAAGAGAAGTTATCTTTGATTTTAATTATTACTCTTTTCCCTCGTCGACGGCTCGACAATGTTTGTATAAATAATTTAATCAATCAACACAAAGAACCGCAGACTATGTCTGGCTTTTATGAAAATTAATTCAGCAATAAAAATAATTCAGAGCTCATTTATTCCTTTTGTTGGTCCCAATAAAAAGAAGGAATAATGTATTTTTATATTTTGAACTCAATTAGGGACTGCGTGACAGTGAATTGTGTATGATGTGAACAATTGTGTTTTGTGTTTGGTATCACTTATTAGCTTCGTAACAGATGAACGGATTCGATTGAAACTTGAAACATGTAAGTACCTATATGCACCTGCATCTACACAATATTATAAACTCTACACTATAATATTATACACGTTACGACGTATCAAGACGTGGAAACGGTCAACGATGGAAGACACGAGTGTTTATAAAAAAATCGTAGAGGACAACACCAAAATTAATTAACAAGGTGATGAACAAATTTACCTACATACGCATTATTGATCGTGATGAAAATATCTGAGAAGAATTACTCTTCTAAGGAAAATATAATATAGAGTGTGATAATATGCGGAACCTTGACTCAATGGACCGGAAATATCGCATGCAATGCGTTGTGCACCCTCATAAAAGGTCGTCCGTCTCTAGTGGAATAGGACGGCATATAGCCATATTATACGTAGAATGAGGAAAAGGTCTGAAGCCTACAAAGGGAATTAAGGAAAAACAAACGAGGTGTAGTAGAAATCACTACTCTTATTTATTAATCCCTCGACACAAAATGGTTGGTAGGGACTTTAGTTTTCTATGTGTCTTGTGTGTGTAAGCTATGTTTCAAAGTTATCGAAGTTGATTCAGTAGGTAAATAAACTTTTATAGTTATTTTACGTTAGCTTTTATACTTTTCGAATAAAAGTAAAAAGGGAATATTGAACCTGAAAGTGGATTACATGTACCTAACTGTTAAGTACCTACTTACCTAAAACCTCGAAGCGTTGTCACCTTATGTGTCACCAAGGGCGGATCCAGGATTTCAAATTGGGCACGTTATAAGTTTTTCAAATAATTTAAGTTAGAAGAACAAGCATACGAGATAGACCCGAGTTTTGTGTACAGTGATGGTAACTTTTGTATCAAATAAAGAAAGTAGTATGGGAAGTTCAAGATTTTTATTACGTTTTTGATCAGAATTGTCGGGGTTTTGAAGTTGGCTGTTTGACCCGACTGCAGCTGCTCCACTTATGTTGGGATAAAAAAAGGTCACGCGTCTAATATCACACCCAAAGAATGTTTGTATAGCCCTCCAGCCAAAACAGCTTTTTGTTCGCAGCAATTCACAGATAAATATGTTATTAGTCCGTTTTCATAGATGATTCTTTTAAAAAACAATAGGGAATATGCATTAATTTATAAAAATAACATAAGTAAGTATAATCATATATTTGGCGTAATATAAGTAATCTCCTATAATATTATTTTCGAACTGTCTCTATATGACTGAGATACAGCGATTGCAAGTCGTGCGACGTCATTGTATCCGTTGAAACGGTCAAGCTTTTGCTTTGACGTCACGATTTGATTACTCCATTAAAAACTCTTCATCAAATTATAATAATTATGGGAGATACCCATTATATATTAGTTATTATAATTTTATTACTAGTACCTACTAATATTATTATCAGATTATCTGCATTATTACGCAGTCTGCTTTTGAAAAGTGCTGTAATGTTGTATGTAGTAAGGTTAGAATTAAAAAAAAGTTAACAAAAAATACTGTTTTTTGGGTTTTTATGAAAATATTATAAAATAAATGCTTGCTTTTGAAGGAATAGTTGATGTGTGATTCATTGGTTCCTTGGTATTCGTGATCAAAATAATTATGCCAATATCTAGGATAAAATCCCGTTATAAACTCTTTTTAGGCTGCATTCTTGATAAGACTGTGGTTTATTTATTCACATAATAAGTGGTTATTTATGATATTATTGCGATAAGTTGGTTTTTACAAAACGAGTAGACGGATGTGACCACAGTCACGAGTTTGTAAATAAACTATTATATGCTAATGCTATTATGAAACTAAAATTTAATTTATGTAGAAAAAGTTAATGTGAGTTTATTTTCTTCAAGTGCCATTTATTTTATCTATTTTAGTAATAGTTTATTATATAGGCGATGCTTCAAAAACCATAAATTACGATGGGTTTTCGGTTAAGATAACAAAATTTTATGAACCTATTATGTTTCTTTAACCACCACATATACGACAATAAATGTGAACGTAACGCTTCCCAGCGAGAAATAACTGGATTTATGAGTGTGTCTCTAAATAAGGAATCTAATATAGTTATTTATCTGACTAGTGATAAATATTTTCTTTAACAACTTATGTAGTACATACTTTTATATTGCAGTAAGGCTAATAAACACGCGGTACCTACCTTCAAACTGAGACTATTCAGATAAAATTGTAACTAGTAGTTTGTAGTTCACCTACTAAGCTTTATAGTAGATATTTGTAGCATAAATTTCGAAGCGCTACGAAATGTGCTACGGAGTTTCGTTCAAATGGCAAGTAGAGAATTATGTAAGAGTAAAATTATATTTCTATTCTACTCTATTCGTGATAACGGACATAGTAAAATATTTCAGATGCCATCGGCACTTTGTCTGGATTTTGCGGCGAGATGAGGATATACAACGAAACAGCGCAAAAATGTCCTCCTAACGTGGCATCAGTGACAATGATAAATGAAACCACTTTGGGAAGATAATCTTGAACACACTGTTCACATTGCGTGATATTGCCTGTACGGTGTATAATGTGATGTTTCACATAATAATTTATTGCATATGAAATATTTAAAATACAGCAGACAGTACTTTATTTGACATCCAGGAAATAATTTTAAAAAGCTTGAGTACCACCACACGTAGTGCAAATACTAGGTGATCTAATACGTAGGTACACAGTGACAGCTTTGCATTAATCCGGCTTATGCACACGGCAATTCCTAGAAGCTGAACCTTTGCACGGTCTGAGTTTAATCCTTTGCACAGTACCGGCGTTAGGGTAGGGCGCGGTAGGGCGATCGCCCAGGGCGCCAGATGTAAAGGGGCGCCAGGCCCACCTTTATTTCCGGTCGTTTATGAGCGAGTCCTGCTATCTCGAGTCTAAAAAAATAAATAAATTCTCAAGTCTAAAGATAAAATGGCTATAATGGCTTAAAAATCCCTTTTGTTGGCGGGAGAACGGGGGGGGGGGGGGTTATCACATCTCGCCCAGGGTGCTGGTAGAGCTAAAACCGGCACTGCCTTTGCATCACACTATTGATAGACATGCCACTGTCGACTACTAATAGGCTTAGAATTCAACAATTGAACAAAACAATGCTTCTGTTACAAAAAATCAAGTCAATTAGTCGACCATTTCCAATCAAATATTGAGAGGCAAAAACCGAATGGAATCAAAGTAAGTGGGCTTCCAATTAAAAGCATTCCTTTATGAGCACGTGTGTGAGAGAATCGAGAATCAATGAATTTGTAGGTGTGGTAAACTCGCTATTCCGTATTTTGCTTCATCCTTGGAGTGTTCGGAAATAAAACAATGGGTATATTATGTATATTTTAGTAAATAATTGTATATGATTAGAAGTTTAAACTAGCGCATGGTACCTACAAATAAAAAAATAAGATTATAATCTCCTCAAAATATCCACCCACAGCACGCAAAAAAAGTTAACAATTATTTCGAAGGATATTTATTTCATATTAGGCAACAAGAAAATCTACGAAGCCATTGGATTCCAACAAAATTATTTGAACTGGTTTTGATTTTCCCCATTTACAAGTCAAAGTACTGAATTTAATTTGAATAGAACCTTTACTTAAAGTACCTACCTATATTGTTACGTAGGTACTTATAGGATAAATAGATATACCTACTACAGTTTTCAAGTTATTACATTATTTCATACATTATCTATTTCCACAAAATATATAATCTATCTATACTAATAATAAAGCTGTTTCAAACAAACAAAGAGTTTGTTTGTTTGTTTGAACGCGCTAATCTCCGGAGTTACTCGCCCGATTCGAAAAATTGTTTCACTAATAGGAAGCTACATTATCCGCAAATATTATAGGCTACTTTTTTATCCCGGTAACGCGATGGAACAGCTAGTAATTAATAAGTATGCGTTTTAGGTATTACATACGTCATGGAAGCTAATTAATTAACTTAAATCTATGCTCAAACTAATGCACTAACTAGGTATCTCTCTCTTGAAATTAGTACATGGGATAATTTAGATCTTATGGAAGACTAGCTCAGCTCCACGGTTTCACCAGCCTAACCAAGGGATCTTATGTTTTACCGGGAATAAAGCCCATATGTTGTTACAGGGTACGATCTATATACTTGCCAAGTTTCACCCGAATAAAGAATATCATCTTCACATTCATAATGCATATAAACATACACATTATAAATATTAGTAGGAATATCTCACATGATAGATAGATGTGTACACTAATCAGAATAAACAAGTATGTAGGGTACGTTGATTAATCACGTGGTTTCAGAAAATTACACGGCTCCAGTTTCACCGCGGGCGCTACTTGATACCATAAAGGCAGCTCTTTGTTTCTTCACGTCAAACAGACTATTCGGCAGCAGAATAGCAGTCATCCAATTATAACTAGGATGTAATCCTGGGAGTAATTTGTTGTACTAAAATTTTATTGACAGTACCTATTGGTACTCATTGATATTTTTTATTAACTTACGATTTTCAGAAGCAACTTTTTTAGTTCTTGAAAAGTTGTATGATCTGTTGGTGCAATAATAAATATTAGTGGAAAAGTTGAAGTTGGCCTTTAACGTTTTTATTATTAATGAGTCTGAAAAGTATTTGAATTTTTCAAACCACAGCCATTAAGAGTTCTAATTGGTGCTAGGAATTATACGAATATCGTGAGAAGAAAACGAATTGGACTGGATACATCAAAAAATTCGGAAAAGAATAATATTTATAGAGCTAAATATATGCAATGATTGCTGCTATGATATGTCTCTCAGAACTGAGGCATAGGTATAAATCCTCTCAGCCCTTTTAGTTAGTGTTGATTACAAATATTTGCCGTTTCTAGGGATTGAGGTAGAAAGCCAACTTTATTCAACTATCATAAAATTGCTTTGAGTCGTGTTCAATGTAGGTTAACTGAAATAAATTAATTAATTAGAATTTCACTAAAACCAATATAATATCTATTTATAAAAGTTTTAAGGGATTTCCATATTAATTATTACTTTGAATAAAATCTATTCAAAATCAGTTGTGGTAGAGTTTATGAAACTTATTTTGTTATAAGTAATTAAAATTACAATGAAAAATGAATATTCAGTGGAATTTAAAGATAATTATTATACCTCTTTCTCATTGCGGTAAACAGTATTAGAGTAATTACTTACGTGAGGTGTATGTATATGTCGTGGCCAGATCTTAGAATTGATCACTTCATGATGTAGCCCACTATTTCATGAAATCTTTTTATTTTATGGATGGATTTGTCATGGATAGATTATAAACTCTAGAAAATTAATAAGTTAATCTAATTGTACGCAGTACGGTAAAGTTCACAAATGTTAAGAAATAAGATAACGATTGGCGAATCTATCGTCCGAATCCATTCACAATTTGAATAATAAATTCTATATCGATATATAAAGAAGAAGAGTAACTATATGATATTGTTTCTAAAAAACATACTAAAAGATCAGCAAAATTTCAATCTCGAGTACCTTGATAAACATTTAAAACGATTTAAATTTTATAGTGAACTAGCTTTGTGCAGTCCGAGTCGAGCTCAAAGTTATTTATATTATGTAACTGCCTACAAACAGCATAGTTCACGGGATGTTTGCTTCTGACAGCAACTTGACGGGAGCCTGAATTCGCTAGTCAAGGTACCTACATACTTCACGCTTAGTCACGTGTATTTGTGCCGTGTCATTTGCGCATTATATTTAATGTACCGATAAATGATTGTCATCGTTGGTATAATTACAAATCATTACGCTGTAACTCAATCGCTGGTGTAATTTTACCTACCTAAATTACCTACTTTATACAAGCACCTATGTGCTATTATATATGTTACTAGCTAATCCCCGCGGTTTCACTCGCGTTCCCGGGATAAAAAGTAGGCTACAGTTCGTTCTGTGTATCACAAATGAATCACAGAACGAACAGGGTTAGCCCTTGATAAGTTTGTTTTTTAAATACATTTTCGAGGTTTGAGCAAGGTGTGAAATGTATAATTTTTTATGGATTTAGAGTTGGTCCCATTGTAATCATTGTTTAGCATGGCAAACCCAACATAATGTTTCAGAAATATGCCAGCACTAAATCTAACTAGCCGGTATAAAGATATATTTGATGTAACGCAATACGGTCAGTCCATTATCGTGTTAAGTGGCGCAGCTTTGTAAAATGTATGTGTCAGTATCGTCTGTGGTATCAAACAGTTATCTTTAGTAGATATATGTATCTGCTCGTCGAGTAGGTATCTGTTAGTGCCTAGTCTCGAAATGTTTTCTAAAGATGCATCATGTCATGTACGGACTAAGATCCCATTTTTATCTCGTGTGAACACATGCCTTTTTTAACTTACCAGAGGACCACTCTGTGGTGGAAACACTAACGAAACTTGAAAAATAACTCAAGTTCATCTCCTGGAATAAACCTATCGATGCTTAGCAACATACATTCCTCTATGTACCTTAATTAAAACATAATATAAATATACACTAGGAAATATGATTTGCTCACCTTATTGCCCTTAAGGAAGGATAACGATTGCGATTCAAAAAAATATTACTACATTCATAAAAATATTAAAGCGTAAAATTATATTTAAACTTAATTTTAATTTCATGGTATTTTTATGGGGGAGAGTCAAATAAATTGGAGTAGGTACTTTAATTCGATACGCTACGTGGGACAACGATGTCCTTTTTATTTTATTGTATCTCCGGCTCTTTTTACAGCTGATAAAACTTTTTGACGCGTACTGTTTATATCTGTTTTTTAGAAGGAACACAAAAAGTGCGAGCTGTGAGTTCGTTATCCTTGAAAATACTTTAGAATTTTAGACAAAAATGTTGTATATATTTGATACATTGGTGCAAATTGCCATTAATAAAATATTTTTTCCGAAATTCAGAAAATGCGTGGTTTGCGTTGGACTTTTCTTTTTAATCATGTTAAATTCTTACATAATGTACCTAAATAGATCTTATCACCGAATGTTCTATCAGTCATATGACGCAACTCACTTTTATAAGTTACGATTAAGTAGTAATTTGACAGTTTGATTGGTTAGGATAAGGGCTATTCAATGGGGGATTTGCCCTAAGGCCTAGATTGTTAAACCGCCACTGGGGCTATTCAAGTATTTAAAACACTTCAAAATGTTAAGTGGCGTTTCTGGTGGAGTATTTGGTTCATAGTACGTTTATTTTGTTAGTACCTATAGCGTACAAAACTGGAGAACATTGAATACGTGCACAACCACAAAGCCACGCCACGCATACGTAATAGTTGGAGGAATTGGTAATAAACGAGTAAACAAAAACTCCAGAAGTCAAATTGAGTTTGGTAGAAACAAGTGAAGTTCGTGCCGAAAAGATGCCGAATGTTAACAATTGAAAGCGTCGCGCGCGTCGGGTATACAGGATGACAGGGAAACTCGACCTTGAAAGGGGTTATACTAGAGGTAATTAGCAGATTAAGTCCAGTCAACTAGGGGTCAAAACTTGATGACTACCGAGCTGTGACGGTTCTTCGATTTTTAAAAAAATCTTATATGTTACCAAAACCAATTAATTATGAATGAAACTACTTCACTCTTAAATATTTAATAATTGATACTTTTCTGAAAGCTGTAAATTGAGTGATCATTTAAAATATAAATACTCGCTCAAAATTTACATGATCTCAGAAATAAAAGGTTTTTAGTAGCCACAATTTTTATTTATTGTATTTTTCCGGAAAATCGACGTAATGTTTTGGAAAAAAACTGTACAGCACTTGTTGTACAAATTAATAAAATGAGTAACTGGTTTCATAAGAAGTACAATTATTATTAACTTTCCCGGGGGTTTTTAAAAATTCAGGTCTAACTTTTAATTTTGATATTGAAACGGTGACCTTTGTTTTGGCACTCGAAGTCACTACCACAGCCTGGTAGCTATCATAGTTTCTATGATATCTTCCTATCATGCTGTATATAAGATGAATATATATATGTATAACTCGTATAAGGAACGCGGATGTAGTGTGGGTATGCTAAGATAAATGACATTGAGAAGAAATATTTTACCTTACTCGTTTATTTTATTTCAGCCAATCCTATTCTGAAATATTTTATTTTATTTATAAGGCTCTTGTTGCGATAAATATATAAAATGAATTGGTTTTGTTAGCTGTTCAAAATCAACGAAGTTATTTCCGTTCTGAGAATCGGGTTTATAGACTTATTGTTTCTTTCAAATAAATTGGAAGCTTTATATTTCTTCAAAATAAGGTAATCCATAATTAAGTCATGAAATTTCAAGTGCCGTTTGAGGGTGAAAAGTTTTTGCAACTTCAAACAAATTATGATATGTTCTCAGTTATTTTGACCTTCAATCTTTCAGGCCAGTTGGCGCGGTTGGTTAAGACACCACTGTCTGTCCAACCTTAAATGTTTCAGTTAAGTACAGATTACATAAATGTTTACCGTTTATTCGTACCAAGTCCGTACAAAACGGTATGTCCTCCGATTAACGAATCGGGGGACGTTTACTTTATAAATAGAACTTGTTCGATGTGACAAGAATACGTTATACACAATGCCTGCCGTGAATAATTGGCTTCTTTGGCCAAACTCGGACGCTAATCCTCTGTAATACCCATTACAAAAGGAAAACGTTGCTTGTTTTTACACGGCTCCCTATTTTGCTTATCCTGAGGGTTCTTGTTAAAGGAAACAGTAATTAGGGCTGTCATATACGTCATACCTACTTATGAACAGGAACTGTTTAGGTTTAATTACTGTCAGTGAGACTAAAATAAAACTCAACTCTTCAGTCTAGGCCCTGTTATGGAATTTATGAACGTCACAAATAATTGATTCTACCACGGGCTGACTGGTCAGAAGAATGCCAGCTAAAATCTCTGCAAAGCAGTTTTATAAGCCCCACTTTATTTGACAAGTAATAAGGGTTTCGGAAAGAGTAGTATCACAGTGTAACTAAATTCTCCCTACAGTGTGGCATCGCGTTTGATGCCGGGCGATGCCGCCGCCCGTGTAAGTACTTACGCTGTCGCACGCAGACGTGCTAGGATTGTCATGAAATGGAAAATAAAATAAACGTGTAATTTAAAATTACACGTTTATTTATTACAAAATATTATTATAACTATTTACTATGTATAGGTATATCGGTACATTTCAAGCAAGGTTGTTTTCTTTTTTATCGACGAAGTCTCTGTAAAACACGTTTGAGTCTGCAAACTAAGCGTGTTTGCAGGCAGCGGTCCGCGCCGCCCGCTTTACAAGAGCCCCGCGGTTGCTCTGCGCAAGTACCTACATTCGATACCTAACTGGTAGTGATATTTAAGCTTTATAGTACTTAAGGATGCTTCAGTTGGAAATGTCAAAAAAATACTTCAAGTATCACCAAAAATCGTGTTTGTAGCACATTGAGATATAGACCTTTTAGAGCAACTCTGTGGCCATGTTTAGATTTAGCGTCAACAAAACTATCCACTGGAAATTAATCTTTCTCCCTGTGGCACCAAAAATGTTGTAGACCAGTGTTATTAGTATTGATATCCTCCCTGCTGCGAGAGCTGTATCAATCAGGTACCAGAAAGCTTTCTGCTGCGCCAAAGTCGAACAGAGAAAAATCATATTTTAAATCTGTCGCAAGGCTTCTCAGTAATGAGGTCATGTAAGGCAGGGTTTATAGTGTATTTTATATGCACGTGAAATAGCTTGATATGGTATATATGCATCTTTACATACAAGGAAATCATTACTTCCGGCAAAAAAAAATATAGCTAGCTTAACTTCATATATATTTCCCACTGTTTAACGTAACCTAAACTAGTCACTTAAAGTATCGTGTACCTATATCACTTGTTTCATAGAAATAAATCCATTGACAACATTAATTGTCTATCTTGCAGTTCTGTCTTTAAATTTTTGTTGGCGTTATATTATTATAGAAACCCATACTACAAATATATTTTGATCTTCATGAAACAGTGAAGTATCGTGGAGAGAGGAAAAGGCGGTCGCTAACGCTACGCTCGAGCACCCTTCAGACTTCGACTTGCCCCCTTATCCACTCTAAAAAGCCTCAATCTACGCTATATTTTTTGTACAGCTGGTTGTTATGAATTTAACTAACTAGACTATATTCACAAATCCTTTATTAGGTAGATAAATTAGTACAAAAGGGACATATAAGCATTTGTTTGTTCAATGTCATCGCTCGCTTACCTTCTCGTAGACTGGTTTATACATCACATTTGTTATCAGTTTATAAAAAGTGTTTATTCTACCACAACAAGTGATAACAAAATTATTCTGTGCTACTAATTAAAATAGGATCAGGCATATGAGAGCATATCAAACAGCAGAATAACGAAGTCTCAATTTTTAAAGCTGAAGCTAGAATTGCGTCGCTATGATGAAAACCAGTCAGAGAAGACGTAAACTATAATATAAATAATATGCTACCTAGCTACGCTATGAAATTTTTACTTAAAATTTTCTTTGTTCTCGATATTTTAACTCAAGTGTTGGAAAAATAAATAATTCATCCTTTTGAATAGTTTAGAAATTCCGAGACAGAATTATAAATTGCGAGAATATTAATAATAAATAATACGAGTAGGTCCTACTATCCTACTAATATCATAAATTCGAAAGTTTGTTAGGATATGTTGTTATGTTTGTATGGATGTCTGTTACTCTTACACGTAAAAACTACTGAACGGATTAGGATGAAACTTGGCACAAAGATAGATATAATATATACATTTTTTATCCCAGGAAAACTTAAAAACCCTCGAGAATGCGTGTGAAGCCGCCGAGCGGAAGCTAGTACTTTATAAAGCTACGCAGTAGAATGTTATAGCTAACTTGTTGTGAGTAGACCTCGTTATCGCAAATTGTTGTTCCACTTGTTCTTTTGACGTCATTGTACCTATAGAAGAACTTTGAAAGAGACTTTGTGTGGTTGGAAAGTTATGTCCCTTCATGGAGGTACTGGAAGATCTGTAAACAATACAATTTATTTCGAATGCCTGTTTGGAAGTCAGCGCAATTTAGTTTTATTATTTAGATTCCCAAATCTTGTCAGTAACCTAGTCGTTATTTAGAACTAACAACTTGCTTTCTTTATGTAGAGATGTAAATATTTTCAGATTAAAAAAAGTAAAACAGTTATCGTTTTTCTTTGCGAAACTTTAAATCAATGATTGAATTCATCTGATTTATCATGATTTTTGCTTTGGTAGACAATAAAACATTTTTCAAAAAACTATTTTTCTTTCTTAGTAACATTAGATACATAATTTCTATCACAGTAAAGATATAGTTTATTAGTAGCTATTAAGTTAAATGTAATGTAAACTAATTTTGCTTATTATAACTCTCTGCATAAAAATAAAATTATTTGCAGATTGTTAGCAAGCGTCCTAGTTACCTTCCGTTACCTTCACAACTTTGTAATTTAGTACGATGCGTTCTTTGTTTCTTTAATAAGCGTACCGATGATGTGCCTCTGACCCACAATATATTATATTAGCTTTCCCCCACCTATTTACCCTGTATAAAAAGTAGCCTATGTTCTTCTCCATATCATAGGCTATCTGCGTGCCAAATTTCATCGCAATCTATTCAGCGGTTGAGACTGATGATAAACTGATTGCTAACAAACTAAGTAGGTACCTACTGATCTACGAACAGCTGTTCTCATGTCGAAGCAAATTGTTATTATTTCAAGCCTTATAAAAAGTTCACGAGAGTCGCGCGTCGTTAGGTAGAGAGTGACAAGATATTAAATCAACTTTGTACCGGTGGCAAGGCAGTGTGCAATTTGCTGAATTCAGTGCAAGTTCTCTGGCGGGAAGCCAACTTCAGATACAAACAGTTGCTCACGGAATATTATTGCTTTTTAATATTTTAAAATCACTTCAAATTATAGAATTCGTTACTTATTTCAAAGTGAAAACAAGGGCACAGATGGCGGAATGCTAATTGGTTTCAGACATATTTTGCATTTATCCAATTTAAATGTAAAAGCAGTATTGTGTTTGCAGTCTGTCGGGAGAATGTTTTTTGGTCATATTTTTTAGTAATCCGTATATGGATTTGACACAATCACCTGTAGATTGCTGTGACATTTTGTTGGCACTTTGCCAATAAACCTTTAGATGGAGTCTCGGTACAAAATAATTACGTAGTAGGCTGACCTGGAAAATAATTTTCCAGTAGCAATTAGGCCGGCTTTATATGTATATATAAAATACTACCTACTTTTCCCCACGGTTCTACCTGTGTACCCGGGATATTAAGTGTCCTATGTTCATCTTCATGATCCACGTTACACCTTTGCTAATAATCATCAAAGTAAGTTTGACAATTTATTCAATTCTAGCTTCCGCCCCGCGATTTCGAGGTATCTTATGTTTTCTCGGGATAAAAAGTAGCCTATGTTATTTCAGGGTATGATCTATCTATGTGCCATGTTTCATCCAAATCCGTTGAGTAGTTTTTACGTGAAAGAGTAACAAACATTCATCCATACAAACTTTCGCATTTATAATATTAAGTAGGATGAAACACTAATATTGCTGTTGCTGATTTAAAAGTACCACTAAATCTACATCGGGCTATCGAAGTATGTAAGTTTTCAATAAGAAACCTAGGATTCCAGTCCCCGGGCATTGAAAACTAGATCTTTGGAAAACTTCTCTTTTTGCATGACATGATTATAGATAACCTAAATTTAACTCAATAAAAACTATAATTGAATGAGACACTTCCGTATTCATATTTTTTTTAATACGAAAATAAGTGGGAGGATTTATTATAGTAAGTAGAGCTACTTTATTTGATCTTAGATCTTATATTAGGCTGTTAATTATAGGATGAATGGAGAACCCAGCGAAGTGAGAAACTGACATCTCCTTTTCAACTACAAATAGCCCTCGCAGTCACAAAGGTTGTTTGCAATGTTACTTTCCATTGAATCACAAGTCGGAATTCGTGAAAGCTCGGCTTTATAATTTGTTTGTCAAATTCTATTCTTTTTGAAGATTAATTTTCCCTGTTTTCAGGAAGGATACATTAAAATATTCTTCAGCATCATCTAGCAATATGTTAATTAGTCACATCATGACTTACCATTAAGAGATAGTTTTTAATCAGCGAAACTGTTCATTCAAAAAGTCAAAAAACTTTTATACGATAAACTTAGAAAGGTTATCTTAATAGATAGGGATATCTACTCATTCCGTCCCAGTTTTTACACAGTTAGCCTGCTTTTTAGATACTTATCTGCTACCAGTTTTGCATCATACGGGTGATACAATTTCATACTTACTTTCCGATTCCAAGTAAAACGTCCTAAGTAATATGTATTTTGTGTGATCCTAAGTTACCTAAGCGAAATATATGAAATCTTTTTTCAAGACAAATCAGTATAAAGTAGATTCGATCGTCAACATAAAACAATTCAAATGTTTTGATTTGGGTTGTAGAAATAAGGACGATTAATAAAATCGTTCGCAAACCCTCAATAGTACCTTTCTGTAATAAAGTGGTCGTCTTTTTTAATAACGGGGTAGTAAAAAACCGAAATTAAAAATGGAGTTGGACGGTTCACGAATTATCTCTCTCTATTTCACAGTAAATACGGCCGCTGCTGCCTATAAACCATTAAATTAATTTAGTTCTTTATAAGGCAGAAATTCTCGTATACGTATGGTTGGCTCCATATAAACTCCCTTAATTATACGAGTATTATCATAGATGCTACCTGTAATAACAAAGGAATGTTAAGTTTGCAACGTTATAATTTTACACTAACTGGAATTGCTCTTTGAAGTAACTATATTCTACAAAAGAAACGGAGTTCCGAAGATTCCAACGAAGATTTATTTTTAGAAAGTAGAAAGTTTTGAATTATAAATGATCAGATTTCAATTACAATCAGGCTGGGTCAAATCACTATCCCTATAGTACTTTCTGCTTGTAGAAGCTATCAATGCCGATCTCTATTACGACTCAATATATCAAAATTTCTCCTCGATTGCTTTATTCAAGGCGGCAAGAAAAATGGCGTAGACTCGTGATGGACCGTTGACGCAACATTATTACTTCCACTCTATATAATTTATTTTGATATTCATCATCATGTAGGTTTTATGACCGATGACTCATATATGAATAACTATGAATTAGTTCTTCTATCTAAGTACTATGTATGCTAATGCAAACTTTTTAATTATTAATAATTATTTTGCTTGGTTAGATTGATCACTGCTTAATATAATGCAATATTATGTGTCAGATATTAATCTTATTAATTAAACGTCTTGCCATATATGTTATATGTTATGACGGAGTTCAATTATTTAATCAGGTGACACGCTCAGTTCAGATAGGCATACCGTTTAAGCAAATTTCAAGCCGTTTCGCACTTAATCGGCTAAGCCTCAAACCAAGTTTGGAAGCGGAAGATTGCCTTCCGTGCCTATGTGTATGCTACGTAGCTACGAACGTATAGCTACGAGCGTAGCAGCGTAGAGCTCTGTCGACGCCCCGTAGCGGTAAGTCGTAGCGAGTCGTAGCTTCCGTTTGTGCTTACTACGCTTGCTGGGAGACGGTTGACATGTTGTTTGTATGCTAGTTTATAATGCCTTTGAGTTGCATTGCAGATAGTTGAAATGATTTGAATGCACTAGTAGTAATTTATGTATAGTGTATTAATACTGTTATTATATACGACTCTTGAAATAAATATGCTCAGCATCATTAGTAGAATTAATCTCCATGTTTTATATACCATCTTATATTGGAAAAAAATATAAAATTTGTATAAAGTCCATTTTCTAATATTTTATAGTTCACACTTCACTACATGTAAAAGTTTTTTTTTGTGGCATATACAATATTATTTCTCAAAAGACAAGGATACTGTAACAAAAAAGGGACTGGACGAAAGTTGAAACAGGAATTTCTGAAAATTCAACACCTTTTACATAAATTACGATAAAAATGATGGGTAAAATAGAAACGACACGTGCCGCGCAAGTCTATTAGCCTAACCAGAAAAGGTTAATTTTAAATTAAGGATCATCAAAGCGTGGTACCTTCATTAATTGAAGGATTGTCACAAAGTTCAATTAAAATAATTTCGTAGATAACTGTACCTACTTTCCTCCTTTGTTTACATTCATCGCAGCAATTAAAACTTTTCTTACTGTAAATAACAACAAATTACTAAGCACCTACCTAACATAAATTATTTGATTAAGATATAATAACTTTTACAAAGTTTATTAACTGCGAACATGAAGTCGTTCTTCACGTATATAATTAAAATAATAATCCAATTTTAGTTGAGCATTGTTCGAAATATTATTATTTACTCGTCGTCATCAAATTGCTAATAGGTAGACAACTGGAGCACGATAAATTGAAATTAACCTGCGCTTTTACGCTGAGTGCATGTGGGAGATTAATCTAACTTTTAATTAATTCGACTTTTGACTTTTGCTGGAACTTTTTAACTATTTTCAAGGGAATTATAATGAATTACTTAAAATATGAGTTGTAATAATAATAATGTTTAAATATAATTCTGAAAACTTGATGTATGATTTTACAATACTGCGGATGGTGTCCAATAATCCTACAAAAGTACAGGAGCAATACGAATTGATAACAATTAGAAGTTTAGTGTTAAACCTAGTAGCATTGAGAATTGTAGTGATCGGGTGAGATAGCGATTTTAGTACACTAGTAATCTGTAGGCTTAAGTTATTTTGTTCAAAACTTGAAGCTTAAATGGAAATACTTTTGTGTTATTTTTCTGCCTACAATATGTTCTTAATATTTTGATGAGGTATACTTCGATATATTTTCTGTATACGTATATCTGTATATATATATATATATACCCAACCAAACATAATAAATATTGTAGAAACTTTGAATACACATTAGTGACGTTAACATCCACGTCACCGCCACGAGACCGCTACATCATTACATACACCAATCATTTTTTTTTAAATTATTGGTGTATAAAATGGGATGACGGTCTACAACTTCTATATCGTTATAGAGTCATAGACATAACCGAACAAAGCTATAGTTTTTTATATGATTGGTAATTGACAACAATTACGGTATATTCATTGCGCTTCGGCATCATTTTTAAAACTGAAGAAATGAAACTATTGGTAATTAAAGCAATTTTGACTAAAATGAAATTAGTGAATGTTCTGATATTGATGATAAAATTATCTTTAATTCTTGTTATTGTTTTTTTTAGTTACATTTGAAACGTAATAAACAGTACAATGTATCGTGTCGCAACTAAGAACTTTACGATTAAAACTGTTGCTAAAATGAAGTCGTTCGCCGAGGCTATAAATCCAGAACCTGTTAGGATTCCTTAGAACTTTAATTGACTGTGTTTACTGAGTTAACAGATTTAGACTGTATTAGAGTAAAGCAGGCTAGAGAAGCTGTATTTCTCAGATACGTTGTAGGCGTATAATACAAATTAAAATATGTTTTTTGTACCTGTGTTTGATCACAATCTCACCTTGGTCAGTGACGATGTGGCCGATGATGGTAAGCACACAAAGCCTAGAAAGGAACTGGCTTTCAAGTGCAGCTGTCGGAACACACCGTAAGGTGCTTGGCGACAGAATTTCAAGTTGAGGGTGGTAGCCAGCCAGGCGGGTACTACAAAGTACCCTACCACCGTGCTATGGTTTCCTCATGATGTATGTGATTGGATTCAACTCTTGCGACATTTTGTAGTAATTCAAAAAGATTTTGTTACTAAAATTACTAAAGCAGTCTTCGATTACAATAATTTGAAAATTTTATCGGAAGAAAATAAACACAAATACATTCACTCCTTATGGTCAAATAAACATTCCTAACCTTACTCAAGTACACCTTTCAGTTGATATCCAGTATCACTAACATTATGTAGACAAGTTCATGAACCCTAAGGATGCCTGAAGGTATTGGGAAAATACTTGTAATATAAAAGGAACGAAACGAAAAACAATGTTGATTCCTATTCAACGTGTATTTTCTTGTCGGCCTCGTAAAATGTTTCATATCATTTGGTGCTTCTGATATTGAGAATATCCTCTTGTCTGCACTTCGTAGTTCGTGCTCTTCCTATTTTCATATTTGTCGTCATGTGCTCTACATTTTATAAATCGAATAACTTACATTTATATTTTACTTTTACACTTCAAAGAGACGCCGTATATGAACATATAATCAGTATTTCACTACCTACCCGAGTACCTACATAAGTTTAACAAGATAGATGTTCCCCTAGGTTGAGCTTCAATTTCATCGTAGGGCTCAACGCTGTTGACGATGTTACGTTACTTTGGATTAATACACATTTAATTATTTTAGCAAAAGCCACTTAGGAGAACTGTACATATTATTTTTTTATACTCAATCTATGTATATTATACAGGAAAGTAATATTTCTGGTTTATACTCTGAGGGAAAAATATACAAAATACATACTATATTAAGAAAAAAACACTCACGGCCAGGTCCGCAATGTTATAGGTTAGCAGTACTCTTGGTAATAATGGCTTCACCCATCGCTGCATGTGTGCATTTGCATTTTACTAGTATAGAAAAACTGTGGTGTGTATAAATCTGCGAATGTGATGGGGAATTTGTTTATGATTTAGATTATTGTTGGTAATCGAACTAAACTGAATTTTTCAACATTCAATAAAGGAATTCATATTTATGATACCGTAAGGCCGCCATGCAATAGGCTTATGTTTTATAAGCATCAGATGTATTACAATACATATAACGTTTTCAATATGGGAGCGCACCTGAGACTGAGCACGTACATATTTCATCAAGCTGCCCGCAAAATCGACAAATTGATCTCACTACGTATGCGTCAAATCAAGCCACACACAGTCCGTTCGGAAATGCGAAGCGAGATATTATTGAACAAATACCTTTCAACCCTTTAGAGAAGTCATTCAATGATCAACGAGCCGAAAATTCTAATCGCTTTGGAGTCTGTGATTTATATACGCTGATATAGTTGCTGGAGTGAATAATGTTATTTGATCTATTATATACCTACATAATGTACACTATCTCAACCCAATTATCATAAGCAATAAAGTATCAAAATCTGTTTTGTATATTAGGTACCTGAGTAGGTAAGTACTTACCTGAATTAAATAGGAATAAATTATTTAATTGAAGGGCAAAACTCAAGTAAATTCACCCTGAAAAAAGGTCATAACGTAACTCAATGTTTTTGTATCCAGGAAAACATAACAATGAATGTGGTTTATCTAAAGAATTTTCGCGGAAAGGTGTAGCCCACTGAATCCTTTGAAGGTTTATTTTGAATTTGTTTGTTATGTTTCTGTAGGTACATATATACAAACAAAATAAATATTGAAAACAAAGAAGATTTATTGACCACGACTTTTATAATTTTATCTCTATTATAGATCGTCTTGGTTCCAGGATTAATCATCCTCATCGCTGCCGCTGTGGTGATTTCGTCGGCGAGCTTGGCCACCATGGGTTGTCGTGCTCTCTAAGTGCCGGCCGAATCTCTCGTCACTCGGCTCTCAATGACATAATCCGCAGGACTCTTGTTGTCGCCAATGTGCCTTCTGTACTGGAACCAGTCGGTATTATGCGTGGCGATGGCAAGAGGCCGGATGGTATGTCTGTAAGTCGTTGGTGTGAGATGCCACATGTGTTGATACACTTGCGCCATCTCACTTGCCAGCGACATGTTGCAGGAGCGGCTGCGGCTGGTGCGGAAAATTCCAAATCCAGAAAATACGCTTCTATTGGCCCAAATTATTTATTTTTGCCTTTTGCGGTCGAGACCATGGGTCCTTGGGGTCCGAGGCTCGCCGATTTTCTCAAACATTATCTTCAAAATTAATTGACCAGGTCACAGGGGACCGGCGGGCGGAGAGCTTTTTCCGCCAACGCGTTAGCTTGGCCATACAAAAAGGGAACGCTGCCAGCCTTCTGGGAACCTTGCCGTTGATTGGCAGCAGCGGCCGCCTCGAGGAAATCTTTTATATGTAGTTTGTATATTTGTTGTAAATAATTGTAAATATTGTATATTATAGATACTCTACCACTCTCATCTCCTTATAATATGCAATGCAACTGTAATGTTTATTATAAATGTGATAAAAGCTCATGCTTGAGATATATAAAGGTAAATAACGAATTTAGGTGCACTACTAGTTATATACCTATATGGAGCCGAAAATGCAAAAATACTTTTTTGAAAGGTATGCGGTCGTAGTCTTAGTAATTGAATGCGGGCAACCACATAAAAGTGGGAATATTTTTGAGGTCGAACCCTTATCAAACACCACTGGCTAAGAGCGGGTGGAAAGGTGACAGGTCTTGAATTAATAAGAACATTCATAACACCAGCTGAATACCTACCACGGATCAGATTAACCGCTGAGGTTAATAATTTATAATTTGGGGGCTGGACTAGTCTTGCGTAGTAGCCTGGCTGGCTGCCAGGCTTTTGGAAATCCTTTTACATTGTATTTTTCTCGACATTTTATTGATATTATGGATATGCCGTAAATAAAAAAGAAAACTGGGAGCTAATATCGCCACTTTATTACTAAACTCCATACAAATCTGACAAATTAGATGAAACAAAAGATGGTTGACAGGTTGACGACATGCTATCCAAAATACTATGAAGTTGCAAATGTGACAAAATTAACCCTGCCGGTTAGTCAAATCAAATCAAAAACAAAAACTCATTTATTCAGTTTAGGCCCTAATAAGGCACTTATGAATGTCAACAGTTACAATTTTTAGACTCTACTACCGGTTCGGAATACACTTGAACTGAGAAGACTCCGGCAAGAAACTCAGCAAGGCTTCTTTTTTTGTGGATCTTTTTTTTTTTGAATTTATGTAATTACAGTTGTTGTTTTAAATATACATAAACTTCATACAATTATCACTTGGCCAGGGGGCTGCAAGTGCAGAGGGAAGCTACTACAACCATATATTCTTGTCTTCTATGTAATGAGCCACCTTATAGTAGGCCTTGTCAATCAACTTATGTTTAACATACTCTTTGAATCTATTATAAGACATCTTAGTTACTTCATATGGGATTTTATTATAAAAGCGAATGCAGTTCCCGAGAAAAGACTTATTGACTTTCGCTAGCTTGAATCTAGGTGTAACAATTTTATCTTTATTTCTTGTATTTAGGTTATGGCGGCTACTGTTTGTGTCAAATAGATTTAAATTTTTACGGACAAACATAATATTTTCAAAAACGTATAGCGACGGTAAGGTTAAAATGTCAAATTCCTTAAACCGAGTTCGTAAGGATTCGCGAGGACCCAAGCAATAGATTGCACGAATGGCCCTTTTCTGCAAGATAAAGATAGATTCCAAATCCGCAGCCGAGCCCCATAGCAGAAGACTGTAGGACATTATACTATGGAAATACGCAAAGTAAACCAACCTAGCTGTAGCCACATCTGTTATATGTCTAATTTTTCTAACTGCAAAAGCGGCGGAACTCAATTTACTAGCTAAGCTTTCTATATGAGGACCCCATTGTATTTTACTATCTAATGTTATGCCGAGAAAAACTGTCCTATCAACTAGTTCGAGTCTAACATCATCGACTAGGACATGACTGTCATTCCTAGCAACATTGGGGAGAGTAAACCTTATACACTTAGTTTTAGGGTTAAGCATGAGATTATTGGCCGCAAACCATTTCGATATAGTGGATAACGTGTTATTGAGTTGCGTAAGTTCCGTGTCTTTTCTATCCACTTTAAAGATTAGAGAAGTGTCATCAGCAAATAAAACTATATCGCACAATTCATTTACCATATAGGGCAGATCATTGATGTATGCCAAAAACAAAAATGGGCCCAAAATTGATGTCCGGAGTTCATATAAAACAACTGAACTAGAGTCTACTTACGATTGACAAACGCAAATTATGCTTGTAGCGTCGATCAACGACCAGTTAATGAGACCCATAAATAGCCCTGCAAACTTAAATGTACTTCGGTAAGAACTAGCTAAATTAATTATCCGTGATCGAGGAATAAGAAAGAAGTTCAGTCAAATTCAACCAATCCGAGAATTTTGTCATCTCGATGATTTGAAGATGTAATGCTGCGAAAAAATTGTAGTGCAACCAGCTTGTATCAATATTTAGTACATCAACACAACTTGTAGTTTGAAAGCGAACAATACGCTAGACTCCTAATGAATTTACCGGATTGCACGTTGTACTTACCCAACATTTAGTAACTATGTGTTATAGGATTAAGTTTAAAGTGCACATTAGATTTCAATTACTCTTCATCTGCAGTAAACTTTCGTGCACTTTAGATATTAAAAAAGTTGCATTCTTAGCTATTAGCATTTTAATTATTTCCGTTATAAAGATATCATCAGCAGTAGCAGTTTTTGCCCCGATATGAGGTACTGCCTGGCTCTATTGAGCACACCGACTTTTAGACATCAGCTTGACTTCATCTTCCAAGTGCCTAAGGAACTAAACATCTAGTGATTAGGCTTAGATGACGCCAAGGATTCCGATCCTCACTACTCTCAATGATGTTGAGAAACGTGTTCTGGAACTGTGGAGCTACAGTAAATGGGGTTTCATGGATCGGACAGGATTTTTCATACATTATGTATATAAAATACTATCTATATATTTATTATTTACTTATTTAAAAAAAATACCTCCATTTATTTATCAGTGATCTCAAATATAAAGAACTAATTAAACTACAGTATGTATGTACTTACATTAAACTTTGCCTCTACCCAGATCCTCTACCACGAATATAGTCATTATTCGTTTGAAATGTTGGATATATATGTACTAACTCTTCAAACAAATTATAACTGTGACACATGTAAATCAAATAATCATTTGGGGATTGAACAATTTGATCGTCACAGATTGGCGTAAATAAATAGGTATGTTTACAAAATGTTGACAGAATTTCCCCTCGCAAAAGGTATAAAATCAAAATGTTTTATGCAGTTATTTTAATGTAAAGGAATCTTTCTCTTTTTTTCATGGTAATATATTTTGGGAGTATTCTTACATACTTTACTGACTATATCCGATATACGAGTAACAGTAGATATCTATTCTTAATTTATTCAAAAAACATTCTTAATTATCATATCTACGAGAACGTAAAGTAGTAGGTAAGTTGAATATAAGTAGTTACCTATCTTGGTTATTTTTGCATTGTTAGCATGTGCAAAATGTAATATGCTTTTGTGTATATACAAAAGAATATTATATTGTGTGTACAGCAAGATTGGTTTGTATATTCATGAAAAAGGTGTCAGAAAAACACGACCTATTCCTTGAAAGAGATTATATTAAAGGTCATACAAATTAAAAGATACAAATTAATTCCAGTTATGTAAGTAATTCCAATTATAAACAAATTAATTCATGTTATGGTTACCGAGCTATGACGGTTCTTCGATTCTTAAGAAATTTTCTCACTGGTTACCAAAAACAATTCTAAAAAAATGTACTCCACCCTAAACCTTTAATTGATACTTTTCTGAAAGCTAAAAATAAGTGGAATGAATATATTTAAAATCTAGCAAAAACATTAGATGCTCAAACAACTTAACTTTTAGTAGTTTCCATCAAATTTCAAACCAAAACAAAATAAAGTTGTTCAAATGAGGTCAAAAGAATTGCAACAACCTACATAGTGGTGAGTGGAGTGAATAGTTGTAGTTCCATTGCCAGGTTGATTCAAGCAACAACGGTATGCTGCGGTCAGAACGAATACCAAACTAGATATTGACATCTGCCACCTCAGCCTTTGGGACCTGACGATCTTGAGACAATCAGCGTTATATGTACTAGTTTATCAGAAAACTATTATTAAGAAAATAAAAATATTAACATTATCTCCCAGTTTAATTTGCTTCCTGTATATAAAAATCTATAAATTACAAGCTGTCCGATAAGATAATAAGTCTATATGTTATTCCTGGGTATGAATGAGCTATCTGTGTGCCAAGTTTCATCAATAAGGATCATTTCAATAAACATTCCATCTCATGTTTGATTAATTAATAAGTGTCATGATGGCGTCATGGATAAAATTAATCTATTAGAAGTAGAGAAGAAGCTGTGGTAATTAAATAATTTTTTATATATGAAAAATAAAGACCACCGATATTATTAGTTGAGAAACAATTTTTTTCTCTGACGTAATAAACTCATTTAATACCAAACTCAGTAGAGCTTGCACTATACGGTACCTATACACTTATACAAAAATAAAGGAATATTTCCTTTGAGTAAAATTTATAAATTGCAATATCCTTCAAGGGCTCGTTTCTTCTTTTCATCCTGTATATTGCAGCTAAAATCGACGTCACAGCCAGTATAGCAAATTCTTACATACCTCGTTCTCCATAATGGTAATAACGGAACCTTATTGGAATACCAATTGTTATTGTGTTTATTTAACTGTTATTCCTGTACCTATCTAAAATTAACATAGAATCTGTAATTCGCGTAGAACGGCGAATGGAATCCTAATGTTTTTATCGTTTCGGATTTTTACTCAATATTATATTTCAAATGATTATTTTATTCTAACCCATACATGCCAAAGGCGGATCGGAAACCATATACCCGGCCCTGGCTGTGCTCACTTTTTGTCTTTTTAACCGAATTCAAAAAGGAAGAAGTTAACAATTCGTGGAATCTTTTTTTTTTATGTATGTTCTCCGATTACTCGAAGACGCCTGGACCGATTTGGAAAATTATTTTATTTTACTTAAATAATGACGCTGCTTTACTATTTCATTATTAGAAATATATAGAATATGTAGAATCATTAATAGGAAAACTGTATATATAAAATGGCTCTTACCTCAGCTAGAAAATAAGCTTAATCATAATAAGAGGTAACATAGTGTTTTGGACACCCTACCCATATACAGCGATCTTAAATTTACAATAATTAATCTAAATGTATGAATATACCATTATCATTAATAGCGTCGGATACGGTTTCAATTTGCTAATGGCTAATTTCAATGTTCAATATATCCTTGATTTTGCGATAGTGGATTGTTATTTGATATTACACTCCTCACACTCGTAAGTCTTGTAAACTAAATAAACTAAACATACCTACATCAATAAGGCTGCCCTACTAGCTTTTTGGTGGATGAACTCCAGCGCATATCTTTAGTGTAAATGGACGAAGATAATAAGGCAAAGCATTATGTCTATTATTATTATTTGTATGTGTGTTTTTTCCTTCCAAAACTAATAAAACAAATAAAGTCGGAGATTGGTGTGGATACGGCAAGAAACTACCACAATTTCTTTGGTATAATTTTATATATTCCTTAGGGTTTTATGTGAGCATCACTTTATTATGCACGTTGAGATAATCTACTACAGTTTTCACGCCAGCCATTATTTTCACAGCTTCGAAGACGAGTTACTTAGCGTAAAGCTGATATTAAACGAGTATCATATTACACGGTTTTGCGGGTTTAATAAGTTTCCTTGAAGCCTTTGTGCAAGAAAAATGTTTTCCGTGTCATTATATCTTACAAAGGGATCATGATTTTGCGAAAATAATTTTGGGGATGAAATTATTTTCGATAAGTAGCTAGTTCAAATGATGACGCGGACAGAGGTCATATTGTATTGTCAAATAAGTCTCAAGTGAAACGGCCCGTCCTCCACACAAAGAAAATGTAGAATAAGGGACCGACGGATGAGACATCGTAGCTAGAGTAATATATATAGTCTTCTCTGAGTTAGGTTTCACACAGGAAATACTAACTCAAGTTGGCCGCTGTATATACTACTTGCTTTCTTCGTATTATTTTGCGAATTCACAGTGGAATGTTTTAGTGCGCGTTTCTCATTTGAATACTTAATCCTTTATTTGTTTTGTTTCTAAATGGATTGCATAAACGTTGTTTCAAGACTTTTAAAGGAAATCACTTGATATTCAAATGTGTTTTGATTCAAAAACATTAGGGTTTAGGGTGTAAGTACGTAATTGTAGATCAAAACTGCAAACATAGGGTAAATGTTTATTAAAAAAATCCTAATGGCTGAAATCTCACGACAAGCTGTTTAAAACTCGCTCGTTACGTTGCTACACAGAGAAACTTTTGTTCTACGATGCTCTACATTTTCCACGTAGTCCAACTTGCTACATAAATAGCTACGTTTTTTTTCTTCTGTTTTATTTATAATATTTTGCTACTAGTTTCCCAACTGATAGGTATAAAATATTCTTTGCTGAGTAGGTACTTTCGGTACCTAAGATTATTTTCTGAAGCAAATTTTGATCTTTACACATTTAGCAGAGATATGACAAAGAACATACAACTAACTTGATGATATTCAGTTTATCCGTTGCTTTAAAAGATTTCACGCTTATTATCGTAGAATAGTTCAGGATTATTTATCCTTACTTTGAATTTTAACTACTAATAAACAAGTACATATAATATTCTTTTCTATGAGGTACAATTATAGCAAATAAATTATACTACACATACATATTGGAAATCGTAGCATGATGAAAATTTTCAACGAGTTTATTTATAGTACGTTATTTTATATCTACTTATAGTTGTATACCAGTGGAGTGAACAACAGTGAGAAATAACAAAAGCTGTTGCTTCATAATCACTGGCCTACTGCAGCGCTGAATCGACACTCACTGAATAAGTAATAATGTAGGTACTTCTAGTGCACTATGTTTCCGCTAGTGTGTTACTAAACACCACGCTATATACGCTCAGCGTTCACAAATGAATTAACAAAGATCATTTATATTTTAACTCGCTATTAATGATGCCAACGATATAATTATACGCTGGCTTTTTGTGAATGAAAGCCGTAATTAAAATTTAGCCGTAACGAATATTAATATAGGATCCATTTAGATTTAATATTTATGATTATTAAGTTATGTACAGGTACCTACTGTCTGTATTATTTCTATTTTATCAGTGACAGAAGTGGTACCTACTATTAGAGACAAACTATTTTTCTAGGAAGTTATTAAATTTATTTAGAAAAAGCTCATGGGAATGTAATTAATTTATGCAATAAAAAGGGGCAAGGTCAGAAGCAAAATCACCGGTAACGACAACATAATTGACCGAAACACATAAAAAAGCGGAATGTTTTGTGAATCAGCTAAATGCTAATAATTCTCCAGCTACCGCGACGCTCCCTTTTGAACGTGCAACATACGTAGGTACATTAAATGTTAAAATTGCACGGTTGAAAATATGCGAATTTCAGGACCAATTCAGTGTGCGTCGCCCGTCGTGGATGGAACAGGCGGGCGAGGCAGGGTACACCCGGGACTCTGGATCGGGTCGTCGAGCAGTAGTCTCCCGGACCGCGCCCCGATTGGACCACCGACCGGCGCACCGTCGCCAGTCGCGACCGACAGACACCACCGCGATCTAACTTCGACAACAATCGCACAATGAGAACAAATTGCCGTCGCAGCGTTTGATAGCGTCCGATCGAAAATGTGAAGTGATCCGACTGTGCTCTCCGCAACTGCCAAGTGCTCAGATTATTTTCGCGCCGAGGATTATTTTTACAAGAGTTTGGATTATGCCAGCAAAAGTAGGATTAGAGCGCTGATTACATAGGTACGGTACCTTAAAGCTTTAATCGTGAAATATATTTTATAATTTGTATAACCTTGCTTATTTATTATTTGTGTATTTTTGTATTCAAGTTTCTTAATGACCAAGTTGCCGCATAAACTCTGATTGTTAAAGTAAAACTGAAAAAAAGAGATTCAGTCAACTCAACTGTTATTGAATTGTTTCAAAATTAACCTATTTTTACATATTTAAAATAGATAAATTAAACAATAAGTATCTTAACACTTAAATTAAATTAGATTTTTCAGAGAAACTAGCAATTCAAAAATCAGATTCACTTTTAAAATAATATAAAACAATATGGCCAGCCTGACTGACTTATCAACGCCGAGTCGAAATCGCTGAAGTTAATTGATTACATGAATATCAGACATAAATACTGAATTTTACAAAATTCCTGCTCTAATGGGATTAAATTGTAGATTATAAGTTTGTATGAAAATCTTACATTACAAAATATATGCACCGGGTTAGTCGCTTATACATATTACAGGCAAATATTTCATGCGATCCAATCGGGGTTATTTAGAGCTATTCGATTGTGGTCCCGATTCGGATGAAAAACCGATTGAGTAGAATCGAATGATAATTAAATAGTTTCTACCACTGAAATATAATCCGTGCAGATCTGAACAAGCAGGATTATAATAATAATCCACGATACAACATTTCTGTAACTACCTATATCCAATCAATTTATCAATACTAAGCTACCTAATAGTCTTTAGGTATGTGGATTAATCTTGTTTTAATTAGGGATAATTAGATAACTGAAATTACATTAACATTATTTAAATCAAATTCAGACTAAGCCCCATCCTCTATATAGTAGGTACTTGACAAGAAAATTAACTTCTTAATTATAAAAATAAAATTACGTCTAAGTAATATACCTACCGAAGTAGTATTTTTTATCGTCCTGAACAATTTTTAATAACCCTAGAAGAATATAGAGATAGTATATGAAATGAGTGAGATTAAACGTAGGTGTAAATATCCACATAGTGGCATTAAATCAAATGTAACCAGTATTTAATCACATTGTTCGAGACAGGAGAACACTTGTATTTTAATAAGTGCTCTTTGAGATATGAGAGCGGGTCAATTAATAAAATTTATCTTGCACGTAGCTCATTCAATTAGTAGCTCGTACCAAACGTGCTTAAATTAATTAATTTCATCATTATAGTACCTAAATGGAAGATATACTTTCTAGTAGATGATATAATTTTGATTACTCATAGTTTAAATTCCATCTCCAACACGTGAGACGGTTTAAAATAAGAATAGGAAAACCCAAGTTTTAAATACCTATCGCCACTTTCAAACGTTATACGACAAAAGCCAGTGAGCTTTTACAAGACTTACTTTACCTAAACCATCTCACGAGGCGTATAAAGACAGTAGATATAGAATTATTAATCCATAATAGAGCAATAAGAAAACTAATGTAACAGCAAGTTGTAGAGATCTGGATGCAGGTGGATCTTATTCAAAACATAATTTAATTAAGTAATTCCACGAATTGAGAAAATTAAGCAATGTAATAATGTTATCAAATATTTAGATTAGGATATTGGGGAAAATATATAATGGTGTCGATTCTGTTGTTTACGAAGTTAACTAATATTAGACAAGTCACCTCTCTTTCATAACTTGAAACCTTATTGAAAAAAGACAGAACATTTTTAATGCTGTCAGTTTAATCCGTGCCGTCGTAATGTACGGGTAAATAGTCGTGACCAAATTCACGTTGAAATATGTGATCGGATTAAACTGACAGGACTAAAATATCTTGCATCCCTTTCTTATATTTACTATTAGAAAGAGATATAGTGAGATTAAATTTATTTAGTTCGAAAACAACCGAATCGGCACCAGTAACTGATTTTCAGTCGAGAACCTAAGCTTACAGTTTCATAAAAAATCTAAGTATGTTATAACAGTAAGCATAGCTGCATGATTATAGTATGTATGATACAGATATACAATTATTAATATACAGGATGAAATCCATTAACGAAGAAACATTTATATTTATTGTTTTAACATACAAGCTACTAAAATCCGAACAATTCACAATAATGAATAGCTACAGCATTCAGGATTGTGACATCCTGAATGAAAAGGACACTTACACTGTAATATAATTGAATAACAAACAAGACGACGAGTAGTCACAACAACTGTCACTCAATAAAATGATGCCCTATGATAAATGAATTTAATTTCGCTCAAAGGATTAAGTTGGGTCTAGTTTATATCCATTATAGTCCTAATCTTGTTAATGGACTGTTTCGTTCAGCATTTGTACAAAACAAAATAATAAATGGGTGCCTACTTGAAGGTCTTGAGGTCCAGAGTAAATAGTTATTATATAGGAAAGCGTCCTACATCTCGTCCTCGTCATAACTCCGAGAGTTGACGGCCACGTACCTAAGCCCATCTTACATATGAAAAAAACATGAATTTATGATTATATTTCATCATCCTCCCCATCCTATTAGATTTCCTCAGCGATTCTGAGCCCTGTTTCTGGTCTCAGTCTCACTCGGTGAGCCCTTTGTCTGGTCTCAGTCACACGCGGAGGTTTGTGGTATACCTACGTGGTCGCTACCGATTTTAAGCCTCTCTTCCTCATATCTGTTTTTAGTTCTTACGTGATACCCCTATTCTGCCCAATTCAACTTCAACTTATTGACTCGGCTTTTGTTTTAAGTATCTTCTAGGCCCTTTCTTTCTTTCTTTATTCTTACTTATGCCCCAAGCAAATTAAAAAAAAAATTGTGTTGAAATACGAAGAACAAAGTTTACTTACATTATGACAGTGAAATTCTAATCAAAGCATTCACGAGTTTATTAGGTTTGTATCCAAGCTTGTGTGCACGGAAACTATTCCAATAAAGGTATTTTATTAGGTAACTATTGTCTCCCATCAGTTTCGAACATCAGTTAACTCGTAAATACATATTGGTAACACCCACCCATGTTGGTATGTAGGTCACAATTAAACGTTCGATGCCGGAAGACACGTACATCAAGAACATTTCCATTCTGAACTCATGTCCTATTATACTGCCTCAGTATAGTGTACCTTCGAGTCAAGAATATACCAACAAAACTAACTCTAAGATAACTATTTATTGTGAAATGATGTGAACTTTAATGTTTACTGGACCCTTCAGAGCTGTGTTACGCTGTAAATAAACACGTAATGGCATCTGTTGGACCCTTTCGAATCCATTTCAGGGCTAAACTAGTAATTAAAACGGAGTGTGTATACGAGCGTTCAATATACCTACATATATACCTAATGTTACTCTATTGAACACTGTCCCTTTTAAACAAAGTTAACCCATTTACATACACAACTCTTATAGTTATATATATATTAATCGTAAGAATGGTGTGTTACTTACATCTTCATTTCCTCTCGAAGCTTTCATTCTCTGACGCGTCCATTAGTTACGTTCCTACGACGTCTTCCAAGATAGCAGCTACGGTATTCTCTTACGTATCTGAATCTTTACTAATATTATAAATGTGTATGTTGGTTTGTTCTTCTTTACCGCAACAATGAAGTAATGGATCATGATTTTTGGTAAAGAGATTTTTGGGTAATTAACAGTAACATAAGCTACTTTTATTCCGGGAATTCACAGGTAAACCCGCGAGGCGAAACCTAGTAATATAACATAATAGAAAGAAGTAAAATAAAAAAAAACCGGACAAGTGCGAGTCTGACTCGCGCACCAAGGGTTCCGTAATTTTCTATGTTACTCTTAATACCATAGACGTTTTCCTGTAATCTATAGGTAAAGAACTATTTTCTGTTGTTTCAAAAATTTTGGTCCAGTAGTTACGGAGATTAGGAGAGGGGGCAACGGTAAATTTTCGTCTATTTTCTTAAATAACATCAAAACTTTTTAAAAAATTATAAAAACAATATATTTGAAATCCTCACAATGAGCTCTTTCATTTGATATGTCACACAGTATAGTTTGCAAAACTTTATTAAAATTTTCTAATTTACCTTCCAAAAGCCACCCCATGTTTGAAATTCATTTATTTACGTTACACGACCGAGTTTGGGTCACCAACTTACATATGTGTACCAAATTACAACAGACAGACACATGAGTGAGAGTATAAGAGTTCCGTTTTTATTTCTTTTGAGTTCCGGAACACTAAAAATATTGTATTCTAGAGAGAAAATTTCAAGATTCTATGTCAACGGGAAGTAGCCTTTAGGTTTTGTTTCCCTTGCGAGTAGTTGCGAGTTTCAAAATATGCGGTATAAATGGTTGTACTATTACGTTTTTGCGTTGACTTACAAATTTGTTTTTTTTTCACAGCTTAAAGGCAATTAGACATAACTATTTGATATGAATTTCAACTTGATACTTCGACACGTTCATGAGGTAAAGGGTAATAAGTTTATATTATTAAAAAATATATATTATGTGATGTAACTAAAAATTTAAGATTTTCGCAATTTTTCCTTTATCTGTGCTATAAGACGTTGCTTCGTACCAAATTTCAAGATTCTCAGTTCACGGGAAGTACCCTGTAGGTTTTGATTCCCTTGCGAGTGTCGAAATTTACAGCATAAAAGGCTGTATCTTTTGATTGCGTTGATAGAAGTTTGATTTTTTCACAGCTTCAAGGGACAGTAGACTTAATTATTTGAATTGAGTTTCAGCTTGATACCTCCACGCGTTCCTGAGAAAAAGGGTTTTGACAGACCGACAGACAGACAGACAGACAGACAGACAGACGGACAACAAAGTCATCCTATAAGGGTTCCGTTTTTTCCTTTTGAGGCACGGAACCCTAAAAAGACCTTCATCAGCTTATAAAAGTTTTAGTATTGCCAAACAGCATTGTTGTGCGGATTGACAGATTTCACATGCCCTTTAAAACCTACACTGAAAAACCAGAGCAAAGAATAGGTACAGCTGCACCCGTTTCCGGATCTTACTATCTAACAATATTCATCTATTCATTCTTACTATCTAATAATATTACAGAAATGTGTTCACGACAATCTAAGCTAAAGGTTAGGCAACAAAGGATTATTTTCTCTGAACACCCACTTACCCACCTTGAAAAATTGCTCATATTACTTGTCAGGACAATTCTGCCAAGACATTCGCCTTGTAGTTCGTTGTTACGTGTAGTACTACGTTCATTAAAAGATTAAAGCATTTCGAAAGTCATTATCTACATTCACACTTGAATTGGCTAAAAGCCAAAAATGTAAATAGTGATAATGCAAATTAGATTGAATTCGTTTACAACAAACAACCAACCATAGAATTGATTATAATTAAAAAAATATATTAATTAAGTTAAGCACCTATATTAATTTACTTTAAATCCCAATAAAGTAGTATATGTAGTATATCAGTTATCTGGTTTCCATAGTACAAGCTCTGCTTAGTTTGGGATCAGATAACCGTGTGTGAAGAAAAAAAAAATAAAAAAATCCCAATAAAAGCTATACGCTAGTTACAAACACCACATGAAAAATAAAAGAAAGATTTTTTATTTTCTGTCTTGTTTTTATTTTATTTCTTGTTAATTTTAGTTTATGAATAAAGAATGAAATATACAGATGTAAATATGTAATGCCTACTAAGAGGGGACTTACGATGATATTACTATCAAAACAGAATTTTGCATAGACATAGGTATTCGAACAAATATGCCAGCTAAATAGGTTAAGCTTTCTGCAACAATGCAATTTTCTCTCACTTGCCTACTTTATGCCGGAACAGACTTTACAATTACATTAACTCAGCTTTACTGCCTAAGCTCAAGAGGTTACTTGTTGGGTAATTGAACCTTATCTTTAAGTTGAAATATCCCACTGGATTAATTAGGTATTTACCGCACTTAAAGTTGGGACCGTAATATCCCCTTAACTTGGTAAGGAGGAATCAGTTGATCTCAGGAAGCCACAATTACTAGGCTAGGGATTGTGATCGTAGTAATTCCATTCACTTTTTTTGAGAGTATCATGCCTCTCGTGACCTTGAACCCTTTACTCTTTTTGTTAAACTCATATTCTTTGGTTACAGAATTTATAAGGTTTTTCTTGAGTCAGAGTTGTGTACTACTGTATACTGTAACGAACTAGTAAAATAGTTCACACATCGATTGTATTCTCGTTGTCGAAAACATCAATAAAATCATCAGGAAAGACAAATATTTTGAACGTTGCGACCTACATTATGTATTTAGTTAGATTTAGATACTCGTAAACTTTGTATCTCCCAAACTAACAGTGCAATGAGGAATGAGGGTAAAGCATTGGAATTCCTTCTTTATTAGACATGTATTATGTATCTATGTCATCCAAAGTAGGTTAAGTACCTGGTTACAAAAACAATAAATATCATATAGAATTTAACTAAAAGCAAAATAAATAAAACCTTACTCTACTCCTTACCTCCTTAATTAAGTGTGCAATGTTTATCTTCGTGATTTAGGGTTTGTCAAAATTCATCAAAGTATACCTAGTTATGTAAGTTTGGCCGTAAAAACGTCGCATTACCCCCTTGTTTGGGTTGAACTTCATTCAGAATTACTTTCTTAGTTGGTTAGGTATGTTTCCATGCCCATAATGTATATTTACACCATGTTTCGAGACAAGGCTAGTAAATACCAATAATATTTTTTTCTGATACAGACATTATCTCCTCATTCCACCCCCTTAGGTGGCAATTATGATAAAATGTAGATTTTTTTAAATGTTAACATTTGGGAATCTGCTCCAAACAGGTACCGTATTCTAATTCGTTTCCACAAGAAAAGTTTCATAAAAACAGTGTTTTCCCCTTACACCCGGTGTAAGGGTTTAGAGAGAGTTTATTTTTTGGAATATCTTTCTGAAACAGCTTCATAGGTATTTAGAGTTTTCGTATGTGGATTCGCTTTAATATGCCTTATTTTATTACTTAATAAGGACATCAAGCAAGGCGTTAACACTAACATAAAATTTTATATTTAAGGATATATTTATTGGTTTCCAGGACATTAAAATGTGGAAAAATTTAACATAATAAATACTGCGCAGTAAGTAGTTAGTTAGTTATATAACTATTATTTTATGCACTAAAACTAGAAAACTAAAAGAGAGAAAAACAATAAAATTATATTAATCATGACGGATCTGGTAGTAAAAAAACTGTTAAGACTTTTTATAAAATATAATATAAGATCAAATATATAATAATAATAATATAATATAAGCGCAAAATAGAAGGTCGATGAAATCAAAAACGAATGAATTTTGCTGTGGTTCTCTATCTTTTGGTTTTTTTTATAGATTTTGGAGTCCATTACGAGTCGATTTTATAAAATAACCAAAAATATTACTATTTGATACATTTCACTTAATTTATTTCATGCTAATAGTTACTTAAATGAAAAAGAAAGTCCTGACTTTGATTTATTCAATGATCGATTCGTTAAGAAAATCAAAACTCATTTATTAAGGCACTTATGAATGTCAACAGTCACAGTTTTACAATAGATTCTACTATCGGCCGGACCTAAGAAGCAGAATCTTGCACAAAGTGAGTAATCTGGATAAGGGATCGCGGGGCAAAAAGCTAATATCAAATAAATTAACATTAGAATTATAGAAAGTGAACTGTTTTAGAAATGTTTTTAACAAATAATGAGACTGGAAATATAATAAAATGTTGATTTACCCCATGATTTAAAAAAATAGAAGGAAAGGAAATCACGAGGATAAGTTAGTTTTAAACTAAGCTAAGTAGATACTTTAGTTTCAAATGAAACCTCATGGGTAAAAGGATATTAAACCTAAAAGGGTGCAGAGACGAACATCTTATCGTTACGCTTTACGGCGTTTTCTCGTGCGTAGGTTGCAGGTGGGCTGTCACCTCGAATTTTGCTTTTAAATATATTACCGTACCGTCAATCTTACTTCCATGTAAATGTTAAAAAAGTTGCGACGAATGAGAACCTTATCTTTTTATGAGTTTTTCACTTCATGTTACTTTAACTTGGTATCAATTTAAAAAAAACATTAGTTTTAATTTAACCCTTGATTGTAAAAGAAGTATGTACATTATACCAACAATCAGCTTTTATTAAACAATAAAAACTTTCTACAAACGAGTAGAATATTTATTTATCCAATGTTGCAGAAGGTAGTATATACCCCAATCTCTTTATGTGGATGAAGCTGGCAAACTGTAATTGATACATAAACATGTATTTTTACAACCTCACAATGACGGTTTTCACCACGAACGGAGATAGAAAAAATAACATACACCGTCTGAATTATTCAAGTTTATTGGCACTCTCGACGAAGAGTTTTTGGAACTTTTCCTCAGTAAAAATGGAGGATCGGTTATCAATCACTTGGCAGTTGTGTCGCTTAAATAAGTGAACGAGGGATGTTGTGTTCCAAGAATGAGGCCAAAAAATTCCAAACAAATACTGACATTTTCACCAAATAATGTGTACAGCTCAATGTTTACAGGCTGTATATTAGTGTAGTGACTTCCCGGTGAGTTGCGAATTCATTTCTATAAATAAAAGTTAAAACGAAAATTCCATTGGGACATATGATTATAGTCAGATGTAGTAACTTTAATCAAAGACAAAAAAAATGTAAATAGTCAGATATAATTATATAATAAACATCAAAGACAATGTTATGTATGAAAATAAAGTAGCGAAAAAATATAACATATAAAGCTCAGCAATTACAAAAACATTGAATGTTTTACGAAGGCAGAATGTTATCGTAGAAAAATGTTAGGCAATTCAAAAAAAAATATAACAGACCCCTTTTTATATTTTCGGGACATTCGGCATTACTCTTTGTTACAATTCGCGTCGCAAACGACCTCAATTTGGTTGATTGACGCGCATCACTTACCAGACGAAGTCGGGGCACTTACGGCATAATCATGGCAACGACAGGGTTGGAAACATTTGCTATTAATTAACATTTAATCCGTCTTGAGATGTTTTATATCCGCTTCGCACGGATTATGTTTATGGGAAACTATAACAATAATAAATAAATTTCTACCCTAATACCGCTACCCTTCGGCGCTTCAATTTATTAAAAACAAGCCTCCGTGCTGTGGTTTTATCCTCCATCGCGAAGGTTCTCTGTTCTAATGTTTACCAGTTTTCGTTATTTTATGATTTAATACCATATGCCTTAAGTCTATTACCATACTAAAATGTCTATTAATTAATAAAATAATGATATAAATGTTAATTATAATGTTTATCCAGATTTAAAATTATCCCATATTACAACTTTATACAGCCTTTAACGTGTGATAGAGCCCTTTCCTATTTGCCCTTATATTATTCTATAGGTATGTACCTATATATAAATATATGTATATTTAGCAAGGTTTATTAGTATTTGTATTACCTAGTTAATGTTTTGTAATGTTATATTATAAAACACTATAATATGATTAGCTGGTAGGTATATTTTATTTAAAGTTTCTATTTTTATATCATATGGTGGCACAGCATAAGTCTCGCCTGATGGTTAGTGGTTATAGACGCTTGCAGTACCAGAAGTATAATTTGTCAACACGTCCAAATCTCTTTATACTCTTCATGAAGAAGTTCATGCTGTATTTATTATATTTTATAGCCTTTATAGCCAACGCGTTAGCTTGGCCATCCAAGGAGGAAACGCCTTCTGAGAATCTTGCCGTTGTTCGGCAGCAGCGGCCGCTTCGAGGATTTTTTTTATTTGTAGTCTATATTTTATATATGTGTTGTAAATAATTGTAAATATTGCTCTTTAATTATAAGTCAGTAATCATTGCAAAAGCGAAAAGTAATGTAGATAACTGTTACTAATGAACTATATCGCGCATTGTCACCTTTGCCCATATTATCACTTATTGAGATTGTGGTCAAAAACATTGAGTATTTTTTTTATCTATCAACCGTAGGACACACTAACGTTCTATTAAGTTTGGAGAAATGTCAAAATAAATAAGTAAAGTCTTTCATAACTTTTTTGTCCTGCGCTAGCATCCTATAACCCAGACATTTTCAACGAACATAAAATATTTCACGCTTCAACAATAGAGTCAATGTAGCTGAAACATAATATAAATGCATCTAATACGAAAGGTAAATATTGACTGACGGATATTTAGGTTTATTCCTCAACTATTTGTTCTACTATATATATAAAAGTCCCGGAAATATCCCTGATTCATCACTGACTGATATGTCAACAGCCTAAACTGCTGTTCCAAGAGACATTCAATTTAGAGGGTGTGTTGTGAAGATCCACTAAAGAAGGGTTTTTCCAAAATCCCCTCTTAAGGGATAAAATAGGGGTGGGATTGTGGTTTCGCAGAGCGGAATTTGAACACAATTGCAATGAACACAGTAAATACTAGTTTAAGGTAACTAAGTAAACTTGTTTGTTACAGGAGAAAATTAACCTACGAGATGTGGCGATCAATTTAATCAAAGAAATCGATCGGAGCGTAGCACGTGCCTGTGAAATCCAAGATGGCAATTACAATCGGTGAGCAATCTGTTATTAAGTTTATATTACTCGAACGGGTTAGTAGAAACTTGAACTTGGTCATTGGGAACGGTAATTAACAATATTCTACTATACTACTGCTATTAGTATCGAGAGATTAGGTACTATTACCTTCGATATAGTGTTCAGTGACAAAACAAACCCTGTACCTTGTGTAAATAGTTGACGTTAGCAAATACTAGTATCGTGTTTATGTTTACAATTCTCCACAGCGCCTCTCACAGAACTCGTAGAACCTAACCTTTCATACAAAGAAGTTGTTATTCTATCTATCGCATATGCCTTATCAATATTTTATAAGACGATGCAGGGATGCAGGGATGCAGGGACATAGATACTGGGTCATCAATATAGCAGGGCTCTCTCGTATATCGAGTGTCGAAGTCTTATTATGATTCTTGTTCTACTATTCATAAATGTGTGTTTGAACACAATCTTAGCATGGTTAGCAGTGCCAACAAGCTTTTAAAAGTAAATGTATTTGATAATTGCTATATAAGCCCATGTAGCATAAAATCTATATAAAGTAGGTTTACCTTTGTAATATAATAATCGAGTTCAAAATATACCTAAATAAATTAACTTTTTTAAACAGGTCGAATATGTATACGTTCAGGAGTGGTGGTGCTCGTGGTGGCAGGCGGGGCTTCAGCCCGTGTCGCTGGCAAAATGGGCGGATACTCCAACAAAATGGGAGGTAAGAAACATTCTACCAATATTTGATATTGTGTCTTATTCATCTAACCGAGTCAGTGTTACGGGTCTTAGACAAAATGTTAAATTTACATATTTACAGTAAGGCATCTTTCTAATCAGTATATATCTTACGATAGGTTTCGTTAAGTTATTTGGCTTCTGTCATTCCAATGGTAAAGCTCCATAAAATGTGTCACAGGAAAATATAAAATTACAACGGAAATGGGAAAAGTCGAATCACCGCTTCCACCCTACGGCCACAATCTCATTCGTTCGCTATATCATAATGGGATGAAGTTACTGGACGCGGGTGGATCTATTACTAAAATATGGAGATGATTTGTCCGACTCTTTTGCTGTTCCAATCTGAATATCTTGCCATTGATAAATAGGATGTAAAGGTTAGAATTTCTTGCCCTAAAATAGATCCAATGAGTATAGTTTTATTATTGACCGACAAGGCCTACTATAAGGTAGCTCATTACGTTGAAGACAAGAATACATGGTTGTAGCTTCTCTCTGCTCTGCACTTGCAGCCAAGTGACAATTATATGACCTTTATGTATATCCACAAAAGAAATAAGCCATGCTGAGTTTCTTGCCGGAGTCTTCTCAGTTTAAATGTATTTCGAACCGGTGGTAGAGTCAATTTTAGTTTCAATCCTTATCACGGCATAAACTGAATAAATAATTTTTGAGTTTGAATGTTTTTTCCCACTGGCACAAAAATAACATATTTAGGCCCAACTCTTTTAAGACATTTGATACTAATTGACATTTACTTTGGACTCACACAACAACAGTAGGCACGACAGTGCGGTGTTAGGCCAAAAACAATATAACCTGCACGAATAAAACTATCTACGACGAGAAACATAATAGAATCCAAATCAAATATCATTGGAAAATGAATCCCTGTGCAATCTAATTTCTGAAACCTTTGCATGTTATTATTATATTATCTGTTATATATTTCATAGTGTTTAAAAATATTATGACAATTAATCTATATAGTAATACAATAGTAAGTACCGTAGATGATACCAAATTAGTCTATTTCGTTTCTAAATGTGCCTCATGCTACTAAAATTACAAGACTTAATTAATGCGAACAAAAAGAAACAATTAATCATTATACAGAATTTTAATTAGATAAATACAGGGTGACGAGGGACATACCTAATTTTCCACTGTAAAAATTTTTTTTGATGTTCAATCTTGCTCAATGAAAATGTGAGATTTTATTTTTATGCGATTACAAGGTCCCATTATAAAATTTGGTTATATTGATGAGAACTTTCACCCTCAACCTGAAACTCAAAATTCATTTATTCAGTTTAGGCCCTGAGGCCCTACTCAAATTATTAACCAATAGAATTGCAGCAAACTGGCGAAACATACCTACATTTTGTGCAATTTTATTGGTTAATAATTTGACAACGATGATCGGATGATCGTGTTTTTCGGAGTAGGCCCTCTGACAAGGCAGTTATGAACGTCGTCAAAATTTATTCAAGGACGTATACACCTCCTGCATGTATGTAACTACATTTGTTTATATCCTATACAATGTAATGGTATTTTTTATTTTTGTCAACTACTTTTTTAACTACTTTTTTTCGAAGTTCCGCCCGCAAGAATTACTGAAGTTTCACTGAATAAGAACTGCTCAGAACATTCTCAAGAAACCCCAAAATTGAATAAAATTAAGTGGTTCTCAAGTTACAAGTAAACTAGCGGGCAAACTAAAAGACGTTGCGTTTTATAATATGACTCGTCTAAAGTTTCTGCGAGGTGATGTGGTTAAGTGTTTCTACATGTGTCTACTTTATGAACTTGCGAGGTCAGATTCTAATCACTGACCCCTAATTGAATGTACAATTGTGTAATTTATCTAAATGGTATTATTAACTCTGTGCCCCTAACTTATTATAATCTTAGGGATGCTAGCTTTCGATGAAAGAAAATATTAAAGAAGAAATGTAGATAACATAAAGCTTGAAAACTCATATTCAAATGTTAAATCCATCAAAGTGCACTGGGCCAACGTAGCGAGTCCACGCGGGACTAACAATCCCTTTCTTTGTTATCACGAGCTACACACAGCTCGTGAGGACATACATGAGCTGTTGATTGATGAATGTAGGTTAGGTACCTAAATATCATTGTATGATGACAGACTATAGAAATAAATGGTGGTAACTCAGGTAAAACATGTCAAAAACTTTGTAACGAAAATACTTTTGATAACTTTGGGAACTACCTACGTAAAATGTTATTCAGAAGTCGTTAAAGTTTATTTATTGAAACAAGGTGAAAAGAAAAGAAACTTTTACAAGATAAAATAGAATAAAGAATAGTTCGTAAAATTGTTTTTATTTAAAACAATAAACATGCACTAATACCTGATTCTGTTGATCATATTAAAACTGGGCGCGATTAGGAATACCATTTCCTTTGTTATGTAACTAAACTGTTACTGCCACCAATAAAACAGAAGATATGGATAGTGTTAGACGCATGTCAACTTTGATATTTACTGAACAAGTAATTTGGAACTAAAGCCCTCTCCCCTTTTATGCTATCGTTGGTAAAAAAAATACGTGGCCCTAATGGTCTCAGCGATTTTTAACTGCTTAGTTATTTAAATGCTTTCTTAATGGTTACATTTAACTAGTGTTATCATACTAGTTTGTTCTGTTTCATTATTGAAATATCAATACTATAATTAATTGCCTGTTTTAAAAGACACCTAAACGTCCATTTAGTTATATGGAGCTCATAAATGTGTAGCGACCCCTGTCAGCTACATAGTTCATACGACGAATGAATAGATGGCGCTGCAATAGATCAACACTACATTCAGACCTATCCACATACAAATCTACATCGCGCTAGTGGAGTTTGTTCTCAGATTCACATATATACAAGATTCCAACATCAACAGTTGGACCGCGGTCCCCAGGCACGATGACCCAGCCTGGCGGAAGATCTTCCCTTTTCAATGGAGGAATCATCCACCTTGTTCCTCCATAGTGGTGACCCCGACGTGATGGATGGGAAACTTCCAATCCCTCCATTCACTGAACATAACCATACTTCTGAGCATTACAACGCTCATCACTCCGCATCAGCATCAAGTCTCTGCCGTCAACACAGCAAGCCAACATCGCCTCAATCAGGTCCAACGCAGCCGACGCACCGTGCTTCCTGGTCCTGCAAGGCACAACCCAGCGGCAACTCATCGCCAGCACAGTTCCACCGCAGCACACGCCCGGATCATCTCCTCCGGCGTGGCGGTCTCTGCACTACGTGGACTTCATGGCTCAACCGTCGCAGCAACCCCGCTCTGTCTCGACTCACCGCAGACAACAGCGCAGCACTGGCACTTGCAAGCATTACGCACTGACGCAACAACAGATCGACCTCTGGTCTAGGAAGGGAGTGATGTAGCGACCCCTGTCAGCTACATAGTTCATACGACGAATGAATAGATGGCGCTGCAATAGATCAACACTACATTCAGACCTATCCACATACAAATCTACATCGCGCTAGTGGAGTTTGTTCTCAGATTCACATATATACAAGATTCCAACATCAACAGTTGGACCGCGGTCCCCAGGCACGATGACCCAGCCTGGCGGAAGATCTTCCCTTTTCAATGGAGGAATCATCCACCTTGTTCCTCCATAAATGTATAAACCATATTTCAAAAGCCTCGTACTTTGTTAAATATACGTTGATTTATGACAATAATTAACTGCTGCCTTTGATAAAGTTCCTCTTTGAAAACTTTTAGGTGTCTAAGTTAAGCACGAACAAGTTTTAAAACCTTCTATAGTAGGTATAAGTAGGTACGTACTGTAGGTATGTATTATATCATGTATATTATAGTAAAGTTATCAAGAGACTTTCAGCTTCCGTATTCTTGAGCTTGAAGGGTTCTCCTGTATGTAACACCTTTTCAAACTTCATTAATGATTTATGACTTAAAATCTAAGAAATATTTTTTTGTGTCATTAAAACTTGTTCAAATATTTCAGAGTTTATCAATAAAAACGAAGACTTAATTTAGGAACCTGTACTCATATAAATAAATAAATATCCTGGGACATTCTTCACACACGGTTATCTGATCCCAAACTAAGCAGAGCTTGTACTATGGACAACCAGATAACTGATATACTACATATACCTACTACTTTTTTTCGTAAATACATACTTATATAGATAATTGCAACCAGACACAGGACAAACAGACATGTTCATGCACACAAATGTTTGTCCTGGATGGGAATCGCCATGACCAGCGGCGTGATAGGTGGTGTCTTAACCAAATGCGCCAACTGGCTTGTCATATGATATTTCATTTCGTTTTACCTAACTTGTTTAATCAATATGAAACAATAACAGATGGTCGTTATGATTTATTTTGTGTTATAAACAGTAGAAACATATTATACGTAGATGTGAATACCAAGCTCAAGGATTGAAGTCACATATGGCTCATTAAAACTTACTTAACTAAGTTAATATTACGCACCCTTTGGAAACCCAATTTGCATGTAATATTGAATCACCTCCCGGAATATTAAGGGATGTAATAAAATATTTTTATTTGATGCTATCTTCACGGTTGATAACATATACTTATCTGTATAATCTTCTTTACGAAATAAAAATAATAAAGATTTCTCCCCCACCTAACGACTTTTTGAAGTTTGAACAGTTGGCATTTCTGCAGCATTTGTCCGATAAGGAAACGTACCACATGATTGGATTCATTATTTATTATAGTTTTCAAACAATATATGTCAAAAACAATCATTTTCTTAATAATCTATTTATAATAATAATAATAATAATCTTTATTATGCAAAACAAAATAGTTACACATAAAAAGCTTAGGTACTCTGAAAACCAAACTAGTGTAAACTGTGACTTGGTTGTCAGTACCAAGTATTATGATACAGATGGTGTGTTGTTTATACACACAAATATTTGTCCTAGGTGGGAGTCAAACCCATAACCTGCGGCACCATGCGAATTGGCCCGTCGATGGTCTGGTAATGTTAAGCCAATCCCCAATTTAGTAGCAATATCTCACCGATACTGTTATACATGTTTTTTGTGCAGGAAAGTCCACAAGTGGCATCAACGAAGAAATCATCTGGATTAGCATAAGCATGGCGATCGCGATAGCAGTTCTGATAGCGATCGCTCTTTGTTACATCCTGAAGGAAAAGTGTACCAAGCGACAAGCGTACAGAGAACAATCATGACGATACAAAGAGGAGTTTGCCAGACACGCTCTGGCAGACTCCCTCTCGGACCTAGAGTTCCCTTCTTACACCCTATATCCGCAGTATTCACCCGACGGCAAGGAATACTTCTATAATTTTCACCGCTTCTCATACATTAGGGACAGTTTTAAACTACCACCTAAAGATTACCCAGAGAAAAACAAACAGGAAATATACATCAACGCGTGATATCTTTTTTCGTTTGGTTTTCAATAGATTTTCAACTACAGTTTATGTATATGATATAAATGTATGATATAGATAAAAATACAATTGAATGTTTAGAGTGAATCGAACGGTAGCGAGTTTTTAAATACGATTAAGATAAATATTTATAAAAAAAAACGAATAATATTTTAACGTTGTGCTGAAAAGAAGGGTATCTAAAATGTCAAAGACTCTTACGTCTTTTATATTTTTGCACAATGTATGAATTTGGTTCGGTGAATAAATGTTCATTCAAGCAGATAGACATAAATACTTTGGAAAAAAAATGTTTTACGAAAGGTGTAGGAATAGAAATCCTATTTAACTGTGATAGAAATTTCTGGCTCAAGGGACTAAGTAAATTCCCAAACACGCTCAAAGGATTACATTGCAACTGAATAAGTGCTGTTTACGTGAATATGAAAAGGTTGAATTTATATTAGCTGCTCCTCTACGAGGGCGCTACGAAATTGTTCGTAGCGGATGCGGTCGCAGCTACGACCATGGAAATAGTGAGGCGTTCCGTAGAGGGGTGGGTATCCGTAGTATAATATTTTGCTCAGATCGCATTATCGTATCATACTTGTTTGTGATTTTGTACTTCTGTTAGATTTCAATAAGATTAAGTCAAGATTAGATTAAAATGTGTTTAAATATAATATCACAGTCATGTGAAATTGTAATAAAATGGTTCAAATTAAGTTATGTAAATACATGATACTGGGGCTGTTTTATATCATTAAAATTGTTGCCAAATAATTTATTGACTTTCAATGTACCTAATGCTTTCAATGTACCTTTGATTCACTAGATACATATGTATTCTGTATAAATACAGGAATTTTATCAAGAAAATATTAAGTGTGTCTACCTATTTCGATGTTACCAAATACTTTACTGTATATTATGTAACAATATACCTATGTGCGCCAAGCTAGGTAGATTAGATTAAACATAAATTCTAAACGATTTATTAAAAGAAACATGTAAATAATGAAAATACATTACACGGTAATAAAGTATTTTAATGACCAATGTAGTTGATTAATTACTATATCTAATAAAATGTTTTATTGTACATGTACATTATTGTTTTTTTTAGAAATTAATAAATAATAAAATATCATGATAAGAATCTATTACTACCTACATATCATTTTGATTCATTTACAAAAGTCATCAAGTCACGGTCTTGATGTTTTGCCAAAATGGCTTTCAAAAAGGCTTATCAAATTTATTCTTAAAAATACCAAAGCACTCATATGTACCTCAATGCTAAAAGAAAGTTATGATTTTTACCGGTATGTATGTTCATCTGTTCCCTCATAACTTCTATACTTATTATTTGAAATTAATTATTTAATTAAACAATTTTAGAAGTGATAGATACTGAGCAAACTAACTTCTGGTAATTATTATAATAATCACCACAACAAGTAAAAATCGGTTACATAATATATCTCCATTCCATATGTTCTTATCAAAAATGTTTCTTATAGTTGAAACCGGTTCTTTTACAGAGAATATGTAAAATAAAATTGAACTTAAAAAGGGTCAGACGACAAAAAGTTTCTTGAGATAACCTTTATTATTCAAAAGATTTTGAGGATTCCTCCATCAATCCGCATTGGTCCACGTAGAAAATCTGTAATGTCATAGGAGCGGAGGCCCCGTAAACTATCCTAACTGATATTATAAATGCTGAAGTACCTATGGGGTTTTGATAAATTTTTATTCCAGAAAAACAAGAACCCTCAGGAACACCGTTGAACGAAAGCCATAGGTTATAAAAATATCAACTTTTGTCTCCAAAGAACAAAGTTATCTAAGTAAGCGTTTTTTCAACAAAGCACTTTACAGTACTTACGAGCAAGACTGACTAGGAAGGTACTAATGTTATAAATGTGAATGCTTATTTGGATGTGATGTAAAGATGTTTGTTACTCTTTCACGTAAAAAAGATTGCCCGGATTTTGATGAAACTGGATAGGTACATAGATAGTAGTATAGAGAGAGCAGCTTAATGTTAGCTGCTTTTTATACTGGAAGCGCGAGTAAAACGGCGCGGCGGGGGACAGACAAATCAATAATATATCGGTGTTTCGAACCTAATTACTTAATCACCACGTACCTACACTAAAATCTCTACATTGATGGAATTCATGTTTTTTTTTCATAATTCACTAATTGTATTCTAGATTGCAAGGGATAAAATTGCATAACATTATGTCGTTTAGTGATATGTTAGATACTCGTACATAATAACACCATAAAATATTTATTTAGAGATACGAGTATCAAACAAAATTCAGTTTTTTATTTATGTAGGTACAACATTCATGTTATTAAAGTGAAAATAATAAACATGAGAAATCTTAGTTTACACTTGCGTAAAGTAATTTGCTAAATCATTTGACTTTATGAAGCGAAATCGTAAATCTATGTTACTTATTTACTCTCTTTATATTTAAGAGCTTGGCTCTTGTCGGTGTAGCTTCTTCCATTCCTCTCTATTGTTTGCTGGTTTCTGCACTTATTTACCTACTTTATTATATTTATTGCAAAACTGTTCGTAAACAATTTCAGTTAAACTAAAAAATAATTCCATTTATGTAGGTTATTACAATATGAACCAATACCTTCATTTGTAACTTGCAACGTAGATGGATAAAGTACGTTTCGGTGAGACATTCAATAAATCAAGTTGATATGGATTTGTAAGAGCTGAGATATTCACATAGATCCTTTCGTAGGGTCGTTAGCTATTGTATTTGTGCATTTCAAAGGATCCCAAACGTTTGCTTTTGACATTCGCTAACTGCTTTTGAGTAATCGATCGATTTCAATCGTAGTCATACTGCATAAACCTAATACATGTTAGTATTGGTTTTGTTGTTCAATGTTACTAATGTATGTACATAGAATTGTTATCCCATTATTTAACGTCAGCATGACAATCTGTTTTTCTTGTGTTATCGATAATTCCTACGTATAATATTTCTGAACAAGTTCAATCATTCTATTTATGATGATGATCACCACTGTTATTTGGTAAAATATATAAAAGGAAAACGTGCGTGACTGTCTGACTGATCTATCATCACAGATCTGATAATACTGAACGGAGCGGGCAGAAATTTGGCATACAGATACCTAGCTATTATGACGGCATCTACTAAGAAGGTAAAATAGGGGATTGCGAGTGAAACCGTGGAGGTGAAACTTAGCTATAGCATATTTGACGTATGTACGTAATACGAGTGACATACAGCGACTACAAAATTTATTTCGGTTTATTTCGATATGCATACAAAGTTACCGCTGGAATCGTAATGAATCCACAAGGGAGATGTTGAAAATCATTCAAATGCGAAATGGTCTCGTGCATTTAAACCTAATTAAATTGTGTGCGGTGTTTCTGTTAAATTTAGATAAAATGTTTAAAATTTGTATTTATTATCTTATTTTTCATACCTACTACCCCATTTATATCCAATTTATTATAGCTATAAAAGATTGTCTATTAAGATATCGTTGTTTTAATTTCATAACTCATTTTTAATATAACATTCAATAACTTCGAAGTGCACAACGTTCTTAAAGTTTTCCGTTTTGTTGTCGAGAATCAGAAACCTCCATCAATTGATCGTAACTTGGCTAGACCTCAATTCTACTTAGCCGACGACATCAATAAAAATCCGCTTCTTATCTACGGCGACGTATACTTAAGCACCTTGACATATAGCTCTGTTAGAAGGTTCTCGGGGATAACTAACTAAATAATAGCCAACCCTACTTGATTCTATACAAAATAATATGACCTTTCAGTGAATACCTATATTATGATAAGTTCAATTAAATTCTATTAGATTCCTGGTCCCTAGGTAAGAGAATTTAACCAAGAGATTCTAAAGCAGTTTGAGATCTAAATTTGGACATGGACATCTGTTGGACATTATTAATTTGTGATTGATAGGTACTCTGCTTTCGTACTTACATAAGTGTTAAAACATATTCACAAAATCACTACAGCCTAAGTAAGTAGGTATAGTGTATATAATAGGTACTGAAATATTAACGGAGTTTAGTTTACAAGGCAATCACTCGAAGCGTTGCCAACTATTTTTTCCTCTATTTTCCTGGCTCTCAGGGTTCGGCGATGACAAATCGTTTATGTATATAGGAAAGTCTGATATATGGAGAGTTTATAATATTAGTACACCGGCCACAAATGGATACAATAAATAATGTTAGGTACAACTTATTACGTTGCGTTAGAATACTAAGTGGATAAATGCCAAAATGGATAAATCGACGAAAAAATGAGTTGGAAATTATCTTGAAATTACATTATAGATTTACGAAAAATTAAAATCTTATCTCATTTATTATAAAAAGTCTTGCCTCTCTCCAGCCTAAAAAAATAATTTAACATTAAAAACACGATACCTCTCACAGCAAAATAAATTTAGCTCCTAATTTATTTTTCGTTAATGAGAGTTTTCTTCTCTCATCTTATGATAATATTTCTCTTTTTCTTGAGTGTCATGTTGTGATACATTGCGTTGACGCATTACACCACCTGGTTCCAAAAGTGGTGTATACTACATCCCAGGGGTCGCTTACGAACTACAGGAGGTCAACGAAAATAAATATTGGGCATGCATAAAACATAAGTAATCATAATCGAAATTTTGGCGTTCATAATTAGGTAAAAAGCATTCACCACACAGAGATGTGCGAGGTAGCGGAGCGATGCGATCACACACATTTAGGTAGGCTCTTCTATTGACTCGCTGGTAGGCCCACATTTTCGCAACTTTTCATTCACACATTCCTCGCTTACATCCCTCGCACTTATTTTATGTACAAAAACCCTTTTACAATACAATGAAATACAATTACTTGACTGTAGAAGAAGGTAGTAGAAGGAAGGCAACAATCGACCTCGCGCAAAATGTTCCAACAAAATGGTAAAATAGTAAAGCTAGTAAAATTAAGGGGAAGGTTGTTTTTTCTTTGTTTTGAGTGGCAATCCGATGATGGCCTTACTTACCATCCGCTACTTCCCGATATTTTTTCTTGGTAAGCCTACAGAAATTAGAAAACATTGGTATGGTGTTTTCAGGGTACTAACGAAGAAATGGAGCCTCTGCTCTTATAGTTAGATGTCAACAACACCATAGTTTTAGCATAGCGAAAAGCTCAATATTTTTTTAATACCTACAACAAAGATGGCAAACAACCACCTTAACCTATAGACGCTTTTAACACCCGGGGCACAGCTATTTACTATCTGCCCCCCGGTACCACTCGCGCATTGCCGACCCTTTATGGGTAATCCCCATTGAGTTCTGGCAACTTTATTATCTTCTTTCATATCTGCATGCATATATTTTCTATATGAAGAAACAACACGTCAATAATCTGTTTCAGTTCGGTAATCACGTGCCCCGCAGGATAATGGAACATCTTCAATATCTTAAAATAATATTGCCATAACTGTGCTAAGTGCTTATCTATACGTAGGTACCTATCTCGTAAAAGCAATTTTAGATTACCAAAATGATGTAAGTAAGTACCTATAGATATGCATTAAAAATAATAACTGTCATATTCCGCAAATAATATTTTTCTGTAAAACACGTACCTTACTTACTTCCAGAAGTGGGTTATTACCCAATATAATACTTAGGTACCTACATATAGTCTTTATCTAAACTAATATTTGTAAAGTTTTTTGTTTGCATATAGAAGGTTTTGAAAATAAAGCCTATAACCGGCAAAATTACAAGAACCTAATTAATAAAATAGGTACCTACACATATTATGCTAAGTACCTATTTGCTAATTATGTATGTCTATATTCTAGATTACATAACACGTACCAATCCAACATTTCTACTTCTTGTCGGCATGAAAGGAAATCTCGTCGGAAACAAAGGAGAAACGGTTTACGTGACTTCAAATCAAAGTTCGACAAATACGAAGCTCCAGTTATGGAAAGAGAAAGAGAGTTTACTTTGAGGCTGAATTTGTTTAAATAAATGTACCTATGTGACCTTGTTACGAATGGAAGGAGCCAATGATTTATTAAACTTACTCCCAAAATTTATAAGCTAGAATTACCTAAATAAGGCGTCTTGAATTACCCAAGTAGAGATCCCAACGATATTGTTAAGTCGCATCGAGTTCGAACTTTCAAGTTCATAATAACGTTAAAACTTCTCATTATCTAACAAATTCTCAAGATCATCCTAAATTCAATTCCGACAATCTTGAATGCTCATTTGAATAAAAACAACTTTTTATCTTGAAAGCCATCACAGGGATGTAGACAAAGATACGAAAAAGCTTTTTAACAAAATTATAATTTTCGCTTAGGTAAATTTATAAGATCAAAGACGTATTTTTAACTTTGCTTCTTGTCAAATGTAGTAAATATATTTTATGGACTTTTTTAGAAACCGCTCAATAGTGATATGAAATATGATTCGTTCTCTAATAAATTTTCAATAATTTAGAAACATATAACAAACATGTGATAAGTAGCATTATAAACGAATTGATGTTTGTAAGTCTAAAGCTTAGGCAAAAGTTTATTGCCGTCAACTCGTTTGTACACACGGCCACAGATCAAGCTACACACTGCGGCACCTTATGCGGTTGTAATAGGAACTATTTTATAACAAAAATGTGTATCTTGATCTGTGGCCGTGTGTACAACCTACATAACGCACTACTATACCTTGGCTTTTACAGATTTAGATGATGGAGAAGCTTCCTGCAGTTAGATACATTAAATTATATTGGATGCAATTAAAAATACCTATATAGTAGGTAGTGAGAAAATACAATCCCATATAAAAAAGAGGGCAAGTTTCGTATATCATCACTGGTAACACTCACTTGCTGAAGACTTTTGTCTACTGACAAGGGTCTTCATTTCCATACAAAAGTCATCTGGAAGTGGGTGTTTATGTAGGTAACTAGCATTCACTCGCGATTTCACCCGCGTCCCCGGGATAAGTCGCTAGATAAGATAAAAGTAGTCTAAATGCTGTTCCAGGGCTCAAATTTCATAATTTCAACAAAATTCGTTCAGTAGTATTTGCGTGAAAGAATAACAAACATCTTCACATCCTCTCATCCAAACAATAACTTTCACATTCATAGTATAAGTAGGATAAAGAGGGAACGCTGCCAGCCTTCTGGGAACCTTGCCGATGATCGGCAACAGCGGCCACGTCGAGGAAATTATTTATGTAGTAAGTAAGTAGTTTGTATATTTGTTGTAAATAATTGTAAATATTATATATTTCTTAAATAAGTAGGATAAATATACGAATAACACACGGCTAGTGCACTAGATTTTTCTTTTCCTGTCTTGACTGAAGCTGAAGCACACTGCCGGCCGAGTGTTCAAACTCCAGTCATAGAAGGAGAGCAGCTGGCGTAGGTACTCGTATAATCGTATTTTATAAATTAAATTTACCTTGTGTAAAAGACGTTGCTTCTATGAACGTATTAATAATAAGTACCTATTTATGTTGTTTACCTAGGTTAAGTATGTACCTACCTATTTGCGTTGTTGATTAAAATTCTGTTAATTAAATATCTGAGTAACATTTTCTTGCACATGTGAAACTTCGGTGAAAATTCCAATCTGTGTAAATGTCATGGAAATTTATAGGTTAACCCCGAACTAATTTATGTATGCAGAGGCCCTGAAAAGAGGAAGATACGAGCTTTATACGCCTATGAAAAATAATAAATAACTTACCAATTTCTTTTTTTACATTAAACTAATTAACGATCCGCCGTTTCACTCGTCTTGTAGAAAATAATACTTAAATGTTATATTTTTTTCTACGTCTAAATGGCTGATTCTACTTAAGATGAAGAGGAAGTCAATGGGGGCAACCACTAACTCAACCCGGAACTGGGTCAGCCTCGCTGCTAACTAAACATACTGGATGAGTGTAATTATTTTTACTATAGATGGAATGTAACTTGTATGTAAATGTAATAATGAATTTTGACATAATAAATCCTAAAGGATGCTTGCTACCTTTGAATTTTTTTTAATTCACCTGCACTGTTTTATGGAATCGAATTATTCATCAATATGAACTTCATTTAGTGAGGGATTTAAGTAGGCAAAAAAGAAAGTACCTACTTATAGAAAAGGCACAAAACAGGAACATTTTTAATTATATTTGACCACAATCAAAATTAGCATAAATAGCAATGCATGAGTAATGATGTAATAAATTGTTATAACTGATTGTTCGGAGACGGAACATGCGATCAATTCTTTCAATCAAGCAACAATGGCCATCGCTACGACACAGTGGGTATAGATAGATATTATAATAGAAGCCGCTACGTTGGATTGGATATAATCGTGACAGGCTAGTGACGATTGAACACTAGGCCTCATCATATCTTTACAAATCATAAATCAAAGTTAATAAGTTTGTTCCATCGGAGACTATGAATGAAAAGAACTAAGAGAACTTATTGCGTAACTTGGTAGTAGGGGAATAGAGATCAGATGAAAAATAAAACAAACAAGTAACTTTTTTTATTTTTGTTAGTCAGAAGACCGACAAGCAATCATGCTAGCCACTTGATGGTAAGTGCCCACCGTCATCTATGGAGCTATCTAGGGATAGGTATTGCCAATATATTGAAAATTCACGGATTTACATAACAATATAGGAAATTATACCTATCTCGTAGCGACTCAATGCTGTTTGCACCCTGCTGTCATTGGAGACGTATCTATCTAAATATCTATGTATGTATGGCACATCCTTGGCACATCATTCATTAATCTGCTGTCTCATTTAGATGCTGAGCATTCACATACACTCATAAAGAACCTACGTAACTAGTTATTCATATACCCTACATCATTTGTTTCTCGAACATTTACTCACATGCTTAAATTAAATAAATTGTACGTTTCTTCAAAGTTATTTAAATTTTATAGATACCAAGTGTCCATTAGTCGTTCATAGAATCGTTTCTGTCTACACAGTTGCGTTAATGGACAGGCGCCTATATGTCGGGAAAGCAATTTGTTACAGACACTAAAGGCTCGCCCACAAATGTTGGTTCAGTTCGGTTAATAGGTATAGATCAAATCGTAATTTTATTACTATTAGCATATTAATGGGCTAGGTGCCCTAGTATTTAGTTTATGTTACACTCACTAACAGAAGGTACCAATATTTGGTATTAAAAATATACTGGTAAAAGTAGCAACCTGTCAGATACATAGAAAAGAAAGAAGGATAGAATAACGTTAGTTCTCTTGGTAGTGTGTGGTTAGGATGCCTCAAGTCATTGTTAGAATAATTATACATTGACCTACCATCACAATGTTATTAAATAATTTAAAGAAATTGAATCAACTGTTGGTTGGCAGTTGATCGTCAACAATATTTTTAAGCTGGCGTGTGATAATAGTAGATATATTGAGTTGCTAAAGCTTAGATTGACAGTTATTTTAAAAGTGACATAGTAGATAGTTTATTTTAGCGCGAAATTAAAATTGAATTTTATTTTAATTTGATTAAAATCTTTTTGGATTCGTGTATCAATCAATATACTTACCATTTTCCAAAGTATTTAAGGTGCCTAAAAAAACGTAAAAACTACCACATAAATCTCTACCACAACTTAATATAGGTACCTAAATAGGAAATATGATTGCCGTTTTGCATAATCTTAACCTTGGAACGTTCAGATAATCGCACCTGCGTGCATGGAGGAACCTTAATTCAATTTGTGGCAATATAATGTAAAATGTAGCTACCTACCTAACACACCGTTTCGAAACGTAGGTACTTGTATATATATATAGGTATACGATCTTGTTCTATGTTAATGACGCTTCCATGGGTGATTTATTTACTGGTAAAGAAACGCCTATAGATTTATAATAACTGCCATCCATTTTCTGAATTTTAATGACAATGTATGGAATAATAGATACGAAATTAATGTTAACAGAAACCTCATGATTGATGTTATTGTGTGTCCGAAACACGTTATCTAATTAACTAGATACTACTGAGATGGTTAGGGATTATCTAACTACATAAATAAAATAGGTAATAGACAAAAGATTTAGATTTACTTACATACTTAACACCTAATGGAAGCCATTTTCTTCTTCTCGTTAAAAATGTGCAGTTATCATCAATAATAATATCAAGGTAAGGTTGGATCCTTATCGATAACGTGAAGCTGAGTAGGTATCCAATAATCCTATTTCAAAGGGGTCGTGTCTCGTGCCAACAAACCGTGATAAGCATTAATGTAGTCCAAGATATAAGTCGATACTATAGCACGTCAGCAATATCAGCATGATTGATTCCCTGAGTGAATACCATAGAGCACAATATATAGGGGATACGTGAATACTGTACCTTGTAGTAATAGTATATACCGAGGAAACGGGGTTTCAATAAAATGACAATTCCCACTACAAATAGGTATAAACATATCCTATCCAAGCACTGCTGCATATCATGATCTTTATCGTTATTTCAGTAGTATTTTTTTACAAAGAAGTACTTACCTAAACTACTGCAACTGCAAATATTTGATTTCCAAAATGTAATTTCGCTTAATATGTTCGTGTCAAACTCAAACTCGAAACTCATTGACATTATTCAGTTTAGGCAATTTAGATATGAATGTCAATGTAAATATACTACCATTCTTGTCGCAAAACACATGATGACAAACTAATAAAACTATACAAAAAACGAAATAAAATTAGAATTTCGCCGTCCAACCGAAGGAAGACATAACAAGAAGAGAGTTTTGCACTCACGTGTTTATCAATAGGTACCTACCTAAACTGCATCCGGCGTTTGTGATTGGCATGTTTGCAAAACATGCAAAATGTAGCACACAAAGTACAATCAGCATCAGCTACTAGCTAGAGCTATCTATTTATATTTATGTATACATATGCACCTAAATACATCAATTGTTAGTGAGTTGTAGCCATTGTAGCAAGTGCAATAATAGTAGGTATACCTACGGTACGATACTGTACTTATAATAACCTACCTATAATGAGGAATAACAACAAAAAAATCTAATTAGTCCGTCAGTTAGATTATCAAAAAATATTGGATACGTATTTTTTATTTTATCAAATCAATAAGAAATTACAAAGATAAGTCCCATCAAAGTTCAGGATTGGGGCTTGTGACATCATTGTACAACTACTTTTTAGTACACTTTTTGCAGACCTTTAACGCACTGTATCTTCGTTATTTTTTGTTTTCGGATCAAAATACGTATCCAATATTTTTTGATAATCTAACTGACGGACTAATTAGATTTTTTTGTTGTTATTCCTCATTGCAAAATTTAGGTAAGGTAGCCCAGAATACGACATCGTGACCCTACCTAGCTCGTTACGCTAAAGACCTCAGTGCTCGCTACATTTGCTTTATTTATTACTGAATATTCCAAAAAATATTTTAAGTAAGTAATTCATCACGCTTTGACATTTTCGGACAGTTACCTGATGAGTTTGCAGCTGTAGTCCGTTCGAAGGATAGAAAAGCCGGTAGATAGATATTATTATGGTGTGTATAATATGTCGTGGCCCGATCTTAGAATTGATCACTTCATAATGTAGCTAACGCTGTAGGTACGTAGTACTTATTAATTTCATGCATGGTGAATTGGTGACCATTTTATGAAATGGTTGTACCTATTTCATGAAATGGAAAATACCCACTGCCCAATCATGATTATGGTCTGGCCAGATCATAGGTACACGCTAATTCAACAGAGATGTTTTATAAAGCACGCAAACATCAAACTTCATGTCCACACCACACATCTCAGTTCCACAAACTTTTCTTTAAACTAGCTTCTGCTCCGCGGCTTTAGCCGAGTTCCCGAAAGATACTAGACTACTTTTAATATCTGCGGCACCCTTCAGCTCACGTGTGCCGTGGACGCATCGACGGCTGCAGTTACCTCTGCCGTTGGTAACATGCCGCTCGTGTGTATGTTCTCTAATGTGGTATCTAACAAACATTTAAACATACCTACCCACACACACACACACACAAACGATTTCATTTATAATTATGTAGGACTTGCTATCCCCCGCGGGTTTACCTGGGTCTCGGGATAATATATAGCCTATTTTTCTTTGCTGTGTAGACTACACATCATACGGTTTTCCATATCATACTAGGCTATTTGCGTGCCTTTCATCGCAATAGGGTCAGTGGTTTAGGCGTGAAAAGCATAGGAGGATAGAGTTAGTAGCATAAGAATGTTTGAAGTCGAAACAATCACACTGCTGTGCACAGTAGCGTAGCTATGTACCTATCCGAGGGCCCTGGGGCAAAAATAAAATTGGGGCCCGATTTAAATTTAACTCAGTAAAACGTGCTTTGCAAGAAACCGCTAATAATTAGGTACGTAATGTATCTCCAAAACTGAAACCTAACGTAATTTGAATATATTTAGTTTAAACAATTAACTCAATAAAAATATATTCAACTAGGATTATAATTTATTAAATATAACTTTTTCTAACGTCGTTCATGAAGGCCAAAGGGCTTTGAGTTTGGGGGAGCCCGGGGCACTGCTCCTAGTAGCCCTACGGTAGCTACGCCACTGGCTGTGCAATCAAAAGTTAGTAACTACCTACTTATAGTGTGGACCGACCAATTAGTTTATCAAACAATGTCATTATGAAGATAAACAGAAAACAAAACACTGACAGCGATACATTTGTGATTTCAAAAATCAAAATGGAATAGAGAGCGTAATAGCGTGCGCATGCGTCCGTGGCCGCACGCAGTGGCCGACCCTCCTCGCCAGTCCTAACTCGTAAGAGAGTACTTTTTGTATAATATCATTTATATCTGTGGGCCGACCAGTGACAGGCGGTGACCGAAAAAAAAGTCGAGGCCGCGCCGCGCAATCTTGTCGTGTTGAAACGTCAAAGTTACGTGTCGGTAGAGTTCATAATGGGTTATCAGTTTCGATAAAATTAACTTTTGTTTGCGTTAAGAAAAACATCAAATTGTATGACTTGATGAATAGTTCTGTCATCATTACATTATGATGTTTAATAAATTAATTAAAACTAGTGTTTGTGTCACTACGCGATGTTTTAATGGGTTTTCATCGATATTCCTGAAGAGTCCAGTTCGGAGTGTGGACGCGAAAGTAAACTCTGAAGCTAAGGTAAATTAAATCTTATCAACTTGCCGTCATTTTTTCTTTCAGTACCTACAGTAAGCAGTTCAAATCTCATGATTGCCCAAGGCTTTGAATTTATTTATTTTATTGTAAGGTTAAAACGTGTAGCGCTCAGTCGTGCCCATAAACTGCTATAGAAGATCGTAGGTAATATCATAGAATAAATAATATACTACGTACTACATATTAACTTCTGTTCAATATTATATTACACGAAAATATATTGTAGGTACTTACTTGTATTATTAAACTGTTCCTAAAGATACTTATTAATAACACAGTGTAACTTAATAATATTATTCTCTATTGTTGACACATAAGACGTGATGAAAAACACGATGCAATATTTAGCTTGATAAAAACAATTTATCTATCAACTTTTGTTTATGATTGCATTATCTACATTATCCATTTGAGGTCATTTTATTTTCTTTAAATTATTGAGCCTTAAATTACTTCAGTGAGTTTATAACACGCGTAAGGTTAGGGTGTACATGTGGACAAATATAAATAAGTTAAATAATTATTTCAGATATTTGCAAGATATTTGTGTACAACTTCAACCATGAGTACTCAGCAATTGAATGGAAACTTGTCTGATACAGACCCTGAATTATATGCTATTATTAAAAATGAAAAGAACCGTCAGAGATCTGGTCTTGAGATGATTGCTTCGGAAAACTTTACATCTGTTCCTGTGCTCCAATGTCTTAGTTCTTGTCTTCACAATAAATATTCTGAAGGCATGCCAAATCAGAGGTTAGATTATATTTTTTAAATTAAGTTGTACATACCTAATTATATAAGTAAAAAATATGAACTACACAAACATAACCTTGAACTTACCCTAAAAATACTTAGGTTAAAGAATACCTAATACTATATCATCCAGGAATTTCTACAATGTACCATTACAACTAATATTTCATACAACTTTTCAGCAGGTAAAATTATGATATACTTAGGATTGAATTTAATGTGTAGTTATTTTTAACTGAATGCAAAAATGGAGGAGGTTCTATGTTCGACTGTATTTTAATGTATGTTCATTGATATTGTTGACCGATTTTCAAAAGTGGTCCCATTGTCACCAAATGGGGTCCCAGGAAAATCGCTTTTTTTTTTATAATTTTTTACAAAAAGAGAACAACATTTTCAAATAAATTAGGATTTCACAATTCAAATAATTTACAAAAAAGAGAACCACCTTCAAAACCTCTAACATGAATGAAATAATTATGTAGGAACTCTAATCTGACACTTGACTGATTTTATTATTTTTAGTGGTTCTCTTTTTTTAAAGTAATAATATATGTCTAACATATTGTATGTCCGGTATTATTACGTAATATTTTTTCTGGACTTTTCTTTTCTAAAAAATATTTATCATATTTCAGGTATTATGGAGGCAATGAGTTCATAGATGAAATAGAAATATTGGCTCAAAATAGAGCCCTTGAAGCATACAGATTAAAAGCCGAAGATTGGGGTGTTAATGTTCAACCTTATTCAGGTATAAAAAGGATTCTTTTCCAATACTTTTATCATACCATCAGCTATTTCAAATTATCTTAATTTACATGGTAAAATAAAGAATTATGGAATACTGTTTCGTTTAACCGTAAATAATTATGAATAGCTATTGTTTGTCTAATTGGTCTATCATAACTTTTTTCAGTCATAATTTAATATAACATGTTTTAAATAGGTTCCCCGGCTAACTTTGCTGTATATACTGGTATTGTGGAACCCCATGGAAGGATCATGGGGTTGGATCTCCCTGATGGTGGTCACCTTACTCATGGTTTCTTCACAGCAACAAAGAAAATATCTGCCACATCTATTTTCTTTGAAAGCATGCCCTATAAAGTGAGTACTAAGGATTTGCATAAGACTTGGCATACTATGTAGATCATATCACAGAATGGAATAACAATTATGATACTTTTTATCCCAAAGCTGAAGCTAGTCAAAAAATATTTGGTCCTTTGAGCCTGATCAACATAAAAATAATTGAGGCAGCTGTTTATCAATATAATAGCTGTTCATAAATTTTGTTTGTTCTAGATAATTTGTAGGATTGTTGGTATCTTAATAATAAGTGACTTGTATGATGCTTGTATAGTTATTTTATCAGTAGACAGTGGCATTGATAACATTAATAATGGACCAATGGCACACCCTATGTATTACGTAATTTACACTATTTCACTTATTTGTTTGACCCATGTTTACGATAACTCCAGCTTATTATAATAACATTATGAGACATATGCAATAACATAATTATGTTGCCTATTGGAAATAAATAATCTAAGGATATAATACAACCAAATGGGCTAAAACCCCGATTCCTACAAATAGGAGATGGACTAACATTTTTTTTTTCAAACAAATTACAACCTGTGCATGCACACTTCACGTTTGCTGGATTGTGGACATTTTGAAAGAACATTTTTTAGATGCTAATAACATATTCTTATTTTTACTTTCAGGTTGATCCTAATACCGGTCTAATAGACTATGATAAACTTGCTGAGACAGCTAAATTGTTCAAGCCTAAACTAATAATTGCTGGTATCAGTTGCTACTCGCGCTGTCTTGACTACAAGCGCTTCAGACAGATTGCAGACGAAAATGGAGCTTATTTGATGGGTGACATGGCTCACATTTCTGGGCTTGTTGCTGCTGGTACGCTTTATTTTTTATTTATATCCTAGGTATTATTTAAAATTTTATCCAAAATATAAGTGTGGTAGATGAAATTTAATTTACTTTAAAAATAAATAATTTAATAATCAATTTGCAACAGACATATAAAAATAATATACATATAGAGAAACACACAGGTTCCAGGACAAGCCGCCAAATTCTTACACTCAAATGTTTGTCCTGGATAGGAATCAAACCCACAACCGGTGGCTTAATATGACCATCATACCAAATATGGATCAGTTGTCCTGGTTGGTTAAATGTACCTACATTTAACCAACCAGGACAACTGATCCACCATCTTACCAACCACATTAACCACAATAATGCTGTTGTGCCTGTTGTACACCCAGTCACCAAAACATGGATAAAAAATATAAGCACATCTCATAATTTGTATATATTTCAGGTGTAATCCCCAGCCCATTCGAATACTGTGACATAGTAACAACTACCACTCACAAGACTCTCCGCGGTCCACGCGCCGGCGTTATTTTCTACCGCAAGGGAGTGCGTTCAACAAAGGCCAACGGTACTAAAGTGATGTATGATTTGGAGAACAAGATCAACCAGGCAGTGTTCCCGGGCCTGCAGGGTGGGCCACACAATCATGCTATTGCAGCCATAGCAACAGCTATGAAGCAAGCCACCACACCCGAGTTTGTTGACTATCAGAAGCAGGTATGTAATTTTTTTTATGAGGAGAGATGGAATTGTATGTGGAAAGATGATAGAAAATTACAAATAGTGTATTGATTATATAGTTACAGGCTGATAAATGTCTATTGACATACATTTGGTTGGAGCGCGAAATTCAAAAATGACAAATGATAAAAACTGACATATACAACTATTTCATGAAAATGTTACTAATATACCTTGGAGGAATATGTTGATGATTTCTTTTGTTATTAATCAGTAAATATACTACCATTCTTCTCGCAAATAACATGTTGATAACTTACGACCTATAACTGAGCTGCAATTAGCAAAAAACGTGATAAAATTTGAATTTCGCGCTCCAACCGAACGTTCCCCCTTAAAATCACATGTTTTTATTTTAACTAAACAATTTTTGTAATAGAAGCGTATCTATTGTCTAATATATCCAAAATTCTCAACTTTTGTATTAGAAAACCATGTAAAACTTTATGGGAAATTTAAATACGACATCAGACATACTAATAAAATGTTTATTGTTAAATTGCAGGTTATAAAGAACGCCCAGCGCCTATGCTCAGGCTTAATTTACCGCGGGTACGACATAGCAACTGGCGGCACGGACGTGCACCTGGCGCTCGTGGACCTGCGCGGAGTGGGCCTGATCGGCGCCCCGGCAGAGCGAGTGTTAGAGCTGTGCAGTATCGCCTGCAACAAGAATACTGTTCCAGGGGACAAGAGTGCACTCAATCCTAGTGGGATTAGACTCGGTGAGATAAAGAGAGTTTTACCTAATTCGTGACTGTTGAAATATTTTTATTGATACATTGAGTCTGCGATATGCCGCTGACTGACACCGCTCAGAATCAGTCGGCGGATAGTATGTCGCTAACTGTGAGCTTAGTGGGAACGTGCCCTTAAACTTACTCAATTACAGACTTTTTGAGCAAGAGGAGTGAATATTTAATTTGCTAAATTACATAATAGCAGAACCTGACCTACCTGCATCCAACGGTTTCCCACAACCCTCACAAGATCATTGGTCCACCAAAACCAGCCATCGTGGAAATCCTTGGGGGAGGCTTTTATTCAGCAGTGGACATCTTAGAACTGACATAATGATAATGAACCTGACCTGATAGTAGAATGTTTTTTATATTATAAACTGATATCTTAAAATGATTGAACTCAAAATCAAACAACTATAATGAAGTAGATACATATTTATAACAAGGATAAGGCTTCACTATTTCTTCTGTTTCAGGTACTCCCGCATTGACAACAAGGGGATTGAAAGAAGCAGATTTCGACAAGGTTGTTGATTTCATTGATAGAGCTCTCAAAATTGCCAAAGACATCATTAAGGTATCTGGGACCAAGTTGGTGGATTTCAACAAAGCCATTGAAGAAAACGCCGAATTCAAAACAAAAATTTCCAACCTCAGGGAAGAAATTGAAAACTATAGTAGATCATTCCCACTTCCAGGCTATGAATTATATTGATATTAAAATATATTACTATAATTTTATAACTATTGATTTATAGTTTATGATAAGTTCAATTATGTAAGTGCCTATACATTTAGAATTGTAAGAATCTCCTATTATTACCTATTTGTATTCTTCAGTTTAAAATTATAAAAAAGTAACTTTTCTACGACCCTGTTTGGTGTTTTTTTAACATGTATACACACTAATAAATAGTCCTGTCTAAAGTATAATAAGTAGATGCCTGTGTTGACCACAATCTCACCGTGGTCAGTGATGACGTGACTGATGGTGGTAACTTGGTAAGCACAAAGCCTAGTAGAAGAGGTGTAGCATTTTAAATCCTAAGTCATAAGACAATAAAAAAAAACAGATTCGCGCTTTAAACTGAACTGAACGATATACGAAAAAAACCATCATAACCATTCTTGTTTTAGTCGATTTTTATACCAAATTACAGTATTGAAATATTTATCTGTATTTCATTTTCAATTTATTATCTGTTGTACTTATTTATTCGTTCGTTTATTCATTCAATATTTTCGTGAAGGCTACTTGGGTTGTTTTTGTGTCTTTGAAGTAATTTATCATTTGAATAGCTAATTACTGATAAATTATGCCATTGATCACCATTTAGATGTTAATCCTAACGGAAAAGCTAAAAACAAGAGTGCGGAAAGTTAAATAATTGACGGCCTTGTCTATAGGAATGTATGTTATTTTGGTTGGCAGATTGTAGAAAAAGTAGAGTATCCCTTGTTTGGATTTTACGAATTAGCTAGTTCTGTGCTTGAGCGAGGAATTGTTTGATGGAATTTGTGGAAAATTGATTGAGAGAATATTATGTCAACATTTGGGTGTAGTAAAGACCACCTGGAGATCAGGCGAGCAAGTCAGTATTCACCATGACTATGTACCCTTCATCTGGAATGGTAGCAGCGCCCCAGCAAGCGACTGGCCAGGTTGCGCAAAATGGGAGCACCACACTACCACGTTCACATCATCAAAGAACTGGTATGTACTTGATTGTTAATAAATATGATACATTATATGTTCTAAAAATCAATCATCCTGAAATTATTTGACTGTAGTGTTTTGAACAACATGAATAACTTAATTTATGTTCAGGTTAAATAATACAAAATTCTAGGTGAAAGTTGTACTTCTAAGGTCTGAATGGAATTGATCTTTAAACAAACATCTCAGTCATGGTTTACTTGCTTTTTAGGGGCACTGCTGTAACCTGAGTATCTAGTGAAAATTCCATTCTGTAAAGGATAGTTGAAACATCATTGTGTGAATAATTTATTATTAAGATGGTTCAGTATGAAAGGGGAAACATACAAAAGGCTGGTGTACATTTATGGCCAAACTTTATTATATCAAAAGAGGGTTTAAATATATTTATTTAATACAAAATTGACATGTAGTGTAATATCCTAAAATATAACATTTCCAAGTTGTTTATGATTCATGTTCAAATTTTTTGAAGGATACTCCTTGCACATTTCTAACAATCCCCCAGCATGTACCCACAACTTGGAAATCATTGCCATATTAACTTTATTAACGGTTTATCCGTCTCAGCCTCTCAGGTACCTTTTCTCAAAAATGGCATAACAAAAATGCTGTAAAAATTGATGTTGAATAAATACTAAATGAGGTATCCAGTTTCGTACAGACATATTGTTTTAAGTTTTGAAACTTTCTCCACATTAGGACAGTGGCTAATGATGATGTTAGGTAAACACACAAAGCCTAGAAGATAGCCAGATCTCAGTGCAGATGAAACACATCTAGGTGTTTGTTGATTGACAGATTTGAAACATAACTAACAGCCAGCCAGTTGAAACCATAATATACCTCATCACCATGTTTTTGTACTTTGAATTATTTTTGATCATCATTTTATTTTAGGGCGGCCACCAGCAGCACCTAAATCATATGACTATCTTCTGAAAGTACTACTTGTTGGGGATTCTGATGTTGGCAAGCAAGAGATCCTACAAGATTTGGAAGATGGATCTGCTGACTCACCATTCTGCAGTGGAAGTGGTGAGTTTAATTAATAAGATTTTGGAGAATTAAAAAATATACCTAATCAATTTGTTGTGGTTGATTTATAGTAAATGTATAAAAGGACAAACTGACTGAATAATTTCCATCACACAAATTCCATAATAAATATAGGTATCAACTAAAGAAAGGATTTTTCTATACAACACCTAAGGAGAGCCTAACCTAACTTAGAGCAGCTGAAACATTGGGGAGGAAAATCTTTATTAACATAGTACATTCTTTCAAAATTAACCAAAATGACAATCTTGGTGTAAAAAAAATATTTTGCTCCTTTTAGTTCTAATTACCTAGGCGGTTATTGTCTAATTCCAATGAATATTGGAATCTATTGTAATGATTTGGTATTATATACCTCAAAGAAACTAAAGTAATACTAATATACCTACATATCAAACATTTCTTTGCATTAATGATTTTATATTTAAAACTCGCAGAGTGACTACATCACATGATAGGTTGATCAGTCTTCAAACCAGACATTGAATTCAATAATTTCATATTACACTTGATAAAATGCTTATTTTTACAGCATACAAAACAACGACAATCTTATTAGATGGCAAGAGAGTAAAGCTACAATTATGGGACACATCTGGCCAGGGTCGGTTCTGCACCATCATCCGTTCATACTCCCGTGGGGCTCAGGGGATCTTACTAGTTTACGACATCACCAACAAGTGGTCCTTTGACAGTATTGACCGGTGGCTTGAGGAAGTCGAGAAGGTATTTACTTGTATGATTTTGTAAAATAGAGCACTTGGTTTAAAACTTTACTAAGTGCGGCTGCTGAGAGATTGTATTTCTAGCACTGCTGAGCTAATCACAGAAATGGCGCATCAAATTTCAATTACACTTTCATGGTATGTTTTAGTATTTTAATAGCCAGAGTTTAGTGAAAGTCATATTGAAAAACGGATTATCCTTTCTCGAGTTTTTACCATTATCAGAAACACATTCTATCGGTGGATGCACTGTAATCATTAGTTTATTATATTGAAGATAAAGATGTCTGGAAGGTATCTGCCCAAGCGCACCTTGCTCATGTTTGTACGAAAGCCAGTAGTTTATGCTTAGGTACATGTATGTTTTTTTTATTTTTGTTGTTTTGTCTTATTGTTAATAATTTGTAAAAACTGTTATAATTAAAAAAATATATTTTATATATTTAAAGAATGCTCGTATGTAGCCTTGCTGAGGCTATTCTCAGTCAAAGGCCGAGTTCCGACCCGGTGGTAACTTCAGTAAATTTGACCTTCAGAAGTGCCCTTCTGGGAACTTTTGGCTTTGACTTTGAATAAATAACTATATCACTATCACTACATAGTATAAAAGAAAGTCACTTCCCGTCTCTCTGTCCCTATGTATGCTTAGATCTTTAAAACTACGCCATGGATATTGATGCGGTTTTTTTAAATATATAGAGTGATTCAAGAGGAAGGTTTATATGTATAGTACAGAAAAGCTGAGAAAAGCCGGACGAAGCCAGGGCGGGTCGCTAGTTTTTTAATAAAATATAATTTACATGCGTTTTGCGTACGACAAATTTATGCCAGAAATATTTTTTAAACTTTTTAGCATAGTGTACTTTTGCACAGAAGATACAAAATTGGTTTTACTCAGGTATTGACAATGATCCAACTTACCTACATCCAGTACATACCAGTTGTTATTGTATGTGGTATTAGTTTTATCTTTATGTTCAAGTTTCTTCATATTGCTTATCAATACATATTTATTTTCCTACTGCATTTTCATCATAAATACACATTTTATCTTCAGCATGCACCAGGTGTTCCGAAAGTACTAGTCGGTAATCGGCTACACCTCGCATTCAAACGGCAAGTACAAGAGAGGGACGCTGAAGTATACGCGGCTAAGAACCACATGGCGTTCTTCGAAGTGAGCCCGCTGTGCGACTTTAATATAAGAGAGAGCTTCTGCGAGCTTTCGCGTATGGCGCTACATCGAAACGGTATGGAAAGACTTTGGCGAAGCAATAAAGGTATGTATTATAATCATGTATTATATTTTTTGCGTGTGTCTATTAAGACTATTATTATTCACCACCATTATTCATTACTTCTATTTTTCACTAATTAGCACAATTTATTCTTAGATCAAGCATTTTTTGGCAGTGTAGAAGGTTATTACGGGGTGCTATATGACTTCTTAATCAGCATAAAAACTCAGCGATAAAATCGAATCAGTCTTTAAAAAAAAAATATTTGGATTGTTTTTTTTTTGTAAAATTCTTTCCAGTTCATCAACTGCTTACATTGACTCCATTAATGAGACAATCAGTGTTCTTACACAAGTATAATTTCCCCAACAGTACTCAGCCTCCAAGAGCTATGCTGTCGCGCGATCGTAGCGCGCACAACTGTGTATGGTCTCGAACGACTGCCGTTACCCACCGCTCTCAAGTCGCATCTCAAGTCGTACGCGATATCTGCGGCTCCGAGCAGACACAGAGCGCGCCCCTCCAAGCACAATCACCACACTCGACTCAACTGCACTGGACGGAACTCCTGCAACATCGCTTGAATTAATCCACGTATGGCTTCATGCCATTGGCTAAGATTGCAGTCTCCAACGAATGAATGAGTCGAATTTATTTTGATGTTCAAATGTTTAGTTTTTGCGACTCAATTGCACTGGAGAAGACACAAGCAACAGTGTTTGAATTTAAACATGGCATTCTATTGGCTGAATTTGGGTGACTCGTGAACGAACGAAGGTGACGAACTCGATTCGATTTTCAATTTATAATGGTTTTCATCGTGACGTCATGCGAGTGAACCACGATAGTCTTGTTGTTGATATTGCATTAAATTATTTCATTCTTTTAGTAGATTTGTCTCCGTAAATTACTAATTTGGTGGCAGGGAGAGATTTATTAAAAAAAAATATATAAAATGATCTTCATATGTTGAAAAAAAAAACATCATAACTATCTTATGCTGTATGTATAAATAATATATCTTAAAATAAAGAAATAAAAAGTGTCTTCGACTTCTAGATTGATCTTCTAAACTTTTACTGCAATATCAGCAGCGACCATTTTACGAAATTCGGAAACTGTTTTCTCGGCAATGACGAATATTGCCAGAAAAATATTACTAACGATGCCAAAATAAAGGATAACTTGCTATGCCACACATTTACTAAACTACTATTGACTGCCAATAATAAAATATCATGTAGGATATCATTATAGAAGTTTAAAAGACTCGCGTCTTAAATTAACAGATTAAATGTTGACTAAAATACTGTTACCCATTGATTACGTAATATAACTGTCCAGAAACGGAATGATCCTAACTAACACATACCAGGCTGTAACTGACAACGGATTTGTGACTAGTTTGTAGAGAGACTAGGGTAAGGTGTTGTTACTTAACAGATACAATGTGAATAAAGTGTTATTTATTTATAATAATTGTGAATATATAGTAGGACATTCACTTACTAACATATATACATTATTATAACGTGAGTAGTGATATAATTAGTATAAATGTTGTATGTAATCAAGTGATAAACTAAGTGAAAGGTTCTATATGAGACGAAGTGCCATCATGTATTTGTGGCGCGTCATTAACTATTATATCTTCGAAGGTGTCCATTTTAGTACCGTGATCACTTATTATTTTATACTTGTGTGTATTCACTGTAGGCGGAAGGCTAAATATCCATTGAATATTGCTCCACTTGTTTATTATAGGTACTTATATTTAATAAGTATTATACATATATTACCCCATATTGTATATCTAGATAATCGGGCGGACTTGGATATCTAGCCTTTAAATTGTACAAGTCACTTATTGTCCACTATCTTAAGCAACAATTTATATCGTGAGTTCCACATTTTGTAAATATTTTGGCTATAATATTTGTAACTAGGTAATTGAAGAAGTACGTTGCATACCAAAACTACAGTCTAAATTCTAAAGTTGTAACATATTGCATATTTTCAGAAATTATATAAATATAAATATTTGTTTGATACATTGATATCGTTTAGGACATTAGTCGATAATAACACTACAAATATCTCTTATCTATATTTGTACAATATGGTTGTGTAAGTTTTAGTATGTGACAGTACAGTTGATTTTGCATTTAATATTTCCCATTTACATGTTCACGTCGTCTGTAATACAAAATCATACGACGGAAGTGTGTTAAATACTATATTTGGTTAAATCCGTCCCTAGAAAATAACTAATAACCGAAACATTAAATAATAGTCATTCACAACATTTGGCTGGGCGTGCTTCAAGTGCATGCAATGTTTTTGTAAACGACTTGTCAAATTAGTTTGACATAATTCCATGTTCATTACTTTTAACTTATTTACAGACCACTGAAACGCAACTTTTAATTTTGTTCATATACTAGGCAGATATTACCAGACGTATTTTCTGATGCGAGTATCCATTCTGTATAAAATTGGTATAACTTGTATATGGTATAATAAATTATGAATTGAACGAAATTGCTTATGTACATAATATTTTGTTATGAATTATTTTCTTACGTTATATTTTTGTGATAGTTTTTAGTTGATAATATAACATAATCCAAATACACTAATGCCAGCTAAAAGTTTGGGTTAGGTTGATACAGTCATAATTTTATTACTATCTATTTGTAAGTTGTGAAATAAAACTAATTTATAAATAACTTTGTATTTTATATTTACTGCTTCTTTCCACTCGAAAAATAATTGAAGTTAAACTTGTGCGAACTTTTTATTATCTATTAGTAGATACATGCGCATTACGCCTGAAGACAAAAATAATCAATAGGAAAAATCATGCGCGCGGCTTAGTAGAGTAGTTGACTTCGGGCTATGTCCAAACAATGTTTATATTTCCGTCAGGCGATGTTTTAGTGGTATAGAAATACAAATGTTTGATAGAACAAAGCAATGTAACCTGTCACACAAAATGATGATTCGCCTCAATAATTTTTTGTACGTTTTCAATTTACGCCAAGGCACCATTCTTATTGCCGTCCATCAAATCGTAAGTACAATACAAGGTATACTCGTAGGAAATTTTACTAATTCACACAAATATTATTTATTTTCTTGCAGGCGCTATCATCTTTTATTTTGATAATATTATTAGTTGGTATATCTCATGTGGGGGAAATGCTTTCGATGCTACACAATGACATGGAAGACGATGCGGAAAGACGCGGGTTTTACGAAGTGGCCTACGGAGAGCAGCTGACCTTCCATGAGGGAGACGTGATGAGCACTAACAATCAACGGAGATTTGCAAAGGCACAGCATCTTGCTTCAGGTTGGATGGTGTTCATTTTACTTCTTATATTGATAGATTAGCTAGTACAACCAGGAATTATGTAACGAACATGCAAATTACATATATAATTTATGGCGACAATAAAGTGTTATTTCTATCCATTATTAACTACATGCCTTCTCATGTACTTTACAATTGAATACTAGTTTCACATTTGTGTACTTATTTAGACTGAAAACAGATTTATTTAAATATATTTTTATGCTATATTAAATTGAGAGATATATTTTGATTTCTGTGGAATTAATAAATCTCGTACACACTTCCAGTGACAGTGATCCTTTTGTACACGAGCACGATCCTGACGTCCATATACCTGATGTGCTGTATCTCGCTGTTGCACGGCGCGGTGAAGTACAAGCGGGAGTACGTGCTGCCGTGGATCATGGCGGCCTGTGTGGGAGTGGTGCTGCTTATTATGGCCATCGTAATCGGGGATGGGTACCCCTGTGTCGTCAACTTGTTCGGTGGACATCATCTTTATCGTAAGTGAATTTTCTACTTTATAGAATATATATATAGAAACGTATCGTAAATTTCGTCCTAGGCTGCGTGCAAGTTTGCAGTAAGTTTTGTCCTACTTTTTCAACAGCGCTCCTAATAGTTTGATGATAAAAAAACTTTTAACAAAAAAATTTTAAGTCTTCGCATAAAATAACTTCAATAATATAAATTTTGTGTTGAAAGTTTTTTAGTTTCTTATGTTTTATCACTGACCTAGTTTTAAGCATATTAGCGTTGTATATAAGATTGGAAGTGCCTGTACAATTTGAAGAGTTCCCTCAATTTCTCCAGGATCCCATCATCAGATCCTGACCTCCTTTTTTGAAGTCGGTTAATAAACTCACCACGAAGTGAACCTATGTGTATTCACGTATTTTATAATCGTCATATAAAAAAAAGATTCCGACGAATTGATAACCTCCTCCTTTTAACAGTTATTTAATATTTATTTAATACAGTTATTTAATATTTAGGATATAATTCCAAGGATCTGAAAATATTTTAAAACTCATTATTCTTTTATCTCCATAGATGAGTATCGGAATAATTTATTTTTTGCTTACAGATTTCGGGTGTGCACTTTTCGTGCTAACATTTATTTACGCCATATGTGCGGTGAGTAGTTTCGCGCTAGAGACGGGCGGCGGACGCTGCTCCCGCGCGGCTCGCGGCGGCCTCGGTGGGCACGGCGGGCGGGCGGCCTCGGGGGCTGCAGCCGCGCCCGGCGCCGGCGATGAACGCGGAGAGCGACTGATGCTTCTCGACCACGCCGCACACTCCAGCCTACTATCCGCAGCACAACTCAATAAACTCTCACATGGAACTCGAACACAATTCGTCTAAATAATATTCCGATGCAATATTCGTAATCTTCGTCCTAGGCTGCGTTCACTAACATGCCGGGTGTGAAACTTATCATGCGTCTTGGTTCCATTGATGTGATTTTGAACCATCTAGTTCACGGTGTCACTGAGGGCATAATTCGACGATGTTACCGAACAATATTGTGCAATCACACCGATTTTATAATGCTATGATTTTCGACGTACGATCATACGGTGTAACTAGTGAACGCAGCCCTAACTGGGTACTCTGGGTAGCGTTGCCGAATATAACAAGAGACACGCGGACGTGGCGAATTGGTGACCGCCTGATATCGATGACGCGCTTCTCGGCTAGGATAGCCTTATGCTGTAGGTATTTCGCACTGCATCGATATTTCCCATAGCTTATTTGTTGATAGCAACGGTGATTGGTCATCAATATTAGAAGATAAATATCCTATAAGCTTGACAGTTTGTCTCTGTACCTATATAATATAGTTCAATCAACTAACATATAATAAAGGTTGATATACAGCATCCACCGCGCCGCTGCTCAAAATACGGCAGCGTATAATCCGCTGTCATGGCTAGATCCTTGATTTCTTCCTCATGGATATGCAGTCAGAAAATTGTTGAGTTCATACTCAAAGAGGAAATTGCAGCAAACACAGCTTTATAAGCTGCTTTCCGGTGAAGAATTCTGACCATAGAATTTATCTGTTTAAACAGTATGAATCAAAAAGCTAGAAAGGAAGCAAAACATATTTTTAATAAATTATTAGTTCAATTATTACAAAGCTCATTTGCATACAGTTTGCACACAACCTTGCTATATTGCACTTGTCTTGGATTTAACAAATACTTTCTTTATTTATATTCTAGCAGTATTTTTATGATCTCTCTGTATGTAAATAATGCAAAAGATAATTATATTTATGAAAATAACTCTATTTTTTGTTGTGTCGATGATTTGTTCTACATTTATACCAAAAAAATTTCTGTGAACATTAGCTACAACATTAAAATAGCCGATTTCATTATTCACATTAAAAACTAATAGGTCTATGTTATCGTCCAAATGTAGCAAATAAGTTGTTAGCTTAAATACTGTGGTACATATTTATACAAAATTCATTAATGTGATATATTTTTATTATAAACCTTATTGTTAAGTTACATTATAAACAAAAATTGGTACAAAAATAATGGTGAAACTGTTTAAAAATTACATAAATCACATTGTATGAAATCCCATGGAAATTAATTGCTACGTAGATGTTTAGCTCATAAATAAGCATGACATTATTCAAATGCTTCAGGGATTTATGCTGATAAAAAATAAACATTCTTTTTATAGATATGATTTTTATTACATTTACATTAAACTAAGTTAATACGTAATCAATATCAATCTGATGGTAAAATACACATATTCAATGTGTCATGAGTTGAACAAGAAACAAGTATAGTCAAGTAATCATATAATTTATTCTAAACCTTATACAATTAACATAAGGTCAAAATATCTTTGTGTAGATAAAGCTTCAAGGTTTTATTTGTAGCAAACATGTTGCTTTGTGTATAATCTGCTTTATTTTTCGAGAGAAAAATACAATAATGATTTATAAGACTCAAATGGCAAATCACTTTTGTGTAGTTGTCAATAACACTACAATAAAACATACATACCTAAATATTTCACAAGACTAGTCATTGTTATATACATATATTCATTATTTTATACACTTAAAATGACTCAACACATACCCTATTCAAGGATAAGGAAGACATTTTGCTTATAGATTGACCTATACTTACAATAATGCAATACCTATATTTGTTATCCCCATCTACCACCTTCTAAGGGCCTTTGAATACCCTTAAAGCCTCTGGCAAGAATGAACTTCTCTGATGAATCAGATCTACTTGCTTTAGGCTTCATGATTTTAGTACTTTTAAAGAATCTTTCCAAGTCCATCTCAAGTATAGGGACCTCTTTACCATCCCATACTTTGAATAGAAAACTACCATCAACCTTAGTGACAAGAGCAGCAAACCTAAGGGCCATGTAACAAAGTCCTAATATTCTATCTTTATCTAGTTCCCTGACTCCTGTGGCACTGGGAGCCATGTCTGAAATAACTAGATCTACTTTTCTACCATCAAGAGCTTCAACTACTTTGTCATGAGCATCTATAGTTGAAAAGTCCATATTGCTCATTATAGTTGCACCCTGTAAAAAGTAAAAGAAAAACAATATGTAGTTAAATCAGGTATAAGATTAAAGTTTGAACACAGGCTATCATGGCTTTATCGAATTATAATTTCCACAAAAGCATTAGTGTAATTGATTGAAACATTTACAACTGATAACTTTAAATGGATATTTCAAAAATACTTAATCCAATTGTGCTGTTATTTAATAGTAGGAACGATTATTTAATAGTAGGAAATTATGATAAATTACCTCAATAGGAAAAATTTGCAATTTATCAATGGAAATAACCATTCCTTTAGGTTTACGAGGGTCTGCTCCATCTGCATTTGTTTTTTGGACTGCAACTTGTGACCAGGAGCCAGGTGATGCACCTAGATCTATCACGGATAAACCAGGTGTCAGGATATTTGTCCTTTCATTCATTTCAAGTAGCTTGAAAGCACTGCGACATCTATAAAAATGCATAGCTTGAGCATGATGATAGTAAGTTAAAATTTTCAAAAAATAATAAATAAAATTATACCTGTAGTTGTATATCTTAGCTTTTTCAACATAAGGGTCAGCATTTTGTCGACTTAACCATTGTTGAGAACTTTTCAATCTTTTCAGACAATTTACTAGAAAACACATTCTCGAGAAGTTTAAAGGTCGCCGCGTGAAAGAACGCAATGGTAGCATTGTCTATAATTCCTGTAAGTACTTGGTTGTTGACAGTATAAACAATATATTCTATTATTAGCACAAAAGGAATAAAGGATATTATCAACGGATTCACAACAATGCAATGCAACACAAATACAAATTGACAAAATACAATCGATCATCTGTCAAATGTCACTCTTGTTTGTCAAATGTCAATAACACACAACTAATCTGTGTCGGAATATCGAGTACCTATGTATATATTAGAGAAATCTCTAAGCGGTTGGTGGAAGCTACGCGGGATCCCAGAGCTTTACCAATATATAAAATGTACTCTGTGAGCTGGCGGCTACTTAGGCCAAAGAATAAGCCTAGCAATACAGCGAGGCAATGCCGCCAGTATTCTTGGTACTCTGCCACCAGGGGAGGAGTTAGGGGAAGTTTTTTATTTATAATTAATTTATTTTTTAGTTACATTTATAAGTAGTTAGGTTAGTAATAAATTGTTTTTAAAAAAATGTAAATAGATAATAAATTATTCAAAATATTTTCAATTAATTCTTGAATCTGTGGTCAATAAATTGGACATTACCATAGACTGAAACGAAATTAGAATGACAAACTCAGCATTTGACAGTAGTGAATGAAGAAATCCCTTAATACCCGACTGCGGCGAAGCCGTATAGACGGGATGTTTTACCTGTATGTATGTCCGTCCCTATGTTACCTCGTCGTAACTACTAGACGGCTGAATCGATTTCAATGAATGTGATATTATGATATATCGATATTTTTTGTCCAAGCCTATACGTATCTAGGTACTGAGCTCGGAAATAATTATCAAATATCGATATTTTTAGAATTCAAATAAATATTGACGATATTTATCGATTATTTTCTGAATAAAAATATATAATTTGATATATCGATATTTGTTGCCCAAGCAACAAATATCAACAACACTATTGTTGGATGGAACAATGTCATTATGTCAGTATCAGTCCAGTTAACGTCAAATGTCAGACGTGAAGTTGAGAGAGCGGCAAGTTTTGTTTACAAATTACAACATAACTGTTTAAAATTTTTAATCCAAGATTTGTGCTTATAGTTTCAACAATAATAATCTTTAAAAAAATATACGATGAATTGTTAAATACGAGTTCGAATATGAAGTTATTACTTCGAAATGTTTCTAACCTCCAACATCGATTCTTAATTTCTTTTTGTACTAATCACTCCGGTTTCTGTTCAAGTAGATTGAGAAGTGAAAATATGAAGTACTTAAACGTTGCTGAAAAGAATGATGCCGCGAAAAATATTGCAATGCATTTGTCTCGAGGTACTTCGAGAAGGGTAAGAAAATCACACTCCCTCACATTGATATATTACCTTCCCTCATTATATTTGTTACGTTACAAGAAATTAAATATTCTTTTATAACTATTTTGTTTTCAGAGAGAAGGTCTATCACAATATAATAAAATATATGAATTTGAAGCAGATGTAATGGGTCAGAAGTGCCAAATGGTAATGACTTCAGTGTCTGGGCACTTATTGGCTTTAGAATTTGTTGGTGCTTTTAAGGGTTGGCAATCCTGCAACCCATTGTCCCTATTCAATGCACCAGTGTTTAAATACTGCCCTGAGAATTATGAAAAGATCAAGGTAATTTGATTAGCTTTCATATATTCATGTCTATGATTTTAAAAGATATATTATAACAAGCCCATTAGCTATTTGAATATAAATAATAAAAACTTCTAAATACCCTATCTATAGGCATCTGGAACATGCAATATCAATAATTTTATTCTGAATATTATAAAGCTGAATATTTTGTAGATTAGAATATGTTAATCTCAGGAACTATCTACAACTTTGTTTTTAAATAGCATTTTTTTTAAGAAGGTTATATTCAGTTATATACCTTACCTACATAACATATATTTGATGTAAATAATTAATTTATTTATATGTAAGAGTGTATTGCATGTATAATCAAAATTTGACAAGGTGAAATTGTGGGACATATTATTTCAATAAAGTAGATTTTATACATAATTTTGTTCACAAGAGTTTAAAAATTATTATACCTAATGTTTACAGAAAACTCTGGAAAGAGAAATAAGGGGTTGTCAAGGACTGATCATATGGACTGATTGTGATAGAGAAGGGGAAAATATAGGCTTTGAAATAATCCAAGTGTGTACAGCAGTGAAGAGCAATGTCAGTGTGTATCGTGCTAAGTTCTCAGAGATCACCTCTGTGTCTGTGAGACGGGCACTGCATAACTTGGAGCAACCTAACAAGAACATCAGTGATGCTGTTGATGTCAGGCAAGAGCTAGATTTGAGGATAGGTATTTTTTATTGCATTCTAAATGATATTCTAATGTCAGAGCAGAAGCATAGATTAGGTAATAGTTACTATGTAACAGATATGTCACTCTGAGCTAAAGTTGCAATTTTTATGCTTAATTTATGTGTATGAACCATGAAATCATTAAATATATTTGAATTAAGATGTAGAAATATAATAATAAAATCCTACTTCCTACAAATATTATAAATGCAAAAGTTTGTGAGTATGGATGAAATTTGGCACATAAATAGATCATACCCTGAAATATAGGCCATTTTTTATCCCGGGCGAACATAAGATACCTCAGTATACAATATTAACATACTAAATAGTTAGAATATGAGGTAATCTCTTTCTATCAATGTATGTATTTATCATAAAGATTGATATTATTGCCAAACTGTCCAAAATGTATGGTCATGATTATACTGATCTAAATTATTATCATTGTATTCAGGTGCAGCATTCACAAGGTTCCAAACTTTAAGGCTACAGAAAGTGTTCCCTAGCAAACTTGCCGAGAGCCTAGTAAGCTATGGATCATGTCAGTTCCCTACTTTAGGATTTGTTGTTGAGAGGTATAGAGCTGTTGAGAACTTTGTTGCTGAGCCCTTTTGGAAAATTAAAGGTGAGCTAGATAATACGAAGATCATTTGAAATGTTTAAAGAAAAATAAACAACATCTCTAATTCTATATTGGACCCTACTGTTTGTGTATCTAGTAAACAACTAAGCAAACACTTACAACTCTAAAAACAACATGCCAAAGATATTGAATTTATTGCTTACTGATATAAAGATAGAAGTGGTTTTAAGCCATAACAAACTAGATATCTAATATATAAAATTCTTGTGTTAAAGTGTTTGTCACCAAACTTGTCGTGACCAATTTTTATAATTATTTTTGTGTATTTTCGGTAGGTCTGATAATAGATCGTAAACTATTTTTTTCCCGGGAACCGCGGGGAACAGCCAGTAAAGGTATAAAATTCTTATAGCAACAATATTTAAAATGTGTTAATTTCTAGTAAATCACACTATGAATAATCTGAGTGTAGATTTCTCATGGGAGAGAATACGACTGTTTGATCGAGACGCATGCCAAGTGCTACACGATATCTGTATGGAGAATCCGCAAGCGAAAGTGTGTGATGTAAAGACTAAACCTAAGTCTAAATGGCGTCCTCTGCCATTGGATACTGTCGTAAGTATTCATTTTAAAATGTGAGAAAAAAAATACCTACTTTAAAAAACGTCATGTTATTTTTTTATAGGCACATTAAATTAGCATTTAAAATCCAAAATGATATGTTAATAATTTGTATTTCTCACTGCAACAATATTTTTAGGAACTAGAAAAATTGGCTTCTCGTAAATTAAAAATAAGTGCGAAAGAAACAATGCGACTCGCCGAAAAATTGTACACTCAAGGTTTCGTGAGCTACCCTCGTACAGAAACGAATGAATTCCCTAAAGAAATGAATCTGGGCCAATTGGTAGGACTACACACAGGAGACCCAAACTGGGGCACATTTGCACAGGGTATATTGGACTCTGGAGGACCCACACCTCGACAAGGGAACAAGAGTGATAAAGCCCATCCTCCCATACATCCTACAAAGTACACAAACAGTAAGATTTTAGTAATTATAGAATCTACTAACTAGGTATGTAACCAGTGTTCGAACCATGCTTTCACTTGAGTTTCAGAATGTACAAATAACTTTTGAAATTAATTAAAAGTTTATTATCCATACATAATAGATATTTATAATTATTTTCTCTCTCCAAAAGGTTTATCAGCTAACGAGCAGCGTCTATACGAGTTCATAGTCCGTTCGTTCCTCGCGTGCTGTTCAAAAGATGCCCAAGGCCAGGAGACAACCGTCAATATCGACATCGCCAACGAGAAGTTCACCGCCAGTGGACTTATGATCACCGCAAGAAACTATCTAGACGTCTACCCTTATGATAAATGGTCGTCAAAAGAAATTCATATCTATGAAGTGAGTTGCAATGTTATATCATTGTTTAAGCCTGTAATTTCTGCTATGAGGCAAATAAAACTCCAGTACACCTCTTGTATGATTGTTATCCACTTAGGCCCAATTGCACCAACGTCGTATAGCACTAACCCACGGGTTAAATATGGCTATGTGACAGAATTTGTATAGAGAATCTGTCAAATTTACATGTTTAACCCGGGGGTTAGTGTTATACGACGGTGGTGCAATTGGGCCTTAGGTGTGTCTATACGTAAAAACCATAATATAAATCCATTCAAAATATAGTGCAGTTTGGCGATCACAAAAGACCTAGACTGGTGATACAAGCTCTGGAAAGACTTGAAATAGACGTAACCCAAATAATGATACCATTGTTTTGGTATTTTATTTTGTTTTAATTTATATTTTACTAGCTGTTCCCTGCGGTTTCAACCGCGTTCCCGAGGGATCTTATGTTTTCCCGGGATGAAAAGTAGCCTATATGTTATTCCAGGGTATGATCTATCTATGTGCCAAGTTTCATCCAAATCCGTTCAGTAGTTTTTACGTGAAAGAGCAACAAACATACATACTCACAAACTTTTATAATATTAGTAGGAAGGAAGTAGGATAAGATTGGAAAATATTCTCAATTTTGCAGAACGGACAAACATTCGACCCAACAAGTATAGATATTGTAGACGGCAGTACGTCAGCTCCAAATTTATTGACAGAAGCAGATCTTATCGCTCTCATGGACAAACATGGGATTGGTAAGTTTTTACACTATTATGACGATTGCTTAAAACTGGCTTCTCTTTGATGCGACAACGGAATACACGCCTTAGGTTAAATTATTGTCCTGCTAGATCAAATGGCCGCCAGGTATGCATAAAAGATATATATTTTTGTAATTCAAGTATCAAAATCTGCCCCGATACTAAGGTATAGGCTACTTTTTTCCCAGGTATAGGCTACTTTTTTTCCCGGGAACGCGAGTGAAACTGTGGGGAACAGCTATTATAAAATTTGTCGTTATACGAATAGATACGAATATCCAACATTAAAATAAACCTTGCGTCGATAAAGAATCAATAATAATCAAAACTAATTAATTTAATTAAAAAAATAGGAACCGACGCAACGCACGCGGAACACATAGAGACGATAAAGAACCGCTCATACGTAGCGCTCGCGGACGCGATACACTTCGTGCCGGGGCTCCTCGGCATGGGGCTCGTCGAGGGGTACGATGCGATGGGGCTCAATATATCTAAGCCACATCTAAGGGCGCAGTTAGAAGCTGACCTCAAAGCTATAAGTGAAGGAAGGAAAAACCCACAACAGGTTTTGGCCGAACAAGTGAGTAATACTCGCTTAGACTTTAAACTTTAGGCAGAGCAGAATGTTCTCGAAATCATATCTGAGAACTGCTGAGGTACTTTAGGCAGGCAGACACAGTATTAAATAATAGTACCTATTTAGTAAGCTATCTATGTGCCAAGTTTCATCCAAATCCGTTCAGACGTTGTTGCGTGTTTGAGTCACAAACATCTGAACATCAAATTTTTCACATCATTACATAGTATAAAATGAAGTCGCTTCCGCTGTTCGCTTAGATCTTTTAAACTACTCAACGGATTTGAATGCAGTTTTCAGCAATAGATAGAGTGATTCAAGAGGAAGGTTTATAAGTATAATACATGCACAGAAAAGCCGTGCGAAGCCGGGGCGGGTCGCTAGTTTATAATAATAACGAATAAGAATAAGCGAGGCATGACGAATGTCATGTCCTCTCAGCTCGTGTGTTTAACGAACTAATGCGCCGTCGTTCGTGAATTCATTCTTTCTAACGGCCCGTGTTGGCTGTGTTATAACTAAAGATACACACAAGCACACATTCGAAGTTTACGCCCTCATTTTAAGTATGTAATAAAAATATCGTTTCATTTTTAGATAGCAAAATATAAGGAAGTTTACATACAAGTTACAGCAGAAGCAAACAAAATAGACAGTGCATTAGGTGAGAGATTCAGTGAACGACCTAATGAATATGTTCCCGGTGCTGAAGCGTTGCCTGCTCATATGCCTTCAGGTAATATACCTACATTGAAATAATCACCAGCTTTTTTAAATGTGTAAAAGTTTGAGGTTTTTCAAACATTGGTCATTTAGGTCAGTGAAGTAAAGATCGTAAGGAAACCAGCGCTTGATTATAATACCTAAATTATAATATGTAAAATTTTGCAATTCACACTGAATCTGCATGATAAGCAATTCTTTTTTATAGTCTGTGTTAGTTACCACAAATTTATTGTTCTCTAAAACAATCCCCCTAAAAGAAACTCAATAAAACATAAATAAATAATGTTTTTTTTTTGTAGCTTTTAAATGTCCCAAGTGCGGCACGGACATGGTGGTGCGACAGAAGAAGAATAATGCCGATGAATTTTATATCAGTTGCTTATCATTTCCTAATTGCAAGAATGCTGTGTGGTTTCCTTCCATAGTGAAAACCTTGCAAGTGTTGCCGGAAACTTGTTCTATAGTAAGCATTCTATTTCTTTTTATTATAGCAAACGTTTCATATTTTATAGTACCTACTGATTTTATAAAATGATTACACCGAATAATTATAATATTAAATTGTTTTATGTTTGTTGCAGTGCGGTCCCAATTACAAAAAGATAAAATTTGAATGGAGGAACAATTCCATAAGTCACTTATATCCACCTCCATACACCTCTTGCATAGGAGGCTGTGACACATCTTTTCTAGAATTGCTTAGAATAAACCTTTCTAGCGTTAAAGCTGTTGCCACAACACCAACTAATAATTCAAATATACCAAACTCCAATAATAGTAACAGACCTGCCACTAATTATTCCAATAGACCAAACAATAATAATTCTAGACCAAATAATAATAGTGCTAATAATATTTCAAGTGAAAATATAAGTGTCATGCCATCAAGACCAACTCACAGGCCCACTAGCCAACCTAGGCAATTTGTACCGCCACCCGTTGCAAATAGGTTTCAGAATCCAACAAGCACTAGTATGCCCGTTCCTAGAAATACAGGAGGTGCAGATGTCAATAATGTCTTATGTGGGTGCAACAAACCCGCTGTATTGCTGACAGTTCGAAAGCAGACTCCTAATTTTGGTAAGTGTGAATTTATATCTTTTTGTATCTATCTCAAATAAACATTTTCGAAAATTTGCTTTATTTTGCAAAGATTTCTTTGTTGACTCAGTGATCAAAAATGGTTCACATACATAGTTAAATACCTAGCTACTATAAGGGAAAGGGAATATTCGTAAGTAAATCACAGCTTCTATGCTAACAATGCTTAAATATTATGATCCGTTTAATGCAATGCGTCCGATTCTTACGATGCGACCGTGTGGACGCTAGACCACTCACCATGCTCTCGGGATGAGAAGTAATTCAGAGATAATGTCGCTTTCTTTTAGTGAAAGAAATTTTCAGAATCTGATCCGTAGTACCAGGGATCCTTAAGTTCTCAGCACACGTATTAACTCGGAAAGGGAACGTCACCGTATCACGTTTCACTTCTCCGTCAACCAGGCGTCAGCCTAACGTAAGCACGTAAGCAAAACGGATCAGCTCCGGGTAGGCGACGCCGCGATTACGGCTCGCCGACCACAGGTTCACGGCTAGGCGGCACCAGTTCAATCACTTTGAATTATAACGTGAAGTGAAGCGCACGGTTATGCCCCGGTTCACAATACGTGAGATGGCTATCATAGCCATAGCACTTGATGAAGAGGAAAAGGAAAAACAAATTAGGCCGCGGGAGGGGTGAACGGGGCAAGCGTGGACACATTACGATTCCGATTAGTGTGCGTTGTTATACGGCTCGAGTTCATACGGTGACGATCCCTTTCCGAGTTGATATGTGTGCTGTGACCATTAATCTAAACCTCTATGTGTAATATTAGTATTATTGTAATTTTTACAGGCAAAAAATTCTACAAATGTCAAGAACTGGGCGGTTGTGACTTTTTCCTGTGGGCTCCAGAATCTGAAAATGGCGTGACAAACTTAGATACGCCACCACAGTCGACAAACTCTTGGGGTGACTCACAACCGTCGACCAGTGGAACCAACACCACCAGACCAAGAGGCTGGGGAATCACTCCTAGCACCGATAGAGACAGCTTTCCATCTAATGATGATGATGTTATGTGCAACTGTGGAGTAGCTTGTAAGAAGTAAGTGCTAAATCTAACAGCGATAAAGTCTCCAGGTTACCCTTGAGTTCTTTGCTTTGTGAAAAGAAGGAAGAAAATAGTAATTATAAGATTTGGTTGAAGATTTGTTCACAATCATTTCTGTTCAACATCTGAACATTGTTGTAACTACCTATTGTAATACATTTCGAAATCAAATGTATGTAAAGTATGAGTATAACTTTAAATTTATTTCTTTTTAGGTTAACAGTACATAAAGAAGGTCCAAATAAAGGCAGATCATTCTATGGATGTCCGAAAGAGTTCAATGAACGCTGTAATTTTTTCCAATGGGCTGAGGGTGCCCCTACTACCGGTAAGTAAAATATTTTAGAAGATTGCAAGTGTCCATAAGTTATTGTAATTGTAAATGTCGTTATACTTCTCTGTCTACTTAAAAATTTTTTTACTATGTATAGGCCTGTGTTTAACATCGGCCACAATCTCACCGTGGTCAGATGTGGCCGATTGTGGTAGGGACACAAAGCCTAAAGAGGAACTGACTCTTAAGTGCAGCTGTCGGAGCACACCGGAAGGTGCTTGGCGACAGATTTTCAACATGAGGGTGGTAGCCAGCCAGGCGGTTACTATAAAGTACTCTGCATTCGACGTCACTACCACTGAGCTATCATCGCGTGAATTTATTACTTCTATATAAGCAATTTTAGTTTAGTATAACTTTAAAACTTGGGTGTCGTACAGAATGGGGTTCAAGTACAACAAGTACAAGTTCCCGAGGTCGCGGGCGTGGGCGCGGCGGTGGAGGTCGGGGCGGGGCTTCTGCGCGAGCGGCGGCGGCGGCCGGCTCCGAGGACACTGGGAACATGCGCGTGCGCAAGTGTGGCCATTGCCGACAAGAGGGCCATACTAGAAACCGATGTCCGAATCTAAACTCATAAAACGTCAAACTAACTTATATTTGTATTTAAAAAATATTGTGATATTACGTAAGAGAAAGTGTTAGTTACAAAAGTAAATTTTTATATTTATATTGATTGGTTTATTTGTCGCGTAATCGCAAATTAGAACATTGAATATTGGAAGTAAGTTTTAGTACCAACAAATTATACTAGCACCTACCTGTTCTTTAAGGTGGATGATCCGCAGTTTGTTTCTTTTTTACGAATTTCTTACGTTTTAATTTATTACGTCAATCTCAAGCGCATATGAGTCGTAATGTTGTGATTTATTTGAGCGACTCAGGAATATGGTTTTAAATGTATCATTTGGTATTCAAAATATTATAGAACTCAAATATGCGATAAAAAATCAAAATGCGGCCCATCCACTTTAAACTAGTGATGCAAGGTTACATAACATTTAATGTTATTTATATGGAAATAAGTTTTTATTTGCTTAAACACTACGTATCCGGAGTCGTATTTTAACATTTTGACTAATGTTGAGCTGAACTAATTGACTTTCAGAACACGCTGAAACACCTTGCAAAAGTAGTAGCACGGAAGAAAATATAAATAGGTAGTATCTTAAGATAAGAAAGTACTATAATTGAATCCATAAACAATACAAATCATACATAACTATTATTTAATAGTAACTTGCTAGCATTTCTTTTTACTTCTCTGTTTCAAAGATCCTAAGCTTTGCGCTCGCTGCACCTCAGCCTGTTCGGCTTCTACTGTCTTATCAGTCATCATGTCCAACAGTATTTCGAATTTTAACCGTAACATGTTATTCTCCTCTTCCAGTCTTTCTAATTCACTCTTGAGTCGAATGTTTTCTTTGTGTGTTTCACCAGATTTACCCGATGCTGTTCAAACAAATATAACAAAGTAGTTAGTAAACTACTTGAATTAAAATAATGTTAACGGTTTTCCAAGATACCTAGAGTTATTTGTCACTAGGAACATTATTAATATATTTAATTTTCACTGCGACATATACCTACTTGTTTAGCATGCAAAATTAACATATTATCATCACCGGTGAATAAGATACATAGGTAATAAAGTAATCAACATTGTGATAGACCCACAGACGAACAACAAAACCTACGAAGTTTAATAATTGTGTTTTAGTTTTAGCTAACGTGTGGTACCTGGAATCCACTGTCCTTCTTCAAAAGACAATTCAAAGTCATGTAATTTCAGTTTCAAAGGCCCCACGTCTAAAGATAGTTCCTTTGTCGCATAATCATTTCCAAACTCGTTTTTTATTACAGAAGTGTCTTGTCGTCTCACCGGTATTGTTTTTGGCGAAAATTTACTACTAAATAACGGCATTTCGTGTATCGTTAATTTTATTTGACGTCAACATGTTATGACAACAGTTTCCATGGCAACGAAAGCATTTCACGCTCGGCGCTCTTACCACTACTACCAAAGAGAATATGTGAGCATAGACTTATTTTATCGGAACTATACGGATCTGTGGTGTTCACGCATTGTATGGCTCTCAAGTGCAGCTATTGGAACATTTGGAACACACCGGAAGGTGCTTGGCGACAGATTTTCAACTTGGGGGTGGTAGCCAGCCAGGCGAGACTGCATTGTACGATTTCATCTATGATCATTGATAACTCAGATTAAATGCACTCTATTATTATTATTATTCTCATTTATAAAATGTATACACATATAGTAGGTACTTCACACGTGTAGTATTATCAAATTCCCAAGTATTTTTATCGTAAGAATCGGGTCACGCTTGAGTCAGAGGGCCCTTCTCTGAAGAACGATACACGATAATCTAATCATCACTTTAAAAAGTGACGTAACGAGATTCTTGCAAATCCATTGGTTTAAAAATTAAAAACTACTATCTACTACAACTTTTTTGGAGAAGGCACTCAGACTTGTGTCAGGTCTCCATAATCTTGAAAAAAATAAAACACAAGAATGTATGACCAAATATAGTTTAATACTGTTACTTGAGATAAATTATCAATAACTCAATAAAGTAAATTAAATTATAAATAAGTAGGAAAGTATAAAGATATAATACAATCTGGACAGAATAGTTATAAAGGCACGATAAAAAGTGCAAGTAAAAATATAACATTAAAATTATTGCTTGTTTTTATTCCGAGTAAAAGGGCAGTGTAAAATCTGCATTAATCATGTGTTCAGTCTATACAACATCACAGCTGGTACTATAAGGATCACTGATCCTATAGAGTAAGTGACTGCTGCGCCAAACCACCAGTATACTGAAAGTAGAACAATAAAAATACATTTATTATGTGTTATCAGTACCGACATATTTTATACAGGAATATATGTGACGAAATAAATGCGTAGGTATATATACAACTTGTGATATGTATCTGATGTTTTACAGATAACCCAATTGTGTGATATTTAGAGATTATTATGTGTCAAGTCAAATAAGCGCTTCTATACACTGCCCTACTATCCGGGGTGACGATGCAACATTCTTTATTGCCTCTCGCACACTAAAACGTCATATAGAGAAGCGGTTAATACTTAACGACCCTTCTCGGCTTTTCTGTACTATAATATGCATGTATACCTATAAACCTTCCTCTTGAATCAGTTATCTATTGCTGAAACCTGCATAAAAATCTGTTGAGTTTTTTAAAAGATCTAAGCGAACAGACCGCGGAAGCTACTTCATATTATACTATGTAAAAAAGATAATGAAATCATGTATGGTGTGATACATTGATAACGAATCTTCAATATGTAGACTGTAACTATATATGTAAGCCTGTACCATTATGTATTCTGTGATGTAATGTAAGTAAGTAGATGGTATGGTATAGTATAGTAGAGTGTAGTGTAGTTAGTTACATGATGCAGCGAGTAGTGGTCCGGCGGCGCGGGCGAGTGCGCCCAGCGAGCGCAGCGCGCCCAGCACCGCCCCGCGCGCGCCGCCGGGGCACACGCCCGCAGCCATCGACGTCATGCACGACACCGCAAACGCCGTCGCTGTTAAAAAACCAGTAAGTACAGTACAACATTTTTGGCAACAGAACCTTACACAGTGAGACACGACTAGCCCTTGAATAAAATCCGATAAGGGTTGATCATTCGTCATCACTGGCCTTTTGCAGAGACAATTTTCGAAACCTTACATACCGATTTCAATTCGATATAATCGCGAGTTCTTGAGGCACACCTAGCCTAAACATTAAACCGATCTGCCATACTTTGTCAAATTGTGGCTATAACGCTGCGAACCCAATTTTGTTGATCTTTTGAACCTGGTTACTGATAAAATATAGGATATACTTACACAAAGCGAAGAGCACGAGCCCTAGCCAGAGCCACCCAATTGGTTGGAATAAAGGCGGATTTTGTGTAGCTGCGAAGGCGACGCACAGAAATGAAGGCGAGGTTAGCGCTAGTGCCGCCCGAGCTGCCCACTCCGCCCCGCGCGGGCTAAGGCGTCTAGAGGCGCCACCTTGGAGTATCGCCATTATTAAACCTGCCCAAATTCAATAATTAACTAAAAATTTTATATTTCCAATTGTTAGCAAAAGTTTGTTACAGGTTCTTTTGTGGCTTTGAGGGAGGGTGGGAGTTTGGTGCAGTGCGATATCCCGCATCGCACTCACACACCTGAGAAATGACTGAACCTCGGTGCGCGAGTCAGACTCGCACTTGTCCGGTTTTATTTATTATTGGGCTACAATACTGAATGTTGTACGTATTAGTAAGTGTACGACCTTCTTGATGTAGACACAGCTTGTGATCCAAAATAATGTAGGTATTTATACAATTAGAATAGGAATCGAAAACAAATTCATTCTAAACAGAAAGAATGGTCACGGGCCACACCATGGCCACACAAAATTTACCCAGGCCCGGCGCAAATGAAACATATCTCTGTTTATTTTGTTATTGTTATATTTTGTACACAAACATCAATTTATCAGTTTTTTTTATGAAAATGGTCTTTCTCGCGTTCTTTGACGGAGGACCCCCGAACCCTATAATATTGAAAAACTATAACCTACCGCACACTATTAGTATATTATTATCTCGGTAATTAATTGTGGCTTACCTATGACTAAGAACATTTTCCCTTGTTGCATTGCAGTGTACCCGAAAGTGTGATGCGTTAGGAATGTGAGAGTAAACTCTAGGCCAGAGTAAATAAATAAATATAGAAAATATATCAGTCCTAATTTTGAGAGCACTATATTCTGATGCTCAGTGAGGTTTTTCACAGCTGTGAATTTTAATAAATGCCAAGGAGAAACGAAGTCCACTGTTTTAGATAGAGAGAATGTTAGAGGTGCTCTTTTATCCTGGAAAATACACAATTATGAAATTAATAATCCAACTCATTATCAGTCTTCTGATAATGATTCTGTAGTCAGTCAAATGATAAGAGATACATTTATTTAACCATACCTTGGATAATGTCTCTGGTATACAAAATAGTACAAGTGCTATATTGGCAAGTGAAAGAGACAGAGCATAGAAAGCCGGTCTTTCACCCCATGAACCAGTAGAAATATCAGTGTTTATGGCAAACCACGCGCCGGCAAGTGGGCCCACTATAAATCCGATAGAGAAGGCCAAGCCTATTAAAGCCTGAAAAGTCAAAACGTACCTACTTACATTTACAATGTATGTTTTGAATGAAAAAGCATATCAATGAAGACCTACAAAATTGATAATGTGTTCATGGCACACTAAATTTATGTGAATATTAAGCAGGGTAGGATGTATTTGTATAAAGTGTACTGTGTTGTTTTTGTATATAAGCAGCATATTATAAACACTTGTTTAAACAATATATTATGTATAGTATGTATTCAGTTGTACCTATGTAATAGGTACCTATACCATTATTGACTATCTCTAGTAGTTAATGCAAGAACCACAAAAGTTTTAAGATTTTCTTTCTCTTGCATATTGCATGCTATCATTTATTTGAGCTTAAGCTTTAAGCTTTTATTGAACCTGAAACTTGAAAATCAATTTTAACCCACTTCCCAGTATTCAATTAATATGATAAATTAATAATAAAAAAAAACTAATAAAAATAAACAATATTTACCATTCCTCTTGCTCTAGTTTTCTCATTGGAAGCATCAGTCACTACTGCCATACTGAGGCTTACATTGGCTTTGCTTAGACCGCCAATAAACCGAGCCAGCACAAATATGCTGAATGTACTGGCACAACTCCATAGTGCATGAGAGAGGGCTATTCCTGTCTGGGAAAAATCAGAAAATAATAAAAAAAAAAATGGAAAAATAAAATGTTGCTCTATAAATAAAAAGTAGGTAACTAGTACTGTTTTATATTTAGTACTGTAACTAACCCAAATGAGTATAAAAAATACCATCTATAACAGGAACACTACAAAGCTATAAAAATTAAACTGGCTGATTTAGGGTGTTAATATTCAAGTTAAGTCAGAAGAGAATTCTTTTGGTTTTTATAAAGGAAATATTTTTTGATCTACAAAGTTTCTAAACTCTCAATGAAACATTGCATTTCTGTTTATAATTGCAAAATCAACTCATCAATTATTTTTTTTTAAAGCATTTGATTTAATTGAGGATAATGCATGAAGTGTTGCAATAATGGAAATTTACATTTTCTACTTGAAACCTTGATAAAATAATTTGAATGTTATATTATTATTTTATTCTATTGACATTGATATTTTGTATATAAAAAAAGTCTGACATAAATATACTGAAAATAATATGTCATTTTTAAATATTATTATTTATACAAATCAGAGAATATTATCCGTTAATTGTTAGAAATACAAAATGTTAATAAAAATAAGGTAACCAATGGTAGTTATGAGTTAAGTTAATGTCAAGTTTTATTAAATTTTTCATTTGCAATATATTAATTCATAATAAAGTAATTAATGGTATTCAATACAATGGTTATCAGTAAGTATGTAAATTGTGGATGCAAATTACACTTCTGGACACATCTATTGGCCCACCTTGTATTTTCAGTTTCGTTTGGTCCTAGCTAAAATTTTATATTAGGTCGAGCAAAAAGTTTTTATGCAGTTTTGAACCTGGCACATTCACAATTTCATTCAATAGTCTTTTTTTGAATTTCGAACACAGAATTTAAAGAAACAAAAGACAATTTGGAGCCTGTTTGTTGATATCAAACAATCGAATACTAAGAAAACTTGGTTTTATTGGTTTACTTGGATTTAATTCTTGAAAAAGTGATTGATATCTTTGGTTTTGCAACAAACATTACTTATTCTTAACATTAAGGTGAGGTTCTATCAATAATCTATGGATACTTCACCTGAAGTCGCCGCCCAAGCTGTGGCACTTATTCAGGCCGGACACAGCCAAAGAAACGTGAGTGCTCAACTTAATTTAAGTCGATCTGCGGTCCGAAATGTTTATCGGAGGTACCTAGAGACTGGCGGCTTTGTTCGTCGCCAAGGAAGGCCACGATCTCGGGTCACAACTGAAAGGCAGGATCGATTCATCGTGACGACCAGCTTGAGAAATCGTCACCTTACCTCCATTGAGATACAAAACCAACTTCGCGACTTCCACGGAGTATCTGTGAGCGCTCGAACTGTTCGGAGAAGGTTAAAAGAACGCGATATGGTACCACACAAGCCAGCTAATGGGCCCAAACTAACGCGAGCCCACCGAACAGCGCGCCTTCATTTCGCACGCAGTCATTTAAATTGGACACAGCAAGATTGGAGCCGTGTACTCTTTTCTGATGAGTCTAAAATTGTGTTACATGGCAATGATGGAAGGAAGTAAGGTCTACCGACGTAAGGGAGAGCGTTTCCCACAATGCTGCTTTGAAGAAAGGGTTGCTTATGGCGGTGGCTCATGGAGTCTGGGGCGGTATATCCGCGAGCGGCAAAACTCAACTTGAGGTTGTTACAGGACCACGGCTGCCAACATTAAATGCTGAAAGGTACATTCGTGAGTGCTTAGAACCTCACGTGATACCATACGCGGGCTATGTGGGCCCAAATTTCCTTTTTATGCATGATAATGCAAGAGCCCATGCGGCCGGCATCGTCAGGGAATATCTTCGGGATGTGAACATCACAGTTATGGACTGGCCAGCCAGAAGCCCAGACATGAACCCCATTAAGCACATGTGGGACGAGCTAAAAAGACGTGTTAGGGCTCGTCAGCCAGTTGCCCAGACGATGCAGGAGTTGAAAACTGCCATAGAAGAGGAATGGGAGATGATCCCTCAAAATTTCATAGAGCGGTTGATAAACTCTATGCCTAATCGTATGAGAGCTGTGGTAGATGCCCATGGAGGCAACACGCGTTATTAAATTAAACCTATATTTGATAAAACATGTTTTTTATTCAAAAATCAATTGCCTTTAACAAGGCGCATATCCGACTTGTTAGGCGTAGCTCCATGTCGTATGGTATTCTGAATTCAAATTTAAAACAATACGATCGAAAAAGATGGTAAAATGAATCAGGTTTAAAACTGCATCAACAGTTTTTGTTCAATCTAGCAATCATATTTCGGTAGGGGCCATCGAAACCTAAACTCTAAGGTGGGCCAATAGATGTGTCCAGAAGTGTATATTGCCTAAGGAATATTCACCAATTCAAGAAATTGGTACATTATATTTTTCAATGAGACCACTCTAATGTTATCACTGACTAGCTGACCCGGCAGACGTTGTCCTGCCCTGAGAACAAAAATAAAACTGGGACCTACAAACCTATCCCTACCTACTCCTATCTACCTCTACCTGCCACTACCTACCCCTACCTACCTTACCTACCTACCCTACCTACCTACCCTACCTACCTACCCTATCTACCTACCCTACCTACCTACCCTACCTACCTACCCTACCTACCCTACCTACCTACCCTACCTACCTACCCTACCTACCTACCCTACCTACCTACCCTACCTACCTACCTACCCTACCTACCCTACCTACCCTACCTACCCTACCTACCCTACCTACCCTACCTACCCTACCTACCCTACCTACCCTACCTACCCTACCTACCTACCCTACCTACCCTACCTACCTACCCTACCTACCTACCCTACCTACCCCTACCTATCTACCTACCTCTACCTGCCACTACCTACCTTACCTACCCTACCTACCTACCCTACCTACCCCTACCTATCCTATGTCCTTCTCCTGGCTCTAAACTACCTCCCTGCCAATTTTCAGCTAAATCGGTTCAGCCGTTCTTGAGTTATAAGTGGAGTAACTAACACGACTTTCTTTTATATATATAGATTACATTGACTCCCCCCCCGTACCCCAGTGACGCTTACATGGAGCCTACATCGCATGCTGGCTAGCTGAGCGCGGTGAGCGACAACCACGCGACTTTTTTCTAATACTTGCATTTTTAAACTCGTGATATCTTCCGAATGAAATGTCCGAATTGAATAATTCAAAAAGTTATAAAAAGGTATTAAAGCCGTCTTGAATATAAAGTAATTTATTTTGATGAGGATTAATACCAAGGTACAAATGAAGAGCCTTTTCAAGAGGCGGCATATATAAATTAATATTTTAGAATAAAAAACTGCTTACTGTGACATAACTATAATATTTAGACATATGCTGTCGCGACACTTTTTGTAGATAATGATGAGTTCTGCAAAGTCGTAGTAAATGATTTTGTTCTATCATCAATAGTTTTCGCAGCGCACGCCACGTAAGGAATTTTTCAGGTCATTTTTTTACACCTTATGTTACATTATTGGAGTTTTAGTAAGGATCCCTAATTTTTTTTTAAATATAATATAGCCTATGTTACTCGGGGATAATGTAGCTTTCCAAAGGTGAAAGAATTTTTGAAATCGGTCCAGTAGTTTCGGAGCCTATTCATTACAAACAAACAAACAAACAAACAAACAAATCTTTCCTCTTTATAATATTAGTATAGATATGAAATTATCTAGATCTAGTATGATAAGATCATAGGAAATATTTACAAAAGTATTTAATCTCTCTTCTTATAGGTTTATATCAAGATATTAGGTCAATCAGATAACATCAACATGACCTTAGTAAAAGTTTACTGGTTTTAGAGATATTGCCAATTTTATGTTTTTTTTTTTCAAAAGAAAAAAAACTTTATGGGATCACTTGTGTGTCTGTCTGAAACTATTGGCCTGGATTGAGTTGAAATTTGGGGGGTAAATTAGAAAATTTACGAAAATAGGTGAAAATAATTACATTAAAATCTAGCTCCAGTGTCTCTCAGGCGTATTATTTTTGGGACATCCAGTATAATGGCAATTTCCTGGTTTTTAGATAATCACACATCAAAGAGTATCATGGCTATATGTCTATTTACAAAATTAAAAAATATGAAAAAAAATAAAAAAAAATACAAAATTTTGTAGGAAAAATGCCTTCCTGTGACAAAAAATATCTTAAATTTCTTGCATAATAAGTATCTATACTAAAATTTGTAGTTTTTTGTAGAGCAATAATGTTAGTCAATGACACTTCTACTTATAAAACTTCAATGGGTTTACGTGAATAAACAAAATTAGGGGTACCAAATTACAATAACATTAATACTTACTAAACAAATTAGAAGCATAGGCTTTCTTCCATATGCATCTGATAGACTACCAACTATAGGGCTAGTTAGGAATTGAAGGAAGCTGTACATTGAACCCAATGCTCCTCCAAATAAAACTGACGCAAATCGGTCGGGAGCGCCAGTAAACTTCTGAAAACTCCGGACAGCGTGTAATAATGAGGCATATAAATTATTCCCTTTGCCTTCCGCTTTGTCATAATAATCCAGCAAAGATGGCAAGAGTGGCAGGATCATCGTAAAAGCCAGCAGGTCTAACAATAAAGACATGAATATCAATGCGGTGATTTTCGATGACGCATTTTTATGATTATTTTTCTCTGCCTCATTGTAATTTTCTTTGACATCATCTGTATCAAATAACTTATTTGCCCTCTTTCTCACATCTCCGTTACCATTTTGGATGTCCTAAAACCAGATTTAATTTATTTTATGATTAAAAAAAGTATTACAACCAGAATATTATTTCTTGTTTTCCATTAAACTTTAATAATAAATACTCACCATTTTCTTATTAATCGTATACAACTAGTTTCACAATTAATACAGCTTTTAGAGATGAACAGCGTGCCATCGATGTGAGTTACAATTTAGATCTGCGAAATAAAATACGTTCGAATAAACTTTCACTTTCATCTGGAAAGTTGAATTGAATTGCCGAGTCGATTGCTTGAACTAAAAAAAAATAACCGACTTGACTGACACTGACAAATCATTGTCTGACAGTGACAGAGGATGTCAGTGCTGCCAAAGAAAAAAAAAAACAGTATTATGTGATCCTTACCGATTATGTTATCAACTATACGTATCGACTAAACTAACTACAAAAGGACGCTCTTTGAACATTGAATTACCAATCATTGGTGCCGATTCTGTTGTTTACGAACTTAACTAACATAAGTCAAGTCACCTCTCTTTCATTATACCATAATTGAAAAAAGATCAGCAGTTTAGTCCATGCCGTCGTAATATACGGTAAAATAGTCGTGACCAATAAAGGTCGCGCTTAAATTCACGTTCAAATAAGCGTTCGGACTAATCTGACAGGACTAAAATATCCTGTATCCCTTTCTTATATTTCTTAAAAGAAAGAGACATAGTGAGATTTTTGTTTAGTTCATAAACAACAGAATCGGCACCATTGTCTTTGGAAGAACAAATGATTATCAAGTTTAATATGGTCTATGGACTCTATGGTCCATGCGGGTTTGAGACGCCATCTTGATTGATACCTACATTTCTGCGTTGTTTTCAACTTGATTGAATAGCTTTAGTTTCGTACCTATAAAAAATAAGATAAACAGTTGTATCCTGATAACATGGGCGAAGATAAAGGTTAATAGCACTGAAATATATTCCGTGTGCAGATAAAACAACATATTTCCAAAACTAACCTTCCTTGTTTCCAGCGGAACGTAGACGCAGATCGCGCTCTAGGGATAGGGAGAGGCGACCGCAGCGGTCGAGGTCTCGCTCACGAGAAAGAACTCGAGAAAAGAGAAGGACAAGTAAATCTAAGTCACCAACAAGTAAGAGATCCCGCCGTCGCAAGCCTTCTCTATACTGGGATGTACCGCCGCCAGGCTTCGAACATATTACACCGCTGCAGTATAAGGCTATGCAGGCAGCTGGACAGATACCGGCCAATATCGTCGCTGACACACCTCAAGCCGCCGTACCGGTCGTGGGCTCGACGATAACTCGCCAAGCTCGAAGATTATATGTGGGCAACATACCATTTGGTGTGACTGAAGAGGAAACCATGGAGTTTTTCAATCAGCAGATGCATCTTTCTGGTTTGGCCCAGGCGGCCGGCAATCCTGTCCTCGCGTGTCAAATTAACTTGGACAAAAACTTTGCATTCCTTGAATTTAGATCTATTGATGAGACAACACAGGCTATGGCTTTCGACGGCATTAACTTCAAAGGGCAGAGCTTGAAGATTCGACGACCACACGACTATCAGCCTATGCCTGGCACTGAGAATCCAGCTATCAATGTACCAGGTCAGTTTTTTATTTATATCCACTTTGTGGTTTCATATATTTTTCCATTGTATGATCTATGTACCAAATTTCATCTGATTCTGTTCAGTTGTTGATGCATGCTTGAGTATAAATCTTAACATACAAACTTTCACAATAATATATACACATGATCTTATTTTCAATGTGGTTATATTCACTGCTAATCCTACAGGTTATGTTAATAAACCTACCAATTATTCATGTTTTATTTTTATAAATTACAGCTGGAGTCATTAGTACAGTAGTTCCTGATTCTCCTCACAAAATATTTATTGGTGGTTTGCCCAATTATCTGAATGAAGACCAAGTAAGTTGTTACTGTGTATAATGAATGAGTATGTGATAATCCATCTGTGAAACATTTATTGTAAGAAATCTTGACTTTCAAATAGTTTGTCTGAACAAATACAATGTTCACAAAAAGAAATGTTCCACAGATTAAACATTCATATTGTCTCTACCAGACAGTTATATAAATATAGTATATTTTTTTAAATTTAAATTATCATAATACTTGTAAATTCTTTAGTTTCGGAACAAATATTATTTATGCATTTTTCAAAGTAAATTAAATATGCAGCACAACTAATCTTAGTACAGACACATAAATTAATTTGTTTATGAATGTTTTATTTATGATCTTGATCTCTATTGCAATTAATCCATCCCAAATACAAACTTCAATTATACAAAATATAAATTTCAATCTGATCAGCAAAATTATATTTTCCAGGTACCCAGTACCCTGACTACATTGTATGCTTACAAACAAGAGTACATGATTGTTTGATTGTTATAACTTTCTTTAGTCCCATACCCATAGCTTGTCTACTAGGAAGAAAACCAGTTTATCACTACGCACACATGTCATAAATAATGTAACAATTGAATTATATTCAACCATAAATGGTTCTGCAAAATTTCTTAAATGAAGAAATATTCTTTAGGTGTAGGATAAAAAACACAAGTTTAGATGCCCCAAAAAATTGCAGTTCCCATAGGTAGCAATAGTGCCGCAACTATTTCAGGGCGAGATTCAACAGTTGACAGGGCTACGGTGGAGCATGCAGTGAGCCGCGTTATGTTTTGGTCCATTTCAGGTATTTTCACAGGTACCTAGCAGGGGAGAGCGTGCGCGCCTCACGCTCGATATATTCTGAAACAACTCACTGATATAGTTTGCTTTCTGCCCCTCCCTAGCTTAGATTTGGCACATTCGCGGCCCGCGTGTCACTGTTGTCTCTCATTCTCACCTATACGTCTTGTACTTGAATGAGACGTCGGCACTTCAAGGCAAGTCTCCTCCATTCACATCTGAATCTAACATGCGGCTAGACACAGGTCAGATAACATTCATTTCTATGTTTGCTGCAATTTACTAAGCAAATGTTAATGGGAACTAAAAACTGAGCAAAGACTGTCAACATTCATATTATAGATATTATGTAACTATTTATTTATTTAAAAAAGTATTGGAGATAAATTAATTTATACTAAATGAAGTTTGTGGGAAACAGGTAAAGGAACTACTGATGTCATTTGGCCAGCTTCGAGCTTTCAATCTGGTTAAGGACTCCTCAACTGGGCTCAGTAAGGGCTATGCCTTTGCAGAGTATGTTGATATTTCAATGACCGACCAGGTAAATATTTTGTAAAAAGTTTGCTACAAGTAAGAGTAATGTTGTAATCTGTTTTTGAGTATGCTTATTTTATTATGTTTAATTTCTAGGCAATAGCAGGATTGAATGGTATGCAGTTGGGTGATAAAAAACTGATTGTCCAGCGAGCCAGCATTGGAGCAAAGAATTCAACATTAGGTATTTATTTACTGTATTATATTATATCATTACTTTGTGATTATAATAAAATTACTGAGACATAACCTACAAACTAAACATAATATTCAATTTGTTTAGCAATGACTGGAGCTGCTCCAGTGCAACTGCAAGTCGCCGGACTGACACTAGCGGGCGCCGGCCCGCCGACTGAGGTGCTCTGTCTCCTGAACATGGTTACACCGGACGAACTACGCGACGAGGAAGAGTATGAAGACATACTTGAAGATATCAAGTCAGTATTGAATACTATAATTCTTTTTGTACTTACTTTTACATATAAAAAATATTATTAATTTATGTTTGTTACAGAGAGGAGTGTAATAAGTATGGGTGTGTACGCAGTATAGAAATCCCAAGGCCAATTGAAGGTGTTGAAGTACCAGGATGTGGAAAGGTATACTTACCAATCATCTTTATTTTCATAAACACTCACGACTCTCCAAGTTCGATACCAATTTTAAATAAACTTTTACGTTTCGTTTTGATTGCAGGTATTTGTTGAATTCAACAGCATTGCGGATTGTCAGAAAGCGCAGCAGACCCTCACAGGTCGTAAGTTTAGTAATCGCGTCGTCGTCACATCCTACTTCGACCCTGACAAATATCATCGTAGAGAGTTTTAACTGCTCTATTTAAGCCCTAATTCCTTTGTCATACTGTTTCATGTGTACAATCTCGTGACATGTTCCATTTTAGTGAATGAATTTAATATCTATGCATCTCGACTATAATGTATTAACAACTCAATAAAATAAATTATAATAACAAAATAGCCTTTATTTTATAAGTAGAACATAAATTAGAACATTGTTAATAATAACAGTATGAAATACACCTTTCTAATTTAAGTTATTGAAGATTTTTTATGACACTAGAGCTTTAAACTTACAATTAAGATACATGCTAACTTAAAAAATGTAAACTAAACATCTTGTTGCATTGCCGGTTGGTATGTATTTAATGAGCCTGTCTGCGATGAAAGGACGATCTTCCGCATCGCGACATACAAAACGCCGCCAATGAGCAGCATGCCAATACCAGCCATCAAACTGATAGCCCAAGCAGGAACTGCATTACCATCTGAAACGTAAAAAGTGATACATAAGTAGGTACATACATACTATAAGCTTAGTGAGTAATCAAAAATATTGGAGTGGAGACATCAAATAGGCAGTGTATAGTATAACATTATTTTGACATCTTCGTCAGCAGTATCGCGGGCTCCAGAATCCATTATCTTCAATTGGCCCACCAAGGCGAGGGTACTCATCCATATCTTTGGTTCATGTTTTTATAGTACATGCCACTATCATTTGGTAGGCACCTACTATCTTAGGGTTTGTATCACCTAGCCTAGCAAAGTAATCAAGTTCCAGAAACTTACGATAATATGTGCGGGTCATTACGCGTCTTCCTCGAAGTATTTTCCTCCTAGCTTCGGTCTCTTCTGTGAGGGTACTCAGAATAACTGAAACGAAAATGGTTTTATCGTGACATCCCCTTTCGATAGCTTTATGACGAATAACAGAATTAATAGTCTATCCCTTAAACTTCTTGTATAATTCTAGCTGCGGTGACCATCATTCTCCCTTAGCATCCTTAAAGCATAACAGCATAGCATCGCACAAAACTGAGAAACCTTATCAAAGATACGGTTGGTGGTGTGGTGCGACGAACTAATTTGTTTTGTGTCAAATAAGGCCCACTTGAAAAAATTTATGGCAGCCAGGTCAAGCTGTTGAGCATCTATTCAATAAAACCAAAATTGCGCGAATGTACTTGTCTAACTCATTTAATTAGTTTCAACATACATAGTCACAATAAACACAAAGTCGGTTATCAAGTATGTACCTATACACAAAGGTTTAATTCAATAAAACTTAGACCACTTACCCAATATTACAGCAAAGTAAAACCATAGTGACTTCTTTTGAGCCATTTTCAATAACTTGCACTGTTTTGACTCTATTCAATTATAAACCACTTTGTAATTAAGCAAATCAAAATGACACACTAAAAACGCAAAAGCAAGGTGTGTTCTGCGCCACGGGCCCATATCAGTTCTAGATAAGATAACATGATTACTAACCAGTAGATACGTTCGAAGTATCATAGTGGCTGAAATATGTAGATCAGAGGCTGACTCAATGCTATTTATTGTACAGACTTTGATATGTCTTTACCTTTCAGGATGTTTTTTTATCATTATTATTTTCAACCTTATCATTCTTACTTTTAAGGTAGAGTTTACAACAAATAAATGTTTTAAAATAGGTAATGCTCTGCAGTGTGGTTTACTGGAGTTTGAGAAAATCAAAACGTTTTGTCACTATCATTATATTCTATAAATAATAAACAATTCTAGGTACTTAATTAACAAACATGTTAGCTAATCTTTGAATATATTCTTCAAACTGGCTTCAGCTAGAACTTTTGCAGTAACGGAATCTGGGTTCTGAGGTGACACTTTTGTGACTTTCGAAGTCTCCTGTTGTCGTTCAATACCCACTGCCGCCGCTGACTTTTCAATCAGCTCACTCTCTGGAACTCCTTCAGCTTTTAACTTATCATACTGTTTTACAAGCCTTTTAGTTTGTGTTTCCGAGTTTGGATTGAGCATATTAACTGATAGCCCATGGCCTTGTGAATGGAATTTTCTGTGAAATAAGTAGAAAATAAATGGTATCTTCATATTGTGATGTTGATTTAGCTATCTTAAATATAAAATAGGCATATTCAGCTCGTTTTTTGCCCTAAAAACTAATACTTACGCTCTTATAACATCTTCCTTGTAAAGTATTTGTCTAATGGGTTTGATTTCTGGATTCGGTCTAGCGAATTTGGGTTCGGTAATAGGGGGAAATGCTTTGTATATGTCGAACCAAAGCGGCCTATCATCTGGTTTGATAGCTCCGCGAGTGACGAGTCCTTCAACTCTGAAATCAATTAGTGCATCTTCATTAGGTACACTTCTGGGGCTAATCAAATTTACAGTCTTTGAGCGAATTATTTTTTTATTTTAGTTACACTTTAGTTTCCCTACAAGTTGTAACTTGTAAGTGATTGTTTTTTTCTACATGTACCTATACCACAATCTCACCATGGTCAGTGATCATGTGGCTGAAGGTAGCAAGCACACAAAGCCAACGAGTTAACTGGCTCTCAAGTGCAGCTGTCAGAACACAACATGCTTCTGCTTGTGTAAGCGCTTGGCAACAGATGTTCAACTTGAGGATGGTAGACAGCCAGGCTGGTACTACAAACTTTGTAGTCACATATATAATATGCGACAATACTACACTACACAATTGATGATGTTATAATACACACACTTTTTATGTCAGATTACTAGGTAGGTACTTCAGGTAGGTAGTGATATTAAAGCAAAAATTACAATATTGAATATGAATGAAGTTTATTAGAAGAAATATAGGTACATTAACTAAAATAGAACAATATTACTTATATTATATTAAATATCATTTTGCATAGCATGAAAAATCGTTCTGCGTAATGTCTCCCATCCACTGCGCTTTGTTTCAGATACCAATTTATGCTGTAATCTTTTAATATCCTCTTCTAATTCATTTGCCAGTTTGTCCGTGTCTGCTCTATGATCTGCTTCCATATCTTCGCACCTAGCAGAAAAACAATGATTTTAGGTCTTTATATAAATTAGGAATCTAGACACAATAAAATAATTAATAGTTACTCTTTTTTATATGAAGCATGTATTTCTTTTAGAGCCTTGAGTTTCTGTTTATGAGCATTTGTAGCCTGTTGAATGCATTTAATGAGTGCCCCTGTGAGGTGCTCTAGTTTCTGCTCATTATCTTTCATGGCATTGTAATCAGCCTCCAATTGATTCAACACTTCAGAGAGACTCTTGAGTAAATTCTCATTTCCCTGTTTTCTGTAATATTACATTCGAACAGTGAATTTCAAACAATAATATTGTTTTAATAGTCATAACCAAACAAGTCTGAGCAACATACCTTGACTCTAATTGCTGGCCCATAACATCTAATACTTTTTGACGAGATTCCTTACAGGCTTCAACATTTGATTCTAGCTTCTTTTTCTTCGCACTAACTTGGTACTGCCCTATCAGTTTTGAAATATCCTGTTCTTCTTCTATAGGTTCAGGTCTTGGACGCTTTGAAGTCTTTTTAGTTTTGGGTGAATCTTTTAAATATTGTGAATTGTTCATGAATTCACTTATCTCTTCAGTTATGAATTTAGATTTAGCTGATTTTTTCAATGAAGACATGTTACAATTTATTACTTTAATAATTTTTAGATTTATATAATGTTGTCACTATATTCATAAAATTTTCACTTTCCCGCGCAAAGCAACTTAATTAGGTTTCCCGCTCGCGTGATTTTTTTTTCACGAATTCGAAATTCGAACAAAATAAAATAGACAATCAAAGTAAGAGACAAACTACGAAGAACCGTTTCATTTGTGACACTCGTAATTTTATGGTTATTATAGTTAACTATAATGTTGTTCTGAATTATGTTTTATTAACTTACCTGCTGAAAATAGTACCAATTCGTTCCAATCTGCTACTCGCCATTTTAATTTAGGTATATAAATGAATTATTAGAAAAGTATATTGTTTTGTTTGAGGTTAGTTATTTTTGGCATGATATTGATAAGTTTGACATTCGTTTTTTTTAAACAACAAACAAAAGTCGGCAAACGCGATACGGCACGGCTGCCCGCCCGCCCATAGATAATACACAAATATCACAGGTATTATAAAAATACGAAAACTAAACTAACTTTTGGTAAGCGGTTAAGTACATACATACCTTCAATGACCACATTGTTAGCGCTACCTACCATTGTACCGTTTAGTAATAGTATAATGTTAATTGGTAACGTTATAAGTCCCTGGCATGTTCATCTGCTTCCTATACAACCAGCCAACAATAAAGGCAAATATAATTGATATAATATAAGGCGTCAAGTTGGCAACTAACTGTATTTTACAGTATATGTTTTTCTGAGTTAAAACTAAAATTAGCTTAACAGCAGATTCAAACTCAATGCTCTTGGTTGTTAGCTGGTTGATAACCGTGCAGCTGCCGAATGATCTGCCTTGCGTAATAAAAAGACACATATTTAATCACTATAAAACCATTTATTTTCAAAATTAATCTAGATCTTAAGTAACACAACTCATTAAAGGCAATGTTTTCCAACCTTACTCTTATTAGTGCAGAAATATACAATTATGACTATTTACAAGAATTTTTTTTTAATGCATGTTACGTGAATAATGTTAAAAGCGATGAAAAATCTTGAAATATTTTTTTTTACAATTTACCGTAGAAGCTAACTGCAAAATACTGTTTTGATAGGAATCTGTGGTATGAGATTCAAAAGCATATTTGCTATGATTGGGAGCGATGTTTTCTAAAACACCTCTTGTCTGCCTGTCGCGTAAGGATGTCGGATACGAAGTTTCTATGTGTAAATACACGAAGGATGTCTTCACGGGCCTCTTGTATACCTTCACACACTATTTTACTCCTTTGTATGTTACCCTGTTAATAAATTGTTTGGTTATTAAAATTCATTTTTAATCAAAATTATGTTATTAACGCTTTTCTGAGACAAATTCACAAGTAAAATGATAAAATTAACAATAATAAAGATAAGTAGAAGATAGTACCTTTATCTCATTATTAATTAGTACACATTTATTTGTTTTGACTTATTTAACACAATAATTGAATAAACAAATAAAATACCTTAAGCAGTTCCAATAGTGTATGAGTATGGGGTTGTAGTGCGGTAAGTGCTCGTCCTGAAGCGTTCTCCAGTACCTTAAGAACGTCCCCCAGCTGGTCACCCACGTCAGACTCTAACGAAACCTATAGATAGCACAAATTATCATAACATCACAAAACAATAAGGTGACTGAAATAATGATTAAGATTGTAACAAGTATGATGATCATCGGTTGCAAATTAAGGTCTACAGTAGATGTGACCGGATAAACTTCGGAGTCCTGGGGGGCAATGGTGAGGATGTGTTACCAGGTCGTCCATCTGCGCGGTGAGATGGTGCACTTTCCAACCGTCGGCGCTGGTGAGCACGTGTCGCTGGGCGGCGATGGCGAGGATGTCTCTGGCGCGGGGCTCGCGGCGGCGCACGTCGGCGGGACGCACGAAGTGCAACGCCGTGCCGCGCCATCCACACACGTAGCTAGAGCTCAGCAACGGACCTGGAAAAATGTGATAACAGCATTTACATTTTCTACAGGGGTGCTATTCTGTAAGGCAATATCACAAGCTCGACGATGAATTCGACGCTGTCACTGTACTTTGTCTGTATCGTTTAATAAGCTATCACGTATCACGTGAGAAGTCCGTTGTACGCGGCATCGTTGCGCGAGCTCTTGACGAATAGCATAGCAGGTCTGGCTTTCAATATTAGAGTACCACTGGTGCTGGGTAGCCCTCTTCCTTTAAGATAGGCTCCAGCTTGGAGTCGATCCCGTGGTGGTTATATGACCAGAAGGTGAAGGTAGACACCAAAATAAATCTCAATAGAAACTCTAGGAGAAAAGACGTGTGACGCAGAAAATATCAACATAATAATATGTTATTTATGTTCCTGAACTGGCTTGATGCTCATAGCATTAAAATATATTAGTAAGATATGAAATAACTAACGTTTTGGAGGTGGAGTAAACGAGACCGGGGATGGCGCTCGCTGCGGCTCCTCCGGCTGGTACTCACACTGCCGGACTTCATTACTTAAGCTGCATACAAATAAACATTTGATAAATCACTTATTATATCTATCTATAATCTTAAATATGTTTAAAGGGAGAATGACTTAAAGGAGAATATACCCCCGCTGTTTCATTACTCTCTTATTTTGGTTTATTATGTAGCTGTAATAAATAGATGATGAAATAATACTGACATTTGTTTTCTGGGCTTCTTCCGCGGCGACAGGTCCGGCTCGTGGCGCGGCAGGTCGGGCTCGTCGTCGGGCGCGGGCGATGAGGACGCGGATATAGTGGTGGAGCCGCCCGACGCGCCCGCGCCACCCGCGCCGCCCACTCCACCCGCCGGCACGTCCTCCCACCCCGTGCCGGAGCTTTCCACGCGGAGACCCATCACGTTCACACTGCTCAGTATGCCCAGGTTGCCCAGACCCCCTCCACCCACCAATTTGCTTGGTGACCTTTTAGTATAACATTCTAAATAAGTATTTTAATACAAAATATAAAAATGTTCACTTATATCCTTTAGAAAGTATAGAAAAGCAATTACATATTTATATATTAAATAATATATTTGAAAAGATTCAATAAATAATTACGAAAGTAAGTATGTACGGCTACGTACGGACATACGCTCAACAACAATGGCTACGTACGGACATACGCTTACACCTCCTGATTCGCCAAATATATTTGAAGTTACAATGTGTATTACTTAATAGTAGTACTAATGTACTAAACTAAACCAACAAGGAATTAATAAAAAAAAATGACCGCATCTTATTCATACCCATCAATATCTCGTTTACGCAGTATGGACGGCCTAGGTTGTATTTGTGCAGTCGCAATGGAAGCCGCAGCCCCCCCGGCCGCCGCCGGCGACGCCCGCGGCTCGGGGGAAACAGCCACTGTGTTCACTACACTCACTGTTCATCAACACAATACAATTACTTTTATGGATATGAGGTCTTGGCCAAGAGTCAATTAGTAAAAACAGTCGAGAAGTTAACAATATTATCATAATTTTAAATATGGATGCATGGATAAATTGAAAAAAATTTGTCGATGTTTCGGTAGAGCTGGTTCCATTCTAGGCTAGTGTGTCTACCACTTCCGGTCACTTACCACAGTGCGATTGTGGGCATATACAAGACTTACTCAAACTAAATTCAAAACTTCTTTGGGTGCAATCCTAAAACATTTAAAAAAAAGCAGAATAATTTTTAAGTCTAATTTTAAACACTACATACAAGTTATATTTAGAGGCATTGAATACAATATATAATGGAGGAAGGATAAATGAATATGTATATCGTTTACCTTGTGTGGGCAGTTGCAGTTGTTGCGGCGATGCGTGAGCGTAGGGCGTGAGGGGTCGCGGCACAGTTTGTTGTTGGTGTGGCGCGTGCGTGGCGACAGTGGTGAGTGTGGCGAGCGGCGCGTGCGCGGCGTGGCCGTGGCCGTGGCCGTGCGCGGGCCCGTGCCCGTGCCCGTGCGTGCCGCGCGGCACTTCGTAGTACAGCTGAGCCGGCGCACTGTTGCCCACTACGCCGCGGACGCCCACGCTCGCTACCCCCACTACCTAATACAATACACGAGGATCATTATATTTATTATATTGACCCCGATTTTCTTGCTTAACTAATTTAATCTCACTAAATTACTTCAAATGTTTATTTCAACGTAATTTTAATCGCCTTATTTACTGTGCAAGTCTAATTCCCTCTAAAAGACAACATATTCCTAATCTACAAGTTTCAAGCCAATCTAGACTTAAGGCATCCAACTCTAGGGATTGGCATGCAATTCCAACATTGCAATCATACAAAGTGTCCAAAACGGCATCCGCTCCGTGGTTTCTACAAAACGGCTCCAAACGGCTACAAAATGGAGTTCTCCATGAACAACTCAACCAGAACACAGTTAGTGACGAGATTAAGCAGTAATCGACTAACTATAAACAAAGACTAGCTACTCATCCACATCCCCTAGCGGCAGACTGACTGACTATCAACCATCCAAATACACTCAAAAGAAATCACATTGTCGAATTGGATTTTAAGTGGAAGGAGAAAAAGATAATGGGCCGATTCTCGCACGAAATTGGACGCTCAACACATCTGCTTAAAGTTTGAGAAGTGATTGCAGGTAAAAAAAAAACTGTTGTAATATATACCTTAGCGGGTTGGAAGTTCCGTTGAAGAAGCGGTAACGGTCGCGGTGCTTGGATGGCAGTACTGCCTCGGCCTACACCCGCCACTACGCCACCCGCTACATAAACATACATAATATAGTCAGATTTAAGTTTTTGTAGAAAATTGCATTGATTGAGCATGCATCATGGAGATCCTTGGGGAAGGCCTTTGTCCAGCTGTGGAAGTCTTTCGGCTGACATGATGATGAATTCATATTCACATGTCAATTCAAGAAAGCTATTTATTGTATTGTGCAGTACTGTGTATAAATATTATAGAACTGAATCAAAATTACTACCATTTTCTTTCATTGGTGGTCCTGCTGGTACTGAACATTTTCTTCTGAAATATTCTAAAACCTGTGATATTTGCTTACTTACATAATGATACATAGTTTTTACAAACATAAACACTATATCTATATATGAGACAAACTGCAACATCTAAGATGGTTGAGATATTTTAATGGTCAACTATGCCCATTTGTTAGGTAACAATTGACTTACAGTTCAACACAGATGTAGTAGGCAGTGTGACAATGGTAGAATGAGGCGTAGAGAGTGATCCAGGCTGTGACACAGGCGTCGCGACACGTGGGGCGGTACCGCGACCACCGTACACTAGTGCGCCGCGACCGCCGCGACCATTACTTGACCAACCACTGCCTGTAAACATAACATTCTTACATTTCAACATTCACAAAAGTAATGCCATGTAAATCCGATGACAATACTCAATATAAACTGCGTTTCATATCTATCAAACTTTCCAGTAGCAGGGCTGCTGGAAGAAATTTCAATTAGAAATAAGCAGTCCCTTTGTGACTCTGTATCTGTTTTCTTTTCTCTTTACTTTTCTGTGTGTGTACATAAATAAATAAAATGAAAGTGTGACTGACTGATCTATCACCATATAGCTCAAAGCACTGGACGGATTATTCTGAAATTTGGCATACATATAGTATTATAACATTTATGACATAGGCATCTGTTAAGAAAGGATTTCTGAAAAATCAATGCTTAAGGGGTACAACAGTGGATCGCGGGTGAAGTCATGGGGTAACACATAAATCATATTAAGCATGTCAAAAATAATACTTATTCAGCTTTTTAAAGACTCTTTTCTCACACCCGCTTGAAAAATTGACCTATATAACAAACCTTGTGTCCCTAATGGCTGTGTAGCAGGAGCTACAGGACGGACTGCTAGTGAAGCACCTGCAGCTAGACCCCGTGGTACATGGCTTGTGACACCCACATTCACCCCCTTGCTCACAAGCACACTACCAGCGTTGCTCACATTCACATTAGACAGTAAAGCTATGGAATAAGAAAGTGATTAGAGAAATACAACAGCTTTTGATTACATGAGGAATAAATACATGAAGCCTTTTTAATAACAATTTAATTACCTGGCCTAGTATTATGATGTGGTAAAGGTGGAAGAACTCTCACAGTAGGTGGTAATGTACGGACTGTTGAATTAACAACAAGATTACCCGCTCCACTAACTAACTGGCCACCGACACTCATTACTTGTGTCCCACTTGAAGATGAAACAACACCTGCTTGGTTACCTGTAACTATGTTACTAGCATTTGACACCTGAGCTGATAGCTGAGTGCCTTGACTTATTATCTGTGTGGCAGGACTCAAAATCTGTCCAGTAGCAGTTATCAACTGTGACTGAGATATAATTTGTGTACTTGGACCAATTAACTGTGACCCTTGGCTGACAATCTGTGTTCCTTGCAAGATTGGAGGTCCACTTACAATAATTTGAGGCTGAAATATAAAAAGATTATGAAAATAAAACAACAACCCCTTATTCTAGTCTAACTCCAACTACATGTTGATTGATTGAACAATCTATACCATAGGTTCCCAACAGGGCTTATCACCCCTTGTGGGTGCTGGAGCTTTTTGCGGGGGGCCGGTAGAGGGTCCAAAGCAAATCCTAGGCATTATAACAGTTAAGGAGGTGGTCAGTCGTCAACCTAATTAGAAGTTTTATATTGAATTATTTTGAATATACATCTATTTTCATGAAAAAAAAAAAAACATTTTATCTAGCCATCTAAGATATTAATTTATCTTATATTATATATGTGAGCCAAATGGAGCTTCACTGTTTTACTAATGGCATAATAATGCACTGGAATTTCTAGTTGTATGTGATACATGTTGAAGTTTTATGAGTGAAAAATGGTAAAAGGCAAAGAAGGAGGTACCTGTGAAGAAACGCTTGGCGAAATGATTTGTGCTAGTCCAGGACGCATCAGGGCCGATCCAGCGTTAGCGTGGGTAATTAGTTGACCGGAACTAGAAGTCTTCGGTTGGCCAGGGATTAAATGTGCCATTTTCACTTCAGTATTTGAACCGCTCTTGACGATAGTCATTTTTTGAGGCGCTAAATCAATTGGATACATTTTACCACTTGTTACCGATCTATCGTTTTCTAGATTGCCACTCATTTTCTCGTTGGTTTTAACAACTACACATCAATAAAATTTCATTCACTTTTTACCCCTACATAACATTTGTCAACAAATGTTTGTGAATCCATAAAACAAATCAAACGTAGCACACTTGTTCTGTACAACTTTTGGTGTGATTTGAATAATATACTCTTTGCTGTACAATAGAAATACCTTTTTTAACTTTCGCTTGCTGCCAAAACTACATTTGGGCTTTTTAGTCTGAAACATGCAGTGTTGCCAGGGCCTTTGAGTCATAAGTTACGTTTCGTTTCCTCAAATGTTTTGCTGCAAAAGTTACATTACTGTATTTTTTTTACCGACAACGACGACATCTCGGCAAGTAGGAACGTGCGCGCACCCGCTGAAGAAAAATCAAGTTTAAAATATATCCCGGATACTTTTCATTTGGTAGTGGCGTTTTCCATTCAGAGCCATCTCTCTCTGAGTGCGATATCGAGAGAATAAAGTGAGTTTTAGGTGCGTTCAATTGAAATGCGTTCTTAAAATATATGCAATAAAAATCTAGTTTAACAAATCAAGAACAACAAGTTCTTAAAAGTTATGAAACATAAAAATTACTTATATGTTACGCGAGGGAGTCAAAAGTTACGAAAAATTTAAGAAATGTTACCTTCTGGCAACTCTGGAAACATGCCATGGTTACTGGTTAGGGACATAAATAAAAACCATAGTAACGAGAAGACGCGAGAGATCGGAAGGGGGAACGTTCGGTTTGAGCGCGAAATTCAAATTTTATCACGTTTCTTGAAAATTGCAGCTCAGTTATAGGTCGTAAGTTATCAACATGTTATTTGCGAGAAGAATGGTAGTATATTTACTGATTAATAACAAAAGAAATCATCAACATATTCCTCCAAGGTATATTAGTAACATTTTCATGAAATAGTCGTATATGTCAGTCAGGGTCCTTGTTTGACGAAGCAGCCAGAGTCACCTGAATTGGATTAATATTTGCCCTCATGAATTCATTCTGATTCATTCAAGCTTGATCACATCTCTACCTATACAAAAAAAAATTGTTTGTGATCACTATTTTATTTCACAAAGAAGAAACAAAAAAATGTTTATTTTGTTTATGGTACGCCATGGCGGACGATATTGGTGACGGTGATTTTTTGGACGAAGATATACAAAAATTTAATAATGAAAGGCGGAGTAGTAAGCAGTGGGTCAAACTTAACGTTGGAGGAACATATTTCCTAACCACGAAAACGACATTATCTAGAGATCCTAATTCATTTTTGTATCGATTAGTTCAAGAGGACAGCGACTTGATTTCGGACAGGGTTTGTACCTTTTAATTTTATCATTGTCCTTTTGTATGGTAATGAGTTCCTCCTTATTTGTGATCCCAAATAATACGTGATGTTTTTTTTTAGGATGAAACAGGTGCTTATTTAATAGACAGAGACCCGACGTATTTTTCACCAGTACTAAATTATCTTCGTCACGGTAAACTGGTTATCAACAATGATATTGCAGAGGAGGGAGTATTGGAGGAAGCAGAATTTTATAATATAACAGAGCTCATAAGATTAGTTAAAGAAAGAATATGCTTAAGAGAACGAAGACCTTTGAAAGATTCAAAAAAGCATGTTTACAGAGTGTTGCAGTTTCACGAAGAAGAGTTGACTCAAATGGTTTCCACCATGTCGGATGGTTGGAAATTCGAGCAATTAATTAATATTGGCTCTCAATACAATTATGGCAATGATGAACATGCTGAATTCCTGTGTGTTGTCAGTAGGGAATGTGGTAGTTCCCTCAACAGTAATGATATTGAACCAACAGACCGTGCCAAGGTGCTCCAACAGAAAGGCTCACGCATGTGAGTGTTCCCTGCACACATGTTTCAATGATGTTTTTGAGACTGTCAGTTCAGTGTGAAATGTGTACATAAGTATTTATAGAGTATAAACAGTCTGGTACTTGTCGTTTCTATTCCTAAACTTGTCTTTTAAATTATCCAAGGCTTGTTATAAATATGATGTTTGGATTAGTCAATTGAGTGTTAACTAAGGCCCAATTGCACAAACATTTTATAACACTAACCCATGGGTTAAATATGGCTTTGTGACAGAGTTTATGTAGAGAATCTGTCAAATTTACATATTTAACCCATGGGTTAGTGTTATACTTCATGGAGTGTGTAAATTAGATAAATACTCAGTTTATTAATGTAATGTTAGAAAAAAAAAACTAGAATGTAATTCTGTTGTTTGTAATAATTCTAGCAAGAACTTATAAATAAAAATGTATATGAATATACAGTAATGCAGTAGACACAAAGGCATATACAGTCCAGGAAATTGTTGTATTCTTTCCTGTTAGTAATTATTATGAAGGCATTGTTCTGATTAATGCAATGCTAAACTATTTTGGTTTTATGTCCAGAATTAAAGTTTTTAAAAGTCATTAAGATATATGTTCTGTAATGGTTTTGTTTTCTCATTTATATCACATTGTAAATATGTCATTGTTCCTTGGATCTGCACATTAATTCCAGATATTATGCTCATTTACCGAATATAATATTAGACATATTATTCCATTAAAATTGTATTATTTTTAGAAAGAATTGGATAATTGTAGAGTAAATAATAATTCATTTTGATGATACCTTTATTTCACTGAATAAGTAAACAATTGACTGAAAACGTAATGATTTGACACGCCTTCACTTAACACTATTATTAGTTACTACGTTAATCAATTTCATAACTACATATATAAAACTATAACACGATGTTTTAAAAAAATAAACATTAGCACTATTTAAAACTTATTAAATTAGACAATTTATTATAAAATATTGCATTAAATACAAGTTAACAAGAGAATCTTCACTAGATACTCTTATGTAGAGATAACATTGTTATTATCAAAATACAGAATTATTTCACACACTTTGTAAGGCAATGGGGGTTTATTGTTGTTTATATTTATGAAATTAAAATCTAGTTTAATTATGGTTTTGTCAATTTTAGTTTAGCACCAATCTGCCATGTAAGTGAAGTCTTCAAACATCTTGTGATCTGTAACACTGAGTGGACGCGGTTCTTTGGGCGGAGTGAGCACTGCTGCCTCTGAAGTAAATTCGCTGTCGAAGTTGCTCACGTCCTCTAAATTATTTATAGTTGGCACAAAAGGTGGTTTCACTTTGCGAAGCAGTAGTTGCTCCCAATTAACATTTCGGAAGAAAGCCTGTTTCTTCACGTCTTCAGCATCTCTTTCTGAAGATCCCAAACGCCTTTCTGGGTTTTTCCTTAATAAACGGCGCATTAATGCGATTGCTTCTAAAGATAAAGTTCTGGGATAACGCACTTCGTCATTAACAATAGAGTCAAATACTTCGCCTTCATCCTCCCCTGGAAAGGGTGACTCACCCACTAACATTTCGAATATTAAAACGCCGAGCCCCCACCAATCCACAGCACGTGTATAAGACGTTTCTGTCAACACTTCTGGAGCGAGAAACTCAGGCGTCCCACAAAATGTGCCAGTGCGATCTCCCCACCCCATCCCCTCTTTACAAAGACCAAAATCAGCAATCTTGACATAGCCGTCAGTATCTAGTAGCAAGTTATCTAACTTTAAATCTCTATAAATAATGTTGTTTTCATGTAAATACTGTAGGCCTAATACTACACAAGCTGCATAAAATACTGCCCTAGGTTCAGTAAACACATCAGCATGTATATGCATCATAAGATCACCACCAGCTGCATACTCCATGACAAAACATACATGTTGATCGGTTTGGAAACAGGCAAATAAGTTTACCAAAAATGGGTGTCTGATTGCATTAGCTACCTCAAAAATCCTCTTTTCTGATAATAATGAGTCAACTTCATCTCTTGCTATTATATCACCTTTCTTTAAAGCTTTTATTGCAAAATATTCATTAGTAGGTTTGTACTGACCAAGAATTACTTTGCCGAAATGTCCTCTACCAAGTACACTCAACAACCTGAAGCTTTCCATAGACATTTCTCCAGATAGTCTTCTGGGGTCTTGTTCTTTACCAACAGTTTCTATAACTGAAGATGACCGGGATGAGGATAGTCGCATATTACTTGTAACCTCAACAATTTGATCTTCATTACTAGGAAATTCAAGAACCAGTTTGGGTGAAGGTGAAGGTGGATATTCCACTAATGGGGTGTCACAAGATGGCGTATGTGGTTCTTTTGTAACATAATTATCTCTAGTATATGAATCTTCTAAAAATGCAAATGCTTCTTGAAGTTCTTTTTCCATCCTAAGGGTAGAAACATTAGGAGGTGGTTGAAGAGGCAGAGTTGGCTTTGGTGGAGGAGTGACAGGTGTGTGTGTAGTTATTGGAGTGGAAGGTAGACCTAAGGGTCTAATCCCAGCCATACCTCCAAGTGTAACATTCGGATTTTCAAGCTCTCGATTATCAAGTGATGTAGATTCAAAACTGTGTTGCTGTTGATTTATATGTGCTGTTTGAATGTTTTGTATTGATGGTGATGAGCGCTTTAATAGTCTTCCTAGAACTACAGCAGGAATATGCATATCGCCATAAGATGGCCTGGGAATATTTTTTCCTTGCTGTTTGAAAATTTTCTTTTGGCGTTGAAGTTTAGGTTTCCTTGATATAATTGGATTTAAAAACTTGATCTCTGCAAAGAGAAGGCCTTGAGGTTCAAGTTCCAAGGCCATGCCATGTCGAATATCATCTATAAATTCCTCCAATCTTAGAAACTTTACAGCACAAAGGCCACGCCAATCTTTCCAATGAATACCAATTTCAAGTTCTCTGGATTTGTCTAACTTCATGGTGAACCTGAAAAAAATAGTTTTATTTTAATGTTTCGATTTGTTTATTTGACAAGCCTGTCGGTGTAGAGGTATGATTTCTGATATTTTAGAGCAACCTTATCAATTAATTTTATTTATGACATGGTAATGCAAAGTAATAAATGTCCTATGTATACAAATTACTGGAACAGTATAAATAAATAAATGAGTTTTAGACATGACAAGAAGGTATCATTTATTTTAATACCAGAGATGGCAACATGGGGCTGTTTGAATATATAGTCATATTACAAATATGTACCTAAGGCATGTTGATAAGATAATGACTAATAGGTAAGTTGAGAAATCATAAAGATTATAATACAAGGAAGCATAGATACAGGTCAATTCTATTAGTTGTAAAACTGTATCCATGCCCTACAATGTTTATGAAATGGCTAATGTACTCTCAGTACGCAAACTTTTTATTTATCAGTGTGTTCGTAGATACCACAGAACAGCTCCATTGCTGGAACTCCCAAACAAACGACGGAAGCGATACCCAATCCCACAAGTAAAAAGAAAATTTGCGCAAATGCATTACAATTCAATTGCACCTAGACTATATAATAAATTAAATGATATGTACGATGTAAGTAATATTTCCAGTTATAATCTAAAATATAAAATAAAACAATGGTTAAAACAACTAGATTATATGGATACTGAGAAACTACTTGTTATTGTAAACTAAATAAATTAAACACCCCTCTCCCCACACACACATACACACACACACACACACACACACACACACACAAACAGATATTGATTAGAAAAATGTTGGTATTATTTGTAAATTCTTTTCTTTTTTGTTTTTGTTTAATCAAATAGATTCAAGGCAAGTGTTGGGTGGGAACTGTCTTCTGACACACAGCTCACGCTAGTTTGGAAGACAGGGCTGCAATATGTTTATGTAATTTGATTGTTCAATAAATGATTTTATTATTATTATTATTATTAATGTTATATAATTATAAGCAATTAAAACAGAGTATGTATAATCAATGTACCTATGGTATCAATGTGGTTGGCTTACCTCTGATCCCAGGCTTGTTGAGAGCATGGTCTCCAGCTAGTCTGAGCTACAGTATGGTTGTCAAGTTTCAATACAGCCATTATTTCATTACTTATGTCTTCTTTAATGCTGTATGTGTATTTCATTGAATTGCGAATTGTAACACCTTTAACAAATGATTTCAAATCTGAGGGGCTAGCCAGTGGATCACGTCTACTACGACCAGGAACATCATCTAGCAAATCTTGACAACCCATTAACCTCACTTCCAGTGTACCAGTAACTTGTACACATGGGCTAATCATGGGAGCTGGAGATAAAAACTGATTTCTGGGTCCACTTGCTCCAGTCAAGCTTACATAACCAGGACTAGAACCAGTGCTACGTAATTCATGCCCTAATTCAATAAATGCTGCACTTTCAGCAGGGAGTTCTTGTCTACGCATATCTAGTGATCTACGTAGCAAATCTAGTTTCTGAGTTGACTCAAGTAGACTTGTTTGAGCTTCCTGTAATGCTTTTTTGTCAGTTACTTTCTTGTCACTTTGTAAAAGTCTGATAGCATTCTTAGAACCTTCCACAACAGCTGCTTCTATACGGAGACGATTCCTCAATTCAGCAATTCGTTCATCAAGCAATGCATCTACACCACTTATATCTGAATTTCTTCCATCACCATTGGCCCCTGCATTGTCCCCTTTTTGTTGTTTACTTAACTTTGAAATTCGTAATTTTAAATACTCAATCTTATCTTTAGAGTCTGCAAGCATCTGATGAGCTTCAGCCAGAAGCTTCTTATCCCTGGATTGGTTACTGCTGCTAATGCTTTGTATCATGTTCTCTGCACCTTGCTTTACTTTAAGTTCAATATTTAGCTGCTTTTCGAGGGATGCGAGTTTTCGGTCAGTTGTGGCCTCACCCAGTTGTCTTTGCTGTTGAGCAGCTTCAGAAGCCAAAATAATTTCTTCATCATAAGAAAGGTCCTCAGGCGATGTGGGTGTAGACTGACCGCGTGACAACAAAAGCTGGGACTCCAGCTCCTGCAAGTCAGATTTGAGTTCATTGAGTTTTAAGTTAGCTTGCTTCACTATATTGGCAACATCAGATAGCGATTTTCTGTCTGTAGCTACTTCTCGCAATTTCTCTGCGCCTTCCTTTATTTTGAGTTCTTTACGTATCTCCCGTCGTATGACATCCTTGAGCTCCTCCAACTTAGACGGCAAAGCTATTTCTGGAATACACTCAGTCTTAATTCCGTACTTGACACCGAGCTCGTGCAGGACCGGGTGACGGATATAATCACTGTGGTAGTAACCTGGGTCTGCCATAATTGAGGATGCACAGTCTAACGTCAGTTAACCATAATTATGTGGGAAAATATCACTACTATTGCTTTTAGATCACAAACGGTAGGTTGATGTATAATGTCTCACAACAGGAATACTATTTGATGTTATACATAAAAGCATTATGTTAAAGCTTTTAATTTAAATTTTAAACTAAAATAAATCACAAAACAAAACAATTTGTACATGTACTCGACCAACAAATCGACGAAACCTACCATTATGCCATAGACTATGATTATTAAGCTCTTTGACTACGATGACGTATGCCATGAACAAACTATCTGGATTTTTACTTTTTTGATTCAGTATCCTTCCCTTTACTTTAAACCAACTTACACGTAAATACTACTGAACGTGTTTGGATGAAACTTAGCACATAGATAGATCATGTCCTGAAATAAAATATAAGATCCGTCGGGAACGCGGGTCAAAAATGCAAAAAAAATCCGTATAAATGGGACCAAAAACGTTACTAAAGAACGTTACCAGTTACAATTTTTAACCCTTTCATTCGTCTTTCTAATAAAGTAATATTGTACGGGTATGGTATGTACAACACTAGCTTGCTACTACTATATTCTGTGCTACTACTCAGTAATCTGTACACTACACAGTCGAGGTCGAAATTGACTTTTAGCGGGAATCGGAAAGTATTTGATTGAATATTACCGGTAGGTAGCAATAATGAACAAGTCTGAAAAGTTTTAATTGAAACAGCCACTTAGATTAGAACTTAAATAGTCTTCATATAAGGTGAATGCTCAAGGTAAGCCGCGAAATTTAAATTTGATTACGTTTTTTGCTCAGTAATAAGTCGTATTACTAAGATATATTTGAGGGAAAAAGTCACGTTTTATTGAAATGCAAAAAATATATATAATAGGGAGACATATATTTTGTTATTAATCAGAAAATATGAATAGAATAGAATATTTATTGCAACAATGAAAACAAGGTATTTGGCGATGGCCTCAAACCAAAATACCTGTATCTTGGGGTCCAGTACTAGATGGCATTACATTGCGCAGTGTGCAGTATAGTAGGAAAATAAAACAATTACATAAATTAAACCCACATAAAATTAGTGATCTTAAATTTTGACTAAAGTATAATTATATAATAAAAATTAATCAAACCAAAACTAAACGAAATCCCATATTACGAGCGAGGAAAAAATTAATTTTCTGAAAAAATATCGATATTTTATTTAATATTTTGATAAATCGATATTTTTTACCCCAGCCTATGTACTATTCTGTGACAGGACCACAGACAGGACAGGCAGTGGGCAGGCACTGCATAGGGATGGCGATTTTCTCCGAAAAAGATTGATTCTTAAAACGATTTGATTCGAAACCTGATCACCGATAATCACTTTTATCGTTTTGTATTTTACTTTAATATCTAAGTCAAAGTGAGCAAGAATAAGCTTTTACATTAAAATGTTTGGATACTAAATACTGAAAAATACAATTTTATTGAATAATAATTTTGCTACTATACGTTTAATTACTACACTAAGTAACAAAATATTATAGCATTCTCAACGAATCAAAAAATCTAATTTCAATTTTCTAGTTACTTAATATCGATTAAAAAACCATTTTCTAGGCCCTAAAAACAATTCTTCAATTAATCGAACCAACTACTTACTAATCTGTGAATCGAACTTCAACTAGCACTGCACTAAGGCCGATAGCGATGCAAATCGAGTCTTGAGTTCGACTTTCACTTCCTTTCCTTTACGATAAAATCTACTAGTAATAGGCCTTTATTTTCGAATAATGGTTACCGTAGGAAGGCTAGTTTTTACTTTTTAGAGTGTAATTCATTTAGTTGATAGAAAAGCAAAGTACCCAAGTACCAATACGAGCTGTCAAAAGGTGCCAGTAGCAGGCGGAAATATATCAGCTGTCATATTTACGAAAGCTGGGTCACCGTTTTGATGGAAAAATAATGCCAGTAAAAGTTGATATAACTCCTCCGCCACCAGCTAACTCAAAACAGCCAGGCGTAACGAAATCTCTGCTTTATAACGGCTCCAAATTTCAAGGGCATCAAAAAAGTAAAGGCAACTCTTATGAGGTCGAAGTGGTTTTGCAGGTTAGTAACAAAAACAAAGTTAGTACGCAATTATTGATACAATTTGATAAATTTCTTTATTCTATTTGCTATGATTCCATAGTAGATTCATACACAATAATTTATTATTGAATTAGTGAAAAAAATGGAAATTGGTTATATAAATAAAGAAATGAGTTAGAAATTGTAATACCTACTTGTATTTGTATTAGCTATTTATATAATTAAATCTACTTTTATAGCATGTTGATGAGGAAAATTCGTACCTTTGTGGGTACTTAAAAATTAAAGGTTTAACAGAAGAATTCCCTACACTGACAACATTTTTCGATGGTGAAATTATATCAGCTAAGTACCCTTTTCTTACACGAAAATGGGACGCTGATGAGGATGTTGATAGGAAACATTGGGTAAGCATATTGTAGTTTCAGTATGTTTTATTTAAGCAAAAATAAATAAATAAATATGTATTAATATTGATTTCTGATATTTCAGAGTAAATTTGACTTATTTGTACCATATTTAAAGACATTTAACTCGGATTCATTTGACTATGACTCTCTTGCCAAGGCTGACTATGTATTTATGAGGTGGAAAGAACATTTCCTAGTGCCAGATCATACAATTAAGGATATCAATGGTGCTTCATTTGCTGGTTTCTATTATATATGCTTCCATAAATCTGCAGCAACTATAGAAGGCTATTATTATCACCGAAGTTCAGAATGGTGAGTGTCTTATCATGTTTAAAGTAATATTGTTGGTGTATATAAATAAACCAGTTTGATAATGAAAAATGTTATAGAAACCGTACTTTTCATAATTTTTGACATTGTAAAATTGTTGGTTTTTCCTGACTTAATATAAACTATTGTATATGTACTTAACTATCTTGGCGAAATCTGTATTCAAATATATTACATAGAATGTTAATATAGATTATGTGACTAGTTGTATTTATATTAATTTTCAGGTATCAATCTTTGACTTTAAGTCATGTTCCGGAACACAGCATCCAAATTTACGAGTTCAGATGAAATTACTGTGTGGAAACTGTCAAATTTGGATTGGTATTTGTGTCCGTTAGTACTTACTTGTTCTTAACTTCACTCAGTAAAAAGACATAATGATTGTCGATGTTAAGTTTCTTCAATAATATAAGAAAAAGATGTCAGGGCTAATAATAACAGTTTCACTCAGATCAAAAACAACCCAGTATCTAATATAATTTTAAACATGAATTATGCATAATGTCATATTCTGTTCTTGCATATACTTCAGTGGCAGTATGACTATGTATACGCTGTATAGCTGTGTTCAAATATGGATAGAAAGATTAAATGTTGCCAACTAATAACTTGTCTTGTGTACAATAGTATAAGTTGTGTGCAATATAAGACTTGTGTTTTAGGAATGTGATCCTGACGCTTATGTGCTTACAATGTAAATTATGATGTATATTTTTCTCAATAGTACTATGTAATATTATTGTGATATTTTGTACAAATTATTCTTTTGTAAGTAGATTATTACATTTGATCACCCAATTTATTGTAAATGCATATTTTATAGTTGTTCTTTAGTTGATCTCTTCATGCTAACTGGATTTTGAAGTATGTGCAAGTGCAGTGACACATATTTAATTGAACAAGGTAATATTTGACGCGAAACCTACAGGTAGGAATTATTAATTCAAACAATGTTATTGATAAAATTGAATATTTTTTTTCAATAAAATATCATACAGTGAATTTTTGACTTTTATTTTAGGAAATAATTAAAAATGAATAAAACTACCATTGGTTTAATTTGATTTCATTTTTAATGTAACACATTCACTATTTACAATAAAATACTGGCATTGATAATTTCTGATATTTCAAATTTGAGTAAACAAGCGAAATTTTCAGATTTAGATAACATACATATTATACATCATATTTTTAAATTTGATACATAATTCATTAGTATATACTCTACTTGACTAATTCTTAAAATATTTGTACAATAGTTATTTTTGATATTTGTATAATATTAATATAGGTAGAAGTTTATTTTAGGATAATATACATTTATGCATTAATATAGTAAGCATTAGACGTCGTACGGAACTAGTTCAAGTACAAAAAGCGGCTACAGTTTAAAATGAATTAAAACACATATTTTGCAGGTAATTTAATGTTTAAATGAGCTTTTAAATCACGCCGTTTTTGTACTTATTATTGTAATCGTATGATAATAATGCATGGTCGGTCAATGTCAGATGTTTAGTTTGATATTAACCATATATTGTGAATAATGCTACCACACTGGTTTAAAAATGAGTTCTTGAAAGCTTGTTTTAAAAATATTTAAAAAATAATAATTTTCTATTAAAATAATGTCAAAAGTACAGCCAAGTAAACATTCTGCTTTTACATAACATTGTGATAGTTATACATTATAATTCCGCTCATAATGTGTATGTAAGTAAATGGCTACATTATTCGACTCATAACTATTAATTTGATTTATGTTATAAACAGTAAGTACCTATATAATTGAGAAGGTGATGATAAACGTGACTAGCCGTCTATTTAACTTATGAGTGAGTACATTTGCAATCAGAATTTGTATAAGTAGGTATTAGTTATTGTACCTATCTAGTAAATAGATTAGAAAAATATGTTTAACTCGTCTAGGTACCTTCTAGATAGGTCGCATAGTAAGTTTATTATGTGATAAAAAAAACACTTAAACTAAGCTTTGGTGGGATCATTTATGTGTAATGTTCGGTAATGTAAGTATTTATTCAGCCCTTATGAAGAAATTAATTAATGCGTTAACTAGTTGGCACAAAGTTTTGTGAATATGGAATATGCGGCTCGGCAGTTTAAGTTTTTGATAACGTGATGGTAGTATGGGGTGTATAGTAAAAAAAAAACTATACGGCTGGCCGTGGGAAGCCAGCAGAAAAAAATAATAATATTCGAGTTTGCATTTACGCTTAAGTATTTTTAGGTGGGTTTCTAGTGTCCGATGTTACATTTGGTTATTATGTTGAACTAATAATACGAACATATACCTACTAACTATTTCTACACACGTTATAAACACAAAACATCAAGTTAGCTTCGCAGAGTAACGATTTGCTCTTTGAAAGGTTAAGTGGCAAGCCAGTGCCAATTTTGTACGATACTTATATAAAACAATACGTTTTGAATACTACTGAACATCAAACATCTATAGAAACAATACATTCACAACGAAAAAATTATATAAAAATATACATCGAATAAATATTAATCATCGGTTATTATTATTTCATAAAACAATTTACAATAACATAAGAAAACAACGAATAATACTATGTGAACAATTCTAGCTGTAAAATATAATAAAACACTTAAAATAGAAAATATGTACAGAACTTAAAACATCTAACAAAAATTAACTTAACTATGACTGTAATATTTGGCTTTGAAATAAATAGGCTAATACATTGAAAGCTATGGACATGAAATGACTTCGGAATACTTGGGGTAGGTATAGGTACTTGACACGGCCGACGTTCTACTCCATCGATCGATAGTGAACAATACCACCTAAAAAAATCTATTTTATAAAAATGTTGAGATTATTTTCGTACCTATTTATCTAACGAGTTTTTTTTTATAAGTACCTAATATTTGTTATTAAATAACGTTGGATCACTTTTTCCATAGCTTTCATTATATGTCGTCGGGTAACATCGAATTGTCTAATACGTGAGAAAATAAGCTATCTCTTTGAAGTCCCTTCGCTACTGAACCAATGCCTTAAACCGAGGAGGCTGTAGAGGTCTTGGTTGTTGGTATGAGATCGCATCGGGTTGACGTGATGTTGGGCCATTCTGCGTATGTATCCTTTGAGTTGTTCAGGGTAAGCTTGTACTCCTGGGTAACCCTCTAAAGGATAGGTATGAGGACGAGCGTTGTGAGGATAAGAGTGATGGTGACGTCTAGGATTTTCGTGTGTATTGTATAGTCCTCCAATTTGATTACGACCAGGCCAATAATCTTGTAAGTGGCGGAATGGATAATCAGGCGGGGGTGTCTGCGAGTGTTGACTCGGCCATGGGTACCGATAGTAAACACCGTTTTTCGGGTAGATGGTATGTGATGGAGTTTGACTCTTATAAGCCAGTTGTAAAGGTACATGAATTGGTGCAGGTGCTACCATTTCCGATAGTTTTGGCTTAATGCGTCGGTGTTGAAGTCTAGTACGGGTACCTAGAACACTATCCTCTCTCATCGCAGTGTCCTTTTGACTTTTGGTAAAATTGTCATCAGTAGTCACTTCAGCATATCGACTTATCAATTTGATAGCTTCACCAATATCAGAATAGTCATTTTCGGGGTTTAGTTTAGTCTGGTCTGCGTCTTTTTTCAAAACGTGTGAGTTAGAAGTTGCATTTAGATTTAGATCGGTGGTGGTGCTATTAATAGATGTTGCATTATTGTGTTCCGCTTGTGAATCCTTTGGGTTTTTATTTTCTTCTGTTTCAGCATTATGGTATTCATTTTCTGTTTTGTAAAGAATTGGGTCAACGTTGACGTGTCCATAAACTAGTTCTTTTTGGCCTTCATCCGTGGTATTCGTATTCGGTGCTATTTTGGTTTCATTCATGTTTGGAGTATCTCGTTTTGGCTTCTCTGGGAAGCTAGTCATTACATCGGGGTTCAATGCATTTGTGCCATCAATTGGAGCTGGGCTCTTGTGCGAATTTTGGAGTTGTAAAAGTTCTAATTCAGCTTCTATGCTAGCGTCACCGTTAGGCTTATTTTCATCTTTCTTGACTAAGTTTGGTTGCTGTTCTTGAGCCTGAAATTTCAAATTTACCTAATATTAGAAATAAAAAAATCATGGTTCAGCACACCGCTCAAGTGTTTTTATTTTGCTTGGATTTTTTAGACTGAATACTGAAGCTACTGTTTATCATCATACTCCCATACTAATATTATAGTATTTTCATTTTATATTATTTTATTAGGGGAACTGACAAGACATAAATTATAAATATTTCGTAATTTTGCCTGCCTCAATAGTAAGTATACCTAAGTACTTAAATTTAAAAATTATTCGATTGTTATTTACCTGTGCATTTGGCTCTTGGCCCTGGAGTGGAGCCGCTTGAGGATCTAATCCTATGGGTATGGATAGTTGCAGTGGCCCTGGTTCGTCCTCTCCATAGTCATAAATGATAGCGTCATTTGGAGGTGCCGCCGTGAACCGAGCGTTTAACTCCTCCAAGAGTATACGCTCGTGCTCATCTCTATTTACAGTCACCACCTGAAAATATAATAATAACCTTTTACTTTTTCTGCAGCTGTTATAGTCTACTGCGTGAGTAAGCAATAATATTATGTTAGGAATGAGAACAACAAGCTGTTCAATATTTACCTGTATGCATCCATTCCCATCGAGTCGTTGACCCTTATCACAATTAAGGGGTGTGATGAAGAGCGATTTCGTGGTGATTCTTCTTGGAGGGGCGTTCTGGTTGCCGTTGTCTGGACTCTGGAGCCAGGATTTCCAGGCTAGCTCGTAGGCTTGTCGATCAAGGGTGCGGTGTGGCGCGCGGGTGGTCGCCACTGGCTTGGGCGACTCAGTTGTGGACTCCGTCACCGCCTCCGTGCCCGCTCCTTCCTCTGCCGCGCCAACCAGTGCACACGACACCAGCAATAACGTCGTCCACGTATACCACATCGCAAACACCTGTTGATAAACATTCATTGATTTTAATTTGCGCTGCACGCGTTTCTGTTTAAAACAAAAGAAGGTCAATAATATTTATAATATTATTAATATTCCATATAATATTTTTTAGGATTTTAATTGATGAGTATGGAACCGTGTACCTACTAGTGTGATATCATTTGGATCAAGGTTCGGCTTTGGGTGGTATCCATTAGTTCAATTGCTTGGGTACAAATCGTACGTGTATTCAGTGGAAATCTACTTCCATTGATACTTCAGGCCGTGCCTATCATGATTACAATGACGATTCGAAAATATTATGGTGCTCCAACACAATATCAAGTTAATCAAGTTATTATTAGAACTTTATAACTTTTGATACAATTTGTTAAAAAAAAGTTAGACAACAAAATGAAATGCATGTCTAACGTTTATAACTGCTGTGTGATAGATAGATAGATAGATAGATAGTATAATAATTACATAACTAAGTGGCTTAGTAAATAATACCTAGTGATCTATTAAAAAGTGAGTTAATTCTTCTCTAACAGGGGAACAAAAAGGTTGTGGTCCGGATACTACAAGCATATTAATAAACAGTTGGCCTCGAGGCAGCCCTGACGCCCTTTATTCCTCAAGAAAGTGAAAGCAGTAGAATTAAATTTAAATGCCTACATTACCTTCAAATTTAAGTGTAGTGCATTTATTTTATCATACTCCTATACATACCTATCTACCAGTAGAAGCGTTGATTAAATCTGACACCTTCATAATTTCCGTAAGGTAAATTTCAAACGTCTCCAAAGAAAGTTAAAGAATATCGCACTATACGTTTTAAATATACATTCAAATAAGATGTTACGTTTTATAGACGCTAAAAATTAATGTAATAAATTAAAACAGAAAAAAAAATAGCGAGTTACATTGCCTAATATGAGCTTGGATTTACCATAAACTGGCTTGACTGAACTAACATAAATCTTATATTTTTAACTAGCTTCCGCCCCACGGTTATACCCGATCTTATGTTTTCCCGGGATACAAGGTAGCCTAAATATTTGTCATTCCAAGGGGACCAGCTAATAATAAAAAAATAAATTTTAGGTCTTAAAATAACGGCACGCAATAAAAAATCTGAGTTCTTATAACCACGCACTGTAATCACAGATGGGCTGTGAGTACTGTGAACTAAATAGTAAACCGTGATAAAACGCAAGGTTTAGAATATTTCGGACTCATGATGGCTGAAATGAGTCAGTGTATGATTAATTTATTATTATTACTACAATAAACAAATAAAACTGGCTCGTAAATATAACGTACGCTAATGAGTTATCGTGGTCGATATAATGCCTGAGAGTAAATGATTCTGCGCGTAATTTTTTAAACTGGTACTGTCGACTGCTCATTAAAGTTACTAGGTAGTTTTAAATTGAAATCGATTATAATTAATGTTGAAAGTTGAAATTGTTACCTAAATCTACCACATCAAACAGTGCCTCTTTATACATATTATTTTAATAAATTAAATATTGAAATAACATAACATTTTGTTTTGTCAATTATCTACTACATAATTGCTAAAATTTAGATATTGGATGGATATCGTTCGATTTAAAAACTTATCGCGTGATAATTACACAAATATTAAAGGACTAGCTTCCGCCCTGCGGTTTCACCCGCGAGGAATCTTATGTTTTCCCGGGATAAAAGTAGCCTATAAATAAATAAATAAATATCTTCAGACATTCTTCACACACGGTTATCTGATCCCAAACTAAGGAGAGCAGCCTATATGTTATTCCAGGGTCCATCTATCTATGTGCTAAGTTTCATCCGAATTCATTTACTAGTTTTTACGTGAAAGAGAAACAAACATCCATACATACATCCCGACAAACTTTCACGTTTATAATATTAGTAGGATATGTGCATAAATAGCAGATAAGGTCAATTAAGTCATAATATGTAGATATTAAATTGCATATTATAATGTAATAACTTTTTGATAGATAATAGGTAGGCTAATAGATAGTGTTAATTCCCTTGACCCTTTGAATGATGAGTGAAACACGTTTATGGTGGGTTGTACACTCGAGTAAATAATTGAGTGCGCAAAACAAGGGCAATGGCTGTTGACCCCGTCGCGATCTATCGGCGGCATCTGGCAATGATCTCGCATCAGGCGCCGCACGCGCACACGGAAGCAACTCGCGGGAATAAAATTGACCGTGTTTCAATGGGTGCTTGATTGAAGCTTACTTATACATCGCACTAGCCAGAGTTAAAAGGATTAGAAAGTGGAATTAAGGCCGGTTAAAGCCGACTGGACTTTTCACCCTTCGATTCCTACGAGTGTGGAGAATGTGCTACGCTAGTTAGGTATTAAGTTTTAATACGCACGTCCCGAGACTGCGTTTGACCTAATGAGATCATTCTGTTTACATATAACAGATTCACGTCGGGTATTCCGTATGGGTGTATTATTATCTGCGCGTACCAAATCCTCGAATGTTGAACCCTACCTTGACATGTATGCGCAAGAGTGAGACGAGACGGTTGCGGAACAGAGGTGCGCCCGCGCTGGCGGGCGCAGGGTTGCACACAAATAGCTTTCCTGTCAAAATTCAAGTCGAGTGCTTCTGAAGTTCTCAGAATACTCGATGCTGCTATAGACGAGTAAAAACTTTATTGAAGATAACTGCACCGTTAATTATCCAAGTATGTGTGTAATTTCAAGTATTGGTCTTTCTTTATGCAAGTATTTTACCTTATTGTCTATCGCGCACAGTTGAGAAAGCTCCTTTGTTTATTTTGCTCATTGTTCCTTCCTATCAAAGGTGTACTTCCTTTAATTAATATGAGTGCGTGAATTACCAACACTAAGCAAGTAATTTATTTTACGTAGGTACGATGCGTTTGAAACTTTCTATAGTCACGCTTGGCACGTCACCCTCCGAAGGACTGGCAGGTGTTTGTGACTTCAACAAACGTAAGGCTGGGTTGGGGCCGAGAACCTTTTGAATATTTAAAAATAAGGTAACATACGTATACCCACCTACAGATGCTAGTAGGGATTTTTACATCTGCTAGTTTTTATAGTGAAGTAATAAAAAATCAATCAGAAGAATTTGAGTGTGATTAAAATAGAAAAAAAAACAAAAATATGAAATTATTTATTACGATATCAAGATGTTTACGCAGCTGACTTTACTAAGTGCCTCACACAAGACTTTTTATGTTAAAAAAACGAGGAAACTGTTCGTAGGTACGTATTCTTTTTGACTCGTCTCGTTTTATCTTATGTCTTATCAAGGCTACTCTTATGAGCTATGGTAGAAAATAATATTTTGAAGTGCCTTGAATCCATTTCTTTTTCTATGACTCAAATGCTTTTCTTATAACGGGTTTATCGAATATATCGTGGATATGATAGCCATTAATGCCCATTGTGTGGTAATTGTGGCAGCCATGGTGTCGAGAAAGTGCTGTTTATCCGCTAACTGGGCAGCCACGATGTCGGACAAATTTGCATATTAGGTAACTGCCGATCGACACCTAAACAAGTACCTACTATACTTCGTAAATAGCCCAAAAAAAAAACGCCCTAGTGTATGTCGGACAGTTAGGGTTCCGTACCAAATATAGAATATAAGTTGGTTGTAAATATAGGAAAAATTAAGGAAAAGAAAATATCTGATTTATTTAATTATGTTGGTATTTCATAGTAAATATGTACGTATTAATAAACAAATCACCTTAAGCTCATACATCAATGTTAAAAAAATCTTCATAACATCATTTTGTAAAAAAATTCTTTGTTATTAATATTTTTTAAAACAAAAAATATAGTTTTTATCGACTCAACGAGCTCTAAACAACGGAACCCGCTTAACTTGGAGTCTCCTTAAAAACATTAAAAAAAAAATTTAGCAATTTCTATGGCTCTGGGTCAACTGAAAGAAGACTCTGGAATCTTAATTAAAGTAATCTCCGGAGATTGAAGACCGTTTTACTGTAAAACATGTGTGACAGACGAGAGAAGACATACATATAGACGGACCCGTGAGTGACACCTGACAGATTTTTAGGGCTCCGTTTCGACCCTTCGGGTACGAAACTCTAAACATACAAAAAAACACTTGATACAAAATCCCCAACTTGTTGTGAGAATAATAATTAGTTAGCACGGTTATTTCAGCATTAATGTTTTAGTAATAGTTGGAGTGGATGAAAAGACACGAAGTAAAAAAATACATATTAATGAAGATTTTAAAAAGTCCATAAAATCTAAAGTAAAATATTCTTTCTCTTCATCCTACGTTTTTTGTTTGTTTCCATTAAAATAACATTCGTCACTTCTAAATCACCGTTAGGTATAATTGTTTGTTAAAGTGTAGGTGTCACGACTACAAACAAACAACCAATGAATGCTAATGAGAATGCTGTTTCTTACTCCTAGCCTGACCCTTAATGGCCATGTCAACGATAAACAAAGTGCTAACATTTGAGATAGTTGGATATGGTCACGCATAACTACGTAACAGGATCATAGGATTGCTTTTATATTTAGTGGGTTAGACTTGGGCATTCATAAGGACAATGTCCTTTCAGATAGACAACGACTAATTAAGTATGTTTATTCGCTTCGTTTATAAGATTTGTAATTTACTACAGCGAGTGTTTGATTTCGTCCCCGTTTAGGTATAGACTTTCCAATCAGATATCAAATATTTGGTGTTAGGTATTTGTACTAGTTTTCTTCATTAGCTCCTAAATAAAAACTCGCTTCATTTAAACTTCATGCATGCGAAAGATGATACTTTTAAGTACCATAAAAAAAGATCAAAGGTACTCGTATAGCTCATTTATTTTGTCAGGTAATGATGCTTTCACTGAGTCTCGACTTATACAGGTGTGTCGTAAATGGTGGTCCAGAGTTAGAGAATCGAATCGAAACGCCCTATATTCAGCTATATCATATACTATAATTTAAACTATTCATTAATAAAATTATTTTGATACGTTGAGATACTAATTTGACTGTAGGTAAATTCAACCCTATGACCTAATTTTTTTGTGTATTACTTTAAAAAATCTAATAGCTGAATATATGGAGTGATGAAGCTGTAACGCTAGACCATTAGGTATATACGACACACCCTGTATATGTATCTTTACTAATTGCGATTCGGTCTTACGGCTGCAAGTTTTGTCACTCTCATGGGCAAGTGTGTCGGCCACTGGCGCAGAGCTGATGACCTACTGACGAAGCGCGACATTTCACTATTATTCCTACATCTTATCTATTCGAATACAAACACAAGGTCATTGAGATTGTTTTGCGAGATACTACAATAATTGTTTGAGTAGCTTTAAAGAAATAAAGGATGATACCGAGGTCTTATTCCAATGGAGTACTAACAGGATTTAAGTAAATGTTGAAGCTAGGGTTTTAAGTTAAAGAAGAATCAGCTTGCGAATGTCGATTTGTCCGAGGTTAAATCAATTTACGTGGACTGTACCTGCTTTTCTATTTTTATTTTTCACGTTTCCATCCGATAGTTTATATTTTTATGAGGGTTATGATGACTATACATCGTAAAAGCTAAGGATAGTGTATGTCATCATGCCTACAATCTGGGAAATAAGTAATAATAATAAATATTTTTATTGCCAGAACAAATAATTATCTATCTGTTTTAGATTTACGGAAAGACAGCGCTATTTACAAGTAGATAAGTATAAAGTAATTATAATGTATCTACATACGCGCAATGCCATTATACAAATGATCTTAACACGCAATAAATAATGATTAATTAATTGCTTCGATACAGACAGGCTTTTTTTATTTACGCTTTACTATACTCGGATAGGAGTGCTGCTGAGTGATGCTGTTTACCTACTTTATCTAAATATAAAATCTGGCTTGTAGCGCCAAATGTGCCTCATCAATGTCTAAAAACAATTAACAAGAGTCTAGAGTCAATCAGAGATGCGTAGAAGGTACGTACCTATCTACAGGACGGACGGCCTCCGACACGCATGGAAGACACCCGACCGAATGGATTTATTTATAAAAAGAACCCATTCATCTCCCTTCGTTCTTAATAACGATCCCAATTTATATGGGTATTAAGTAAGCTGTATATAGGCCGTCGTACCATATTGAGGTAAATATTAATTTAACGTCAAGCTATTTAAAGCAAGTTAATTGTTGTACAAATATTTTAAGTAAGCATTTAAGGTTTTTTAATTTGATTCCGTGCACTTATCTACTATAAAACGTAATTCAGAAATAAAATAGGGTGAAATCAATAGACTCAATAACCCATTTGAGAAATTAATTAATTTACAACACGAACACATCCATAAAGTTTAATTTAGCCTGTTAGGTACACCAGACAACTGGATGGGATTGAATGAATTACTGTGTATAAAACGCGCGTAGCGAAAAGCTCGGTCACTCTACCCTAGCGTTTCTGTTATTGCGAATTGTCTTTTTAAATTAGCGCCTGGCATAAGTGCTAAGTTAAATAGGAAATTGTTCTTGTCGCCCAGGATTTCTTAGGCTTCAATTGTTTTATTTTTTTAAATAAAACAATTGAATTTATTTTTTTGCGTTTGGCCTCAGACTCGCTCCTAGACGAGCGATGTCGAAGCCGAAGAAGTGCCAGACCGTATCAAAAGCCTTTGAGATATTAAGGGAAACGGCAATAGCTTCCCTGTATCTCTCAATGGCTTCGCTCCACAAATGTTCCCCAGTAGACCGTTTCTGGCGAAAACCATATAGCCGGTCGTTATCTTCAAGGTATGCCAGCCAGGAGCCTCCGATTCAATACACGTTCCATAATGTTACAGAGTATAGAGGTGATTGCAATCGGGCGATAGTTGGCAGGGTCGCTACGGCTGCCTTTCTTGGGCGTAGGTTGCACATTTGCGCTCTAATAACTAAAACTCTATTCATAAACGGACGGATGCGAGCGTGCGAATACGAAACGAAATCGTATGCAGCGTACCGAGACGGATGCGTTCAGAATATAATCTTTGTATTTTTGGAAGGGAAACAGACCGCTTTGACGGAAGCCGGCGGCGACAGATTTCGTTTGTGAATAACAAATAATACATCAGGCTCAGATTCACGGCCGACGTAGTCACACCCGCGCCCTACACAGTGAATGTGCACATTGAGTAGGACTCGCAAGGTAAAAGGTATTTAGGAAATTTCTCAACTATACCTAATATATAGAAAAAAATACCAGACCTAGGTTACAGAATTATGAAAAGTAGGTACGTAGAAACTTTCTATAACTGATTTGAAAATATTTCTGTTCACTTTCGGCCACATCTTTTATGGAGAGATAAGTAGTGGTCAAATACAAGCTAAAAAGCTGGTGACTTTTTGTGATGTGAATGTGTGAGTATAAATGAGTGAGGACAGTACCGGCGTTAGGGTATGGCGCGGTAGGGCGATCGCCCAGGGCGCCAGATGTAAAGGGGCGCCAGGCCCACCTATATTTTCGGTCGCTCATGAGCGAGTCCCGCTATCTCGAGTCTAAATAAATAAATAAATTCTCAAGTCTAAAGATATAATAGCTATAATGGCTTAAAATCCCTTTTGTTGGCAGGAGAAGGGGGGGGGGGGGTTATCACATCTCGCCCAGGGCGCTGGTAGAGCTAAAACCGGCACTGAGTGAGGAGAGGAGAGAGGATGCCTGCTTACCTTGAGGAGAGCCGCGCGCCGTCTTGCGCCGGTCACATTATAACGGGCGGCCGTACTAGCGCGCCGCCGCAGCCCTGCAACCGGGAAACACAATTGCTTAATTGAAACTGTCCAATAAATATAAAATATTGTTTAGGTCAAGTGCTTCTTATATTTCCTAATAAAAAAGATATATAAGGTGACAGGTTGAACGAGGGACAAACTGGCTGGAGTCGATGAGACAGCAAACAAGTATTTTGACAGGCCAGTTGGCGCAGTTGGTTAAGCCACCACCTATCGCGCTGCAGGTCGTGGGTTCGATTCATCCAGGACAAACGTTTGTGTGCATGAACATGTCTGTTTTTCCCGAGTCTGGGTGTAATATCTATATAAGTATCTATTTCCAAAAAAAAAGTAATTTATGTAGAATATCAGTTATCTGGTTTCCATAGTAAAAGCTCTTCTTAGTTTGGGGTCAGATAACCGTGTGTGAGGAATGTCCCAGGATATTTATTTATCTATATTGATTGATACCTACTATTATTGTGTAACCTACATATAAAACAAAAATAGAATTCCGTGAACTTGCTATTCAACTATTGGAAAAAGATTTATTACATTTTTTACATGTTTATTGTTGAATTAGGTAATTATATCTACAAAAATGCATTTTGTATATTTCTTATAGGTACATAATAAATAAATAACTACAACAAGTTTTATTCCAATCACAACGCAAACCCGACTTATAAAAGCTGTAACATATCTTCGAGCAGTTGTGTACAATTCTTTCAAAATCAGCAATTTTTCTTAAGATTGACAATCACTATGGAGCCGTGTTCATTGGAGATATGTATTTGTGTAGCTATGTAAGTAGGTATATTAAGTTCCCGTCGATGCGTCCCAGAGACATTGATTCGCCTTGGAGCTTTCTAGCAATATCTGTGATGCATGTGTCGCGCAGAATGTTGTTGGGCAACTAGGGCTACCATATAACTCTCTTAGTATGTTTTATGTTGGTACATAATTAGTTACAAAATAAACTTTGGAATGCTGACTATAACGGCTGAATTCCACAATCATGGACATCTTTCATGTTATCAAATGACTTTGTCAAATGTATTGGCAGAATTCTGCCGATAACATAATAATCACTTGGGATTGAGATAGGTAGGTATATGCAATAATCATCATCATCATCGTATTAGGGTTTCCAATCTTCTTCTCAGTCGTTTCGCTCTTGGCAGGGCGGTTGTAGTCTGTTCGAGGCGTCCACATCGGTGGTAGAGGCTTCCCACTGCGGATTTTACTTGGTCAGATTTTATTTCTTATAGACTATTAGAAATAAGCCTCCCTCAAAAGTCTCCATCATGGACGGTCATGTCACCACAACCAGCATTTCCCAGCAACTTTGACTGTCTTCGGTCTACCTGGTGGGAGATCTTCCTACATAGCGTTTTCCAGTACGCGATATCCTGACATGGTCATGGATATTGTTCAGTATGGTTACCCTACACGCGACATTGTCACTGGCGCGCACGTCAACGACGCGACGGTTAGCGGCGGGCGGGGCGACTTCGGCGTCGGCACGGCACACAAACTGCTGTCTGTACGAAGCGGCCGAAAGTGGACCAAGCGGCCGACGGCGGCGGCGACCGCCGACCCTACCCACACCCATTGATTCAAGTGCAACACCAAAATTAGATAGCCCTATGAGTTCTGCGCGAAAAGGTTTTGATTTAAGTTTATTGATTTTTATAGGTTAAACAACTCAACGAGTTTTAATTATCAGGAATTCTTCGATTAACAGCTAGTACTTAACTAAGTTTACTAAAATAATTTAACATTTCTTAATGAGAGGCTGGTGTCTGTCCGTATAATGATGTTGTGAACTAATGTGAACATTGTTTTAGTTAGAGATTTGAACCTTTGAAATACAATCTTGCAAGAGGTAATAAGTATACCTTTAAGTATAAGATTTTATAAAACTCCAATTACTTAACCATCATCGTCGAGATATTTTCGATGCGCTCTTTTATCTAATTTTACACAAGAGCTTAGCTCATGTTAAAATGAAACCAAAGATGCGTTGATATTACGAAACACAAAAGAATATCCCATACAAAGAGATTAGCCGTCAGTTAATAGACAATGAGAATGTCAATATTGGTTTGTATGGCGGTAAACACTGGAAGTCTCAGCCGATCGACTCCCGAGAATCCGACTATATTCCGTTCTATGCCTGGCCTAGTATATCATAGACTTGATCTTTTCAGGAACAAAGACGTATCATTCATAAAAGCTTATAGTACAAGGTTATAATGTACCTAAGTATACCTACGTCTGATTATCACTATCACTATACATAGTATAAAACAAAGTCACTCCCCGTCTGTCTGTCCCTATGTATGCTTAGATCTTTAAAACTACGCAACGGATTTTAATGCGGTTTTTTTAATAGATAGAGTGATACAAGAAAAAGGTTTATATGTATAATAGTACCTACTATAGTACAAAAAAACCGAGAAATTCAAAGATTTGTACACCCGTGCGAAGCTGGGGCGGGTCGCTAGTATCTAATAAAAAACGTTAAAAACACGAATTATCTTTCTAATACGAATCTCGATGAAAAGTATTTATTTGGATAGGTTTTAAATCAATATATAAAAACTTAACACATAAACTGAACTGATAAGCTGTGTCACTATACCTACCTAATTACGGAAGTAAAAAGTGGGTACAAAAATAATATTTAGATTAATAATGACTAATATCTATTAACTGCGTCTATACAGAAACATTTCTTATGAAATTAATGTCAATACGAAATTACGAATACGAATTAATACGAATGCGAAATGAAATAGCTGTACAATCATTTCCAACGTTATGGCGTTAAAACAAAACGATTCTAAACATTGTGTGCAAATTTGTCTCGATAAAACCATATATATATACGCGTATATATGTCAATACTTTGGTTATTTATACGTGTTGGTGGATTATTATTGTGTATTACTTTCGCACCTGGAGAACTCAACGTATTCATATAAATAAATGCAATAACAATAATTTCAGCTTCCATTTTGCCACGGATGAAGAACGGACGGAGCTGGCCTTGGACAATAAAGATGCCTTGTTAGAAATAAAATATCAAACAAGAGCTCAGAAGTATTTCAAACTCATCAGATTAAAAAATCCGGCTTGCGGAGAATTAAATGCATACTAAATTATATACTTAAGCACACGCTGTGCTTATGGATATAATTCCTAACAAAAGCATTTTAGTAAATAGGTTTTGAGCGTTTGCCAAACTCGTTAATAAAAGGTACCTATATAACAGAATTCAATGTTTTGTTAACTTTAACATTTGGTACAACTGCACACTGATTTGAAAATAAAATAAAGCACCTGAGGATTTGGTATCTGGCTTCTTCCAGTTATGTCCAACCCAAGACCAAGAAAATAGATGGATTATTCGAACAAATATCAGTGCGATTACTCACGTTTGTTTACTTTGGAATACATTCTGCATCACGTTCAGTTATAAGATGGTTGTAAGTAATCAAAGCACGTGCCATCCAAAGAAAACATTTACAATGTAATAAATTCAGAAAAACAACATTTTACCTTTCATATCCAATTTGACAGCAAAGTTTATGCACTAAACGCAAAACTAAACGTTTTAAAATGTCCAAGTTAAATACAAAATTATGATTTTTAAATTGGAACGTTAGTAATTTGATAACTCACGATAAATGATTTTCTAATGATGCACATCAATATTTATTTTTAGGGAATAATATTTTCTATTTTTTAATGATGGTCAGTAAATAGACTATGCAGCAAATATTTGTAGTAGTCACATCACACATGGGTACATAACGCGTGGCGAGCTGATACTAAAATTCGTAATAACAAGAAAATAAATAAATAAATTGAATGATAATGATTATGAGATCAAAAGGTTGTGTGATAATAAAAATGCAGGGTGCTAATAATTATGAGTACTACGCCTATCATTATCACGTGGTAAATATAATTATAGGCTATTTGTATTGCTTACCTAACCCTTTCTACGTATTCCGAACCGGTAGTAGAGTCTATTGTAAAACTGTAACTTTTGACATTCATAAGTGCCTTATTAGGGCCTAAACTGAATAAATGAGTTTTGATTTTATACGTATATTAAAGGGGTTCCTCGTTTATATAATTGTAGGAGTGAAAACATAAACTGTAACATTTTCTGACTACTATAATTCAATGTTTTAATTTAAAGTCCCAGAATCTAAATTTGTATGTTTCGTCCTCAATATATTATAGGTCTAAGATGTTAACCGTGTTGAATGATAAAGTGATTCTAAATTCAGGAGGCTATTGCTATCGAATCTTCAGTACGGAGCAGCTAGTGTATAAACCCAATACGTCTAATACGAATTTTATCGAGTTGACCTAAACAGTTCAAGTGACCCACGGTTGTTACTTATTGTTGTTTTGCGTGATATCAGTATAGAATCCTTGGTCATTGTAGTCATTAAGCGGTTATAATTTTTCCATGCGATAACATTTAGTCGGTACCTTACACTACCTACTCCTTTTACGTAGTGTAACGTCATATTGACGTATTGTAGGATCTACTTTCTGACATATCCTTATAAATAGGACTTTATGCATGCTTCATTGATATTACGGATTGTACTTTGTATTACCCGCGTGGCATGGTACCTCTCACCCTCGAGTCGAAATATATCGCCAAACCCCTACCGGTGCATTGTGTACCTTAGGTACTTACAGCAGCTGTACTGTGAGGCCTTCTAGGCATTGTGTTGTGTGCTTACTAGCTTTGGCGATATCACTTACGTTTCATTATTGTGGTCAAACACAGCCTATCCGATCTTGTAATCTGTAGTAAAAAAAAACTTTTAACTCATTAAATACGGTACCAAAGTTTCAGCGAATGATCTGGCAAGTTAATTAAACCAAGGTATGAACCTCAAATCTAGCCTTATCAGAGCCATGTCGAATTACGCAATTCGCTTTGGTTGTTTGCTAAATGCATAGAAAGTTATAAATACTGTAAAAAAAACTTATGCAATTATGTAGTATTTAGCTTACCAACATTATTAAAGGCATATATAATATACAAACTATAAAAATGTTGTTACATAAAATTTTATGATATTGTTCGTAATGGTGAGAGGGATGTAAAACAGTTTATAGAGTGGTATAATGTATCGTAAAAATTCACGGTGAATTATGATGGCATCAGACATTTTTTATTACGATGTGGTTAATTTTCTCCAACAGCTTGATGTATGAAGACATTAGTCTTGTAATGGACTGTAGCACGGAAATAAAGGGCTCGGACATCACTACGGCGCGGTGCTGTCGCCGTGAAATGGCACGATATCGTGCCGTGGTACGGTGCGCACACGTTGCGTCACACCGGCTCACAGCGGATACTGGCAGTTGATTCGCTGTCGCTAAGTTCGTACGCGTTAGTGCAAAAAAATATGGCTGATAACATCGATGTTGATTCGTTAATTTAATTAATCATTAGTAGAGGGACATTACGTGATCTGGGACAAGATAATAGATATAATCCTTAATCGTCTTGTCCGAGAGGCGCACGGCACCGTGACACGGCGCGGCGTCGTGCCGTTTCACGGTGACGGTGGCGCGCCGTGGTGATGTCCGAGCCGAAAGGAATTTGTGTTTAAAGTTTTGTCTAATTAATGTCGATAGGTAGGTAGCATCAGATAACAAAACAATACTCCTCTTATTACGTGCCATATAACAAAACAATACTCCTCTTAATACGTGAGACGGTTTAAAGTAAGTCTAGTAAAACTCAGGTTTTAAATATATCTGTGACTTTCCTCCGTCATTTAACAGAAAGAGACGGGGCTTAAAACCCACCACGTATTATGGAGTTATCTGCCTTCATGAGAAACCATCTCATAAAGTAAGTCTTGTAAAACCTAGGTACCTGTTAAATGACGTAAGAAAGAAGACAGCAATATAATTAAAACCTACTTAACTGGCTTGCTTTAAACCACCTAATAAGTTAACTGTCTTCATGAGATGGTTAGAAGCTACTACCGGTTTTTTCTGTTATATGACATAAGAATTTTAGAAATATATACCTATATTAAAACCTGGGTGTTACTTGCTTTAAACCATTTCCCGGAATAAGGTGTATGATTCGATTTGCAAGCAACTAGATCTCGGGTGTAGATGAACTGTCAAAATGTTTGTCGACACATTGGCAGGGGCAGGCGACACTGTTCACTAAAGTCTCTTACGTATAGGTGACATACGACTTCAATTGATCAATCAATAACCTTTTCAATAATTGGCTAACCTATGTTGCAACAGGAATATCCCTATATGGCACAGCTAAGCCTATTGACGTTACATTTTCTTAGAACCTATATATATAATGTATAATATACAGGTTTAATTGTAATTCCCCTGCTTTTTTATGGGGCGGCAGTACTCAACAATGTCAACACAATAAAACCTTTTCTAAAAATAACCAGTCTTAATTCAAAATATGAAAAATTTACAAGATACTCGATAAGTATTTTCACTTTTCAGCTAGACAAGGCGATAAGCCTATTTACAAGTATATATCTTCCGCGAGCATGTTTTGTGTACCTACTTTATTTGAAAGATGTATAAAATATAAGGATTTCAAGAGTAGCGCCACAGGTAGTGATGCGAAGTCAAAGGTTTTTCTTACAATATTCTAAACAGATACATAGGTATTGTGTATTCAAATCGCAACGCTCGATCGAGCCCTGTGTTTACTTTGCGGAGCGTGATCCTAGAGTACTAGAGCTAAAACTAGTCAGTTAACTATTCATGAAAGTTGCTCCCGCGCTCAGACAAGAATGTTTGCTGGCGCCGCGCCGCCGATCTGGTGCCGCTTTAAGTATACAGGACAAGCTTGCATTACGTAAATCTGACAATTTTTTTGCTTAGAGTGTTGCTAGTACCTAAAGTAGTTTTGTAGGACCTTTAATACTAAAAATATGTTTTTCTTGAAATTACAAATTACGATAATTCAACAAAAAAAAGGTTGAAATAATATTCAGATAGGACAAAATATTTACATCGTTAAAATTTAAGAAGAAAATGCGGGTCTGTTTGCCGTAGCTTTGGTAACCCTTTTAATTTACCTACACACTATATTAAATTGACACGTCTTCCAAGGAATAAGTATCCATAAAGAACACCAATAAAAAATGTCCGAGTCGGTAAGGGCTGATGCGGCCTATTTATAGCGCGTGTCACCTATCACGTTGTGATAATATAAAGGGACATTTACTTTTCGTTGTTTTATTGCTGCAACGTGCCAGTTGCAATGTTTGAAAAGTGTCTTACGTCTCTACGATGCTTTTATTCTTTATGAATGGCTTAATTACCCTAAATAAGCGACGTCTAAGGGTTAGTTTAGACCAAGCAGTAACGTGCAAAAGCTTTAGTGATATTTATCACTACCTTATTATGTAACCGTCTTTATACTTCTCAAAAAGAGTAACGAATGAATTGCAAAATATATTATGAAGCAAAAGATTAAGAGTAAGGTCAAACTAACCCCTCGCGTCAACTGTCTCTGAATAAAATAAAAAAGACATGAGAATATTTGATCAATAGCATTACCTATTTTCTAGATACCTATGTTAAATTCCTACGCATAATTTAATAATCTTAAATTGCTCTAATATTTTTTTGATATTTTAGGGTTCCGTACCTCAAAAGGAAAAAAAAACTGAACCCTTATATAGTATCACTCGTGTGTCTGTCTATCCGTCTGTCACAGTCAATTTGCTACGAAACTACTGGACTGATTGAGCGACTCAATCACGGGACGTGTCACGTAAATAAATTAATTTTAATCATGGTGGCCTATTTTGGGGGTAAATTAGAAAATAAATAATAAAAATTGCTAACTATATCGTGTGACAGACATATCAAATGATAGGGCTCGTTGAGAGAATCTCAATTTTTTTAACTCACATTATATTACAATTATCATTATTATGAACTAATTTATAAGATTATTTCACTCGAGTTCCCCTATTTTACCTACTCCTAAGGGGTTGAATTTTCAAAAATAAACAAGCTATCATAGCGGATGCCTACGTCAGAATAGGCCGTATGTAACATTTCAGTCTGATCCCTCTAGTGGTTTCAGCTGTGCGTTTCAACGTACACTGATTGATCTATCAAGATCAGTCAGTCAGTCAGTCACATACGTTGAACTCCGACTCGATCCGTCGTACTGCACGGACGTACCCTTGCGCTCCGTGCGCTACCCGTATCGTTTCCGCGAATTTATCGCTCGATTTGTTACCTGGCTTTGGCTCGGTCCCTTATCAGGCATTTTTTCGTCGAAAGACACCTGCGTTACTGTTTTCGTGGTAATTTACCTGGGTATTTACCACGATAACAATTCCATTGTTTCTGACACCGTCATCAAACTTGTGAAATCCACGCTTTTAGTGGTGAACTAACGGATACCTAACGGTGCCAACGAAGTTAGTTCGAGCGTGCCCCGGGCGCTCACGGTTTCCCTTCTGGAAAACGTACACCCGGACGGGACTGGATCAGTCGGCCTTGGGGGCTTCCCTAGTCGACCCCAGTTAGCGCTAGGCAGGGACGTAGGAACTCACTGCACAATAAGACTGGCAGTGGGAGCACAAGCTTAGGGCACACCCTAGGGCCTACACACCTCCCAACCTATACCCGGTTGGGAGAGATACTACACACCCCCGGGCCTACCCACCCGGGGCGAATAGATAGGTCTTAGCTAGGGCGATTGCCTGAAGTTTCTTGTGACTTCTTCTCTCAGGAACGCCACGCGAACGAAGTCACGATAGTGTCGTCTTAGATTAGCTCCCCGGCCGCAAGGCCCGGCTGGCCACCATGGCCAGCCAACCTCCAACTCTGTCCCTCGAGGACATCCTCTTAGACGAGGAGGTACTTCGGTACCTCCAAGCTAAATTCCCGGGACACCAGATCCCCACCCCGTCCCAAAGCCGTCCCTCCTCCCGCGCTGATTCGGAGATGTCGACCCAGTCCATCTCCGAGTCAGTCGCTGAACCCATCCCAACCAACCCCCCTACCCAATCGTCCGAAGAGGACGATAGCTACCAGCTCGTTCCTGGCGGCCGTAAGCGAGGTCGCAAGGCCCGCATGGCGGCCGCCAAGGCGGCTAAGGTGACTTCTCCCCCGGAGGATTACCCTGTGAACCCTCCCTCCCCCGACTGCTTTCCAAACACTGATCCTGCCCCCACCCCCATCTCCACCCAGCGCGTTGCCGCCTGGGAAGGCACCTCCTCCCCTCCCCCGCTCATGGATACCCCAGTATCTGCTCCTCTCATGGAGGTAGCACCCACCCCTTCTGCTGCTCAACTTCCAAAGAAGAAGGACGTACCCCCGCCCCTTTTCATCCAAGATAAGGGCAAATGGCCCGATGTGTCATCCTGGTGTAATGTACCGGGAGCACACATAAACTTCACCAATGCTCACCCCACTGAGCACGGAATCCGTGTCACAGTGTCTACCTCCCAGGACCACAGAGCCCTAACTAAGCTGCTCAAGGAGAGGAAAGTAGCCTTTCACACGTACTGCCTCCCCGAGGAGCGTGCCCTCCGTGTGGTAATTAAGGGGATTCCCCACGAAATAACCACCGAGGACATTGAGAGGTCCCTCAAGGACCAATCTATCCCCGTACATTCCGTACATCGAATGTACAAAGGGCGTGGCCATACCCCGTATAATATGGTTCTCGCCCATTTAGATCAATGCGACGAGGCTAAGAAGATCTTTAAGATCAGCCACGTCTGTCATCTGTCCGGTATTTCTTTTGAGAAACCTCACAAGGGAGTGTACCCCTCCCAATGTCACAATTGCCAATTGTACGGCCACACCGCCCGCAATTGTCATGCCCCCCCCAGATGCGTCAAGTGTCTTAAGCCTCATCCCACCGTTGAGTGCGATAGGCCGAAAGACAAGGCCCTGTGTACTGAGGAGCCAGGTTGCGTTCTTTGTAACCAACTCGGCCATCCTGCTAATTACCGCGGGTGCCCGAAAGCCCCTCGCCCCGCCCGCAAATCACGTAAATCGGGCCCCCCGCGCAACTCGCGCACATCGCGCAACTCAACGCGCACTGCCCCCCTCACTGACCCCTCCCAGGCTGTCCTAGCCCCACAAAGATCCTCGCCCTGGAATCTTGTCAACTACGACAAGGACTTTCCAGCATTACCTAGTGCACCTTCAGTGCCTCAAACCCCAGCAGTCAATCCCCCAACTGCCCCACCCCCTAAACCCGTCTCCGCACCCACGCAACCTCTCATTCCCCCTCCCCCACCCAAACGTCCCCCCCCGGCAACCTCCCAAAACCGCCGCGCAAACGCACCTAAACTACCACTGATCGAAGACCCGGACTTCGCTTTAGTGGAGCGCTTCGCTGAGGCAATAGATCTCAACGAAATTAGGGACCTCGCGACCCAGATCAGAGCGAACGAGGGCAACGGTCGTGCCCTCGCTTCCATCGCGATGCGTTTCCAAAGCATCGTGACAGTCCTTTCCAACTTCCGCGTAAAACCATAATGGATAATACAACCGTGACGTGTAGAATTAAACCCCGATCCCTCAAAGTAGGATTCTATAATGCAAATGGCATTAAAGGTCAACGCGATGATATCGCAGAGTTCCTGCGAAACCATCAACTTGACGTCCTCCTGATACAAGAGACCTTCCTCAAACCTTCCCTTAGGGACCCTAAAATTGCAAACTACCAAGTAGTCCGCAATGACAGGACTGACTCTGCCCTAGGAGGCACCCTTATCTATTACAAAAGGTCCTTGTACTGCTCCCCCATGGATCCGCCTCCCTCCCTCCAGTGCATTGAAGCATCGGTTTGTAGGCTTGGCATGACAGGACACCAACCTATAATTATAGTATCAGCATATATATCTCCCTCCCGCAATGATTCACCACTCAAAAGCGATCTAGAGTCTATTTTCGCGCTAGGTAACTCTGTCATTCTGGCAGGTGACCTGAACGCGAAAAATATACTCTGGAACTGTCACTCAACTTCCCCCAGAGGTAGACTATTAGAATCCCTCCTTGACCCTCTAGACATAGACATTATCGCACCCCTGGACCCGACGCACTATCCCCACCAACTGACACACAGACCTGATATTCTTGATGTGGCATTGTTACGGAATGTAAACCTACGTGTGCATGACGTAACAGTGCTACACGAGCTTACATCCGACCACCGACCTGTTATCATAGAATTAGCAGGGCGCATAGGTTCCCCTGATGCAGGTCAAGCCCCCTCCACAAAGGTTGTGACGAATTGGAATAGACTGAGTGAAAGCCTCAAGTCAACCACTTCCGTCCACCTTGATCAGATCCCAGATAGCCTCAACACCGCTGATGAGGCTGTCGGCGCAATCGACTCACTCACTAGCCACGTGCAATCGTTAATGAGCGATTGCTCACGGACAGTGGCAGCGGAGAGTGATCAACGTTGGCGCTTGCCCGATGACGTACGTGACTTGTTGAGAGAGAAAAATGCCGCCATTCGCGCCTATGATAGTTTCCCCTCAGAGGACAACCGCATCCGTATGCGTGCTCTCCAGCGTGACGTTAAGTCAGGCATCGATGAGGTACGACAGGCCCGCTGGGACCAGACCCTTACAGACATTAGACCCTCTCATCAAGCCTTCTGGCAGCTCTCTCGTGCCTTTACCAAGGACACGGTAGCACCCATGCCCCCATTAAATAGGCCCAATCTCCCTCCCGCTTTTGATGACGATGATAAGACAGAATGCCTCGCTGAAAGCTTAGAGTTTCAGTGCACGCCCAGTACCCTCCCGATAGACCCGAGTCATCTGGAGGAAGTTAACTCTGAAGTTGACCGGAGAGCCGCCCTCCCGTTACCACCCCCCCCTCTCAGCGAAGAGGATGACCCCCTCCCTCCGGCGACCCCTGACGAGGTCAAATCGATCATCAGGGATTTACACCCGCGGAAGGCCCCGGGCTCGGACAAAATCACTAACAAAGTGATAAAACTCTTCCCCGCCCACCTCATAATACTGCTAACTTCCATATTTAACGCTGCCCTCTCTTGTAATATTTTTCCACACCAGTGGAAAGAGGCCCATGTCATTGGAATCCATAAGCCCGGCAAACCCAGGTCCGAGCCCTCCAGTTACCGCCCTATAAGTCTATTAAATGTCCTGGGCAAGATGTATGAGAGACTGATCTATATCCGCCTCAAAACATATGCCGACGCCAATAATCTCATCCCTGATGAACAATTTGGCTTTCGAGCCAAACATTCTTGTGTTCAACAAGTCCATCGTATTGTTGAACACATCTCCTCTCAGTACCAAGAGCGCAACATGACAGGTGTCTTATTCTTCGATGTCGCGAAGGCATTCGACAAAGTGTGGCACAATGGCTTAATTTTTAAGCTATTTACCTTAGGTGTCCCACATAGACTCGTGCTCATCTTACGAGATTATTTGTCAAATCGCCACTTTCGATATCGCATTCCTGGCGCACTTTCCTCCCCTCACCCTATCGGTGCCGGTGTCCCACAGGGCTCGGTACTGTCCCCCTTGCTATTTTCGCTCTACACGAGTGATATGCCAAAGACCGACAAGGTGCAGTTAGCACTTTTTGCGGACGACACCGCGGTCTACTGCTCTAGTAAGTCCCCCTCAGTCATTGTTAAGAACCTCCAAACCGCGGCTAACGCCCTAGGCGCCTGGTTTCGGAAATGGAGGATCGAGATCAACCCTGTCAAAAGCCAGGCGGTCCTATTTTACAGACCCTACCATCGAGGTACCCCCTCCCCTCCAAAGGCAGTTACTCTATTCGGTGAACCAATCCCCTGGGAAAGGCAAGCCAAATATCTCGGAGTAACTCTCGATGATCGATTGACCTTTGATGCCCACATTAAAGCGGTCCGCGCGCGCGCCGCCTTTGTTTTAGGGCGCCTCCACTTTTTATTAAATCGTAAATCTAAACTTGCACTTAAAAGCAAGGTTAGACTTTATACCACGTGTATCCGCCCCATCATGACCTATGCTAGTACTGTGTTCGCACATGCAGCTCCATCACGGATCCATAGCCTTCAGGTGATACAAAATCGCTTCATGCGCAAGGCCACGGGCGCCCCGTGGTACATGCGTAATGAAAATCTCCACATTGACTTAGGTCTCCCCACGATAAAACAATTTATAAAACGCACCTCACGCAGATTTTTCAACACCGCCGTTAATCACCGCAACCCTCTTATAGTGAAAGCCGCAACCTACACGCCCTCCCGTATACTCCGTATCCATAGACCAAGGCAAGCCCTCAGCGAGCCGGATGACCCTATTACATTAGCTCAGATCGAAGCTGACGAAGCTCGTAAAAGTACACAACACACTACACACAACCGATCACGCTACCGTCCTCGACGGCGAGGACCGCCGCGACGTCCCACTCAGTCTCGTCCCGTTCAAGTGGCCCGAGCTGCCTACAGTAATCCGACCGCCCCCAATTAGTCGTAACTCGTACAAAGTCCTCCCCCTCCCCCGGTAACGCCCTGAGCCGAGGTTCGTACCCCACTCGGGGGTGCCCTCAGGCGTTGTTACCTAAATATTACCCGGCTGAGAGCCCTCTGCGCTCGCCAATTTGTCCGGTAAGGTTGTTGCAGCCATCTGAGGCTACCAACTTAGTCCTTTCAAAAAAAAAAAAAAAAAAAAAAAAAAAAAAAAAAAAAAAAAAAAAAAAAAAAAAAAAAAATCACATACGTTTGTATATTTAGAAGACTATTGGTTCTCTAAGATACAAAGTAACATAATATAGAGACGCTAAGGCGTCCTAAAGACTTGTTATAAATAGTGTCAATTCTCGTATGTCTCGATATATCTCACTTGCTCTCTACAATCTCGATTCTCAGTGAACATTCACATGGAATGAAGAGGAAGCAAAACACATCGAGCTTGAGAATAATCATTACAACCGGCTATAGTATATGTACAATGCAAAAATAACGGCTTTTCACGTCACGCTTGTGTTAATCGTGAATATAATTTTTATTTTGATAAAAATCTGCGCATCTATCTACAAACTATATAATAATCTTTGTTTAAAATTATAGGCTAGATGCGGATGTTGATTTATGTTTTCATATCAAGATGTTCAAGGTATTATAATTATTGAAATTAACACAATATATACCTATAGTAGACTAGCTTCCGCCCCGAGGTTTCACCCTTTTCTTCACTATCACTACATAGTATAAAACAAAGTCGCTTCCCGTCTGTCTGTCCGTATGTATGCTTACATCTTTAAAATTACGCAATGGATTTTGATGCGGTTTTTTTTAAACCTTCCTCTTGAATCATTATATCTAATAATGATTCAAGAGGAAGGTTTATATGTATAATACATGCATAATATAGTAGAGAAAAGCTGAGAAAAGCCGGGCGAAGCCGGGGCGGGTCGCTAGTAGCTTATAAAATTAAGGGTGTCGGTGGGTCGTGTAACGTGTGAGGTTCATCATTAGTGCGTCTTAATTAGCCACGAGTTGCAGTGGTCAGGTGAACAACGTGTGTTTACAACCGAAGCTTCAATTAGGCCAATGATTGTTATGTCATGCTCACGTTACGATATTTGACTTTAATGGAGAATGTATACGCGAATAAGCAGAATTTCCCATAAAACAAAACGCACATTTTAAAAAAAACAACAACTACTTCATAGCCCTAAAGTGACCTTTTGTTGTGCCTTATCAGTTCATGAAATCATTGAACTTTTTTTAATTTGTAATTTTTGTGAAAGTACACACTTCCTTAACTTTGCATATATGGTTTCAGCAAGATAGAGACAGGCCTCATACTGCTAGAGTAGAGACACCATGACACTTTTGTGTGTTATTTACACAAAAATTAATACGCTGCTGCGAAGACATCATAAGATCGCCGGATTTCACTCCCATGGTTCTTTTTCTAATCATCTCCAAAATAAAGCAAAATATTGTTTGTCAAATAAACTGCATGCCTTTATCACTCGTACAGAGCGTCGCTCAGATTACGGTCACCTGCTTTCAGGAGTCCATACCTACGACGTGAAGGAAAACATTTGGACAGAGTTATCTGTGCAACGACGTAGCAAAGCGCATTAAAACTTCGGTCACGTTAATATATACCCTATCATATCGGTATTATCGGTCCATAAGAGGCGGGGGCGATTACAGCACATCAATACAATGCAATGCGATTCACTTTCGCACTTATTGCTACACAATACTTTATATTATGTCACTATTACAATTATTAAAGGATGCCATTGTTAATATTTATGAGATCGGAAACGAAACGTTTGATAGGAGCATCTGGATCGATCTAGTGTGTACCTACTTTCAAACGATTTGTAAATGATACGTAGGTAATTGGAATCATTCCAAGTTTGTTCAGAAACATTTTTGTTAAAATTGAAATAATAAACATTTCTATACTGACGTGTTTTTTTCCTATTTCATAAAATAGCTACGATTTATACTATGCAAAGTAGTACAGTCTTAAATAAATAGTACTATTAATAACGTATAGGTTTAATTTCAAATAATCAATGAAATCCTGGGACACTAAACTAAGCAGAAATGTACTATGAAAACCAGATAGCTGATATATCTAATACCTACATTAAAAAAGCTCGATGTCCTCTTATTTAATTTTTTAAATTTATATGAGCAATTACAACGTTGTCTACAAAAAATTATAAGTAGGTAGCACCTATTCACACTGAATTATTTACACGGTAGTGGTTTTCACTTTCGTCTGCAATGATAAATGGGCTATTAACAATTCCGCCCGCGCGGGCAGGACGTCACGTTGCAGCTTCCGCATTAGCATGCCTGTCCCTTGACGAATGCGAGACAATGCGCTCGGTGTGGACGCGCCTTTACTTTCTATTCTTTGTGCAACCGATAATGATTGCACTGTGACAGTAATTAATGTTTAGCTCTTATTACAATTTCAAATGTCTCAAATTGCGATTGTAACACGTGGGCGGGCAAAGCTTTCACTATACTTTTTTTGCTAATGATTTGACATAAGATTTTTGTCGGTGCTTGTACCTACACCAATTAATCTGTTAAACAGACAGACATTTCATAAACTTATCTTGTTTTGTATGGTAGTTAATGTTCTGTGTTTGTTTTTTTTTTATACAAAATAAACAGTAGATAACAACATGTATAGATGGCATTTAGAATTTTTATATGATATAACAGGTATTTTTTTGCGTTTAGGAATATTGTGATTAGCGCCCGAAAGCGCCGTTAATTGATAATTGTAGATGTATAAATTATGCCTTTCGAACTATGCAAATTCATATATCGTTTCCTTATCAACAAATAACGGATATATCTAACAAATGAACCAATTTACAATTATTTTATGTCTTGAATGCAAAAACATACATAGAAAAATTTGTAGCTATATTCCTGAATTCTAATTACAAAATTACGACGCATAGAGTTTGAAATTGACATAATAAATTAACACGTAGGAATATTAATTAAAAACTCAAACTGCGGTCCTTAATATAACAATAATTTCAGTATAGGATCCTGTTAAAAGTGAGTGTTGAAAAATGAGTATACCCTAAATTTGGTCTTTATCCTCAAGCTCAATCCAAAGGTGTAACATAAAAACTAAAACCGTCTCAATTAAGGTGAATTGAAAACGTCTATTTAAATATAAAATAGAATCCAAGGAACCATTACCTACGTTGGTATGATATAAGGTTTGTGTGTGACTGAGAGATTATTTAGTATTCTATAGTATGAACACAACTTCCTTCCGCAGTCTACTCCTGGTCTGGCTAAGTTTGCCGTTACGATTTAATGTTTCTCATAAGTAATGAAAACTTCGCATAGTTTATAGCTTATTTTTCTTAATTATTATCTATAATTCTAAATATATAAAAGGAAAGCGTGACTGATTGACTGACTGACTCACTAACTGACTGATCTATTAACGCCCAGCTCAAATCACTGGACGGATCGGGCTGAAATTTGGCATAGATAGAGATAGCTATTATGACGTAGGCATAGGTTTAATTAATGTTTATGTATCTGTCAAAAACTTAAGTCCAAAAAAAACCTAAGTCGGTATCCAAGGGATTCATTATAAGGCTTGTCTGGACCAGAGATCAGACTGATCGATCGAACGTAAGCGTGAAGTTGCAAATCTGCGCCTGCGCCATTAATCGGTTTCCGTAAGTACTGGCTAGCACGCGATCACAACATGAGTTCTGTTTACGTTCAATGTTTATTGTTATGTATTCATAACATCCACGCTGATGTTCAGGTATTCCAATCTCATGTGGATAGGTGGCTACTGTCTATAAGTGCATGAATTCTTCAGTAATCCACCTACGTCGGATATGCTCCCTAGATTATAGTATCATTGAAATATTCAGCTCTATTACTTGCTGAACGTTCTAGCTGTTGGTAACTCGTAGATCAATTATATGACTCTAGACGTCAAATTTAGTTCTAAGTGTATGAATATGTGATGTTATCGAGCATTTGTAGCTATTAATCAACATACCATCAAAAAGACCAAAAAAAGTTTACGAAAAATTAATAGGGTACATTATGACACAACTTAGATGTAGCATCGACAAATCGAATATCTACACTTCACTTCCGATTTACACAACTAATAAAAATAATTAATTATCGCGCCATTCACCGTTCAACATGATCATTGTCGCAGTGCAGTACTAATAAAAATGGGTAATGTTGTAGACGCACTCATTTCGGGAATGATCGATTTTACGCATTTTGCCAATGCTACATCTATATTGTGTCATACTGTACCAAGGTGCGGCTACATGGTCGCCGAACTTGACTCATTAGTATTGCTTTGAATCGATACGAAAAGCAGGTTTCTCAACCGCAGTCCAATAAAAAAAAACTTCATCGATGGTAAGTATTACAGACTATTAAAATATTAAGGTGTATTTTATGACCTTGCTGAGATAAGAAAGTTAAGTCGAATAGTACTGAAAAACCAGTATCTTTAGGTGTTTTAAGAGAGGTTGATGGGGAAGTATCTCTACCTTACAAAGTATTGCAGCGACATAACAGAATGTTGAGTTGCTACGCGCGTGTAAGGTCGCCAGAGCTCCTCGGGGAGGGTAAAGGGTCGGGAACGCGCGAGTGATTACCAGATCACGAATTACTTACTATGAAGAGTCCAGGTATTGGGTGGTTTGTCTGTGCCCGGGTGTTACTAGCGTCTATAGGCTATCTATGGTAACCGCTTACTATGAGGCGAGCCGTAGGTATTCTTGATTGCCGACATCGTCGAATAAAAAAAATGTTTATTTAGAATGTATTCCTCTGATAAAAATCAAATAGACCAGGTATAACCTTATTATCTGATTCTTTGCCTATTCTCATCTATCTGTCTTTAATCACCATTTGTTTTTTCTCTCGATGCCGAATTTCAATTTTGCTAATAATTTACATGAATACGAACAATAAATTCGTTCACCTATATTTTTTCTAAACAATAGATGTAACACTATTTCCCTATAGATAGAGGATGCAATCCACCATTTTATACATTTTTAAGTCGCGACGTAATATTTCTTAACCTACTCTGATCTATGCATGTATATGGTTACTCATCAATCTTCATTCAAAGATGTACTTATTTGTTCGTTATTGGATTTTACGAAATCCAATACGAACTGGATACTGGTTTTTCAATATTACTACGCATATTACTGCCTAACCAAAACTGATGTTTTTTTCACAAAAGTCTAACCATCCGCTCTATAATATAGAGCATGATCGTTTGTTATACAATTTATTACAAATCTAACTACAACTTTTCATACTAATTATGACTGTATAAATAAAATATTTGGAGCACGGATCATTAAGTTGTAGGTAAATGCTACCTACTTACCTTTGAGTTGTAAATGTTAGGTACATAATAATAGGTGGCGCGGACACCGGAATGGCAGTAGACCTATAACTAAATAGGATAAATAATTAAGATTGTACGTATAAGGCGTCACGTTTCGAGATACACTAATGGACATAGATAACTTTTATGTTAGTTTAGTGGTTAAATACAATTACAAACAAGTGTTATAGGAGCCAAGGCCTTTAATTTTTTCAGTAATGACTAAGCGTAATTAAGTAAGTCCTGACACAAAACTACGTCATCTAATGTTGCTGGAAAACCGCAAAATGTAAATTGCAAATGCACATTTGTGTGAAAGTGCAACTAATAAGACAACTGATTTTACCGACGATCCCCTAGGTAATAAGTGCATTTGCGAAATACCTTTCTTAGTGGATGCTTGCTTATCCTTCATATATCTTGTCTCTAGAAGCAGCGGTTTATGCTATGCGTTGATGTCAGTTAGTGATCAGTTGAATTTTAAGAGTTTAATCATAGATAAATACCTGGACTGACATACTAATAATAGTAAATCTTAGTTATAGAATCCAAATATTCATTGAACATATTATGTAGGGCTTGCAACATTGCATCAGAATCAATGATCTCATCAAGGATGTAAACACCCGAAGAAGCAGAGAAGGTTGTATCGGAAACCGAAAACTTGTATTTAATGCAGGTAATATTACCAACAAGTACAGTCAGCGTCAAAAGTAGCTCATCACTTTGGTAAAGTATCACTTTATCTACGCAATTCACAGTTTCCATACAAATAGTTAAGAGAATGAGAGGTTTTTATGAAACCTTAGCCAGCATCAATCTACTTTTGATGCTGGCTGTACAAGAACGTGTGGACAAGGCGTCATGTGTTATTTAAGATGATCCAGTAATGTGGTTAATTGCAGGCATGCATGCAAAACACAAAGGTGTCGAGGGCTATAAATTTTCACATTAAAAAATACAATTAGAGCGACACTTAAGAGACATGTTAAGTTAAAAAAACTGTTTGTATATTATATTAAATGAAGGATAATTACGCACAACGACAAGTTTCATGCAATGTTTTTTAAATGTGAACTGGATGCTTAACTTATGAAGGTTTATTTTACTGCATGAAAATTATTTTGTTCCATTATAAAATAGTATATTTACGTCATGTAAGCTTTAAAAATATAAGCTTTTACTATCTTAATTTTGCGATGTATGAATTAAACTGTTATTTTTTCTGATAGCAACAGCAATAATCATAAATTTGTTTTCATAAAAAAAAAATTATTACCAGATTATAATTAGAAGTGTGACGCAGTTATCGGAAAAGTCTGTATTGTTGGCATGAATCCACTTTGTAAACGAGAACGTTGTTATATCTCAATCTGTAACCATGTGTTCGAATGTTTTGATAACAAATCCATATGATACAACTGTATTTTCAATAGAAATAATAATCCTTTACCTATGATAAGGGTATAGGGGTATAGTGTTAGGGTTAACCAACCACAATGAATTGTTATTTTAGTTAAAGTTACTGTGGTCTAAAATCGTATAAGGTATATCGCATTACCTTTTCATGTTAATGTTCATGAGCTATGAAGTTATAATAACAAACTCGATTAAATTACTTCAGGGCAAGGTTTATTTACAATCTATACCGATATAACATTCGTTTTGTGCATATTTGTAGCCAGAATTATTAGTAACTAGATCTTTAAAATACCTAATGTATGAGATAAAAACATAATTAGAGAAAGTAATATTTCTGAAACTTGAATTGTTAGAATATCAGTTCCGCTTTTTAATCTGCAGAATATAGTGGGACAAGTTCATAGACAATGTGAAGGAAACGAATAATATTTTTCAGCAGTGTATTTCTTTATTTTGATATCATGGCTTTTAAAATAACTTAATTTAAAGGCTGAACTAAAACTTCTTGAATAAAAAAGAGTATGGAAAAAGAATATCGTACATCTAAATTTTAATATTTTATGATACGAGAAAAAGACTATACAAGATTTGGTGAACGATAAATTGGTAAACGACGTTAGAGGATCTTGGTGCGAAAGTCATTATAAAAATGTTTATGCATTCAGATCTGCCGGAACAACGTTATTACGAAAATTCGTTCAAGCAAACTCAACAAAAGGGAAAGCACAGAATCAAATAGGCATCGATTCCATTGTTTGTTCGTACTTTTACCTCGTGAAACACGTCTGCCATTATTGTCGCCTGTCGCTCGGCTTGTCCCCGCAGTATTCGCGCGGTCGAACAATGCTCGCGATTGTTTGCATCGGACAATTAGTAAGAAGCCGATCACGAGATAATACCGGTACCGGATACTATGCGATATTGACGGACAGATGACAGTGAACAGAAATGTTCTGGATTCTATTTGGTCTGACATGGAATGCTTTATTAATACGAGTATTAGATATTCGTTTATCTAATGTTGGGTTGGGATGCGATAGTATTTATAATTATGCGCATTGCGAGAAAATCAAGTGCTCGAGTAAAGTTAATTTATGAATACGGTTACGTAAGTAAGGAACTTGCAATTAGAAACATCTGTAAGCATAATGAAGTCGTAAGTATCCAGTTATTTAAGGTACTTTACCTGTAATTAACTGCAAAAGTATGAAATGCAACATCGAGACTAGCCCGTGAGAAATGAGCTTTAGGACTTGAGAAGTGGGTGCGTAAGTATCATAAGTATAATATAAGATGACAGCAACACGCCCAATATATATATATATTGACGAAGGTCGTATGTAATGTGGGCTGGCTTGAGAATGGACCTTGTATTCTCAATTGACAACGACAAATCGAAGTGATTTTGTAAGATTCAAGCGATAGTTGTTTAAAACTAATTTGTCAAAAGAAAATAAAAGCAGGTAGGTACTTGGATGTCTTAAAATACATAGGTACCTACATCAACATTGCTATATTGGGTTTAAATATGTATTTGTTGATAAAAAAAAGTTTACAATAAAACTATCATAATACCGATCTACGGAGATTTATCTGTAATGATATCATGCTCTTTCCAGGTTTCCTTGTATGGTGAGTAAGGACTTTGTCGCCGAGCTTGAAGCGGCGGCGCGGCGAAGTTAATAAAAGGTTGCAGACTTTAATCTCTGCTCCTTTGTCATTAAGGCGCATAATGCTATATTTGTACTTATACGTCCATTATAAATTATAAAGTTCTTTCAAGGCAATGTCTCGTGCGTGCGGTAGTCATACTTATTGACAATTGACAAATCCGTGTGCGGAATAGAGGGCACGGGCGGCCAATCGAGTAGGTATACGATAGAATATTCATTTGATTGTTAGACGTGACTGGATAATAGTTCCTCTTCAATTGGACTAAGACTATGGTAACTCAGTTGTATGATGTCGTTCAAATCCTAAAATGAGCTTGAACTTGAAAAACTAAGTTTTATCAAGATGAAAATCTGGTGCCAAGTTGAGTGTCAATTCTCTTTAGGTTGTGTGCCGCTTGTCAGCCATAATACCATTTACTAAAAGGCTAAAAGTAAGATTCTGGTCTTACACAAGCCTAGCCAAAAAGGTCCTCAGTAGTTACCTACAATGCATGTTATAAGGTTGATATTCGTTGATTGAGATCACAAACATGACAAAGTCATTGTTATTGCTACTCGTAAAATGCATGTAGTCTAACTACAGTACAATTTACGCGTTGTACTAAATAACACTGATTGCTTTATGTATTGTTACCCGCATTAAAAACTTTACTTAGATATTGAGCTACCAATTTACTTTTCTCTCTGTAGACGTCATAATTAATTACTTTAAATACATAAAAATGAGTACGAATACAATTTAATATCACCTTTTTTGGGTTCATAACCAAAATATAAAGGTCATTCACTTTTGGAAAAGGGTTAAGTACATCAACGTAATGACTGCCATAACAGTCATGGAAGCCGGAACTTGTCGGGTTTATTAAATTGCGTACTTTGCTCAAACTCGTAGATTGATTGATTGTGCGGAAGCCAAATGGCTCGTAGCAAAAGCTGGAAGCTTCGTCAAAGTAAATTTTACTTGTTTTAGTTATTATCTGTTTTTAACCGATTTCAAAAAAGGAGGAGGGTCTCTATTCATTTATGTTTACGCATAACTTTTTTTAATTAATGAACCCATTTTAATTTTATTGTCTTTGAAGGAGGTTTTACTCGTTTTATTAAAAGTACCCGGTTGACCGAGCTTTGCTCGTTTTTTTAAACGACCTTTTCTAAAAATTAAGCCAGCTAGATCGATTTATCTCGCACGAAACCCTATGCATACTAAATTTCATGAAAATCGTTCGAGCCGTTTCCGAGATCCAGATTATATATATATTTCAGAGTATATACAAGAATTGCTCGTTTAAAGGTATTAGATAGATTATTTTAGTGAGTATATATTATGTCTAAGATTAGAAACAATTTTTCTGGGAAACTGATTAATCATATTCAATTGCAGTCCAAAACTAATAAAATCTGATGATAACTGAGGCTTGTACTATATGTATTCTGTGGCTGAGGGTCAACTGTTACCGCAGCGGGCACTCAGTTATCATCTGTATTTGATAAATTTCAGCTTTGCCCAATGGAAACATGCGAACTATGACTGTATTCGAGAAATGAAATGCGATGCCATTGTTAGTGTGCCCGGCACTATACACCGACCGGATATTTGCAATCCAATTGCAAATTGTATTATCGTGTAATTTCAATACGCAAGTTCCGATCATATTTTAACTAATTCATTTGAACTAATGAATGTAGTTATTAATAAATAATTGACATAACATTTTCGATGCGATTCTAAATTAATGATAATAATAATTATGTTTATTTATTTACGCGGTTTATTATTTATAGTAACTTTGTATATTATATTGTAGTTCAATTTACCTCTTCTCACAAAGTATAGGTAGGTAGGTACATTACGTACTATGGCCTTAAATGCTAATACCTATTTTTTTTAATTCATCCTATATTTGTGACGAACTGTAGGTAGGTATCTAGAATAGATATGAAAATACCTGTAGGTACTACAAGTCATTATGCCACTGTGTATGTGTACACTGCGGTATGCACAAACAAAAAAATCTAAATAACAAAAGGATGAAAAGTATTAGGTAATACCTACAAGAATTAGTTAAAATTACTATATTACTTAAATTCTTAATTTATTTTCATGTTTGACTAATAGTCCAGCGTTCAACAAAAACAAATTAAGGAAGAGTTCAAAATACCTACCTAAGTTTTAAAGCGAAATAGCTTCAATAATTGAACGTGTCTGTTTTTGTTTGCGGTTGAAATCGCAATTACAGTGTATTCACCTCACCTCAGTCAGATGCCTTCCTGTGTCGCTTGTCGCCCATTAACCGCGGGGGCGAAACGAAGCACAAGATGGGGGAAGCTGACAAATATCCCCCAAGGGAGTGAGAACACGTACAGCCGTTATCTGTTGCACTTTGCCCATTCTATATTTACAACTTCGTATATATAGTACTTCCGAATCCTTAATAATCTCAGGGGAGCTTAATTTCAGGTAAAATCTAAATAATTACCTTGAATATACGTTCCACTATTTTTAATGATAGTATAATAATGTAATTTGTATTGTCTCAGAAACATAGGTAGGTACCTAATTATTATCAAGAAATGTGTTAATTATGATTCGGTTCAACAGTAATAAAATATAGAGATAAATTTTAAAGTAGGTATGTGTTCTATGTACAGGCCTGTGTTTGACCATAACCTTATCGTGGTCAGTGATGTGGCCGATGGTGGTAAGCACACGCCTAGGACTGGCTCTCAAGTGCGGCTGTCGGAATACCCGAATGAAATAAAAAGTAATTGATGCGAAGTAGGAAAAGGGTGTTCTACTTTACCCTCATGTAATATATCTATGTAAATATATGTATGTCTAGGAGGGTAGAACAGTAACGTAGCGAGGTTGTACTGCACACACCCATGAATTTTTGATACACGAATCAACTTTTTATCAGTAACGTAAAAGTTTAAAGTATCTACCTACTTTATAGCCTTGTAAACTTCACAGGTACCCTTGTCTGTACTCTATTTTCAGTAAATATGTTCAGTTTTCCGATGTATGAAATGTAGTTAATACCTATCCTACATTAAACCATTGGTTATGTGAAGGTAAGGATTTACAAAGCACATTGATTTATTTATTCTTTCATCATCCATGTTTTTTTTACAATTATAACGATGAACACATTATCTCTATTAATAATCTATGCTATCTATACATTAGTATAGATAGCAGGGTTCAAACAAACAAATTCTGCAGCTTTATTATTAAATAAAGCTGCAGAATTTGTTTGTTTGAACCCACTAATCTCCGGAGTTACTGGTCTGATTTGAAAAAATCTTTCACTAATAGGAAGCTACATTATCCCCAAAGGCTTCTTATCCCGGGAACGCGAGTAAACCGCGGGGAACAGCTATATACAATATACATAACAATAAAGATATTATATCTGGATATGCAATTTTAGTCTGGAATGGGACCTAAAACTCCTAGACCTCGGTTTTGAAATGTAAGACTTCCGCAAACTAATTTATTTAAATTACCCATAAATTTAATTCTTAGCGGAGTTCATACCAGAATTGAGAGATTGTTTTACGACAATTAAATTGATTGATGAAACGATTAATAAGTGTGTATCTAGAACACATTGAATATTTAAATGAGATGTTGTAAGTCTAGGTGTGAATAATAAATCAATAGGTACGTGATTACCCGGTGCTAGTGCTGTCACTGAACAACAGGTTCCCGGGTAAAGTGGCATGTTAACATGCTTGATACCACCTATCGAAACAATCTTACTTTCTATAAAAGGAAATCGAAATTATCTCACTACAGGGGCATTCCATTTCTCTCTCGGTAGTTTTGATAACTGACCCCACATTCGTTAGTTTTTACTTTTATCGTGCAGTCGTTCAAATAGTAAAACGATGTAATTAACATTCCTAACATACGTGGAGAAGTTTCCCTGGGTTTTGAGTCTTGATTTACATAATAGGCGATGATCTCTAACTGATAAAAAGTCCAAATTTTTCAGAGTACGTCTGTAGGCATCGTTATTTTATTTTTGTAGATAAGTACGTCCCTTCAATCACATTGAGTGCGACATCCGATTAGGTTAGGCACATACTCAATTGGGCACACTCCCCCACTGTTTATACGAGTCAATCATCGATGCGAGTAGCAGCTGCTCCATTTGCGAGGTTATTGTTTTGAGGCTGACCTGATGTAAGTAGTCAAACATCCCGCTTTATCGAGTTCACTCTTGTGACAGGTCACAACCGCGAAATTCGATTTCCTGTTTCTATTACTAACTACGTACGACCGACCGAGCGACGAACAAGTTTCTAGTTTTATTGTCTTGTATCGTGTATGGAAGGACACACGATAGAAATTGTTTTAGTAAACTTTGACTACGAACATACTCAGAACTCGCATCTTGTAACATTGTTTACAAACAAACAAAGAGCTTTTAAAAGGTTCGATGACCTCGCGTGAAAAGTAAGCAGTTCATTCGATGGACATGTGAGTGAAAAAATGTCAGCAATAAGAAGCGGTGGACGGCAATTGATTTCGATTAAAGTAAGGGAATAAAAATGTCTCAATGCACAATGCAGACGGCCGATTGGCATGGTACACAGAGCACATTCTATGATTCTAGTTTGCCGTAGAAGGCGGCAGATCTTTGCCTGGAGCGATATAAATAGCGAGTCGGACCGGGCCACAGATGTAAAGTGGACACCAGTTTTAGAAGTGCTCGCATCTATTTCGAACAAGTGTAAATAAATCTAGCGAGTCACTTTCGTACACGGTTGTCACTTTCATTACTCGTCGGGCGGCCCCGCCTTGTCCTGTCGCCCGCGCCTGCACCGCGCACCGGTGATAGTGCCCGCCAACGCCTTCACACGATTAGGGAATGCAAATCCGTTTCCTAATTCTTTATCCGGATTTCTTCCATTATTGGGATTATTCATTTGAATTATGTAAAAATATAAAATGTATGGCCTCATTTTACAGCTTTTGACGTCAATAAACAATTTTTTCAATTTTTAAATGGTTGTGAGTAGGTACCTACGTATAACCTTTTAAAAATTTAAATTAGATAGGTATCTAGGTTATTTCCATTACCTACACTCGCACCGCACAGTGAAAGAGGAAGCATAAGATTTCTTTCATAACTTAATTCAAAAGATTATAATGCAATGATTGGCCAATCTCATATGTATAGAGTACACATATTAATGTCATCGTAATGAATTGATAACCTTCGTTAAGTTTAATTAAATATTGAACTTGACATGTGGAATATTCAATTTGCCCGTTGTCCAATAGATTGGAGCATTCATCATTATTGTATAAACATGTCCTTGTTCGATTACACTATGATTTGTGATCATTAATTAGATTTAAAGTTTCTATATGAAAATGTACTCGCACATAATTTTTCCGTACCTTAATTATTTCTGATTGTAACTTATAGTATCCAATCAAACTACGCAATTAAATTGAATTTTCTAAGATGCAGAATTTGTATTCTGAGCGCCGCTAAGGAAACCGCATTATGCGTAGAACCAACGTGGAATTTATACGAGGTCCAATAGCGAGCAACCGTAACTTTAAGAGTAGATTTTCCAGGTAGTAGGTATTGAATTGAACTGTATCGTTTATGTTTCAATGCGTGAATGTTAGGCATCCATATTACGGATTCTCGGTCACATTTCACTCGTGTCAGTGAATTCCATACGCATTGCATAAATTAATTCCCACGGAGTTAATTTTTTACAAATGAGAATTGTCCATTTTATTGAACTATTCTATCATAATATATTTTTGATTAAGGCAATAAAAGTTTTACAGATAAATAAAAAGTAGAGTGGAACGAATGATTGTTTGCAACATTGTAACGATGTATGATATAATGCGCGCGCGCATACCTACTTAAGTTCACGCAACGCGATGCAACGAGTACCGCGTCTCGGTAGCAATGGCGAACCAAAACAAATGGACGCGACACCGTTACACCACTTCGCGGAATTAAATAAAGAAAAAAATGACAGCAACCAACGGTAATCTTTGTTCGGCGAGTAAGTTCGGAACACCGTCTTCACGGTAAGGCACAGCCGTCACTTGAGAATACCCGAGATGCTATATCGAGATAATTTTGTCTGTAATTAAAATCAAACCGAGACCGGAACGTTACTTTGATGTCATTGCCCCATGAAAGGTACATGAAAGGTACGAGTTATTGAGTGATCGCATTAATACAGAGGTAGATTTGCAGACTTGTTTTATGATAAAACATATACAATTTAGTAATGAGAAACTGAGGTTAGTTAGAGAACATACGTCAGCTGATGACGAGGCCAGACATTTAGTTAAATACATAGAGGAAGGTTGGCCTAGAAGTAGATATGGGGTTAATAAAAACGTGGAGAATTTCTGGCCGTATCGTGAATGTATGCAATATTTAGAGGGTATAATTTTAAAGAATAATTTAGTCTTTATTCCCTCAAAACTTCGGGGAGAAATGTTAGGGCGCATACACGAAGGACACTTAGGAATAGATAAGTGTAAGAGGCGAGCACGCGACGTGATGTTTTGGCCGGGCATGTCTAGCGACATTGAGCGCACGGTGCGCGAATGTGCGACATGTGCTCTTCACGCAGCGAGACCGCGACGCGAACCTTTGTTGCCACATAATATACCAGACATACCCTGGTTTAAATTAGGTTCAGATATATTCGAGTTTAAAAAAAAATATTATTTAATTTTAGTAGATTATTTTTCAAATTTCGTCGAGGTTAATGAATTAAGCTTCATTAGTAGTAACTTTGTTATCAAGGCTATGAAGGAACAATTTGGTAGACACGGTTTACCGAGCGAACTAGTGACAGATAATGGACCTGCGTATAGTTCAAAAGAGTTTAAAACGTTTCTCCGAGAATGGGAAATCACCCACATTACGTCATCTCCTTTGTACCCACAGTCAAATGGGAAAAGTGAGCGTACAATAAGGACGGTTAAAAACTTATTAAAAAAATGTTTGAGCTCTGGTCACGATTATCATTTGAGTTTATTGAATTTTAGGACTACACCCAGATATGACTTGGATTCACCGGCGCAGATTCTTATGGGTAGGAGATTAAACACGCGTTTGCCTATATATAAGGAATTATTGTTAGAGGAAGTTGATAACAAAAAGAACTTTATGAAAATATTAGAGCAAAAGAAAGAACATAAAAATAAATATGATAGATCGCTTAAGAACCTCCCTACGCTAAGTGGTAATGATAAAGTAGTTGTAGTGGATGGTCGTCGGCGAACATTCATGAAAATAGTAAATAAGGCAAGCGAGCCTCGATCTTACATATTGCAGGATGCAATAGGTCGTAAGTATCGACGTAATCGACGTCATATTATACAATTCAAACCGAAAGCAGAGTTGCAGTCAACTGATAACACAGAGAGCTCACAGGTTATTGTAACCCCGATACCAGGTACATCGGCTAATAGTGAAACCACGGTATCACGCGAATCTAAGCATACTATCAGTACATCAGTGGATATACAAGATCAAAATTCAGGTCCTATTACTAGACGGAAGGCTCGGCTCCTTGCGGAAATGGATACTGATAAATAAAAAAAAAAAAAATAAAAAAAAAAAAAAAAAAAAAAAAAAAAAAGGCAAATGGTTATTAGGTATACGAGCTTAATATGATGATATAAAATTGTCACAATTTCCAATATGTATGTTTAAATTTAAGATATAATGTTTAAGTAATGTTATTATTTTTAAGGGTGGAGGTTCTTAGAATAATTAATAAAACTATTTTGGTTTATTAAAGGGAAAGATGTTATATTAATATTAAGATTTGTGCGGTACTTTGAAATATTTGTTGATCTCGCATTACCCACATTTATAGACAATAAATCAGTGTTCAACTGGCAAGCTTTGTTTTACTACACTTTCATAATAACATTTATATTTAGATGTCATTGATATGCACCTCGAAGCCAAATTATTAAGTGAAGATAATAAAATCAGGCCTTTAAGTAGCAGATTGGGATGAGTAGAACCGCGTGTGTTTTAAAAGGGCAATAAATAACCCGAACTCGGTCGGTTGTCACCTTTAATGCACCCAGATGGCACAGTTCCCAGTGAAAACAGTTTTGGCTTCTCTATACGAAATTACAAACGCAAGTGGGGATACGCGGCGCCGGCGCCGGTATCGTCATCCAGCGCAAGCTTACTTACTACACCCGGCTGCTACAACAATTATAACCATTAACATTATTAGTTCGTGGGACGCGTTATAATAATCACTCGACTAATTTATGAGCTTGTTATGTCAAGAAAGTGACTTTAATTTTACAACTATTTTGTTGAATTGCATATGCATTAAACGTTATCATGAATGTTATAGTGTTCCACATCAGAATTGGTTCAGATCGATTAGCGCTCAGTTCTAAAAGACTGGTATCAGCAGTATTAACTGCAAAAAAATTGATACGCGGAAGGCATCACGATTCTACAAAACATCGGAAAAAGACAAGTTTAGCTTCCAGGAATTCTCGGTACATGTTAACCATTAACGTAAACAACAAAGCTGGAAAAAAGAGCTGTAGCGTAGCTATTGTGTCCATGAGGTGAAGACGGAAGGCTGGAGCCGTGGGAGTGAGCGCGGGAGACGGCCTGCGCCGGCGCGGGAAAATACCTCACTATATCGCTCGTTCACATGAACGTATAAAAAAGTAAAAATCTCTAATGATTGAAATCGTTGAATTAATTACTAATTCATTGTGGGTATATTCTCAGCTACCGAACCGACCGTAATCGGATATAGAACTGAATTTAACGAGCTTTTAAAAGCACGGTGTTTATTGGTATTGGATACCATTCGCAACTGAATTAATTAAAGGAAGTATATTCACATGTGAATCGAAGCAATCTGAGCTTGCGCCCGAACGCCATTCAAGAGTGCTTTGAAGTTATATCGGTTTACGAGGCCTCCTTTTATGTTATTGGAGAACTAATTAAGCATGCTGATGTTGAAATCTTTTTGAATTTGTAAATTTCGAAAAATACACAGTAAAATTCCTTATACGCTTAGGTATATAGGTGTATCTACGACAACATAATATGGTTTGCAACTATGTTTCATAACAAAATGTAAATGGACGTTTCCAACTATTGCGCTCCCAACGGATGCCCTATAAGTGACTTGCGCAAAATGCATACTGTATGTTAGAATAATGGACCGCAGTCGCATACCGAATACGTAAAGTTAACCAGAAACACAGGCCAAACTGCAAAACTATAGGTAGGTGCGCATATATTTTTATTAGAGAAATTTTAATTAATTTTTAGTATTTTCATTGAGATATCTCAATTTAAATTCTAAAAAGTCCAATAAATAGTGTTTGATTCTTAAATAGTTTGTATCCATATTCGGAAGTTTCAATAATTTAGATAGAAGTGAAGGATCATTCATCAGGTAGTTTTGTCGATCGCGCAGCAGGTGTGCCCGCGGTGTTTTCGCTACAGGTTCTTATGCCTCGGGCTCTTGTGCCAATGTCAATGTGACTTCATCTGGTTCTCGGCCTTGTAGAACCTTTATTGACTCATCATCAAGCATGGCTTTTCATCAAAATTCACATGGATGTGAATCAGAATTAAATTGATTTAGAGAAAGTTGATGTTATTTATGCTGTGCGATGAAGGTTTAAGAACGTTTTATTCCAAAGAATCTGTTTAAAATATTCTATTTCAAAATAGACCTGTTAGCTAATTAATTCAATAGAAACCCAACGGTGCTAAGAAGTCTTTGTATAAGTAACTATAGAAAATGATGGCCCGATTCATAGTAACAAATGAACAATGATCGTATTCTCGTTTATCTGCCTAGTTTCTGTAACCTTATCCACGAGTATGCGACGGGCGACGGCACGCATTGCATGCATCGAAGTTTACATTACGGTTGTAGGTACCTACCTACTGCATACCCATTGTGTCGGCCAACAGTCCCACTAAACAACGGCCTAATGTGTACAAACACTAATATTGTTTGTATAAAATAAACTACAAGTAAACATTACAATTATGAGCTGAAGTATATATACTATGAATGAAAAGAAATAATTGATATTGAAATGATTAAGAGAATAAAGAATTTAGTTGATTTTTGTGTGACGAAAAATGCACCGCTACCTTTGTTTCGCAAGGAAAAGCTAATCATTAGAATTATTTGAAAAATCCACTTTAAAATATCCAAGGCTTGGTTCATTTCATGCTCAATTACGTAAACATTTGAAACCTAGGACTTGGAAATAAACTAACTTTGAACTTAGCATTAACTACGGTAACGGTAAATTATAATATAATGGAAAATTAAACGGTCGATTTATAAACTCGACAAGATACACAGCAATAACTATGCAAAGTAAGTAAGGTTTATTATCATCAAATAAAGTATTAAGTAATACAGCGTTACTGTCAGACAAAAAAAAGATGTCAGCATGTATCATTACAGCTTTTACATTTTTACTAGTGAAAAAGATAAAGACTGTTTGGAATATAAAATGTTTGTTACTATCGACGCAAGGTGTATATTGGCTTGCACAATTTTGATATTCAGTAAGCTAGCTATCTAATGTTGAGTGGTATGGTGTGGGTGCTAACAGTGACAGGTGTAGACTCAGTGCGTCCGTGTCAGACATGTCTGATTACTTGAACAATGTTTGTTGAGGCCCAGTAGAAATTAGGTCATTTATTAGAACGTCCAAGATTCACACGGGTAACTCTGGCTTTAAGTTCTACTGAGCGTTTAGCATCTATGTGTCAAATGTTTTTACTCTCGAATGGACTAGAGAAAAACAGTTAGGTGACAAAAATTGCAATATATAACTTTAAAATGAATATCAAGAATGTTTATTATTAACCCAATATTAAATTCTTCTGATAAGCTCAGTTCAGTATACAAGCTAAATGTTTTGTGATAAACGAGTACAAACGAAATACATTTATGTGACCGTAATTTTTTTACTGTAGTTGGAACCTCCAAATCCATTTCTGTGTCACTAAAGTTGGTTTACAAGTAAATGACAATGTTACGAGTAATTATGTAAGGAAGGTACCTATGCAAATCATTGATTGTTTGTTGGAACATGTGTAATGTTTAAATAACGAAAAATGTCAACATCATAATGTAACTTATCGTCAATTTTGATAACAATAACATTGTTTGTTTAATTTAATATCTTTATGAGTTGGTATTTGCATGTGTTGAAAAGATGACTTTGATCAAGACTATATATTTTTAAAGTCCATTAACTAATGGTGAGTAGACGTGCTATAAAAGGGCCAAGGTTCATTCGCCGACAGCAGTGACAAGTGCAAGACAAGTGATGATAACACCAGTCATAATATTTACATCATTGTAATCCCTCGCTGACATTGTGTTTACACGCCATTATTGTTAGTGGAATAATAAAAATTACCAACTATAATTATTGAATACAGTAATCTTAAGACAAAATATATACGTTGATTATTAATTTTGCACCTACGTTGTATTCCGCTAATAAAAGACTTCAACGCACGCCACACAAAGGTATTGTGAATGCAATTAAATAAAATAACACGCCGTAATATTCCTTTAGGCATATTCCTCAATACACAGATAAGTTATAAGTATCACGAAGCATAATAGACGCCTATTTAGAACAGGCTTTTATGTAAATCAAAATGTTCTTTTGTTAATTTTATTTCTCATTTATTGTCCATTTACAATGATCATTGATTACAATTTTATTACCTCTATTAATTTTTTATGCAACTAATTCTATAATTCAATTATGATCTTTTGTTGTGTCAATGATGATACCTGCTGTAACTAGGATATAAATTAATGTAAATGCATAAACCAGAAAATCAATTATACGTCAAACTAACGATGTAGGTAAATAATAACAGTTCGATAAGTGAAGTGACCCAATACGAATAGTGAGTAGGTACCGAGTGAATGAGTGACATAGAAACAAATTCGATTGCAAGTAATCGTGCGACCTTCGTTCAGTAAAATGCAGTTCATGGCGCGATCTCCTCTCGTCGCATAAATCAGCTGGACGAGGCTCCTACATAAATAAATTAAAATTCAACTCGTACTCACCGTAAACAGACGGCAGTATTGAAAATAAACCGATCACCTCCAATGTGCGGTCACAAAACAAAATAAACAACACAAAACCAAAACCCAGTTTGTTCTCAAAAGAAAGTATATGCGATATATAAATCAACGAACGTTCAAAAACAGCACTTCATTCACGATAATTTCGGACGAGTAAAGTTTCGCTGGCGAAAGCGTACGCGGGGAACGTGCAGTGCGCTCGGCTATCTCGAGTCGAATGGTTTTGGGCTCGGCCGGCGATCAAGGCGCGAACGGCGAACGCTCGTGCGTCGGCCGGCCGCTGCGGCGTCGTCGTCGTCGGTCGTTGCGTCCGCCAGACACTCCGTTTCCGTACTTCGACGCATCGCAAAAGAAAATTGACTGCAGTCCTGCTAATATGCATATAATCGGAGATCTCACGACATCCGGTGGCAAGCGAATCTTGACGTGTGATCCGGGGGTAATGGATACATTTTAGCATGATTGTTCTTTTGTAGGTACGCGGAGCTACAAATATGGAGTTCTACTGTCGTTGATGCAATGATATAAATTTTATATTATAGTATAGGGCTGCAAAGAAAGCGGCTTGGTAACAAAAATCTCAATATCTAAATTATCGTGCCATCGTGGAGATCCTTGGGGGAGGCTTGTCCAGCTCTGGACGTCTTTCAGCTGACATGATCATCTAAATTAGGGTTTAGGTAGAATCGCCAAAAAGAAATAAAAAAGATTTACATCTTCCAATTTTTTGTGATAAGTATAAAATTTAATTAAGCTTTTATTTTAATGGGATTTTTTAAATATTTTAAAAGTTATCGCATTTTTTTAAAACCGACTTGCTTTTTTTTCAGCCCAGTGTATTAGATGGTTACATCTTGTTAAAGTTTTCATGTTTTTGTGGTCATTAGATGGAATACAACTAAACCAGAAATTTTGACTAGTTATTTATTATGGTTATGGCAGACAGACAAATGGATGTCTTAGTAAAACCTACGAAAATTGACCAAAAATATTTGGTTTTTAGGGCCTTTATGTAGCATAACTTTTTAGGGCCTCAACTAATCTTTAATACGAGAGATACAATGAGCAAGTCCATTAAAAAAATAAACATGAATAGTTATGTTACCAAGCCCCAAGGTGTTTGCCTTAACCATAGAATAAATAATATACTACGTACAACTTTAACTGTCCCTTGTGATCAATCAATTATTTTTAAAGACGTAAAAAAGTTGCCTTCACTTCGAGGTCGACATCTCCACGAAATAGGAAAATGGGAACATTTATATAGGACAGGAAAATTGAAATTATTTTAATACTTCAATTACGAAAGTCTTAAGAGCTTTTTATTGAACCTAGCCCATTTATAAAATTTATACTTCGCCACAAGATGTGATGACAAATAAATGTAACTAGATTGATTAAATGTTAAAATATTAAAAAAATATATAAAAACTTTTCTACCGATAGGTAAAATACTTTGAAATCTACAAATACCTCTTTACTCTAAATATGTAAAGATTATAGATTGAATGGATTGCCCAAAAATAAAATCCGAAAAAAAAAACAGAGCGCGATGCGAACGTAGGTAGGTACATCTGAAATCATTTCCATGTCATCTCGCCTTGCCATCCCCGAGGCGTGTGAAAGTGTCAGATTAGGTGCCTCTACGATCATCTCGTAAAAATACAATGTGAAGAAAGCTCCAGTCATTTGTTTTGTTATTATATGTTATCGCGTTATCTCGCTCGTTACATTGACCACTATAATACATTATAATGCATGTATTGTATGAATATCAAATTTGGAAGTGAAAGGTATTTGACCATGTCAATCATGATTATTTTTTGCAAGAATGACTGTATTCATTAAACTTTAAACGATACAAAAGTTAACTTTAAATATGATGGGATTTTCTTATGGAAAGAGTTGGGACGCTTCCGCCTTGAGGTCTTAACCGCGTTCCCGAGGGATGCTATTACTTCTCTGGATAAAAATCCCTATATACAGGGTATTTCGATTTACTTTCTAATTAGTCTGAAAACTGCGATAGTGTAATCATTGTCAATAATTTAAAAAAAAATACGAGTTTGAGCATTACCATTACGAAGTTATTACAATTAAGTTTAGTATAGATCTCTGGTAGAAGCCTTTACTCGCACGTTTTGACTACTGTCTACTGTGTAAAAGAACGCTATAGTTATTTTTAATATCAAAAGATTGACAAGCAAGAAGGCATGGACGTCAGTGACACCAAGTAGATTGCCACTATGTCAGCGATGCATAAAATGAATATAAAATTCAGCAATCTATTCTATTAGAGTACTATTTATATACTTTCTTTATTATTGTTTTATGTGTGTACTTTCGCGGGCACATATTAATAAATACCTTGTCACGTGCGGTTTACCCAACCGCAGACCCCACTTTGTCAAACCGGACCTACTCCATAACGAGGGATTGCTGTTGGTACCTTCTGATTAAAGTTGCATGCTCAAAACATCATTGCGCTGATCAGGTAATCTAAGGTTACTGCTTTAGATCCATGTTTAAATTAAAATATGGTAAGTCAGTTTAATTTGCATACACGTTTTATATTTCCTTCTTGCAAAGATCTGCTACTCGTATTTTAGTTCAATGGAACTTATTAATTTACTGAGGTTAATACGATTTTGCAATATAAACATTAGGTATTAGATAATAGAAGATACCTGTCACACAGCATTTTACTAGACAAATGAATATTTATCGTTAACAAATGTTACAAAGTAAACCAGAAAATTTTAACGTTATTGTTCCGTCGTATAAACACACAAGTGACGAAGATAAAATGTGATTTTTGTGTAGATATGAAAGAATATATGATAGAAGAAAAAACAAGTTCTATTAAAAATACATTTATCCTTGAGAAAACATCGAGATTCGAATTCTTATCAATCATATAACCGACTAACATGTACCAAATTCCAACTTAATCGGTCCTGAAGTTTCGGAGCAGAGCTGTGACAGATACGATTGAGCCTTTAAGGGTTCCGTTTTTTCCATTTGAGGTACGGAACCCTAAAAAGAAGGTAAATATTATAAATAAATTTATGTAAATTTGCCATCATTATGAACAATTGGGAAAAGACCTCCAAAGTTATTTGATTGTTTTATAGTATTTTTATTATAGAAATAATATTCACCTGATCAATAAGTATAAGGTACAGGTACAGGTGTGTTCTTGGCCCACACAATGTAAAAGTACAATAAAAGTTATGACAATAGCGTTATTTGCGTCATTTTGTCAGCTAAGCTAACAACTTCTAAATACAACAAAGGACAAAGTAAAAATATTTAAGGAATTTTGTGTAATTTCTTCTTTATTTTTTGAACTCATATTATTTTATTTTAATAGTAGATCTATCGTATCTGGTGAATACCTAATGTACACCAGGATATCATTCTTAAAAATATTATTTATATGAGCCAATTTTTATCAATTTACAGAATGCAGTATTAACATCGTAAAACAAGAAAACATAACGTTAATTAATTCTCATATATATTTCATTTCCTCGGGTTGAGAATCACAGAAACACACATTGTGTAAAATTCAACTGTTCTCGGCTGAGTAGGTACTAACAAATCGTTCGCAACTTCATTAGTGAGCAGGCGCGAAGTCATTATTTATATATTAAATACATTATCCAACTGTAAAATAGTTATTTCTAATTACCTACAAGCCAACTTTCCACTTTGTTTATTCAGCTGTTTACATAGCATAATATTTCGTAAAAGCTTTTAGAAGTTTCGCTATACTTATAAACTCTTCTTAACTTTGTCTATCGAAAAGTTGTAAATATTAAAACTGTGCTAAGATGGTATAGGTTAGTAATTTAACTCATTACAAATTAGAATCATATATGAAGCTTCAAGTGTGGTATAATTAACCAACCAGAGCGACACTATTTTTGCCTGGAGAGTAACAAAGGCTACTTTTTAATACCAGTAAGCGTATGAATGTAAATAATAGAAATGAAGCATAAGTATTCATTCACTGTTTATATAATTATAGGTCTATGTCAAGTCGGACCTTAAAACAAATCTCGGATGCAATTTAGAGCAATACGCGTAATTGCATTGCAAATACAACAATTTGGGCTGGTAGAAAGCCGCCCGCGCCGTTTCTCCGGTAATCTGCCGCGAGTGGCGACAGATGTCACGATTCTACTTTCATTCATCACGCATAATATTCAGGTATTTATAAAGCTACATTATTTTCTCTACAACTAAAGTAGGCAATTTCTCAATTGTGTACTGAAGAGTCTTGAATAAAAGGTAGAGTTTTAATAAATAAATGTCTAGAGGTTAATTAATTGCATTTAAATAAAAGGGGGTGGACCACGCCACTCTGAGATTTGATGTATCAGAAATAATAAAAAAAATGTCCTCAAGCCCATTCACTGTCTGATAAAAATATTAGGTGTGATGTCGTTTATCTTTAAAATGATATTAATAAGGCTTTTAGAAAAATCAAATATTATACCATGAATGAAATTAAATAATTCATGTTAAAAATATACATCTTGCACGCCAGTTCTTGTAAGATTACATAAAAATCAAGAGATAATCTCTTTTGTCTTCACATGTTTTTTTCAGTTTGAAAATATTTGTAAACATTGCAATCTTGTTCAATTCGGCAAAAACTATGTGTTACATAATAATTTGCAATTGTATGTTGTAAATTCAAGCACGTAATGCAGATTAACATGACAATAAACAGAACCCTAAAAGGGTAATATAAAAATAAAAATGACATGTTCAATGAATCACACGTGTAAAACGAGAGCTTTATCAATTACTTAAGTGTTGTTTTCCACATGCCACTTTTTTCATGTTATGAGTTTATCATGACGAATTTAAGTGTGATTTTAGTTCAAACATTTTGCAATTTTATCTCTGTGAGCTTTTAGTAACAAAGATAGTGTATACTACACTAAGTACACTTAACGTGTGAATGTTAGACGTCTGTATTTCCAAATTCTTCTAATCTCGGGATTTTCAAGACTAAAGTGAATAGGTTTCTTCTGGACAAGGTGCTAAATCATAGGCTTTTTATGATAATTATCGTCTTTTACCACACAGCGAATTGGCTGAAGTTATTAGAGTGCGAGTAGATAGTGTAACCAACACTTCTGCTCAAGACACTCTAAATAAAACGCTATTATTTAAAAACTACATAATAATTATATTGTACCTAATATCTATCTATTATAAATAAATTGCCGAAAAGTATGTAAGCGCATCACTTCAGAACGGCTGCACCTATTTTATAGTTGTGTTTGTAATTGTGGACAAGGTTTATTTAAACAACTAGTTATAAAATAATTCTTCCATCCTTGTGCTTTTGAAAAATATTTTACCTATCTAAATGTACAGTCATCTATCTAAACATTATTCAAAGATTTGGGGGTGATTGAACACGCTTCACCCTCCTGTCTACGGCTTGCTAATGATTATGATGTCTCATTACGCAACGGTGTGTAGTGATGCCAACTTAATGCAGAGTCTCAATCAAGGACATAAACCTGCCAATTTATCAGTGTCGCCCTTCACCACTTGTTTGCACAGTCACTGTGATAAAAGGCTTATAGTAACGATCAGCTTATCATACTGTAATTTTCAAAGGCTTTTGTCAATTGGATAATGCGTTCTGTTTCTAAGGTTAAGAGGAGGTGATTGAACTGTAATGTTAGTTTGGTGACTTTCAGAAATTTATTGAATTAACAATTAATATTTAAGTATGTTTTATTGGTCTAAATTTATCGCTATATGTACCTATACTTACGGAAAGAATCGTATGAATTAAACTGTTTTTTTTTTATGAATTTAAAACTAACTTCTGTTTTAATTTCTAGACAATTTAGAAATTAAAATAAGAGGTATCTATTAGTAGTCATAGAAGAAAAAAATATTATCGTTACGTTAATTACTGATGGTACTATTTATATTAAATATCTATCACATGGTTTTGTCAAAGTTGTAAACCTATAACTTTAAGTTTGTATCTTTGTAACCGTTGTAAATTATTTTATACAGAGTTACTTTTAAATGTTACCTTGTATTTACCGTGTTATCCGAGTCGCGAAAAATGTTTGCTAATAAATCTTTCTCGCATCAACTTTTCTTTTCGTAGGTAAGTACTTCAAGAATGTTGAACTTTAATGCTTGAACCTTAATTCCACGTCTTAAAACTCTTCAATATTCATGACCATACAAATAACAAGGTCTTAATTATCTTGATTACTGAATTGACACACGCATTCATTTTCATAAAAGCTACCTACTGTATCATTGAACTCAGGTTGACGGTTGAATACCATCCTAATTGTTTGTGATTGTGCGTTAATAATGAAATTTCGTTTTAGGATTACTGACATTTGTACGTGTTATGGTAATAGTTTGTTATGAAGATATTGGTTATAAAATATGTGTTACAAAATAATTGTTAAACTATTTTTTTATACTAAAAATTGCTATTTTTGATAAATGTATGACGCATGACAAGGCTGAACCAATATGCAATTTTTTTATATTTCAGTTTTTTTTTAAAACTCCCGGAAAATTTGGGTAAAACTGAAAGTGTATTTTTCAATGGGATTTTATATTACCTTCTTGGAGAGAATAATGTCCGACAGTTCAGCTATTTTTTCAGATTTTTTTTTGAGCAGTTACTTAGTAGCTTCTTAACTTAAAGACAGTCGAGTGTGTCACAAGATATGGTAAAAATGGAAATGCTATCTAGATGCGTACTATGTTTCATATAGATAGACTTAGTGATATGAGGTATTCATTTTAAATGCAAAACTGTACCTGCATTTTTATGTAACACGCAATCAATCACTAGAAGGTATTGTACAAGTTATGAGTGCAACTATGATAAAAGTGCAAACACAGATACATCTCATTATATTATGTACATTTCAATATTACCACAAGCATATATAAATATTAATTCTTTAAAATTCCGACAAAAATCTGCATACTTGGTTTTATTTTTGTTGTTTCTTAATAAGAGGAAAGAATATTACGCTCATTTATGAATGCACATAAAATGCTAACGCTTAAATATAAATTGCAGGAAGACTGCAAGAGGTTCATTAAAATGAACTTTTAAATAAAAGAAAATGGAAAACTATACTTATCTGTGGGGGTGTATGTATGCAATGCAAGTGATATATGCAACGTGGGCGGAAAATGCACGGACATCCGGCGGCAACTTTTAACGAATGCAATTTGTGAAGTAATATGAGTAAATGTATGACATTAATGTGAACCTTTAGATGTATAACCTACCCTAGGTATATTCATCCAAGTAAATATATACTGGACATCACAGCACTGATGTGTTGATTTTAATTCCGTAAAACACACTACACTAACACACGTACACCTTTAAAACATAGAATTTCCTAAGTCATGAGAAGAATTTCAGGCTACGATTTCATACAGTTCATTTTTGCAAGCTTGTTTTTTTACAGTAGTCAATTTTTTATTTATTTTTTTACTGGCAAGGGTAGCCATTGTTTACATCAAATTCCTATGTAACTCTTTGCAAAATACAATGCGGTAGGTACATTAGTTCAACTGAGATATGTTTATGATATTACAGAATGGCTCATGGATAGAACCTGACTATAAAGTCAGTTTAACTTCCACGGTATGAGCGAATGTCACATCAAACTGCACATTTTCAGTGTTACTCCAAACAAACCTATAATAGGTTATAACTAAACTAAGCTAACGTGCTTATTGGAACTTCCTCAATTGCTAAATTGGCCTGTCACCCATATATGTGTGATCTTTGTTGGTGATTCATATTTGCAAATGGCGTAGGGGTCTAGAATCTAGAACAAAACCATTTAGCTAGATATTGTGTTACAAAACTTCAGTATTAATTATTACTTGCGCTTTTATTAAAGGAATCATGGAAATTTTAATTTGTTTTGTACGAAACCATAGAAAAGTAATAACCTTAGAGTAATATTATATTTGAAACTTGCGCTTTTATCATAATTGTTATAGTATGCACTGCTCCGTGAAGCTAGTGAGTGAACAGTTAATGGATAAGCACTTTTAATGTACTTAATAGGGTTTCAAGCTATAAGTTACCGCTACCTACGGTTTAAATAATTTGTTTATTTCAGGTTATTTTCTGATTAAATGTATTTATTAGAAAATTTACTCAGTTACGTACTTTAACATATATTTTATAATTTATATCAAGTAATTTGATACAAAATGTAGTAAATAACTTATACGAATTAAACTTTTATCATGAGTAAAATTTTGTTAATTTAACTATACGTATTTTTGTTGATGTGTATGTTTTTAAATAAAGAAAAGTAAAATGCAACAGAAAAGGCAGACAAGCTTATGCTCTTCTGTCTACTTTACATAATAATTATAATATATACTACAAATGAGTCTAAATATCATCACTTACAGTTTGTCTTGAACTGTAGGTACTTATAGAAATACGATACCAAATAGACGAATTCGATAGACAGTTATGTTATATTCTGGAGACTATGTTATGCTATTACAAAATGAGAATCGTTAACAGTTAGGAAACTAAAATATTTGTTCAGTAAAAAAGAAAATAACTTAAATCGCACTTCAGTGACATAAAAAACTTAGCATAATACTAATAATATTTTACGTGATTTGTGCCTTCATGCAATTGTACAATTGAAGCGCGTTAAAACTTTTAATGGTCTCTTTAAGTCCGGATGTGCCACTTACAAGTGCACGATTTGTGTTGCATTTCGTTATGAATTGCATTTATCATCGTTTATTTTATTCTCTCTGTAGCGTATTCCATTACGGTGACTATTTTGCTATTTTTGGAGTTCAAGATCTCTTGCGACTGAAATGTTTTAGCAAGCATAAATCATACTAATTGATTGGCGACAATCAGGCCAAATCTGTGACTATCCATTTTTTTTTGAAGGAGGTATAATAATAAACTTAAATCATGCTAGTTGTAGACAGTAAAATAAATAAAATATATATTTATATTTTTTACTATTTATAGTGGTAACCAGGTGGTAGCCAAGCAGGCGAGTACTACAAAGTACCCAACCACTGTGCTATGGTTTTCTCACGATATTTTTCTTCACCAAAAGCTTAAACACATTATAGGACACCAACCCGCGACTTTCGTCTCAGAATTCGACGTCACTACCACTTATATTATACTTATTCGTTACCAATACAGTTTCCGTTAGTAAGTACCACAGATTTACCGTATATCAGATTACATTAAATCTAGCTTTTCTGATATCAAGCACGTGTTAATAAGCATATAAGTAACAGAGCACGTGTATAGCCGCGCGCGCGCCGGCGAACCATGCGCGGGCGCAACGCTCTAGCGACACCGCCCGCGTTCCGATACGTATTCCCACAGTGCTTTGCCGCAGTTGCCTTGCCAGAAGATCCATGACTCATGTTGAGGGAAATACTTCATCTTTGCACCTGACTCATCGATTAAAGTGGTATAATAAAAAAGTCAATATACTACATATTTTAAAGTAGGTCACCGATTGGTGAAACCAGGTTTTTGCCTCGGGGGTTAGAGATCTTTGAATCATTGCTCAGCTAAGTCGTTAGACATTGTGACAATGAGGAAGATATTGCGTTATCATAACAATAATACAAAATGGCTTATTGCTTTTGGTAATATATTTTTAAGATACAAAATATGTGAGTTTTTTTACATAGTAATTAATTTCTATCAATTTTTGGATAAAAGGGAAATCGGTTGGTTTCCATAAGAACGTTATTGTACTAAGCTACATAACATTCCTAAGTGACAAAGAGGCTTCATTAGCATACGTTTATTGGTTGTAGGTACAGATCAGGTAGGCTAGTTATAACATGTATGTTACGCATGTGGGTTTGCCTCTCTGCGTGTCACGTGACCAATGTTTGCTAAACACTAGAACTTAGCTAAACGTGATGAGATCGTGACCACCGCGCGTGCTCACATCTCACACTTTACGACCATGTTTTCTTTCGGATGGCTATAAAAGAGTGATTTTAAGTCTTCCTATTTTGGTTCGTTCGATTAGTTTACAGTTACGATTTCGTAAACATTCTCATAACGTCAATTTATAGTCTGATTATTGGCGTCATAATGGGAGGTAAGAGATTGGGAATGTCAGATTCCTGATATGACTTAATTTTCGTTTACAGTTATAGCATCCGTAGCAATTTTTGTCTATCTTGTTTTCTTGATGTCGTAAAATATGTCTAAATTTCAAACCCATTTCGTTATCTATTCAGTATTGCAATTTCAGTCAATATTTTCTTATGGATCAGCCGTTTTATCCCTTTAACTAATTTCAATTTAATGCCAACCACAAAAAAATATTAGGTAACTTATTACCAACATGATTTTCTACTATTACGTCAAATAGTTATGGGTCCTGGAATGTCTCAAGCAGGTTTCCCTTGAGGTAAGTAACAGGTGAGCGGACCACGTGATGGCCGCACGTGACGGTTTCAAGTGCAGACTACCTATAATCCACGGTATTGACGGTTTCCCTCTCCTTGAAGGTAGATATCGATTAAGAAATGTAGGGAAATGGGGCTTTATTCTGGAATTATCTGCGTAGGACAGTCAGTGGTATGTAGATGTTTGAGGTTTATTGTATGGCTTTATTAGTTCCCTCTAGCTGGCTGTCTCGTTCATTTTGAAGATCACCAAGCCATGGACTTGCTGGTTCCAGTTGAGTGCTAGTTCCCTTCTTGAATATTTTATTACAAACAGGTGGTATAAGATCTTGGTTCTCGCAGCCAAGTTAAAGAAAGATATCATATGCAAATAAAAAATACAACATAAAATATTTTTTAAGTCATAGAGATTTTTATATTCAGTTGAGTAAGTCGGCATAAAGTATGTCTTCGCTTAATTTAATATCGGACAAAATTAAATACGCGAGTAAAAGTTAATAATTTAAACGTGAAAGCAAAAATACAAATACTGCAAATGTTATCAGTAGTTCGGTGAAAGTGTTTTACTTACTTATAAAATGTTGTGCTTTTCCTCAATTAATTTAGCTGACAAACAAAATGGGGCAATTTGTTTAGCGCAATTTGCACGGTCTTTGCGTCTGCTTTGTGTAGGACAGAGGTTCCCAAACATTTTTGTTTTGTTTATCTTTTGGGTTTGCAGGTATGACCCATCAAATTTGAATCAAAGTAATTGTTATTATACGACTAACCCTGATGCTGCTTGATAAAACCAGATAATGTTAAGGTCTGCTGGTTAAAAATGAGTATTGTGAGTCTCAAACTGTTTATTTATATTTCCGGATCAGTCCTAATATTCCAGGGGTACCTACTGTATGCCTGAAAAAATAATATATAGTCTTCATCCACATATCCACTTTGGGAATCATTGGTGTATAGTAGAGAAAGTAAAAGAAGACAATAAACATACAATTCGATGACTTTATTATAATGTCCGAGTATATAGGTACGAAAGTATACCTATGAAAAATTTTAGTCTTTGATGAATATTTGTATACCTAAGTATCTCATACTTTAAATACATTACTTTGTGTGAAAGAATATGTAAGTTGAAAGCATTAATGTTGAAAAAAAAATGTTATGATGTCGGGCTATCTAAAGAGCAGGTTTATGTAGCTTTACTAGATATGCGCAGGCAATATACAAGTCTTTGCATACTAAGTCGATGTATAAGGTGGGATTATATCCTTTTATTGTTCTCGCATTGTGAGTCAATCGCTGAGAAATGTTGTACTCTACTATTTTACTATGTAGAGACAAAGGTTCCAAGTATTTGCCGTTTCCTACAATCATGCCAATATACCTATGATCATCGCTGATTAAATTGAATAGTTGTCAGTAGCAACTAAGTATTGTATAATGTCAAGTAAATAAATAAAGTAACAAATAATTTTGGTTATATATAGTGTAGATATAATAATGTGCAGATATCGAGTGAGAGGTACAGATACAAAGTAAGTATCTAATCTTCAATGAAAATAAATCTCTAAATATGTATATTACAGCAGTTCAAAATACTATTGTAATACAATTTTATGCAAAATCCTATTGATATCATATCATGTCATTTTTAAAAAGACTTCAAAGTAGAACTGCAATTAATTTAAAGAGAGTTTACCATTATTAACAATATCCTTGTATCCAAAGATCAAAGGCAGTTACGGCGTGCCCTTTGTACTAATGAATTTCAAAGGTGCGAGACACCGTTGGAAAGAATTTATGGCGAATTTGAGAAGATTCGGCCAGACAACACATTCTTTTTTTCAAATATTTAGCAATTTGGAAATATATTAACCGTTTTCAATGTTCCCCAAAAATCTTATCATCATCCTGTCTCCCAATTTTTCAACAGGTAGTTCTATTGAGGCTCGCCAGCCCTGACCTACTTCCACCTGTTGATTTATTGCCGTCGTATGGTCACGAGGTTCTGATTATGCGCCACAGGAGTCGAGATGAATTGAATATGTGAATTAATGTTAGATGTGTTATATCCTGTATATAACACATATGGATATGGATACTATGAGGTGTCATCTCAAACTCTGAACATTACTTTCATATTATATCTTAATATTTTTTTTCGCGATTTAAAGTATTCTGTAATCGCGAAATTTGTTGAATGTACAGCAACAGTTTTTGTAGGTATCATGGTACAAATTTTCACATTGCTATTTTCTGTTATTACTCTATTTGTATTCGGTATTTTGGGAAAACCCAATATTTTTAAGTAAGGGTATACTATGTAAACATTTTCAGAAATTTCTGTTTATGATTAAAATTGTTAATTTTACCGCATGGTAGGTAACAAATACATAACAAACAGTATTTACTTCAAACACGAATTCCATTTTGAAACAAAATAAAAAAGTTGATGAATTAGCTGACTCATATAATTTTCTTACCCAAGACTCAACATGAATAACTTTTTGCAACAAGTTGACTTATAATTTCCTTTAGAAATTTTCTATTAATAATTAGAGTGTATATATATTGCATTTATCAGATGACATGTGGCTTCTCGGTAAAAGTGGTGTTACAGCGAAAGCATCCGACGACATTGCGACGGGGTGACGTGTCCTTTCCTGGCACTGTGGCTAATGACAGGTGATTCCTGACAGATGACGTAGGTACATATAGGGATCCTTCGCACCGATGTGTCACGTAGATAAGTAAACACGATTTCTTATTAGCACATTTATTTTTAGGGTCAGGGGTAGATTAGTCAAACGAGTAGAAAAGTCACGTAGACAGGCTGCTTTTGTAATTATAGAGAACTAGTTTCCACCCTGCGGTTTTATCTGCCTTCCCGGGATAAAAAGTCCAATGTGCCAACTGCCAAGTTTCAACCAAAGCCATTCAGTCGTTATGCGTGAATGAATCACAAGCATCCAAACTTTCACATTTATATTATTAGTAATTAGTAAGAAGTCGAATAATGCAGTAACGTTTGGCATTTATGTTCATTTAAGAAAATAACTTCTATTAAACATTTGTGTGCAATAAAAAGAAGGCAATATCTAGAATAATTTACATACGTGTAAAACGAATCGCATGCACATTAAAAACGCACAGTTTATCTATGATATAGTAGGGAAACATTAAAACACTGTATTACTAATGTTTATTATTAGTTACTAGCTGTTTCCCGCGGCTTCACTCGCGTTCTTGGGATAAAAAAGTTAACTATAACCTTTGGGGTAGCTTCCTGTTAGTGAAATAATTTTTTGAATCGGACCAGTAACACCAGAGATTAGCGCGTGCAAACAAACAAACTCTTCAGCTTTATTATTGGTGTAGAATAAAGGATTTGATACTCATTCTGCATTCTCATCGATAGGATGTTTATGTGATAATTAAATGATTATAGGAACCAAGCATTTTTCATGATTCGTTTTTTATCACGTTCTCTCAACATGCTCGCTTGATTACATTTAAACAATATAAACTTTTCAGAGCTTTTACTAAATAAATAGAGATTAAACAAAGTGCAGATTACTTCTTAAAGTTTTCGCTTCGCACTACAATAATATGCCAAGATTTGTACAAAACAGATTGGCCATTCTGAAATCAGCAATTTGTCAATTTCAAACAATGCTGTGAGCATACAGACGGATAGAAACCATTAACTTTTGGATTTCATCTTTGATACGTGAATATGTACTGACAACTCTTAGACACATCGTTACTATAAAGGAACCTGTACGCATTGATAAATAGGTAAATTATAAGGTGAGTTAGTAACGCGCGCGATTTTGATTTTGAATCACAATCAAATTCTTCAAAGTAAGTACTTAAAGTATTTTTTTATACTCGGTCGAAAAACCTAGTGTAAATAGTACATATACAAGTGTGCTATGTTGATCAATACATATGAGTTGGTATTATTCAATAAGCGAGCCGAGTGAGTAATTATCAATTCAAAAATTGTTATGTAAAAAGCACGCGTCCGGTAATGAAAAGCTAGCGAAGCTTCGAAAACTTAGATATGTAGGTACATGCTAACGAATACTATCTTATATTAATCTAGAGTCTGGAGTAATTAAATGTCTCAATCTTAACGATTCTGGTGAGGATGAGGATCACCACATCGTATCGTATAACCTCATTTATTCAGTTTAGGCCCTGATAAGGCACATACCTATGAATGTTGAAAGCTACAATTGACTCTACCACCGGTTCGGAATAAATTTAAACTGAAAAGACTCCGGCAAGAAACTCAGCTTCAGATTTTACCAAAGTTGCCAAATTTACTAAAAGTACATAAATCTTATACCTACTAGAAGTTTCTTATCTCGAATGGATATTTGTTTGATTTAAGTGTTAGCGATTGGGATTTGATTACAATTGGCCCAGATCAATAATGTTTTTATAACAATTTGTAAAGTTGTAGCTAATGTTTTCAAATACACTGAGTCACTGTGAGGTGTTGCAGACATCTCGCTCCCATTTATCTTAGCGTCTTTTTCTCTCTTAATGATATTATGCCAATGGGAAAAGAATCGTTCTTTTATCATCAATCTGTTAATAGTGAGTCACGACCGCAGAGCTAACCGCAAAATTGTGTTTAATATTTAAAACTCGGCTTTATCGAAACTAAGATTGAAGTGGTAATAAACAGTTTGAGTCATGATCAAGGAGCGTGATTCCCGTGAATCGTCAGAAATTTGCGTGAAACTCTGCGCATTGTTTCTGTAGACAATAATTTAGAAAGCGGCGACATGAATGAGAATAATGGGAAGAGGACGGATTATTATGGTAATGTGTTATATAAGTCGGTAATAAAGAGTCTTAATGTACTTGTGCACACAATCATATAATTATTTTTAGCCAAATTAGCTTGCCGTTTACCATTTATAGCAGCCTGGTGTTAATCATTAAACAATTTCCTGGATTTCCTGTAAAACAATACGGTGCCGGTAATATTGGAATTAGTGAACTATTCAAACGTGATTCATAATAGCACAGACGTTTGTGATTACTTAATTGGAAACCAATTAATATATGCCACCGATAGGCTTGTTAATGCGCACAATAGCCTTCCCGGACCATATAATGTACATTAATTAGTATACGTTGATAATATTACAGACTTATTGGGGCTCTTCTAGAAGAGTGTCACTTAATAGGGAGAATAAGGGATTTATAACAGCTCTTTTTATCGCTTCCAATATTTATACAAAACCTAATGGTTGGAATTTTCAGGATAGAAAATAAATGACCCATCCTTGACTTAGAATTTAAAGTGCAACTATATTTGCATCAAACTAAACTAGTACCTAACGGTAATTTGCGTGCGTACAGCTTCCGGTGATGGGTTGTCCCCATTTGTAGGCTCACTCCCGGCTCCCGGCTCTTACTGAATTACCTCCTGCCGCTTTCACGATAGTATCTTGTTTATCCATAAAGTGAACTCAGTCTATAAATTATTGGGTCACGTTGAGAAATATATTTTTCTAAAGTACGAATATTATCTTCTATTTGCGTAGAATATTCCACCATTCAAAATATTTAGTCTCCCTTTCAATATGTATGACTTTGCACATGTTTTAAATTCAGTAATGCGTGGTAAACTCGGCCCAAATCTTATTAGGTTGTTAAAATGACGTAAGATGGCGCCAATGCTAATTGACATTCCAGAGCATTGGAAATATCTCTTAAAACTGCATAGGTACATGTACAAAATTGTACGGATATAATTATGTCGACCATCCATGAACCATTGCTGCCTCTTTCTACCATAACGATTTGAATTTTGTTTAAAAATCAAACCAAAGCACTTTGTCCGTTAAGATTGTTGCAGCCATCAGAGGCTACCAACTTTAGTCCTTTAAAAAAAAAAACCAAACCACGAATTGTTTTTTTAAAGGAGACCTTATCAATTGATTCTGTGATAATGTAACGCTTGCTAAATTACTATAGCTGTCGTGTTATAGTAGTATAGTATAATTTGCGGCTTCCGAGACTCGCGTGCAACAGTTAGGAACTATTTTGAATATGAAATAACCTTATTCCGGTCGGTAAGATTTGTAACAGGAAACAAACTGTTTGTTGGTGTGATCAATGGATTCCACATTATGTAAATTCGACACTCGATTTGATAGAGTAGTGATCGAACATCCGTCGATTATACTGTCTGAGATGTGGAATTGATTGACTGATGCCAGTTATTTATAAATTAAACGCTTTGTTGTTAAATATATAAGAAATATTTCTGAAATGTTATGATTTGTGTTATTTTGGTATTTGATGTTTTGCAATAATAAATTGGGCTTATCCGTTTGTTTATAAATATGTTTGTGTTAGTAAATAATGTTATAGTGAATTTTCTCTTACTACAAGAATGGTATGCCTTATACACGTTATAAATAGCTTCCTCTTATATTTTTACTTGGTTTAAGTAACGTTGGTAAAATATAGGTATTCACTGCACTTTAAAGGAGTTTCTTCAGCAAGTTTGTTGCTAGTGTTCAAACTATTATATATGTTTGTCTGTGACGATATTGTTTCTATATTAATGGTTTTGGAATCATCTATTAGGTACACTATAATCGATAAGTAAAATAATTAATTTGAGTATATCTAAGTAGGTAATTACTTATAACCCAGTGTAAATTTCGTGTAGATATTCCTTTCTTATGTTACTTTGTTGTATTAACGAGACATAATGACAATAAATTAGCTTAGTTTAAAAGCATCAAAATCCGCACCAGTGTCTTATTTAGAGAAGACTGAATCTGATTAATGTGGTGTATTTTCTCATTACTTTAGCAATACATTATTAAAAATTAACCAATCAACGATTACTGAAAGAGTTTTTTCATTGTCTATAATAAGACCAAAATTAAAGTCCTGTCTGTTCACTTTATAAAGAAGTGAAGTGTAAAACAATACTATCTCATGCGATGATCTCATCTTTATTTTTTACGAAGTAATATGCCTATAATATAAAAATGAGGTAAGTAAAAGGCCCAAGGATGGGACCTTGTAGGTCATCAATAACTAAATAGATCAAGTATAAAGTGCGACATATACTCTAAAGCTATAGATATACAATTTTTTTATCAGTACAACATCAACATCGCTGATGAGAAAGTTCCTTCTAATAAAATCTAAGTGGAGAAGAATTTAAAATCAACATTGTGTCTCATTTTTCCGGAATACGGTCGTAAGAGAATCAAGAGATATTTAGCAGTCGAGTCTCGAATACCAGTGATAAATATTTCACACACGGCAGTAACATCTCGGTTAAATAAACATAATTTATCGTTAAGTTATGATCGAAACCACAGAAATATAAAATAAAGATCGAAACTCTAGAAATAGTACAGTATCTACTACAATATAAAAGCAGTTCACCTCTTCATTTGAATACAATAGACAAGTAAACTCTTCGTGGAAGCTTGGTGGTAGGTCAGGTCTTTAACAATCGCTACATTTAAGCGCATTAAAGCTAACTGTTATACCTACCTAGTTACTCATATACCGATTTGTTTCAGTGTGTAACTCCGTGCTAAACAGGGCTTTGCATTAGCAAGAAGGAAGTTGTGTTAGATGTAAGTAATCGTGTTAGGATCTAGGGCACACGAGATTGGCCGTGTAAGCAATGTACGGGTGGAGGGCGAGACGCCTTCCTGGCGGTCTTCAGCTTATATTACCGTAAGGTAATTATTCATAGGATTCACTAGCTTGTTTGCTTAGCTAGAATAGTTCTCTATCAATTATATCATAGACCTTTCATCCTCTTACCATCGATTGATTGTCGAACTCAATTTTCATCTAATCGTATCTATTGAAAATCGGTGCTATTTTAGGCATAAACGGCAATAGAGAATAGACATAGCTTGTAGAGTTGAAAAGCTGAAGTGGCGAAAGACCAAGTCGTTTCTTTCAAACGGCTGCAAAATGAAATGGTTTTCTTTGCAACATTGATAACAGTGATTTTCTAAATTATATTAGTAGAGCCAAAAAGAGTTGTTTTTTTTGAAGTCGGTTAAAAATATTAAGTACGTACCTACCATCGCATCGTGTATTGATTTTCCTTTTTTTTTTTTTTTTTTATACTTGAAAGTTCATGAATCAACGGAATAGTAAGTAGTATCTATATAGTAAGTTGCGATTGTGGTTATATATACAATCAAGCAGAATCATTCATACTAAAAAGAAAAAACTAATCTGAAATAAACTGTCATTTTACTTTATTACCGGCATTTACTTACAAACAAGGTGACTCGCCTTAAAATAAAACCAATTTATAATGTTTAATTTATAAATAATAACAGGACGGCACTGCCGTGACGAACGATGACTAATTGAAGCATTATGTCTGTGTACCATATTATTAACGGTACTCCCGCTGCACCTCACATCGACCTCATAAGTTATCCCAATTTATGGGCACGACGTGCATTTGCATAGACGTTACATGATTTGGTAGCGTCCTGCTGAGTCCTGATTGCCAACATTCTGAGGAATCATTACAGTACTTTGATAAAGATTATTATGACTCCACCTCAGTATATGACCCTATGTATTTTGGATGCTATTATATATTTCAGAAACAGTCCGTAGACGTTCTGCTTTACTATTTTCGTTCTATCTTGTTCCAGTAGTAGCGGATTCAGAGTTTTGGTATGAGAGGGACTTGACCTCGCTGAAAGTACCTATCAAGTTTAATTTAAGATTTATCACATGAGGACTTAGATGCTTTTGGAGGGGCTTCAGCCCCTTTGCCCCGTACCCTACCCTCCTAGATCCGTTAATGTGTTCCAATACGCTATGTGTAATATTAAGCCGCACCTCGGAAGTGATATTTCAAATTGAAGGTTCTGTGTATACTAATTAGCGAAAGTGGACTAAAGTGGGTAATATGCCATCGTGTTGGCAGGCGCTTTAAGGTATTGACGTGACATTTGCTTTGACGTAGTGGCTTAGCGTTATTAGTCGGCTCTACTGCCAAATAGGGCCTTATAAATAATACCAGCTAGAACCCAATAATATTTCTTTTTATACTACTAAGGCATCAAACAAGCATACGGCCCTCCTGATGGTAAGTGGTTACTGTAGCTTATGGACGCTTGCAACACCAGGGATATCACTCGCTCGTTTAAGCATTGAGTACCTAAAGGGGTCATACAGACCGACTATATCTACTCCAATAATTCAAGCCAAATGTATAAGTACAAGCAGCATTCTAATTGAACCTATTCACACGGATGGCATTTGAGCATAAATTCAACATACAAATTAATGACGTGCAAGTGCCTACTTAATATCGATTTGGGTATCTGCACGACCTTCGACGGTATACCTATATAATAACAAATGTGTGGCGTGCGATGAAGCAACGCGCGTCAAATCAGCGGCATTCCGGATTGTCCGTGGACCGTTACGATACCCGGACGCTGCGCTTGCGCAATGGATGGAACGCATTCGCTTGCTGGTTATGTAATGCTTGTTGCATCGTTTGCTCACACTATGCGGAAGATCAATTTTGGAGGTCAAGGGATAGGAAATTCTGATCCGGCTTACAAGTTCATTGGTTCCAAATGATTTTATATTCCTCTTTTTGATTTAGTATTACATTGGTGATGATTTAACTGAAATATATATTACCTAAATAATGATAGTTATTGCATGGACGTTTGGCCTGCTTGCATAGAGCGGGTATAATAACAATAATAAGGATTGTTAACTTCTTATTTAATATCTCAATGGAGTACAGTTATTTTTGTGAAGGTATGTTATACGATAATGCTTATATTTTTAATATTTGTTTCAATATAAGCGTGTAGTGTGAATCGTGTATTATGGGTGTGCGTGCACAGATGAGCACGCGCTGCGTCTCGCCTGCGCCTCCGCTGCCGCTGCGCCGCGCCGTGCGGCCTCGAGCGGCCTTGACAATGTCGTCGCCAGTGCAGGCGCCTTTCATTTGTTTACGCTTTTTTAACTACAATTAAAAAGTAAAAAATAAGCTTTGCGAATGCCAACTGGTTTACCAACCGACATTCGCAATAGAATGTAGTGTCTTTATCTACGTACATATTTTATGGGCATTGATATTTCAAAGTAGGTACCTACTTATCGTTCCCGTAGTTATACTATTATTCTGTGGTTATACCCAAAGCTCCGTTTGGAATAGAAGGTGGGATGTTAATCATCGGTCCATAAACAATTTCTTCCACAAAAAATCAGGTCAATCTGTTGCTAGTTGTTGCTGCGTAGAAAAAATAAACAAACCTAGTGCATTTATATCTTGCTGTTTTCCATTGTTCCTTCCGCGTATTGGAATGAAAAGCACCTATCACTCGCCGATTATCTAGCATACTACCTATCAGCGTAAAAATTTCTTTTTATAATATTAGTAAGGAAGTACTTATAAGATAGTTTTTGGGGATTATAATAGGTAATAAATAGTTTAGATAGAATCAACTACTAGAGTATAGGTAGGTAATTGTAATGTAGTCAAAGAGACCGCGATCAACTTTTAGTCTGACAGATTGGGTGACTTTTGGGAAAGACGCTCAAGATAGTTCGTGGAAAGACCAAGGAACAATAAGGCGTTGATTGTGCGTGATCATCAACATCCGTGTGGTTGTGTCAGAGCTTCATATGCGTCAGTGAGGATCGAATGGTTATATCATCACTGTAGTAACACACGGCGCCAAACCGTCGTCACATGTCAAGGTAAACTCGTACACGACTGTGTACCTTGTTATTGTTGCGTTTATGCATTGTTGTCGATAAAAATATTGCCAATCGAATGTTACGCAAACACTTTGAACTTTAGATGAAGCGAAACTCACCACCCAATCAAACCGTCCACATGTTGATTGCCCAAATTTTGCGCATTTTAATAATAAGTACCTGGTTCACTGAGCTTTGCTCGTTATTTTTTTTAAACGACGTTTTCTAAAAAATGAAACCTAGCTAGATCGATTTATCTCCCCCGAAACCCTCTGTATACTAAATTCTATGAAAATCGTTGGAGCCGTTTCCTAGTTTCTAGATTCATTCTATACAAGAATTGCTCGTTTAAAGGTATTAGATAGATTAGATACCTAGTTCACATTATCACGACAATGCTAATGAGTTTTTCAAAGATCAAAAACAAAGATAATTTTTAAATAGCTTGAAGATTTTGTTACGTCTGTTCGTGTAATAATTTATGCCAATATGTAAAGTAATTCGCAAATGTATTATATTATCTAAAACAAAAGGATTAGAAAGCATGAAACAATAAAAGACCACCTCGAAAATTAATACCAGGTTTATGGGACGGAACGAATTACCTTTTGAAACCTGCTTTGGTACAAAATTGATTGTCCTTTTGAGAGGTAAAAGTTGAATAGCCAGTAATTATATCGGTAAGTACATTGCATGAGATTAATGTAGTGTTTTGAACGCAGTTTCCAGCTACATGTAAATAATTCTGAACAGACTTTAGGTACAAGATTACAAGTACATGTTGAGATCAAACAAACCAAAACGTACGGAACGATTTATACATCAAATGAAGAGTTAAATGTAAAAAAGCAAAGTCTGGATGGAGGCTCAATAAATTTTACTTGTGTTTGTATACTTAAATTCGTTACGCCTGATTGTTTTATTGGAGTTCAGCCAAAAAGCTCGATACAATAGTATACGCCACAGAATGTACTTGATACTTACACCTACATTATGTTGTATGTTATGTTACGTACGGAAGTAGGTATATAGCAAACTTATAAGTAGTCTCGGAACTTGTATATTTCTACCTCGATTTTAATATTATAGGTAGGTAACCTATTATCTTCATTTTGAATAACATTTAAATTGTATGTGATTTCGTAGCTCAGCTGAGAGGACATGGCTATGAAACTGTTCTAATGGTGCCTAGGATGTTGAATGTTTATTGCATCTATTTGTTTATATGTTCCTTATAGATTTTTAAATATTTCTTATAGATTTTTTACCATATTTACCATATAAGTAGGTAGGTAATCATGATATTTATGGTAATCGTAAAAACACTATAATTTGAGCGTAAACTTTTTCAAGGCTTGCATTTTCATATTTTGTGTAAAATTGCTCTTTTAGTCGAATTTATTGACTGACTTTCTAAAAAACCGTACTTTCCAAAGCTGCGGAACTTGTTTTCACAGTCGCCATCAAATTTACTGAGCTTTTAAACAAGCGGGACGCGTCGGCGGGTGGCGGCAAAGGCTGTAGTTGAGATATCAACAGGTAATATGTAACAGTGAAACGAACGTATTCTGGAAGGTACACGCTCGCTACACTCGTACGTATTATATATATACGTATTCGCTATAGGCGTTGATTGAGCGTAATTGTTTTCGTGTTGTTTGTATGAGGCATACGTTTCGATTGTTTTTTCCAGGAATCAATTCAGGTCGGGAATAGTAGGGATTGCGCTATAGCCGGTGTGGTGCGACGAAGGTCGTCGCTCGCTCGCGTCTGTTCTATGGACAGCGCGTCGGCGAGACGCAATTTGTTTGTGTTGTGTTGACTAACATCAACTAAGTATTTTGTGTTTGTGCGCATTTGAACGTATGCCTACCACTTATTTACATCGATGGTAAGTCGTCATTCTTTCTATCTTCTCCCTTTTAAATAAGCGAAAAAGAATCGTATGTAACTTGTGCCTAATCAAACCCAAAAATTAAAATCAACAGTTGAAGTAAACTTTTTCCGTATTGTCAGTTCTTAAAATGGTCGTTGCAGCCATATTTTGGAATAATTACCACATAATATACCTATTTCTTTTGCAAGACATTAATTTACAAATAACAAAGCTATTATATAACAACAATAAAATAATGTTGGAGGTATTTGTTATAATAATTATTTGTCGCTAACATGCCAAAACACAATACATGCTATAATACTAATGGTGTATTTTCCTAGACTGTTTTCTCGCGCATCCGCGGCATCAAATCGTGTTCGCGTGCGTCAGACAATATGGCGCTTACCGATACGCAGGAAAACTTCCACGGTTGCCAGTCGTCGTTCAATTAGGAGCTTTATTTTATGGCCTAGTTGTTTAGATTTGGCAAAGTGCCTGACAGCAAATAAACTCCGCCGAATTAACGAAGAACATTGCAATATTGATGGCTGTATAGCAAGTTTTAGACTCCACCGTGTGATGATTCTCCTGAATATTAGGTCATTTGATAATTATGTTTATTATTTATTACTAAATCCAATTTTTTTAGACTTACTTAAGTTTATAAAATGCTAACGTAAAATTATAGTACCTATTTAATATCCAGAATACGGATCTAAGATTCTTCTCGTGATTTTACATTAGATATATATATGTTAACGGAAATGTATGTAATCCGTTATTGTATGTATACAATTCCTAGGAAATGTATGTAATTCCTAAAATCGCACGGAAATGTGTGAAATAAATTACACATTACACATTTCCTAGGACATCTATACATTTCCTAAATCGCAATCGGAAATGTAAAACATTTAAGACATTGGTGGGTACGCGGGGATAGCGGGACGAGGGGAGGGTATTGCTATATAGGAATTGTATACAATTCCTGTGTATTTCCCCTAGGAAATTATAACAATAATGATACTTGGAAATATATAGAAACTATTGAAAAAAAATTGGTTGGGGTTATTTTTTTTATTTTGCATAGAATAGCAAATTAGTAAGATAATATGATCATATTATTATTATTTTACGGTATGACTGTTACCCGATTATCTCAATAAGTGCTATAATAAAAAAATATTATTAACAACGTGTTTTATTACAGAAAGCATTTACTTTATACATTTCCTAATACGATATTGGAATTATATACAATTCCGAGGAAATTTATACATTTCCTAGGATATCTATGCATTAAATAGTTTTTCAAACAATATTTTATACATTTCCTAAATAGTATCGGAATTGTACACATTTCCTAGGATTTGTATACAATTCCTTGATTTCATAAATTTCCGGTAACATATATATAGGCTTTTGTCCAGCAGTGGACGTCTTTCAGCTGACATGATGATGATGATTATATATAGGTATAATTATTATGTTTCAAGAAGAAGTTATGACGTGAGTAGGTAGGTATGTACTAATCTTAAAGGCGAAGTCATTGACCACCAGGAATATCTCAAGGGTTGCTGGATGGCATACTTCGTTGGGGGTAACATTCCACTAAATATTTTAGGTTTGAGGGTCGCTGTGTTTATATCCTGAAAGGCCGTGGCTAGCTCCTCAAAACCTAGGTAGGTAGGTAAGACAAATTCATGATTCTATACGTACGAATAAATATTTAATAAGTGCAAATTGTATAACTCCCGGGGCATTGGTAAGTAGGTATTTGTTTACTTTAACTTATCTAAAAAAAATGGTGAAATTCTGTGTTGGAAAACCTAGATCAATACTTTTTTTATGTAAGTTTTCAATTAAGAAAATATATGAGTTGGTAAGTCTAATAAAAAAAAGAAGTGACGGTGACAGAGTGGCATCACAAAGACCACCTTATAATACTCTTTGGTGGCATGTTGGTGTATCTATCTATATATTAGCTATAAATCAGATTTCATTGTTGTTAACATTGGACAAAATTCACAACTGAAATTATCTTCAATCAAAACAATTATATTGTTCACGAACGTTCTGAGAGAACAATCAGACTACTAGACTGTTTATTCACTAGCGACCCGCCCCGGCTTCGCACGGTTCTTCTAAGCTTTTCTGTACTATAACATGTATTATACATATAAACCTTCCTCTTGAATCACTCTATCTATTAAAAAAATCGCATCAAAATCCGTTGAGTAGAATTAAATAATCTACGTACAAGCATACATAGGGACAGACAGACAGACAGCGGGCGACTTTGTTTTATACTATGTAGTGAGTAGTGATACACATACCCTGACAGTTCATTTTGTTTTAGAGTAGGTATTTTCTTTTGTGCTGTTTCATGCTAGGACGAGTCGAATTGAATGTTGAATAACAAAAAAAAATTATATTTTATTACAACTATTATTGCATGTTTTATCTGTAGTTTTCCATTATAAAAAAAAAGATTCTATGTTATCTGAAATAGTTTACCTGAATCACAGAATACATAACTACCTACCTACAGCTGTATACCCATATTATTCGCAGGAGAAATGATGAGACCGAAAACTAATATTATAAGTATTAGCTTAGTGTAGCTAGTAGGTAGGTATTCAAGATTTGCCCACGTTTAGTGTCGTTAAGCGAAATCACCTTACTACTTGAGCAATTCCCTTTTAAATGTATTTTTATAATTTTTAAACTCAATTCAATGAGAAATCTAAATGAGAATGAAATTATTTCGATAACGTTGTTTCCATAAATAGTCCATTCATAATGGCTATTGAGGTACGAATAGCCATACACAATGCGTCTAGTTCATGCCTTATCTACATAATATTATGTTGTGTAGAATGGTCTTCTCGTCTTCTGTTCTGTTGTGTCTATATGATATACATACGTGCCTGTATCTCAAACGCATTGTTTAGAATAGCTACAAGATACGAATCTATGTAATTGTAGAGTATACATACATGTCAATAACGTAAGGTTTTCAATATCTACTTAAACTGAACTGTTTGATATAAGTGCTATTTAAGACTCTATAGAATTAGTACGAGAATTTTAAATATTGAATCAGAGACTGATTGACTTTCTATCCCTTTGCTTTGTCTAATTTCCCTTTGTTTCGTTTACTTTGACATGAGTAAGGCATAACTTTTAATGGCATAATATTAATTTTACATAAACAATATTTTTCGTACTGTTAAGGTAGGTATAATTATCTTTTGGGCTATATTCTTTTGGAGTACTATAGAGTCACATAAAAGTTATAAATCAATTTAGGTAATGTACCTAATCTAAATAGGTACTATATAGCGTGACAGTAGTTCAAGCTAGGTGCAGCATGGTGCACTGCTATGTATCTATATAAAAAAACACGAAATCATAATAAATAGACTAAGAATTATTGTAATAGGAAGATACATATGTATTACCGATGTAAGATTGTATGTGAACGATCCTCAGAGACTGGCCGTCTATTTGGGTCAAGATTCGAAATGCACCGTTCATTTAACGAATGTAACCTACCAAATGATTGGTCAACTACATTACCTTTAGGTATTATTACCCTGTGAATGTATTATGACTGAATTTATCTTAAATTAGGTTGGCCATTGTTCTGGGCTTCTGGCGTTGATGTTTTGGAACATAAAGTTTTTGTAATCAGAAGTGTATGTATTTTACTTTCGAAGTACCGTTTAATGACTTGTGGTAGAGTATCTGCCTATGATTTGTAAACGTGAAATAGCCTATTTCGTTGTTTTTGTTATTCCTAAGAAAGGCTCGGTACATAGGTATAGAAAATCTTTAACATAATAGGTATATATTTCTTTCACTACTAATAATGGAGTTGGCTACAAGTTCCATGATTAATTTAAATATTATTGAAAATAAAAACTAATTTGTTATTCATATCGAATTATTTATTTTTGCTTTAGTAATTAAAATAAACGTCTGTAAAGATTACTTATTATTTAGAAACGGTAGCTATTTTCATGGATATATTATTAGGTATATTGTGATTGTTACTTAATGAGTTTTCACCTGCAAATTCTGCAGCTGTTAATATACCCATTGAATACACTATACTCTTGACAGGAATTAAATTTACTTAATCAGTACCATAAGTGTAAATAAATGTTGTTCGCAAGTGCTATTTCTATAGAGGAATTCGTAAAGCGCCTCTGGCGGAATATTCGTGAAACTAATTTCACTTAGTTTGTAAATGCAAATGCGATAGTAGCGTTCACTGGTGTACTAGGTATAAGTGGTGGTTCTTCAGTACCCGACTTTAGTTTACCCGAACAATCGTTTGCATTTTATACATTTCTGTATAACAATTAGGTAGTACAGCACCTCTCGCGGAATACGCATTGAACTAGTTTCTACCATAAAATATTGTTAGTAAACTTAAACGACATGGTATTCATTTTAAAACGTCACACTCAGGTTAGATCCGTATTTCATTAAGGCATAAGTAGATAGCATCTCATAAGAGGTTATGGTGTTTGTCATCTGCTTTAGGTACAAAATAAATTTGCACGCCTACGTGTCTCTGACCGTTCAATGTCTCCATAATGTCGTTTGCGGTAAAAATAAAAAGGTTACCAATACAGACGAATTGGCTTTTGACAGAACAATCTTTATAATGTACTAGCTTCTACCCTGCAGTTTTACTCGCGTTCCTGAATGATTTTATATTTTCCCGGGATAAAATGTATTTACCTATATGTTATTGCAGGATATAATCTATCCATGTTTTAAGTTTCATTTGAATCCGTTGAGATGTTATGGGAGCTCAATGTAACAAACATAGACACATACATGTATATAGTAGTAGGTATAATTAGTAAGATGTTACGTCTTTTACAACAAAATAGCTTTTGCATTAGTAAGCACAGTGCACACAGCTTCTTACCTTCAGTGATAGACAAAACACAATCCAATAAGTTTACAATATAATATTGTGGTTTACATCGTCACCTTGTAAAATCGATGGGCGGAGCCCGACGGGGCATCTCTAAATCCTGCAATGAAAATATTTTAAAATCAAGTTACAAGCGTAAGCGTTTCTGAGTCTGAACAATGTAATTGAAAATATTCAATGTTCCCTTGTTTAAGGTAAATGTAAGATGAAGTTGCTGTAGTTATTGTCAGGTCAGGCACCACAACTTGTAAAATTTTAGAATACACATACCATTTCCTCCTTCACGAAACACACAACAAAAAAAAAACGAAACTGTAGAGATTACCTAAACTTATATTACTAGCGACCCGCTCTGGCTTTGCATGAGTGCAATTTATATACACAAACCTTCCTCATTTATCGCTCTGTGTAATACCATTTTTTTTTCTGTTTACAGTGATGTTGTGGCCGACATGGTGGTAAGTACACAAAGCTTAGAAGGAGCAGCCGTTTAAAAAAAGTAAGCGGAGAAACAGACAGAGGCAGACAGTGATGTTGTTTTAGGTTCAATTTCACCAACTCCGTATCGCACTAGGTAATCCACGGGGTAATTATTTGGGTCAAATTTACATTATATCGGGGTCAAATTTACTGACTATATAAATTCTGTCAAATAGCCATTACTTACCCGGGAATAGGTGCTTACGGAGTTGGTGAAATTGGACCTTAGAGATATAATCGAAACTGACAGACAGAACTACTAATAATTGAGAGAATTCATCACTTATAAGATACTAAGACAACTTGACTAACAATTGCTAGAATCTACTACAACAATGTAAGTAGGTACAAAAGTTAGGTAGCAATTTAGCACCGAGGTAAATTGTTTATCGCTAATAACGCGCCGCATTACAGGAAAAGGCTTTTGATCGCTGTATCTAACCACTTCGTGGTGTCAATAACCCTTTATTATATTTTCTTGACCCTAGTCGATCTTCTTATTCAAGGTTTGTTAATATAATGGACCTTGTAATCCAATGCTTATTATCTTCCAGTAATTTGTCGGTGAGTGATGGAATTACTTCTGATGAGAATAATAATGAATATCTCAAATAATTGCTTATTTGGTGTAACATTGAAAGGTTTTTCAACTTATTAATCTACTTGTTACCTATATAATGGCGAATGTGGATGTTTGTTACCAGCACAACCTATCGTAATGAAATCTGGCACGAAGGTAGACCAGAACCTGGAATAATAAATATCATGGGACTGGCAAGGGCTAGTTTTGTAGAAAATATCGAATAGACTAACATTGTATTTGTAAATTCAGTGCAAGTGGTGTATTATATGCAAACGGTAACCACCTAAATCATGCTGGACAAAAGGCAATTAGGGCCATACGATCTGCTACAAGACACCCGACACCAAATGCATATCTAATTCCTTTGTACTCTCATGATTTGTACTAGCATCTAAACATCAACAATACGGGCAAGGTGAGGCAACCCGTGAAAAGGGCAACCTAGCCTAATATAAAACGTGCACATCCCTGCATTCAGTATTCCGACACTTGCACTGCTCGTAGCAATATCGACACGATTCATCTGTACGCGCCGCGAATCTACCACTATGTCGAAACTGGTAAGTCATTGTTTTACTAACAATACAATCATTTATACTAATTTCAGGTTATGTCTGAAATCAACTAGTATTTAGATAGATATAATTTGTAAGGATTTATGTAAAACGTCGTTGGAATCGAGATCGTTTGATTATAACTTCACTAAAAAAGCACGTGTTCATATTGTTAAAAAATGTTGGCATACAAATCACCGAATTCCGTATTTGTAACAAGGTGTCGATAGCTGGTTGGTTCCCGATAACCTGAAGACACAGTTTCGCTTCCCATTCATAACAATCCTTTGTGTGCGTGAATATGTCCATTTACTTTGTGTCTGGATGTAAAATTCATTTATGTATTTAAAAAAAATTTAACAAAATCTTCTAACTTAGAGATTAGATGTCTAAGTTTTAAGGCGATGATAGTTCTGTGGTAGTGACGTCGGATGCCACGACAAGGGTCGTGGGTTCGAATCCTATAATGAGCTTGAGCTTTCGATGAAGGAATACATCGTGAGGGAACCATAGCACGGTGGTAAGGCACTTTGTATTACTCGTCTGGATAGCTACGACCCTCAAGTTGAAAATCTGCCGCCAAGCACCTACCGGTTGCCTTCTTGGCATTGTAACAGGTCGGCAACACATTAGCAATACCTCTTGTATTGCAAATGGCGATAGGCGACGGTAACCACTAACCACTAACCATCAGGTGGACCGCCTGCCTGCTTGTCAACCTTCTGACATAAAAAAAATAGACGTTTGAGTTTTTTGTCGTAGTTAACTATTAAGGCCGCTTTAAATTTTCCAGCTACTATTGTCCATCGCTCTCTTCGCCGCGGGGTCAGCAGATCGGCTGGACCACCTCGTGCCGCAGGGTTACGCCCCTGCCAGCGCTGGAGCACTCAACGGAGCTCCGTTTAAGTTCGAAAATGTCAATAACGGCGATGGAACTTATCGTTTCAGGTATTTATGAATAAACAAGTACTTACAATGATCGATCATCAAAAGTACCTTTCATTGTCCAAAAATCTTGAAATTCAAACAAATATTAAAGTATCTCGCGGAGCCAAAAGAAAGATTTCAGAGACAATATAAGTAGCGTATTTATATATCTATAAGTAGATATTTATCAGATTTTTAAGAAAAGTTGTCCTTCAAAAACAAATATCTGAATATTCTACTCATTACCAGATTAATATAATTTAATATGATAGAAAACTGTTAATACTGAATTATTAATTAGATACTGCTCCGTAATGTATTTGGTATTTGTGACGTATCTACATACTCGTAATTTTGCATACTATACAATTTATTTTGGATGTAGAGTTAATAAGTGCATGCATGTAACTATGTAATACGTAGTTTCTTTAATATTAATATTATTATATACTTACTTAAATCTTAGGGGTGTGTAGCAGTGGCGAGGGGTGAAATGATGGCGAGGGTAAGCCGTTAAAAACACCTGTAATTTTATAATTACAGTGTATTTTAAGCATGATAAAAGTTGCTTTGATATGATGAAAATGTGGGACTGGGATTCCTAAAAGGTAAGCCGATGGGAATCGGCTTGTATAGACCCTACGCCACTGGTGTGTAGTGACTTCAAGCAGAAAAGCTCAGATTTCCCCTGTGGCAGATATGTTGTTTTCCCTCTTTGTAATGTAAATATATCATAGTAATGTAATATATATAGTAGGCTATTATTTACTTTTATTATTTCTTTCGATGGATTAAAATAATGGGCGACCATCACTAGCAATTTGTCGTGACGTATCGTTTCATATCAGAAATTTAAGAGATGCACTTTTTTCTACTAAATGTTTTTATGTATTTTTCCAGTTACGATACTCCTAACGGTATCTCAGCACATGAGAGTGGTGCCCCTCGCGCCCAGGGTCCTGAAGGCCCCGCAGTGACGGCGGAGGGTGGCTTCTCCTACCGCGCCCCTGACGGACAACAGATCTCTCTCACGTACACCGCTGATGAGAATGGCTTCCACCCCGTTGGGTCGCACATCCCTACGCCACCCCCTATTCCTGAGGCCATCCAGCGTTCTATCGAGTTCAATAGGCAGCATCCTTCCTCGTAAGAAGTCCTACATCCTACTAATATTATAATCGTGAAAGTTTGTATGTATGTATGTTTGTTGCTGTTTCACGCAAAAACTACTGAACGGATTTGGATGAAACTTAGCACATAGATAGATCATACCCTGGAATAATATATAGGCTACTTTTAATCCCGGGAACGCGGGTGAAACCGCGGGAGACAGCTAGTTTTCTATAATAATAACAGATACTGAGGTTATATTTTTTTTATTACCCATCTTGTCTATTTAAGTCATATTTACTATTTGCGTTTATGAGGTTGATTTGTTATACCGAATTTGTAAAGTAGAATCAGGGAAAATCAGGAAAAACGAGAATTTGGCACGAGCTTCTCGGAAATCCTGTATTCTTATCCAATTAGGCAAGCATACAAAATATGTCAGTGCAAAGCTGTACCACATTGTTATTATGATTTTATATAGGTACAGCGCCTTTTTTACTATGTTGATAGTTTTATTGCTATCTATATTATAATTATATTAGTCAAGTTTACTTATAACACAATTTGGAGTAGGTTAAATTGAATATTGTATGTAATGTCTAATATAATATTCTCTCTTGAAAATGTGAAGATTTTAGATATTGTATATTTTTATGAATGTTATAACTTTCTAATGATTAATTAAAAGTTAACTTTTAATTAACCTTTGGTTAGTACGTAATTAATTGACTAAATATATGTTTTTTTTTCAGTGACGGTGATTCCTACAATGGTGGTCGCAACTCTTATCGTTATTAAAAATTACTTCCAGTAATTTTTTGTGTCGACGAAATATGTATCATACCTCATATAACCCCATGGACTGTGATATCGATGTTTAAATACAATTATAATGTATAAATATTTATTTTCATGTTTTACTAATGGTGATAATAAACTTGTGACAACATACTGAATATTTTTCTCCCATCCATAATTTATAAGAAACTCGTATAATGGATTATCTCCCTTCCGATCACGTCACATCTCACGAATGAATAAACAAATCACGCATCAATGGCTAAAATATTCTATCTAAGTAGATAGAATATGTTCTAGATGCACATGGGATGCTTTCCAAAGTTCAAGTCAAAAAATCCTAAAATCGTCACTGCTACATGTCCCCAAAAATAAATAGTCGCAACTATCTGCAGAAAACGAAATTATTTTAATTAATTAGTATTTACTAGTAGGAAATAAGTAGTAAATTTATAATTAAATAAAGAAATAAAAAAAACAGCTCCATCGGTTGCAGATATCTGCTTCAAAATTTAGTAGCAAGATTCCACCCCGAACAAACATACATTGCAAATTAAATAAAAGCTTTTAAAAAAAAGAGGTAGTCCTTAATTTGGAGAAAAAACAAACAACAAAGTTGGTATGTAGATATAATATAATTTATTTATTTCACTATACACGGGCGTGCATAAAGTGGGTTACTTTGGATTTCATAATTATTAATTAGAACATGAACATGAGAGTAGTTAAGGATATTAACTATTTTACTATTTCATTATTGAACCCTAAAAAATAGTTAAACTAGTTATTTAAGCGCAGCAGCTTGCTATAATTCATGCATCGATACACAATTTAATTAATACTCTCATTTTTAACGTTTATGTATGTTTACGTTTATTTATGGTACATAAATAGATATATACCTACTCATAAACTCTTTCACCAAAATAGAGCAGTGATTTTGATTTTGACTAAATGTTGTATATTAATTATTCTATGCTAAAAGTAAGGTAAATAATATTTGGCAAAAAGTAAGGTCTTCAGCACAAGTGGGGGAAAATATCCCAAAATATCTAAACTTATATTTGCAGTCGGAGCGTTCCTTCTCGCTCTTATCCGTTTTTTTTTATTAAAGAAACATAATTTTACTTTCATAAGAAGAAAGCTTTACTGTACTAAGCAAACACATCTTTGGAAAGAAATAGCTATTTGCCTGAGAGGTTTACTTATGGTTCATTACAGACTTCATATTTAAACTTCATCACATAAATTTATATCAGTTTATTACAATCATTGTTGCTAGTACTTTGTGAGACCCACATGCATTAGGTATTTCCATTTAAAATATTAGAATAATCTAATAGTAAAAGATTTCTGCTAAGTTAACATAGTTATCTTACACTAAAATTACAAAATATTCCAAAGAATTCCAAAATATTTGAACTAAGAGTAAAATGCTATTACCTACTGTGAATATTAGGTACTAATTAACTCTGGCGTGGAAATCCATTACAATATTAAACCAAAATTCCTTCCATTTCCTGTTGAGATTCCTTGTGTGGAACTAGACAGAGAATTTTGCGATCACAGATTTTTTATTTTATTTTAAAGGAATTAAAAAAAAACTATTCTTAGCGGATGCCTACGTCATAATAGCTATTCAATTTCGGCTCAATCCGTCAGTTGTTTGAGTTGAGCGTTGATTTATAGGTCAGGAAGTATCATCTTTTCAGCGAATAAATAAATTTAAATTATGATATACATTTTCCTTTGCCATGGCATTTTCTTCCAAACTTACATTAGATTCGATATACTGAATCACTTATACTTTAGAATCAACTTTGAATTCCCGATGAATATTTCAAACTTTTCTTACATTATGGGAAGAAAAAAGGTAAATTGAGTAAATATTTAGTTTGTAGGATTTAAAATAATACGATCTTGTTAGGATCGCGGGAAACCGCTGGATGCAGGTAGCGCAAGTGGAGATCCTTTGTCCAGCTGTGGACGTCTTTCGGCTGATATGATGATGATAATGAAAATAATATGTGAAAAATTATTCATTCATAACACTTTATTTAAAGCTTCAAAATCATAAAATATATTAACAACAAAAGTACAGCAATAAATAATGCATGCACACAAAATATACAATAATCTCATATGCACAGTGTTTTTTACGTGTCTAGCTGTGGTCGATCTTATGCGGGGGATCACAAATTTTTCATTTAGTAGTGGTAGCCTCTGTTGTACTGTCCACCATTGTTATAGTCTCCACTGAAAAATAAAAATGTTAGTATAAATAGGTATACTCCTCAAATTAAGGGGAAGTTTATGCCACTTTTTACATATTACTGTACGTAGTATATTATTACTCTGTGATATTACGGTCTTTTACGTGAGATTTTAAGTAAGTCTTGTAAAACCCGGATTTTAAGTTTACAAAAGTGTCGGATATAAACCTGTGTTTTATTTATTAGAATTGCAGAAAGGGGGATTGTGTCCAGCCAGTGGCCGCACAAACATGAGCTATTCAGTTATAAAAGTGCTCTCTCATTTTATTAAAGTTGATATAAGGTCATAGTCTCTAGTGGCATGCAAGGTTAGGTTAGATTAGATAGATTTAGGCATCTAATTGGTTAGGATTAGGTTTTACGTAGATAATAGGGATGATGACTAAAAAAAACAAATTAGTCCGTCAGTTAGATTACCAAAAAATATTGGGATTTTTTCTTTAATTCCGAAAATTAAAACATACCGAAGATACAGTGCGTTAAAATATCGCGTGGCGTCACGTCTTAGTACACTTTACAGAGAGATGACGTCACAAGCCCCCATTCCTGAACTTTGATGCGACTTATTTTTGTAATTTTCTATTGATTTTATGAAATAAATAATACGTATCCAATATTTTTTGATAACCTAACTGACGGACTACACAGAATTAATTATTTTTTTAAACAGTCATCATCCCTATTATATACACACTTCTCCACTCCAAAGAAAATAAATTTACGAATTGTCAGTTGCTAGAGAAAATTTTTTTGGGTTTCTTAATATTTTTCTTAACTTACGAAGAAGGATGCTGCCTGTTGAACTCAATAGACCGGAGGATGGCTTCTGGAATGGGGGGTGGTGTGGGGATGTGAGAGCCGACGGGACGGAAGCCGTTCTCATCAGCGGTGTATGTGAGGGACACTTGTTGACCGTCAGGGGCGCGGTATGAGAAGCCACCCTCTGCTGTTACTGCGGGACCTTCCGGACCCAGGGCGCGAGGGGCGCCGCTCTCGTGCGCTGAGATACCGTTACCAGTTTCATAGCTGTAATGTTAGAAGGTTTAAAATTAGTTAATTATTTGTTCTCTTAGATCTTTTAAACTACTCAACGGATTTTAATACACTTTGCAGAGTTAAGATGCCACAGAAACACACATAGGTACAGACTTATAACACCCCTCTTTTTCGTCGGGTTAAAAATGAGATGCAAATCGAACTCTAATGGAGAATGATGAAGTAGAATTTAATTGTATCGTTATTGTCGATAATTAGTGTGCCAAGATTTTCTAAAATATCAATTGAAATGGTAACATAATTAAGATGTTAAGTTCTCTAGGGTATGAGATGATAGAAGCAAAATCCTTTGTGGCTCATGTATTTGCCGATATACCTTTTTATTTTGGTAATAGATTAATTGATATAGGCAACTAAATTAGTTGTAACTGCTTACTTGTATCTATATGTTCCGTCGCCATTGTTAACGTTCTCATATCGCAGTATGGGTATGTGGGCACCTCCGTAGTTACTACTGTAGCCACTATTAAAGGCTGAAGCTGAGGCACTGCTGTAGGCATTAGCTCCGTTATAATAGCCGCCAGTGTACTGGTGACCAGCTGATACGACCGTCACTACGACGAGGATTGAGAAGATCTGCGAAAGACGAAAATGTTATAAAAAAACAGATCTTAAACAAATATGGTGAACAAAGAAGAAAAATTACTCAATAAGAGTCTGTATTAGTGAGTATTATTAAAATAAAAATATTGGTACAATTTAGAGGTTGAAATTGATACTGATATATTTATTTCAATTAGTATTTTTCAAAGGTAAGTATCATGTTCATCAACAGTTTAAGCATGAACTTATAATACCTTTAGGGCAATCATGATGAGATAGTTCTTATTGTAAAACAGATGAACTTATTCTGCAGAATGCTGTTCAGTGAATGATATCCTGCTTACATCGTCAGTGTTTTTATATTGAAGTAACCCTTCCATCAGGCCGCATCACCTTGCACGATATCAGTCAGGGCGTAGACGATTTTTGAAGAGCATTCAACACATTCTGCATTCCGATGCGGCCACCCCCTGCAGTTTCGATGATTGTTAACGACACCGAGCCGAATTCAGCAGGTGATATTCTTTGATGTTTATGCCATTTTCAAGGTGTTATGCCTTAAAATGGTCCGCCGGATCATCGCGCAGTAGTAAATTTTGTATTGAATCGCTTGCGTCTTGTGAAATGCGATGAAAGAATGTAATATCAAGTGCATGCCCGATTTTTGTCGATCAAGTATTGCGAAATCGTAATCTATAGAGGCATTGTTATTTAAAGTAATACAATGTTTTATAATAATGTTACGAAAGTGCAAGTCCTCAACGTCAGATTGCTCTATAGGCTAATGTTAGGTTCGCTATGCAGTTTTATGCTTTTAGATTATGTAGGAAGACAATGAAATAGTCAACGGGTGCACTTTGCACAAATCTATGTGATTATAAATTTGGATTTGGTTCTAAATATCGGTAATCTCGATTGCGATTGTCTATTTGCGTAGAATTGCAAGTAGTAAGATATTAATCGAATGTTAGTTCACCAATATTTCATAGCAAAAATCTTCGAGGAGGCTGCTGCAAAATTTCAAGCAAGCTGGCAGTGTTTCCTATTTGGATGGCCAAGCTAATGAGTTGGCGGAAAAAGCTCCCCGCTCGAGATCTCGATAAGAGTTGATAATGTGCGAATAAATTTGCTCGGACCTCCAAGGACATGGGTTCTTGGACATTGGTCTTTTGCGTCAGACCCCATGGTAAAAAAATAAATAGTTTGGGTCAATGCGGTGAAAAATCGTCGTATTATTTAAGTGAGATGGTGTAAGTGTCTCAACAAATGTCGTATCCTCATGAACACTTAACAGGATCAAGAACTTCCGTGGCTCTTGCCGTCTCCACTCTGATTTCAGTACAGAAGGCAAGTTAGTACACTATGGCAACCCTATGGTTAATATCATTGAGAGCTGAGTGGCGTGAGATTCAGCCTGCGCTTAGAGAACCCATGGTGGTCAAGCTTGCCGATGAGATCACTACAGCGGCAGCAATGAGGATGATTGATCTTGTAACCAAGACCTAGGTAAATACACAGGTTTAATGTTATGTAATCTAAAATAGTCCCGATATTTATGGATAGAATGGCGTGCAACCAGTGACCTGCAGGATAATTGTGTAACTGTCTCGTAATGGGATTCCGATAGCGATGGCTCTCGTAATCGTCTTTTATTTTTGGTAATGTCTACCTTTTTTGATTCCGATGGCTAATGCAAATGATAAATTGTTATGAGAAGTTATTACATTGGCAGTTTTGTTGCTGCTCCCCTAAGATAGACAAAATTATAAGACGATTACGAGAGCCATCGCTATCGGAATCAAGCAGGTCAATCATATAACACAATCGCAGGTCTCCCTCCACTCACTAATATACATTTCGATTGGATAACTATTAAATTTAATTAATAAATTTTAAATCCTCTGCCGTGGCGTCCGGCACTGTGCCCCGGCCATTAGTGTTATCTTATGAAATTGCCTTGTAAAGTCCATTTCACAAAAGAAGTCCCATTGAATTAATTAAAATCTACCTGATATCCTCTGAAATAGAGAGATATAGAACTTCTTTCGATATCTTAGACAGAATAAAGATTTTTTAATTTAAAATTTGTTGGTTATCTGAATCATTCTTATAGTGGAATGAACGTACCTACTTGATATTATTTTTTATACTCAAATAGTAATAGAATTTGACTAATGTATCATTATTTTGATGTTTTAACTGTAACTTAAACTATAGTACACAGCTGGTGCTTAATGAATAAAGTTGACAGGAAATGAATGTAGAACGTCCGTCCTGAAAACTTTTCTTTTTATTTCCGCCTGTAGAAGGACTTTTTACTTTAGCTAAAAACAAGAAGTATTTTTTGTATCTAATATTTACCTGTATGTAATGTTATTTAATTAAGCTTTGATATTATAAGCTTCATAAAAACATATTTAGTTTAAGAATTAAAGCCAAAATTTTTGAGGTTATTTATTAACTCAATTTATACTTACTAATTATCTATTTTTCGTGGTTTCACTCGCATTACCGGGTTAAAAAGTAGCTTATATTCTTTTCCGTTCCGGTTCAGTGGTTTAGGCACAATAAATAAAAGACTGATTTTGACAATTCTATTTATATTAGTGAAACCTAGATGGATTTATTTTTATACTTTTAAAACTCGCATTATAGTTGTTTTCAATAGGGATCAAATTATCTTCGTCATCATCATCATATCAGCTGAAAGACGTCCACTGCTGAACAAAGGTCTCCTCCAAGGATCTCCACGATAGTAATAAAAACCATAAAAATTCACATAAACATACGTTTATTTTATATTCAGTTCATACTTTAGGCTTATTTACATTAATTACAGTTATGTGCTTAATTAATAAATAATAATAAGAGTGCTTTTCGAGTAGTGGTATCACAGTCCTGTTTCCGTGAGGTCATGCAGTCATTATCGTGTAACACTGATTGCCTCAAAATCGCTATCAAATCGCGCAAAACACGTTTCTTAGAGAAGTTTAATTTACTTTCAATAGCCAGCCAGCATGCTTTGTTAAGCATGTAATATTCTTACGTTTGCACTGATATCGTGTAACTGATTGTTATAAAATTGTTTAGGGAATGATTACTGATGGAGATCTTAAGACGTCAATACTCTTAGAAGTCTCCGGGTCCATAATCACTGCAGTTTTTTCTCTCTTCAAGTATTATTTTCTTCATTCATTATTCCATCAACAGCCTATGTGGGATAAGTCCGTCGTACTCTTTCTTAAGTTATCCAAGCGCCTTACTTAGTTTCGATTGATTTGCGATTTTGTTGGAGTGTTATAAATGAGATCAGTAGTGGTAACCGCTTGAGCCGCCTCCTCCGGATCCATTAGATCCAGATCCGCCGTTGTAAGAGCCCTCACTGGAAAAAATGGGGTACATTGAACTTTTAATTGATAATTGATTCAGGTTATAGTTAAATACTAGGAAACGTTATCTTAGAAGGGATATCATAGCGATTTAACCTCATTTTCATAATTTATCTTATTCCCAAGAAACAGGGAAGTTTATTGCAATCATTATTGTCCTGAAGATTATTATTATATTTTAATCAGTATTTATACGAAACAATAAATGATTTTAGTTTTTGCAGGAGATTATTTTCCCCCGTGGTTTCACTCGCCCTGGGTTAAAAAGTAGCCTATGTCCTTCTCAATATCATGCTGAGTGCCAAATTTAATCAAAATTGGTTCAACTCTTTAGTCATGAAAAGGCAATAAACTCATTTTAGCATTAATAATTAGGATTATAGTTATAAACTTACGATGAAGGGTTACGCTTATTGAACTCAATGGAGCGGAGGATTTCCTCAGGGATTGGAGGAGGAGTAGGTAGATGGGGGCCGACAGGGTGGAAGCCATTCTCGTCGGCGGTGTAGGTGAGCTGGATCTGCTGGCCATCAGGGGCGCGGTAGGAGAACCCTCCCTCAGCCGTCACTGCGGGACCTTCCGGACCCTGAGCGCGGGGAGCACCACTCTCATGTGCTGAGATACCGTTGCCAGTTTCGTAGCTGAAATGTAGAAATATATTTGGTTCCAGAGATGTTCAGCAAAATTTCATATCTATCACAGTGAATCTTAGATAAAATTGAGTTAAACTCAGGTTTTTTTTTGTGTGATTTACACAGAGTAGGTAGGTAGCTATGAAAGAAAGAAATAATAAAAAAGCATTTATTTGATATGATCATGAGATCTAGAGATATGAGATTCTTATTTGACGATTCTTTTAATGACATTTCTATTTTCTCTTATCATTTCATACCTCTATAATAAATATGGATGTAATTTCGAGTGAACGTAGTCTTAGTCACATTTTCATTTTGTCTGCATTTTTAGTTTGATACATCCCATTTTAATACCTATTAGATATGATTAACCTCCTTACTTGAACTTATAGGTGCCGTCTCCATTATTTTCATTTTCAAAGCGTGTGATGGGGATGTTAGCTCCGCTGCCGCCACCTCCGGCACCAAATCCTCCTCCGGCGCCGCCACCGCCTCCGGAACCGAATCCACCTCCTAATCCGCCGTTGCCTCCGCCAAATCCGCCACCGCCGCCAGAGCTACTGCCCCCACCGCCACCTGCTCCACCACCGAAGCCCCCACCGGCACCTCCCGGGCGTGGCGGGAGATATTGGGGCTCCAGACGACCGCATGTCCCCACGGCAATCAATGCCGATGTGAAAAGTAACTGGGAATAGAAAAATACATAGATTTTTTATTTATTACATTGTGGACCTTAGAATTCAAAAAATAAACATAGGTTCCTATTCCCCATAAACGAGGGTTAGCCACTGTACATTTCAATGGGTTATTAAATTTATTTTTCCATGGGATGATATACAAATAGGCAATTTCTATGCTATGGCATGAATACCTATGAATATCACTGGTAGCTAATAAATGCAATCAGGGTTTTGAAATAGGTCAACTGCATTGTAGATAGGTCACAGTGTTTATTAAAGGAAGCTCATTAACTTACCAGAGCAGTAGTCATGTTGAGTTTAATTTATATATTTTGTACTAATTAGGTGCTGTTTGTTGTTCAGTTGTTAGCAGAATACTGTTTGTGAGGATGTGCCTCGTTTTATATTGCTCCGATTTGCCCTTTCTCGGTTGCTTCACCTTGTGCGTGCTCCATCGATATCGGCAAGTGAATCCGAGCTTCGGTCCACGCCTCGAGCTTAGGGACATTTAGCTAGCCTGGAATTCCCTTTACGGATGTAGACTGAACTCTGACTGAATCAAAAACATTTCAACATTTCCGTGGGTGTTGCTCAGAAGCTTGAGTAACCTACGTAAATCAATTTCTATCCAAACTATTGGCAGGATAATAGATTTGCCGTGTGACTATATCTATTGGTTACACCTATACCTATAGGGTTTGAATCCTTATTTAATGGGGATGTTAATATTAAACAAGTCAATCGTAACTTTTGGAATATAGATAATTCAGTTACTTTATGAATGTGAAATAATTTTTTTTTCGCTAGTGGTGCAAAATATTTACAATTTATAGAATAGTTTTCAATATAATATTGCACATTCTCTTTTATAGATTAAATTGTATTAGCGTGGTTGCTTAAAGAGTTAATACCTATGGGTATCAATCTTGTGGAACTTGTACAGTCAGCAAAATAATCAAATATGAAACAAAATGAAATGGTTAGGCACATTTCATTTTTGTAATAAAAAAAGAGAGCAACTGATCAATAAGTTGATAATGAAAATAAGTAGTAACTTATTTCATTTTTGGACTGGTGTCAAATGGTTTCTTTTGAAAAATTCCGTTACAATTTAAGTAATGTCCGAAGTCCTAACTACTAAACCCTTACCGCAATTATAAAACACAACTCTCTCTGTTTTGGAGCTAGAGCTTCCGCGCGAATAAAAGTAAAAGTTTCACCCGCGGTTTCACCCGCGTTCCCGAGAGATAAAAAGTAGCCTATGTGTTAATTCAGTGTGTCCGCTACCTCCATACCAAATTTCATCAAAATTGGTCCAGCCGTTTTTTTTTCAAATTAAAGAGGTTTTATTCCCGTCTAGGATAATTGTTTTTTTTTTTTAAATCTAAGTAGGTATGTATACATTTTCAGTTTTTATCAAAATCGGCTCCGGAACTCCTTGGTGCATTTTTCGCTATTAATTCTACTTTCGTCAGGGCAAATTTAGCCGCAACGGGCAAAAAAAATATTTTGGCCACTAGTAAATAAAAAAAATCTTTACCTTACTTTTTATCGGGCTGCATTGTAATTTATTATGAGATTTTCCTGTCATGTCCGTGCAACCAATTTTACCGCTCCTCATTTTTTCCGCTCTGGGCATTTGCCCGGCTTGCCTCTTCCTAGATCGGGCTCGAGAAGTCATTATGCCCATTTTCAGGTTTCAAATTATGTATGGGACCAACTCTGAAATATGTTGGTTGAATAAGTAAACTTGTGTATGGAACAGCTGAAGCCTGCTTATAAGAACGCTTTTCTTATGACCGCACATATAAATCTCTGAATCTGAAGCTCATTGATCAAATAAAGCACATGTTTACATTGACACCGTATTTACGTATAGCTTGAATATGAATGACTTGTAGGTAACTTTTACTTTTTTTACTATGCTTAGGTAAAGAATACCGAGCTACTCGTATCACTAAGCAAAGAAGGCGTATTCACGGCCCCCCGAAAATATATTGTCGCTCTCAACGTAATAGCATAACAGTACTCAGAATAGTATATTTTTTATTACTATGTATAGGCCTGTGTTTGATCCCAATCTCACCGTAGTCAGTGATGATTTGGCCGATGTTGGTGAGCACATAAAGCCTAGAAGCTTCGCACATCGAAGGTTTGCTCACAATTCCTACAAGAAGGAACCAACTGTTATTACTACTTTTTATCCCGGGAACGCGGCTGAACCTGCGGGGGACAGCTAGTTCACTATAAGTCGCCCAAAAATTCATTTTCTCTTTTACCCCAGGAACCGAAATAGAAAGTAAAATCAGGATTTCTAAAATAGAAAGTAAAATCCTTTCCGTCATAAATTTTATTTTTTTGTGGTTTTGGTAACGAGCAATAACCAAGCGTAAAAGTCTAAGAAAATGTCTATATTTCGTTTGGCTTAGACTTCTACTTGGTGCTACAATTTTGTTTAGGAATGTATATCGACTTTCTATTGCAAGCATGTGGGTGGTAAACGTTGGTACCTAGGTATCTTTGGTTTGTGCAAATGTCACATAGCGAGGGAAGTTCACGTCCGTGACCGTTCGGCTGCCGGCGGCGGCGGTGGGCGCTCCTCTCGTGTCAACTGCTATTACCTACCTACTCAGACTAACAAAAAAGAAAGACGGAGACCTGTGAAAAACTAGTAAAGCTTTAAAAACCGAGCTCCTCCAAGTACCTAATCTCACGCTCACCCATACACATACCATGCTTATCGCTATAAAATGTTTTCTATAATAACCTAGGTATAACAACGAAAATGACTCATGGAATTACTTTTCACTTAAAAGTTCCTACTTGATAATAATACGTTTTATTTATAATAGTTTTTTAATTATGTTCTGACTTTCTTGGAACACTAAACTTCTACAAGTGCAATGACACAAAAATAAAATTATGGTTGATCGCTCTGTCTTTCATTTTTTTGGTCTGAGCTTGGAAATAGTCTTGTTTCCATCACGATGATCGTTATACGCGTTAACTACTTGCATTCAGTCCCGATATGGTACCTTTCGATTAAACTATCAAGGATTATTGTATTTATTTTTGCGTGAGACGGTTTTTAATGCCCGCCATTTTTCGGAACTTCCACTAAAAACTACAAATAAAAGATAAAACTCATAATATAGATGCACTTATACTTTAAACTTAAGGTTTTTTCGAGACTAGGTTGCTTAATATGTTATATTTTTGTTTTTCGTTTATTATATTAAATATTAAAAGACATTCGTGTACATTGACAATATTTCCGCTATTTCGTAGAACTTAAAAAATCTATATAACTTTTTACTTGCTATTTCCGTGATTATTTCCATTAGCAAGTGTTAGAAACGCATTCTCTCGGTTGCACCATAAAACATTTAGTACTTATTTCATCGCAATATTTCCTGAGGCGGCAACGCCTCCAACATTAGCAATAATAAGATCGGCCTCTAAATGGCGAATACTTCGGTGTGATCCGTATTTCACGAAAACACGATCACGCGTAGACTCTAATAACCGTCACGAGCGACGCGGACGCACCTATATCCAGAATAAGAGTTTTTAAGTTCAATGCTCTTTTCATGAGTTCAAAAAGTTTTCTATGATACCTACACTAAAGTAGAAAACTTCACAATTGATTAAAAGTTAACAATCCTGACTAATATATAAATGCAAAAGTGATTTTGTTAGTAGGTTTGTTACCATTAGACGTCTCAACGGGATAAAGGTGTAGATGGATCATAACCTGGAGTAGGATATATTTTATACCGTGAAAACATAAAAACCCTCGGGAACGCGGGTGAAACCGTGGGGCAAAATCAAGTGCCCAATAAAGGAAAAGCCACAAACAATATTTTTTCATTCAAGGGTTTAAATTAAAGAAAAAATCGTAATAAAAAGGAAAAAAAGCAATCTGATATCGTGGTCTATGCCACGATGCCGGTCGTCTCTATCACGGGGAGCGGCACGGCGCGGCGTCGTATCCGTACAATGCAATCAACGCTGTGGGCCTACACTAGAATTGGATTTGTAGTAATAATTTATATTGAAGATTACCGGACTGAACTGGATTCATCCAGATGTACCTAAATCAAAAGCTGCAATTTTCCATCCAGTGACTCTACCAAGCAATAATTAGTAAGAAGTGACTTAGTTAGAGAGAGAGTGGCAATGTTGTAGATATCTAGGAATATATAATTATATAATAATATATCTATACTAATATTATAAAGCTAAGAGTTTGTTTGTTTGCTTGAACGCGCTAATCTCCGGAGTTACTGGGTCCGATTCGAAAAGTTCTTTCACTAATAGGAAGCTGATGTCAACCAACTACTAATAAATATAAAATCTATGAACGACATAAATTTATATCAATGCTTTAAATATAATTGAGAGTAAAATTCTTTGGCTTTAAACTTTGATGACATAAACGAAAACATAAATTCAATTCGGACATGATTTAGATAATTCTGTTCATGTTTTTGCGGAGCTCGTAAAACTTGGGGCAAATCTGATTGTTTCGGGATGTCTTTTGCATTGGGACTGGGATCGGCCGACAAAATGACTTTATATTCGCAAACCGCTTTCATGTTTCCATGATCTCTTGAGGCTTATTCGGGTGCGACTTGGAACTATTTCAATCATATATTCTTTGACTTTGATTTGGACTAGTAAGCATGAAATCTCAAAGGATGTCTCCTGCACAAAAATAAGAATTAGAACTTGTATTGTTAAGTTATAAAAAAAAACTATTAATAGTTAGGTAGTTTTATTTTGATTTATGTAGTTTTAATTTAATTAGATGTACGAGTAGGTTCTAGATAAAGAATTATACTTATAAATAAATACAAAAAAATTACAGTAATCATAATTTTAGATTCAGCACTATATAAAGCCGTGTGGGCCTTTCAGTCAACTGTTAGTAAAAGTTATACAACGTCTTTTTTTAATTAACTCAAAAAGAAAATCTAGCATTTAAAAAATCATTTTATTTTGAAGATGTAGCATGTCTGTAGATAATAATGAATATATTGCTACGACAACTATATACCCTATTCTAGTGGATGTAGTTAGTAATTCCGATGTCTTTACCATGCAAATTTTATTATCTTTGAGGTCTCATGACGGCATTTTAGCGTCAAATTTAATCTGGCGGCCAAATGAAAAATTAAAAATGTAATTTCTCATTTCATGGTGTATGAAGTGAAAATGAAAACAAAAATATTAAAACGACTAACAAGGTAGCGAAAAACACAACAATTTAAGAAAAAGAAAATAATAAGTCCAACTTTGTAAAGATATGCGTAGGAAAATGTTTTCTATTACGGTAATAAGTAATATCTTTGTAAATATATTTTTATTTTTTTCTAAACAACTATTCAATGCAAACTGCAGATGGAAACAAAAGCTCTGTCATGCAATGCAACTACAGTTCCGTATGCTTTGCAATTTCGCGAATCCGTATTTATTTCTCATTAGCATGCCAACTTATTGCAAGCAATAAAACTGTAAGCAAATCTTTGTTTTTGCGGTTTCGAATGTCGTTTAAACGTAGGGTGATAATAACATCATTTACGATTTGAAATTCCATTAAATTGAGTATTCTGGTTGATGAAACAATATGGTCACTTAATTGAATGTATCAGTCATCAAATGTAGGATAGCGGCGCCCCCTCGACAGCACAAATAAAAGTGGGAATGTAGAGGACTGTAATTAGGTTTTTAATAATCTACCTAACCTAGTGTTGTTTCTTAATCGATTTGAGACCAAGTTTTTGTTTCCACTCGCCATTTAGTCGTCAATGAAAAAGAAATAAAAGCAATATTGGCCGCAGAAACTCCTTGAACTTTCGACAATTATGGAGTGCGCAGTTTGCTTGTAGCGTAATATTGATATTTAATTCCCTTTTGATGGGAATGGAATCCTCTTGCTTCACTTACATTTCTTGATTGCTAGATAAATTAAGGTATTAAGTTCTTCTATTTTTAATTGCATGAAAATTTGTATCAATATTTGCAAGGTTATTTTTAGGGCATCTCAATAAAGTATAATATTAAAAACTATATGTAAACACATCAATAAAACTTCAAACAAATAGGTACCATAAATTATTAAAAAAGTAAAACGTCACATTTTACAAGTGTCTACTTTGAATTGCTTTCGATGTAATGTAAATCAAATGTAAATTGTGTGATCAATAACGTAAATTATTTACAGTTTTCTATAATTTTATAACGATGTTAATACCGACTTGTGTGATCAAATTCATGGAATTAGTAAGTAATAATAAATAAATGAATGTATCCCATTAAAATCGTGCTATTTGATATTAGAGATAATAGTGTAGGTACCTGTCATAATCAATGGTAGGTACATTAGTCGTGATCTTGGTTGTGATCAGTTGATCTGTACCGGAATCGTAGCGAAGTACTTAACATTTTTTTTAATTATCTTTGTATTATTTGAAAATCCTTGACCAGTCTTTAGCAGTGATGAATACCTACACCTACTCAATATAGAGTTCCAATTCCAGATGCTAACAATATCATGTCTAACTCTACATCACTACAGCTACGACCTGACGGACGTGCCGACACTAATGCTGTGCTCCGGCACATACGTCGGATTCGTGGTCGTACTCTCGGGAGAGATTGTAGGTGAGCCCCAATGAATAGCTGATTAAGTGCGCTTGGTGAGAGAAACGTTGCATTTGTAATTGCATTGCAGTGCTATTTTAGGGTTTTAAAGATTTGTAGTATATTAGTGATGTAAGCGCTCCTAAACTTATTTCTTCCTTTTCCTCCCTATCTGGTTTTACTTGCACTCTTTAAGGATCAATCAATCTTGTAGCCTTATTAGTTTGATCTATTGAAATTATTTTAAAATGGTTGCTATTTTAAAGTACAAAAATATAAGATATAACCATTTGTTGTTACTTGGTATCAACTAACTGAATCGATTATAAAAAAAAACTGTTTTTAAGATGTACCTAATAATGACAGTTGAGTTGTAACGTTTTAGACGGCACATAAGAGTCATTTACAAATTTTGTAAAGTGCTTTAAAACTCTACAAGATTAGCGACGTTTTTGACATTTTCTTTTACGCTTTAATAGCAGTTGCATTCTCTGAGGAGCCATCATATTTTTAATAGTTTAACTTAACTAGGTCAGCATGTAAGTCGCAATTACACAGAGTTTTTTTAACATCCCTCATTATATTTTTAGGGGAGGTTATATTTGCACCGCTGGATTTAGTCCAAGACATATATTTTGGAATCCTTGGCATCGTTCTCTTCTCTACCAGTGGCGGCTTGGTGCTCTCAGGGAGAGTCAAAGGGTCACTATACCCTAGAACAGGGGACCACACTTTGGCACTGATAACTGGCTCTTTGGCCGTCATGAATGCTTTCATCATGTTATTCGACTTAACTCTTGCATACTTAGACTCGGAGGAATATGATGATGAAGCCAGTGTATAACGTTAAGGTGAATTTGCCTGTGCTATGTAGAGCATTTGTAAATTGGACTGTATAATTGCGGCTTTAGTGCTTTAATACATTTATCTTAAGATATGTGACTATCGATTCGACTAGCCGAATCTTTATGCTTTTTGCTGCTTTGTAGGTATCTTATTGCTCTTATTTAACATACATAGTAATATGAATACTCGCTTTTTTAGTTAGTGACTCGACAGAGTATCAAGACTCAAACTGTGCTTTGGATTAGTTTTGTTTATTTGACATCCAAGATTGTGCGCTTCTTCCACTATAGCCCATGTACCTTCTAATTAACAGGTGAAATAGTATCAGCGGCAGCAGACGCGTACGTGGACGCTTGGTGGTCTTCAGCAGGTGCTCTGCTATACGGCGCGTGCGGTGCCCTCACGCTGCGTTCATGGCGCGAAGTTCCCGTGAGCCCTCGGCGCAATCATGCGCAGGCGACTGCGGTGTGCGCGCTCGCTACAGCCGCACTGTTCATCATCGACACACTTCTCGCCGTCTGTTCCGTGCAAAAAGAAGACCAAGAAAATGGACCACGACCAAGATCACACTTGAAATCTAACCAGTGTCGTTGAAATATATTTACTTTTCTATAACAGTACAAGTATTTTTTAAAATTTTATTCAAATCACTTGGAATCTGCTATAGGTACCTAATTAAAAAAATCTACCCTGAAAAAAGGACAGTAGAATATCAATTTTGTTTTTAGTATTTTTGAATAGCATGCCTCCGAAGTCCGCTATGAATTAACTAATTAAAAAAATCTACCCTGAAAAAAGGACAGTAGAATATCAATTTTGTTTTTAGTATTTTTGAATAGCAGGCCTCCGAAGTCCGCTATGAATTAACTTGTCTGAATTTATAGATACATATATCTTAATGATGATGATGATGATAATTAGCTGACAATATTTTTTTTTACTATTTACTACTAGGAGGATGCCTCCTAACTAGTTAAAAAAATATGAGATCGGCGCAGGAACAGATATGTAGAGAGTATTATTAGATAAGGCGATGATAGCTCAGTGGTAGTGACGTCGGATGCCGAGACGAAGGTCCCGGGTTCGAATCCTACAATGAGCTTGAGCTTTCGGTGAAGGAAAACATCGTGAGGAAACCATAGCACGGTGGTAGGGTACTTTGTAGTACCCGCCTGGCTGGCTACCACCCTCAAGTTGAAAATCTGTCGCCAAGCACCTTTCGGTGTGTTCTGACAGCTGCACTTGAGAGCCAGTTCCTTTCTAGGCTTTGTGTGCTTGCCACCATCGGCCACATCATCACTGACCACGGTGAGATTGTGGTCAAACACAGGTTGTGGGGTTCCCAGCTCGTGAGCTTCGACTGTTCCTTTGCAGTGTCGATAACCCAACTACCCAGGTACTTTTCCCCTCAATAAAAACACTTTGTTTAAATGGACTGTATACTATATTTGCATATAACTTTGTATCATAATCACTTATTTATTACACACGTGATCACTGGCCGACTTGATACAATTTCCTGTTTTTATGCGTGAATTCTACTCAACTGAATATTCGAATTAAATACTAAAGACACTGATGTCCGTTCAAGACTTCGGTCTTACCGTATCGAGAGCCATGCATTATAATTATTATTTTGTTGTCTAACATTGTTCAATTGTCTTATAGATTTTCATTATTTACATAATTTACTTGTGATCTAGTATCGCTACAAAAGTGATTTTATCCTTAAACATTGCCTGCAATGAGGTCTTTCCAATGAATTCACGTTGTCGATACCAGCTTAATCTATCTTAAAGTTATTACACAGTTTATACATAAATTCTCAAAAAAGATATACATTTTTAATTGAAAAGCTTAATTTCTCCCAAATCCCTGTTCTATCGGGTTAGATGGTTATACACATATACAATACAAACAATTAGCTTACACAAAAACATAATCTTACTTACTAGAAACTGCGGGAAATAACCCAAAAACACATAAAAAAAACATATTGATAAACCAAATTAAAACAATATTTCTATTTATACATTTTACCTAAATTGACGTCATCGTCCGCCACACAGGTCTATACGTAGTAAAAAAAAAATAATATATATATGGCCGAATGTGGCGTGTGGAAGGTAATGATTTTATTTGGACCATTAATGTTCCAATCAATACCAGTGGTTCATGAGCTAATAATAAATTTAAATCCCAAAAATAATTAAATAGATTTTTTAAATAGCCAATCAACAACCTTTGCAGTATTTTGTATAAAGAAAGCAAGAACTATTCCCAATTTCCACTATTTGAATACTACTAGTGACATCTTTCGAATAACAGTCGTATCATTTTATTAGGTTGGTAGTCAGTAGTACCTAGTCGACGGCGATGCGAAGTCAAAGCGCTGCCAGTCTGCCACTCAGAGATAACTTTGACCGTTGCTTGTATAGTGATAATAAATGTTCTTTTCGTTACCGATAGATAGAGCTACGAGATATTTGCCCCAGGATTTGTCCAATCTTTACAGATTTCCTGAAATGTTCCAAATGTGTTCTGCTTAAAGATGTCTCTCTGATATAGTATAATATTGAATAGTGAAAGTCCATAGCATCTCTAGTCCCTAAATTGTCCTAATCAGCGCTGGTACGAGTACCTAACTAAGTATTCTTATGTGACCAAAGATGGTAAACAAGCACATACATAACGCCTAGAAAGGAACTCGTTCCAAGTCCTAACTAATAGGTCCTTGACGGCAGATGTTTTAAATGCAGGTGGTAGCCAATTTAGTATTTAGTAACTAACAGAAACACTACAAAGACATACATGGTACATGGACATAGTACATACTGGTACATGTAGTTTAGTTAGTCACTGGCTCACCACAAAGCATTAGGTACAAGACAAGATAATTAATTATACCCACAAGTTCTACTATGGATAGCGTGGACTCTGATAGAGTCATCAACAGCTTAAGCCATGGTCGCGTTAATTGGCCCACAAACATCATACTCCTCTATTTGTGCTTACACAATAAAAAATAACGAAGGACGATTCTGTTAGTAGATATGGCCTAAGTTTTTTGGTAGAAGCACCGGCTGAATTTGAATGAATTGATTAGCAAAATATCTTGATAATCATTTTGCTGGTGGTGGTGGAAAACGTCATTAAAATCCTACATGATTGAACTGTTTTGAAGCATCATATGCAGCTGGCTATTTTACTTTCAAACTCAAAATTCAAGATCATTTACTCAGGATAAGACTCTACCACTGGTTCGCATCGGATCGCCTTTAACAACATAAGCTACATTACCTAATTAAGATGGTTATAAAAATAATTCACTAGATGAGAGGGCTATTTTTATTTATTAGAAATCAATTAATAGAACATACATTGAAGAATTATAATTTTTCAGCATTGAATTAAGTAATTCAATGTTGTTCAGCCATTTCTGAAATAAATAAAGCAAATTGAGGAGTGAATAAAGACTATCACGGTGATGACGAAATTGGTATGCTATGAATAATAGAATTGGTAGGTAGGTAGGAACCTACGCAATGGTAGTAGGTACTCGTAGGTACTTATACATAGAAACCGCTGTATGTGTCACACCATAATCAGAATGGTTTTAGAAGATTTTTTTTATTATTTAACCGATAAATGTATCCCATTATAAACTTGTTATTGTTTATCAGCCCTGGATCTACGATTGCGAAAAAAGTTTTTTCTTTGCGCCCCTTGACTAAAACTGCTGCCCGGCAGGTACTTACCCCCGTTTTCAAAATAACAAATCTATGGCGTAAGTACCACGAATGATTAACTGAAAGTCATATTATTTCCACTGAGTTGAATACTTCAGTGATTATAGCCTGCAAATTTATTATTACCTAGATGTTTTGTCATACAGTATTATTCGAAGATAACAAGTAATGAACTCATTCCTGACAGCTCATGTCGTGCTGTCATCATTATTTTCGGACCTTATGTTATGAATGTATGTTCTAAAAAAATAGTACACAAATTTTACTACGATCATTATTCGTTAAACAATGATGTCATGGATTACGTGGGATTGTTTTCGGCATGACGATAACGTGCTGAATTAATTGTTTCGTATGTTATTTTCTTATTCATACCTGTAGGTAGGTAGTTTAATTAAAACGAGACTCAATAATACAGAAGATCACTAGTAAATTAAAGCACGAAGCAAGCAATAACGTCATTTTTTTTACACACTGTTATTTTACACGGTTACACGGACACCAGATAACTGATATACTACATATACTACTTTTTTTTTGTAAATACGTACTTATATATAGATAATTACACCCAGACTCAGGACAAACAGACATATTCATGCACACAAATGTTTGTCCGGGATGGGAATTTAACCCACGACTGGCGGCGCGATAGGTGGCGTCTTAACCAACTGCGCCAACTGGCTTGCCATGAGATTCACGATATATACCTACAGGTTTAATTGTAATTTACCTACAGTATTAAGAGATAGAAGTACTTTAGTAGGTATTATATTGTTTTTTTTTATCAATATAAACAACATACTACCGACTATAGAATTATGAAATCACAAAACAGATTTTAAACTTTCCTTTCAGTTTGATCGTTGTTGTCGCAAGTTGGGTAGTTAATAAAAGATTTTAATTACCTACTTATGATTAATACTTTCACCGCTTTTGGTTGTGCAGATACCTATAATTACAAATACATAAAAAGTTTATTATTAATAATTGAATAAACCTACATCTGCTTGATTTTGAGTCTAAAATATCAGATGGTAAGAGCCATGCCGCGAGGCGGACATAGTATAGGTGTTAGGTATATCCTCTTATATTGTAGTAACTAGCTATTTATAAGTATTGCGTAGGAGGAAGTACTTACCTAAATGCAAATGGTGAGCGACCAGCGAACACTCAACAAAGCAAAACTGTGCAGAGATCATTGATTTGATGATACACCTTTGAGATTCATTGATTGAATGAAATACGGGTTGAATGAATGAGGAAAATGGGATCATAAATATTGAGGATAGTAAATGTAATTATTTTTTTTTTATTTTATTTAAAAAATATATTAATACTCCATTCATTAAAGTCCTATAATCTGCCTATACCTAATGCTGGAATCGAACTAAGTATAAATAATTTGCAAATACTCTAATTCATTGCCTAAAAATTTGTCGCTGAGCTCCTATCTATCAGTGTAGTCACATACCACTTACCACATTTGACCGGTGTGATTGTGGTTAAAAATACATAAAAAAACCTAAATTGATAGGCACTACAAACGATACCTATTCTTATAAATATTGTAGGTATGTATTTATGAAAAAAAAAAATCAAACTGCAGTATCTTTGCTTCAATGTGTTTTGATTATTTATAACAGCTTACCTTCCAGTACAAATAAATGAATACACTATCAACCTTGTTGGGGTCACTGCCGACCGGCTGATTCCAACCGGCTCAAGGCCAGAAGGCCAGAGAACTCATTGTGACCATTATGAAGCCCTTTTTCAATACTAAATATTTTTAGACTCTTACAGATAATGCAACGTAATGTAAAACATGCTCAAATATTGTAAAAGACTGTATTAATTAAGTTTATATTTAGGTATAAAATTATAAAAAAAACTAAAAATATCCAGGAATCCTATTGAGCGTCAAATAAATTGACGAGCCAATGATGTCACTCCCGTAAGGAATAGGTAGGTAGCTGCAGATTAGGACCACCATAAATTCTTATTATTTTTATAGGATTATTTTTCGTTTCATCTGATAATGTTCAAATCTTAAAAGTCTACTTCCCAAAATGACCACTAGTGTCAATAATACTTTGTATAGATAAACACACCTGCAGTGCAAAAAAAATAATATTTTCTTTTCTTTTTGTGATTGTGATAGACGGTGGAAATTATGCGAAGAAATAAAGCATTAACAGACTTTGGTGACTAAACAATAATGGCCAATGACATACGTTGGTGTGACTGATGTTTGAGGGGTATTTAGTATTAATGTCTCAACCCAAGACGTGTCTTTTTTTTTAATATTATGGTAGCCCTACAAAAATATGATCTCATCCATCGAACTCGCTTGCAGGCGGCGATACGCACGTCGCCGTCGTGCGCAACCCGCGCAGTCTCAGTGGCGACCTGACATAGTCTGCTCGCGTACTAGTGTAAACAAAGAATAATAATAAACATCGTGTACTTTTTCGAAATTCAAATTCAATAGTGATTCACCATGTCTATCAGCAGATTGTCTATTGTAAAATTTTTGGAGCTGGTGAGTTTTTTTTTAGCTGTAATATGATTCGTCTCGCGACATGAATCTTTTGTTAGTGGATTAGGTACAGCAAGCATTTTTTATTTTAAATTGTGTAATCCCATCAGCCAAGGGCATCTCATACATCATAACATAAATAAGTTAACAACAAATCAAAAATCAGTCGTTTATTGTTAAACTTCAGATAGTTCAGCACAAAAAATACTGTTTTCATAGCCTTCGAGACAATGAGTAACTGGTGTTATGAAAAAAAAAACGATGTTTGCGCAAGTATATTGCGTTGTTAACGGTCTAAATACCTATACTCTACGATTCGGTCTATGATCTTCAGTTTTATACAAAAAAAAATAAGGAAGGAATCAAATGTGTAATAAAAAAGTTTAAGTCCCATATTGACCAGCGAAGGAACACCCGCTCTAGAAATTCATGAATTTGTGAGTAGTAGTAACCTGGGTGGTAATTTCCTTTATTTTTTTTATATCCATTAGGTATCATATACAAGCTGTATGCAAGAGATTCTATTGAACTACCAATAATCAAATGTTTAAGTTTAGGTTCAAATCATGACGTCAGCGTGAGTAAACACACTCCCTTTCTTCAGATTGGCGTATTCAATCCTATCGATGGAGTTCCGTAAATAACCTCCAAACTAGCAAACAGACTTTACCTCCTTCCTCAAACAGAATATAGGCACATATTAGTAAGATCTATCGATCTATCTATTAGCGCTTTTTTTTTCTTTATAAAATATAGTACCTATTGTAAATGTTGTGGATACATGTCATAAGTGTAGGTACAAGAACCATTGTCAGTAATAGTTATTTATGAAAGTTGTGTACTATACGCTGTTTGTGTTCCTTAATGAATAAATAAATCCTTCTATTTACAACAGTAATACATGTAGGTACTTCAACCTTACCTACGTTACACTTTAACGGATATTTTTTGCGTTTTAATTTATTACATCAATTTTATGAAACTATTGAAAGGAATTTTGTGATTAGCGTCTGGGACGTAGGTATATCAAATAATATCAATTGATAATTGTACCTATTTATTAATTATGCATAAGAAACTAATTGAATCCATACATGGGATCCTTATCAATAAATAATGGGCATTTGTGACAATGAATTTGTACAGTTTTATTTAAAGCAAAATTAATATGTACCTAAATAGATAATTCTGTAGCCCTAGTATCGCTAATCACCAAAATTACGACTCACAGGCGCTTGAAGTTGACGTTAAATTAAAATATCATAATTTTTTAATTTCTTTAGATTTTAATTATTGAATATTTTTCGTGATTTCAGAGTTTTTATTATACCTATATAGTTAAGATCAGCAAGATAAACTTACATAAATACATCCAATATTTTCTTTTACCTGACTACATAAAAAGTATCTACTTATTAGTTTAGTAAGAATAAGTAAGTTAGGAGTAGAAAAACTTGTCCAAAAGTATCAAGTGAAAACATCTTGTGGTTTCTATTAGGGGCAAAGAACGCAATTGAATTTGTATGTTTATAAACATTGGCTGGTTGGCGTGCGACGCAGTTGTAATGTAAAGGGCGTTGACTCACACTTTCATAAATGCGATTGTACGATACCCATGGTTCAATCGAACTTAAACGTACTATGTATGGGCGCTCACTGAGGGCCCCAATGTAACATCACACATAATATGTGAGAGCCCCTCACCTTAGATTTATTATTATTATTTAGATTATTATTTATCGGATCGTTTTCTCGTCGGAGAACATCGACCTAAGTCAATGCCATAAGGGCTGTTTGTGATCGAGGAGTTCCAAAGATTGTCTTTGGACAGATCGTATTAATTTTTGAGAGATGTTTATATATTATTTGTTTATATGATTAACATAGCTTTATAAGGAACAGATCTAGAGTTAGTCAATTAGAAAACGGGATGGCCGTTTTCTAATTGAGATTAAGATTAAGAGTAGGTAATAAGCAAGCACATAAATAAAAGACAGACAGACGTACAAAATGGGTCAAAAGAAACAAAACAAACACATTTAGACACAAAGTCACACAGATCCTAGTAACAAAACAACTGTGCAAATTCTAACAGTTTAAAATTGTTTAGCAAATAAATAATTGGAACGCTCACTTATCACTATAGGTTACATCATGATCTATTAGAAATGTTCTGAGTTATAAATCCATTAGATCACTATCTACACTACATTGTAAATTATTTGGATTTCGGACCCATGATGATAACGATATGTAGGATAATTGTATGACTAACGGAGGATTTGGTCTTCCGACAAATAGAAAAATAACCACGAGGCTAACTATCTTATCATTCTACACTACAATGTATTTAAATGTTTATTTTCGATAAAAAATCAATAACATATATCCAATGTTACCTACATTCGTTTTAACGTTTTTTTACATTGGAGCTGATTTACTACTAGGTAGGTACTTATATTACAAGTGACTTGAAAGTCAAAATTTGAATTACTAGATTTCCCTTGCATTTTCATCCGCGTTCCCGAGATGAAAATAAAAATAGCCTTTACTCGAACTCGAAAGTTACTAATGACTATCATACCGGTTCGAAATATACTTAAACTGAGAAGATACCACCAGTAAGAAACTCAGCAAGGCTTCTTTATGTTTTGGATTTTTCTTTTGAGCTTAGCATTTAAGGATAATGTACCTTATAGCTTCCAATTAGAGATTTATTTTTGTAAATCTGATTAGTAGTTCCGGAGAACCTCCTATAATAAGCAAAGAAACCTTAATATTAAATTAATATTGCTTGTTGGTATAGTATGACACAAATTAGATGAAGCATCGACAAACTTCGTAAAATCGATCGTTCTCGAAAAGAGTGCGCCTACAACATTACTCATGTGTTAAAAATGATCGGCGAAAATGATCTTGTTGAACGATGAATGGCGCGATACTGAATTATTTTTATTTGTTGTGTAAATCGGAAGTGAAGTGTACGAAAACGATTCGCCGATGCTACATCTAAGTTGTGTCATACTGTAGTAACTAGTAGACGATCTCAACACTGCCAATTGATAAGGAGATATACAGGAACTAACATACTTTGAATAGTGAAGACAGGAAGAGAAAATTTATTTAAATGTGATTCGACAAATTTAGCAAGTATTTCTTGACACGTGCGTCGGTGATAATCTCAGTATATGGCTCTAGTACCTGCATATTTTGACCTAAGTATCTAAGTGTCAGTGAACTTAGAATCTGAAATAATTTTTTTTATGATTTTATGTCTCGATGACACATAAGTGCATGATGCATAAAATTAAATCAAAATGTTATTTATAATAGAAATGTTTATATGTTACCTAAATTTTTTAACGTTACTTACTCTATCATTAACGATTCAAAACGTCAAAATTACTTGTGCCTGCAGAATTACATGTATAATATGTACGTACATTCTATAGATTTAAGTGAATGAGATACCTACAAGAAATTACTGCGGAATCTGGCGTTCTTTCATTCAAATGTCATCAACGTACAGGCACGGATTAGCTTTATCAAAGTTAATCTGATAAGGATGCACCAACAATTGGCCAATTCAATATCACACGATATGACATTCATTGTCATACTTACATTAACATTGACATATATATGTCGAGGATAGTAAACTCAGCGGCATGTTTATGAGCAAAGTATAATTTGATGGACTTGAGGACGGCCACTGAGATATGTCCAAAGTACTTACACGACTGTACCACGGTCGACAAACGCTGCACCTGCTAGGTATAGTAAAGGTATACATGATGATTTTGGGTGGGAACTTCAGCCCACTTTAACCTCAGACAATGCACCATAAAATTCCAAATGTCACTGCAACTATATTTTTGCTACGACATTTGAATAAAATTCTAGAAACATGGCCATTCGTCAAAAAAACGACAAAACAAGTAAATACACCTGCCAAATAGTAACGTACTCGGTTCAAAGGACAAATAACTCCGTTGCTTGAGTGAGCATTAACCTATTTTTACTAATCGTTTACCTAATTGGAAGATAACGAACGATTAACGAGCTATAACAAGCAGCATAATAACTACAGGTTTAATTTTAAATGAAGTTTGATGTACCTATATCAATCGTTTCTATGGAATTGATAAGTGACTTTGATATATTCATCATAATTTATGACGGACTGTTTAATTTTAAATACATGTTTGTTGAATGATAAATTTGATAATTTTAATTTTCAGAACTGAGTAAAGGAAGATTATAAAATATGACTCAATTATTAGTTTTTTTTTAGTACTTATACCAAGTACATCAACAACTATTAATAAAGCTATCAAAAATAATAGTAGTAATAAAAAAAAAATGATTTTAATTGTCTTAACGAATCTAAACGAATTTTAAGTGAAAAAATAATTAATTATTTCTACTAAAAAAATTATAACATATTCAAAAATATTAATCGACTATTTAAAATCTAACTAAAACGAAGCAAATTTTGATCATAATTGATGGAAGAATTTTCCTCTATAGTCATTTTTACATATTTTTAATGAACCTAAATCTCTATGCAGTTTTATATTCCATATGTGTAATCATCAAGGTGAACGTTTCGACCTCAAAATATACTGATTACCGAATGAATTACAAAGCGACGGATTGTTCTAGATACATTGCTGAATTGAATTAGAAGGATTTTCCTTGACGATCAGTGAAACGTGTGGTAATTACTATCTTCATAAAAAGGCGGTTATCAATCCCACATATAAGTATTTATATTTTGGGTAAGATTCTTCATATTTCTGTTAAATTGGTGCAGCGATAATCACTACGTTCTAATATTGTACGTATATATAGGTAGAATAAGTACGTAGTATATTTTTAACTCAGTGGTTATAGAGTTCGATTTACTGCGCGATAATTGTGTAATAATTTTTACTTGTTTACGTGATAAAAATAATGATGTAACCTATCAAACCACGATAATTACTTATGTAAAATAACAATAATAAACTTATTTCAATAACATCGGTACACGTTTTACTTATTATATCGGCTAAGTTAGGTTTAGTAACCTTTATTACTCTTTTTGTGCTCGCTTGTATGTGGAAGTTAGTATTTTTAAAATCTGTCCAATTTGCATGAAAAACACATAGATAGTTCCTCGAGAACGGGGGTGAAACCGTGGGTCTGAGACTAGTATAGTTTACGTAGGGGTATAATTTAATGGTGATGTAAACGTTCACAAATAGTCATAGCGTAAAAATAGCATATCAGTACGTTTTACTTATCATTGCCGGTATGAGGTCATTTAGGCGTGGTGCGTTTACCAATTTGTAATTTAATAATAACAGCCATGTCAATTTAATGATACATATACGTTTCCACAGCTTTATTATATAACACATAAATAATAAAATATTATATGTTATTAATTCTTGTTTATAATTGCTCTGATCAGGTCTGATTATAAAAGCATCTGTTAGGGATTCAAACACCATAAGAGGTGCACTAACCTGATTCTACTAGATTGATTATTATAATAAATATATATAAATATCTTGGGACATTCTTCACACACAGAATAATAAGCGCTAGCTATCCGTCGTAGGTTTACATGCATCCTCGGTAAATCATGACATAAAATCTATGTATAAACTACAACAACGTGTACTATCTATACACTCGTTCTCCCTGGTAAAATACACAAAGATTTTCTTGCTCAGTTACATCATAATTTACCCTAAAAGTATCCTTCATACGGTGTTGATTGTTGTTAATTAGTAGACCACGATTAGGTATACGTACCGAGAAGTTGATAATAAGATGAGACGATGATGTCTCTGTTCAATGCAATTGCAAATAAAGATATTGGTGTCGATTCTGTTGTTTACGAACTAAATAAATTTAATCTCACTATATCTCTTTCTAATAGTAAATATAAGAAAGGGATGCAAGATGTTTTAGTCCTGTCAGTTTAATCCGATCACACATTTCAACGTGAAAGCGCGATCTATAATGGTCACGACTATTTACCCGTACATTACGGTGGTATGGATTAAACTGACAGCATTAAAAATGTTCTATCCTTTTTCAATAAGGTTGAAATGAAAGAGAGGTGACTTGTCTAATATTAGTTAAGTTCGTAAACAACAGAATCGGCACCAATGAAGGTTTAAGTATTGCGTATTGTCGGATACCGCGACAAAGGTGGTGGGTGCGAATCCTACAATGATCTTGAGCTTTCGGTGAAGCCATAGCACGGTGGTAGGGTATACTTTGTAGTACCCGTCTGGCTGGCTACCACCCTCAAGTTGAAAAATTGTCGCCAAGCACCTACCAGTGTGATCCGGCAATTGCACTTGAGAGCCAGTTGCCTTCTCCGTATAGTAACAGGTCCGCAACACATTCGCAATACCTCTAGTATTGCAAATGGCGTTTTCAACGGTAAACACTTACCATCAGGTGGGCCGTATGCTTGCTTGCTACCTTAGTAGTATAAAAAAAGGTACTACATTTCGAATCCATTCACTCAAACACACCTTCATATTAATAGTATTATGAGAGATAAAATCAAATCAGCGGATGTATTCCTCAAGGTCCAGAAGGTGTAATAAATAAATACATCAATTAACCTCATTTCGTGGAAGTCATTCCCATGCCTCCTACGAGGTCTCTCGATGGCCTCGTATAAACGCGACCAAGTTTTATATGGAGTCGGCCCCGCATATCATGACATCATCCTCTAAAGTAGCTAAATGATTAAAGACAGCCGCCACGTCATCGCGTGGTTAACGAAAGGATATATGCGGTTATATGACGTCATTCTAAGCAGTAGGTGTTTAGAAAATTGCGTACATCCTTGGAACAGATACCTACCAAAATATGCAGTAAAATTAGTACCAACGCTTTAAAATTTTGTGTGGAAATGTTTTAAGACTGTCCTAGTTGTAATGCAGGAATGAAATATAAAACAATAGTATTGAAGGACATAGGTCATACAATAATTTCAATACATTGTAAATAACTAAAATATTTTTTTTTAAGAAACCCCCGAAACTCACTAGAAAATTGGTGATAATTTTCAAACGGCTGAGCGGATTTTTTTGAAACATTGCTAAGAAAACTCTCGATTAAATCACCTTTCAAACAAAAAATAACTAAATCAAAATCGGTTCATTCTTTCAGGAGCTATGAGCCGTCGCCGTCGTTTCTGCGTCGGGAGTTTAAAAAAAAAGATTAATAAATCTGACTTTGGTCTTTCCAGGCGTTAACATGCTCATGCGTGGCCCTCCATTACCACAGCTACAACTCCGAAGCTGACATCGGCATGCTGGTCACAGGCACCTTCATTGGTTACCTTATCATCTTCGCAGGCGCTGCTGCAGGTAACAATTATAGAATTCTTCATTTACTAAGATAATAAACATCTAATAAGTCTCTCTGGATAAGATGACTTATAGAATCGGACTTATAAATCTGGAGATTACCTACTACATCTGAACTTACTAATATCACCTCTATATTGGTCACGGATGAGGACTCATACATTACGATGAAATGGACTAATCTGACAGCACTAAAAATGTAGCTATCTTTTTTCAATAAGGCTTATATGAAAGAGAGGTGTCGTGACTAATATTATAACAGAATCGACACCAATGTGAATCTAAATAGTATTAGCCTTAGGTATAGGATCAATATCCCTGTCCAAGAATCAGATTATTAAAGTCGTTTTTCTATATAAAACTTTCTACCTTATCTAAATGGCCATTATTTGATAATTTATCATAATACCCATTATAAAATGCTATCAAGTGATTTAATCTTGTATTATGTCGTATTTCAGGTTACATCATGCAGACACCATCTCACAAGCGCATCGATATATTCTACTCTTTGGTTGGCGTTGCTCTCTTCATCGCCAGTGGTGCGATAATTATCGATAGGTATAAACTATTTATTTTAAATTATAACTAATTCTGATACCTTTATTATTGCATCAATTTATATAAGAAAAGCATAGAGCATCACTTACAGTTAAGATTTGCTGGAAAATAATTAATTATGCTAAAAATATAGCAGCACCATATCTACATTGATTGATTAAAATTTATTTATGTTTGATTAAAAAAATATGACAAAGAAATGGCCACTCTATAGATGTTATTTGATTTGAACAGGTAGGTAGGTACGATTGTTTTTTTTTTTATGTAACTACTTGGTTCCATAGTAAAATATGTTTTATTGATGTGTCTTCTTAGGCTTTATTTAGGATTTAATTGATTATTATTATCTATACCCAAACAAAAAATAAAATAAAAGCAGCAGATATTATATAGGTAGTATACAATACATACATAAAGTTGTAAATCTATTTATTAATAATATATAACAGTACATTAACAAATCAATAAGGAAAATAACAAGTACCTACTCAACATAATTAATTCTTGCTATTATAGGTACCTATTGCATCTTTGAATTTTGTTATTACGAAATTTAAAGTGTGTCAAGTAAAACTCTATCGAATAAATCTTTGGTAGCGGCTGTGGTTGCCCGTACACCTTTTTTAGTATGCAAGAGAGGTAATTTTCATTACAACATCCATCACCATATTACATCGGTAGAGCATATTTCATTCTTGTGATAAAAATGAACATATTTTTTTTTATTTCAGATTCCAAAACTACGGTAAGAGTGAATTCAAAGACAAGAACCTCGCGAAAGCCTCCTTGGCTATCATTAACGGCGCAGTACTTCTCGTAGACGCCGTTCTTACTCAACGCGGAGGCTAAGCCAGTGTCTTCAATACGACGTTATTTATTTTTAAGTTTACATCTCATTTGTCACAATCACACTCTTACTACTAATCTATCAAATCCAGGTTTAGAGGGACTGATAAATTATTAAGCGTCTCATTCACGCTCGTAAGAAAGAGCGAGGTGGATTGCAAATGGACCAACCATATTTTACTGCCATGTATCTTCTTGATATTGGAATATTGTTCTCAGTTGTACCACATTGAAATCATAATTAATAATTTATTTTTATAAAATAAACAAATTACCTCCACAGATAGGATTAAGAGATATAAATAAATGTACTCCGTGTTAAATGTTACGATAAGCAGTATATTATATCAGTAGGTTTTTTATTTTTGCTTACTTGAGAAGTTAAAAGCTTAAAGCAGTATGAACTAGTCAAAGAAGAGGTTATTCAGAGAGATGAGAAGTTAATTCAGAAATAATCAAGCTACTTTATACACATTCTGGAGTTTCTATCATTCGGATTAAAGTCTACAAAAGACATCTTAAGTGCCTATGCTTCGATGTGCATTTTATAAGATATAATATAATCTAACTTATTTTGATTACCTAATATATTAGTTATAATGTCATTAAAAGTACATTATTATAAGAAATACGAATGCGGCATAGACGTAGGTGTAAAAAATATTATGTCTTTCATAGACGATTTATAAGAAATTCAAATATTTTGTACGTATAAACTTTTCAAATAATCTTGGAATTGGATACATTATTACATTTGCACTTTTATACATTACGCATTGTACAGTTATATTGTATAATAAATAATACAAAAAAGTGTTATTTTATTTATCTTATTATCTTAAAATTTTAAAATATATGGTTGTATCAAGCAACGCAGCAGATATTATGTTGTTGTACAAAAGACTTTTTTGCTACCTTTGGGCTCCATAGATCATCCCAAAATACGCAGGTTCGATTCGCTTGTATCGATATCAACGGCTTGCCAGCGGTCCCAACATCTAAAAAAGTCTATCTACTGCGTGCTACTGCCATCCTTGCCTTACCTAACAGTGGAACTTTTTGAGATTTTCAGGCGTGTTTTAGTTTGTTTAGGTTTCAATGTAAGGAGATAACTATTTATAATAATATACCATTCAAGTTCGTGTAATTTGTACATATACAAGTGGTTTTTTTCGCTATGATTGAGTTCGGTCAGCGGCAAATACCTACTTACTCAATTACCAGTCTGTACACATTAGGTGCTCAATAAAGTTACATTCATGCCAACACAATCAATGGAATTTGTCTAGTTATATTGAAATTATTATAATAAAATTAATATTGATGATGTCACTTTAAACAAGAAATATGTATTTTTTTATTTGTATCACGCAATGTATGAGATTGTATGTGATTACACTGTCAAAATGCTTTTACATAATAAATGGGGTGTTGGGGTTGGTTGAGTGAATCCCATGCCTATAAAAGCGACTCAATGTTGGTTTAATAGTCACTCAATAAGAAAAGAAAAGATCATACTAACCACGACTAGTATAGACAATTTGCTTGCGGTGGATTACTGAAAAAAAGTGAAAGAAGAGAGAGAAGAAAATATGAAATATAATAATAAATTATTATTTTTTCTATCAATCGTTTGTAATATCATGACTACAGCTGATGCTTCTCAAATAATTGATATGACTGCATCCATTGCGAATTCAGTATACAGGTATGATTTCGTAACTTCTGTGATTTGGTGGCCTAACCACTCGGATAATGTTACCGACTTTTTAAAAGCATTCAATGGCTCCTACATAAGTGTTCCAATAAGAAAAGGTAAAATTCGTCAAATTCGTCGGATCCACCAAGCTGTTAGATTCTACCAAACCGTTTTCTTTGCTTCTGCACCGGAACAATTTTGGTATTGGACAAGGTCACTATATGAAGACATAGTTATTCCAATTCAGGTTTTATTAGTGATAGTCGATCCGTTGACACATCCATCTGAACTATCTAAATACACAAGAACAGCTTGGAAATATGATATAGCTGATATTGCAATAGTGAGTGCAAGCAATGAGAATGACAATGATGTAACGGTAACAACTTATTTTCCGTACGGTAAAGGAATATGTGGGGACCACACACCGGTCACTCTGGATGCGAATATTAGCATTGAAAACATATTTCCGAATAAATTCAATAATTTTTACGGATGTCCAGTAAGAGCTACGGTACTTGAATACCTACCATATTTACACCTGAATTATGAGAATGGAACTATTATAGATATAACTGGAGTTGATGGTAAATTCGCTACACTGGTTTTTAAAAGTCTTAATGCAACTTTGAATTTAGTATCCGTTGTAGAACATACCGGTATGGAAACCAATTCTAATGGTACTATAATAGGACCTTTTGCGGAACTTTTGAATCGAAAGGCCGATATTTTTATACCAGCAGATATTATAAATAATTGGAGATATTCTAAAGCACAAATATCACCTGTTTTTAGAACTTACGAAATAGCCTGGAGTGGGCCAGTGCGTCGCGAGATATACGCATGGGCAAAAATCATTCTTCCTTTCTTTACTAGTATCACGCCGTTCATCTGTCTGTCCTTCGCAGTATTTATCATGGTGACCATGATATTCATAAAATACGATCTGAGAAAACCGAAATTAAGGGATAGCGTGTTGTTTCAATCTTTCACAATATTTTTGGGTCAAGATACAAAATTCATGACAAACTCGTCTTTAGTCAACAGCCTCTTCGTGCTTTGGCTATGGTTTTGTATGGTGGTACGTATTGGATATCAAGGGGACCTCGTAGATGCATTGCGTAAAGTTATCTTGGAACCGCCTTTAGGAACCGTAGAAGAGGCTATTACTAAAGTCGATGGCTACGGTGGAATTGAATTGTACAAAGAATACTATACTGATTCGCCTCTAGAGAAGGACTACCAGGTTTTGCAATTGGAGGAAATGTTAGATTATTTAATAGATATAAGCCACGGTAAGAGATTCCTGTTGGCTATAAATACGTTTGTTAATTTATTGTATTATGTTGAGTTGCAAGTTTTGGATCAGGCAATAAGCCGGCCTGCGGTGTACTGGTTCATGAGACCAGGATGGCCAGCCTCTGGTAAAGTATTTACGAGGATTCTAAGCCTCATAGAAAATGGTTTCTTAGAGAGGATTGTACAAGATTATACATATGGATGGATGGTTATATACAGATATACTGAAAAAATTGTAGTCGAGGTGAATCCACTAGGCATGTCAGTATTCGGCGCGTTATTTTACGCCTTGGCCGCTTTATGGGTTTTTTGTTTTGTTGTTTTTATTATAGAAATTGCTTATTTCAAATATAAATTAAAGCATTAATTAATCAATTCAATAAGTATGGAGTATTGATATCGAAGCTAACTACCAAAAGATCGAGTTAGGTTGAGTTGATAGAGTAGAGACAGCAAAATAATTAACTTGATATGCTTGCTTGTCACCTAGTTATATGTTTGCAGCAATATATTTTCTAAAGCTTAGAATATCTTGAGGCTGATCAATATATTCTAAGCTTTAGAAAATATATTCACCATGTGCGTATAGGTAGGTACCTCTTATATCTCTATAAATTATTGTAAGTGGTGTTAAATGTATTGTTAGCATAATAATAAATAATATATTTATTAAAAAAAAATACGTTACCTTTTGTTTATCATTCCTGAACTTAACGAAATTGATCAAACAAACGTAATAATAATAAAAGGAGTTTATTTATTAGAAATGTATGAACTGAATTTATTTTTATGTATCTATACTAATAAAGAGTTTGTTGTTCGTATGTTTGAACGCGCTAATCTTTGAATCTACCACTCGGATTCGAAAAATTCTTTTACTAATAGGTGGCTTATTTATCCCCGAAAGCTACTTTTTGTACCGGGAACGTGGGAAAGCTAGTATATTATGAGTGGATAAGTGGACTAGTATGTACGCGGACCACTCCACCTATTGGCAAATAGCTACCATGGCCTATCAACAATACAACAATACCAAGTATTACCAACTATTATGTATAGATACTGTGGTATTACCGACCTAGAAAACAACTATCTCTCAAGTGCAACTGCCGGAACACACCAGTAGGTGCTAAACGAAATATTTGAAGAAAAAAAAGGTATAAAAAATAAGGCAATAGACATTTACAGGCGACCTTTCCGTCAATTTTCAAAGTAACTAAAGCAAACTAACTGAAAAACAAAGCAAGAATATTGATTTCTGCATTTTATTGTAATAAACACTTATTGTAGTACGTACCTACATGTTTATATGTATAACTATTTAGTGTCACACTGTCCCGATGGTTTCAGTGGCTCTCAAATTATTCAGCGGGAATCGCATACGGCTGGCGGCAAGTCGGTCAGTCGACGAAAATATTCACCTATTCTATCGTTACCTTAATTAATTTATAAACTAAAAAGTATATTTTATTAGATTATCATTTTATTTAAAACGTAAACCGGAGTTGAAAATTACTAAAGGTAGTTAAAGAGGGTTTTTTTAACCACTGTGTGTATGTTTAATACTTAACCAAAATGGCTGTATGGTTATAAGTGACGATACCCAGGGTAAAAATCATAAGATTTGAAAGGAATTTTTAACGTGGGAAAATATTACTTCATCGGTAACACGAGGAAAGCCATGAGGCGGAGTTTAATTTGTAAAAATAGATCAGCATAACTAACAAACACAACCAACCCAACCCAGTATATTATATTTAATCTAATCCAATCATAGATTACCTTACCTTACTTACTTACGACTTATGGATCAAAACACACGAAAAAGGCACTGCTTTCAGCAGCATACCATTATTAATGCTTACGGATCGAGATTTGGTGAACTATGCACTTCATGCAATCAAACTAATTTAATTACCTACGCGGTGATGAGACGCATACGCAGCGTGCGGCGGCATTGGTAGTACTTGGGTTACAGCAGTGCTGGGCGACGATTTATTCGCGGGGGTATGAGTGCCCCTTTTTTTACATAGACATCGTATTCTGTGGAAATCTCACTTGTTACCGACCCTTTAACCGATGTGCTCTTACTCTCAGTTATTATAGACACAGTTTCAATACGTCAATATAACTAACTATATCTGAATACAATTAGAGAAATTGTACCGGAATTTGTGGTGGAACCTGGCAAACAGACTGCGCTGGTACCAGCTCCATTTGCCAATGAAACGCAAACACAGGTAACCCACACTTGATCAAACCAATCTCAACTTAACCACAAGACGTGCATAATTTAATTGCATCTCGAATATATTTGACTGTTCTGATAGTAGTGCTTGCTTCTATTTTACTGTTTAATGAATTAATAACAGCCATTTTACTTGTTATTAATTTATTCGCTATCTATGTTTCAAGTTACCGTGGTCACTGCTGTTACTATGTTTAGATTTCGTAAATATCTAAGCATTGAATTGATTAACTAAATATATAACTAACTAAAATCTAAAAACTAAAGTAGGTACCTATAGCTTAAACCTCGAAAATATATTGTAAAGTTGCTCCAGATTTTACTATTCTATATCTTATATCTTTATACATTTCGTTGATTCTCATTACTATTCTTATTTTGTTATGAGCAACGGAAAATATCTAGTTTACATTTTGACCAAGAAAATGTATGTAAATGTCTCTCCATATTGTTCTCGATTTATATTCGACGGCATATATTATCTTGATCTTGTGAGTTTTGATGCAATGTTGAATTTATTAAGATGTAGAGATATACAAACATAATCTAAATTTATATTATTTATTGCTCGGGCAAATAGAAGCGATAAGAAGAACATTTTGAGGAGAGATTTCAGTCGGATTAATGTCAAGGATGTCAGTTGACACCCTGAATGTTGTAGCTACGGTAAGTGTTTACAATCCGAAGATGTTTTACGCTACCTTAGGGTCGGTTTCATAAAACACGGTTATAGTAAGGTTATAGTTAGGTTACGGTTATAGTTAACTTTATGCGCCGAAAGAAAGCAAACTGGGTTGTTCGTGTCACTTTAACTAAAATTTTAACCGTAACCATAACCGACCGAGTCAGATCGGTCATCGTCAAAGTGACTCTAAGGTCAAAGCATGGTACTTAATAGTTAACTTTGACTATAACTTTAACTAAAATGTACGAGCACATGTTAGTTAAAGATAAAAAAAAGGAAAAATAATCTTCCTATTACATATTAGTAGGTAAAGTATAAGTTAAAAAGTAGTGATCGAATCTTACACTGACACATAATGAGGAAGAGATGCAAGCTCTATTATAAACGGGTACGTAAGAATAATGTATGCGGCCGTTTGGTCCGGACTCATCCGTTAGTGGAGATATGCAGCGGGCGCGCGGGTACGGACTCGATAACCATAAATTGGAAAGTCCGGCGGAGGCAGGCCGCATGGGGCGGGCGGTGGCAAATGAAACTTTTGTCTCTTCAGCCATTTTTATGCTCAATGATACGTCATTGATCGATTCCGATGGGAATCGGCTTGTATGGACTTCGCCACTGTTAGCTATCCGCCGTGGCTAGCTTTCATCCGCATTATCAGGATAAAAAGTTGCCTATATAATGGGTACCTATAGGGTATGATTCCTACTATGTATAGGCTATAGTTTTATAGAGATTAAGATAAATAGAAATTACTCATTAGCCTAGAAATGTTAGATCGTAATTAAATAGAACTAAAGAAACACAATGTCACCGTAATCATTGATTTTATTGACTTTATTCATTCAGTGATCATATGACCGAAGGTGATAAGCTCACAAAGCTTAGAAGGGAACCGTCTATCTATTTTTCAAGATTCAATCAAATCTGTTGAGCCGTTACGGAACTAAGTAGTAACAATCTGACTCACAAACTTTCGCATTTGTAATATTAGGAAGATTAAAATATACCAAAGATAATAATTAGAAGCGAGAATCAGCATTTCGCCAGTACACTGTTAACGTTGTCTTCTCAAAGCGACTATTATGTTCCAAAAAACTAAATAAAGCATATCATTATTATTTATTTTCAGTTATAGTAATAACTGAAAATAAATAATAATGATATGCTTTAGTTTTTAAATGTATGTTGTATCATCGTTACATTACGCATTGTATTTCAATGTGGTAATTATTTGGTCGTCCGGGGCGCACATTTCCATGCAAATCAATTTTGAGTTGGTGCGTGGTGTCGGTATCTCGGTTACATATCTTTAATAACCATAAATCTACAAATCGAGTTGGTCAATTATTTATGGCCTAGAAAAAATAAGAATTTCGATTTTCCCATTCTAAATTGGTATGGAACCACAAATGGAATAATGCATGAATAAGGTGGTACTATGTTTTCAAACTTTTATTAAATGTTGAACCATTTTCTCAATCTTATTATGTAGATGTTTGTTATTGTTGATTGTAAATGTTTTATTCTTTATGAAAATATTATGTTTAAAAACTTTCCACAAATATTGATACAAATACTTTCTAATTACATAATAATATGAAATTCCTCTTTACATTTAAGTACATCTTGTCTCGGGAAGGAGGATTAAAACGCTACGGGATGCCTCGCTAGCTACACTACACACTCTACTTTCCTGGGAATTGGCCCAGATTGAGAGATCAATCTACTTGCAGCTTACTTCTATATTGTGAATTCTTGGCTTTTTTAAAACATGCCCTTGTTGCACATTGGATATACTTTAAATATATTATACTAGCTTTTCCCCGCGGTTTCACTTCGGGGATGTAGCTTCCTATTAGTGAAATAATTTTTCGTATCGGACTCCGGAGTAACTCGGGAGATTAGCGCGTTCAAACAAACAAACAAACTCTTCAGCTTTATTATTAGTATAGCGGAGTTTCCCTACGAGATTGAATCAGAAATATAAATTAAATTCCTGACTAACTCACTGAATGACTGATATATTCATGCACAGCCTAAACCAGTGAGCGGCTGAAATTTGGCATAGAGATAGCTTTTATGACGTGGGCATCCGCTAAGAAAGGATTTTTCCCCTAATGGGAAATCACGGGTGAAACCGCGGGGCGGAAAGCTAATTATTTGATAAACGTTTACGTATCTCGGACAATGTAGTGATGTACAGCGTTAAACGTGTCAATTTCAGCGCATACCAAATTTGTAATATTGGAACAGAACAATGAGTGGACAATGGCGCGGACGGGCGACGCCATCAATGGACACGTTGTTGTCCAAGTGAATTGTTATGCCGACGACTCCAATACCAGCATTGGCGATAAATCGTCCAGAAACAATAGTGCAGTAGGCGCCCCGGCTAACGTCGCGCCATCGGACATACATAAATCAGTCGGTTTACTAACGTGAACCATGTTGTATGGACAAGCGGTGCAATTTGTATATAAAGCGATGCTCGACAACATAGCGGCCGTCGTGGAATTCAAGCTTCTGTTTGATGAACAACTGTTGTAACACTAATGCCCATTTTCACGAACAATTCCTAAATTTTAGAGAACTCCTAAGCCATTTTAAGTGACACCTAGCAGACATTTTGTTTTCACCAGCACTTAGGAAACACCTAAGACCTTAGGAGACTCCTTAAAGTTAGGAGGCCGTATTTCGACCTCCTAGTGCTAATTGACAGTTATTATTTGACAAGTTTGGGAGCGTGCTAGCCGTTTCTTATAAAATGGAGGGATTATTAGGTGAATTATTTGACGATTTGGAAGCTATTGAAACAGTACAGTTTCTCTCGAACCGAACACTCTTCTTTGTAGCTGAAACTCCTAAAAAAACTGAAATTAACTGTAGTACGTACCTATTGTAGATACTATTTCTACATTATCCTAAGTTTATATAATCATTTGATTAGTTAGAAGTAATTTATACTATGCTGGGTGCGGGTAGCGCAAGACCGGCTAACGTGCAGATCCTTGGGGGAGGCCTTTATCCAGCAGTGGACGTCTTTCGGCTGAAGTGATGATGAATTTATACTATCATTAAATCTTTATTATATTATATCCTCAGCATGTATTTGTCAGGTTTCGAATCAAATATAAAGGTGCATGTGCAAATGTATTTCAAACATAATAGTATTGATAGTGAACATTTGTTTTACATAGGTTCGCTTCACCGGAATCTGATACAAACAGTAGTTGGAAACTCTTTAGTAAGGTACTGATAGTTGCACAGTTTGACAGCTTGTACGAGCCACGAGGTTGGTCGGTAAAGTGTGGAGTAGATGGGTGGGTGTTCTCACTTTCTGGACATTTGGAAGCTTATCGCAACAATGTACAGACTTTTTTCATATGGGAATAGGAATTTCCTTCTCGGCTTTGTGTGCTACTAACTACCTTCATCCACTTCACTTATTAATATTTTATATACACTGGATTAATATTTTATATGTTTCTAAGTTATTGCACATAAAAAAAATATAAATTTCCAAATGCAATATTTTTAGAGAAAATCCTTTATTTTGGACGAAATAATTTATAAAAAGGCTTTAGTATTTACTGCAAATAAAATATTATAATAAAAATTAATTGTATGCTACTATGATAGAGGAAAGGAGACCTTTCACAGAACCTTTGCACTTTATTAAAATCACAACGATTGTGTTGAGATTGTAAGGAACAAAAGTAATTCAAAATTAATTAAACGAAACGTTGAACAATGATGTCGACGCTGTTTTAATTCAATGTTCTTGAAGTAATTTCTTAGGTCATTATGTAAATGACTATTTATTAAAAATATGTCGTCGGGTCGAAATGAGATGGTTTCTGTAACAAAGCCGATGTCAAGGGTTGTTAATGCGAATTGTAACTGCCGACAACTGTCGTTAAATTCTCCGATAATTTTCGTACCCTTCAATAATTAAAATATTCTATTTAATTCTTATATAACGTCTAAAATTTTGCAAGGAGATTCTATTATTGTTAATAATACCCATCAGAACTTTATAACAAAAGCGAGATCCGTCAAGAGAACTGATGAAGATTTTTTAATGTTAGGTACGTTTGGATTTGAGTAAAACTATTGCAAAGATACGATCAACGATAATCGAATTATCGTGTATGAAGTAGGCTTTCAAGGTATCTTAAAACTTAGGTAAAATAAGACAAACTTCTTAAAAAAATCTAACGCGATATTAGGTACCGAATAAAAATTTCTCCAGTGTCACTTGTTATTCGTAGTAGAGTAGAGTGTATAGAGTGTTCATTGCTCGACTGGGGCTTGATAACTTGATGTGAATATACAATATCGTGGATTGCGCGCGGGCGCGGCATAACAATACCTACCAATATCCTTTCTGTACAAATACCTACAAATAGATCAAAAATCACGTTTCCTGATATAGGTAGTTCATTGAAAAATAAATAGATGTCATATCCTGTTAGCATATCGTAAAACGTAAATATTTTTTTAATGTTGTCGTATTAAAATATTTAAATACCTTTTATATTTACTCGTTTACGAGGCGAGATGCTTTATAATCGATTGCTCGAATGTTTATGGGTATCTAAAATACACCAGCTATTTTATGAATTTAACCTACGCATCCACCTAATATTTAAAATAAGGTCCTATAGTATCAATTTGACATTGAGATTGCATGTTTTCGAAGATTCGCCACAGCTTTTTATGGCTTTGGGGCAACGGGGATGTGAAAATCACGAAAAAAAAATTATAATTGTAATTTATTTTATTTTATTACTTACGTGAATTCTTTATTTTTTTAATTTATTCTGAAAACGGCCGGACTAAATAAAAGGCAACATAGACCATATAGAAAAAACGTTTTATTACTAGCACATTTTTTTTCAATCTAATTTATGATTTACAATTTGAAAACAAAAACCAAACATGTGCTTACATGTGTGGTATGAGTATCATCTTGCAAATTGTAAAGGTAGGAAGTAGGTATTTAATATACAACAAAACTACCGTAAAGTCATAAAATGTTATATCAAATATCCGTACTATTCATATTCCAGTTTTTATGAGGGACGGACATATCTTTGTGTTTCTTGGGTTTTATGTGACCTTTATGTGCCGTCGTCAACGGGAACACTGACCCAACAAATTCATTCTCATTTTACGTCTTTATAATTCGGTTCTTTTGTCTCAAATTGCATTGCATAAATATTCGTTATATAGTTTTGCAAATTTACCATTCTTTCAAAGAGGTTGAATCTTGGGTAGGTCATGGGTGACTCCCGCTACTATAACCTACTCAGAAGCTTTGCTATTTTTGTCGTACCATAACTGACTAGTTTTTATTTTCTGGCTTGTACCTACCCAAAAGAGCTTAGGGATTTGAAAAAAAAAATGCAAATATCTTGGAATCATTTATATTTTAATTTTATAAACAATCAACAGATATAATTCTAGCAGCATCACACCTTATACAACACTTGTTACATTATTATATAGAAGGAAATTGTAGGTACGTCTTTGGCAAGTCGACTCTTAGAGCGACTAGCGCTAAAACTTAAAACTAGATTTAGCACGATTTACTCCAAGCTCCATTTGTCAAAAATTAGATTCAAGTTTTGATGCAAGTCACTCTAATTGAAATGTAGGTATATATCACGCGAGAAGCTACTTCATGGTCCGTTGAAATAAATATAGTTGGACTCGCGATACGACGGCATTTCATAACTAGCAGATTAAAAATACTAGAGACTATTCAATCAAGTTAAAAGCGAAGCTGTAAAGAGGTAAGCTACGAAGCAAAAATCAAATAAGTCTCGTACTTTCATTAATTAATGAAAACATTTACGTACCTAGTAAATACAATATTTTCTTTCATAAACCTAAATGAAATGACAATTTAAAAGTACAGAGAGAATGAAATAGTTTTATGAGATCAGCTATGAGAAATGATATGCTCACGCTCTTTGTTAACACCTAATCGCATAAGCTAATGTAGGTACATAAAGTAATGGATATATGATTGCATTGTATGTTCTAGCCTCGAAATTCAGTAAAAACTAAATCCTAAAAATAGTTTCAGACGACGTCTGTGAAGATATCACGCGCAGCTCAGAACCGCTTACTTATGATATGTTTTTCTTGAGCTTTTAGAAATAGTAACAGATATTGTAAAGAGAGAACAGTATTGTAGCAGATGATCTTACACATAAACTTAAAATTAAACCAAAACTGCATTTTTCTAATATGTAAAGTATCATTGCACTTTTTTCCTATTTAATAATTCACTGATATTCAGAGATTTATTTCTATATGATCAAAAATAACAATTCAAAATATACATAGAGAACAAAGTTATACTAATTCATCAATAATTTAACTTGTTTAAAAATCATGATCATGCCGATTTAGCTTACCGAATATTTGGCATACAATGGCATGTGTTAAAAATCCAGTGGAATGGTACTTAAATTACTTTGAATATCTCACAAATTCATTTGGACAATCTTTGGCACTAAAACTTATGTCTAACGAAGTCTTACAGACAGAACCAAAGACCGGACGTTTTATTGTTTTTGCATTGATTGATTACAACTCCTCTTAAGTTCTAAATTTGTATTAAGTCACGGATCATATGAGAGAGTTCGACTAGCAAGTCATTTTCACTAATTGCATCACCCCATTTTCGTTCCCACAACTCTTGTATTTGGATATCACATTAACATCACTTTATTTAGTGAAGCACTTATAAGTTCCGTCACAGTCCCTCGACCGACAGCTTCATCGGTCATACAAAGTCATTCACTTCATTCTGTAGGGGGTTTTCGGATTTCTCAACGCACTTTCTGATAGCATCGAGGACCGTCACTATTCTTCGATCGAGTGCCGCTAGGTGAGGCTCCCAAAGTATCGGAGATATTGGATCAATTTTCATGGAATTGCGAAGTTGCTTTGATAGAGGAACTCCGTTATGATATCTGTGAAACAAGAAAAAAGTTATAAAAAGTCTGAATCTAAACTAGAAGTTTTAAAGAAAAAAGGATAATATACTAACTTGAGCAGGGTAGACAGAGTGGTGTGCCGGACGGTGCAGCACTGCAGCAACGGTGCCAGAATGCTCAGTTCATCGTGGAAAGCCTTGCCGAAAGCACGGCCCTGGTCCAAGTGCAGGGTAAATGTCTCATTTCCGAACATTCTATAAAAATAAAAGAAATGTTACCTGCCAAGAAGTCACACAATCAGTAATCTTAAATATATTTATCATAAAGTCTCTTTAATAATGTCATATGCTATGGCTATAATTGAAAATCTAGAAAATTTAACTTATTAAAATATATATATAATATAGAATATTGTTAAAAATAAATAACCTCTATGCTTCATATTAAAGTCAGATATAGAAAAGATCACATTATTTCTTTACAACATAATTATAGGATGTAGGTATAGTATGACACAACTTAGATGAAGCATCGGCAAACTTCGTAAAATCGATCGTTCTCGAAAAGAGTGCGCCTACAACATTACTCATGTGTTAAAAAATGATCGGCGAAAATGATCTTGTTGAACGTTGGATGGCGCGATACTGAATTATTTTTATTTGTTGTGTAAATCGGAAGTGAAGTGTACGAAAACGATTCGCCGATGCTACATCTAAGTTGTGTCATACTATACATAATTGTAATTTGAAATGTTTAAGACACAAAAATCTAAAGTACATGCAGGTATAAATAAAACTTAATATAACATACTTGAAAGTTTCATAATGATGTCGGTCCATGTTTCCCGTTAGGAAGTCAAAGATGGACATGTCCATCAAGTCGAGCAGCCGCCGACCGGAGTCATAGGGCGGGGTCGTGCGCACCTACAACCCAATGATATTTATATCATTCTTATCAGTTACCTACTTCACTTTGCGTATAATATATATTCTAGGATAAGCTAAATTTTATGAGGAATTCAAAGTAGACTAATAAACTAGCTTCTATGCCTTGGTATTGGCACAAACATATATAACTAGGTTTTCCGACGTAGTTTTATCCGCGACCCCCTATTCAATCCACTCATAACGGGGCAATAAGCATCTAAGTATTTAGTTTTCCCACACTTCTATAGAAACACACCCTCTATTATTCAGATTAATTAGTTATCTCTATAGAATTATCAGTATTAATATTTACCGTATCACAGTAATCGGACTGTATCTCCCACTGTGCTTTTCTTCGCTTGTGGTACGATCTTCTCCATGGATGCCGCCACACCTGCCATAGTTATCAAACGTTATTCAATTGTCTATGTCATTTCCTTCATCTATGACTACGTATTCAATCTTTTAATTAAACTTAATACATTTTATTGCACTATAAATTTATAAACTCACTTTACGAAAACCCAATCAACTTATGTATGAACCTGCCATAAATTTACATGATGCAATAAATTACCCTACTCTTTGTCTTTGTGAGATTTTGCTATATTGTCGAATAAAATGGATTCAATTAATTACCTTCCGTTCAGCAATATCAGAAGACGGTAAAAATGCAGCAAAACTTCCTTCTAATGTATCAGGGTTGCCACAAATCGCGTGACCAGTATCACAATAGTACGAGCACTTCCCGTGGAAGCAGAAATTGTTTGCCGGCGACACGAAGAAGGTTTTAAGGATGTCTCCTTCAGTAACGTCATAGATCTCTGTAGTCATGTTGAGGACTCGACCCACGACCGGCATCGCTCTCCGGAAGCCCAATATCCTGAATTAAAGGAGATTTGAGTTAAACTGCGCTATTCTCGGTGAATGTATGTTTGATATTATTAACAGAGCAAAGGTATTATTATTATGTATGACTTTTATTACTGCATTTCAATTTTTTTAAAACATTTTTGTAAACAAAATTGGCACGATTCTGTGGTTTCCTCACAAAAAAGAATTTAATCTCATTATATCTCTTTCTAACAGAAAACATATGAAAGGGATATAAGGAATTTAGTGTGAAAGTCTCCATAAAAACCAGAACTTCCATCAACTTAATCTCGCGGCGCATATTCAAAATTTATTTTCGTTGAATCATTGTTGTAAATCAAAAGCAGTAACTTGCTTACATTTTTTCTGGTACTAGGTATGTGTAATATTTAATATACCTGTCCAAATGGAATGCAGCTATTTCAGCGTTATGCCTCTCGTAGTCAGAAAAGTAGAAATGATTTGGCAATGTTTGTACATCACGCGCAAATCTGTAAAGAAAAAAAAGTTTAAAGAATAGGAAAGTTTTATTAGGAACATGGTTACCAGACTACCAGATTTAATGATAAAGCACGACTTGGCTCGTGTGCTGCTTTGATGGCAATCGATGTCTGTCATCAATTTTAATCATACTTAACACATCTCAAGTTTATGACATTATTCACAGATTACCATGTTTATCATGTATCCAATCTGGTTTAAGGATAAAACTTTTGATTATTTATACACATGCTACATGAGCAGTTTTAATAGCATCTCAGTTGATTTAAAAGGCAATACAGGAATAAGGCTTGCAAGGTAATACAAGAATGATCTGACAATTTTATGAAATTACACAGTGACAGTGTAACCCCAAATGGCAGGTACATTCATGATGTAAATTGAAACCGAGTAATATAAATCCATTAAAGAGCAATATCAAATATCGGTTCTCGGAGATAAGGGACCCCTGTCGTTTAAAATAAATTTATAACGCTGAAAAATGTAGTCACTAAAGGCGAATAACTCATTTGTCCTAACAAATGGAGGCGTAATTTCTTTTTGTGTCTAATGACTCGGACGTGGATGCTAATCAATTTCTCGGTAACAAAACGATTAAAGTGGCTCTTAAATCGTGAATCTGGTTAGATAGGAGCAATCCCGGTAATATACTGCACCAAGTGTCTTCCGATTTATTGGCCTTACTGTGACTCGTAAGTGAGATAGTAGAGTACCTACACTTTTAAAAGGTTGCATTTAAATGTTCTAGTTTATTTTCAAGAGTTTCTTCTATATTTTCTATTATTATAACCATTTGAGTAAAAAAATAAGTTTGATCATTTTAATTAGAGCAAACTAAGTAATTGTGATCGGCTGTAACTACAACATCAAAACACAATAATAACTATAAAACAAAATATTCGTAGTAGTGTTGAAGTACCTGCAGGTAGGCAATAACTTTAACTTGCAAAAAAGACGATAAAAATAATACGTACACACATACATGGAGAAGGGTTGCTATCGACTGTCGTGCAATTTATAGTTCCCAAGCGAATTGTGCAAGATCCACGAGGGCCTCTTGATATGTCGCCGGGATAACCCCCCAGTGTCTATAATTTTTACTAGAAAACTTATCCTGGCGAAGCTATACAGTCAAGAGCAGTTGGGTAGTAAGCCCGTATCTGTTTCAAGGTTAGTACATTTGCATGTGAATTTCTATGCGATGTCACTTCTCTTTGATGTGACATCTGCTTTATAGACTCTTTTATTTTACACAAAGACAAATATTAACTTAAAGTTGAAGCGAAGTGCTAAGGCATTTGATATTCGATACATAAGTCCTCCGGGAGGTTTGCGGAAATCTCACGAGAGAATTTTTGGAGTCTTTCGTTACGATACAATTTTATCTGATAGTATTTCATATTTGGAAATAGGTAATGCACAGTCCGTTAGGCTTAACTTCATACTTCAAACTACATGCAAAGAAAACATAATAAAGTTAGTAACTTCTCGTATTTACAGTACTGAATGGAAAACACAATCAATATCTAACAATGGCACGTAAGTAACAGAACTTGGGGAAACTCAGTACTTCAATACCACTTGTAGTTGAGAACACAGTGGGCAAGCCGCTAAGCCGATCGTACGAAAGAACAATCTTAAAGTTTTGTGAATAGAACCGACGCACAACACGTCCAACAAGGTGACAGGGAAGTTTCACCAACTCCTCCAGCAGCATACGCGGCCACTCCAAACTACGCCTCTTGAACAAAACTTATTTGTACAACAAAATAAAACTACCATACTGCTATCGACATGCTAAATGATAGACACTTGTTCCAGGAAAACTCGTAAATTATAAAGTATTCACATTATGAGAACTTACCTCATCGGCTTGAACAGCGCCTGGACGCCATTAGAGTAGTCAATAATAAGTTTCAGCTGCGTACCTCCCTCTTTTTGCTCTGTCGAAAACAATTTAGTATCTGTTAAATTTTGATTTCCCACATTTAGTTTCAATACGACCTTCAAAGCGGTAGTTTAGAATTTATTAAAATGTCATCTAACAAAATATGAATGCATGGGATACTAAAAATAAATACTCTACTATACGATAAAGTTGGATCAACAATGAAATCCATTTAAGTGGTTTAAATATTTAAGTCCAATTCGAAGTAAAGGGCGAGATTGTTGTGGCACTATTGTCCGTCGGACCGCTAACCCCACAACTGATTGCAGACCCGACTTCATTTAATATACATACTTCTACCTGCTTAACATTTTCTATACATATAGAAATCATAGATTTAGTGGGAAAATTAATGAAAATAATCTAATCGTAAATAAAATCTTGAGCTATTATAATATACAAAAAAAAAAATTCAAATCGGTTTATTAGTTTATCGGAGCCTATTCAATGCAAACAAGCAAACAAAAAATCAAATCTTTCCTCTTTATAATATTATTATTATTAGTATAGAAGTATAGATATAAAGCTAATGTACCTAATGGTATGATTGTACGTATTTATAAAACGTACAATCTTCTGACCGAAAAGGCATATATTTTAGCAATGATGGGTACAATAAAACTTTGCACATAATGAATGCCCGGTCACACAGAGTAGGCGGTGTAAAGATTTTCTGTCTAAAGCGTAATTGGTTTTGTAAGTCCGATCAACGCTATACTGAATATTTTATCGCTCTACATACTTATAATTGAGATCAGGGCCTTTTACGTCGTGGGTGAAATTGATTTTGGGTATATTTTATCAGTAAATTCTATTCAACATAGCTTTGTCGACCAAGTTATAAGAGTACAAAATCATGGCACAATGATTGCACAATGCTAATTGTGCTTGACGACAAAATAAATTAAAACTAAAGAAATTACCTGCGTGTATGACGGGAGATGTAGCCATGTCTTTAAGTATTGCGTCTACTAATAATTCGCCATCTTCATACAATTCGTGCTGCGCTATCCTTAATTGGAACTTCTCCAGGTTAGATGCATTCATACTACGAAAGAAATTAAAAATTGTCAGTTCATTGAGTAAGACAAATTATATCAATCGCACAACTTTAATGCCATGAATTAATAATTCCGACACCACCATTCTAATCTGACCCAAGGATATATGTCATTAGGTATTACTTTGTGTAAATTTAGCGACAAAAACAGTTCTTCTAATATTTTATGTGGAAGTACCATATATTATACGAGTACCTATGTGTATTTTGCAGTTTTTGCACATAATCCTAAACCTGGTCGTTAACGTCGAGATTTACATGGAAGATTTTCGGATGGCGGCGTGTTGGTTTTGGCTGCGTGGAACACATAAGTGGACGTGATTTGCCTACTAGCGGTAGGTGCGAGACTCCAGGCGACACGGCGCAGCACGGAACTGAATACTAAGGAGCCTACGTGTAACGTTCTCGATTTGTGGCATGCTCCGATAACCTGCATTTAGAAATCAAGCCGGCAGCTACTCTCAAATTTATTGACTCTCTTTCGATGCGAATTGTGCTAGCGGCGACTGGGAATTCAAAAAAAGCTCAATTGTTCAGACTCTCGTTAAATCGACGTTTAGTATTCTCAGCGGTCAATACGAAGCCTATTAGAATAAATTTATACTGCTTTCCCTTGTAACGAAGCAGGAAAGTATATTTTATACCGAAGAAAGACATCGTGCTATTTTTAAACAATGAGAGCTCATCATGTTTCACATTCCGTAGATTACACCAATTTCGAAAGGAGAACGACAAAATTTTCTATGTATCAAGCAAACCCATTTCATAAGCATGATTCATGAAATTTAGCTATGAGAGGTACCGTCATATCGCAAGTAGCATTTTGAGGAAGCCATCATGCATTCATTCCATTTAGTTTTATTGTGTAAGACCCGCGCCTATCTCGACGAGACCCCGTAACTGGATTTTAAATAAGATTTCTTGTAGGGCTTGTGAAATTTGCCTTACGAGATAAAGAAAGGTCGCCTCGTCTGTTTCATATTATAGAATCCTTTCTGTCGTGTATGATATGACTTTTTTATAGTCTCGTATCAAACGATATCCCGTTGAAAGTATACCTAAGCGTGAACGAAATGTGATATTCTTTTCATTGCTTTTACAGTGTCCTTATATGAGGTTTGGCCTAATATTTGCTTTGGTGAAATTACGTGAAGCAGTGGAGGCCGGTCGCGAGCACCTGTTTGATTTTGATGCATACTTCAGTACTCGGCGGATGAAAAGGCATTGCTCGTATGACGTACACCGGTAATACGTTTCGGAACATTACTTTTAAGAAGAATGGCGACCGTTTCATGAAGTGACGCCGCGAGGAAATAGCCGAGTACGGCTCCACCGCGATGTTCATGTTATCAAAGTTTAATTGCAGTAATAACGAAGTAACTAACAATTTAATTTGGAGACTCGCAGCGTGCTACATAAATCGTACTTGTGGATGTCAGCTGTCGGCAACTTTAGAGAATTTTCCTTGTAATGTCCTTTTCGCGTCGTTTTTCGTGGAACATTTTAATTAATATTTCTTAACCGGCCGAATATTCTCGTTATTTTGTATTTACATTTTGAGTACCTACCTTACAAGTATTCTAGGAACAAAGAGAGAAAAGATTTTCATAATGGAACTTTATTAAACGATTCAAAATATGTAGTAGGTACATACTCGTAATATGAATAACTAAAAACTTTATGTATCTAACTTAATTTTGAGCAACTTTTTTTAAACTTTAAATCATAATACATACGGGCATCAGCCTTTATCCACCGATATTGGTTTTAAAATCAAGGTTATTTAGCATATTAGGTAAATAATCTTAGGCATAGTCATATCCAATCCTAAATATCCAAATCAAATATCTATTAATATTCCAGCATTTTACATACCTAGGCTCCAAATCTTCCATTTCACCAATGGTAGGGTTTTCTGGCCTCAAAACATTCAGGTCTCGATGTGGTGGTATGATCACCGGATGTTCTTCACCCTTCCCTTGCAGTTGGTCGAAGAGTATCCCCTGCAGGTCCTCGTATCGGTCGGTAGGGGGTGCTGGAGTGCGCGGCTCTGCGTCCGCCCCGCCGCCGCCGCTGCCACCGACGCCACCGCCACTTGTCTCACTTGGCGCTGACTGCTCGAATTCTCGGGAACTGTTGCTGCCGTTACTACAGAGGGAAGAAAATTCATATTTAAACCCTTGGATGTTTAGATATTTTGATGCTTATGTCTCTTTTGATCCCATTCTAATGAGCAAATATATAAAATTCAATAGATTAAATAACAAGCATAGCTTCATTGAAACAAAAACATATCTCAAATAATTATTATTTATAAAATTTAAGAGCTTTTAACGAAATACAATGAATTATATAAATACAAAACAAGTGTTCTCATAAATATCAATTTTCAAAGTCAGTTTGTAAAGATGGTTGTAGTAATTAGGCGTTTACTTTTGTTTGCAAATCGTGGACCACCCTTCCAATATAAGTTTAATTTGTGTAAATAACCGTAAACAATAAGACAAGCCTATTGTGTATTTTCCAAAGCAATGAAAGGTTTATAAAGGTCGATCTAAATTACTTCTCAATAACGACATAAGCTCAAATGTTTGCGTAGAGCGTAGGAGGTACAGTTATAATAAAATTATTTTACCTACAAAAGTTAGTTCAGCCATGCAGTCAGGTTATATAAAATCAATAAACCTATAACAGGACAATCTGCACTAGTTCTAACAAATAATATTACTGCAACCAATAAATTAATAGAAGCGCGACAGATAATAAAGGGTTACTCAACTTTGTGACTAATGAGTTTGCATTTGAATTTAACTAACAACGTACATAATGAGTCACTATAGTGTAATTGTCATGAGTTGTAAGATCTTTGGACTATTATAATATCATTATTTATATATATTATCTTTTAATAGTATTCAGTACTAAAATATTGAGATAAGGTATCACACATTAATTTTTTGCCCTCCGGTTGAAACCTTAGGATTTTCTCCTCCAAATTTCATGTCTCTAGGACCAGTAGCGGCTCAGGTTGTCCTTTGATGTGACAGTTAGTGATCAGTCTAGGACTTACCTACAAATGTTAAGCTAAAACTATTCTATTTATAAACGTTAGTGCTTTATATCTTTGATTGAAAACTCCCCGAACGTATTTTTTATTCTTATTCTTTTGTAGGTATCTGTCAGCGTTTTTATTGACTCATTCTAAATAAGATAGTTGTCTTTCAAAACGTCAGTCAGCGGTTGTGAGGGCAAAGTGTTATCAAATAACTAAATATTTACGAAATTAAATAAGTAGTTACTGAAAATTAACACTCTGAAACATAAACTCTTTAAAGAGAGATGTCATCCAAATGAAATATACCTACAAATGCGACATTTTACAGCTAAAAAGAAATTATGAGAAAGATTGCATTAAGTAAATTGGGTTCCAGAATGAGGAATAATAAATAAGGCTTCGTTCATACGATAAATCTCTAGTGGAGCAAGTCGAACTTTGCTTAACTTTAAACATATGTAATGGAAACTTCTTTAAGAATTTAAAATGCAAGACGTTCCTTACCTTTACTTTTTTCCTACATCGTGAATACAATTTATAATTGCAGGGTATACTATTATCTTTTAGTATTATTTTAGATGGTTATTACTCAGTAGTTACAGACATCGTTTTATATCTTTGTTAGTTTACAAGAAAGATAATCGTACGTGATTTTTAACAACTTATTTTAACTACTTTTATATTTCAGGCTTCTATGATTTAGGTTTAGGCACTGCATTGATCACTCATTTAATCAAACGTTGGTTTTTTGTAGGTACCTACCTATATCTATAGTACCTATAGGTATAATAATAATATTGTACATTGATGACACGGTAATGTGGACCATGGCAGTGACAGAATAGTAATCAAAACAAAAGAAACCAACGACTGTACTGTAAGGCACCAAACTTAATATTACATGCATGTAATATTCTAAATACGGTATGATCCCATATCATAGGATATTATTGACATCTCTACAACATCGACCCACAGATTATGTAGTGATCACACTGACGTTACCTACATACAGTAGTTCACGACTATGGCCACAGGGTCTACTACGAAAAACGATACACGACAGTTCGATCATCTAGTTCAAATTATGAACCAATTGAATTATACAATATTTACGTCTCGTCAGGTTGCTGCAATTCTATTGGTTCATAATTTGACAACCATGATCGAACTGTAGTGTATCGTTTTTCGTAGTAGGCCCTCAGCTCCATCTTGACGTTTTTTCTAGCAGTCTATTGTGAGGCGCTACGCCGATGTGAATATTTCCCATTGTCCTTATGGAAAAGCATTGAGTAGCGACGGACTCATATTTCTTTTATACACCGTTCATATTTGTCCAGCCGAGGTGACAAATTAATTAATGTATTGTTCCTTATACAAAGACTTCTAACAGACACGCGCTTATATGAAGCTGGATGTAGGATAGGCTAGAATAATAGGTTCATATTAACACTATCTTATTAATAAAGAACATCCTACTCATATTAAATCATAGTGCAAAAAATTGTGTGAGCTTATGAATAATGGTATTTTGATGTAATTGATTTCGGGAAAGTAATACTTTGGAACCATTTAGTTTCTTATGTTTTATTACTGACACACCAAATAGTAGGTATAACTAACGGTCTAAACGATCCTTTAATATTTAAAGAATTATACCCTAACTCCTAGCCGTTAAGAAGTTGTACCACGATCAAAGGTTCAGTAATATAAGATGAGACTACCAGACGCAAATATCTGAATAGCTTTAGAAAATTATGAAAAACGTAAGTGCCTGTAAAGTTTTAAGGGTTCCCTCGATTTCTCCAGGATCCCATCATCAGATTCTGACTTGATGACCATGGGACCACCTGGAAAGTATAAATTTTCCAAATTGGTTCAGGCGTCTTCGAATAATCGGGGACCATACTTACGACTAATTGTTTGTAAAAACAAATACCGAAAAGCCTCGGATGTAGGTATAATAAAAATAAATTTGCTTTTATAATTCTTTATATTTATATATTTGCAGAAAGTTTAAGTTTAATAGTAAATACCTGGCACCGACATGTGGTTTTTGAATGATTTATTCTAAGTTCACAAAAGGTATAAAGTAGCGGTCTCATGTTCTGATTACTAAGATTTCTATTTGTCCAGCCGATGTGACGACAAATAAATTAAATGCATTGTTCTACAACAAAAGCAGTAAGTGACACTTTAATGAAAGGAACCGGTAGATAACATAACGGCAAATAAAGAGGAACTGTAGAAACACTGACGTAAAAGATGGAAATAATACGTACGAACAACATTATTATGTTCAAAATAGAAAAATACCATTTTAACGCTCTTCGGATTTTTTTTTGCATACCTACTGGGTGTGGATTATTTGAGATTATTTTTTTTTAGTTGAGATAGGATTTTTGGTAAAATGACGAATTACCTACATTTTTTCAGCACAAGCTTTAGACATTGGTGAGGCGAATACTGAGCTATGATTTTTTTAATACTTGTAATACTATGGTGATGTATTTTAAAATCAATATTTAAAATTATTTAATAAATGTCATTGAATTTCTGATAATCATTTATATTTTTAGTCTGTAATAATTAACTGTTTGTATTTCGATAAATAAACTTTATCATCACGTAAGAAATACCAATTTTGCGATCAAAATGTATTAAAAAAAAACTAAATATCTTAGTAGATCCCATTATAAAAATTGTTGAGCACTTTTATTAGGTTTTTATAATAATATAGCAAAAATTTTAATTATTTTACCAAATACCTAATTTAAAATTTCTTATAGTAGGTACGTCTCAAATCTCCAATGAATAAGAAGAATCAGTACCCTTCGTGTTTATAATAGTTCAAATAATGTAGATAAAATTACTATGACAGTAGTATCTAAAGTGAAATGTGTATAAACCAATCATCACAGGAAAGTAGAATACACAATATAACGTCAGTAGAGTTATGGTGAGTCATTCATAGGTGACACATAGGTATATTTATACAAATATGAAGAAAAATAAATGTTATTTAATAAAATAAATATCAATAGTATGTCAGGGTAACGACTTCATCGATATTATAATATATTTATTTATATTGCTGAATTCAGTGCATTAGTGTTATGAGAGAGGTAGAGCGTATAAATACCTCTTTAATACCTCCTTACAGAATATCTTAGCCAAATAATGTTGAGTAAGTTCACCAGAGCTCATTGGAAAGGATACCCAGAGTGCAAATGTGTCTGCGGTCAGCGGTCCCGGTTGTATCAAGCGTCCATAGGCTACGGTAACCGCTTACCATCAGGTGGACGTGATTTTATTCTTGTACACACGGCCACACATCAAGCTACACATTTTTGTTACCTACATTTAAAATATTAAATATTTTTTTGTTTTAAAAGGCTGAATATGAGGTGGCAATTAAAAGGTGGATGTGAAGGTGAAGTGGCTGCCGTTGCGAATGGATATCAAAAATTAAAAATACCAGAGGAATTGCGAAGTGTTACCGATCCGTATGGTAATTTTTACGAATTCATCTTTTATTCATTGTAAAAAATTAATTGTAATTAGGTAAAAGTACAATTAGTAAAGTGGTATAAATAAGTATAGCAAAGACATTGCTTTGAGATATTTCTATATGATCTTTTTATAATGAAGGCTGCGTATGTATATTTTTTTAATTGATTTTAAATTATAGAATACGAATGTCAAACGTCGAATGACGTCATAGTTTCACAGTATCAAATGATCTACTGCATTGGAAGACGTCTTCAAGCTTCTGCACTGGAACGGATTTGGCATCAATGTCAATGGCGAGTACATCACTCACCTTCGATTTTCCGATGATATAGTAGTCATGGCTGAGACCTTGGAAGACCTCAGTACAATGCTCGATGACCTCAGCAGAGTCTCTCAGCAAGTGGGTCTTAAAATGAACATGGATAAGACGAAAATCATGACGAACGTCTATGTTGCACCCACTCGAGTAAAGGTTGGAGACTCTGCACTCGAAGTTGTAGACGACTATATTTACCTAGGACAGACCATCCAACTAGGTAGGTCCAACTTCGAGAAAGAGGTCAATCGTCGAATCCAACTCGGCTGGGCAGCGTTCGGGAAGCTACGTAATATCTTCTCGTCTCAAATACCGCAGTGTCTCAAGTCGAAAGTCTTCGACCAGTGTGTGTTGCCAGTGATGACTTACGGAGCAGAGACGTGGTCGCTTACGATGGGCCTTATAAGAAGGCTCAAGGTCACCCAAAGAGCAATGGAGAGGGCTATGCTCGGAGTTTTCCTGCGAGATCGGATCAGAAATGATGAGATCCGCAGGCGAACCAAAGTTACCTACATAGCCCGAAGAATTGCCAAACTTAAGTGGCAGTGGGCGGGGCACATCGCTCGTAGAACCGACGGCCGCTGGGGCAGAAAGGTTCTCGAGTGGCGACCACGAACCGGAAGACGCAGCGTGGGCAGGCCCCCCACAAGGTGGACCGACGATCTTGTTAGGATCGCGGGAAACCGCTGGATGCGGGTAGCGCAAGACCGGCCATCGTGGAGATCCTTGGGGGAGGCCTTTGTCCAGCAGTGGACGTCTTTCGGCTGATATGATGATGATGAAATGATCTACTCGTAGTGGTTCTAAAAAGCATTACACGTACAAAACATTTATGTTTCCATGTATTTTAAAGATGTTTTATACATTGGATTATAGTGTTTGATCATTTATTTTTGATTTATCTTTGGTTAGAAATCAAATGCATAAATTTCCATAAATGTGAAAGTGTGTTTGTTAATTTGTCCTTCTATAAATTCTATAATGCACCAATGAAGCAACGGATAACGTGATTTAGACCTAGGTTATGAGTTACACAGGCTACAAAAATATAAGAAAGGGATAAAAGAAAATTGTGTCCTGTCAAATATGTCCGATTGCATAATTCACCGTGAATTTAATCATCACCTTTATCGGTCACGACTCTCGATGGAGTAATTTAACAGCATTTAACATGTTCTATGTTTTTTCAATAATATTAATAAGGAAGAGAGGTGATGAGACTAATATTAGTTTAGTATGTAAACAACAGAATCGTCACCACTATCTATGTAATTTATGACAACTCAATCGATTTTGGGGGTAACTAGAAACATAATGAGTAGGTATTGCGAGTGTCAAAATTAACTTTATCAAGGTAACAGTAATATCCTGATAACGGATTATATGTACACTCCACTCCACTATAGTTTGTTTTGTGATAAATAATACCTAATCATACGTATAATAACTACATAAGTACATTGTTGATTTTTTTTATATTTTCAAAGTCAAAGCCATTTATTAAATTTAGGCCCTAAAAGGACACTTAGGTAGGTCAAAGGACTGTACTATTTTGGTATTAATTTGTAAGCATATTCTAAATAATTTTCCCTATTAGAAAAACCACACACGTAAGTCGTTCAAAAATAAAATTATTTTAAGACCATTTTAATACGTGTCCTTTACTGATGTTAGTGGTTTTAATCATTTTGTTGTATATTCTTTTTGTTCTTTTTGTATAATCATTTTGTTCTTATTCTTAAATCACGGATGTTTGATCCCAAACTCCGTACCCGAAGGTTCCAAACGGAACCCTATTGCTGTCACTAACGTGTCCGTCTGTTGGTCGTCTGTTATACAGGTCTTACAGTCAAACGGAGCTCTTCAAATTTTCACAGTATAAGCATCTTTTTAACCCAAAGCTGTACAAATTATCAAAATTTAATGTATGTATGATTGAATATTTTTAGATTTTTTAAACTTGGAATCACACCTTGTCTGTAGGTATTCTGAAATAGAACTTATTGACTAGAAAACTGATTAGGGAAATTAAGGAAGAGTATATCAAAATACGTAAAGATTATATTAAGTTTACTAAGCTCTTAACTTGGCGCTATGAATGAGCTTCTTCCGCGGGCTATCCTAAGAGGAAACGCTGCCAGCCTTCTGGGAACCTTGCCGTTGATCGGCAGCAGCGGCCGTCTCGATTATTTTATGTATTCTTTTGTTTATTTGTTGTAAATAAACCTATGATTTAAAAATATATATGTTAACGGAAAAGTATCTAATCCGTCATTGTATACATTTCCTAGGAAATCCATACATTTCCTAAATATCTATCGGAGTACTACATTCGGTATATTTGTAAGGATAGCGGTATTTGGGGGGTTGTAAGTGAAAGGTACTTTTGTGCGAATACTTGCTATTCTATGCAAAATAAAAAAAATAACCCCAACCTATTTTTTTCAATAGTTTCTATATATTTCCAAGTATCATTATTGTTATAATTTCCTAGGGGAAATACACAGGAATTGTATACAATTCTTATATTTTATACATTTCCGGTAACATATAGATAAATAATTGTTTGTATCTACAGATATCACTAATATGTAGGTAAATTAATCGTGAGTTATTTAAAATTTATGTGAATGTTTTTATTATTACATACTTTCGTCATTTATTTTATTACGGTATGGTAGTTTAATAATGTATATATTTTTGTTATTATTGTTGATTTCAAACTAAATGCATGTAATATATTTTATCTACTCTCATATCGTAATGTTCTTATTATGAAATCAAAATCAGTATTTTAATGACCCACTTTAGGCACACCCGTGTATAATGATTCATTATAGTACAGTTGTGTTCCCAAGATAATGCTATAAAATAACTTTTTTTCTATTAAAGCACACTTTGGCCCTATCAATAGTATAATGAATCAGTATCAATTCAATTTGACGATGACAATGTGACAAATTTTTGACTTGAACTTTAGAGGTAAGAATTTTTGGGAGTTGGTTGGTAACACGGATGTGATTAGGTATATGATTACTGTGTCTGTTTATTTTATTGTTTTTGCCTACATAAATCATTTTGACCCAAAATGTAACCAAAATTTTTTATTTTTTTTTTGATATGTTGGTAGAAAAATACTATCGATTTGTCTATTTTTTTAACTTACATTATTTATATGAGTTTAGATAAAGTACTGTATGATACTGCACATAATTAGGTATTAAAAACTCGTGTGATACTATTAAGAACCTCGCCTACGGCTCGGTACTTAAACTCACACTCGTATTTAATAACCCCTATTATGCAACAGTATCATAAACTACTAAAAAATACCTATACTACAGATTATAATATTTTTTATCTACTCTCATATCGTAAAGTTCTAATTATGAAATCAAAAACAGTACGTTAATGAACCACTTTAGGCACACCCGTCTAAAATGAAATTAAAAAATTATATTATAGTACAGTTTTTTTCCCAAGATAATGCTATAAAATAACTTTTTTTCATTAATGTACAAGTATTAGGACAAGTCTGGCCACTTATAGTGTTTTTTGGGTTTTAATACCTCAATTACTGTCAGTCAACTTGTCAAACGAAATAATAAAGAAAAAAACATTATAAGTGGCCAGACATCAGGACTAAACAATTATAATTTTAGATGCAAATTGACTTTGTCTGTGGTCGCGTATGCGGTAGAGATCTCAACTTAGGAGTTTTTCCCCACACGGATTTGGGCGCCATGATGATTAATGTTTGTTTATTTTATTGATTTTTTTGCATACATATTTAATTTTTTTGGCCAAAAATGATAGAAAAATAGCAGTGATAAAAAATAAACTTGGATCTGAAATTGTGGAGGCGGCAATGGAAATAACGAATAATCGATACCCGTAAGTCATGAAAACCTATGACAAAATATTATCGATTTTTTACCTTTAAATTACATTATTAGATGAGTTTAGATAAAGTACTGTATGATACTGCACATAATTAGGTATTAAAAACTCGTGTGATACTATTAAGAACCTCGCCTACGGCTCGGTACTTAAACTCACACTCGTATTTAATAACCCCTACTATGCAACAGTATCATAAACTACTATTAAAGATATATTAGTTGTCTATTTGTTTTTTAAGAAAATGAGTATGTTGTAAATCGATCATAGCTAAATAATGAATGCGTAGCTATACAAAAGTTACCATAGAGAATAACATACCTTACCTCTTTGCCTTTTGGAATACATTACAATCTATGGCCATTGAGACAAATTTGAGCATCATAATAATAGTCACCAATTGTTTCTGAATTGTTTTCACCCTGATTAATAAAAGAGTTCAATTTATCTTGACACGTTGCCATTTCAGTCTTTATTTATACATTTTGTATTATTTACTGAGTGTATTTGATACGTAGCAAAGACAATAAAAAATATTTTATATTTGTCAAATTTCATGTTTTAGATCTACTTATTTTTATATAGTTTATCAACCTAATTTATCAACCTACTATAGGGTCCCCTCTCGGTCTCGGAATGAAAAGCACTTGTTTCAAGATCTCAAGTATCAAATTTTAAAATGCGGAGTACCTCCACAAACACAAACTATCATATCTATAATATTTTTCCGCACTGAGATTTTACTTGCATTCTCTAAATAAACAGTAGCTTGTATCTTGTACCTATCTCTATAAAAAAATCACGTCTCTCTGTTGCTTCGTCCTGTCGCATTTTTAAATATTAGTAAGGATAGGAAAGGATTTAAACTTTTAAACCGTGGGTATAGCTATACTATGAAGGTAAGCTTAATTCAAACAATGTACTTAAATATTTGTTTACTTAACATGTTTTCAAGCACAGTGGTACAAAACGTTTGTAACATAGGTAGCAGTGGCGAGGGGTGAAATTATGGCGAGGGTAAGCCTTTCAAAAAACACCGATAATTTTATAATTACAGTTAAGCATGATGAAAATGTGGGACTGAGATTTCTAAAAGGTAAGCCAATGGGAATCGGCTTGTATGGACCCTTCGCCACAGGTAGGTACAGACGTTAACATTTTCTCCATACAATTCCATGTCAAAGATGTTCCGTCGTCTTCTAGTGAATAGGCAGTACAGCAGCTACTACATCACAAACGAGAACCGTTATCGGAATTAGTTATAAAACCTATATATACCTACCTAATATATTTTACTAGTAACATAGGTAAATCATTGTTTTTTCGCTGAAATGTCAAATTGTTTGGGGAAATAACTCCATATTATAGAAAATCGTAAGGCATTCAAAAGTTCAGAGGAAATAACGTCGAATGACGTGAAGCCTACCTACAACGAGCTTAAACTTTCGGTGAAGGAAAACAAAATGAGGAAAGCATAGCACGGTGGTTTGTAGTAGGTACGGTCGGCCATGGAAGTGGTGTACCACCCTAAGGTTGAATGTCGCTTGCAGATTCATAGGTGATAATGATTAGTTTCGCTTGCAAATCAATCTGACAACTTACAACATTTCGTTTACTGTTCGTTACGTGAAAGCTGTTCTTAGTTTGAGTCTTGTTGTAATTTTCGATGACTAGGAAACTGAATCAAAACTGGTACACCACTTCCTTGGCTGACCGTACCTGGCTGACTCATATTGAAAATCCGTTGCCAAGCATCGACTGGTGTGTTTCGGCAGATATACTTGAGAGCCAGTTCCCTTCTAGGCTTCGTGTGTTCACCACCTTTAGCCACGTCATCACTGATTACGGTGAGATTGTGGTCACACTCGACCGTGTGTGTGCATACCTACATCATAACAAAATATCACAATAACCTAATGTTGCGTTGTTTCGCATGAGTAAAGTCGCCAAAGCTCATCGGGGAAAGGAGTACGGTCAGTAACGCATGAATGAAACTCTAGGTGTTGCAACCGTCTATATATAGGCTATGGTGACCGATTAGTCGACCAGGTGAGTTGTACGCATTCACCAGCTTTGCTATATAAACAAAAAGTACTTCGTACTTACACGTGTAGCGGCAAAAAAATAACATTTTATTTATTTCAATTCTGTGTTCCAAAGAAATATTCTATTTATGGAATTAAATATGTAATCATTTAATAGCTGGGATTTATAAGCAGTAGGTAGGTTTCATTGTATCTTACATATTTTTCGAGTACTACTGTCTTCAAACTCTATATTATATCTATAGTTTTTTTTTCTTTTATATAACTGGCAACTTTATAATATATTTATGTCTCATAATGACATGAATACAGTAGGTACTCTGTTATCTACAAGACGCTGTCAAACTCACAAACATTCCGATAACGTAGAGATAACGCACATAAATATACCTATTAAGTAGTTTTTTTTACTACCAAATCGTGTGTAACTACTAAGTTATACTAAATTACCGCTAAGTAATATCGTACTAATAGTTTAAAAAGAAATTTCACCGGCGTTTATGTCTTAATCAAAGAACTTTGCGTCATTCCTCAAGGAATTTGAAAGTCATAGTAATTAATGTAAGTCATTAAGAAGTATTTAGTGTTTCTCAAAAAAACAAAATATTGTTAATGTGCTCGTATCTATGTCATCTTCGAGTGCTATCAAAGGGTCATTGTTAGTTTCGATAAGATAAATTTTGATATATCTGTGTTATGTGCACTTCTTATTATATTTTGTTATTCTTTTTCTTAAAATCAATAAATACATAATATAGGTAAGTTATTCTTTGTATAATAAATACAGATTTAGTAAAAATTAAATAGCACGTACCCATAAAATAATAACAACACATTGTCACTCACACAATATAAAGAAAATCACTGAAAATCACAACACCAACCTTTTCTGTAAGAACCGCTTCCTGAACTCAATGTAGGTAGAGCGTCCTTTATCCTGGACATCTCCGATGCGGACGCGTCCATGCAAGGGGACGTGGTGGCCGGAGATGTCATAGTTCATCTGGAGGTCGATGACAAGCATCAACGTGAAGAGGATGAGGAAGGCGCTAATGGCGAGCGCTAAGCGCTCCTTGAGTTTCATGTTTAGCATGGTGCGCGCGGTCGAGCGGCGCGGCGTGTTCGGACTGCGCGCATGTTCGGGCGTCGGTGAGCGCTTACAGTCGCGCGCGCAGACCACGCCGCGCAGCCGCCACCGCCGTCGCCATCGGGCGCGCGCCCACCCGCTCACACTGAAAGAAAACATTAGGGGTGGGTCAAACATACTAATTAAAGTAGGCACTCTGCAGAGCCAATGGCGACTGCGTCGTCAATCAAACATTGTTGCGATTGGGCAAAGGAGAGTGCTTGGGTTTTGCAATATTTGACTAATTCGGGGAGATTGTATATAGTCAACTTAGTATGAGCTTCCAAATAAGGGGTGGATAACAGAAAACGTTGATATTATAGCTCTCTTTATTTGACACATGACTATAATTTTCGATTAATCTAAAAGAATGATGTCACAATAACAAATATCATGTACCTACCCGAATATCACACCAGTAGGTAACTATATAAATGTATGTTGATTCATTATTTACCTACAAACACATAATTTATTAGGAATAACATTTTAGCTACATTTTATCCCTGAAATGCAAGAGTAACCGCAGGGTACAGCTAGTAGTAATAATAAATGGTAAATACAAGAGGAACAATCATAAATAATAATACACCAACAATTTGACTTTGTAATACTAATTTTAAAGGCAAGTTTTACTATTTTAACCTACATCGCTACATTTAGGACGTATTTAAATGCTGCGTGTAAATACCGTGAATAAATAAGTATAATAATAATAAATGTCAGAATCGTGACGATCACAATCATTGTACATGAATTAGTTTTTTTCTATTTTCATTACAATTAGAAAGATCATTATGCAAATGAGAGCATTGTTCTTTTGAAATGTTATTGAAGATAACCGTTTTTCAATGTCATGGATACTTTCAAGTTTTTAGGCAGCTCAATTTTACGCACGATGAAACCATGCGGTTTTTATTGAAGTTTTGAACCAGTGCCAATGGTTGTTTTACCTTTTTAAGCATCTAAATTGGTAGGTACTTGGATTTTACATAAACATAATTGAAAGTCCTTTATATATCGATAGCTTATTTCGATATTCAATAAAAACGCTAAGCTCGTTGACTATTGCACTGCGCAAATGTAGACTTGTTAGGTACCTAAAATACAAATTAGTACGAATCCAGAATATAATATATAATTTATGTATTTGTATTGTAAACGGTACCTACTACATTTAATGCAATGCAAGTTTGGTGTCGAAATCAACAGTAATTCAATCATTGCACAATTGCAAGTTTTGTGGTGTCGTATGAAACTAGTGCAAAATGGTAAGTATATTTTAGGAACACGATGCCTGTGTAAAGTTCAATGCCTAGTCAGGCTGGGCACATTCGCTGACACATCGATAAGACACGAGTAATGCCCTCGTATATAGAATCTTCTCATAAAACTCCAATAATAACAGCTTACAGGCTATTCTTTAAAACATCTCTCATTTATTGGCGATACTAAAATATAATTGAGACATTTTTGCCATAAATGCCAATGAACTTTATCAACTTTTTATTTTGAATTACATCACAACGAAACAACATCAACTCAACGTCTTGAAGTCTGGTTGTATGATACAGAAGTGTTTAACTAAAGCTTTTTTAACTGCACTTAAAGCCTGTTCCCTAGGTTCTAGGCTTTGTGTGCTTACCAACATTAGCCAGATCATAACTGACCACACACACAGCTGCCTATACGTAGGTATTAAAGAAAAAAACATCAAAAATCAATTCACTTCATGTTATCCAAAATGTATATCATGTTATCTCAAATATCAAGGTAACTTACATAGGAATTTAAATCTTGAAGATAAAATAGATTGTTAGGTAAATAAAAAATGTCGTACTATTTTTCCCACATGTTTTAGCGACTGTTTTCTGGCGCTTATAACGTGAATGTATTCAAGGTGAGAGTGTATAGTATCTAGAGACGCGCAACACGCGCGTACCTAGGTATTTGAATGCAGCTTTGTGTCAAAATTACAAATCGAAGAACATCACATTTTTATATAAATATACTAGCTTTGACTCGCGATCCCCTATTTTATAGTCTTGTGTCGTGGTGGTGATCAGTCAGGGACTTTGAATTGTATAGATAGTTGTAGCCGTGATGCATCCCTTTACAATATACCGTAATATAGTACTTAATATGAAAGCGGTTCGTAACTATCTTACTGGGAATATAACAATGATACGAACACGATCTAGTTAATATAATATCTAGGATGGATCTAGGGATATAACAATATCACGGCTTCAACCATTTTACTTCGACATTACGATGTTTTTTTTAATAATCATCATTAGACAACAATCTCGTTGGTGACCGAAGGTGAACAAAACCGAAAAGGAAACTGACTTCCATATGAAGGTACATACTCGTATTTCGAAATACCTATACCGGTAGGATATTCGCGATAATATTTCATTCAATGTTAACTTGGGAAAATATCAGCGTACTATGCAAGCAATCCTTCGTTATCTGCTATCATCTCCTTGAACCTGAGTTGAGACTTTAAGAGATAAAAAACAAATCGATTATGTTTTTCGTCCTCAATTATCTTTCTTATTCATTTCAAGATCTTGCAGTGAAAACTAATATTTTATTAACGAAGATATTGTTATTACACTAAGGGTCGGTTGCTCGTACGTTTTAGTTAAAGTTATAGTCAAAGTCAACTTAACTATTGCCATGCATTGACCGTAGAGTCACTTTGACGATGACCGATCTCTTTCGGTCGGTTATGATTACGGTTAAAAATTTAGTTAAAGTGACACGAGCAACCTGTAACCACCTATAACCTTACTATGACCGCGCTTTATGCAACGGACCCTTAGAGTAAACTACTTAAGTAAAACCTATCTAAGTAGATTTCAAAATTCCATTTTGGCGGAACTTTTTATAATTAAGCATTGGTGTATCAATTGTCAGAAGTAACCGGGGAAAGTTGCTATGTATTCCCCGGGCGTCACGTTTGCCGGACATGTGCATTATGTGAGAGTTCAAGATCACATTATATCCGTCTCTAGCATACAAAGTAGGTGTGGTAGGTTGATACAATTCTAGAAAACTAATAACCTACTTAATATTGCACGTATTTTTGAAAATGGAAGCTTTCCATTGATTTCCATTCGAAAGCTTTTGTTTTATTTATTAATCCGGATTTTTAATTTGAAAAAGTGTTATTTGAAAATACAGCCAGAGTTATTTAAAAAAATAATTGATATAAACGAAAAACAATTTCCTAATATTATTTACCTATTATTCGACGTAATATTCTGTTGATCTAAAAAAATAGCTAATTTGCAATTAACTGTCGATGTTCATTTGCGATAATCAGACACATGTAGCTATGTCATCAGTTTGTTTAGTAAACTACATATTGATATAAATTACATTGTATTATCTACTTACTTCATTACGAAGTAAACATTAATGACTTGAAAGATAAACTAGATTAGTGAATTTGTGACGATCGTAATTATTGTGATGACACCAATTATATACTTAGCTAATGTACCTACTGGGTTGTATTTCGAGACTGATCTATTATATTATTCACTGGTCGAGGTTTCATTTTCCATTTCCAGTTGCAGACTAAATCCACAGATCTATACTTTATAGGAGTTCATAGCAGTTTTAAAAAAGATTTATCATTTGAATTAAAACAGGTAGGTAGGTACCTAAAGATATTAAAAAGTAAGTGTCAATATTTTCTCAACATAAAAAAAAAATATGTGTTTATTTGTAGTGTAAAAATATTTTTTTTTACTAAATGCAAATGAAAGTATCAACATTTGTTTATCTGTCTGTTTGTTCCGGCTAATCTCCAAAACCGCTGGACTGGTTTTGACGGGAGTTTCACTGCCTTATGTTATAGAGAGTAAGTTAGGCTAGAAAAGGAATTAGGGTTCCGCAAAATATTATTTATATTCATTTATTCTGCAACTATGTGTCATATAAAGGTATTATTCTATTACACAGAACATAAATAACTTAGATACCTTTTCAGGTATAGCAAAATTATAAGTAGGTAAGTACCTATTTAATATATAATTCTTAATATTTATTTTTTTAACCCGGGAACGCGGGTGAAGCCACGGTCCTAACTATACAATAAACAGATTATTGGAGCACCTAGATTATGTACAAAATTAGTCGGCGTGTGCAAAAATGTAGAAACATATTTCGCTGAAGTGAATATATTTTTTCATTTTTGCAGTAATTTAATTTTACAGAGTGCATTGCCATGGTAACTGCTATTTTTATTGCAGAGAACTGTATGTCTCTCGAGATTCGTTTCTAGTGACGTTTCTAAACGTAAAATAAAATCGGTGTTTCAGCAATTGAAAGTTTCGAACAAGAGGTAACAGATGCTTAGACAGTTAGAAAAATTCAGTATATTTTGTGTAAAAATACAACGTACTTACGTTTTTAGAATTAGTTTTATACACAGCGCTACTTCGATGTTTCGACTGCTTTTATACCATTTCTCATTATTCGTGTTTTTGTATTCTATTTTAAAGCCAGACAACTAAAAGGTCTAACGTTTCGTACGTGAACCTTATATCTCTCGGGAGTTCTAAGTTTAGTAGTGGACAAACATAGGCTAATTACATTGAATCAAAATTGGTTCGAATTAGTTTCAATCCGTGGAGGATTAAAAAACTGTCTGACCTCTCATCAACTTAAAATAGGACTAAGATCTTTATCTTCAAAGTTAACTGTAGGTGACACTACGTGATAAGCAATATCATTTTCAGTCACGACTAATACAGGTTTATTTTTAATTTAACTGCAGTTCCTTATGGGGTAGAAGGTTTAGTATGGGAACAACTCATAAATAAAAATAAGTTTGCATTTCGATTGAGCAAAGCTGGTGCTTTGTATGAAAATAATATTTTTTAATGATTAAAGCACTTCAATTTAATTAAACATAACCCTTTAAAAGCTTTCTTGTGCCTGACCTATGTTATTGCTGGAATATATTAATTTATCATCACATCATCAAAAAAAGAGTGAATGAAATGGTCAAATAAAAAAACATTAGTTTATTATACACTAGCTTCCGCCCCGGTTTTACCCGCGGTCCCGAGGGATCTTATGTCTTCGCGGGATAAAAAGTATCCTATGAACAATAAAATAACCTATAAACTTTCATCCAAATCCGTTCAGTAGTTTTTGCGTGAAAGAGTAACAAACATACACACACTCATAGATTTTCGCATATATAATTAGTAGGATTAAAATACATACAGTATACTAAACACCTGTGTACTTATCGCAAAATATTGTAATGGAATTCATTCTCAATATAATGAAAATAATTTCTGGACCTTATCGAAAGTTGTTTATTAGCATTTTTGCCACAAGAGTTGCTTGTGTTTTGTCTTGTTTTACCAATACCTCTTGATTGTGTAGTTTTATAATAAACCGTAGGTAATGGAAAAACAGCAGGTGGTTGAAACTATTTAAGATCTCATAAAAACAGCTCGTATGAATAAAAATATGTGCGAGTAACAAAGTGTATTATCGAATAGCCAGGTGAGAACTGCGTGAGTTTGCATACTCGATCCGAACCAGTCATAAAGGGCAGCAATAATCTATCGAGTCACTTTGCCTTTCATAAGGGAGAATGTTTTTATCTACTTTGGTAGAGTTTAATGTGTTTTTGTGATAAAATTGGGTCAAAACATATTTTCAATGTTTCGACTGATTCTTGGAAGAATTTATATTTAGACAAGTTATGGTATCCTGAACTTAATGATACACTTCAATACTTTTGAAGTGTTACATTAAGAAGATGTATATGTATCTATACAATACATTTAATTTACAAATAAAATATAATGGTAGGTTTTCTCCAAGGAAATTAAAGGAGGGTATTAGATAAGGTTCCGTGGAAGTCTAAAGTATTAGTGAAGATAAAAATTTAACCCAGCATGTAGAGTATGGAAAGGACTAAAGGTCTTACTTCGGGCTCCGGCGATGGACACCTAGATGTAGTTGCGAGCACACTCACGCGCACAGGAATCGCTCGCGATGTATTTATTATTTAAAAAATAAACATTACGCGCTTATAATATTGTCAGTAAATAATGATACTATCCTAGGATATTATTCACACACGGATATTTGATCCCAAACTAAGCAGAGTGTGTATGGGATCAAATAATCTTATTATTTATTAATAAATATACCCGAACTGTGGACAAACATAATGTTCATGTACACTAGTGTTTGTCCTGGATGGGAATCAGGGATAGGTTAATCTTAACCTATCACGCTAGGAGGTTTGTTTGTATTAAATTACCCATAACACTTCATTTTAATAACTCAACAAAAAAATACGTGATCACAATGCCTCTATAAGTAGGGAAATAAAAATAGGGATGATGCTCATTAAAAAAAACTTGAATTGTGTGACACACAGCAAAGTGCAACACTTCAGACTTGCAATGAACAAAAAGGCTCCAATTATCCAAGTTATATGCGGAATACGACTCTCCTTTAATTTACATAAGCTTGCAGTTACCTCGGTGTTAATTATCATTATTGATTACATCGCAGCGTAAGCTCCTTGAGAAATATAATGACATTATTAATATTAGTACCTAGTCTATAATATCAAACTGCTGGGTAAATGCATATTCTTTTTACAATTATTTCTCACCATTTTAGTTGCGATTTTATGCAGTCAGGTCTTTAAGGTTGCTCTTTGTTTGTATATAACATTTCATACATTTTGACCGAAAAAGATTGATGTTTTGTATGAAAAGATTGAATTTCTTTTCGTGCTTTCAGGGTTGGTCCTATAGTAAAGGTTGTTCTTAATGAATCGTACAATAATTCCTGAAAATTTGCTACACATTGAATAGTAACCCATTTATATATTTATCCACTTTTATGTAGGATTGGTAAATTTAAAGCTTATGACATTTCTATTCGATAAATTAGACTTATTATCATATTGATTACTAATTTAGCTAACAGCTCCCTACTAATATGATGAATATGAAAGTGTATTTGTTATTTTTTTCTTTTACATTTTTAAATATTAATTTAATACTAACCTAACTACTAAACAAACTAACTACTTATAAATGTAACTAAAAATAAATTAATTATAAATAAAAAACTTCCCCTAACTCCTCCCCTGGTGGCAGAGTACCAAGAATACTGGCGGCATTGCCTCGCTGTATTGCAAGGCTTATTCTTTGGCCTAAGTAGCCGCCAGCTCTGGGATCCCGCGTATTTGTTTGTCATTCACACAGCAAAGTAACGGATCGATGTGTTTTTTTCATTAGGTTTGATATATTACTAAGGTAGCATACAACCTGACTGATGGTAAGCGATTATCGTAGCCTATATAAAATTAAGCGCTTTAGATAAAAAATGTTACCCAATATTAACACGTAATTCGAAAAAAGATCGTAATAAACTGTTTATAAGCAAACACCTTTCTAAATATTACCAAGAGCATTTTTAATAAAACGGCATAATGCGAAATATTAATTTTTAAAGCTCGTTAAGGGAAAGCATATAAAATATTCCTTTATACAAGTTTTAAGTTTTTTATACATTTGCGACTTTTGTGAAATTAAATCTAATTGAAGTGAACGGGGCAAATATGTGAAATAGAAAATTAAAACTGATGAAAACGGTTGGTGAGCACACATACGTAGGAAGAAGGTAATAAGTTTCGTTTACCTATTGTGGTAAAGCTAAACCTACCTAATATAAAAAGACAATCGCCACAAGGTTCACATTTTCATTGCGTTACATTGCGATATTGAAGAAATTCAATACCTTTAACAACACAACTAAGGGTTGATTACTCGTCGTTATAAAATTATAATACGAGCGTTTAATCGCAGTCGCGAAATCGCAAGCCGTAGTTCAGGCTTATTTAATATGAAAGGCTATGGGAAACGATTTGCACAATGGTGCAGTTACGTACCTATAAGCGATTATTACACGACGCATATGCGCGCCGGTGCATCACCATTCATTACCCGCTCGCATGCCCATGCACCCGTACATTAAATACATTGCTATTGTCCTCATTCACAATTTCGACACTCACGCATTCCCAGGATGAACCAATGAGGCACACTTTACGTGTCAGCTACCTACATGATTTCTGTCATAGTGTTTATAAGAATATTGTTCGCTAAACATATAAATGCCATTTTTTTGTTTACAAATGAACGTGACCTACTTCCAAATTGCGTAGTATTTTTCCATATTAGTTGATTAAACTAATGTTACACAATACAGCTAGATTAAAAAAAAAACAAAAGACACACGTGAGTAAATTAAATACCGAATAATCTGTAACAATGTAAACTGAAGCCGGCCATAAGCGCTTCGAGCACGCAATCATCTCTTTAGACATTACGCGAACAGATAAACAATGGTAGACCACACATTTTCATAACATCTTGATCACAGTATCCATTAGACGGATGTACTAAACCACAATGAATAGGTATCACATGTGATTTTAATTGATATATGACATAAAATATTTGATAAACGCAAGCTGAAAGATTTGTAACCACCAGCCGTGAATCTGTACAGGAAGATCTAATGGCATTAAATTATTTTAAAAATAGTTATTTATTTTAAATAACTATAAATTAAAATGGAACTAAAATGCTTTATGATTATAAAATTATATTTGCTTTTTTACATGCTACAGTATCTTTTAGGAAGGGATAGCGACTTAAAAGGTTTATTATATCTTGACACATTCTTTACACATGGGCCATCTGATCCCTAATAATACATGCATGAAAAATTTCTGTTCAATCGGTAACCGGGAAGTGGATCAAATTTATACAAGATTTAAAAACTCATAAGAACCATTATAACTAATTTAAACACATGCATACAAATGTTTATCTTGTGGCGAGCGGTCAAGGTATCCAATCATCAAGCCAACCATTTGATTTATTAATTTACTAGCGACCCGTCCCAGCTTCGCACGGCTTTCTCGGCTTTTCTGTACTATCTATTGCTGAAAACTGCATTAAAATCCGTTGAGTAGTTTAAAAGATATACGCGAACAGACAGCGGAAGCGACTTCATTTTAAAAATTCCAATGGTATGATTGCAAATATTTATTACTAGGTAGTGCAATGAGAATATGATAGCCCTAACGTAACTGCGTAGGTAATCAAATATTTTACGCATATGATATTCGATATAAGTTTAACTACGCAATAATATTATTTAATTGTGGTTATCAATTTACAAACGTACTGTTGCACATTGCACCACCATTTGAGGTGAATAATAAGTACCTACAGGTCATTTGCATTGCTCCTCCAAGAAGTAATATATTATTTTCCATTACAATAATTCCAGAATTTTCTATAGCCCACTCTATTCAGTATAAGGCTTCCGAGAGCGACTTCCGCTTACGCACAAGATAAATGGTTAGGTATAAATTATAGTAATATATTATACAATACAGTAATAATAAAACAAATCTGATTGTGTAGCTTTTTAACTCGACGTTACGATTTGGAATAATCAATAATTTTGGCATAAGCAAACCTAAGCTAGGAGTATAGTTTAGGACATATTGCAATTTTATAATAAGAGTCGTGGTACTAAGTTTTGTATATCAACTTTAAATTTCAATATGTAAGTAAACATTTACAATAAAATACATAATAGGTAATAATGGTATTAATAAAAATCACGACAAACACATCACCCACACAATAAAATTGTCGTCCATAACACTTTCAATTTACATAACTCAGTCACATAATGTACTCAGTATTAGGATAATCTTACCGACAGTTATCTGCATGAACAATAACAAGGAAAATCGACTATGGGAAATAGGACAGTTTTTTATTGAAATTGACTCTTTTACTCGGATATGACTGTTTTATTACTAGCGTGGTATAGCGCTTGTAATTGTCTAAGTTTTACTTTCTTATTTATCCGAAGACAACAGCAGTAGATTCAACATTTATAATATTAGTTAACATTTTTAAGTAATATGTTCTCATTAATAAGATTTGTAGGTATGGATAGCTTTCGCTCCGCGGTTTCTCCCGCGTTCCCGCGTTATGTTTTAGGTATAAAAAGGAGCCTATATGTTATTCCGTAGTAGTAATGTAGTTTTTCGTGAAACTGTAAAAACATCTATACATCCTCACAAACTTTTGTATTTATATAATACTGGCTGGAGGTGTAGGAAATAGGATACATATGTAGGTTTAAGGCAATGATAGTTCAGTTAGTAGTGAGTGACGTCGGATGCCGAGACATAGGTCTCGGGTTTGAATACTACAATGAGCTTGAGCTTTCGGTGAAGGAAAACATCGTGAGGAAACCATAGCACGGTGGTAGGGTACTTTGTAGTACCCGTCTTGCTGGGTACCACCCTCAAGTTATCTGTCGCCAAACACCTTCCATGTGTTCCGACAGCTGCATTCGAGAGCTAGTTCGCTTCTAGGCTTTGTGCGGCAACATCATTACTGACTAAGGTGAGATTGTGGTAAAGTACAGGCAACTATCTATATAGTAAAAGGTTAGAACATTAAATATGAGATATTGCTCGCTTTATTGCGTATATTATTATGATAATATAAATTGGTTTGAATGTATCTATATCAAATCAATGTCTCAACTAAGTGGGTTAAACCTGTTATAAATGCTAGCATCACAAAATAGGCAACCAGCTTGTTAAAACACGCCTTTATTATCTCTATCTGCAATATTATAGTAGTAGACACTTTAATGCAATTGTCAAGAAATATTCGGCCTCAATATTTTCAGAACAACCTACGAGCCGGTTCTAAGGACATTTGTCCTTCGCTGTTATATTAAACTAAGAGAATGCGTTCCTAACACCGATAAATAACAATAAAAATTGTGAGTAGGTTTATCAACAAAAGGGCTAGTTTGATTTCTATATATGGGACTTTCACAGAATGGTTCAGTATTTACCTAGGTATAGTTCAGTGAAAGTCCCATCAAAATCAAAACTCATTTATTCAGTTTAGGCCCTAATAAGGCACTTATGAATGTCAGAAGTTACAGTTTTACAATAGACTCTACTACCGGTTCGGAATACACTTGAACTGAGAAGACTCCGGCAAGAAACTCAAAATCGAAAATCAAAATCGAATTACCCGTTTCGGTGATAATAGATGTCAGAAATGTAGTATCTGGGTAAGTTAGCATTCCAACGCCTGCAGCCACTTGCAACTGAACCCGACGTGACGTTAACCAAATGACAAATTATTTCCTGCGCGTGCGCAACAAAACGTTTTTAATGGCACGATCATGTATCTATTATAATAATCAATGTTTGTGACTTATTATCATGATATTTTTATAACTGATTATAACTTCATGAACAATACTTGTATCGTAAAGTTAATAAACAAATAAGTCTATGCATGTTCCTCGAACCAATCCCGCCTTCATGGAAATGCAATCGAAATATCTTTAAAAAAACAGTAATTACTGAATAAATATTCATTAACTACCTAACTTACCTTTAACAAATCCAACGAAACGTCATTAATCGTGATCAAATATTAAGCATGCAATTCATTCCTTTGACAACATAATTAGATATCAATTTAAACAGTAGCAGCAAACTTATACAGAAGGACACAAATTAACTCAAACAACCCACATAGATAATGACAAAATTGTTTTAGTTTAAACTAGTTTTGTCGGATTAGTCTAATGACCTATAAAGAATGCAGAAAAGGTCCGTTTAGGTGGTGGGTACTAAATTGTAGCAGTGAATGTATTCCTTATATCGACCTTGTAACGACTAGACTGTTCGTCAATTTGTGCACATCGAAGGTGATCCTGATTTACGGCCACCTTTCAAATTATGTATTAGTATGCATAATTACGAAAAACTGTAGTGTGAGTCACAATATAATACAACTCAGTTGAGTTAAATCTGTCTATATGAATGAGAAAGGATTGATGTAGGTTAGGTGACACCTGAAATGGAACTGGGCCGGACACGTACAAAGAGTATCAGATGACAGATGGTCTAAGATAACAACAAATTGGTACCCAATGGACAAAAAACGGAAAAAATGAAGACCCTATAAACGCTGGAGCGACGACATTGTCAAAACAGCGGGTAAAACATGGAGTAGAGCTGCCAGAAACAGAGAGAGATGGAAGCAGTTGGAGGAGGCTTTTACCGCTAACAGCGGGCCTTACACAACACTAACACATAACTAACAAATCTTATTTTCAATTTTCTTACTTAATATAACTAACACCGCTAACAGAGGAAAATCAATATACTTACAACTAGTTTAAGCACAGAACAAACAGTTATATTTTTTTTTTAATCTATTAATATACAATATTTACAATTATTTACAACAAATATACAAACTATATATAAAAAATTTCCTCGAGGCGGCCGCTGCTGCCAATCAACGGCAAGGTTCCCTGGAAGAAGGCTGGCAGCGTTCCCTCTTTATACAGTTATATATTATTATGTAAGTGTGTAAGGATAAATAAAGCTTTTTTATTTTATTCATTTTTTATTATAGGTGACATTTTTTACAGAGAATGCCTGGTTACTTAAAATTCAAAATGATACCCATTATGAAGGTGAGATGAGAAGGTAATATTTGTATGAAAGTAATGACTTCGTTTCGATATTTGGTTCGATGCATAAATAAAAACCCCGATGATGTGACATTGGCGGAATTGTGCTAATGGCTACAGTCGCCATCTAACCAAAGAAGAAGAAGAAGATAAACAGCGGGTAGATTATTGAAAAACAATCTAGAATTGAAACTAGAGGTATAGCAATATGGTATCCACGCACTGGCGCATACCTACCCTCACTAGACATAGTCAAAAAGCTATTCCCGATAGCAAAAAGCGTTTTCTTGTCTCACCTCGTATGAGATAGCAACGTGCGAAATTAAAACTCCTCACTCAGCGTTAGACGACTCGAGAAAAGTATTTAAATGAAATGTATTGAGAAAGTCGCTGGCGGAAATGAGGTTCTTTCAACGCGAACTCATTCCCATTTTTGAGTGACTGTTTTAGAAGTCCAAGCGCACTTTTTTAAGTTTCTCTTTATATTATTTCCTTAGAAATTGTAAACTTTAAAAAATATAGTCGCGAGAAAATTAGCGAATGTTAATTTCGTTTCCGTAACTAGGTTCTTTACCATTTATCTACCTCAAGTTATCGTTTCCAATAACCTTTTGCGATTTATAAATAAATGTACTTTATGACTATCTCAATAATATTATAAATGTGAAAGTGAGTTTGTTTGTTTATTGTCTCTTGACGTCTCAATGGCATAATCAACAGTAATTCAATTTGGCACGCAGGTAGCTTATGGCATCGAGAGAAAATACTACTTACTTTTTACAAAACTTTGTGTAAAACAACGGGGGAAGCCTATGAATATTTCGCTTCATAACTACTCACATTTTATTATCTACGAAGTAGCTGTTCCCCGCGGTTTCACTCACGTTCCCGGGTTAAAAAGTAGCCTATATCGGATCAGTAACTCCGGAGATTAGCGCGTTCAAACAAACAAACAAGTTCAAATCTCCGGAATTACTTGTTCGATTTGAAAAATTCTTTCATTTATATGAAGCTACATAATCCCCAAAGGTTATAAGCTACTTTTTATCCCGGGAACGCGAGTAAAACCGCAGGAAACAGCTAGTTATAAATATAATCAAGTTTAATTTCACTAAACTGCAATTAAAGTCAAATTACTCTTATCTATTCAATATACTACGTAAAAATATAATAAATTGTTGCATGCATTACCTGCTACGTTAATGACATCACGTATAATAATAAAGCTTTAAAAGTCATTGTGCAGGTTACATTATGCATTCAGACATTTACAATGATTAAATTACGCGTAGCTAAATAAGAGCGTGACCAATTGTCACCTCACTATGAGAACGGGTACCTACAACTCTGTCTGCATTAGTGTTGCACAATGGACCCTATCTTTTTATGACACATATAGTCGTGCCTATGTTAAAATAACATAACAAATACAAAGCTTTCTCACACCAATCTACCAAAGGCACTTACTTATACTAGACTCGAATTAATTTAGTTACCTACGCTGTGATCATACGCAGTGAGGAGAGGCCATTGGCTAAAGGGAGGGGCAATTCTATTCAGAGTACTGTAATGGTTGTACGTAGTATATTATCTTACTCTGTGGTAATGGTATGACTTTTAGGGCATTAGCGTTGGAATGCGTTTCTGAAGGAATGGTCCGAACTTTTAACGAATATTTCGTGCGTTTTCATTTAGGTATTACGTCAATTTTAAGCGCCTATGAGTCGTAATTTTGTGATTAGCGACTCAGGGTTATGGCTATAGACTTATTTATGTATTCATTTTCAGTTCAAAATATTATAGAGCTGTACTTACATTGGTTTCTTTACTATTAATACTACTACTACTATTATAAGGAAAAAATAGTGATTACATGAAATAATCAGTTGCCATGCGTCTCAGGCGCTAATCATAAATTCCTTTCAATAAATACTTCACATTTATGTAACCATTTATTTTTATTTTTAAAACATGTTAAAAAATGTCTGGTTCAATGTTTCGTGCCAGTAAACATGCAATCATTTTACTAAATTATCTAACATACTGTTCATGTATCTAATGGACAACCCTACCAAGTTATATAGGTTCTCACATACCTCTATAATAGCTTAAAAAAGTGTGACCCGCAGGTGACATCTGATCAAAGTCATATTTGTTAAACCTTCACAATGCATTGCATTATGTCGTGGGTGTGAACAATTGTCGGGTCACACTAATAAAGTCCATGAAGGTACGAATCACTCTAAACCATACGTCTGTATTTCAAAGGCCGTTTTCACACTAGCCGGTACGGTTTCATTAACAAAATTTTATTTTTTATTTTTAATATCAAGCTACACCGACAAGAATCACTTCATATAGAAGAAGAAATACCAAAGTATTCATGAATGGAAACAAAAGATCAACTTAATGAAATACATACTTTAAAGGACAGAAACAAAACACCTAATTAAAAAAAAAAAAAAACCTATCTACTAATATTATAAATGTGAAAGTTTGTGAGTATGGATATATGGATAAATGATTGTTACTCTTTCACGTAAAAACTACTGAACGGATTTGGACGAAACTTGACACAAAGACCCGGCTGAGAGCTCTCTGCGCTCGCCGATTGTCCGGTAAGGTTGGAGCAGCCATCAGAGGCTACCAACTTTAGTCCTTTCAAAAAAAAAAAAAAAAACTAGTCTACTTTTTATCCCGGGAAAATATAAGATACCTCGGGAACGTGGGTGAAACCGCGGGGCGGAAGCTAGTATATTATACGAGATAAAATATCATCTCTCTCATCTATAGTAAGAAATATTGGATATACCTACTTACCTCCACAAATTGTATTACCACAGTACAATAATCAAAAGAGAAAAAGCCAGTTTATATAGTCAGCTGATATTCACGGTCAGTCGAACAGTAACTATTCTTCAAAGCAGGGTAAAATTGTCCAACAGTAACATGAGGCCAGTAACTGTCAATCACTGCCCAATAAACTACTGAGCCATTGACAACCAATCTTCAGGTAAAGTTACATACTTTATGTAAAAACGGCTAAACAACGATAAGTTCTTGAAATTACGGATATATTGTGGATAGTGTGTCGCTATTAGCCTTCTTGTTGTTCGTCTGCTACAATTGCTAGTTAAAACATCCGTTTTTTATATTAATTTTCTTATTTGTAATTTAAAGGGTAAGAGAAAGGTAATTTTATGTTATGTTCCTGCGTGTGGGCAAGGTCGCTAGAGTTCGCCGGGGAGAAGGAAATGTTCGGTAAAGCGTGAATAATACCCCGCGTATTGCAAGCATCTATAGGCTATGGACGCCTTATGCTTGTTTACTAACATAGCATTATAAATAAGAACTTCACGTGATTAGACTTTCACAACAAAAAATAAGGAAGTAATAACGTCGTATTATATGTAAAGTACTTCATTCTTCGTTTTCAACTCTATTTGTGCCGCAAAAAGATTATTAGTTCCTTTTGTTAATTTGCAGTTTCAATTAACAGTTCTGTTAATCTAGCGTAGGTAACTACAGCAAGTTAATTAAGCCTTTCTGTCATGATTTGTTTCGTGCAAACGAACCATAGCCTTGATAACAATCTTCTATGGATTCGATGATTTTCATTAACAAGTCGTTGGTAACTGAAACATTACATAATTTTATAACCCTATGGTAAGCTGATAATCTGGTAAGAGTTTATTTTGTTCTTAATTAAACAAATTATGAACCACTACACTGTAAAATAATACACTGTGTAATTATTTACTTTTTCCCACGGTTTATCCCGCGTTCTTGAGATTAAAGTAGCCTATATAGTCCCATAGAATAAACCTGATACTGTAATTCTGTTCACTGATTATTACGTTCTATAGTAGTTCTAAAATTGAGTCAATTATTCAGACCCTTACTTTATGGGGGGGGTCCCTAATTTTTCCATTCGTTAAGTTTATTTTGAAGGAGGATTAGACATAAACGCGTAACAAGTAGGATAAAGCCACATAAAGCTGTTGGTATTCTGAATACAGATCTTACATATTATTTATATTGGTTTCTATAAATAAGAAAGTCTTATTTTTTGTGAATCTGCTTTTTTAAGCAGACAAATTTATCAGAGATAAGTTACGGAGTCTTTCTGATTTTCGGGCCTTTATCAATTCTAATTTGTGTTCGTAATAAAAACCATTTTTTATATTTTACAACATTTTATAATTTTATAGCCCCTAAGGGCCGGTTTCTCGCACATTTTAGTTAAAGTTATAGTCAAAGTTAACTTAACTATTATCATGCTTTGACCGTAGAGTCACTTTTTTTAACTTATTTTATTTATTATATTTTGTTATTCTTTTTGTGCACTCATTTCATTTATAATTACAATGTAAGTATGAAATATTTAAATATTTTCAATTCAAATCAGTAGGGACCAAGAGTATCATTAGATTTCTAAAATTCGGAGCATCGAATATAATACTGAACGTAAACATAAGAGGGGCTATAAACAATAATTATAAGGCTTTACAGACCTTGACACTTGCCGAATCAAACAAGAATAACAATTAAATCCTGCTTCTGTATCGTGATATGCATAGCAATTGGCTTGCTCATCCGCAAGTGTGTCAGGTGGTTATTAAGGTAGGTACTATGGTCACAGAATAAGTAATAGGTAGTATTACCTACTCACTAACGCCGGTAGGTACTATGGTATGCGCAAGCGATGCATTTAAATCTTAAATGCACTGTCACTTCTTACACAGTAAAAATATAAACAGTAAAAACAGTTTTTAATTTATGAATGGCATATTTTTTAACATTTCTTACAATAAAACCAAAAATTCAAACTATTCATATGAAGTAACAGTTAGTTTTTTTTTACTGTGAATAACAACATTTTTTTATTACATGGTTAGTAATTGCTGTGGCCAATGGTGGTTAAATACTCATTCTTGTTAATAATATACTTTTATAAATAATGTACTCCCAAACTCAGAACAAACAAATATATGTTCTAGATGAGAATCAAACCTACGTTACTAGCCCACAATATTAAAACATGTTTTATATTAGATAACTTTGTAACTCATTCATTCGTCAAGAAATCGTGACTGAACACGTAATAAGCACATTATCCACAGTTAAGTTAAAGGATAGCTCACAATTATTACGTGACTTAACATCTGCAGTGCTCTAAACAATTAGTCGAATTATGACAAACAATAAGCCTTTTAGTTCATGGTCTATACAATTATGTGTAACGAAACGTGGCCTACACAATATATAAAACTGTATAATTTGTGTATTGGTATTAGGTATACCTACTATTTTCTTTATTATAAATTCAAAATATCAAATAAATATAAATTAAAAATTCATGTTTATAGTAATGTAACGGGTCTATTCGCGCATAGAATATTATTAAAATATATATATCAGTCCACTCATGACCACGATTTTTTTTTTGAAAGGACAAAATTTGGTAGCCTCTGATGGCTGCTCCAACCTTACCGGACAATCGGCGAGCGCAGAGAGCTCTCAGCCGGGCCGTGACCACGATCAATGCAACTTATCGAAACGTCGAGGTTAGTCAAAATTATATTTTGATAATATTCTATGCGCGAATAGACCCGTTACATTACTATAAACATGAATTGTGTTCGCGAGAGGTAAAAAGTATTATAAATTAAAAATATTGTAACTTTGTAATGATAATGCTGAGGCTTCTTAAATTATTGATCATATGATGTACTCAATCCACAGAATTCGGCCTAATATACTGTATATCTAGAAACTTGTATCCTGTCTTGTAGAAAGAGTTTGCTCTTTCTTTAAGTATGCTGGAAGACAACTAATCATTACCGCACACATTACTTTATATATTTAAGAAAATTAATTCGTCGCTGAAAATTGAACCACATTTATAACACCAATGAATTATTAAGATACCAACTAAGATATTATGAAATAATAACAAGATTCGCGAACTGATATAACAAACAGTATGGTGTTTATTAAATAATAATCTGAGAAAATTAACAAACTGGTCAAACACAATAACCTACGTAAGTATATAGGTAAGTAAGTACGATGTATGAGACAATACACCTAAAACTAACTCGTCATTGTCTCTGTCAACGTGCTAATGGATTTTGAAACTTTACGCTACTAGAGTCAAGGCGTCAATCTCCATTTTAGGTTAATTTTATTAGCATTCACAAATATAGATGTGTCACTTGTTTTATATCACTTGTGGCCGTCAAATGTTTAAAACATTTTGCCACATTTTGCGCAACCATCTTCACACAATTAATAACAATTTAACAAGACATGTGTTGTTACGGAATAACTATTACGTGAATAGTTTAGGACTTACAAAATATGTGTCATCCTATCTCTTTTCCTCTTTCAAAAATACGTGGAGAAGAAAGAGATTTGTAGATAAGATTGCGCGGGCTGAGTTTATGGCTCGAAGCCAAAGCAGCTTTATTGCCGAGCTCTTGACCTAGAGTCGCATTTATAAACAGAGAATTTGGTGGATTGCCGGAATATAAAAAAAAACTAGTTACAAAGGGATCTTTTGTAAACACTACCCACTAGCCAAATTGGTTATTTTAAGAAGGCTAACTAAAAACAGCTGTTACTTATTAATATCAGTTCACATAGTTTTAAACAAATACTTATGTAGATTGCCAAACACAATCGAATATATTATACTAAATTAATACAACTTTTCACGAATTTCGTCTTACACAAATCCTAGAAAAATATGAACTTTTAAAATATGAATGATAAATATTTATGCACAGTATGTGTAATGCAAATTGCTTTATTTAGCTCCTTTCTTTTACTTTGTTTAAAAAAACTAAATATAATTTTTAATGTTTTGTCTGTCTGTATACACAATACTTTGAATTCCGTAACTAACAATGGTATCAATAGTATTTCAGTACGACAATACTGAACAAGTTAACATTTCCACGGTAAACATTTTATTATACATTCTTTTCTATGAAATAACAAAGTTGAGGAGATTTTAGTGATAAATATGAAAGTTGGAAATGAATAATTTGTATTTAAAAAAAATATACAGCTCGAGATGATACGGTGACGATCCGTTTACGAGTTGTTATATGTCTGTTACGACCTTTATACTGTTATATCTATTAAAATCGACTTCCATTACAATAACAATTTAGGTGTTCTAAAATATTTCAATGGATCTAAAATATCGACTTGAGTAAACAATTAAAGACACATATTTGTATTTTCGTAAGGTTCTTTTTCTCCGAATTACACACATCAGTTTTCATAGATATCACAATTCATCATAATAGCCTTCCGAGGCGTAGAGACACAATAATTAATGGACGTCTCAATGAATTAGTCGATAATTATGTTCAACAGAGATTGTTGACGACAAAGCATATTATTATATAACTGTTAGTATAACATGTTTCAAACCACGTTGGATTAAATGTAAATAAACTATTCAGTAAATCTTCAATTTTGTAAATAGTTTCAATTTATTAAAAGGTAGAAGCTAATTGATAGTAATTTTAAACTTGTAATCTTAAATTTGTATTCGAGATTAAGAATTGTGAATTCGAAGCTATCTACAAAATTTAAATAAAACATCATACCTTAGAATAATAATTGAGAGGTAATATTTTAAATTATTTATTTTTAGCTACAAACAGTAATATAGTAGGTACAGTATGATCTATCTTTGTGCCATGTTTATTCAATACCCGTTCAGCCACTACAAAGCTGAATGATAACAAACACACATATAAACTTTCGTATTTATCGAAATACATACATAAAAGGAAAGCGTGATTTAAAACTGACTAATTGATTTGTCAATGTACATACAGCTCAAACCACTGGATGGATACGACTTGACTTACAGATAGCTCTTATGACGTAGGAATTCATAAAGGATTTTTGCAAATTAAACGGTGATAAAATCGTTGAGGGAATCGCAGGTATAAAGATAAGCGGAGGTGGAAAGATATACATATTATGTTTAAAAGAAAACCAAATTATATCTGATAAGTAGCAAGCCTCTATCATTGTTTATCTCTAGTCTCAATAATTTGGGACGTACCTTAACATAATGACAAGATATAAGCTTTCCGCTTGGTTTGATACGCGAGGCTACAGGTGTCATCGCCCTGTCGCCATAATACTGTCTGACGTTAGCAAACACTCAACAAACAGATAATAATGATATTATTTAGTATATTAACACACAATGTTCATAGAGATATCTGTTATATAAACAGGTATAGCTATAAATTATTGTATTTTGTTACTTCTATTATCTGATACTAGATTGATTTTTAGATGGCAATGGAATAGTGCTCAGAGGGTCTAAAACGATTTTTTTAAAGGACTAAAGTTGGTAGCCTCTCATGGCTCTCAGAGGGCTTAACAGGACAACATTTTGCCAACAAAAAATGTATCTATAGCAATATTGTGCCTTTTTAGAAACCCTGGTCTTACTTACATGTGAAATACTGAAATGTAAAAAAAATATGATTTACCTTTTGAGGTTTATAAAACTAGATCAAATTACACACACACATAAACATAATAGATTTATTAATTAGTAGGTATGTAAATAAACATGAATAGGTTTTACTTTCATTACATATAAAAAATACATAAATACAAGAAAAATGCGATAGGAATTACATTTCCCTAGTCATTAATATGGTAATCATTTACGCATAACTGTGAAATCAAAATTGATACGGTTAACGGAGAATAAATAATACGCCGATATAAATTTGATCTCTACCAAAAATACTTTCACCTCATATTTGTTTGTATGTACAGAAGGTAAAATCTTCGGAGCTTATGGTCCGATTCAGAAAAATCTTTCACTAATTGGGCTACGTTTTTAACCCAGAAACGCGGGCGAGATCGTAGAAAACAGCAAATTAAACTAATAAACTAAGTCAAGTACTATACATATGGGGGTTACCCTTATTCATAAACGCTATCTAACTAAATCAGTGTTATAGTGTCCTCCGTCTCACTCTTTCAATCACAATACTTCACGTGTCAGATAAAGACTTCGGAATTTTTAACTAAATGACGTTTCGTAACTTTTTTATGAATAAGACCGTTAATCTTCAAAGTGTTTCAAACTTAGTTCATGTTCAATAACTATATGAGTATAACAATGCACCTTTCACTTCAAATCACTTTCATTTCACTTAAACGAAATAAATTTAGGTCAAATTAATTAATCGTTCAGATCAGTTAAGAAAGAATCACGTTATGGTACAGATTATTATTTAGCTTTCTAACTATCTGATTCTAGGCTTAAATCTGTGAATTACGTAATTAATTTATTATGACTTTCAAGCTCCTTAGCATTATCTGTAGCGGGTGCGTTGAAGTCTTTTGGAAGCAAAAATATGTGTAAATTTATTTTTTTGCAAATATTTATTACTTCAGTTTGCGGTTTCATGCATGATCCCTTATTTTACCTTCTTAGGAGAAGATTTTAGAAATAACTTTTGTAGAGGATGCCTTCACTTGACAAGGAATCACTTTCCAAATTGGATGTCTCTAGGAGCAACGGTTTAAAATGCGGAAATAAAAGAAAAAAATAAAGAAAGAAGGAAAGAAAGGAAGATATATTTATAAAACCACATTAGTAAAATCACATAATAATTTAATATATATTAAATTAATTTAAAAGATAAAAAATAATATATAAAGATATCTCATAAAATATTGCACATCTTGCATAGCATTCAAATGACTCTACATTTCTACAATAGTTGATTTTTATCAAATTCTATAGTATTGCATTCATTATGAAATCTCAGCCAGACATCATTTCATTCATATTCAACGCAATCGCAACCGCGGTCAAGGTTATGAAATTAAAAGCTAATAAAATATAATATTATGATACCGATGTAGAATAACCTGTTTTGTAGTGTGCCGTATATAACGGTGATTAACACGCATACTTATATACCAATATATGTATATGTAGCATGTATATGCAATGAAAATAGATTTTTTATTTTTGACGGGCTATTTAGATTTTTGATAATCATATCATAAGCGTTGCTCGATAGACCGATTGTGTCACCTACGTTAGTTAATAAAATATTTTATATTCTCAATGCTCAGACCTCTACATAAGTCTTCGGGAATAACGGATATGATGATACTTATTTTTTTAATTTGATATTAAACTATTTGGTCAAGGAACAATAGATAGCATCACATAAATTGTTTAACACGCTCGTTGGCAACTCTTGCACACCTTCGGAAGCGGAACAACGCGCGCGCACGCGAACTTCACTTATTATTCACCTTACTTAGTTATCATTACATAATTTCTTCACCTATTGAGTACGATAATGAGGCGTAGAATTTGACTGTTTATAATGGATTTGTTTATGTTTAATTTATTTATCATAAAAATACCGAATAATTTCTTGTATTATATACTCGTACAAACACATCTATATGTATTACTCATTAATGTATACACCACATTTTCAAACTCATGCCATTTTTTTTTATTCAATTTTATTTGAGACTACTTTATTTTATTTTCTAAGTAGCCGAATAGGCCGAATACCGAATAATAACAGAATATTCTTTCGTCGTCATAGGCGTCTCATCCAATATACCTACGAGTATTTAGCTAATGTCTTAATACCATCACTATTACCTACGGTTTAAGTAGAAAGTTGTATATTTTCGTAACGCACTCATTCGTGTAATTGACGACTTTCCAGAACAATGATATGCCAACAAGCAATAGGTACATGGGGACAATTTGCTACTGTACTGCACTTTCATTGTACTTTTACCATTGCGTTTTTCAAAGTAGACATATAGTTGGTTTGTTTTTTACAAATATTGATGAATATTTAAGTTTTCCACCAACATTTAAATATTCGGTTTAAATTGACAAGCCAGTTGGCGCAGTTGGTACCACCTATCACGCTGCTGGTCATGGGTTCGATTCCCATCCAGGACAAACATTTGTGTGCATGAACATGTCTGTTTGTCCTGTGTTTGCCTGTGTAATATCTATATAAGTATGTATTTACAAAAAAAAAAGTAGTATATGTAGTATATCAGTTATCTGGTTTCCATAGTTACAAGCTCTGCTTAGTTTGGGATCAGATAACCGTGTGTGAAGAAATGTCCCGAGATATTTATATTTATTTAGAAGAACGAACCTCAATTCCTAATAGGTGCTTGTTTGGTATCTGACTTATAATAAGTCTTTTATATACAATTATTTCTAGGGAAAGTCGTAATATAAAACGTTTGGGTGGTAATTTTTTAAGAGAGAGGAGCGCATCAGCTTGTCTTAATTTTATCAAGGCCTCGGGCAGTGGGGGGCGGAGAAGTTTTTCCGCTAACGCGTTAGCTTGGCCATCCAAAGAGCTGCCTTCTGGGAATCTTGCCGTTGATCGGCAGCAACGGACGCCTCTAATTTTGTTTTTTAAGTAGATTATTATTTTGTATATTTGCCGTAGACTACGCAACAAATTAATTTCATACAGATTGGTACTGATAAAAATAGTGCGATCATGTATCGACTTTATAAACAATAATGACATACAGCCTTATTTGTCAGTGTTATAAATTGAAAGTAAGCAGGCGCACCGTTAGGGTCATGCCGTGAGAGTCATCGGTTTATTGTTAGCACGTCATTGTTATCGACCTGATTTGTAAGTGTGACAACCATAACTCATATGCAAGTATAATCCATAACAATTGTTGTTGAACTAACCTACTTATTGAAAAAGTACTATATCTGGAATACACCAGAAAACGAGACATTGTTTTATATCAGCTACCCTAACCTGACCATAGCTCATTTCTTACTGAGTGTGCTAATTTGTAAGTATATAATGTATTATATTCCTACACACAATTGTATTTATACTAGGATTACACAATTTTAAACAATCAATTTTTTTTTATTCTTAAGCGCTGCGCTATTAGGCTCAATAGACTCTACCATTCTCTACTTGTTGCTTTGTGGTTTCGGATTTTAGAAATAAAACTGAAAAGCATGCAGTAGATTTTCGTTTAACGCAAAAATAAGCTCTCAATAGACTGTTAAGTTACTCAATAAATATCTGTCTTACACAAATTATCAAGAAACTTACCCAAGACAGAAGTGAAGGGCCGCGCCCAAATTCCTGTAACAAGAATTGTTATTTTAGCGTTATGGTTATATTTTAGTTATTTTTTTTTTATTACGATGGTCTTTTGTTTCATTACAGTTACACGGTATTCAGTAATACAAAGCCTAGAGAGGAACTGGCACTCAAGTGCAGTTAGGCTTGGCGACAGATTTTCGATTTGGCTCGATGGTAGCCAGCCTGATGGGTAAGTACTACAATGTATCACCGTGCCATGGTTTACTTTCGGTACATTATACTTCAACCAGATATTATATTTTGTGTGTAATACTTGTCACATTTGTATGGGATATATGCAATGCTGTTATTATAGATGATAATGCCAATGTTAGTTGCGTAAAAACTACACCTTAAAAGCGTTCTAGCGTTACGTGTTTACACTGTCTGATACACGACTATTATTGTTTCAGCATTGCAGCGAATATTAACAAAATGGAGCATTACCTTTGCTTAGGATAGCTTCTCTATATTTAGTAATATACCTCAGTGTTTAGCTTATAAGTGAACAAATAGAACAAGCAAAATAATATTTGCAATATTTTGTCGATTAACTTATGACGTAAAATATCAGTATGGCTACACCAATAAATATGAATTACCAACACTCAATGTCAATAAGGGTGTTGTGATCGACCATTAAGCAGGGAGAGGCCGACGCTAACAGTCGGTCATTAGAGGCGAAAACATTAAAATCAAATACGAACTTCGTCCACTGACAGTGCTAGAAACTTCCAACTAATTGCTGGAAAACCTTTGAGCTACTTAAGTAGGTACGCCAAAGAAATTAAATACGCAACAAAATTGTACGTAGAAACAAGATATATTTGTCTTTCACAAAATAAACACTTTATAGATAATGAGGCAATGTTAAATACACAATTTAATAGATACTTAATTGGACTTACGAAAATATAATTGAATGTTTGAAATCGAACTCCTACGAATTTTCGAGTCTTCTCAAACAAACTTTCGTCTAATGATTTCAATGAGATCTTCATTATTTTATCAAAGCTTGCTTGCCCGCGCTTTTTTAGGTTTAGAAGAAGTGGAATTTTACTAAATATATTCTTAGTAGGGCCTACTTATTAGATCCTGAAACCTGAAATATATAGATCATCCTCACGTTTCACATTCTTCGGCTGGCCGTTTTGGTTGCTGTTTATCAGTTATAAAAATTGTTTTTTTGAAATAGGTATTATCTATCTATAGGATAAGCTCATATTAGTCACGAATCAAACCAAAGATTTCTTCAGAACCAGAGATTCTAGAAAATTAAATTGGTCAATAATCTATATATAATTGCCGAATGATATCTAAGTAATTTTAAATAGTTCAAAGCAAAATATCAGACATTGACCCCAATGCATTTTAACAAGGGAAAGTCAATGAATTAAATTCCATACTAATTCGGTAGTAATAATGACCTTATAGAGGTCGTATTAAATTACTTCCCTTTATGAACTGGAGCATGCATTTATACAAGAACTTATATAAATTGAATGACGTAATATTTCATCGTGGAATTTTAATTAATATTTTCGTTACATATATTAAAAACTCATTGATCAATTAAATCATATTAGGTGGGAAAATGGAAAATCCGTTTTATAATATTAGAGTATCGAATGGGTACAAAAACCGTATGACGAAAAGATAACTTACCAATCAAACCCAATCTACTAACTATTTCACAAGAAACCGGGACATGACATACCACTGTCCTTGATCCCGTGGAGTGCTGGTAAGTCGCTGGAGTGGGATGCCACATGTGTTGATACACTTGCGCCATCTCACTTACCAGCGATATGTAGAGTTGCAGGTGCGGCTATAACTGTTTGCCTTTTGCGGTTGAGACCATGGGTCCTTGGGGATCCAAGGCTAGCCAATTTGTACGCAAATTATCATCCAAACAAATGGAGGCCTCGGGGGACCGGCGGGCGGCGAGTTTTGAGCCAACGCGTTAGCATGGCCAAAGCTTGGCCATTCAAAGAGGAAACGCTGACAGCCTTCTAGGAAACCTTGCCGATGCACTTAAGTGACAGTTCCATTAAGTCTTTGAGTGCTTATTACCTTGGGCCACATCTTAAGTACCATACCATAGTAAAAATTGAAAAAAAAATACGATTTTTCTCAAGAAGTCACTCAAAATCAAGATAGGCCTTCATGATGTTCATATTACTGGAGAATTAAAGGGACGGATGAAATTTTAATATAGTCGTTACTCGCACCAATTCCATATTAGGTCTTATATTATAACTATTATAAGCGACGTATATGAATCTGGTTGTAATTTATATAATAACAGTGCATACTGGTTTGGCGGTTTCTTTAAAGCCAAGGTCGGAGACGGGTTTGTCGCTTCGTCATTTTATAACTTGTTGGTAATATTGCACGATAGTCATACATAGTATGAAATTATAATTTTATAGTTCACTAGTGTGGCCCTGCATAAAAATAATCATTGGGTCCATATTCGGGTTCCATGCTAATCCTCATTAAGCTTCGCCTCGCCAATGATTCAATAAGTTAGGCGTGAAAACATAACAGACATACTTTTCTTGGCATTTATAAGATTTCACATCGCTTTTTATTTTAACAGAGCTTTACCACTTTGAGAAATAATTTGTGTCATGTTATTACAAATCGTGAATCATTAATTTCACTCCGCGGTTTCACCCGCGTTCCCGAGGGATCTTATATTTTCCCGGAATAAAAAGTAGCCTATATGTTATTTCAGGGTATATACTATCTACGTGCCAAGTTTCATCCAAATCCGTTCAGTCATTTTTCGTGAAAGAGTAACAAACATCCATACATCATCACAAACTTTCGCATTTACATTATTAGAAGCATTTGTAAAGCGGATAGACGGAAAAGTGCAGGAACTTTAAAGACCTATGTCCAACAGTCGATGGTCTGAAGGCAGATCATAATAAAGGCTGCGGAATTTGTTAAATATAATAAGTCTGTGAGAATGGCCGCGCTAAAGACGTTCACCTGAGCGTGAAAGTGTGACTACTGACATTTATTTCGATATCTGTAAATACTAATAACATGAAAACATACATACTATCTTATTTTTAGAAGTAGATGTGTGTCGTACATTCGAGGAATAATTATTGCTACCCATATATTTAGACAAATATTTCACCGAACTCATTAAAATAGTATAGTTACATATCATCATTGTATATAATGTCGAAATAAAGCCTTGTATACGCTGGTTGTATTATTATCTTTAAGAACACTTATACACGAACATGATGGTAGTAGTGCAATAATATTATAACCCGTATTTTATATCAAAAGATCACAAGAAAATAATTTACCTGACCTTTCACTTTAACATTGTAAATACTTTTATGCAACCCACATACATAAGTGACATTATGGTACTTTAAAAAAAACATGACTACATTACCTGTATAGTAAAATCAAACAATACTGGAAATATCTCATCACAACACTGCACTTCGTGAAATATTCACAAATGTGTCACGAAATAATTCATAATAAAAACAACACTGCTGGTGAAAAAGAAAGAAAAAGGATAGTGTAAAACGATCCGCGGGTGCGCGAGAGTGTAGTGTTTTGAGCAAAACGCGTGGAGCAGAGTAGAGAAAGATCGTGCGCCCACGCATGCGCGCGTCTATAACGAGATGCCGATTGTCGCCGCCGGCCCTGGGGCAAGGTTGCCTGGAATACCGGGTGTCAGACCACAGTTTCAATATCTGTATCTAATCATTTATCAAAGAGGTCTGGACATATTCTACTATTCCTACTAATACTGACATTTAAAAAAATCATCTATGAGTTTGTTCTCGAAATTAAATTATTAATGCAATATACCTAAATCAAACTATGTTCATTAATATTGATTTCCAATCATAATAAAGAGATAGATACGATAACATTAGGTTGAAGCTGCCAAAATCAATATAAATGTGTAATTATAACAGATGAAAACAACTTTTTTAAATATCCTAGAATAGTTGCTACGATTCTGGCATAAAGAACTACGTAAACACAACTTGTTGAGTGGCGCTGTTGCATAAATATAGGTCGTGGTTTCTGACCTCGGAAACTGACGTTTGACGGATTCGGAAGAAAACTTTTAATAAATTAGGATGTAAATGATAATGACTGATAATGAAAACAGATTACTGTTGATGAAAATTTAGATTGTCAATTTCATTAATATCTGGGGGGCACGTTCGAAGTGCCGCAAAGCGAAGCAGATCAGGCCATTTTCGACCCCCTATAACTTTGTTGTGGATAAAACTAAATGCCTGAATTTTCAGTAACCAAGCAAGCATTGTATAAACACGGTATATTTCAAATTTCATTTTTTTTACTAGAATAATCACAACAAAAACGACAGCTGAATTATGTGTGTACTAATATTATTTCCGTCATAAATATCATTGGGGCTAGTCTGTAATTAGCATTGAATTTGAAATACGTTGTCGTTATAAAACGAGAGTGACAATTTGTCATCTTTTTGGCAACAAGTGCAAAAATTGTTCTTGTCAAAAAAACCGCCAAGTGTTGGTTTTAACAAAAATAATAAAATGTCGGTTTTATTAACCGAGATAATTTAAAGGATTCCGTGACCGAGATACTGCAAATCTTGACCAAATTACGGTAAAAAGATTGCAAAAGCAATGTAACACGAACCTAATATATTGAATATATATTTACATACATTTCCGATTGAGAGTAAATAAATACAAAATCAAAAAATAATTAATTCTAGTTTATTTTTTACCAAATTCACAACATATGTTTCGACATCAAGCTTAAATATTTTTTTTTGGGGTTCAGTAACACCATAAGATTTTGCAGCTCTACCTTAAATAATGTATAAAGCATAACTACATTTTATAATTTTAATAATATAGTACGCAACCATTAGTGCGCGAATCCGACTCGCACTTGACTGGTTTATCAAAGTACTTTGAGGTTGGCATGTGCCAGAAATCTCAAAATTCGCAAACAAAAAACACGACATTTATAGTAGCGTGAATAAAAATAAAAGCTTATTTAGGTTAACAACAACTAGTAAATTTTATCATAACTGTTGTATTTGACCGTTGTATCATTACAAAGGATGCTCATGCATGATTATCATCAAGGCTGCATCACGATAATATCATGTGTTTACAGCATTTATCCCCTATAACTTTTCATTTATTCAAATCAATATTTCCGAGACTGTGACTAATGTTTGATAAAAATCCCAACAATGTTTAGGGTCAATCATTTATTTTGGTTGCCGAGATCATTCTACCATTAAACAACTCGGTATTTCAAAACACGAAGTGCTTATTAAAAATATATTGGGATAGTTTGGTTAGAAAATTTTACATATAAAAACAAAACATTTTCTCAGTTTACTTACAAAATGTAGAGCTCATAACAAAAAATATTGTAAAATTTTTATAGTCGCACAACCATTGAATTTCGCAACTGAAGAGCATAAAGTTGAATCGTAAACAAACTATTTCTGATTAGGTTACACAATCTTCGCTTTCATGCACCTATACGTATAAAACAAGCGAAGGTCAGGATTTATACAATTACATTACCTATTCCTAAGGTTTTTTAATCTGTACTAATACTAGCTGACCCAGCAGACGTCGTCCTAACCTAAAAATAACCTACCTACCTACTTCTTACCTGCCTACTACCTACCTACTACTTACCTGCCTACTACCTACCTACTACCTACCTACTACCTACCTACTACCTACCTACTACCTACCTACTACCTACCTACTACCTACCTACTACCTACCTACTACCTACCTACTACCTACCTACTACCTACCTACTACCTACCTACTACCTACCTACTACCTACCTACTACCTACCTACTACCTACCTACTACCTACCTACTACCTACCTACTACCTACCTACTACCTACCTACTACCTACCTACTACCTACCTACTACCTACCTACTACCTACCTACTACCTACCTACTACCTACCTACTACCTACCTACTACCTACCTACTACCTACCTACTACCTACCTACTACCTACCTACTACCTACCTACTACCTACCTACTACCTACCTACTACCTACCTACTACCTACCTACTACTTACCTGCCTACTACCTGCCTACTACCTACCTACTACTTACCTGCCTACTACCTACCTACCTAACTACCTACCGACAAACTACTTACCTACTAGGTTGCCGCTAGGCTACCTACCTTCCTACTAACTACCTACCTACTACCTACCTACCTATCTACTACCTACCTACCTACGAATTTTTCAAATAAATAAATAATATGACAGATACAGAAGTTACCAAACTTACTTGTATGTAGGTAACAGAAAAGCGTTTGCATGATTTTAATAATATGCTTGGACTGTTATGGGGTCAAACAGTCAAGAGCCTAATGCCAAACCGTGCTTTGTTACCTTTACATTTTGCGTATAAGTGACAGTTAGCAGATGGGTCTTATGTAACAGTTTACTTGCATTATTGGGACGAGTCGCGAAAGTTGTCCGGCCGGTTAGCATTGGCGCGGTCTGCAAATTGCTACTATATGGTTGGCACTGTCCTATTATTCGCGTAGGTATTAAAATTTTATTATCATTGCCAAATACTAACGAATACTACTTTCAGTGTTTGTTTGTTCTGGATGATCCTACGCATACCGAAAGCAAAGAATACTAACTACTACCACTGTTATCCGCAGCTCTATTTATAGCATAATAGTAAAATCTTTTGTGGTAATCATTTTATGACTTTACTAGCTGTTTCCCTCACGAGTAACCGTCATAGCTCGAATTAGCTATTATTTATCGAACCGATTTATTAATTGAATAAACGACAATATCTATTTCGAATGTTGGCAGCCCTGTTGCCAACGCACCTGAGAGATGAAGTTGATTGGCCACTGTGTCATCGGAGCAAGGCGAACCGAGCGCGGATAATTTTTTAATTGCCATTACGTTTGTGAAAAAAAATCCTTTTTAGTGGCACCACTCTTACCGTAGACTACTTTTTAGATTATCTATAATATTTGCAATATATTTATTATTTTATACTGAAATTATATTGTAAAGCAATTGCAGTGACGAAATATTTTGTAAAACATGAACACTAACTACCAGGCCGATTAATACTACTCTACTCTTTATCATGGGTAAAATCGTATCGCTATAACTATACACTACATTGTAATGAATTTAATATGTAGGTTAAGCAGACCTACGACGCTATTGATGACTAGGAGTTCGCTTTTGAACCGTCAGAGAACATCATACACCTAAGAAAGTGGACTTCACTTTTTAGAACGCTGAATTTCTATATTGAACTGTATTCTATTGTACGCCTATTATTAAAAGAAGACGACCGTAAGTAGGTAGTTGTAGTTTCTGTTGATTTTCAATTTGGTCTAAGTCTAACTATGCCCTGTCAGTAAAATAGTAGGTATTACATGTCTTATATCATTCGATTTTCAAAAAAATATTGCCATATGGATAGGTTATGAAAAGCTTAATTTCAGTATGTATCATTAAGTATTGCGTGTTCATACATACTTATGATCACATTTATTATACAAATAAATTGAATGACCTATGAGTAAAATGTTGCTATTGCATTATGTATGGTGAATGACCTCGTCTACTCTGTGACAATGTTTGTATATATTTATAATACAGATTTTTGCTCTACGAAATGTGATGTTACTTTGATTTAAATAATTTTAATTTTTAAATAAATGTTTTTCAGAAAAATATACAGGTATTTATTAAAAATATTTACAACAAATATACAAACTACATAGTATTATAAAAAATGCGATTATGTCGATACGATATAAAGATTATTATTGTTAAGATCTTGGTATAATAGTTTGATGCATGAAGCATTTTTAATTCAAAATTACTTAAAGTTCAAATGGAACCATTTAAAAACTTCTGCTCTTTGCAAATTTTTACATAATAAGCTGTAACTTTTATAAAAGTTACAAAGATGGATGGTTAAAATAATTTAAACTTAAACTTAGAGTAAATAACTTAAAGGTGAAAGATACCTTCAATATATTTATGTATAAAGTACAAGGGACACTTGAGATTGCTTGCAAAGATCTTGTAATAGTAGGTAGTAATATTACAAATATCATTACTCAATCAAACGAAAAACGCAATACTTAGATTGTTCCCGAAGCAAAGCTGCCAATTGAAGCATTCATTTCATCGATCATAATTATTAACAATTCAATGATCTTTTAGATTAATTTCCAAGGTGTCGTTTACCTACCACATAATTTTCTACAATTGTAACATTTTCCAGGAATATATTCGAATTTAGTCAAAATATTGGTATTTTTTATATAAAAGGTCAACTACTACCCTACCAAATATCTTTGAAGAAAAATATTTTCAACCCAAAAATAGATTGAAAGAACGAGTTTTTAATGATTCTTCCTCAAGTAATTACGATGATATTTTCTTAATTGACTTAGTTTATGAATGAAATGTTATACGCCCGGATAGTAGGTAGGACTATTTCAAAATAAATGGAAAATATCTGTTATTACAGCACGCAGCGCGGCGCCGATTGACCTTTACCCAACCTGACACTCGATGCGCCTTGCAGATAAAATTAAATGTCGTAAGGTTGTGTTGCGAGTATCTATTTAGAGTAGACTTGTTTCCGAGCCTGTGAATTCAGAGTATAAAGCCTTTCATAGGATTTCTTCATTGACTACAAAACACACGTATTTTGCGAGCAGAACAAGAATAGTACTAACTTTCCGCCATATTATGATTTAAACCAATTAAAACTCAATATATTGTAATCTCAAAATAAATTTATTGTAATTTGAGAAAAGTCTAACTTCGTGAAAATTACTCATACTGTCCAAACAATACCTAATATTATTTATTTACAACAAATATAAAAAATACAATCTTCGTATAAAAATGTTTCGATTAAAGATCATTGTAGTACTATAACATTATCTAGTAAAAATAATGTACAAAAACACTGTAAGTAAAGCAAAATAATTTTAACCATACTTTTGAAGTTACAGTTGCCAAGTCGAGTTCATTGACGTCCCTACTCTTATTATATCTTGTTAGCAAAAAATGTGATTACAAAATGACTAAATTTGAAATCACTGTACGATAAGGATTTAGTATGCCTCAATGCGAACTAGAAAGAAACTTGCAAATAGGAGATGCCTCAATCTTCATATGTTGGTAGGTACTTAATTGTGAAATCGAAGAACAAATCGTTCAACAAACTAATGTCTAATAGATACCAGAAAGTAAATGTTTGGGAAAACGAATTAAAAAAAACAGGTACCAAATGACAAGATGAATCATAAACTAGATCTTTTAACGCATTCTTACGGAAACAAAATGTAGGCGAGTTAGAAAAGAACGTGAGGCGGGGCATTATTCTCCATATAATCATTCACTAGTATTGCGTGAGTCATTATCACTACAAGAACATCAATCATAGCGATCAAATAGATGTGACCCAATAAAACTGAAACAGCTAACTTGCAGTCGAGTTAAAATCTCATTAAGTACGTCACCGCACGTAGTATGGTTTCATTTGTAAAGGCCGATGTAAACGCTACGTCTCTTTTAGTTCCGGATGGCCGTGAACTGACAAAAACTTCCGTGATATTGCTAGCATGGTTTTCTTTAGAGAATACCTAAACAGGAATGTGCGAAGCGTCAAGTTCAAATGTAGAAATTTCAAGTGAGCATGCGACACGTTTACTAGCTTATAGAGAACATTCTAATGTTTTTTTTCTTTATTTACCTACTTAATCCTAAATTTCATGAATAACTAAGCAAATCTGAAAACAACGGATTTAGTGATGAGTGTGTGAAGATTGATCCTCATACATAAACACATTATCATTTAAATTGAGCTGTGACCATTGACTTATAATAATGTCATGAACCATAATATAAGATAGTAAACGTTAGCCTAAATCACGTAATAAAACAAGCGTCAACTTGATACCTACATTTGAATGGGAACCCGCGTAACATGATTTAGTCTAGTGACCTGTTGAGTCGTTGTCTCGGCCTTTGGAACTGATGCTTAATCATATTAAGCTTTAATAAGGTTTCTTGTTTACTAATTTGTCGTTAGATTCTATATAGTCACAGTATTAATCACAAAATAAATTAAAAACTACTTATATAAAAAGGGCTAAACTAAATGAAGTAGCTGTCAGAAGGCATCGTTTCCAGAATACTAGCGGCATTGCCAAGTTGGATGGCAATGCTGAATCTCTGACCCAAGTACCTATACGCCAGCATTATATATATTTAAATAAATTAAAAAATAAGCCTGTTAGGGCTTTTTCATTCCTGAAGATTTCTTCTACGATTGGTATCCAAAATCTGTATAGAAATTTCGAACAGACGTGTAGGTAAACCATTTACTGTGTATACGGCGTGTTTTATTACCAAATCAGTGTGTCAAGAGAGTGGGAGTGAAGCTACTGCCTTATGAGAATTCATATATTTAAATGATATTTAACAGTTTTAAAACGGTTTATATTTTTTGTTTTAAACAAGTAGATCACTGAACTCGAGTTACGGTAAGATTAGAGAAAGATCTAATTTTTTTTTTTTTTAATTTAATAGTTTAAACATTTATACAGTAAATAGTAATGACAATAACAACCTGAAATGATATAAGATTTGGCTCCAGAGCTTCAGAAATCTCAACATGAAGATTTATTTGAAAAATATCATGACGTGATTTGAAAAAACTAAATATACGTTATACTATTTATTACACTGTTATTATACTTCGGCCCCGCGGTTTAACCTGGGATCCCCTATTTACAAACCTTAGGACAAGTTTTCCGAAAAATCCTTTCATAGTAAATTAGAAATAGAAATTTCATGTTTCTTATCTAGGACCACCAGTAAGTTAATGATTGGCCTGGAAGTTTGTTTTTTTATTTTTATTTGTATAATGATACAGTAAGGAATACGCGCTTCAACGCAATGAACAACTGAACGCACACCAAATAATTCGGACGTCATCTTCAGCGCGTCATAATAGATACGAGAAAAAAGAATGTTGTGAATAAAAGGTATGTATATCGATGAATATTTATTCAAGCAAACGATTTTATTAGCACTGATGTTGCGGATGAATTTTACGAGCTTATTTATGACAGCTCTCTTCGAAAACCTTACGCTTGTGTCTATTTGTGCTTCCTCAGTGACGTCAAAACATGCCCAGCGTAAGTATAAAATCAGAGCTGGCTTCAGGACTGACAAGTTCGGGCTGTTTTGACCAAACTATTTCTTATAGAAAAATACTCCGTAGTTACACTCTGGTTGCGATACCGTTTTAACCGCATGACAAGGGGGAGCTTTTACAGCCTATATGTGCTACAACAAGGTATCGTTTCGATATAATTGTGTATTTCTTTTATGGTAACTGAGCCACAGAGTATCTTTTATATATCTGAGAACTGAGCAAAAAATATGCATACCTAACCCATAATCTTTTACCAAAAAATAACCAATTACCTACATAATCATAATATTTTTTTAGTGTTTGTTATCTATGACAATTGGCATCATTATCTTTAATTAGGACTTAAAATAACTACCTACTGCAATTATTATATTGTAAATAGATTTCAAAGATTGTTTTGCGCCCATATATCTATGATTGCTCCTAAAGCCGGACCTGAATGATATTTGTTAAAAATAAAACAGTGTTTAACCAATTGACTATGTGAACTAATATCGTGTTAACACAAGTGAGTAATAGGTACAGAATAAAAGATAATTGGTTCTAATTGGCCCTGGTTTAGTTTTATGACCATTGTCTCTGCGGTGACATGACGAAATTAATTAGGAATTAGTAGTGTCTTTACATTATGTTTGAAAAAAAATTGAGATAGAAAATATTCTATGAAATAACAACAAAATTGTAAAAATAGAACAATTATTTTGAAACATTTCATTAAACAAAAAACTACAATAATGTGATACAATGTTGAATTTAGTACGTTAGTCTATAGGTAATTGTAAAAATTCTCAAACACCTTTTATGGCTGCTCACAGACAACAGGGTGACGCATATTTGAATAACATACGAATAAACAGCACATGTAGTCAGGTCACTTGAGTACCTTATTATGCAGAGAGACGCGTGCGCAGAGCTCATGCAAATACCATACAATGAATGAACTGCGTGTAGGGGCTCCTCTATTCATTTGCAAATTGATCTATTGACGAAGCCAGCTAATTTCCTTTGAGTGATCAACCTGAATAATGTACTATGTTGAGGACCTATTCGAAGATTAGTTTTTAATTCAATTGGTATATATTTTTTAAATTCTAGTCAACACTTGTTTTAATCAAGACGTTCTTTATGAATTTATAAGTGAATGAAATACTTAAATCAATTTTGAATAAAGGTGTGATGCCAATGACCTCTTGTCAATACAGTACCAGCTGAGTACAACAACATAATAATCGCGATTTACATCCGAATTATGAATCTAGTGTTAATAGAAAATAAAAATAAAAAATTCTGACGACACTAATCAAAATCATTTATTCAGTTTAGACCTTGATATGTCTAGAACTTACAATTGATTCTGCCACCGATTTGGAAATCCTGTCTAGTATTATTTGAAAACTATGTCATTCCTATTCTATAGTAGGTAACATTTTCGTGATGTATAAGTTAACTCACCTAACAACTACTCTCTGTATAAAATCTATGATTCTATTTGGCTTTGCTTTGAATCTTATAAAATAAAAAATTACCTGTAAACGTACCAATATCGAAAAAAATAATCGTTCAAGCATAAATAATACAGACATCGTTTGACCTATGTATGTAAATATGCGTTGACGATGACAGATAGCCGGTCCATCGAGAGGCCATTTGTCGCGTCTCGATGAATCAATTGTCTCCAAATGACCCCATGTCGGGACTAACAAATAGCTGCGCTGAAGTCATCGCATTGTTGATGTGAAGTTTCGCGGAATATATCTACTTGTAGGTACATGCTTTCTGGTTTTTATTTGTGGAGAGAAAACATGAAAGCGATCCTACTATTGAGTATTTATAATATTATGTTGCAAAACTCATGGAATCGTATGATATAAATATTCCTTCCTTCGTATGATCTTCATCATGTCAGCCGAAGGACGTCCACTGCTGGACAAAGGCCTCCCCCAAGGATCTCCACAATGGCCGGTCTTGCGCTACCCGCATCCAGCGGTTTCCCGCGACCCTCACAAGATCATCGGTCCACCTTGTAGGGGGTCTGCCCACGCTGCGTCTTCCGGTTCGTGGTCGCCACTCGAGAACTCTTCTGCCCCAGCGGCCGTCGGTTCTTCGAGCGATATGCCCCGCCCACTGCCACTTAAGTTTGGCAATTCTTCGGGCTATGTCGATTACTTTGGTTCGCCTGCGGATCTCATCATTTCTGATTCGATCTCGCAGGGAAACTCCGAGCATAGCCCTCTCTATTGCTCTTTCGGTGACCTTGAGCCTTCTTATGAGGCCCATCGTAAGCGACCACGTCTCTGCTCCATAAGTCATCACTGGCAACACACACTGGTCGAAGACTTTCGACTTGAGACACTGCGGTATTTGGGATGAGAAGATATTACGTAGCTTCCCGAACGCTGCCCAGCCGAGCTGGATTCGACGATTGACCTCTTTCTCGAAGTTGGACTTACCTAGTTGGATGGTCTGTCCTAGGTAGATGTAGTCGTCTACAACTTCGAGTACAGACTTACTCGATCTTACTACATAGTTATACATCAATAAATCTACGTATACTAAAGATCAAACCGTCCTCGACGGCGAGGACCGCCGCGACGTCCCACTCAGTCTTGTCCCGTTCAAGCGGCCCGAGCTGCCATTAATAATCCGACCGCCATTAGTCGTAATTCGTACAAAGTCCTCCCCCTCCCCCGGTAACGCCCTGAGCCGAGGTTCGTACCCCATTTGGGGGTGCCCTCAGGCGTTGTTACCTAAATATTACCCGGCTGAGAGCCCTCTGCGCTCGCCGATTTGTCCGGTAAGGTTGCTGCAGCCATCAGAGGCTACCAACTTTAGTCCTTTAAAAAAAAAAGTCAGACTACCTTATGACTATGAAGATATAAGTATTATTTATTACCCTACGTTGTAAACATTCGTAATAGTTTACGATGTCAGTAAGAAAATTAATTTAAACGTCATAAGTGAATGGTGCCGATTCTGATGTTTACGAACTTAACTAATATTAGACAAGTCATCTCTCTTTCATTTTAACCTTATTGAAAAAAGATAGAACATTTTTAATGCTGTCAGTTTAATCCATACCGTCGTAAATAGTCGTGACCTATTGGTCACGACTATTTACGATCGCGCTTAAATTCACGTTGAAATGTGTGATCGGATTAAACTGACAGGACTAAAATATCTTGCATCCCTTAATTATATTTACTATTAGAAAGAGATATAGTGAGATTAAATTTATTTTAGTTCGTAAACAACAGAATCGGCACCATTATCATGTTAAGTTTAGTCATGGATATAAAATATGCACAAAACTTTAAAATTATTACTTTGGTAGGTAATGGTTAGGTAGGTAGGTACTATTATTTCAAATATGCAGTTATCTGTATAATGATCATTCTATCCGCATAAGTTCTCTCAAGGTAATGAATTCATAATAAAATATGGTTTCCCAATAAATTTAATCTTAGAAAAGGTATGTTGTATCTCTGACAGTAACCAACAAATGACTTAATGGATAACGTTGCATAAGCGATACAGACAACATTTTTGCATTGTTCGCAGACCGTAACTAAATCAAAACAAAATCTTGGGCGATAAAAAGTTTCGCATCTCATTTCACGATCACTATCGTATTTCGACATGGTCGTGAGAAACCTGGCCCAGTACGCATTCGAGTAAAGAATATAATGTTCGTGGCCACAGCAAACATTGTTAAAAAACCTCTTTATGATGCTCTTGCACAACAACAACGCACGTGCTTATCGTATGTATCGACAATGTATGTGCGAAGTGTGTGTTTAATCATTCGAATATGTTCATTTCATACAAACTGCAGTTGGATAATACAAAAAGTATAATTAATTCTGATTGTTACACAGTTGAACATAATATTAGCTAAGGAATAGCTAGTAAACTGTAGGTTCTTTAATGATTCTGAAACTTTTAAAATTAATTGTATTTAATGGACTAGAATCGTAACAAATTCATAGTTTGTTTATAAGAAAGTATTTAGATAAATTAGTAAAATCCACTTACTCAATACCAAACTCATTTATTCAGTTAAGGCCCTGTTAAGGCACTTATGAATGTCGATAGTTACAATTTGTAAAATTGTAACTATATATATACTTAGACTCTACCACCAGTTCGGAATACACTTAAACTGAGAAGACTCCGGCAAGAAAACATTTAAGCTGAGAATAAGACTGAAGATAGTATATATTTATCCAATGACTTCCTTTAATTGTAATGTTTGGATTTATTAATGAATATAAGTAACAATATTTACAATTATTTACAAATTATAATGAGAAAATCGACAAGTAAATAAAGTACTAAAAAACAATATTTTTTTGGAAAAACTTAAATAATATTGAAATATTCCTTTCATTTATATTTTAAAACAACCATTGCGAATCGCTCTCCATTATGAGTATGTGAGTAAGTCAATACAGATTAAACAAATGAAGACATAACCACATAGTACCAATCCTCACAAAACCGTGTCTAATTAACCTCAATAACTATGTCAAATTAACTAACTGTTATTAAATAAACAAATATACATACGGCAAAAACCATCAATAGTTCTACAATTGTGTAGATCTTCGACCTTCAAAGCACTTTGTCACTGTTTGGATCTCGTTTCTACATAAGATGTTGTTTGATTTCAACTGATGGTCTAATACTCAAGCAGGCTGAACAAGGTATTCTAATTTTAAGACGTAAGTGCTAGTATGTTTTTTACTACAGTAACAGCCTTTGTAAGCTTTTCTAACGAGAAGTATATTGAGACTTATAAAATCAATAGATTACGATAACAAGCACAATTTAAATACTTCAAATATCTTGACAATCACTTTAAATGCTTTTTTACTCATCAATGTTTTTCGCACTTTATGAAACATCCTAAGTAGAGCAATAACATATACCTAATTAAATACAATTAGGTACATCAGAAGGGCAAATATTTGTAAATAACATATTTTTATGAGAAATAATATAAAAACAATTTTCACCTCTAAAATAAGTCGACGCACATGTTACTCACAGCGTGAAATGAATTGTTTCTCGCGTGACGAATTATTTTATGAATAGGTCGCGGATAGCAGGCGTGAATGGCAGTCCACTGATGACGGCGGCATCGCTTCTGACCTTGACCATCGTCAGCGTCGGTACCGGCTACCGTATTTATTCAAGCATAACATCACTTAGTATTTACAAGTAGCTCTAAATTTTTCTACTTAACACTAGCTATGGTAAGTAACGTGACAAATCTGAATGTGATCTATTTAAAACAATTTATATTAAATGGAAAGTCCATCCTGACGGTAGTGAAGATTCTGCATTTTGCTACTACGTAAAGTAGAACGTAATTTTCCTGTTCTGAATTCGGTTGTTTTTTTTTTGTTCTTCTTCTTCTTCCCCCTTGCTTCATCCCATTATTTGGGGTCGGCTCTCCTCGTTCTGATGCGCCAGGATGGTCTGTGCTGGGTTGTCAGTTTGGACAGTTGGGCTTGTTCCAAGTCGCGGGCTACTGTAGACCACAATGTGGATTGGTAATTTTTTGTTTTTTCCTTCACGCATTTTGTTTAACAACCGAATTTAATCATTCGTTTTGCGTTGGGTTCAATATATATAGGTGGTCCCATTTAATTACAAGTTAATTGTGAGTAATACAGGTAAAATGTTTTTTTTTTCTTTGAAATAGAGGCCTATGATAGGCTAAATCAAAAAAGACATTTAAAAGGGCCAATATTTACTGAACTAATGTCTAAGCTAACATAGGTACATGAAAATAATCAAATAGACGAATCACTTTGTTAAAAACGTAAGTCAAGTACGTACCTCAGTTACTAAGTACAGTCCTCTGTAGGAATATTGATAGCAAACAACCACTTCACAAATATCAAATTAAGAAATAACATAACCACAATACACTCAATGTCGCTAACATTTCCGAATGAGCAGACACCTCATAACAGTTTACGAAATGAATAGAAAGTCTGTGTTAATAATGTTTGCATGTGTGATTTCCGTGTAAGTAAGTGCGTGTGTGATATTGATATGATAGCACGTCATTATGGGTAGAAACACATGAATACCTGCTCATCATACCTTCTTTCGACGAAATAAACTAGGGTAACTATGCTCGCGGTATATATTGAAATATTAAACGACTTCCCTTGAGAAACTGAGTCGTGGTAACTGGGAAAACCCCATCGAAATCTAAGCAGTCAGCAGCTAACCGATAGATAGGCAAAGATATTTTTCCTCGAGGTCCGCACTTTTTTATAGTTTTGTTTTTAATTGTTTGACAAAGAAATCTAGCTTTTATAATAATGTAAGATAAAGGAAGACAAATAAGAAATGAGCTTATGCCTTTATCAACATAGTTTTGACTGCATGTGAACATGTAAATTCGACTGTATGAAAATACTGCGACACCTCTTTTCTTGTCTTGACATTTGCTTAATATAAACGTTCACGATCATATTTATAATGAAATATAATTTCCATTAATCCCATAAAGGTATAGAGAGCGAAAACAGAAATGATTTTCTATTTATAATCGGATTCATTTGACGATTAAAATTAAATGAATTATTATTATAATATATAATATACGAGTATTTAGAGACAAAATACTTTTTATATATGTACGTACTGTAATTATAAGAACTTAGTAATTGGGAGTGAAGACCTATTTTCACTAGGTACGTACTAATATAATATTTATTTGTTTGCACGAAAATCAGAAAAAGTAACAATGCTGAATATAATATCCTTATAAATATATTATAATATACATAATATTTAATTAACTCATTTGTCGCGATTGAAATGCGATCTATACTTATACAACAAAATAGAATTCCAGGAATTGTTATTCAACATATTGAAACATAAGGCACTCAAAGTCGCTGATATTTTCTCTATTTTTGGATACAAATACACCCTATTAGGTAACTACAGTTTTAAGTATAAGCAGTTCAATTTTAATTCACATAAGTAGGTAATAACAATGCACGCCATACTACACAATTCGTTTCAACACTAGTAAAAACCAATAAGGTTTAGATTGCATCTGATTAACTAACACTGAAGTGATTAGGCGATCCGTAACACCACCAGTAGAGCCATTTTAAGGACTAAGGTCCCCCAGTACTGGGATACTAATGATAGTTATTTTTAGGAGTGACTAACATCCCCAATCTACTAAAAATTGTATGGACTCGTTACATTGATTAACTTAGTTCAAGAATGCCTAATTCTTCTTCTATCCTGATTTTTATTAGAAGTTGGTAGTTAGTTAGTTTTTGGTAATGAAACTCAAAGTTATGAAAATAAAAGTTAGTGATGGAGAAGATGGCTCTTCAAGCCAATAAATAGGAGTAAAATTTATCTTTAGTTGCTCGTTTCTCATTATATATAGATAGATGTAAATATAATAACTATGCATTTTTATTGTCCATTATTGGCTAACAAACGTCATTGAACATGACGTAACAGATAGTAACCAAAGTAAAGCCTATTTTAGAAAATATGAACAAGTATTAACTTCTTCAGCTGATGAAACAAACATCGCACACACATGTGTAAACTACATTATAATTAAGTTCAGGTTAGATAATTGGGAACTATACATACACTGGGCGCACACATTGACAGGTATAGTTTGTACAATAAAAGGTAAACATATTTATGACATGAAGGTCACGGGATCGCGGTACGAGTATCTATAAATACTTATTATTTATATGTAGTAAAGCATAGTGAACGGAAGGTAATGATTATATTATGATTGATTAATATAGTTTTTTTTATGTTACCAGCCAATATTTTGATTGCATAAATTGTCTAGAAACCATTTTGTTATATTTTAATGCTCAATTAAAAACTGGTTAAATCTCTGACATGATTGTTGATAATTGATAAAATTATGTCTCTAATTAAACACGATCATTGTTTTTTACTATTTTAAATTATTTCTATAAAAAATATAAACTATTCGTTACACAATAAGGACTAATAATAAAGCTGAAGAGATTTTTTGTTTGTTTGAACGCGCTAATCTCTGGAGTTGCTGGTCCGATTCTAAAAATACTTACACTAATAGGAAGCTACATTATCCCCAAAGGTTTATAGGCTACTTTTTATCCCGGGAACCGGAGTGGAACCGCGGGGAACAGTTAGTATAATATAAAAATAATTAAGTATAGTGTTGATACAAGATTGACGTGTACGATCTACTAGAAATTGGTCAGACGTTGATAAATCAACCAAAATTACGTCAATAAAAGTTTAATAAATTGAAAAATTCTGAGTAGACATGGTATTTCCACTGTAAGTATTCATTGTATATTATTATGAACTACGTCACACACAAGCCTACTTACCTGACGTAATTTGTATCAAACAAACTGGCCAAATAATCACATATTGCGGATATTTAATTACCCATTCAATTATTACCTATATTATGAAAAAAAATTGAGGCAGTGGAGATAATTAAATATTCATAAAGTTCTCGTAAAAAGTTGCGTCAAGATCTTGACGCAAAGTTAGTCTAGTCTAACGTAAACTTTCTAGACTAGTTTTGCAATAATATAGTCCTCGGATCATCGGGTAACATTGTATCATACGGAAACATAGACAGGCGTAACGTAACAAGAACACATATGCCAACGTAATCTGCGCACGCGACGTTACGCTTCGGAATTCACTGAAGTGTCGCAAAAAAAACAAATTGAAATTATCAACATTTACAAAATAAGTAACAAACAAAAAGATGTGATGTTAGAAATGGTATAGAAACATAATAACAGATTTGATTTTAACACGTAATAGGAAATAATAGAATCATAGCGTTCACACGTTTTCACCCATGCGTATCATGTATCAAACAGTAAGTTATAATGTTTACATTAACGTTTATTTATGTAGCCTTTAATATTACGACACGTAAACATTGCCGCCTGTGAACTAAAATTACATGGCGAGAATGCTGAATGTGGAAAATGAAGAACTGAGCACGCAATGTTATAGAGATTTTAAGATTATGTCGAGCTCTTCATCTCCATAGACTAAAATATCTCTCATATATATCAATGTCTTCATCAACATTTAGGTATTTGAGATCACTACCTACTGACTGAAAAGACCACTATCCTACTGACTTAATGACTTTGAAAAGTCTCGCATCTTGTAGTGTGACCACAAATAAGTAATAATGTGGTCGAGTAAGATAAGCACACCATTTATTTTGAAATGTCGTTTAGCTAAATTGTAGCTAAGTAAGCCTGTGCTATACCTACTGCATATTAGAATCAAGTGACCGCGTGACTGTATGCGATATCCAAATCTTTATCGCAGGATGATCTATTTTTATCAATTTGTAAATACGCGATACTAAAAAAAAGTATTTGTTGCATAGAATTATTACTGTTAGATATTACTGCCGTCCAGTTGACCGTGACCACAAAATTCGTGTCAAATCTGGCTCAACGAAATATTCGCTTTCTTTTTACCATTTGCGATATTGTGTAACAAAGAAATATCGAGCCTATTGCAAATTGATTAAATAATAAAATAATACAACAATGTAGTAATCATAATTTATTAACGAAAAGGGTCTTGCAATACAGTTTGATTTAAACAGAAACTATAATATAAAGTTACATGTAGGTAGATACGTAGGTACCTTTTTTATGTATGATTTTAATTGAGGTGCTAATATTATTCTCATTGTCATATTATTATTATTGAAAAAGACCCGAAATTCAAATGTCTGACTACTAACAAAAAAAAAGTATCTCAGTGGTTGTGACGAAGGTCGCAGGTTTAAATCATGTTTAAGCTAGAAGCCATAGCACGGTGGTAGAGTACTTTGTGGTATCCGCCGGGTTGGCTAGAAAAAAAAAGATGTTCCTTAAGTTGAAAGTCTGTAGCCAAGCATCTACCTGATGCATTGAAAGCCAGTCCCTTTTAAACTTTATGTGCTTACCACCTTCGGCTACAACATCCCTGACCACTGTGTGATTGTGGTCAAACACCCATGCCTATACCTACACACATATAAAAAAAGTATGTAAACCTTACATAATAATTATAAGGCTCAAAATGGGATATAAGCAGATAACCAGTGAAAAGGATTCCTACCTCCACAAATCATAATAAATACAAGAACGTGCAAGAAATAAAGTTAATGTTTGTAATAAATAAGCCTGCATAACTTTGCATACATTTTAAAGGTTACAGCAAACTGGCCACGTAACTACATGCGCATAGTAGGTGAAGCGTTAAGTGCTATTTAGTAATTAAACATACACTACACATAACTAGACCTTTGAAGCAAGCAAGCAAGCAAGAAAGCAAGAATATTTTTTTTATGTTTTATTATATATTGCAGAAGAAATTATATTTACTACTCTTTAAACACGACTATAATTTATTATGCGATATGCTAAAATGAGATAAGACCTGCTCGAATCCAACATAACAATTTAATGTAAACTTAAATACAATACTAATCGTTTATATTGCATTACCAATCAAATACATTTCAATAGATAGATAATGATTTATTGTTACACCACTGTGATTTAAGAAAAAGTATAAACGAAATAACAATAAGTGTTACAATTGGTAGCCTTATCACTAAGTGATCTCTACCAACCCCAAAAACAGGCAAGATACAGGGTAGGGAATACTTCCGACGAAAATTAGTACTGTATTTTTTTTTAATGTAAAGACATTATATGTATGTCATTTCATTCAATTTCAATAATGGTAACGAAAACTTAAGGTAACGTAATCACGGAAATTTCGACGAAAATTAAGATTGATTTCAAAATAAAACATTAAGTAAAACTTTTCATAAGAGCAATTTAAATAGAAGTATAAACATAATAGCAAATAGGTTTCAAAAGAACCATCTTTACAGAACAAATAACTATGGTTATTGGATTTCAAGCCCACATAACGACCTCAGATAAACTCAGAGTACCTATAGAAGCGCGTGGGGTTCACCTTGAGAACACATTATTATGAACACATAATAGCAAGCAATCTCATAAAACTGCAAAACCTTGTAATTACGTGTACTAATCTTGACAAACTGGCATGGACGAGTGTAGACGCTGGTAAGGTAAGCTGTTCATAACATAACTTGAGACTCAACGATTCAAGTCTTGAGTGGTTTCCTTGCACCTTCCTTTACATAAATAGATCATTATGATGAGACATCGATAACTATTTCCGATTGGTTAACAGTGTATTATTTGCACCGAAATTTTAGGCCCACAGACAATATTAGTACCGAGATCAAATACAACATAATTGTGACAGAAATAATAGATGATAATTCGCAGCTCTATTCTACTAAGAGGAACTGTCAGGGAAAATGTTTTGAAGGCTGAATCTCAAATTTTTAAATCACTGGTAATTATGACGTATAGAGTCCTCATAATAATGAAAACAAAATCCATCGAGTACCCCTTTCTTTTACCATAGTACAAGTAACTCTCTCTCCATGGAAAGTCAACTCTCTATTTATAATTACCTGATAGTACAAATATTCGTCACGTGTAAGTAAATAAGTTTTTTTATTTTAAAATTATATACGATCTATATCTAATACTACAAAAGTATTTACAAAAGATATCGATTTGTTACTGGTGGCTGTAACATCTTTGCAAATTTAATCCAAAATAAAAAAAAAATTGAAGATATAAAAAAAAAACAAGCATTCCGTTGAAAATAGCCTTTAAAATTCAATAGTAGCTACTTTTATATTACATTGGCATCAACTGTCCACCACATTATGGCCTGTCATGCGTCACTAAGTGGACAATCACAGTAGGGGGGCCTAATTGCACCATAGACACCACAATTTTCTCGAAGGAAGTAGAACATGAAAAAATACTCGGGTTCGTGCATACAGCCTCGTTATTAACTGCGGTTTGTCATTTAACACAGACACAGTTAGTAATTTGTCCGGTAAGGTTGCTGCAGCCATCAGAGGCTACCAACTTAGTTTAGTAATTAAAAAAAAACCTTCAGTTTTCGTTATACGTTCACCGTTCACCTTTTCTATTTCCTATGTAATTTATGAAAAGGTTACATCTTCATGTTTCAGCTGAAACTATTTTAAGAACTAGTTTTATGTGACCATTGCGAAATATTTTTTAAATGGTGGTAGAGTCAAACCGGAGGTATTGTATCTTCCGACGTTCACCAGGTTCATCAGTTCAATAAAAGAGCTTTGAATCTTTAATCAAGTAAGAATTTCTTGCTTAGATGCTATCAGTTTTAAGTAGGAGTTCTATTTACAAACTATCTTTCCCCCTAACCGAGTGTTTTATTTTGATTAATGATGATGGTGTTCTTTTTACCCTCAAAGTTCTGATATTCAACCTTTTCAAATTTGTCGTTTGTTGCCATGTGCAAGCTAAACATTCTGATTTAGGTACACTACGTTACTTGCGTCTACAGCCGTTATTCCCCGCAGGGAGTCTAGGCCACGGGTCTAGGTAATGAAACAATTATTATATTAAAACTCAGTTCCAATTGTTTTTCCCCTCCTCTATGAGTACACTATAGACATATTTATCCACAGACTAATACAAAATAGACGCGTAAGGGTCGGTTGCTCGTACATTTTAGTTAAAGTTAATTTAACTATATTACCATGCTTTGCTCCACGGCTTAGGTAGAGTCACATTGACGATGACCGATCTCCCTCGGTTGCTTAAGGTTACGGTTAAAATTTTAGTTAAAGTGACACGACCAACCCAGTTTGCATTCTTTCGGCGGTAAAAGTTAACTAAAACCGTAACCTAACTATAACCTTATGACTGCGCTTTATGCAACCGAACCTAAATGTTGTTGTTACCACTCAATTATGCAATAATTATCTTCCATTTTCGAATTAACGCGAATCGGTCCTTTTCTTTGTGATTATAACGTTTTGTTATCATCTAAAGCCCAATGTTTAACTCTCGAAGCTCAACATACAAATTGTACAACTACAGAAATGGATCCTTGATATTATTGTTTATTTATTGCCTATACTATTCCAAACGATTAGAGGGCTGATTGAGTCAAGGATTAAAGTTGTTCTTTAGGTCACCATAACTAAATTCAACAATAAAAAAAAACAATTTACAAACCATGACTTCTCTATGCAATTTTTATGTTTTAAGCGTGAGCGTGATAATGTACTACAACATAGACCCCATAAAAGAATTAACAAAAATGTTGGCCTTTGCTGAACTTTGAGCATTTCAAAATGAAAAATTATACGACTTCAACTTAAAAGTTCAACTAATGAAACTATACAATATTTACAAATATAGAAACTACATATAAAAGTTCAACTTAGGTAGGTATAAGCCAAACGAATTTGTGTGACATTTTACTACGGAAACATCTTTGCAATCATTCAAATAACACCTTATAAAATGTCAAATCACTATCGAAGACAAATAAATATATGATAATTACATAAACTCGACTAATATATCAGAAACAAATGTAGAGTCAACGTGTAAATGACCATATTCTCTGCAAGCACTTGCTAGTAATAAATATAATGTTGATATATAAATAAACATAAAAAAATACGCTTTTGCCCTAGGTAATCGATAACACTGAAGCATAACTAAGAAAATTCTGAATAATTAGAACAATCAATTCGAATCGAGCGCTCATGAAATTGCCAGTAATGCAACAATTTGTAAACAGCAGGCCGTTGTTTATAACTACTACTCACAGCCATTGTAACCAGCTTTATGCTTTTGATTACGCAACGGCATACGCTGAAACAAGCGAGCTAGCTTATAAACTAAAATCAATTATTCTTATCGAATGATTCGTCTCAGTAGTAGCAATTTCAATTGCAATCCTACGGAAAAATAATGACAAATTTTTCACGTCTTTGTTTGTTGTTATAAATCTTATGTTGCTGACGTGGTGATTACTTATACAGAAACCCAGAGCAGCGGGATAGCACATATACTTAATATACTATAATGGGATTTATGTGAAATATAAGATGTAATTAATAATTATTTATTAGACCATATAATAAAGTTAAACTTATATAACTTTAAGGATCATCAACATCATAAAGATTAATCAGATCAGACGTATAATTCTCACAATCGGTAAACTTAGATTCTGCTCATAATGCCCCGTAACGACATATTATTATGAACAAAAACGTATGTTCCTACATGTACATACAATATTAGGTTGTTAAGTAAATCGATTTTTTGGATGAACTTTTCATTTCACAAAATTTCATATAATCTGTGGTTTTAATTAATAAAGATAAGATAGATAGAGATCAGTTAAAACATTACAGAATCAAAATCGAGACAGCAAACATCCACACGATTAAGTATATGATGTTAGATACAAAAAACACCGAACATAAACTTAACATATCAACCGCCGAAAATATGGCAAGAATGCAAAACCACATCCTGTAAAGTTGGTAATTTTAAATAACCTTGGTGGGTATATATACAACATCCGTATAAGTAAAGACTTGCAACTAAAAAGTCAAACAGAGGACTTTCACAATTCGCCGCAACACCCGATCTTTCGCCTTCCGCACCACAGGTCAGAGGAGCTAACTTCACGACATTAGCAGCTTCAAAACTGAATTGAATAAAAAAATGGTAAATCAGTAATTAAATAATGGTAGTAAATAGATTACGAGTTCGACCTTCTGGCGTCAATATTAAGATATTTTTATAAATATAATGATAATAATAGAGGGAACGCTGCCAGCCTTCTGGGAACTTTGCCGTTGATCGGCAGCCTCTAGGATTTTTATATGCAGTTTGTATATTTATAGTAAATAATTGTAAATAATAATGATATAATAATCGTGTGTGAAGAAATATCCCAGGATATTATAATAATGAATGTCTAAGATATTTTTATAAATATCATCGAACATTTTTGTTTTTAATGGGTTCCTCTTCTCGGCTCTTACAAAGTCTGTTTTAAGACAGAATCGTATAAGTATTCATCCAATCAATACGCTAATAAAATGCAACTTATTATTTATCTTTGATATTTTAAATCGTTAAAATGCATTAAAAAGTGAATGGCACGAAATAGTCGTCATTTGGACGTAGGTAGGTACTATTAGCATATCAAAAAGTCAATTGCTACATAGGTGCAGCCAACGATATTTTAGGTAGCTCTATATCTATTATACACATCTAAAGCCATCCGAAGATACCTACCTGAAATCACAACGATAACAACAGTCCAACTTGAAGGACCTTTCTTATTAGGTTTAACACCTAAGTAAGCATTCAATATTTAATCTAGTTATTTCGGTCATATTTTTATTATCTTAGTCAACATGCCAAGTGATTCATAATGCAAAAAAAAAAACTAAGTTCGTTAAACCAGTTTGTCAACGTGATTGTAATCTGATTACTGTGCCTATACGTATACCAAAAAAAAATAGTTATTGAGAGACAATGTAGAGAAACACAATCGATACTGGATGCAGGAGGCTCGGACTTTTTTTTTAAATTAAGGTGAAATGCAGTCAGATAGTCCATCTAATAGTAAATATGCCACGTCTCCTATTGATATTCGAATACCATGTTTTACCTATCTTTATAAAATCTAAGGCTCTCAAAACTGGTAGCTTATTAACAAAGTATACCGTGTTACCATTGAGTTATGGAAATGTACACACACAAAAAAATCAAATCAAAATCATTTGAAATCTGCTCTGCTCACGCTGTGGTTTGGTTTTTAGGTGATAACCATTGTAGGCACGTATTATAAGTTGTTGATTGCGTTTTTGGCACCGATAAATAATAGATTTATCATGGAAACGAGTAATCTAATTTCGATGGGATTTTCACAGGAATGTTCAGTATTTACTTAGGTATAGTTTAATGAATCCCCATTAAAATCGGATCAGCTTTTGCTGTGATTAGCGTACTAATAAAAGGTGTAAGCACAATCTCGGCCGCACTGTAGTTTACATATATTAGTTAAAATTATATTTTTTTGTCGTTTCCATAATGTATTCAGCAATCAAATACAAAACTACATAGCCTAGATAAGTTTTATTGTTTTCACGCGTGTGAGACAGCCAGTGTTTGCTGTTTGTAAGTAATCATTGAGCAATCATCGGGGCCAGACCTTTCTTAATCTATACCCAAGTCTTTTCAAGTGGTGAAATAAGAATGTATGAAATAATTGACTCTAATACATTCAGGTTTTAAGATACCGATCTTAACGGTTAATTTAGCTCTGGCTGAAGTATTTTGAAAGCACATTGACATTTTATGAGTTGCATCTGTTTAGGTAATCTTGCTGACATAGTTAAGCTGGCGTTAAAAGCTTTCTAACTTATAACAATCCCTTTATTAATACCTATATAAATAAAAACAATCCTACTAATAGGTAGGTATAAATGCGAAATTTTGTGAGTATGGATGGATGTATGGACGTCTGTTTTTGGATGTAACATAGCACATAGATAGATTATAGCCTTGAATAATATATAGGCTACTTTCTATCCCGGTAAATAAGATCCCTCGGGAACGTGAGTGAAACACACTAGAAAATAGGTGATGATCTTCAAACGGCTGAGCGAATTTTCTTGAAACATAGCTATTAATACTCTCGAACGAAACAAACAAAAAACGGTTCATCCGTCAAGGAGCTATGACAGACACACAGATACACAGACACATAGATTGACGGGCCAGTTGGCGTAGTTGGTTAAGACGCCACCTATCGCGCCGCTGGTCGTGGGTCCGATTCCCATCCAGGACAAACATTTGTGTGCATGAACATGTGTGTTTGTCCTGAGTCTGGGTGCGATCAGATAACCGTGTGTGAAGAATGTCCGAGGATATTTATTTTTATTTTATTTTTTACACACTACGAAACTTAAAACAATCCTCTTTTAAAATTAAGGTTAAAAGTGTAACTTATTATTAACAATTATTCAATTACTCAATATTGTTCTTATTATGTACGTAGTATATTACAAGACATTACTCTTTAATCAGCTGCTTAGAACACAAAACAATGTGTGACTATGTCGCAGGTCAATTTTAAAATTCGCACGATTATAAACGGCCAGATTGACAATATATTGTACTATTTCATAAAACATAAAGTATAAGTTCGTATTTATTCTGGGAGATGCTACTAACCAAATATTGATTAACAACATGGCGGTGCATACTGAAAGTGAACTTCAAAGTAGATAATTAAAAATAAACACTGTTGTATCTTTTAAACCGAAATATAACAATTTATCTAATTAGTATATATCTATGTTACTTTTCATCTCAAGGTGAATTAACGTGAAGGTGCATAGGAATGTTATGTTGGCCAAAAAAAATGATTTATGACAATATCACCTTAAAAACCGCCCACACTTTTTCACGATTTAATCTTCTAATCTAAATACATATAAAAGGAAAACATTACTGACTAACAGATCTATTTATTAACGTACCTACAGCTCTATCCATTGGACAAATCGAACGGAAATTTGGAATACAGGCAATTATACAATTATGACATAGACATCCTAAAAAAAGATTTAAAAGAATTCAACCCCAAAGTATCGCGAGTAAAATAAAGGATCGCGGGTAAAACCACGGCCACAAAACTATATAGTAGTGTAGTAACTAGAGATTTGTAAAAAAAAACAATATCAAATAATAGTACTGCGACATTAGCTTTAACTCATATAATACTACTATTTACTTATTAGGTACATTATATTGAGTGAATATAAAGCATGTTTTTATTTAATTTTCACGGTGGCAGGATACGTTTAGTACCTACCTCCTGGGTACTATTAATGTATTCTGTTGAAAATAAACTTAAAAAACGTTTCGGCCACATAATCATTTACTGTAGTGAGATTGTGACCCAAGCCTATCTATAAGAATACTAAAATTGTATTAGAAGATCCACACTAAACCTTCCCACAGAATTTTAACATATGAGCATTGTTCAAAAGAGCAATAACGTGAAATACTATCGGCTCTACTTTTGGCGACTCACGTGCGCGCGCAGTTACCTTTTATTCTTTAAATAGTTTCCGTCCCGCGGTTTCACTCGCATTCCCGAGGGATATACAGTTTTATCGGTATAAAACATATTCTAAATACTAATCCAGGGTATGAATTATCTATGTCCCAAGTTTCATCCAAATTCGTTAAGTCGCTGATGCTAATTAAGCGAGTTTATGTATAGCTACAAACTTCAAAGATAAAACAGTTCCAGGAAAAATATATTTGATATTCCTACATCTGATGTTACCTAGTTACCAAATGTTTGAAGGTATTTTTGTATATGTTTAGTACCTATCAATAAACGTAATTGGTATGCCTAATGGTTCTTCTTTATAATGATGTAGTAAACGAAAATTCCTACTCTTGAAGGTTGAAACATATTATGAGTTTCCTTTCAATCAAAATCGTTCCACCCACAATTTTGAAGTCGGTTAATAAAAATAGCGAACTTTTCCGTGAAAACCCCATCAATATCAGAATCCCTTTTTTATCACTTTTTCTTAGTTGAAAGAAAGTGTGTTTATATCCAGTTTTTCTTAGTTTAAGAAAAAATGGATATAAAACATCCCAGGTAAAAAATATTAATACTTTTATTATGTAGGCAGTTGCTCTATATATTAATAATACCTACCGTTTTTTATGCACGCATTTATTATATTCATGTCGAGAACTAAGTAGTTCAAACTAAAATATACCTATACATAATTTTCCATCTTTTTCCTTGTGTATTATGCGCAAAATACACAGGGAAAAATTATTGAATAACTTGTTTTTAGGGTTTAACTTTTTTTTGGGGTCAAATGAAATAACGGAATCACTAATAAGGTCAATCTTAATGTAATTAAAATTTAAATTATTTAATGTTCTTTTAATAGGTAGGTACTTTTAACCGACATCGACATCAAAAAATACAAAAAATAATTTGGTTATGAATATAGTTTCTGAATTCGTTTAGGTAAATTAATGCATTATAATAAAATTAATACGTAGATATATTCGAGTATAGGTACCTGCAGCAAACATTTACTGATTTTGTTGATGGATAGATAATTTTCCTTTGGCCTCCCAAACAGAGCCCATACGTAATTTTGCTATATTGACAGTGGACTGGAATTCCTCAAAGGTCAATAGTACGAATATCAATTTATAACACAATATTAATAGTTAATAATACATCATAGGTATAGGTACGTTCTGGGTCAGTTACAAATCTTGAATGACGATAACATTAAAGAAACAAAATATTTAACAAAAATAAGTTGCATTTTTGTACTACAAAGGTAGTAAACAGACATACCGCCCGTTTGATGGTAAGTAAGCGGTTACCGCAGCCTATAGAGGCTTGCAACACTAGGGATATCCGAAATAAATCTGATCACATCGTTAATTAGGAATCCCATTCATAAAAATAATGATGCAAGTAACTACACGGCACGGCACAGTTTAAAGGTAGGTTGTAAAAAGGTTATATTTTACAGTCCGTTTGTCAGCCTAAATAGGTTGCTAAAGTTTTGTTTAGATATTAGGTTATACGTACGAACATAATATAAATGTGTGTATTTGTTATTTAAAAGTATAGGTAGCATATAACTTAAAACATATTCTTATTTGTTTAAGTAAGTATTGAGGCATGTAGGTAATTTAGCACAACAAAAGTAACGGTTATCTGGGAAGGCCCTTATAAAAGAAATTGCTTTTCATTATTAGTAGATACCTACCAGGTTGTGGTGACAACCGCAACGTTTCCTTGTCTTAACGCCTCACTTGAGAGCACAACTAATACTGCATACTGCTACAATAAAATGCTTCAAAAATTTGACAGACACATAATGCAAACGTGACATTTTCAACTAATAAATACATATTTTTTTACATAGACATACCTGCAATAGGTGGCCGGCCGGCTGCAAAACGAGCGCTAACAACGATGTTTCCTAATCAAAACAAATGACAGCTGAGTGAATCGTCCGATTTAGCGATGAGATAAAAAAGTTCTAACTATATACAGTCAATGTTTTAATTCAGAACGCAACACTTTCACAACAACAATACAAAATAATGACGAATTCGATATTTAAAAAGTTTTTCAGTTGACGTAAACGTTTACGCGGCTAACGAATGGAAAGGCGCGCGGTCCGTATAGCCTCGCTGTTATTACTGAGTCAAAACGTACGAGTTCCGTCGGACGGATCCAATCCAACTACGTTGAACGTAGTCGTATAATATAATACATAGATCCGTCAGGGGGCCGCTTATGATCCTTGCTCTAGGAAATGTAACGTAATTTTCTATGAAGCAAGGTCTAGAACGGAGACTATGGTACCGAGTTGTAACGGAAGTTGTAAATACATTCGAGACAAATTGTTATTCTCAATAGTTTGATAAGTATCGTATCAGTGACAATAAACGATAGAGTAACTAAAAATTACATTACATTACTTTAAAATGTTATGTGGATTAATCTCGGCATAGTTTATTTACGCGATACTACAATCGGTTACTAATTAATGAGTACCTACTTAACGGCAATTAGCATACGATTTGTCATTAGGACCAAATAAAAGAAAAAAAAAATCTTAGTTTTTTAACTAAGTATAGTCACATATCTCTAATTTAACTCATTTTTTACTAATCTCTTGCAACAAAGAATACCGATCATCATTTCTCGGATATCGTCACCGAAAGTCCTAGGGCCGATCCCACTAGGAAATGCCATCGGAACGTAGTCGTTTCTCATCATAGTCCTTCATGTTTTGCTTGCATTATACATACACGCAATATATTCATGGCTCATATTAATAACAGCTACTGTGTTTCCGTCTCTGTCGTAAAAGACGTCTAAATTACTCCAGATTTCTCCAAAAGGGCGGGGGGGGGGGGGGGGGTCTTGAGCACCCAGAGGTATCTGTGGTAGAGGTATTCACCCGGGACGGGCTATTTAGCGCCGCGCGTAGAGAGGATGTAAATACACGTTCTACCCTGTTCAGGGCAGATGGCGACCACCGTGGAGTTTTGGCCAATACGAGTCCAGCCATATATGAGGTATGAAAAGAAAAAAAAGTCCCAGAAAACGTTTCATCTAAACACACATACATAAATTCAAAAGAAAAATCCACAAAATAAACTTGCAGAGTTTCTTGCCAGAATCTTCTCAGTTCAAATGTATTACGAAACGGTGGTAGAGTCATTTGTAACCTGTTGAGTTTAGAGAAAACTAAACTGATGAACTAAACTAAACTGAATAAATGAGTTTTAAGTTTGAGTCGAGTTTGAGTTTGACCTTATTTGTTGTCAATATAGTACGTGATAGTCATATAGTTATAGCACATTACTCATGTGGTTATAGGCAGGTAGATATGTAGAGCCGGCTCGACTGCTATGCAGATCATAGAGAATTATACAATTTCCAAAATATCTGTAACTCACTTTCCACCCCGCAGTTTCATCCGCCATCCCCTATTAGGCAGGTATAGGTAGGTATAGCTGTAGTATGCCAAATTTCAGCCTGATCCGTCTAGTGGTTTGAGCTGTTAGATCACTCAGTCAGTCACGCGCTTTCTTTTAAGGGGGAGGCTTCGGTTGGAGCGCGAAATTCAAATTTTATTACATTTTTTGTAAATTGCAGCTCAGTTATAGGTCGTAAGTTATCAACATATTATTTGCGAGAAGAATGATAGTATATTTACTGATTAATAACAAAAGAAATTATCAAAATATTCCTCCAAGGTATATTAGTAACATTTTCATGAAATAGTCGTATATGTCCATTAAAAAAAATTGCATTTCGCGCTCCAACCGACGCCTCCACCTTAACATATTTAGATATGTGAGCCCAAAGAGAATATAAAGTCTTATGTGAGCCCGTCACACAGTTCCATAGTTATTATAATAAGTATAATTTATGAACACATGGATATATCTATAGATTCATCTGTAGAATCCATATCCTTGGGTCGCTAATTACAAAATGACGATTCATAGGCGCTTGAAATTGACGTAATAAATTAAATTAAGCGATATTCGTTAATAATTCAAACTGGGGACCATCATAATATTAAAATTATTGTGCTTACAAGCTAGGAATAAGTAGGCATATTGAAAATTTGTCGCACTGCACCTACAGGTGTTCCGACAGCTGCACTTCATTTATCATCACTGATCACGGTGGTTTCTACATAGTAAAAAAATACAAAACCGGACAAGTGCGAGTCTGACTCGCGCACCGAGGGTTCCATAATTTTCTTTATTACTTTATACGAGGATATAGTAATTTTTCACCGATTTTCTTAAATTTCTTCAAAACTATTTATTTTATAATTATAAAAAAAAAACATGGCAACGTGGCCCCTATGTTGAAAATTAATTTATTTACGTACCACGTCCGTGTTTGGGTCATCCGACTTACATATGTGTAGGCAAATTTCAACTCAATCGTTCCAGTAGTCGGAGCAAACTGGCTGTGACAGACGGACGGAGAGACACAGGAGTGATCATATAAGCCTATAACGGTTCCCATTTTCCCGGAGGTACGGAACCCTAAAAACAATAAACGACGATGCTCTACATATTTATACCTACATTGTTATCTTTCTCCCTGCAGTTTTACACGCGCTCCCGAGGGATCTTATATTTTCATGGGATAAAAGTATAAGTACTAAGTAGGTATGCATTATAAATTTAATTTAAGGTCCCGTCACTACGTTCCTGAGGCCTTTACCAGATATTTAGGTATGCTAAACTTCTAACTGTTGTAACTTCTTAATGGTGGTGTTCAGGCTCCTGAAAATTTATATTATAGGTAGGTACGGTATATATACCCGGGTTTCAACATCACTATCACTGAGCTACCATCGCCATATGGTAATAAGGCCTACCAGTAGAAAAAACCTAGCTAGAGAATATGTCACGGAGTTAAATTTGTGGTAAAAAGAAAACGTTTTCATGAAATAGTAGTATATACCACTAATATACCTTGGAGGAATATGTTGATGGTTTCGGTGAAATTCTCAGCCGGTGGTAGAGACTATTGTAAAGCTATTGACTTTCATAAATAAGTGCCCTAACAGGGCCTAAACTGAATATATAAGTTTGAGTTCACTGAGTTGCAATTAGCAAAAAACATAATAAAATTTAAATTTCGCGGCTAACCCGAAGCAAAGATGACGCATTGGCCTCCTGTGCCGAGTGATCTAAATTAAGTTGTAATCTTTTTGTGATTTTTACATACAAATAATAATAAAAAATGAGTATTTTTTTATTATGCACCTTCACACGTTCTTTTATCTACTACTAGCTGTTCCCCGCGGTTTCCCGCATCATGGCGAGGTTTTTTTGTTTCCTTCGCATATTAGTCGGTCAGTCGTTCTTTTTGTTACAACTGGCAATACTAAGATCGTTAAGTTGTCAGCATTGCAATCGCAATCATCCATCACCAATCACGAACAGCGCCATCTGTTGCAAATTATTTTTAATTTTATTGTATATACTATAAATTGTGTTATTTTGTGAATAGTAACAGTATAATATGACGTTTTTCGATATAAATAAATTTATATAAAATAAATCATCATTATTATTTTAAAAAATACATGCGAAACGTGCAAAATATAAGTTACGTTTCGCCTACGTTGTTATGTTGGTAGTACTGTGACCGTGACAAAACTTTCGTTCGTTCGTTGATGTGTGCGTTGAAAATGTGTGCTTTATTAACTTTTTGATCCAATATTTCAACAAAGAATGAGTTTTGAGTAATTAAGTTATAAATTTCTTTGTATTTTCACTCTTACTTGTTGTGTTTAATGATTAGATCAATGTAATCTCCTCGTACGGATCATTGAAGAAAATGTTATTGTGTGCTAAGTTTCATAATGGCGGCCCGTCGCGTCCCCCGCGCCTCCATTTCGATGACAGTCGAATTATGACAATGCCGATACGCAAAGTTTAGAAATGTTGTGTAGTTGTAAATAATATCGTGAAAGTTGTTAGTTTATAGTTTTATAAGGACTAAATATGAATCCGGAGCACCACAATATCAATACGGGTGGTGGCCAACCTCCTGGAAGTTCCGAGGTTCGTGTGTGAAATGAGTGTGAATAGTTTTTTTTCGGTCTTTTTTTTCTAATCAGGACATTCATGTGCTTGGTATTTGCAGTCTCAGAACCAGAGAGTGCAATCAGGGCAGCAACAGCAAAGTAATTTACCTCCCACTACATCTGCCACGGATTTACGAGTGAACTCGGCCGCTGTGAACGTCGCTTTGTCTAGCGTCGCAAAATATTGGGTGTTTACAAATTTATTCCCTGGACCCATACCTCAAGTTTCTGTTTATGGATTGCCTACAGGTGCAAGAATTGAAAATGGAAAACCTGTACAGGTAACTTAGATTTTGTAACTTACCATTAAATTATCACTTTAAAATAAATTGTAATCAAGTAGGTATGCCTCTTAATTTGAATTAATTAATTATATTGAATTTGCAACCAAATAGTTCATAGTCTAGATTTCATTTTCATCATAATATTTACATTAGTTTACATTGGAATGTGAAACACGAGAGAAAATAGTGATGAATATAAGCTCTAGTACATATTAAGGGACAGGTATTGAATTTATTCAAGTGAGAAACTAGTAAATTGAGTCAAATTGAACATTTATCACCAAGCACTTACTAGTGTATTCTGCATTTGACAGCTATTTCCATTCTAGGCATTGTATACTTACCTTCTTAGGCCACATCATCACTGACCGTAATGATACAGTAATCAAACATAGGCCTTTACATAGTAAAAAAAAACATTAGGTACCAGTGACCAACATAATAATAATCATTGTTAGGCTGAGCACATTCAATTGGTCTGATTTATGTAAATTATCAGTCATCTTAGGTCTGCTTTTATTCATGTTAGCCTTGATTACAGTTTACCATAGTAAGTATTGCTTTGAATAAAAAAGACACACAGAAGACTGAAGTGCTTCTAAATAAAAAAAAATATTCATGATTATGGCATTTTTAATGGTGTTGGAACTCATGCATGTGAGTTATTAGTCAGAGCCCATTCAGATTATGACTCTAAGAACACTTCTCTATTAATAGAAATATGCTTTATTTATCAGTGAAATTATCACATGATACAAAGTATGTTATGTATAATTGTATGCTATTTTCATAAAATAAAGTTATATTGCTAGTTATGTATTCAGAATTATTAACAAAAAGATACTCAATATACATAATTGTCTTAATTGCAAAACTAGCTGATTACAGCAATTATTTAAGCATTAATGGACTAACTGATTAATGTGAATGCATCATTGTGAAAGTATTCAAACTGTTAATAATTTATGTTATGTTCTTATCAAGCTGTAACTCTTTATTATATAATAATTCATTTAAAAAGAAATTGATAATAATTATGTGTTACATCTAGCAATTATTTTAAATTAAATTACAACCTGTCTATCCAACGATTTTTGCTATAAGCTGCTTCTCTTGTATAAGCATAATAAACACAAATTCCTCTAGACAAAATACCAACATCAAGTTATTTCAGGATCTCGGTCAAGCACATGCAAGTATACTCAATGGTGATCCAAACATAATACTTGGACATCATGGGGGACAGCCGCAGGTCACTGTGTCAGCTGGAGCTCAGCAGATACCGGTCTCACAAATCATTGCTACACAATCTGGTCAGACACATGGTAAGTTCCCCTTACCTTTCAATTTAACTTAGCTGAAAGATGTGTGTAATTAGATATTTTATTTATTTGGGCCTTGTATTGTTCAGGTTTTTATAGCTAAATATCTATATACTTATTGATATGGCTTAAGATTAATATACCTATATAATTATGTAGATTGGTGTTGAATTTATTATAATTAGAATTACTCAAGTCAAGAATTGTTTTTTCCTTTTTTTACCATGGTAGTTTTATTTGGCAGAAGGCTAACAATGTGGCTGCCACAATGTGTTGCTGTCCTGTTACAATAATTTACCTAGAAGACAAAGCTAATGACGTGGATGATGATTTATTTAATATTATAATATTTGTATCCAGAAGGGCTGGTAGCGCACAGCCAGCAGGAGCTCGGGCAGCAATCGGCGGGCGCGCAGGTGTCGGTGAGCGCGGGCCAGCCCACCCACCACCAGGTACCCAATAATCGGGTCGAATTTGTACAACACCATAACATTGATATGGTAAATCATGTGGTAACCCACTCCGTTTATTAGCAGGAATGCTAAAGATAATATGCTGACTATTGTGTAGATTATTGTTTTGATTACTTGTTATGTATTTGTAGTAGATATTGGCAGAATGGATCCAATTAGGTGTAACACTAGTTTTTTTATTTTCAAGTATTAAGAACCATACCTTAAATTTCAGTAATAATAATATGCATGATGGATGATAATTTACAACGTTACATGTTTACTAAAGATAAATAAACTAGAAATAAACTCTAGCATGTAGAATCAGACTTATCTTAATTTTCCTTTTCCTACTATTAATTGGCTATATTTTTAATGACTCTTAAAATAATTAAATTATACTTTATTGATTGTTATAGAAAAAACTTAAACAGTAAAATGCATGTTAGTAGGTATTGTAACTGTTGATTTGATTGTATTGCGCATGTTAATCCGCGGCGTACCTACCAATGGTAAAACAAAATAACAGTCTTGTAGTCATTGTAATATTATACCATTGTCACAGAACTAGAAGAATACATTTTTCTTAAATATATTTCGAACGCATACCGTATTGGCGTTCACTTATTGTATTAAACCTAGAGTCATATATTACAGTCGTCTTGTGCTCAACTCAAGGTTGTTTGCTCTTCAAAGCGAGACGTCAATACGCAGTGACGTTATTATACTTATTTCGGCGTGTGGCGTGAACGATTGTCTTATATATTTTTTTATCTTTAGGGTCATCACTCACAGCAGCATATTATGCAACAACAGCTGATGGCAGCAGCTCGTCCTGAACACGGAAATCAACAGGTTTGTAAAGATGACACTCATTGATTTTTTGAAGTGCTTCTGTATATTTCATTGTGCACATGTAAAATAAACATTACTGTATCACACGCTGCTTTATATTATCAACATGCGACAGGTCAGCGAGGTAAGATTGTCATGCTAGATATTATCAGTTCAACTTTGAAACGTACATACATATTTTCATGAATAAATGATTCATGATTTTGTTAAACATTCATGGCCAATATTGCTTGTTTACTTTAGTTTTATTTTGTGTGTTTAATTTGTAAAAAAAACTTGCCTGAGAAGTCATCAATTTAGAATTATGAGGGAGGATTAAACCAAGATGATGTGTGACTATTAACCAGTGTCCCTATTTATCATGTTCGAAGTTCTATACAAACAATAAAATGAATGTTGAATTAATCATCGAACAGGGTTTTACATGACAATGTATTTATACCCAACATTAAAGAAAGGAATGGTTTTATGAACGCAAATTTAGAGAATGATTGAAAAAAATTAAACTTATTTTAAAATTAATGAGTTATGTATTTATTATAAAAAACTTCAATGAATGATATAAACCACATCAAAATCTATTACGTAGTTGAAAATAACTTAGCGCACATACGAATTGAAATAGCGACTATTAGAATACTATTTAAAAACAAATATATCGGATATAAGCAACAAAATTAGCCATAACTGAGTGAGTATTCAAAATTGATTCTTAATTGTTTTGCACTAGACTATTTTGAATGAAAACATGTTTTACACCTATAGATAATTGTTTCGGAAAATCATCAATGTGGCCAACCCGCAAAAAAAACCTTTTCTTACAAAACATCTATCTTGTTTGGTCTAAATGTATGAAATGTTAGATTTTTTTTTAAGGTTGGTCCCATTGGAAAAGTTGAATCCCTGAAAATTAAATTTAAAAGTCACCCAATATAAATTTACCCTTGTATACTGACGTAAGTATAATTTATAGATTCAACTGACGGTAAGTGAAGATGGCATAGTGACAGTAGTGGAGCCGGGCGCCGGTAGCGGGAAGCTCGTGGATAAAGAAGACATGCACGACTCCATCAAAATGCCGACCGACCACACCCTTACCGTGCATCAGTTACAACAGATTGTTGGCCAACAGGTACAAACTACGTTTAACCAAAAACCAGCTTACCTCTACTGAGAATGCTTATCTACCTCCGACAATGTTAGACCGAGAGTCAATTCATACAAAGGGTCCACCAGACCGTCAGTGTACCGTTCATTTTTTTTTGCAATCTTGCGTTCGCGTTTGACAATTTTTTCGTGAAGTGTGTAATGGAAAACGTGATATTGGTATTTTACAAAAAAATATGTTAATGCTCAAACATTGCTCTTTATTGTGCGTAGGTAATCGACAGCGTAGTCCGCATAGAGCAAGCCACGGGTGAGCCAGCAAACATATTAGTAACACACAATCCAGACGGCACCACTTCCATCGAAGCAAGCGCAGGCGATCCGCTTCTGGTCAAGGACGAGAAGAACTCTAGTAAAATAGAAACTGCTCAGTTTGCTATACCTGCAGATATAAAGGACATGAAAGGGATTGATTTGAAGGTAAGCTGGCAAGTTATGACGTCATTATTTCAATGTACTCAATATTCTTGGACATCTTCACAAACGTCTATCTAATATGAAACTCACAAATGTTTGTCTTGGATTGGAATCAAATTCACCTGTGACGTAGTCTCCACAGCAAACAGTACGTAACACATATTTCATTTTAATTAAGATGTTTTATACAGAGTGTTGGAGCAATGGGCATGGAAGGAGCAGTAGTCAAGATATCGGCCGGAACTTCAGACCATGACCTTCATGCCATGTATAAAGTTAATGTGGAAGACTTATCACAACTACTGGCTTATCATGAAGTTTTTGGGAAACTCAACTCTGAAGGTCAACAACAGCAACCTAAGGTAAATATTTATAGTACATGGTTGAGATGAGATGTATTCAAAACGTATTTTGGGTTTTGTCATGCTAATCAACTTTGATTGTGGAACCAATTAAAAAAATCGCAAATTTTAGGTTAATATTTGGATAAAAGTTATGCTATTTCTGAGTTGGTCCAAAAGGTAAAGTATAATAATATCCATCCATTGTACTATTTTACTTGCATTCTTGTGTTTCGCAAATCATAAAACAAAAGTGAAGTGTTAAGTGGTAAACATTACTCCTTTCAACAGGTGATAGAAGTGGAAGTAGAAGCGGCAGGGACCAGTGCTGCTATGTCGGAAGCGGAATCCTCGCCCGGTCATCATTCGTGTGATATTTGTGGAAAAATATTCCAGTTCCGCTATCAACTTATTGTTCACAGGTAACTTATTTATATTTATTTAGGGCAGGGATACACAGACTTTTTGATTCTATGACAAATTATGGCTAATGTATGGCTGCATGAAATAAACCAAAAAAAAATGCATCAAACATTTTAAGAAATAGTACAAAAATATTATATTAGAAAGATGTTCTACATTGCCATGTTTCAAATTATCGGGCCTAAAGTATTTTTTTAGATCCACCAGACTACTTACATTATTTTTAGAATTTGACAAAATTGACAGCTATCTGTGCATCTCTGATTTAGAGCATGTTTATGTAAGAAACAAATATGTAACATGTTTTTTTTTTGTAGACGTTACCACGGCGAGAGTAAACCTTTCACGTGTCAAGTTTGCGGCTCTGCGTTCGCTAATCCAGTTGAACTGTCGAGACATGGGAAATGTCATCTTGGTAAGCATTAAGTACTATTTCTCTATATACGCGCTACAGATCAGACTATTTTTGATGAATGCTTTTTGTGCAAAATAGCTCCTATTACAAGCGCATAAGATGCCGCAGTGTTTACCTTGAATTGTCATCGGCCGTACATAATTTTTGCTGTATCAAAAGAAGCTAACGAATATTTTTTTATAATAGCTGGCGATCCCGCTGAACGGCACGCCAAGAGGTTGGCACAAGATAAACCCTACGCATGCACCACTTGCCATAAAACTTTCTCTCGCAAGGAACATTTGGACAACCATATCCGTAGTCACACTGGAGAAACGCCATACAGGTAATTTAGTCTGAAAAATGCATTCTTTCAAGGTATTATGCATTTCTAACATGTGATATATCACATACAATCTAGAATGTGTTTATAGCTCTGTCAGAGTGAGTGAAAGTGTCAATCAACATTTCGTGTGATTTATATCGCATAGATAAATAAAACACCGCACCAACCGTTCTGGATATCAAGATGACATTAAGATAAACATAGAACAAGAAATTCATGCTGATAACAATCATTGGATTAATTTGACAGGGGTAAATTTCTTACATACAATAGAATAATACGTATAGTGAGGCTAGATTAGTTGTAAACAACAGAATAAGCATCATTAAGAGGAGGCTATCTGTGTATGTCTCCGTCCCTTACTAAACTGGCGGTGACAAGCGAGACAGGAGAAACGTAATTTTGGTAAAAAATATGGTTTTATGATATTTATAAAGAAACTAAGCCTTTTTTAAAAAAAGTAAGAAAACTATTCCCTTTCTAATGGATTTCAGAATGTATGTTAATATTTTTCAAGTTATTTGGATGGCCCAAATAAGGGAAGAATGCATTCTTAGTTTTAAGAAAGGGTATATTTACGATTTTTTTCTGACGTTACTAATGAAAAATTCCTATTTAAAAAAAAACTATTCCCTGTCACATATTCTCTAGTTTCACATGATAATATTTTTTCCAAATATCTTGGAACAAAGAGTACAGAGAAAAACGCATTTTAGAATCATCATTTCACGTAAAGCATCGCCTTAATAAAGGAGCAGGTACAAAACCTACAATATATATACAATCTAAAATAAACTCAACGTCATAGGTCCAGGATCTAAATCCGATTATAGTAATCTCTGCTCAAGGCTTGTTATAATGCTTTGATTTATGTTCTGCAATATGAGTTTCAACGTGGCAATAAATATACAAAATCAACAGAGCTACGTAGAAAATATGTAGCATCAAATCAAAATATTTATTGTTTTACTGTAACATTCTTATTCGTCTATATTATTAATACAATGCAAAACATTATAAAAAGATTTTGTATGTTTCAACGCGATCTTAGTAAGTACGGGTCTGATTTGAAAAATCCTGTGTGTTTAGTAACCCGTTTATTTTGGAATCTTATATAACATTTCGCTAAACGCAGGTGAAACCGAAGTAAAGCTAGTTTTTTCAGACAAAATTGTTGGTAAGTTTACAATAGCCTATAGCTATATCCCGATAAGCTCTGATGATCTTAATCACGCGCAGCTGCTCTTTAAGCGAAAAACGCCTTCCTCATGAAAAGTTAAAGTTATCCAAATATAGTATACTGCTTGTAGATAAATAGAATGATTATAATATTTAAGTGTACCTTACTCAGATGTGAATTCTGCGCCAAGACGTTCACACGTAAAGAGCACATGGTGAACCACGTGCGAAAGCACACAGGCGAGACGCCCCATCGCTGCGACATTTGCAAGAAGAGCTTCACCAGAAAAGAGCATTTCATGAACCATGTTATGTGGCACACAGGTAAGCGAGCTAGTCCTTGTATTCTTATATTCCGATTTTTGTGGGAACGAAGCATTTCCTTTACTTTATTTAATAAAGAACCATTATATTATAATATACTGACTGGTACCTTTTATCAAAAACAATTAGTGTTATGGTGTGTGGTTTTGTGGGCGCACCCGTCCATTAAAGATACGAATTTATAACGTATTGCTTAAATCATAACGTTTGAAATAGCATAATGTGGGTGTTACAACGAAAAATGACCACGGATGTTTTATTGATGTAGCAACAAATATGTTTAAATTTTGATTGTAAAATGAGAACCCAATATTATTTACGTGCTTACAATTGGGTTGCAAATCGATTCTATTTTAAGTTTGCCCGAGTGTGCCATTGAATAACTTTAAAAAGTAATAAAATTATTGTATTCAAATATACAAATTATAATCCCAACCTAAATACCAATTTTCAAGACGTATGGGATATTGTAGCAGTTATTTAAAAGTATTAGAATTAATAATTGAACAGGTGTGCATAAAATTACATCATGCTATGCCCTATTGAAAAACGAACAATACGTCGATAAGGCCTTCATTATGCATGTGATTATTAACTCAAACAATAAAGTAAGAGATTTCTTCTGCATGATTTTTACTTACAACCTACTCTATTGTTTAAAATGTAAATCATATTATATATTCTATGGTTCACATTAATTTATTTTCGGAATTTTTAGTTTGTAATATATTTTAGTTCAATGTACCGATAACCCAAGCCTGCACCAGTACTATGGGTCGATTCCAGTGGTGCAGAAAGTAGAAAAAAAAACAATTGAATGATTCAACTATTTACACAATATCGCGTGTTGATAACTATAAAATTAAATTCGATAATAAATGTTCTGATGTCCAAGGAACAGAAATCTTTGTCAATATACTAACTTCAATTCAAGAACAAATATTGGGAATCAGCCAATATTTTTCACGAATAAACAAACTAAATGTTTCGAGTAAATATAGTTGCATCATTGAATGTTAACATTTTTATTTTCTGCCCCACTCAAATAGGTGAAACACCGCACCATTGTCAAATATGCGGCAAGAAGTATACTAGGAAGGAGCATTTAGTGAACCATATGAGGTCGCACACAAGTGATACTCCGTTCCGATGCGATCTGTGCGGCAAGTCGTTCACGAGAAAGGAACACTTCACCAATCACATATTATGGCATACGGGTTAGTATAGATTTCATTATACAATACGATATACAAATTTTCAAAAAAATATCGGCAACTTTTAAGCATTCCTGGGACAGGCTTGGCGTTTTATTCTATTATGTTTATTATACTATTTTTATATGTTCGGTTTTATTGTTGATTACTCAAGATTTAACCAGAACTAAACTATAAACTTTAATATAACATATTGTGTAGAGTTGCAGCTATCCAAAAAAAAACGAGCCAAACTCACAAATCCTTTGTACCATCACTTGAAAGCAAACCATTTGATACAGGTGAAACTCCACATCGTTGCGATTTCTGCTCGAAGACTTTCACTCGTAAAGAGCACTTGCTGAACCACGTGCGTCAACACACGGGCGAGTCCCCGCACCGATGTAACTTTTGCTCCAAGTCATTCACTCGGAGGGAACATCTTGTGAACCACGTCCGGCAACACACTGGCGAGACGCCTTTCCAGTGTGGATACTGCCCTAAGGCGTTCACTAGGAAGGACCATCTCGGTAATTTTTGTCAACAGTATTTTCATTGATAGCTTCACCTATTCGCGAGCTGAATAACGTTAATTCTATTTCCTATAAAATTATAAAACCCTCAGTTTGATATTAAATACTTCAGACGCTTAAAACAAATTTACAGAAAATTACGTATGCGCAAAAGCTTCACTTTGAATGATTTTAGAGCTAAGTAAGACATCTTGCTGAATTTCGTGACGATCACATTATATTTAGTAGACAAAAAATAATAAACTAAACACCACAAAAATCAAAAACCATCATCAATACTTGCCTACTATTCTCCAACAGTGAACCACGTCCGGCAACACACGGGTGAATCTCCTCACAAGTGCTCATTCTGCACCAAGTCGTTCACTCGTAAGGAGCACCTCACAAACCATGTGCGTCAACACACGGGCGAGTCTCCGCACCGGTGTACTTACTGTGCTAAGTCTTTCACAAGGAAGGAACATCTGACTAATCATATCAGGTGAGATTTGTACAAGTGATTATGGTGGTGTGTTTGGAGATAAATATTTCTTATTTAAAAAAAATATGGGATTGGTGGACAGTATTAAAATTTGCTATAAAATATTAATTAAAATGCATTTGTTGATCAACAGAAAAACATCTTTTGACTCAACTGTAAATTTTTCATTCAAAATTTAATTTCTAATAAGAAAAAACTCAAGTTTTGATGTCAATATCAAATAAATTTATCTCAACACAAATCACCATGTAACTGAATACTGAATAATCATCATACTGATTGCTCATTTTGTGTATTTTATCATATTTAGTTTAGAGGTAGAATAACTTACAATGCTGTGCTACAAGCTACTGTAAATTATACATCCTACAGTTTAAAACAAAAGCACTGACCGTCTTTAGTAGCTAACCTAAGACCCAAGCATGTCCCTTACATTAGTCGCATGAAAGCATGAACTTCCCATTCCAAGTAACTCCTTTCAAAGGTAAGAATTATTCTTAGTTTTTTAAATAACAAATCCACACCAACGGGCCTTACATCTTCTGAGCTAAGTATCACTATCATACTCCCAGACGGCATTTGTGTGAAGTTTCCCTTTAAAATGTAGCACAGCATTGTGCATTCCGATTTGAGCTCTATTATGGAGCTGCTATAGCTTAAATCCGCTCCCTTTCACATTGCCGTAACAAAAATTAGAAATGGTACACTACCTACCCAGTCCGAAGCCATAAATGTTGTCAAATTAAAAAAATATCTTGTATTCTCTGGTTTTGATAGGAATTATCGATAATAAAGTTACTACCTCACAGTATCTAGGATTTATCAAAGAATGGAAACCAATATACAATAACTAGTTATTTCGGCTCACGCGGAAATTAGAAATCTGGTGTAGTCGTTAATCCTTAATGTTAATAATAATAATAATGTTCAAATCGGAATGTACTGTGTGCAGACAGCATACGGGCGAAACGCCACACAAGTGCACGTACTGCCCGCGCGCGTTCTCGCGCAAGGAGCATCTCAACAACCACGTGCGGCAACACACCGGGGCAGCGCCCCACGCCTGCACCTACTGCAACAAGACATTCACCAGGAAGGAACACCTCGTCAACCATGTCAGGTATGTACCATTACCACTACCACTACCACTACCACTACCGCTACCACTCATTACCGTGTAAGGAAATGGTAATTAATTTCATTGAATTCGGCTCCCATTTTATGAAATACTTTTTTTTGTGTCTACGAATTTGAAAACATAAAATGTTATGTTTTCAAAAATGTACTCAGTTATCTTCTAGATATGCAATTGGGTAGTTGACAGTGTCAAAAATAAATGACCAAACACTAACCAATGCATAAAACATCTAAAAACACGTGGAAAAATCAAATATGTTGTACATTTAATGCGTTTTATGATTTTTAATTACCAGTGGAACCACTAAGAGTAGATGATTTGATGCTGTGAAGCTATGACGTCATAGTGTAATATTTCATACAAAATTCCATATAAATTATCGTTTTGACATTTATTAAAAAGTAGCTGATTTGATATGTCAGTCAACTACCCTATTGTACCCAGCTTATGATGATATAATTTTATGGAGATTCTTCACACGGCTATCTGATCCTAAAAACTAAGCAGAGCTTCTACTATGATTTTATATTTTTTTTCTAAATAGATAATAAATATTTATGGGATACTTACGTGATATCAGACGAATCATGTCAACCATTGACTCATCCAGTGCTCTGCTTGAGGTCAAAAGTAAAGCAGTAGCCCTATAGTGTTAAGTGATCAGTCTCAAGTAAATATCTTTACGCCCTTTTCTGTACTTACATGTAATGTTAATTTACGTTGAAACGTGAGGGAGTCATAGCATTTTTCTGTTTTCAGTTTAAATATTGTTATTTTTAATTTGGTTTCAATCAGAAGTAAAGTCACCATTGAGCTACATTAATAAGGTAAACCTTAATATTACTGGCATTACATTCCGATTGGAACCAAAGATCTGGCACTTTAATATAGCTACTATTGCATAGTGATTAAGGTTTCTAATCGGAATGTATTGGTGCAGGCAACATACGGGCGAGACGCCTTTCAAATGCACGTACTGCTCGAAATCGTTCTCGCGGAAGGAACATCTCACGAATCATATACACATCCACACGGGAGAGACTCCTCATAAGTGCCCATTCTGCACTAAAACATTCTCTCGGAAGGAGCATTTGACCAATCATGTCAGGTTAGTAGTTTATTTTAAACTGTGTGGTTACTTACATTTCTTATTGTGATGTTATGTTAATGCAGTGTTGCGTTTCTACTATGAAATCCGAAATTAATTACATTTAAATTATTATTTTATTTTCATTTATTTCCGATAAATTACTGTGTTTATTATCAAAATATTAATAGTTTTTTTTTTATATTTTTAATAAGTAAGTAGTTTAATAATCGTACAATAATGTTGTTACTTTTTTTCAATTGGTAAATAACATGATAGAAATAAAGTAGAAATAAAGTGCTCATTGTATAAATAAAGATGATATCTATGAAGCTTCTAATTTTTTTTCATAAGCTTGAACTTGGTGTCAATGTAGCTGAAGGTGGTAAAAAAGACCTAAAATATTTTTCGAGCATATTTGGAACAAATTTAGATTTATTATGAACATTAAATAACTTACATTGTTTATCATCATGACAGAATCCACACGGGTGAATCTCCGCACCGTTGTGAATTTTGTCAGAAGACATTCACGCGTAAGGAGCACCTCACGAATCATCTGAAACAACACACGGGCGATACGGCGCATACTTGCAAAGTGTGCACCAAACCATTTAATAGGAAAGAGGAACTTGTTACGCATATGCGGTTAGTATACATTTACTTGCTATCCTTACATAAGGATTGAAGTCTGCTATCATCGTGAACGTCTTTAATTTTAAGTTTCTACGAGTTCATTAAAATGTATGGTAGCAATAGATAATTATCTTTAGGAATTCTTGACCATAAATTATGTTTTCAGTTGCTTACTTTCAAAATGTCTTTATATTTTTTATTAAAGACTAGCTTTTCGCCCTCTGGTTCACCTTCTTGACCCCCTCAGAGGTTGAATTACCTAAAATCCCTAGCTGATGCTAGCCTTCTTTATAAATGGAAGGGGTCTTAGGAAATTCTTAGCCCCAGAGTAGTTTCGCCTGTGCCAGATATTTCAGACAGTCATTTTTTCCTTTGATAATTGATTACTTTTTTTGACAGATCGCACAGCTGCGGCGAGCGGCCTTACAGTTGCGGCGAGTGCGGCAAGTCGTTCCCGCTGAAAGGGAACCTGCTGTTCCACGAGCGATCACACAACAAGGGGGCTGGTACACGGCCCTACCGATGCGATATCTGCTCCAAGGACTTTTTGTGTAAAGGTATGTGGATCAAACACCATCAACGAACATGTTAAGGTTGACAGTAGATAATCGACTTTTAACAAAAAAGAGTCTTCCTTAAAATACAATAAAATTTAAATGGGACCACCTTGGAGCTATACTGAACCCAATGTAAAAAGAATTATTAAAATCGGTTCATAATCAAAAAACTCTTTTTGAAGTCGGTTAAAAAGTTTAAAAATTCGTGAAACAACGTGCAAGCAATCGTTAATGCCATCTTTAACATATAGTAGTATTTCAGTGTACGTTAATACAATCAGCTATCTATTAATTTTCAGGGCATCTTGTGTCACATAGACGCACACATAACCAGGCGGGCGAAGGCACCGCTAATGCTGAAACTCCGGCCGAGACGACGGAGGACTGCAATGATTGCAACAAATGCATCAAAACCGAAGTCGAAAGACCGGAGAGAAAACATGATATCAGGTAAAAAATACAATGGTGGCAGATATGAAGATGTGATGCATACTGAAAAGTGTCCCGTATGTTTGGCAATTTATGACCTCTACATATTATATAATTATCACTTGCTGTACCTACATCACTATTTAATGATATGATAGGTGATGAATATAGAATTATAAATGATGTCTTTTCTTCACCCATTGTGAAACGTTTATGTTAAATTTTACAGAGCCACAGAGAATAGGCCAGCTGAAGCCAATGTTGCACAAGCCAATACACAACCCAATACTACTGTGATGCAAATTACTAGCCAAGTAAGTCAATATATTTATTAGAAGATTGTTCCTAAGTATCATTGAAGATGATACTGTCGAGTAAGAAATAATATTGGTACAACGCCAATAGACTATAGGCCGATTTATCAATGGCTACATAAGCTGTCAAGCAAAGCACATCAGGCTGCACAACTTATCTGATGTTTATAGATAAATTGAAAATTTTGACGTAAAGCATGAAACTACACAATGAGTTTCCCTGCGAGATCTAATCAAATGATGAGATTCGCAGGCGAACCAAAGTAACTGACATAGCCTGAAGAATTGCATAACTTAAGTGGGAGTGGGCGGGGCACATCGCTCGTAGAACCGACGGCCGCTGGAGCTGAAAGGTTCTCGAGTGGCGACCACGAACTGGAAGACGCAGCGTGGGCAGGCCTCTCACAAAGTGGACCGACAAGAGGTTCGCGGGAAACCGCTGAATGCGGGTAGCGCAAGACCGGCCGTCGTGGAGATCCTTAGGGGAAGCCTTTGTCCAGAAGTGGACGTTATTCGGCTGATATGACGATGATGACTCATTTTTACTTTTATTTGGTTATCAATCTACGAAATGGAAGATGATCCGAATGTAGACTAAACGTTTCTCTTGTTTATTTGTAGCAAGTCCGTCCCGGCACGGTGACTAGTGCGAGTGGCGTGACGACTGGCACGTTCACTCACGCGAACCCGCAGCACCACGTCGCGGCTGCCAGCGGCGCCGGCGCCGGGGCCGCGCTCGCGCACCACCCCGTCACTGTCAACTACTAGCACCACACCACGTGTGCACACACACCAGAACACTTCACTGATCAACTCACATTCGATATGTTGAGTTGACCGCCATTATCACCCTTATTATAAATGACGGTTTAAATTATATTATATTATTTCGTAAAACCCAAGTTTTCAATATATCCGTCACTTTTTAACATCATATAACAGAATAAGCCGGCTATCTTAAAACTCGGGTATTACGAAACTAATTTTTGACCATCTCATGTAATAAGACAGTGTGAGTTTCCGTAGCCTTTGGTCGCTCGTCGGAATTGCGGTGAAGTGACAGATTTGAAATGCAATTTTCACAAATAGAACTGTGATCTATAGATGCATAAATGTTGCTTGCCATTATCAGACTGCCGAAAGATGATACATTATTTTAAATTAATCTGAAATACAACCGATTCGTTTGGCTGCTACTCCTACATTCTTTGCTTACCTTTTGTTGTGTATTGTGTGTCCCAGATAGTGGACTTCCTACATATTTCACTTGCAAGCTTACAAATAGGATTTCCAAAGTATAGGCAGGTATGGTAATTTACAGAACTTTGCAGAACTTCAAATTTTGTAGGAAAGTTATGAAGTGAACCTGTACATGTTTGCTTCCAATATAATATTGTAAATAAATACTTACATGATGTAAATATACAGCAATAGCTTAGTATTGTGTTTAGATCATAGTCCATATATTTTTATATAAACCATTCATTGTGTAGGTATGGGATCTTGCTAGATTATCTATAGTTGAAATATGAAGTCTCTCAGATCAGTTAATCCACTATAATTTACAATCGACTCGACTAACAACTCCTACATTATATACCATATATATGGGAAGATATTCGCGATATATCTTGATATACCTGCAGTTACTTAAATAAAGACTAATCTTGTTTAGTTCTTTGAAGTATTGTGGTGCCCATTTATGTGTTTACCTTAGTTTTTAGGCAACAGTTATAGAATAATCATATAATGCGCAGAAGCATATTTTTATATTAGCATTTGACTTCTGAAATGGATATACTTGTATGAGTTTTATTGTAGTGGTTACCAGATTTACTAACTTGTTTTTAACCAATTAAATGAGAAAAAAATTAAGGTTCTCAATTTTTATTTTGAATAGATGATTAATTGGATTTAATATGATTTAAAAAAATAGTTTACATTCCTTCAAAACGTCAAGTATTTGTTTTTGCGTTAAATTATGTCAGTGTTCTATTTGTATTTTATATTTTAGAGAAACTTTATCAGTTGATCTAAACTTTTTACGTGTTACGTTACGTGTAAACTCTTCTATCTGAATCGTAATGTAATTTATCTCTATAAAATGGGTCTTTAATTATTTACTTAACTTATTGTAATACAGGGACCATGTTGAAGCAAGAGTAAAATACAAATAAAGACTCTTGCTCCTTCCCAAGGATTGCTAACTTATTTACATTATTGGTTGAATCAAAACCAAACTATTTAAAATTATGATGGGGGTGTTTTCCCCAAAAGTTTTTCTATTGGTCCAGCTTAGGTAGGTATAATTATTCTTTGCCATGTATGTACAGTACAAGTGTGATAATTCAGTAAAATTTTATGTTTATTATGAAAGGAAATTTGTATAGAGGTGTATGTTGGTGGTTGTATTGCTTATCTTAGATCCATGGGCGCGCGAAGTGGTGTTATAATCACTTGCGTGATTACTGTAACACAGCTTGAAAACATTATAAAATAGTGTGTATTTACTTGTATATAGTTAGTGTTAACATTATAGTTTTAATTGTGTAGCAAATGTAAGACTAATAAAGTATATCATTTTATGTTAATATTGGCTGGATTGGTAAATGTTATGTATTGAAGAGATGGAATATACGATTCAGAATCGTCTGGTGTAGTAAGATTTTCGTTTTAGGGTGCGACGAATCATTGAGATAATATCACAGCCAACAGGTAACTTATCTTCAATGGTGCCACGCTAATTTATATTTTATAGAATATCTAAATCCTAGACACAATAGTATGTATGTACTAAAAGCTAAATTATGTTCGGTAATTTGATATGGATGAGATTAAAAAAATCGAAAGTGATTTTGTTGTTTCATTGTTTATTCCTTTTACCCAAATTCATGCACATAAATATTATTAGTATTTTTCTTACCGTTTCATCATGTTTTCACCACAATCTTACCATGTTAAACTATGATCAAAGAAGCAGACACAAATTATGGAAATATTGGAAGAAAAAAGATCTTCGCTTAGTGATCTAGATCATAAGATACGTTGTTTTCCTGTAACGACGGGATCTTTCTGTCCTAATATGTACATAATACAACATTATATATAATATTGTAGCGTGGATCTACCATTGATATTCGGCGAAAAATCTGAATCCGTAAAATTGCCAGGAAATGCCTCGCTTAAAACCACAGCTTCTACTTTACCACCTCAAGAACTAGAGCAGACCACCTAGCAAAGATTTGTTTGCTTCCAGAATTTTTGTCATCAAGTTTGAAATCTTGTTCACTGGTGCAAAAGTATGTACGTATGGATTGAGGAGCCACCATTATATTGATATAACTTTTTATACATAATATATTACTACAAATTCCAGGATTTCGCCTACAATATTCTTTCAATTCCTACTAAATATGTGTGATAGTTTCAATCCAAAACCCGATGTGACTCCAAACCGAGCTTGGACATGAGTGGTAACAAACATGCAAACAAAATTTTCACATTTATGATATTACGATATTACTATCTTTCACACATATTCCTGATATATAGAGTTGGTTGTGTATGTTTTTCCAGGGTACAATGTATTTATCTATATTCCAAGTTTCAATTATATGGATTTGAGTGCTAACAAACACACACTTACATAGTATTTGTATCCTCTTTGAAACACAAGATATGATAGCAGGATTATGGTCAAAATTACTTGATGATTCAGAATGATCTTTTGGAACCCATTACTGCTTACAAGAACTGTTGTAAGCATATGTATAAATAATAAAATACAGGTACAGATTGAAAAATATAATATCCTTATTATAAGCTCTATGTACAATATGTATAAAGTATAACATTTAAGCTTCAACAGCAATTTTGCTAGGACTTTCTTTAACTTTTTTGGGTTTTTCTTTGACTTTTTCCTCGGGAACTTCAGGTAGTTTATCCATAGGTACTTCTGGGAGCTGGTCACTAACATCTAAGATGGCATCCAACTCTGCCTCAACAGCTTCTTCATCCTCCTCAGTTAGTTGACCAGAAATGATGTCATCAATCTCTCTCTGTTTTTCAATACCCTCTCTTGTTTCATCCATAATTTTCTCTATGTCATCAATACTGAGTATATCATGAACTTTCTTTAATGCTACATTTCCAGTCTTTAACCCATCAAGAACCTGTAAAAATAATTTTATTAATTGATATAGATTACTGAGGCAAAACCAAAGGTCATGGGGTGATTATTGTTGAAGCAAGGTTCTTTAAAAGTTGCCGCTCAGAGACTAATGACAACATTAACAAATCCATTCAAACATTTAGCAATATAGTACAGTAGACACCTGAGATTGGTATTCAATAGTAAACTGGCAAGGTCAGTTTCCAAAAAAAAATAATAATAAAAATGAGGACCTCAAACATAAGATAGTCAGAGCCTTAATTAAGGGTGAGAGCTACATACATCTGGAAATTGCTCAATGCTCCAGTTGGATTATCCTAAGTAGTATTTACAACACTCATTCACATACACCACACACATCATATAACTATTAATCAAGGTTTTGTGCATGTTTTCTAATTGCCACATTCACCACTTTTAATTGTATTTTAATATCTTGTATGCAAGAACTACCTACTCTATAATAATATAATAGCTGTTCTCCATGGTTTCACCCAATTACCTGGCATAAAAAATAGTGCTAGTAGCTTCCTATAAGTGAGTGTGTTCAAACAAACAAACTTTTGAGCTTTATTTTTAGTAGGTATAGGTAATATAAAAGTTATACATATTTTGTGAAGGATTATTTTTAGTGGATTTAATATTAGACGAATTAAAGAAACATGTGCAATATCAAAATATACCTGTATTTCGACTTGCGCAAACTCGATATCATTTGTAAGCTGATCTAATTTGTCTAATTGCGTATCTGTATTCTGCAAAAGCTGTTCTTGATATTTCTTCTTCCTCAGCAGTAGTTTCGCTCTATCACGTTTCCCTTCTTCTAAAAGTTTCTTTGCAAGCAATCTGTCTTTCTCTAGATTGAGCTCTATCCTCTTTTGGTATTGTTTTAACTTATCTCTCTGTTGTTTCAGTTGAAGAACGGCCTTATCTTGTTCGGTGATTCTGCTGACAGGTTTTTTGTGTTTACCGAATAGTGAACCCATATTTTAGTTCTCTAGCTAGACATGAAGATTTCTTAGTGTATAGGTAACAAAATATAAAAAAGAATAGTTAATGTCTACTACAAATTTATGAATTTTAAGTAATTGAAAATTGTCTTGTCCCCTCCCTCAACTCAATTATTCAAAGGAAAATAGTTGCAAAGTTAATCAAGAGATAGATTTTTAGGAAATGAAATGACATCATGACACTGTGACAGTGACATGACTAGTGTTGCCATATAGTAGAAACTGAAAATCTGTACATCTAACAAAAAAATCCGTACAAAGTCCGTACATGAAATAAGTTTTTATCAATTAAAATACTACTTACTATTTGTAATCATTTCTAAATTATAATAGGGTGTATTGTATTCCTTAGCAACTGTTTTGTATGAAGAAATCTTTCAATTGTCTCTGTTGAGAGTTGATGCACATAACGCAATCAAGTAACTTGTCATCGCCATAATTATCATTGTATTGTTTTGCGTGTAACTTTCTCGCATAATAACGTATCGGTCAAAATCCGGACACATATCCGTACGCTATTTTATCCGTGCAGAATATTCAAATTCCGTACATGTACGAACAAGTCCGTACATATGGCAGCACTGGACAAGACTGACGACATAGTACACAGTACACACGGCCACAGATCAGGCTCGTCTGTGGTGCTGTGTCACCCTATCTTTGTGAGCGCCACCGCGCCGTCAGTTCACAAAATATCTTGCGAAATTGCAAACTGGCGATAAACTGTGACTTGTGAGTGAACTGTACCACGCACAATATGACGGTCTGCAGAATTCTGTTCTCTGTTCGTTTTTAGTAATAGTGAAATAAATGTTAAATATCTTTCTTTGGTATAAAATAATTATAATATTTTCAATGCAAAATGAATATATAATAGATACATCAATAGACATAAATCTCTGTGTCGCCAATATGAATTTTGCAATATGAACATTCCCTTTTATGGGGTACAGCATGATATAACTTAGATGAAGCATCGGCAAAATTCGATCATTCCCGAAAAGAGTGCGCCTACAACATTACGACATTACCCATGTTTATTAGTACTTTAGGCGAAAATGATATTGTTTAACATTGAATAGCGCGATAGTGAATAATTTTTAATATTTTTCGAAAGTGAAGTGGAGATATACGATTTGCCGATGCTACATCTAAGTTGTGTCAATCGAAGAGTAATGTTCTTTGATACAAATACTATAACAACTGGTAACATTCTCTTGGTAGTTTGTGAGTTTTGTGACTGGTAAGAATTTTTGAGAGTTGGCAACCCTGTTGGGACGAGCTTGGCCTACCAGCTATTTGCGTTTACCATTGTTTGCGAACATTAAACTAACGATAAAATTAATGAAATCGCCTAATTCGTTTTATTGCAAAATACTAGTTAAAAGATTTCCATAAACTTTCAGTACCTAAATATTTTAACATAAAACACTCGGTGGATTAATTGGCGCCGTCATGGCGGTAATGGCAGCAGCACAGTTGCTTGACGAGTTGATGGGAAGGCATCGGAACACTAATCCGAACGAAAAAATCAAGAAGCCTAATTGGGAGGATCCTGAGGTATTTACTTATGTTTATCAAATTTGAAAGAGCCGCAACTGATAAGTGTGTCCCAGGATATCTTTATTTGATGTCCATGCTATATGTACCTATACAATGCTTTTCGCCCCGTGGTTTCACCCGCGATTCACTATTTTACCCCCTTGGGGGGTTGAATTTTCAAAAATCCTTACTTATCCTACGTCTTAATAGCTATCTGTATGCCGAACATTTCTTACTTGAAATTGTTTCCCATACAAACTTGCACCCCTATGTAAGGGTAGTTTTGAAAAATTTGTAACTACGTTTTTTATTACTGTTATTTAAAAGTATTTACTGTGAATTTTGTTATCGCTACCAAAAATAATGAAGTTTAATATAAACTTCTAACCCCCATTTAATCCCCATAAGGGTTGAATTTTTAAAAGTTCTTTCTCAAAAGATGCCTATGTTACAATAGCTATCTGTATGCCAAGTTTCAGCCCGAACCGTCTAATGGTTTGGGCTGTAGGTTGATTGATCAGTTAGTGAGTGAGTGAGTCAGTCAGTCAGCCAATCAATTCTTCTTGTATATATATATGAATATGCCATGGGTCATTTTAACCCAGTCATTTTAAGGGGGATGTTCCAAAAAGCCTGCAAAATTCAAATTTTATGAGGTTTTTTTCAAATTGCAGCTCAGTCAAAGGTCATTTAATTATCAAAATATATTTCACAACACTGAGATATGTCACAAAATATTATAGAACTGTACATTGGTTCCTAAGCGTTTATCGAAAAGGAACCAATGTATGGATTTTAGTAAGTTAAAAAGCATAATGTATACATACAGTAATCAATTAGCGCAAATCACATTTTGACAAATATATGACCTATTACAGAGCTGCAATTTGAAAAAAAACCTAATAAAATTTGAATTTCGCAGGCTATATGGCCGATTCACCTTAAGTAGTTTAGTGTGGGATCAATAAAAGCACTTGATTAAAAACTGTTTTTGTGCTAATTTGCTGTGCTTTACCATGAAGGCTACATGATTCTTTTTTTGCATCATCAGTCATATTTATGTGTGCATCCAGTCATTCAAGCTTTTGTAATAACAACTATACTACTTATTTTATGAGAAATATTCAAATATTTTTTTCTTTCTTCAGTATTGCAAATACTTCATGGTAAAGTTCTGTCCGCATGACTTATTTGTGAACACAAGAGCTGACCTCGGTGTGTGTCCAAAAGTTCATGATGATGAAGTTAAGGACCTATTTGATAAAGCTGATTCTTCATACAAGAAGGCCCAGTATGTTGAAGAGTTTCTGCGATTCTGCCGTCACATGATCAATGATGTTGAAAGTGAGTTAAAACCAGGATTTATTCTATTACTTGGCAATCTCTATTAAAGACTTGACAAAGATTGACTTTTGTTTTTAAAATATTCAAATTAAGCTTTTACTTAAATTTTCTCATCATCTATAAAAGTATTTGTTCTTTTTTCTACTTAAAATTTATAAGTTTAGTAAAAAATATAAATTTTATTTTATTTTGTAGGAAAAATCCAGAAAGGTAAACAGCGTTTGGAACTCATGAATTCCAAGCCTGAAGGTCCCCCTATGACACAGGCACAAACAGAGAAGAATCAGGAACAGGTGTGTGAATTCAGTTCTAATTTTGTAATGCTTGATGTAACTAACCTTTTCACAGCCTTAATCATGTTTGATAATAAATAAGTATTTTTTTTATCAATGTCTTGAGCATTAGAATGTTTATAAAAGGTAATGTAACACTTTAGTAAAATTTTAAAATATAACTTTTATTTAGGGAATTTGAGGTTAACAGACTGATATTATCAACCCTAAGAAATTAATTCCAAACACTACTACAACAACACATCAAAGAGTACTAGGGCAAGGAACCGGTTTTACCCGGTTAAAAAAAAACTGGTGCTGAGGAATTTTAATCTATATGATTTTATTATTTCAGTTCTTTGGTTATTTTTAAAGATTTCTATTATAATATAATTTATTATATAATAGAAATTCAATTATTTTTATTGCAATAAACTCCTCTATGTGTTGCCATCCATAAACAGATCTTTTAACACATTTTGTAAAGAATATTTCATAGTTCTTAGGGAAAACTGTAATGGGGATCATCCAGCTATTATAATGTTGATTTTCAATTGATACAGAAACAGGAAAATGAATATTTTCCTCAGGTGCAATTACTATCAGAGAAGATCACTTCCTTAGTCCAAGAGGCAGAGGAAGCCGGCACAAGAGGTGATGTGGAGCAGGCTCAGGGCTTGATGAAGCTTTGCGATCGATTGAAAGAGGAAAAGGAGCAGTTACTCAAACAGCAGGAGAATAGGTAATTATGTCTAGTTTTTTTAAGTACAAAACTTTGCCAAATCACTTTACTATTGTTGTCCAACTAATGTAATTGATAAGTTATCCACGAAAATCCAAAATTTTATATATTTTTATACATTTTTATATTGTTTGATTTGGTGACATCAATCTACATATAAACTAAGCAATCTGCATATTACAGCATGCCACTAAATGTGTGGTATCACTCGACAAAATAAGCAATGCACAAATATGTTATTGTTATTATGATATGGATTTGTGAACTGATATTGCTTACACCCTGATAAGATCTTATATGTAGTTTCTCAGAACCAATGTCAGGATTTCTAACCAGTACTTAAACAGGCTTATCTAATATTTTGTGTTACCCTCAGCCACTGGTCGATGACGGCAGAGCTAGCAGCTGCTCAGGAGAAGCAGATGGAAGTGTGTCCAGTGTGCGGCGCTTTCCTCATTGTGGGAGATGCTCAGCAACGCATAGATGACCATCTGTCCGGGAAACAACATGTTGGGTGAGATGATTGGGAAGCTTTTATGAATGTTAGAGTCCTGTTTAAAATAATGACAAGTAACTGCAAAAGATTTAGGGACAATTTTTTTGTGGATTTAGTTTTATTAATTTTTATCGCAAGCTTCGATCAATATCGCAAGAGAATTCCAAAAAAATATTAAGAATGGCGATCCTCATGTTTAATTTATTTAAAAACAATGATTCGAATTGAAGTAGAAAATTAGAACTGGTGACTTTGTTTTATACTATTTCGGTCGATGTTCACCGACAAGAAAACGGTGTGATAAATTATAATCGGGCGATTACTACGAAAATTCATGGTAAACGCCCGATTCTAATTTAATGGACCGTTTTCAAGTCAGTGAAAATCGACTTAAGAGAAGAATTTTAAACAGGTATTTTAAACTTCGCCAAGCTTATGAAGAAATGAATGAAGCGCGGGAGAAAGAACAGCAGGAGAAAGAGAGGAAACGACGTGAAGATAGAGAGAGGGAGCGTACTTCCCGTGGAGGAGGACTCGGTTCAGACCGACGTGACAGGGAGCGAATGGAGAGAGACCGAGAGAGGGACCGCTCGGATCGAGGAGAGAGGGGAGACGTAGGGAAGGAAAGGGAAAGAGATGAGAAGAGGGATAAGGAGCGGCACCGGTAAGTGATGACATGAAGCATTCTCAATCTATGTCTATGTCTATATCTATACTAATAATAAAGCTGAAGTTTGTTTGTTTGAACGTGCTAATCTTTGGTGTTACTGGTCCGATTCGAAAAATTCTTGCACCAATAGGAAGCTACATTATCCCCGAAGGTTATAGGTTACTTTCTATCTCGGGATCGCCGCGGGGAACAGCTAGTAGGGAAGATGGTTTGAATTATCGCATTTCTTAACAGCGATCGTACATAGTATGTGACTTCATATACTAATACGGCCATATAAATAAACTTCATGCTAAATTATGTTTTGCTAGAGAGAGCTAGGAGTAAATGTTTGATGGCTTACATCTTGGTTATTTTTATTTATAGTTATCCGAAATAATTTTCACATCATATAACAAACGTCCTACCAAAGCACCAAAGCGTCCTACTGTTTGTTATATGATGAGCTTTTTTATTAAAGTAAAAAAATATATGCATATTTCCTATTGTATGGTATAGCAGTGTGTTTAAAATGTTGAATATTTAATTATTTTAATAATTATTTTTGAAATGTCTGTAGTGACAGGTCTGTACGTGAGGAGAAAGGCGGTCGCCACGAGGAGAAGGACCGTGGGGACCGCGACAAGGAGCGGGACCGCGGGGACCGCGAGCGAGAGAGGGACAGGGAACGCAAGCATCGGAAGGATAGACGTAAGTATTATTTTAACTTAAGGCGACGATATCCGAGAAATGATGATTCTAGATTAGTTATTCTCGGGCAATCTTTTTTGCAGAGCCTCCTCTTAAAACCTAGTCGTACATTGTCTAATTTGGCGCGATTTGGAAAATGTGAAACATATTTACTCAATATTTTGTATGTCATTCAGGATCACCTCACGAGCGCTCTCGCCGGCGTTCCAGAGACCGTCACTAGCAAATGACTGAGGTATCACAAAAGCACCTGAAACTGGTAAGTATACACGTTTCACGCTGTAACTCCTTACAACGAGAAGCGTCACAAAACAACACGAAGAAATCTCGCATATCTATCACCTACAGCCATTCCAATTCATAATTATTTATTTCGCCAAAATAAACGTACACTTTTGTTTATAAAATCATTTTCACAAATATACTCTAAACAGTCCCCTCCCCGAAGAATGTTGATACATTGACAAGTAATAAAGTGAACACTGTTGTTTTACAGCTTAATGTAGCATACCAAAATATAACTTCGGTATATGGCATACATATGGCGAGTAATGTTGACTCCCATTGCACTCTCGATTCGGTAGTTGTCGTCACACCGACGGACTTGGCAGGTATTTGATTGGTATTTTGAATAGTTGCCGCGAGCTGACAATTGAAAAGACTTATTGAGCAATCGCTGATTTAATCCTAATGCATTTAATGTCACATTGAATGTATAAAGATGATGAGGCGGTTGCCAATGAGGCCTTTTGACGAGCAGTCCGCCTCGACGTCGTTTTTGAGGTATTTCACCATGTTATGTTCCGCCGTCGTCAGTTGTCGACAGTCGACTGGTGCCGATCGCAAATGCGATGCCAGGTATTTGTTAGGCTACCTCATATTTCGATGTAGGGCTAAAACGGGAAGAATGTCTTGTCATTACATATTTTTCTATATAATCTCTTGAAACACACTTTTGATACCACAGATGTAAGAAGTAACAGCGATTGTATGTTGTACAAAAAAAAACATCATTATTGTCCTGAAGGTCGGCCACAAAAGGTTTTTGTTGTCGTTACATTGCCATTACATATACTGCCATGTTACGGAGATGAGAGAATAGTACATCACATGTGCTCTTTCTTTCACGATTATGGATGCTGTTATCACATCATCTACTGTATATTTCCAGGTACCCAAATAATTCTAAGTATGGTACCAAGTTTTTAGTAAGTGCTGAATACCTGTAGATTTGGGTTGTTCTCATAAAAAGAAAATAAACTTGTTGCCATATGAAAATATTAACCGTTATCCCAATACCCATTTGGAATTGAATTGCAAATGATTGACAATTAACCTTCTTGACCTATAACTGTGATACATTTTGGCTAATTTGCCTTTGTATATATCGAAGAAGATGAATTTATAACTAACAATAACGTGTGCGATTTAAAACTCAATCATTCTGCAGTCCACTCCAATGTAACCAGCTTCTCAAGTGCCCGTTACTAGCTTGCTCCATGGACTTTTCAGTTGGGAACCTAGACGAAGAACATCGGAGCTCGGCGTCGCCCACAGACAATGAGGTACTTTTGAAATTAACACATCCGTACACAAGAGGAGGCGATGGCAACAAGCGATTTGGAATTAACAACCACCAACAGTTTCGAGGTGACATAGAATAGTCACGCGTATTACTAAGAAACTTTTGATGTTAGCTATTTGATTCTAATATAATTGACTAGTTCACTTGCATGTAGTCCTACTTTACGAATGGACATGTTATTTTTTACGCTTAGACCTTAAATGTATGTAAAGAATAGCTACCTCTTTGAAATGTTCGCCCTAGGGAGGTCACTGTTTTTTTTCTGTAAACCAGTTTCCACTGAGGAGTGATTCAGGTATTTATAATTTTTTTTTATTCCATTACAATGTTATTGTGATTTGTCGATTACGAGTGTGAATTGGTAGTAGGGTTCATTTCAAAGGAATAAAATATAAATTTTATTTGTTTTGTTTTATTTCTGTACCTAACATTCTTCGATTCTATAAATATATCTATAGAATAGCGTAGTTTATGAACAAGATAGCTTCAAACAAGTTTTACCAAAGTTTAGTATACAAATAACCGTTGGTCCGCTCTCAGAGACTGGCCTTCCTAAATAACTTTACAGGCTCTACCGTTACTGTTCGACGCTTTAAAGTTTTTGTGAAGAAACTTCAATATTAAGCTGTAGGATTTCAGAACTCACTGCGCTAAGCTGAAATTTAAATGGCCCTCATTTCAATTTTAACAGTTTTTCTCTTATTCAGCAGCCGTAAGTGCATGTTTGTATTTGGTATTATTTGTCTGTGATGTGTATGCACTCAGTCACACTCAACACAGTAGGTACATGAGTAAAGTATATAGTATGTTTGTGTTTTGGAGTGCTATACCTACCTGGCGTTGTAATCATGATTTCTATAATGTTATTATACAGGCAATAAATAAGTGTAACCTTTTCCCAAAGTTTTCGTTACGTACGATGATACACCATAGAGTACATTTTATATAAATGAGACTTACACCCGTTATTTAACTTTCAGACAGCATTGGCAACACATTTTTGTCTGTCAATGTCATGAACTTACTCGACTGTCATGTCACGCACGGCACGAGGCTGTATGGCTCTGTACCTGCCTCTGTGCCTGCTTTTTGGCGAATTTAATAAACAACAACAACGCACGGCACGGTTGTTTGAAACAACTTGTTTACAATTATTACTTTTATTATCGCAAGGTGCGTTTGTTTAAACTTTTTTCGTAATATAATCTTATAAATAATATTATCATGTTACCTGAAACCGAAAAATCAGATAATGAATTATCTAAACAAGAAGCGAGAGCACAACTGCGTGAATCTTTTCTAAAAGCGATTAATGAATTACATGGTGAGCATAAATTAATTCTGCCCAATAGTTATCGAAATCTCTAAATATCTTCCTCCACAGGTACGCCAAGATACCCTGTACTTATTCAGGCCTAAGACCCAGCCTAGATTTTAGGTAGGTAGGTCTAGGTACCATTTCCTCTAATCCTTTAATTCCAGTCTCTGACCTGGTCCTGTAGTAACCCAACTTTATAATTTAAAAATAATCTTTTCTAACAACCAGACCAAATACAAGCATTATTAGACCTGGATTTTATATTTCTTTGGATTGTTCCATGGTTTAGGTGTAAAAAGGTAACAGGCAGAGTCTATAGAATATAGAATATTAAGGTAGGAATATTTCTATACTACAATCATTATCTATTTACCTACCAATTTTCAGGTGAACCATGTAACATCTTGACATATGAAAAAACAAATTTGACTGCAACCTTTTCTGGGTGGAAGCCAGATGGTTCAGAAGTTCTTGTTCGTGATCTTAAAACTCCTGCACAAATCAAAATGAATTCTGCATTATTAAGGACTCCAGATATATTGACCATACAGTTTGATAGGCCTATACAGTTACCATAAATAATGTGAAAACCAATTTTTGTATTGATTTCTTATATATACATTATAACATATATAAACAAATACCTAGTTGAATAAAAAATCCTAGAAGCCACTGGCACAATAGATTATTTTGATTCCTTGCTAAACTTTCTTAATTTTTTGCAAAGAAATGTTTTCAATGCTTATTAATATAAGCATTGAAAACAAGTGGTTACCATAGCCTATGGACGCTGCAAGAATCTCTTCACACCCTTATTGTAGAACCCCATGTTGTAGTCTCTTAGGTAGGTTAAACTAGAACTCAAAAACTAAAGAATTTTTAGAAATTACCTACATCCAAACAAGTTTACCTCTGTATAATATTAGTATACCTAGATTAACATTATAACCCTATTGTTGTTCGTTAGTTAGTACTTCTCTCTCTCACTCATGTAAGAAAACTTAATTCAAATCACTCCATCAAAATATTTTTAATTAAAAGTAGCCTAACAAGATTTAATTAGTTATACCTAATTTATTTTAGGTACCTACTATAAAGTAGATCTAGCGATATCTATCAATCATAGTTAGCACTGGAAATAATGTTATTTAGTAATACCTATAATTTTAAAATAACTTAATTAATTTCAACTTATAAATTCTCAAAAATCTGATTCCAAACAGTGCTTAGAGTTTTATTTTAATCATAATTTATTTTTTATTGGTAAATATCAATCAAATAGTCTCTGAAACTTATGGTGTGCTCACGGATACTTAAAAAAGAAATCAATTTCGTACTCACATATTTACGTGCGAATTGATTTGTAAGTAAGTAATCCTGATATATTATTATAGTACCTATTGTATTGGGAGAGGCACTGGAGTGCGATCGTTCCTCTAATTGAATTTTTTCGGCTCAATCAATTGCCGTGAGAGGAATAAGGTCTCCAGAAAAAGCTGAAACACGCATTGGCGCTTTGGGAATAAATTAAATGAATAACGTTTACCTATAGGGCTGGGTAGGATAATTAGATTTCGTACCCACAAAATCTAATTATAATTATACCAACAAATAGGTACTCGTATTAATATATGTATACCTTCTATTTAGTATTTACGTTTACCTATATTATAGAACTAGCTGAGAATATTAGGCAAAGATAATGTAATCACTACTACGTTTAACCCTGCGGTGTCCCCCACGTTCCCGTGATAAAAAGTAACCTATAACCATACCACATATTTTAAAATAAGGCAACTCTACCTGGAAAGTGCATCAAGTGATATATAATTACCCATCTGTTTATATAACGATTATGTATAACATACACGCATCTCCCTCATTAGGAAGGTAGGCGTAAAATGGCACATGTAACGAGGTTAATGTGAAAATTGTAACACATTAGCGATCCCTTACTTACGGAGATATTTACATTAACAATATACCTACAATTATCCAAAAGGTATTCCTGCCGTAAAAGCAAAGGTACTGTTACTGTTGCATATATCGTAGTTATGAGGTTGGGAGGCCTGGGTACTCGCAGACCTGTTGCTCAATCGATTCACGGCCCGTTTTGTGTAGCGCACACACGCCTAGAGGCTTTTTTTAAACCTCGGCCTTTATTTTGATGTCTAGATGAAGGCTAATGAGGCATGAATTATTATTAGGTGTATCGTTGTTTATAACAAATATGATAATTTGTATTTTAAACGAAGTGGAACACATCGGACAATTTTATATGTTGGACTGAATTTATATTCAGGCCGCGTGCAGGGAGAGATCTGAATGAAAAATATTGTAGTTTCATTGAATAATTATCTTACTGTATCGAAGTATACATACAGTTACTGTGTATAAGTATGTATAATAAGTTTTAGATTTTAGAGTTAGGGATCCATGAACAAGAAATATTTATTTTAATTTTGAAACTATCTCCGTCTTAGCAGTGTTATTATTACCTACTTTACGCAGAAGGAAAAATGATTTTTCTGTCTACGACTATAATAGGGTTCATTTTTATATTTATAAATCTACAACGGATACCTACCCACCTACTTTTACTTTCGTGGCGAAGATCATGGATTTGAATCTTACAGTGAGCTTGATCTTTCGGTGATGGAAAATATCGTGACGAAACCATAGAACCAGTCTACCAATAATTGATATCGCCATACACTTACCGGTGCGTTCCGGCAGCTGCTCTTGAGAGTTACATGGTGGGATTGAGGTCAAACAGGACTACCCATCATAAAATAAAATAGGTAGTACATATCCATTTCAATTTGGCAGGATCTTACTGGTAGGTTAGGTGCTATTGATATTTTCAGAAGCGAGATAGAATGCATAATAAGGTGAAGTTAGTATAACATTACTCGTAATTCTATTAAACATGTAGGAGGAAAATTCAATGGAAGGTGGGATTATGGTAATACACGTTGCAACTTAGCCAGCTTCAGTCGATCACATTTTACCAATTGTCTACGAAGGTAACTTTAAAATTCATTTAATTGAATGAAATGTGGTGCATTATGTAGAAAATAGTCATTAAATCTCACTTAATTTAATGTTTATGACTATTACGTATCAATGACTGAAAGGATTTGAATGTAACTTGGCACATATTATCCTATCCTACTAATATTATAAACTAACTTCCGCCCTGCGGTTTCACCCGCGTTCCCAAGGGATCTGGTTTTCCCAGGATAAGAAGTTGCCTATATGTTATTCCAGGGTATGATCTATCCATGTGGCAAGTTTAATCCAATTCCCTGCAGTCATTGATGCGTAAAAATAAGTAGGTTAGGACTTTGATTTAATTTTCCGAGCCAATTTTATAAATTCAATTGAAACAAACTTATTTGAATTAAGATTTACAATACAAAAACGGAGATATAGGAAGCAACGATTTTCCCAATTAAATTTGAAGACTCCAAAGTATATGAGATTGTGCTCTCAATTAAGTTTGGTATCTTCGTAGTACCACCTACCTACTTATAGTATCCAATAAATTAAAGTTAAAGAAATAAACTTTGTGCGAGAGTTTTCTTTAGAAATGTTTTGTATTTCCAAGTTCTGAGTTTAATACTATAAATGTATGTAAGTACATATATGAAAACGCAGTAGTTACCTACTTACCTTTCCCGACTACAAAAATATATGTAGGTACCTACAATGTACATACATACTGGTAATTTTTTAATCACCGTCCAAATTTTAAGGATTCCTATACCTATTAAAAGTTCTTCATAATGATGAGTACAATCCCTGAAAATTTGGACGGTGATTAAAAAATTACCCAGTACCTACCTACATTTCAGGTCCCTAACATATATTTTTGTAGTCCTACCTACTACTGCGGTTTTATATTATGTACCTACTTACTTGCATACAATCATTTACATTAATAAAGTCAGAACATGGAAATACAAAACATAAAAAAAAAATTCTTCTTACTTTCGCACAAAGTATATAGACATATTCATACAATATTACCTACCACATACCTACCCTCGCTGTTACTTACAAGGTTAATTAACAAAATGAAACTAATAACTTTTTGATTAAAGTAGCTTTCGATTAGGACCATCGGTCTCAGTTGACGCGAGTGGGTAAATCTTTCGAAACTTGTTAAACAGATTAACAACTTGGGACCCCTATTAGAGTACTTACGAAAACTAATGACTATGGAGCTTACCTATCACTTAAATCTGGAATTTAAGCCTTCTTGAATCTTTCCTCAAATGAAAAGTTAGACAGTAGGTAGATAAGTTCAGTTGTGTACGTGACAATCTTGGCTTTAGTTTTTGTGATGATATTCTGTCTTGGAATGTACGCTAACACGGCTGCAAATAGGCCTTCATTCTTCATATCATAGATTTTCACAACGAATTAATTTGGCTTCCATTGCAGGGAGTCTTGATTTGATTTTGTATGATGTGTACCTAAATGGAAGCCAAAATTGTCTCGCGCGGTGCGGTGTCAAAGAATCTTCCTAACGCGTTTGTGAAATAGCTCTCCGGCTTGGTTTTCCCAAAAAAGGAGACATCAAGAAGGGTGTGAAATTTTTGCAAGGTCAGCAACGCACCAGTGGTAATTAAGCGCTTCCCGTTATGCGGGCTGTATGCTTGTTTGCTACCTAAGTATCTAATTAGTATAAAAACAAAAAAGCCTTTTTATTTAGAAAGCCTCATAACTTTTAAAGAAACAATGAACCTGATCGGACATTTATTAACTAAGATTAACGTCTTCGAGAGTTTGCAAATTAAATCATAGTTAGATAATTTGTTATAAAACAACAAGACGTTATGGCGTCGATGAAAAATTTCTCTAGATATTTCTGGTACGTATTTATTCTACCTAATAGATAAAAGATTGTAGTACTTGTATTTGTGTAAAACTAATGTTTGGCGTGAATGCTGTGCCAACTTTTCACTTTGAGTTAATATCTATATCTAAGTACAAACTCATGTTACTCAAGATAAAAAATCCCTGGACTGTTGGCTCTCTCTCTATTTCACTGATATAGCAAATAAATAATCATCTCATTTTCGCACTAAATAAGGATATACCTATTACGGATTTACCTTCCCATATTCTCCTAATTCATAGTTACATTAGGTACAAGTAAAGGTACTACGCTCCGAATCTACGGCTACGTGAGGAACTCTCCAAGTCTCGGGCGTGACGTCATAAATTCGTGATAGGTCAGTCACATCCATCAATTTGGGACCGAATTCAGTGAGTTAGCGATATTAGGCAATGTGATACTACTTTACACACAATCTAGAAGCATTTTTTTATTTTTATTTATTTTATTTATTTACCATTAACTTACATCTATCTTACTCACGCAAAACTGGCACGTAGATGCTAAAAAGGCTTTGATGTCAGATCGAATGAAATCACGAAGAAAAGCATGACTACGAATTAAATTTACGTAAATAGGAAAAAATCGTAGCACGTGCTACGAAAGTGTAGCAATTTCGTACTTTAAAAAAAAATATAGGTATTCAAGAAGATATCCCTTAGGTATAATCAAACATCTATTACGCAATCTGAAGGGCCGATCAATTTGGAGTTGGACGAGTTGCTATTTCATTTACTTTATCTAGATGGGATCACTGATCGGGGTAAATTGATTCGGTGCGAAATTAGGTCGTGAATACACCCAACAGATTCTAATTAACACCTATTTCTATCTACGTAGGTATAGTCCTGAGATATTATCATATTATATTAATCAATAATTTATTAATCATGACTTACAATCATCGATATTGTAGTCATTTTTATGAAGTAACAAAATCTGGGAGTAGGTAACACTGAGGTAGGTGCCTTGTTCTCGAGATAAATAAGCCTTGCCAGGAGCGTTGGTTTCAATAACATAGCTCTTTATTTGTAATCTGATGACGACATAATTACCTATACATTTGATTATTTATACATAGAAAGCTTAGGGAATATTCTAGAACAGGGATTCCCAATTTTTTTGGGCGAAAGAACCCTTTTCTAAAATGAACTCAGAGATTAATACAAATTACCGTCAAAACGTGCCTGAAAGATTTATACCTACGCTCGAACACATTATTATTATACTAACTTGTTCAGGCTTATGGACTTGTTGAGTTTTTTAAAAGTACAACAATGATAGGTACTTCCTACTACACTAGCCTTCCTACTACCTAGTTGGTAACGTAACACAACTTATACACTATCTTGAAAGTTACAAATGTTAAAATTTTAACTTGTGTTAATTAATAGGGGTCGATTTTTAGACTTCGTTGACCCCCAAAATCAGGAAATCTTTGGAAATCCTTGTTCTAGAACATGTATAGAAATAATACCTAACCTTGTAACTTTTAAACAAGTTGGACCATTGTAATTTGGGCACGGTCGGGTACACACACTTGGGTACTTTCATTATATAATTGTACTTATACTTTAGTTCTTAGAACAAACAAGCAACTACAATAATATATACCCTGTTTGTGGGTAAGCTCTATTTGGACTTAAAGTTGGCTGAGATTTAGGATCCAAGTGGTTATGTAAGTATGTATTGGGAACTAAATTCGTTTTTATATGAAAACTAGATTACCGCGTTTCAACCGCGTTCTTGAGGGATAAAAAGCCTATGTGTTAATCCAGGATGTCAGCTACCTACATACCAAATTTCATCAAAATTGGTCCAGCCGTTTGAGCGTGAAGAAGTAACAAACATACACACTCACAAACTTGCGCATTTATAACATTAGTAGGAAGTGAGATAGGATATTATTATGTACTAGCTGTTCCCGTAGTTCTAGTTCTAGGAAAGTCGTGAAAAGCAACTCTTTTGCAGGCGAATCTTGTCCTTATTGACTTTAAAAACGTTATTATTATAATTCTTATATTTTCCTGTCAAGGTTGAAATTTAAATAACATTTAAAAATAATAAAAGCGTAACGGAAACTACTTGTTATAAACAAAAGCCATATGCCAACAAAATTGTTGGGCCAAATACGGACAGCGACGCCAGACTGGATAAGTTGAAAATCTTACTGTACAAATACAAAACGATGTAAGCAACTATTTTATTCAGCCTAGGTTCTAAGAATTGTCGACCTTCCGTACATCCCTCAGTCATTCCTTTTGTGCTACGCCCTCAGGCTTCAACTGAGTGAAGTTGTAGGAGTGAATCTTGCATGACATGTGCAGAAAGCAGAAAAATGAAAAGGGTACGTAATCGTGTCATGGTTACGGCTTTATTGTTATCTAAGGACTATTGTTTAAAAGGTGATTATTATGAGAAATGATAACCATAATATAAAACCTGAAGACCTAATTTCGCGCACGTACTTTACCTATTGTACCTACGTACTGTAAAGATATATATACCTAGTTGTATAGTGACAGAAAAGACACCGCGAACGAAATCGTACTCCACGACTTATTACGTATTAGTAATAAATCGAATGTAAGTAATATGACAGTGAGGTTTATAAATATATTTCAATAGGTATTGTAAGCACAAGATGAAAACTTCTTAGATACCTGCATATGGCTAGTTTGACCGTACATTTTTTTTCCTTTTTAAGTGTCTGCGTCGGAAAACTAATAGATAAGCTAGAATTTTCCTTATTGTGTAAAGCTTAAAGGAGAAAAGTTAACGATTCCAACATAAGTTATAAAGCCCGCTTAAATGAATTAAGCAACAATTAACTCTTCCAACTAGCTTCATGCTATATTTAGTTACCATTCTTCACTTAAATCTTTAGTCGGAGTTAATTCATTTACTTTTAGCCTAGTTTATTTTATTGCAATAGGTAAGTACAGGCCAGTTGGCGCAGTTGGTTATGACACCACTTATCGCGCTGCAGATCGTGGGTTCGATTCCCATCCAGGACAAACAGTGTATCTATGTATAATGTAGTAAATCAGTTATCTGGTTTCCATAGTAAGACAAGCTCTGCTTAGTTTGGGATCAGATAACCGGGTGTAAAAAAAATAAGATTAAAAAATTTGTCATACTTAACTCAAGTAGATAGATACTTAAATATCTTCCTGACTTACTTTGACTCTACATTTTGTAGGATTATTAATAATGATGTAGGTACTATTCACAGTATTCGACCTAATTAATATACGTAACAAAAACACACACCTTAGTATTAGTAGGTCAAAGTGCAGTCGAACAAAGTAATTTATAATATTTTAACCATAAAGTCCTGCCATTTTCCTGAGCGTCGCTGCTGAGATTTTACAGCCATTTTACTGCAGGTGTACGATAAGCGATAAATTTTTCCGCTGACGTGTCATGTTAACCGAGACAATTTTGTATCAAATAGGAACAAAGTGACGACGAAATTGAATTTTATTTGCGCACTTTATATGATAACTAGCGGACCCAGCAGACGTTGTTCTGCCCGGAAATGTATACCGACAGCAGCGCCACCTACTGGGTCCTATTGTATTTTCTAACTATCCAGGATCCCATTGAAATATACACACAAAACTTCATCCAAATCAGTCCAGCCGTTTAGGAGGAGTTAGCCCGTTTAACCCCTAGTGTTCGTTTAAAAAATATAGTACCTAGGTATAGTCTGTACAGAAAGAGAGTCGTCAGTCGTGCCAAATTGTGAACTAGCGTTCCGATTTTATATTACAACCATAATTAGAAGCTGGTTTCTTTCTGTCGGCTTTTTAAATCATAAACTAATAAAATAGCTATTGTATTGCTGTGCTTAATTACCTACTTTTTGTTAGTAATTAAGCACAGCAGCGCCCTCCAATTCCACGACGGGTCTCTTCCTGAACAGACCCTACCTACCTTTATTGTATGGGTCGTAAGCAGTTTTTTGGTAATATTAAAATACTAGCTTCCGTCTCGTGGTTTCGCCCGCGTTCCCGACGCATAAAAAGTAGCCTATGTGTCATCCAGGGTGTCAGCTACCTCCATACCAAATTTCACCAAAATTGGTCCAGCCATTTGAGCGTGAAGATGTAACAAACACACTTTCGCATTTATAATATTATAGTAGGATCACTCTGTACCTACATAGGTTTACTATTTATATTAAATCCGTTACCCACTGTGATTCGGCACAGAAAACCCATTTGTAGTTACAGCAATACCCTTTTATTACCTAAGCCTATTCATTTCAGGTCGGCATAGCTAGTTTGCAGTGGACGGGTTATGCAATTCCGTTTATTGTAGTCATCCGAGCACGCTCGGTTCCATTGAGCGAGTCATTTCTCGACGCTCATTACGCGAAATGGTCACTCGCGTTTCAACGTACGTGTACCTTTACTTGGATCGGCTAGCCAACCTGTTACGTTCTATGGATAAAATTCTTTTTTATATTGTAGTAGACATACTATATGAGATCATTGGACTTTAAAATAAAAGCTATCGTTTATGGAAAACTATTATTGAATTGTATAGAAGTATTAGAATAGATTTGTTTTTTTTTATTACAGATTATTGCGAACTAATCTTCTTCTCACGTGAATAATTAAATATTATTAAAAATCTATTAGTTATACTATAAATTAAACAGTGTGTTTACTACGAACAATATAAGTACCTATTTATGCCCGTGAGTAAAGGACCTTTAAGTTCTAAACTTTGGTAGAACGTGACTAAATCCCTTAACTACTTTACTTCCCTCCAGTTACATGCAATGCTTAGATATACCTACATTAAACCAATATATCTATTATGTACCTACCTAAACGTATGTAGACGTGATTGACAAACTATTCACCATTTTAATTGTGGACTGATATCATCAACATATCAAATCGGTCGTCAGAAACATTTAAAAACTCAATTGCTTTTAAAAAATGTAAGCAAGTCATTATTTACTAAAGTGTTTCGTAATTTCCACCGAAATGGAAAACGTAATGGTATTGCCAGAACATTCCTATAATCTCGTCTTACTTATCTTTATAATGGCGGCTATTACTGACGGTCTGACTTTAATTTCATTTCACATTTTACTTCAACCATTTAGGTTTGAGAGCAATGATAGGTACAATAAAGCTGAACGAACTAGGCTGTTTGGTGGGTATTTAATTAACAGGTACGAGTGTCTTCACGATGGGTGCTCCTGAAATTTTGACATTAGGGGTACTAACCTCTACGTGAGACTGTTGGTGGTTGGTCCTTCATTAAGTTAATGCTAAACCTTCACTTGATTTCAAAGAGTTTTCACAGGAGTTCCTAAATTCTGGTAAGTAACCTACTATATTTTGTTTGTTTTCGTCTCTATGAAAGCGATCACTTTTTTTTACTGGATGTTTTTAAACTAAAAAGTTTTAATGAAAGAAAATAATAATTATTTTACTATTTTTTTTAAAGTAGGTAACGTAACGTTTGGGTAGATAAGGATGAGCGTAATTAAAAAAGTATAATAATATTAAGTTCTGTGTGGAGCTCGCAACTGTCTCGTCAGGTGTATGAAATTGAATAACTTATTTGATCACACCTGTCAAAGACTAACCTTTTATATTGAGAAAAAGATATTGAAATGATATTCCTTGAGACTTAGGTATTTATAATTCAAAAGCGGAAGTGTGTTTGTTGGTATTTCTTTTTTTTTAGGCAGCAATGGAGCATAGGATCGACGTCAGTTTTTGCTAGATATCGCATTTATAATATTGATAAGTTAGGATCATAATACAGACTTTACCTTACTTTAACTAAGAGAAATGGTATTCTGAAATTATAGAGTAATGGTCTAACAGAGATGTCTTTCACGCCATTCAACAAGTTCTACTAATTAATCAATGTGAAACGCAAACTAGCGTAAAGTCCGGTGCTCACTGCCGAACACATTAATTTACACCCGCATCTGCCGACGAAGAGTGATTTATTCACTGTATTTTGTGAGGATATCTATGTAACAAATTAATCTGTGGTCGGTTTATGCAGAGTGTATAACCATAGTAAATAGAGAATAGTATGTTATCTTCAGGTAGAAAATTTTTCGGTACTCAAAGTAGTGTAATAATCAGCCACTGTTAGAGTTCACTGGCAGTAGGAATGCGGTAAATCAATGAATACCCTCTCTAATATTATTTTTGATGCGAAGTGACAGAATGCGTTTTGACACCTGTAAATAATGGCCTAATCACGGAAACGGTTATTCTGAATTTGATAGGATTTGTACACTATGTCCAAGAAAATACTGAACTTTTTCCAAATCAGAAAATCCGTTTCTGTCACAACATGTTCGGTCACCACACACATAAAGAGGATACTAGAGAATAAATAGGTATTCTTTGATTTACCGCATTCCCGCTGGCAGTGAACAGCCGTCTCGTCCAAATTAAATATGGTAGCTACATGCGCATTGATGTTGTTACTATCGAAACGCTTTTCGATCGCTAACTATCTCGGTGGGTAGTATTCAGTTGAGTTACTACCTTTACATTTTTACTATGGTACCCGCCGCGAGCGGTGGCCCGGAAACTTTAAATGAGCATTGTACACCCTGCCTTAATTAATTTTCACGTTTCCCTGTACTACCATACCAACATAGGTATTAAAATTAGCTCATACCTATGAACCATGATTTTACGGCTGGCGTCAAGTTTCTATGTTTAGGTATACCTACAGCTTTTAAAATTCTAAAATCTACGTCAATTTCAAGCGCATGTGATTCGTAATTTTTTGGTTAGCGACACAGGGATTGGCTTACAGATTTATCTATGTCTATTCATTTTGTATTAAAAATATTATTGAATTGATATGGTTCCTTACTGACAAATGTTGGTTGATAATAACTGTTTCATATGTATTTAAATGTGAACAACACACGGGTAAATTATAACCGACGTAAATAGTTACTTAGCTACTGTTACCGACAGCGCCAGTTTTAGCTCTACCAGCAACCTGGGCGATATTTTCACGGCGGACTAACAGCAAAAGTTGTTGTTTTTGGATATATCTCCCGAGTGACTGGTCCAATTTGATAGGAAGGTACTTTATCCCGTCATTCGATACGTCATACGATATTTTTTATCCATGGATATTTTTTATAGGCGTTAAACCGTGAACTTAAAAAATGTACCGATGATGTAATTAATCAGCTGAGCTCTTAGTCAAAAATAACTTTCGAAATAAAATGTTAAATTATGAGATAGATGTATTGAACTCTGCGTTCCCTCCTAGTGTTACCATTAGTAAGTAGAACTCCTCAGGCGCACCATTACATCTGGCGCCCTGGGCGGCCGCCCAACCGCGCCTTACTCTAACGCCGCTACTTACCTACTGGTTACCAGAACTTTAGTTACCACAACAACAGACCTCTGAAAAGGACTGTCACACCACATCAGTAAGTAATCTATGCTGTCACCACCACTGCACTAATGCACAGACTCATGAATGAAAGCAAGCTGATTTTAATGGGGCTAGTCAAAGTGTAGTACACCTATAGGTATTATATGAGTGTTGCGAGATGTATCGCTCGTTAGCGGTTGCGCCTGACAAAATGATTTATTGCCTGTCCTCGCGGATATATAGCCGCAGCCAACTAAATGTTACTTAGTTTCATGACCAAGTGTGAAGCTAACATCTGTTGCAGCAGCTAAAGGTACCTAGCGTGTGATAAGGATACCTAAGTTGTAAAAAATTAAAAATATATTATTGCTGACTAACGTATTGACTAACGTATTATTTTACAATGCGGACTCTGAGAAAATGCGTTTTTGAGACATAAATAAATAGATAATGAGACTTTCACAGTTAGTTGAGTAGGTAGCGACACACCTTATGTCGGTAGCTCCACAGAAAGTATATTTCTATAACACACATGTGCCAATAAACAATGAAAACTCGAACAGCGGTGAAAATTATGCTTTTGCAACTTCCGCTTTAGCTCGTAAACGTGCGGATTTTATTTTTTTATTTTTTTAAGGAATAATACGAAAACGCAACGACACTTCGCAAGTTCCCGCCAAATAGACTAACTCTATTGAGCCGTGTTAAAAGAGGATATTATGTTTTTTATTTCGATATATTTTTTAAAAATTTATCAAATCCACGGATCAAATACTCCGGAAATACCAGTCACATGTAAACTTTTTCTACCTTTTTTTTTAGGAAAGCTAATTAAATTAAAAAGTAAGCTGTCACTGTCAGTCCGTCGGGCGGCTATCATAAATTCGAGATAAAATTTATATTAACGTAAAATATTAAATTACAAAGTTCTTACTTAGTAAAATGGAAATTAATCGCTCAGCTAAACACACGAGGATATTAATCAATCATTTGTATCATAATTTGATTTTCTTCTTATGAGATGAAAAAATTAGAAAATCCATGTTTTCATGTTTATTGTATGTTTCTTTTTGTTTTTGTGAAGTTGTATGAGAAATAAAAAGCGTCTATAAAAAGGTAAGTTTCTTTAAATATTTGACATCTTCTAACCTAAGAGTACCCACAGTAGAGGCATAGTATGTATCTCTTTACATAGTAAAATAAATCCTTATCCTTACGAATTACTACCAATCCTGCTAATATTATAAATGTGAAAGTTTGTATGTTTGTTACTACTTCACGCTCAAACGGCAGGACCAATTTTGGTGAAATTTGGTATTGAGGTAGCTGACACCCTTGATTAACACATAGGCTACTTTTTATCCCTCGGGAACGCGGGTGAAACTGCGGGGAGGAAGCTAGTATTATAATACTAATATAATAATGCAATATAAGTTTATTACTTTATCACGCATAAACCGCTGAAACAAACGTGATGTAATTTGACACGCACATAGCTTTTAATATACTTTTTATTTTGGGAATGCGAATAAAAACTTAGTGATAAGCACATTAAAGATTGGCATTTAATATTTAATCTCATTTAGGTTCCAATGAGATCGTATCCAATGGACATAAATCTGATGGCTTTCTAGGTTATTTATGTAAATTGTTATTTTACAAAGCTAAACATGCCTTTTGAGCAAACATTACATTAACTAAGCTGTATCAAAAATTCTCTTGTTAACAAACTCAAAGTAATGTACAAATAACACTGAAATCGTTCGTGCAAATGGGAACTGAATTGTAACCCGAAACCAAGTTTAGTTATATACAATTGTTTAACTTAGAGGTACTGTGCGAAGTAAAGCCTTTGTATAAAATATATGAAATATTACTTAACAGTTTTAATATTCCACGATACAAAATGGTAAAATATAATTTTTAAATTATGATATAAATAAATCATCTAACTAATCTATCATATAGGTAACTATCGCAAAGGTTCAGGTCTAAAATACAGAGCTGAATTTAAATACCTACCTACCTACCTACTCTGTATGCAAAGCGTTCACATCTCATACAAAATGTTAACGTCCATTTGCAGTCGGTATGGAACAGTGTTTCAATTATACAGCTGTCAATCTGCGAAACGTTTTGTGGAATAATAAAAATTAACAACAAAAATATGATAGACGAATAGGTACTTACCTACCTACGTGACACGAATTTCCCACCATAGAAAATTCTAAGGTCTCCTTTCTAATTTTCTATGTCAAAGAATATACTCGTACTTTGCATGATACAAAACATAATGGATCTTTTTATTCTGCAGGTCCAGAGAAGAGGTGATTAGTATGTAGTTATCGGAAAGTACAAACGTAAGTACGACCAAGTATTTATGTTCTTCAGTCATTTTTCCGGTTGTTAAATAACCGACATAGCCCGAAGAATTGCCAAACTGAAGTGGCAGTGGGCGGGGCACATCGCTCGTAGAACCGACGGCCGCTGGGGCTGAAAGGTTCTCGAGTGGCGACAACGAACCGGAAGACGCAGCGAGGGCAGGCCCCCCCACAAGGTGGACCGACGATCTTGTGAGGGTCGTGGGAAAGCGCTGGATGCGGGTAGCATAAGACCAGGCATCGTGGATCCTTGGGGGAGGCGTTTGTCTAGCAGTGGACGTCTTTCGGCTGACATGATGATGATGATTATGATGAGTCTTTTTTCTGCTTGCTACACTCAGAAAATCACTCACGCGTTACCGACCCTTAAGTACTCCTCTTCGATGACGTATGATGATGAGGTATATCGTCAATCGAGCTTCTCTTTGAGAATAAAATCGCTATATTTACTTTTTATAAATCAAATTCATACTAATATTGTACCCAAACGCGAAAGTAACTCTGTCATTTACCTTTTCACGCCTAAACCGTTGAACTGGTCATTAGACATAGACCTCTGAAACGTCTGAAACCGCGGGGGACTAGTACTTACTTACCTATTATTACAATTTTTATCAATACTTAGTCATTTTGTTAATTGCATCTTCCTATCACTCCATTTGTCTCATCATGACAGCACCCTAAGACAAAATCTTATCGTATTGTGAATTTGTCTCGTATATCGATCAGATATGAATTGTATAAACAAGGGCAATTTGAGTCATTACCATAGCAGCGGCGCGTGAATATGACGTGTCGTTTCAACGTTTTATCAAACCAATTTCATAGGCTTTTATGAATAACTTTATTTATCGTTTAGACGTGTTTTGCGAAAGACATTTTATTTTATTAAAAACGAGAAATGATTTATGTTATTTAAGAATTATATTGAACAATGTTTGTTTAAGCGTTATTTATTGCAAAATTTTATAGTTGAGACAACATTGTTAGCTTTACAGCTCAATCTCTAATTTATTTGTCTTTTAAAAATTAATAATTTGATTAATAATTTGTTTATTATTGTTAAAAAAACAATATATTTATATATAATATTTTTTTACTTCGACCTAAAAATTGTGATGTGACCACTATTTTTCTATTCTATTTGAAATTGCTTTTGACGTGTAATATATTTTTATATTTTCCGCAGTAGGTAGTTATCAAATAAACAGTATTCAGTCTTGCAACCTTTTGGATATGGTGGTATAGTACATATGATGCAAAAAACCTATTAAGTCACGACGTCACGACTTCGCTACAAATTATGGTGATACGACCTTTTTACTTACTTACATACATAATTTACCTCGAAAATTTGGTACATTTAGGTATTACACAATATTTAGAAATTAGTTAAGAAAATTTCTAGATTTTCTGAAATTAAATTTCTACGTTTATTTGAGTAAATATAGAACTAAACGTAAGTAAGTACTTATTTAATTTCAAAAATCCATACCATTCAATCCAGTCTCCAAACGAATAAGTATGGCAAATATTTAACAAATTGAATTGTTTCATTTAAAAGGTCGCAAAGTATTTGTACGGGCGCGATTATTCCAGGCACCATTGATTCTGGACGATTAATTTGGGTCGCAGGTACGACAGGATTAATTCGCCGTGCGTTAACCCCAAGGAATTATTTACTCGTGACACAGGTGTGATTCGGAATTCCAGATTGAAATAAAAAGTAACACATTAATGTGTACTTATTATGAACACTAGATAGATTGCTCGGTACACAACAAGATAAATAGAAATTAATATCCCGTGATAATAACAGTATTATATCATAGAATAATTAATATACTACGTACAAATTATATTGACAAAATGTCACAATGGGCGGCCTTGTCCGTAATGTGGTGAAAGATATCATAAATCGGTTTTGGTTGATAATAGATAGCTAATAATAATTCTTTTGGAGGATGAGCTCCGAATTGAACAGACATGAGAGAAGTGCAGAAAATATCACATTAAATAAATAATACACACGGTTCATCTGATCCCAAATTAAGCACAGCTTGTACTATAGAAACCAGATTACTGATATACTACATATACTACTTTGTGTGTACCTACATACCTACATACTTATGTAGATAATTACACCCAGAATCATGACAAACAAACATGTATAAGCAAACAATTGTTTGTCTAATAAAATATAACATTAGAATACCTACTTTTACACGATGCCCAGGCGTATTTTTTTAATTGATTCATCTTTTCCAAGGCGTTGGTAACTTAATTTAAACTTGTAAAGTAAAGTTTGTCATGAATAGAACATTCTTACGTAAAGAAGTACAAGACGTGAAGCAACTTGTTAATAAAATGAACGAACTCGTCCGTTCATCTGCCTAATGGACAAGTTTATATTTTAATCAAGACATCGCTCTTACAAGTCTGTGAAAGTAATAAAATAATAATGAATATTCTGAACTTCACAATGTTAGGTATTACAAAATATTATAATCGTTTTAATGTTTTTTTTTTACTTATGTATATTCCAGTGTTTGACCACAAATTTCCTATGGTTGGTGATGATAGGTATTATGGTCCGAGGTGGAAGCACACAAAGTCTAGAAGGAAATATTTTATACCAGTAGCTGCTTCGAGAAGGATTTTCAATTTGCGGGTAGAAACTGGGTAAAAAAAAAGTACTACAAATCTTGCTATGTTTTCCTTACCATGTTTTCCTTCACTGAAACATTTGACATTACTACCTCTGAACTTTCATTCTCCTTAATTTAATTAAAACCAGATACTATTCATATCTTTTACACTTTGTTTCTTATGTCTATGATATGAAGTACTAAAATAAATATTCATTTATTTTTTAATTAAATAACTAACTTTTTTACCCATTCAAACTGGAATAAGAACTGCAATTTATTCGTTTTTAGGACCTTTAATGGCTACGGAGACACTCTGCGTTAACATTTTATGTTGCTAATGAAGTTAGGAACTTTTGTAAATATATATTTATAAAAATTAGGTACAAATGGCTCGAACAATATTGTACTAATAACTGAAAACAATCGAAGAATGTACTATAGGTACATTATTTAAAAAAATACCCAACAATTCGATTTCAAATGATTTTTTTTTCATACATTTACATTGGTAAGTATCAATTTTTATCTTACTATCATTCAATGTATTGTGCAAATAATTTGTTTAATTATCAACATATCTTTATTAATTATTTCACCAACTAGATATCCATACCTATATGTACATAATATAATGAATTCTTGCTCAAAAATTCTAATGTATGTTACATATAGCACATGATATTTTGTGCAAACCTCTCAATGTTGATCTCCTACCCTTAGTCCTGTTTGCAAGGGACCCTAAGTTAAAGGCCGTGAATCAATATTTGTTTGTCCCCTAACCGCCTTTTAAATCCGACCCTTTGTAAACTTTAGTTTGCTTGTAGATTAGTAATTTACGTAGACAACTTTCAAGATATGATAGAATTCTGCAAATTAGATCTAACTGTTCGAATTATCGTACACAAGTGACACGCCCCGGCTTCGCACGGCTTTCTCGGCTTTTCTGTACTATAATATATTATGTAATACATATACACCTCCTTCTTGAATTACTCTATCTATTGCTGAAAACTGCATTAAAATCCGTTGAGTAGTTTCAAAGATCTAAGCGAACAGAAAGCGGAAGCGACTTCATTTTATGCTATGTAAAGATGTTGAAGTATTCCGTAATTAGAATAAAATTGTCTCTGTTCAAATTCAATCAGATAATTAATTTAAACTTTTAATAAGTTGACAAATATTTCTAGAAAATATAAATATATTTGGTATCAGCGCTTTAATGAATGTGATAAAATATATATCAGCCCATATATGTTTACAATACGGAAAATTGTAGATAACTCTAGGTATCTACGTATCGTCGTCGGGACGGTAAAAGGAAACAAGGAACTTTTATTTACCTGTTGAGCGGATAGCGTAGGTACTATATGTACACAATATACACGTAGCATATTATATCACATAATATGCTGTTTAAACATCCTGAAAACCTGTGATGAAATTGGATGCTTTAGTATTAAGGTGATGCCTTCGGTTGGAGGGCGGAATTCATTTTTTTTTACGTTTTTTGCTAATTGCAGCTCAGTTATAGGTCGTATGTTGTCGACATGTTATTTGCGACAAGAATGATAGTATATTTACTGATTAATAACAAAAGAAATCATCAATAAACGGAGTTAAATTTGTTGTATAAAGTAACGTTTTCATGAAATATTTATGATTTATTTTGTTATTACTCAGTAAATATACTATCATTCTTGTCGCAAATAACATGTTGACAACTTAAAATTTATAAAAAAACATAAAATTTTAATTTCGCGCTCCAACCGAAGATATCACCTTAATTGATGTTATAAGAAATTACCAGTATGTCCCTACAATGCGGAAAATTGTAGATACACGTATCATCATCGGTACGATGAAAGGAAACAAGGCGAACTTTTGTTTACCTGTTGAGCGGCTAGCGTACTGCCTACCTACACAGTATAAACATAGAATATTATGTCACATACTACAGTGTGTTCAACCATACCTGTAACGGAATTGCACGCTTTTGAATGAATGGATAATGCAGAAAATAGCTATTGGAGGCTTTAAAGAGATAATTAAGCCGGTTACTGAATTGTTGGATGGAAGTAAAATGGGGAAATAAATTTGTGTTATGACGTTACGTTACATGCGATTTATAGGTACATGTATAGCGACGACATGGTTTATGTTATTTGGTCGTTATAGGTATATTCTTATTTAAACTAATTATACATTTCTGATAATTGATATTGGGATTAAATACAATACACTCAATAACTTTAAAGTACGACACGTCCAATTTGGGGTTTCCTATTCCACTCCGTTATAATATGCCGTTCTCTATTTCTCCAAATTACAATAGTGACCTATCTATAGCATCTGGCAACAACTTTATTTTAATAATAATGTTGCCAGTTTAAATAGGTGCTCAGAAGCAGCGGTGCCACATGATTTATGGCGAGAGCGTTGTGGCTCCTTAGGGGACGAAATACACTGACTTCTGTTTACCCTCAAATTATGAATCTCGCGTTTTTTCACGCTCTATAAAAACCAAACTTTTCTTCAGCTTGTGTTTATTTCAGGCGCCGAGTTTTGTCTAAAAGTTAGGTCGATTAAGTATCGTTTATGACCTATTTAATAAAATTGTCTAGAATAAGTCAAGCTACTGTTAAAGTCTAAATAACTAGCTCTTTTTAATGTAACATATTTAGAAATTTCTTTGCTTACTCTAAAAGCTTAAATTGAAGAGAACTTTCATTGACCAACGGAGCTTTTAAATGCAGCCGATTATCCGGCTTTTCTGCCACTACTACCGTTAAACAACGTTGTCAGATCGGCTTTTAAAGCCGATTGAAAGTGCTGTTCGCGCAGTTTTGCCGTAATCTTTCAGTGAAGGAAAGTATCTGGTTTTCGTACATTTCCGTGGCAAAATCTCGTCGTATCCATTTTGTTTTCAGGATAAATCCTCAGGCGTAAACTTACGAGGGCACCTGCGCGTCTTTATGTCAACACTATTCGGTTTGCCAATAGTTTACCTATTTGGTATGTCTAACTATTTATTGACATGTGTCATGTAGGCTAACATATGTTTGGTTAGACTGATAAGACCTATTTTCAATGCGGGAGACTATTTATGTGATATCAGATTTTGCAACAACTAAATTTTGAATTTTCTGTTTGAAATCACCACTTGATATTTTAAAGAGTACTGTCGTAAAAATCTAATTTTATCAACTGAAAGATATTCAGAGATACTGTTGTTTGTTCCTTGACCTCATTTCCCACTGAACGGAGGCTGATCTCTTATTTGCGACACAGTTTTTTGTCCTCAAGGAATTAGTATGCCTTCCTCGTCTTGCTCTTCTTTTTAATTTATTTTTAACATCTATGTTCAAGAATTTTGATATTTTATTTTATATTCATTGTGTAACATTAAATAAACTAACAGATATGTATTTAGGTAAACTGTACCTACTACGCTACAGTACTACGGTTTTAAAACAGAATGGCCCTTATTTTTTTAACATCCGATTAACATTGCTAACTAATTACATACAATTTATTCTTCCTGTTTCAACAAAAATATGTTTTTACCTTTAAGCAGTACTTATTAATACGGGTGGGAGTATTCATCGATATGAATAATTTCTCTATTAGTTCAATTGTGAAATTATGAAAATTCGATTATGATTATACAAAAAGTTCAATACCAAAACGTATTCAGTGGCCGATTTATTTTTAAGGCCGGTGAAGCCTCTGTGCGCGAATCAGACTCGCACTTGTCCGATTTTTTAATCTCTCGTGAATATATGATCCTTGGGGGCGCGGGTGAAACCGCAGGGCGGAAGCTAGTAATAATATAAGGCAGTTAGAAATCTAAATTATTTACTCTCACTCCCACGCATTCCAGAAAATCATTTTTACTATTATTGTTAAAAGTTTTAACTTTGTAAACATTCTATTGCTCTATTTTTCCTTTCGACTCGATGACAATTCGTAGCTACTATACGTACCTACCTACATAAAATTTACATTATCCTATAATTAATTGTAATTTTCTTTCCCCGAGGGCTCCTTAGTACGTATTTACCTTACCGAACAACATCTTATCAACATTACGCGAGAATCGTGCTAATGATTATTGGTGCGATTGAGAAGGTACCTACACATTTATACGGTGCAAGTGACATCGTAATGAAAACTGCCGGGCTATTACGTATCTTTTGGTGGTAATCATAATGAACATCATTAATCTCATCTCTCTCTCTGATTGCATCCAATGACGCGCTACGACGAAGACGATTTTGTGGGCTTGGTGAGCCCTGATTGGATGAATTTCAATAATGGTGTTCGTTACGATTACCACCAAAGATACGCGGTAGAGCCCCTGATGAACCCTCAGCGAGTGATTTTGTGTCTGTTAATGAATTTTACCAATTGCTTTAAAAAAGAAAATATTTTTAACTTAAAATTGTTATGTAAAAATTGTAATAAGCAGTCGAGCAAATAATATTAAGTTTCCGGAAAAGGTCACCGCTGTTGGCATATAGATCATCGACCTAAAAGATATTTGTACACTTTTAAGTTCACTTTCACCGGGATATTTTATATCATGGAAAACTCTACAAAATGCCTACGACATGTTGGCACATGTATATCTACAGGCTTTGTTTTAATTATATATTAATTATATTTGTGGTATGCATTGATTGTTTCATTACCAAAAACAATGTCGAATTTGCATTTTTTCTTTGTTTTCTTTACGAAGGCCCATAAGAATTTGCAAACAAAAATTATTCGGAGGCCCGGGTTACCAGCCTTTTTCTTAATCCGACCTTGACCTCAGCGTAGGACTGATCTATAACTGACCTCAAAGCTCCGAACCGTCCGAAATTTAGCTGGGAATATGTATTTTCAAAGAGAAAGGAATTCATTATGTATTTTACATAACATGTGCTTGAGCCAAGTGTTCTAAATGAATTTTAAACGTTTTAAAATATTTACCTATTATTAAATATTTTTCTTGTAAGGTAATATGCTGAAGAGTTTGTTTGTTTGAACGCGCTAATCGCTCCGGAGTTATATGTCCGATTCGAATAAATATTTCACTAATAGGAAGCTACCTTATCCCTGAAGGTTACAGGCTACTTATTATCTCGATAGAGCGAGCTAGTAGATCAAATTTATAAGAACCTCTTAAAATACTATACGAATCAGAATAATAGCATATGGTGGAAATATACTCGAATAATAAATTATTTTGGTATTGACTTTGTAGTCCTCTTAGGTATTAAGGGTTGAAAAGATGGCAACTTTAGCTCACCGTCACGTTTGTGGCAATGTCCGGTGACCTTATCTCAAGAATTATCTAACTCGTTAATCACTAGACGCTGTCTGTTTCTTTGTAAACAACACTTGTGATAAATTATGCGTGGGATTCACTAAATTACATTGATGTACTAGTAAGTGTTTAAGATGACGTTAACTATCGTTAACACTAATACCTATTTTTTTTCACAAATTGTCAGTTGTTTTTGTCTGTTTTTCTTGTTAATGAGGTGAAACAAAATATGTAGCGTATGTCAGTGTCAAAATTTAAAGAACGCGTGTAACCATTTCTTTGAATCAATACATCGAAATATACGTTTTTATTACGGTACGCTACAGGGTTTTATGTTGAAGTCAGTGTCGTACCTATTATTGTTTGTTTTTCGGGTAGAGTAGGTACTCAACAACGCCTTCCATCCCATCTGTCTGTCTGTCTATCGGCTGCATTTCTTTACTTTCAGAAAACCTGATTAAATTTCATTTTTAAGGTAACACACCCGAAAGTCAAACTTGTTTCAATTCTAGTATAGGTTCTATAGTAAAAACTGTGGTAAAAATAACAAAGAATATATGAGTGAACAAACTGTTCTATCAAATGAAAACATATTCAGGGTGAAGCTAACAGTAGTAGATACGAATTTCTAACATGGCCGGTTGTTTCCTGATGTCATTCTTTCGACTACATTAGACCTCGTAACTACCCTCATTTACGAAGGCTTATATCACATTCAGGGAGTTACTGATCCGACGATCTCGATAAATCCGCACCGGCTAAGCGCTATGCTACGCTCGCGAACTACATCGGTCTACGTCGTAGATGGTGCTACGAGCGTACGTGTAGTAGACCTTTTGTACAACGTTCTTAGACTGGTACTAAAACTGAGCATTTATAATAATAATAATTCAAACCAATATCATAAAGATAGAGATTTGCTCTTGTTTTACTCGGAAAAATAATTATGACCTCATACAGAACAGCTTTTAAGTTTCAAAAAAAGAAAAGTACAATATTTTCTGAATGAAAACTGTAACTTTGAGTTGCTCTATGTGATCTAAAAAAATTGGAAAAGATTTCAAAGTCAGAAACTAGCCTTTTTTAAGATTATAATATGATTAGAATTCTTCTATATTTATGAGATTAGCTCTTGTCGGTGTAGCTTCTTCTACTCCTGCCACTCCCTCTCCTTGCACTCGTGACGTATAAGGTGGCCTAACATATTCCCTGTCCTATTTTCTATCGTCTCTAGTAAGGTTACGATTAGTATAAGATTATTAAAATGTGAAATGTTGGTATATTTCCATAAAAATAGTCACTTACCAAATAGTCACTTTTGTGGCCAGCGAGAGTTGAAAAAAAAAAAAAAACAAAAATATACTCGTACTTAATACCTCGAAACTCAAGGGCAATACCTACTCGCATATTGAAATAAAAATGAAGCAATGCCTGTTTGTTTATTTAAACGCTCTCAAGCTTCGGGGATTTTACAAAATTCACTGACATTTTTGCATTTATGTGTCTCCAAGGACTGCAAATAGGATGTCACGCATAATTTTTTCCGGATTTTCAATAGCATTTCATGATGTATGGACCTATATGAATGAAATACACCCATATATCGAAATACACCTGATACATTTTTTGATAAAATTTTAAAAAGCAGGTAGGTATGTTTAGTGACAAATTAGGAACAATAATATATTCGTAACATATCCCTTTTTATTTATTTGTCCATTATTTATATTTTTCACTAATAAATACATCATGGTAAGTGATGACGTGGCTGAAGGTGGTAAGCAGGCAAAGCTTAAAGGAAGTTGGCTCTTATTGTCAATGCATTGTAACATAATATGATTTGTTTTTTTCTATCACTGTCTTTCTTAGTGTTTATATGGATACTAAATTCTTTCACGAAATCTATTTTTCTTTCCTATTTACTTTATTCTACCTCGGATCGAAATTGTTTATATATAAGGTTATAGTAAGATGATACAAATTTCTTGTGCCTGCACTCTAGGGTATATCAAATTCGCTTTCTTCATGACACGGCTCGAGGCGGCCAATTTTTTCTTACAACGAAAAATAGGTATTTGTAAAGCACTAAGGATAAGTGTGGTACTTTATTATGGTAATTTATTTAGTCATTTTAAAGATTGATTATAATTGAGAATGTGGTTGGTATTCGTAGTTATTTGTAATTAAAAAAAATTGCAAGCATTTCTAGTTCTTTAAATGTATTATTGTTATCCACGGTATCATATTTTATAAACTGTTCTAAACTATAAAAAATACTGCAGCTTGTAAGAATGAGGCCATGTTGAATAGTTTTCTTTCACTATTCATATAACTAGCTTACTGTATTTTTTATGAACAGAGCCGAAGGGAACTGTACGCGAATAGAAAGGTCTTTATGTGAATTCTTAATAAGCTGCGCTTCCTACCCAAAATGAGGTGAATAAGTTATAAGACCAACTTTACGGTTGATCAACACAGATTTATACACTGTCCTAATATATTCGTTGCCGAAATCTTTCCGAGATCTGTCTATAATACGAATTAAGATGACATATTTTATAAGACTAGAAACAGAGAGTTATAACTAATAGTATAGTCACTATTTCATTTTTACTACCTAGTAACCTATAACAGAGCATTTTACTTTACTATCAATAGTATCCAGTTGGAATATTGCGTTTATATACGCGGAAGAGAAAACCGCTGTCGATTCCAACAGATTCTAACCTACAATATTACTTACATTATTATATACATCCTCACCTGACGCTCTTAATTAAACCGCGGCGCTGTGTCAAAGTTCCCAAAATTGAGGTAGGTACCTCGGATCGGCGTTCGATCGAGTCACGAGTTATAATTTCCGGATGGTGGAGCGCAATCGGCGCAGCTCCCGTGTAATAGATCCCGTTCCAACATCTGATACTCGACTCTCGGAATTTGCGACTTGGCTTATCGAGTTAATGATGTTTCACTCGTGACATTTACGTTTATTGAAATAGAATTTCAATAAGATCTAAAAGAACGGGCTATTAAAATATGAAGATACCTAAAACTATGAACGCACTTAATGCTTTCTCTTCAAAAGATATGACCTCACTTTATTAACTGACTTCAAAACAGTCAGATTAAAGTTCTTGCATAGTTAAGGCAGTTTTATTTTTAGTTAAAATCTTTTTATATTTTTATAATCTTTATTATATGGTACCTAATAGATTTAATTTATATTTAAAATAGCTTTAAGTTGTGATTATTCTTAAACATTCGACTTTCCATAAATAGTTAATTGAATTTGTTTCTTGTTGTTCATAAAGCCGACGAGAAAAAGTCTAAAACAATTTTTCGTGAATAAAACAAGTTCATCGTTTAAAAGGTCTACGAAGTAGGTATGCCTACAGCCTAAAGTCGAGCAGGTTGTTTACTTCTACATGAGATTATAACAGTACCTACGTTAGTTACAGTTTGGGAAAAACTGGATTTTCTTGGTACATTCGGAAGTCGGGTACGTGTGTTGGAAATGTTATCGGTTTGGTGGGTACTTAGCCGAGTCGACTTTACCCTTAGGGACACCATGTAATTAATGGTTTCTTAGTTGGACGACTAACGAACTTGGACGATCTTAAGACTGATGGGGAAGTCAATTTTTGAGCGACTTTAAGTATTTTATTCGCTTTTCTTCTTACCTACCCCCTTATTGAATGTAGTGTGTACAAAACTAGTTAAAACGAAAAATAATAAAAAATCAATAAGAATGTTTTATTGAAATTTCCTTTAGTTTTAACTTGTTTTCAAAATTATTTATGTAATAATGTTTATTTCTCCGCAGTGGTAAACTCCACGGATTGAAGGACAATTATTAGACTTATAAATGTAATGATTTCTGCACTAGTAAAGAATACTGTATCACAGATAAAATTGCAATAAGATTTTTTAATTTTCCATAATGTGGTTACCCTATCACCTAAGTCTCGGTAGGCATGAGTTGTAATTTCCGGCCGGGTCGGCTTAACAGTGATCGACGTTTTATGCCGCTTTAAGTTGACCTTACTTACCTTAAGCTTTGCGGGGACAAATGTTAGGGCTGATTCTTGATCTGGAGGCTGGGACCTACCCACTTTATATGCGGATAATGGAGAACTAGGTTGATCATTAGTCACGTTGTGAGAATATGAAGTCAGTGCTTCAAATATTTTGGCAAGGTATTTAATAGGGTATATTATTAAGAAATTACCTAGATGAATAGCAAGCTTATTATAGCTTCTGAGCAAACATTTTATATGGTATGGGATTGTGCTATTATGAACCAATTTTAATAGAAAAAATAAAATAAGTAAGTCATATTATGAAAGTGCATATGCTCCTATAATTATAAATGCCAAAGTTTGTGAGGATGGATGTTTGTTACTCTTTTACGTAAAAACTGCTGAACAGATCTGGATGAAATTAAGCACATACTGAGGGTATTTCATCCAAATTCAAGACTAGGCTCATGAGAAAATCGCGTATAAACACAAAAGTTTCAGCATCGCATGAATAGAACAGTCCTATGTCTGTAAATAATATAGTAACTGTGGAGTCTCTTGCACTAAGGAGTCAGGCAATGCAATGCGACATTTTGCATTTAATATTGCAATGAGTTTAGAACGAAATAGGTAGGTAACTTATCTTTTATGAAGTTACTAAACTTAACTTTAGCTGCAGTGAAAAATATTACGGATTCAGATTATAAATTATTATGAGGTAATAATAAAATAAATAAACTGAAATATTCTTATAATATCCCAAGGCAGCAAACAAGCATACGGCCCACCTGATGGTAAGTGGTTATGGTTACCGTAGCCTATAAACGCTTGCAACACCAGGGGTATCACTCGCGCGCTGCCAACCCTACAAGTAAATCTAAAATATTTCAGTGGGATAGATATTTTTATTTCAGAGGTCTAATTTAGCTGCGAAATGTTTAATATCTAAGTACTTTTAGTATAGTACCTACTTACTTGTTATTTGTATTTATATTACACGTTAACTTGCCAGCTAGGGACTGCGGCGAGCTACAAAGAATAAATAATGAGCTCGTTTCAGGAGACAGTGTTTTTAATTTCCTGAAAATGTTAAATTAAATATTACCTCCACTAATTTTATTGAGTTTACCTACGTCCGTTTTCATTACTCACTATTTATTCAATTATGACCTGAACTGATTTAAATTATTATTTTATTTACAGGGCAACGTTAATTTATATAAAAAAAAATAAGCGTAGTTTTTCTAATCTAATCTTTACAATATTTAATTCGCGTTTCCGAAGGATCTTATATTTTCGTTAGTATGAAAAGTATCCTGCTATTCTAGGATATAGTCTGTCTTCATACCAAGTATCAACTAAATCAGTATAGCTGTTGATACGCCATTGTATCACAAATATTAGAGATATAATATAAAATATAACTAGATAAGCATTGAAATAAGGAATTACATTAAATCCTTCCCTCCACACGAGTAACATTTGACACTCGACACGTGTTCAACTAATAAAGTTAGTCAGTTCACTGAGCGGAAAGCTGAGTCGAGTTGTAAACCAGATTATGTAAATGTCGTACCTATATATAATAAGATATCTCGATGCATTCCACATGAGAAGTCTTCTATTGCGTTTAACAATATTTTTACTATCATATCGAGATTTATACCATGATTGTCAAAGTCAAAAGTATAACTTTTTATGTTCTGAATATCTTCGAACCACCTTGATCGTCCATAGTTCCTAACAACTATTCAATGAATCGTTCCTACTGTGAACCATTTGAAAGTGGAATGAGCTCCTGATACGGTTTTCCTTCAGGGCTACGGTATGGGGTTCTTCGAAATGGACGTAAAAAGAGCTCCTCAAGGTCGTGTTGTCGAATCCCTTGGAATTGTAAATGTCCACTGGTTATTTACCAACAGTTAGATCGTCTGCCTGTTTAAACCTATTGATATAGAAAAACATGTGTCCTGATTTACGACTTTATAGCCCGATGTAAATACTCTAAATGAATTTTCCACCTTATACAATTTCCCTGGCACATTGACATTATATGAAGCTAAAAGTAGTGAAATACATAATCCAAAATCTGTGATTTGGAGCCACGAATTAAGTTCAACATCCGCAAATTCAATGTTGTTAAATTATCTACCTTGAGTTCATGACTTTTCTTAACATCCGAAAAAAAACATTTCGATTTCGGCTATGGATACTGTTTGATATCCAATAGTTTTGGTGGCGGGAATCTAATCTAATATAATCATAAAGATAACTGTTTAATATATCTCGTCTTTGACATCTCTTTGGAGACAGCCTAGCTGTCACTTTTTGAGTATTAGCCCAAAATTTTACAGTCTGCCATTTGAGAGAACATTAAATGAATTCTCTTAAGAAAATGTTTAACGACATTTTTACTACCGCATCGTTAAGAAATCTACTTGCAGCCGTAATTGGAAAGTATTTCCCAGGCTTGCCAAGTAACGTTCCAAGCTACTTGAGAAATTATGTATTTTATTGCTTCGGTTTGAAGTGTATAATAATTGAGAGCCAGTTTCAAGAAAAGCTGGGTCTGAAATAACTGTATAGTTAGCCCCTTGAGACTAATTGAAGGGAAGCAGCGTATATTAAAACTGACTTTAAATTGCTTATGAATAGTAAATTAAATACCTATAATCAGCAAATTTAAATAATTTCTGTACTGATTTTAAATGATGATTTTTAAAATAATTATATTGTCACTTGCATTAAAATTATATGTGTTACAACTAATCTCCGTAACAGTAACACGAATGAAATAAATTGTGACATAGATAGGTCACATCCTGGAATAACATTAAAGGATACTTTTTGTCCCTTTATACATTGGTGCCCATTCTGTTGTTTACGAACTAAAATAAATTTAATCTCACTATATCTCTTTCTAATAGTAAATATAAGAAAGGGATGCAAGATATTTTAGTCCTGTCAGTTTAATCCGATCACACATTTCAACGTGAATTTAAGCGCGATCTTTATTGGTCACGACGATTTACCCGTACATTACGACGGTATGGATTAAACTGACAGCATTAAAAATGTTCTATCTTTTTTCAATAAGGTTAAAATGAAAGAGAGATGACTTGTCTAATATTAGTTAAGTTCGTAAACAACAGAATCGACACCGTTACCTACCTCGGGGACGCGGGAACCAGTAGCTTATATTTTTTTAATTGTTAAGCGTTGTGTATTTCTTAATAAATAAACTATAATACAGAAGCACTTAAGAGTTTGGAAACCATGAGCTAGTGTGATAAGTTATTGATAATGGTTTACGTCTACAGTATCGTGAACATATGTAGCAAATTATATCCATATGCTCAAGTTATAGAGAGCACATAAATTACAACTTATACCCTGTGGACTCAAACTTGTAATACAATATATTATTAGGTACATAGCTATTGTATTGATCGGTCTTTATGAGCTTTGTTTGAATGTAATACTAATCAGTTACCCTGATACTTATACTTTATTGACAATATAGTTTGGTTCTCAGAAAAAATTGTAATCTTGCTGATTTTGTTATCGATTCTTGTCAGTTTTGGGCCTAAATTGGTTAAAAGAGTCTGACTGTGATTTGTGCATGTTATCTATAATTAATTGCTATCTTTGTATTCATGTCGAATGTTGAGATGAAGTCGCAGGTTCAAATCCTACAATAAATAATAAATGAATATCTTGGGACATTCTTCACACACGGTTATCTGATCCCAAACTGAGCAGAGCTGGAAACCAGATAACTGATATACTACATATACTATTTTGTTTTTGTAAATACATACTTATATAGATTATTACATCCAGACACAGGTCAAACAGACATGTTCATGCACACAAATGAACTTGAGGTTTCGGTGAAGGAAATCATCGTGAGGAAGCACGGTGGTAGACTACTTTTTAGTACCCGCCTGGCTAACTTATTTCTATAACAAAAATCATGTCAATATTATGTAACATAATATGTAACATAATATGTTGTTCTATTACCTAATGCGTAAAAGAATGTCAAACTAAAACATTCGCATTTATAATATTAGTAGGGATTTCAGTCAAAGAACAAACAAAGTCAATTCCAAAGATCACGTCGATTTGTATCACAAATAAATTTCCTTTGAAAACTCGTTTGGAACATATCTTGGATTCACTTATAAATTATGCGAATCCCCCTTGAGGTAGGTACAAATATGGGGGAACAATAACTGGGATATAGGGAGTAAGACGATAAAGTAAAGTCATGTTGGATAGCCTTGATGTCAGGGTAGAGTGTGAGGCACTCCACTAAGTCAGACGTGACAAGAAGCTGAATTCTGAACACTCAATTTCCAGGTTTTCAATAAAACAATAAGATGGCGATATAACGATTTGTTCCCTTAATTCTTTGCGTACCTATTCACTCGGAGAGGTCACGAAATAATGAATTTTGTTGGGAACGCCAAGGGCTTTCTTTTACTTTGAGTTTGTAATTCAATTAACCTTATTTCAGTGAGTATAATGTTATTTTGCTGTTGACTACGTCATTCTTTATTAATTAAATGCAATTCTTTGTATCTGTTTATGCATTTAATTTGAAATTCTCTTAAATCACGATAGATAATTTTAGCGATACTTTTGATAAAAAATATATTATTCGTGTAATTAAAAATAAAACGCCCTTTTTTACTAGCTGTTACCCGCGGTTTCAAGCGCGTTCCTTAGATAAATTGTACCCATTCTCCATATTATAGGCTATCTGCATGTCAAATTTCTTCGTGTTCGGTTCAGAGGTTTAGGCGTGAAAAGATAACAGACAAACCACCTAGCTTTGCATTTATAATATTAGTATGGTTTTTTATACTTTGGATTACATTATTGGAATTTTCGTGGGGACTCTTTTTTTAAATAAAATCGAGCCTATAATAAAAATGACATTGAATGAACACCACACATACCTACTTACTCACTTCCATCCACTTTTACGTGCATCGACATTTGCTTTGTTTAATTTGATAATGTTTATCTTGTATCTACCTAGCATTGTAGAATGCAGATAGGCCCGGTCTTGAATAAACATGTTGAATAATATTATTGTACCGCCTTTTGTTACATTGAATATTTAACAGTATTTAGCAATCCCATGTTCATTTGCAAGGTTTATAAAACAAAATGGGAGTAGAGAAACGAACTCTTCGATTGAGAACTCTATACTTTAATATAGCGAATTTATGAAAGAGTATTACAAACAATATGAGCGCTCAATAGTCCAGATTACAACTATTCTCGGAGCACAATAACATCGCATGAAGCTCTATTGTCCTTATGCAATCCGATTTAAGTCGATCGTCTCAATATACACCGTTCAGAATTCAATATACCGTTTGACTAACTTATTTTATTCATTGTACCTATAAAATAGTCGCAGTTAGGTATATGCATAAGCATCAGATAACGGTGTGTGAAGAATGTCCCAGGATATTTATAATTTTTTTAAATAAATAAAATAACAAGACCAACATATCCGTACACCTTTTATAATAACGTTAGAAAATTCTACGTACAACCCTTTTAATGAAATATAACATTCCTAATTCGTATAGTTAAGTAGGGCTAAAATATTAATTAGTCCAAAGATATTAGGCAGATTCAATCTGATCACGCTTTCTAAAAGTCAAATAAAACCTTTGATCCCATTAAAACGTGAAATTCTTGAAAATTTGCAAAGTTTTGGTAAATACCTAACCAGGTACTTACTTATTAATGAAATTGGTCAGTGTTTAATTTCAAGTGGTTTCAATAATGAGCGGAGGGTTCATTTGGAGTGTGGACCCTGATTGAATATCTCTCTCAATTAATTTAATAAAAGCCCTCTACAAACGATCAAATGCAGACCTCCCAAATACATATAGATAAAATATTATTTAAACCTGCGCCTATCAAACACCTATAGAACTCTCACATTGATTACATTTACCAACATTTTAAAGAAAAAGATGTTGTACCCCCGGTGTTGCAAGTCTAGTAGAGGCCACGGTAGAACACTGTTTATAGATAGGTTATAATTATTGCAATAATAAACCTTTTAACATTAAAATTATATTTATTTAATTTGAACCATGTCTAAAGCAATAAAATTATAAAGAACCATAGATACTTAAATAAATATGTCATAGACAGTATCCATCCGTAACCACTTACGGCGGGCTGTTCGTTTGCTACCTTAGTGCTAACGTAGTATAACAAAAGTGCTTAACGTCCCAATTCAGTGTGAATAAAAATAATTCAAGATATGATGAAGGGATGACATGCAATATATTTTGTAGATGTTTTTCTGAACTTAGTTTATTTTGATTGAGTTTCACGCATTGAATTTGAAATTGAATTACCTAAAAAACCAGATCCCGGGGGAAATTTAAGATACTTCAACTGTAACGTTGTCTGACAGCTGGAGATAATTTCATTTAGGTATAGCAAAAGATATAACAAAAAAGAATGTGGTACCTATGGGTATTAAATTACGTTCCCTCCGTTTGACTTGCGGAGATATTATGTGATAAATAGATACCTACAGCCATCAGCGTCAAAAGTAAATCTACTAAGTATTCTCTACTGTCATTTGTAGTAGGTATTTTCAAAAGATAATGTCAATGGATTATTTTGAAAAGGTTTTCATAATAATTTATTGCCATTCTCTTGAAAGTTGCTATGAAAACTGTGAATGGCGTAATGTGACACGGTATTAAGGTGATCAGCTACTTTTGTCGCTGTCTGTACTTTATCAATGTAAAAGCTGTGGTAAAAGGTAAAATAATAATTATGATATTTTGAATTTGACTTTAAAATTGCATTTAATATTTTTTTTTTAAAAGTAGCCTTCGGGGATAATGTATTTTTATTTGTGAAAGATTTTTTCTTATCGGACCAGGAACTCCTGACATTAGCTTTTCAAACAAAAAAACGAACAAACTCTTCAGCTTTATTATTAGTATAGATAAATATAATATAGCCTTAATAGTGAAGCCTCTATAAAAATGTTTATTATTGCGGGATATTGAAACCAGTCTATGGCATTATCTCGATCACCACTAATTTAGGTTTGTTTGACAAACAATAGCAACTATTCTAAGTAAAGCGATTAGAGACCAAATTGAGTAACCGATTATGGTTGAACGGTCTGACAAGGGGCTCCAATGGCAAATGGCATGATAACCCACTTTAGGAAACAATTCATACGGCGAATTATTTCTTTAGTACCGGAGACAGTTCTGTTTGTATAATAGAAACATTTAATATGCATAGCTATTTTCAAAAAATCTATAATTATTTTGTAAAAGCTTATAAAATCTCTGTCAAACCATAATATTCATTCGGTGGTTAAGATTTATAACAGACTCTAACTTTTTTCGTAATACGTAAAAATAAACAGTATATTATTTAAAGAAAGAACTTTGAATTTTAAACTAGGCAAAACTCTTTGGAACTTCTCAAAACTTAGTCGGCAAAGTCGACGTGCGATCTACTTGAGAAGTTTGTTGAACATGAAAATCGTTTCAGGCTGGAACTAAACGATTATACTAATGAAACAACGTGACCTTAAATAGGTAAGTAGGTAGGTAATTTACATAATAATGCAGAAGGGGAAATGAAAAGGTAGACAACGTGTTTATCTACAACTTTTTTGCTGACTCTACTTAGAATCCATCAATTATGTTAGTAACAATGTTCGTGGTCGTGGTCTTCGAAAAAATATTGGTTCTGTATGAGCTGGTGTGTTCTTCAGTTTTCAGTTTCAATGGCATAAATAGGTATTACAAAGTACCGACTCCATTGTTTCTTTGGAATATTTTTATTCTCGTTTCATTTTTGCCTAGACAAAATATTGAAGTCCTTAATTTTTTTTTGCTATGTATATGCCTGTGTTTGACCACAGTCTCACCGTGGTCAGTGATGATGTGACCGATGATAGTAAGGACACAAAGCCTAGAGACGAAATAAACTGGATATGATTTATGATGGTTAAAAATACAATAAATTAATAGTAAACAAATGGGATTATTTAACATTTGTACCTACTACGCGGTGTAAAAAGTAGAACGGAGCGTTTGCAACAACACAATTAAACAGTTTGTTTGTTATTCATTAAGAAAAGGAATTGCTTGTGCTATGTGGGTCACTGCAATATAGCTACCGGTTAATAAGGTAGGTAATATTGTTGACGTTTTTATGTGGCTAGGATACACCTACCTAGTACTAGTTAGTTAGAAGTTAGGTATACTTACAAGTTGATATATCACGTGGGATTGCTACAGAAAAAATAGGTACCTACTGACTGTAGTAGGTTACGTACGGTTGTGTAAAACGGTCCTACAATTTTTTGAAGCTACATTAGCTTTTAATAATAATACTTTATTAACAGAAAAAAGCACATGCCATAGACAATATCTTGTGAACCTCACACTAGGCTGGGCTTGTCCTGTGAGGCACTGTTATTAGCCCGTTAACATAAAAATAATTTCGAAGCGGCTTAATTACTTATTAATAATAAACCAATGAAATTAACTTCGCATTAAGTCTGAAGTCATATTAAAAATAAACGCTGTTCTCAATAATTGCTATGGATAATTTATGGAAAATTATGTTAATTATACACATACTAACCAATTAGAAATACCTACTACTTATCTCCTTGATTGTAACATAAAAATACCATTATCTACCTAATTCGTCACAGTTAAAACCACTCGAAATATAATGAGTAGTCAATTTTACTAATAAAGATAAAGGTTAGTTTTAAAAGTCGAATAATTAAAAAGTTTATAGAGTAAAATGGTTGAAAAAAATTACTTAATTTAAGTTTGTATTTGGGTCACGATGGCTCCGGGCAGGCGCGCGACTGACAAAAGACTCGATAAAATACGAACACGGCCATCTTCGCCTATGTCAGGGACAGAGGGTAGAAAACAAGTTAGTTACGTGTTATTTGTTTTAAACTTATTCGACATCAATATTTGGCTATTTTTCTGTCAACAACGGCCTGTTGCCACTTTATGACGAAAATAAATATAACTGTTTCGCAGAAACATATCTGTTTCATTTAAAATTAGGCTATATTAAGAACCTATCTATAATACAAATCTGTCAAATTAGATAAAATAGGTCTATAAAATGTCCATATTCCGAATAAATTTCAGATTAAACATAATATGACTGCAAATGTGGCTAAATTAACCCCCCAACATATCCTTTTTTCTGATTCTGATGAAGTATTTGACTAAAGATTTTCGCTATATTTGTGCCTACTTTCCGAATTATTTTACTAGCATAGAGGCATCAAGAATTTGAGTAGTGAATCCTTTAGTTTCGATCACAATACCTCTTTTGCAAAAGGGCATTATGTTGTTTAACACGATAAAGAACCCATTAAAATTCGTCCCAAGAAATTATGCAAATGAGATTGTAAACGTTGTAAGCGCTCGGTAACAAGATAGGACGTTCGCAAAGATTGTTGCTTTAAACTCAATTCTGTTCGCCTGTTGCTTTCCCTCCTGTACCTCTTTCTACCTGTACAAGATTTCATGATAAAGATGCTTTAGTAAATAGACAACAACATAGAAGTATGGTTAGGTAGTAAACTTTAATCTAATAAACGCTTCTCTTTGACCTCACCTTTATTAGTAAGGTGCAGCAGTGGTGGAATAAAACACAAATTTGACTTTAGATTTATTTTTCAACCTAACATTGTCGTAACTTGATAGATCACCAGCTAAGTTAACAGGTTTACTCAACTATGAACATTGTTCATACCTCTTAAAATTATCATACAATCAGTACTGAAAAACAATTATTCATCATTATCACGAAATTTACTTTTTATCACGAAAATACTATTCTTAATCTTACTAAATTCCCTTTAATCAATAAATTTATATTACTAGTTAAAATTAAATACGAAACCATGTTTAATGACTGTCTGTCTATTTATACAATAATAAGTTGCAACTTTTGAATTTTAAATCCAATCGCTATTAAATTTAAGTAAAGATGGAAGACATTATGTAATCAAAGATCTAAAGGAAGAACAAAGCTTTAAAGTAAAAAGATATCAATCGGTTAATCAGATAAAATCATAAACATGCAATGGAAAAATAACAAAGGCATTTAGCTACAAGTTTTTTGTTTTCATTATAATGCAATATAGAATAGTTTGTATTTAACGGAATGACGAAGTTATTTTTATATTGATCAAGAAATTGTCTTAGGTTTCTATATTACAAAACTTTTTCACGTGACATACAACGAAAACTTAATAAAGTTTCAACAAGAATTTATATAATGTATCTACCTTTCTACAGTATACATTTATTTTAGAGTCTACCCACAATCAACTCCACGAGCTAATACGTTAGAAATAGGAAAGGCACAGTCGAAGTATAAAATTTATTGCTGACTTCCCTAACTAGGTATGCTCGTTCACTTTGACGAGAACCACATAGTCACGTCTCAGAAATAAATCTAGCAGTTTGCGCTTTAAACAAATTATTCCATGGTACTTGGGATACTTTCTCTTGCTTGAGCCCTCTTTTTAAAAGTAGTCAGTAAGTAAATTTAACAAGCGGAAAACTTTTGAAAGACAAGCAACTAGTTACACAACGGATTAATTAAAATACGCTTATAAAATGTTCACTTAATTTAAAAAGGATTTTGTAGATTTGGCACGGCTAGTGATAGATTGCACTTAAATGTAAAAATGTTTTAATCTACGAAATTAAAACCACTATCGATGACCACATTTTGATGATATCCAATCAGGTTAACAATTTAGTAATCCACAATGTCTACGTTAAAATCTAGACTCTAATTTTATGTGCGTATTGCCAGTTACACGTCTAAGTTACGTACATGACTCTGTAAGAAAATAGGATTCATTTATATTCAGAAAATACTTTGCATCTTTAGAGAGAATAATAATTATAATTTAATCAATTCACGAACGTTTGGTTCCGATTTAGATACTTATTAGATGACAATGATCTAGCTATAACAATTCACTACGAGGCTACACAGTCGTTGACTAAAAGTTTCTTTGGAAGTAATAACAACTTTAAATTATAACAGTAGATTAATAATAGTATAGGCTATGTCAAAACGTTGGTTCACATAAATTACGTAATGCTAAACTTCAATGATGTGAAACCTGGCCTTAAATTATAAATATGATATAACATTTAAATTGACATGTTGTAACTTAAGTCAACGATTTTGCTTATACGCAAAAATAGAAAAAAATCATTTCATTGTTTAACTTTAAACCAATTTTCGTTGAGGTGTTTTGGAAATACTTACAATATTATTATTAATAAATAACGAATAAAACTTTAACAGCAAGCACCGTACTAATAATAAAATTACGAAGTGAACATTAGCTCTCGTAGAAAACATCCCACCACAACAAATTGACTAGTTCTAAATCCTATCTACGTACATACTTTTATACATCTTAACTTAAATTTATTAAAGTCTCTTTATAAAGTAGTTGAACCGGCCGCAAATGGTAAAGCAAGAATAGATTTGTGAAGTTGGAGGTTAATAGTAGAAAACATCGATCTCTACAGACAATATCCATCATTCGGTTGAAAACAAGAATACAAACCGAAACACATAGTCAAAACACAAGTGTCACTGCAATCACTGTTATGCAACCGAGTTCATTCATTGTTCCTTGAGCACACGATAGAAGTAGATCAAATAGGGTTGTACGAGATAGAGGTAGGGAGGTATCTAGTTGGCACGTGACGTGTCATCTAGATGTAGACTTCGTGGTGTTGTTGCGGCCGGCCCCGCCTGGACTAGGAACCACGTTCCGACAGTTCCACGACATCGTCCGGCTCTGGCCTCGCCGCGTCAATTTTTCGTCTTTCAGCTATTACTATTCGTATCTTCTCCTCTTCACTGATTGGTTGATCAGTAAATTCGGGCGCCAGCTGATTCTGTGATCGTACTGAAGCGTGGCTCGCGTCACTCGTAATCGCCGATTCTGTCGAAGATCGCCTTTTGGGCCCACTCAGTCTTAGGCTCTGTCTCGTCGACGGTACAGCCAGTAGCACAGGTCGTAAAAGCCTCGCTTCTTCGCCTCGCAAAGAGTTTCTTTTGTCAACTCGTTGTCTTCGGTTTTGAGCGAAGGAATCTCGTCTGGGTGGGCTTCCAGGCTCGAGTTCATCGATATCGTCAGCGTCAATAAAGCGGGCGTCTTCCTCGTAGAGTGCCGCTGGCGCGTCTGAGGTGGAATCCTGTCGACGTCGTCCAAAGGCATGAGGAGACAATGAAGCTCTTCTCGGTGGTAGCGATGCCGGTAACAAAGCATGGTGTGAGTGAAGCGTGCGTCGGCGGCGTGCGGGGGACGGTGCTGGTTGTTTTGGCTCGCTCAGAGTGAAATTAGCTGGGAGTGACGGTACCTTGTTGAGAGGTCGCGGCGTCGACGTACATTGCTCTAGAGCCCGACATAGAGCTCTGTCTTCTTCATCATCTGCTTCCCTTTCTAACTCACGTTCGAGTTCAACGTCCATGTCCATTTCATCTTCCATCTGCTTGTGTGATTCTTCTAGGTGTTTCATTAAGACCTGAGGTAAAAATAAAATACAAGTTAATGTGAAATAAACTGAATATTCCGATATTATGAAGACGAATTCTTTTTTATTCAGATTTACCTTAAAGGTTTTTTCTTATTATTATTATTTATACTTCACTAAAGACAGTTCCTTAAGACCACGCAGGAAAGTTACTAGCTTAATGAAAGTTGGTACTTAGGGTACCATCAATAAATTAAATACGTGAAAATATTTTATATCAAATACTTACAGCCACAACAACGTTGACAAGCACAAACTGTGCCATGAGGACAAAGACGACGAAAAAAATGGGTGCAATGATGGTAGAGACGCAGCAGTTTCGTACACAGTCTACGGAGCTGTCACAGTCTTCTCTCAGTGTATCCTTCATGATACCGTTCCAGTTGTCACCGGTCGCTACACGGAATAATGTCAAGAACGCCATGCCGAAGTTTGCGAAATGAGCGTGCTCTCCCAGACCTATAGAACGGTTATTACTGTTATTATGACAATCTCTGTAATCCGTCTGGAATTTATGTTACATCAGTAGCTAAAGTGTACTTAAAAATATTCCCTATTTTTTAGTTTCACTGCCTACCCCACCTTTGTAGTTAATTTTCAATACAATACTTTATTTATGTAAAACCAATAACCGGTAAAGTTAGTTATTGACTATAGGAGCTCCACGTTGATTAAATCTAATATCGTCTCTGAAAATCCAATTCAATTACTTTTTCTTGGAAAAGTTCCAATTTCACTCTCGAGTCAACAAGATTTTTATTATTTAATCGAGTTATTCAATATTCGTATTGTATTTTGAATGTTATTCGTTCTTGTAAGGTTAAGAAACATTTTAACATTGTCTATTAGTTAGTAAACACGATTGAAAACCAAAATGTTAATTTAAATAGTAATGAATATTGTATTTAAGACATCTATATAAATAAAAATTTAAATATGATCGTAATAGTCGTAATGGTTTTCGAGGAAAGAAAAAAATGGTGAAAATCTAAGTGCTTTTTCGATTTATGAACTTAAAATTTGGACAGGGCAACGTCTATTGGGTCTGCTAATAAAAGTATATAAATAATAAAACGATATAAAGCCTAATGTAATATTCTTATGAAACAAACCTTGACAAGGAATTTCATCGGAACACTCGAGTCTTCCAAACAGCTCAACGCCCAATGCCGCGAATATAAAGAACAGGAGAAAAAACAACAGTCCTAAGTTCCCAACTTGTGGGAGAGCTTGCATCACTGTGTCTAATAATGCTCTTATTCCTTTCGCCATTTTCAACAACTTCAACACCCTCGCTATCCTCAATACCCTCATGACCCTCATTATAGTCGGATTGATTGGTATTATGTTAGTTTCTAACTCTTCTAAAACTATTCCAACTATGGATAAGATTACGATTATCACGTCGAGTTGATTCCATTTGTCTTTTAAGTATATTTTAAAACCAAGCGCAACAAGCTTCATCAAAGCTTCAAGAATGAATACTGCCGTGAAGAAATAATTAAATATCTTCAATGCGTATTGCAACGCTGGAGGCATTCTGTAATATTCTATAGCCATAGTGACCACATTTAGACCAATTACACCTGCTATGGCCAGGTCAAAATATTTGGATGTGACTACATTATGTACAAATAGTCGATATTGTGAGTAGTCTGCGTAGTAAGGTCGTTGATGCATTTCTGAAAAGAAAAGTACAATAAATCGGTGTTTATATTTAACGGTTTATGCGAAACTATGTTGCGGGAAATAGGTTTTGTCTAGACGATCTTAAAAGTTTACTTTATTGCGACTATTTGATTTAGAATGTTATCTGAAAGTTACAGGCAAAGATATATCTAAATAAATAGCTGCCATAAATATTTTATGGAAATGTTGAAAAAAATGTTTTTTAATCTGAATAAAACTAGATTTATTATACTGGATGTTTTGTTTTACTAACTTCGTCTCTTCTTTTCCATCTGCAGAGCCCTCTTAGCGGCCCTTCGGACTCGTTCCTCTTTCTCCTGCTCCTCACGACATCTGTGGAAGTTTTCAACAACCACTCCCACGAACATGTTCAGAACAAAGAACCCCACTAGCAGTATAAAGGCGATGAAGTACAGCAGACGCCATTCCGAATAGTTCACTATTGGCTATTTGAAAGAGAAAAATAAACAGTTGCTGGCTTTTATTAAATCTTGATTAATTACTCGTAAAAGATTCATTAATCACTTTATGTAGATATATTGTAATAAATAAAGCTGTAAGTTTAAATAAAGTATTTCCAAACTCTGTAGATTACAGGGGATACATATTGATAGATATGTTTGAAGGTATACAATTTGGACATATATTTCAAATTAACCAAGCTGTGACATACCTGTTGATCAACACCGACGGCATCGAGGCCAGTGTACATGATATTGACCCAACCATCTCTCGAGCTAAGTACAAATAGCGACATCAATGCTTTGCCAAGATCGTCAAAATTGTATTTCCTATTTACCCATACGTTCCCCTCGATAGAGAGGCAGTCGGTTTTGTTCTTTACACTTTTAATATTTGCACCTTCACAGTAGAAAAAAGCTCCTTTGAATAGCTGAAATATTAAATTCCTAAGTGTTTACTTCTTTATTTGATAAAACCTGTGCTTTAAATCCATGAATAACGTTAAAATTAAATATACGGAGTATATTGTTATTTGATATGGACTTTTATACTATAAATGTTGTGTTATGTAAATGTTCTTTTTAAATAGATACTTATAGATGTTTTTATTTAATATAGTTATGTTGCTTGGTCAATATATAATTTCAAATAAAATATAGTACCTTCTTTAATTTATTATTATTTCTATTTAATATTATTTATATGCCCCTACTGTAAACTATACTAGCATATATATCGTGTCTACCTAGTTAAGATCAGGATGATATCCTTGAGATTATTATTGGTATGTAACATGACGTGTTACTATCGTAATTATAAGCCCATGAGAAAAGCTAGTGAATATATAACATGGATTAGTTATATCTCTTACCTGTACTCCCAGGATACCAAATATGATGAAAAACGTGCAGCAAATGAGGACAATATTACCAATTGGCCTTAGAGACGATAGAAGTGTTTGGACAACTAGCTTTAAACCTGGAGCTCTATTTATCACTCTCAGTGGTCGTAATGATCTTAGTAACCTAAATACCTAAACAAAAAATAACATGTAACAATTACGTGTCAAAAAGTTTTATAAACCAGTAGATGTAATCTTACCCTGAGAATTCCAAATATACGAGGACTCGATTCCGATACTAAAGACATTAATAAGTCAATAATTGATATAATAACGAGGGAGCCGTCCATAATATTCCACCCTGAAGTGAAATACGCGTCTGTGCCGTAGAACATTCCTGAGGCGACTACCTAAGAAAACATTAACCATATAAGTAGGTAACCAAAAATAAATGCTTATTCTGCGAGATTGTTTCAAAGCAATTAATACTTTTTCATAACAATCAAAATGCTTCTAAAATTAAGGATTAAATGGTTACAAAGGTTTTTTAATAATCCTTTTCTGTTTGTAACGCTCTGAAATACGTAGGTATTTTTGATGGAGTAACATTATATATATGTTACTCCATCTAATAATAAAGCTGAAGAGTTTGTTTGAATGCTTTAATCTCCGGAGTTACTGGTCCGATTCGAAAAATTGTTTAACTAATATGAAGCTACATTATTCCCAAAGGTTATAGGCTGCTTTTTATCGTGGGAACGCAAGTTAAATCGCGGGGAACAGCTAGTATATTATATCTCAAAATATAATATAATCAAACTTCTATTTCTTTTTGATTTTTAAAATTATACAGTTGTATGAATTAGAGTATCAAAATAAATATACCCAGTTGCAGAGAATAATGCTATTCAGTTACCTTGATGAACATTTCAATGGCAAAGACGACGGTAAACACATAATTGGCACTGGAAAGGAAGGATCGTTCCTTCGAGTCTGGAGGGATGTTGGGGCGCTCCATCGCAAGCGTAATGCAGTTGAGTGCGATGAACAACAACACTATGTTGTCGAACCAACCTCGAGTTACTACCCATGTACAGAATCGCCTCATGCTGAGTATGGAGAAATTAAAAAAAAAACATTTTAGAGAGTAGTATAAAATGGTACAGGAAATAAATTAAAATATCGTTTTTTTAGATTTTACTGATTTTGACTTAGGTATATAAAATGTATCCCTTTATATAACAGGTAAACTATTATAACAATGGTAACATTTTCCAATTATTTTACAAACACATTTTAATATATTTTCCATTGATATTAAAAGGATTTACTTATATTGAATATTCAAAGGGAATCTTACTTGTTGTCTGGAGCAAATATGTAAAGAGAATAATCTTCTTTCTCTTTGAGGCAGCCTGTGGGCTCCATGAATCGAAATAGATCTTTGATCCTGAAGCGTCTCCTGTCGAATCTCGACGATAATATACAAACGTTATTATTTATTGTTACCTGTAAATATATTCTTCTTAGGATCTTATTCTTTATCACTTATTCAAAAATAAAATCTGTATTTCTTCAGTTGAATTCAAACAACAAGTAATTTGATACGTTTACTCATGCTAGCATATTTTTTCATGTGCAATCTGATATCAGCGTCAATTAAAAAGAAAATGGTGTTTACTTTTCCTCGCAGCACTCGAAGCTACATTTATCTTACCCTGTGGTCTTACCTCTTCGTTGATCTGTTTTATTAGCGGTAGAGGTTGGTTGTTTGGTCTTGTCGGTAGGGTTGCCACTTCGTTCCGAGGTGGTCTTGTTGGTGCAACAGATAGTTGTGGTGTCGCTAGTGGTGGTACTAGATTACTGGCTTTCACTTCAGATACTGACGTCACTGTTTTGGAATAATAGTTCCAATGTAAGGAAGATGAAAGACCGATGATTATCTTATTATATACCTATATACCTACCTTCTGTACCTACGTGTGTTTATTATCTAACTCCTACTAAACGGCTGTACCGATTTGGATGCTTTGTGTATATATTTCAATGGGATCCTAAATGGTTTGACAATACAATTGGACCCACATGTGTTTACCGGGCAGAACGACGTCTATCGGGCCCGCTAGTAAATTATAATTTAAAGATGGTACATAAAAGTTGTATTTCCCAAAGCTTTAATATGAAGATCTTTAATAATGTTATCTGATTCTGCAAGTATTGGTAGACAAAACGTTTGTAAATTATGACCTTTGATACTTAGCAGATTATAATTTAAAGGTAATTGATATACTTTTTTAAAGTTGTTGTCGGATAAAAATAATTCCGTAGGTAATTTCTATAACTTACCAGTTAAATAATCGTTGGTAAGTGACAGCCTGTGAGGCGGAGGTTTGACAGCGTCCAGTCGAACTGTGGAATCTGATGAGAACCCAGCTTCTGGAGCTTTCCAGGAAACCTTTTCAAAAATAAAACTGTTAATTCACATGTACCTACTAACTGTATAATAAAACATAAACTACAAATGTAAATGTATAGGTAATAATGGTATACTTACATCAGGTAAAAGTGGTGTATTATGAGCCGACACTCTCCCTGAAGGCGGAGCCAGAACTCTACTTGATCTATTGTTTGGCATCTCCGACTGAGTGTCGTTCTTTATCACCATAGATGATGAAAGAAGGAGTTCGTTCTTACGTAGACTTGAGCCTATTTCATCAGATATTATTAAGGTTTATATTTAAGGTTTAATGGCGAAAAGTAGGTAATAAAGCAACTAAATAAATTTGCAAATCTTTTTAGAAACTGTATTAAAATTAATTTATATTGGTAACATGTACCTATTTCGATATAAGAAATAGAGTATTTACGAACTTATAATTATTATGCGTAATAAACATTAACAAAGTACTATATTTTCTTACCATTACAAACCGCATGGTCCCGTCCATTGTTGAGAACAACGGCGTCAGAGTCCGATCCCGTCCTTTGCTTCGGTTTCCGTCGGGATAACCTCCAGCTATACCCTCTTTGTACCCTATATTTGTCTTCACCATTTGTAGTGGTATTTATTACACTATTCCTGTAATATTTATTTAATAAACCTCAAACAATGATTTTAGTTGGGTTAGTTAATTCATGAGTTAGATTCGTCAGTAACAAATTAATACAGAATTATTTTTTAATCACCCTCCAAAACGAACGAACATCACGAAAAAATATTGAAACTTTTCATTAAATAATAACTTTAGCAGGTAATAGATTTACAAATCATCAAAATAAACAGAGATAATATCAAGAACTCCCTTTTTGACCTTTAAGTTATTATGAAAAATAATCTAGTAAATAAATTGAAAAAATAATATCAAGGAAAAAATATACTAAAACATTTTAGTACCTAAGAAATTAAATAAGTATAATATCGTAATTTGAATATGGTCAAGAAGAAATAGTTCATAATGCTGGACTCTAGACTGGCTCTTAGCGAAAGTAATTTGTTTAGTAGCAAGTTTCTAAAGGGTATAGTTGTACTAATATTTAATGTAGGTATTACGTATTCCGAACCAGTGGTAGAGTCTATTGTAACTATGTAACTATCGACATTCATATAAGTGCCTTAATTATCAGGGCCTAAACTGAATATGAGTTTTGAGTTTGAGTTTGAATAACATGCCTATGAATTTTAATGTAATAGATTTTGCATAAGAAGAATATAATTTCCACTTACTTTTGTGAATTAAGAAGGCTAGACTTCTCACTTGTATTCAGACAATTCTCATCCTTCACTATAGTTATTTGGAAATTCTTCTCAGGTAATAATGGAGAGGTTATTGCCCTTGGAGTCGTTGGCGATGTGGCCCCAGGCGAGATTGTCCTCACAGGCGGTAGTGCTAAAGTTAAAGGAGGTGGGGCCAAGCATATAGGAGGTAATCTAGCTTTCTCAGCTCCCAATTGAGCTTGAGCTGAGTGAAGTGTCAACGTATAACTGTTTGGAGGCTTCAACAAGCCTGGTATACTTGCACACTGAAAACGTAACATTGAAGGATAAGTGATATTGAATAAAAGAAAGATTCATTGATATTGTATTTTCCCAACTCAGTAATAAGGGTTGACCTTAGAAATCTTTTATATCAAAATGACCCAATAACGTATCGGAAAGGTTTATGGTGTCCATTTGGTTTTATTATCTGGGAAGGAAGTTTACGAGGATATCCGATTTGACAAATAGAGATATAAATTACTAAGTTATTGCCTTATCAGACCCTCGTTAAATCAAATACAAAACAACTTATTTTTTATAAACGTAGTTTCGTTTACGTAGGTACGTTTCTTGGCATATTTCTCGCGAATACCTACTTAGGATTAAAAACTAAATAAAGTATATTAAATACATACCGAAGTCCGGTCAATGGAGTCCAAGCTGGATAGCATGGAGGATCTTTCCAAAGTCAATGCTACATTGAAATCCCTGAAGGTTGCTCCAGGCTCTAAAGTAGTAGACGGTGAATCTTGAGGAGTAGCTGCAGTATGTGTAATCATTGGCACTGCCGGATCAGTGATTCCCGCGCTACTTGCTAGCATTTTTGATTCCTTGAAATAATAAAATCATACTAAATCCACAATTATTCATGTATCTTCTAGTCTCAGCAATTTTATCGCTAACTCATGATAATTTGGATCTTTATTGTTTCCTGTCTCTTCTTAAGATAATATCGAATGTTAGTTTTACTGACTAAAATACACACAACAAATATACATTCACCAGGTACTGTGTTGAAATTTATGGCCCAATTAATATTTATGTTAGGTACCAAAATAGTTCAGTAGTTAAATTATTAAGGCAATTACTGAGTAAAATAATCAATAATAAATATGAGAAGAATGATTCGAAGCAGAATAAAATTATTCATGTACCTACTTACTTTTTGCAAATTACATTTGTTTGATTGAGCACAATCTTTGCATAGTGTTGGATGATGGGAAGATTTTGTTCTACGCCGAGACTTAGTTGACTTCTCTTTATGTCCATTTACATCATCCTTAGCTTTTCGTAAATCATCAGCTGACCGCCAGTAATTTTTAATTTCATTCTGTCCAAATTTTTCAAACAAAATATAATGACAAGATGTGCTATAGGTTTGCATAAATACATGAACAAAGATAAAGATATGGTGAAAGGAGTACATCATTGTATAATTACTCTAAATATACTTTTTTAATTTGACAAGTGAGAAGTGTTATTTAATGAATTTGAAAATAATATAAAATTTCAATTATAAATTTTGAATTTTAAACAAAAATTTAAAACCGTACCGATAGTTAGCTTGAAACTACGGCAAAATAAGAGAGAGAAGTTCAGACATGAGATGTGGCAGTGCTCTTTGACAAAGAACAACTAAATACAGAAACAAGTATCATTCCAATAATCAAGTATACTAAAATGATAATTCCCAGCAGATTTCACCTGAGAAAAACTGTCGCTTGAATGTGAGCCTGAATTAGACTCATCATATTGTATTTCGTTGTTGTCTGAGAAACATTCACTTGATAATTTCGACTTTGCCAGCTCGCGTTGCTCACGTTCCCTTCTCTCATTTCGCTAAAAGATTTGAATTACACATGAGAATATGTTCATGAATTCTATTCATGTAGTGGAATGCCTATCTGACATTGAGAATCAAACTTACCTCCGAACTGAATCCCTCGACAAGTATAGCAACCAGCAAGTTGAACAAGACGTAATTCCCAAAGGTCATGAGAGCCACAAAATATAATGCAGCCCAATGACTCGTCTTTTCCATACCGTTAAATAAGACAACATTCCAATCTTCTTGAGTTAAAACCTGAAACGTTTACATCAAAGTGAGAATTCGGTTTGTCCGTAGGCAACGCTCTACCACATCAAATATCATCAAATATTCAATTCTCATAATAAATCAAAATAAGCAAGGTGTGCTGTCATATTGTATTCAAGTGCCTTTTGGTGTTTGTAGTAAAATTTTAAGTAAGTCATATCAATGTTAACAAACGAAAGAAAACAAATAAAGAAAACCATTTGTAAGTAATCAGCGTGTTAGTGTAAACAAGTGTCATGTAGTTGTGTTAGTGTACACACTAATATACAGGGGTAATGAAAGGGAACACAGACGGCGATTTGAGTACTTAAGCACAAGGGGTCCAAGCATTTCATTATACTACTTACTACGCTATTTAAGCAAGATGCAACTAACTACTGAGCGCTCATTATGATGCATTACGTAAACTGTAAGTCAACTTTACTAATCTACGGCGAATCTCTCGCTTGTGCCAAGTCTAATAATTTACAATGTTATTTTCATTTGATTTATAGGTATTTTTGTTTTCGTCTTTTCTCACAACTTTTCTAAAGTTGTCAAATAAGACAAACCATTCTACAGTTCCAATCAGTTTAGGCGTTTGGTAGTTACGAGAAACACGCGTTCTTCTATCCTCTAAAACATTAAAACGGGATTTCGCAAATAAACCGACTATATTGTACCTAAACTAGCTAACCTGTCAAAGCTTACCTGGAAGACGGTGACGGTAGCCCATAGGATGTTATTAAAATGTTTCCTGTCGCACTCACATTTGGGGTGGTGCGAGACGATTTCAGGGCAAGTACAATCCCTCTCGCTGCCATTGTCTTCGACGAACTTGCAAAACTTACCACCGAATAGATACATGCCCAGAATACTGCGCGTTGCGGAGCCGATGAAAAAATGAAAGAAAAACAAAATGCTATGCGCAAACGCCGCGACTGAGTCATCCTGAAGACATGATGCGTACGCGACGTTAACACTGCTACATCAACCCGGACTTTTGAAATAACACTAATGTTACGGTTATATTTATACAAATATATAAAGTATGGTAGAGTTACTTAAGTAACGTAAAATACGTACAAAAATTGTTATAACATAACTATTTTAAGTATTTACTAATAAATCGACCTAAAAATAATTACATACATTTTTAATATACCATAAAATTAGTTGCATTTCATGAATAATGTTCTATTTTATTTAAATATAGTGAACAAATATTACATTACACAATTAAAAGCCTAATTGGTTAAGCAGTGTTATCGCCGTTGGGACGCTACCACCAACGGGTTTGTTAATATATCTAAATTATAAAGGTACTGTAATTAACATGGTGTTATTTAGTGCAATTAAGTTCCTCCATAAAATTATTATCAATATTATATTTCATTCTTAATACTGCCTCATTATTATGATAAATATTAAAATGCAATAAAAATAATCTGGAAGAGAAAAATAGGCGAAAGTAAAGTGCGTAAAAGTAAATAAAAACTTCATTCATACTGGTTTCTTAAAATTGCCAAATATCATTCAAATATTAATGCATTATTTAAAGGTAAATTTCATCCTGAGAAGTGCTGATGGAAATATAGAATAATGGAAAGTAAATAAAGTGGGCTAATCACTTGGAGTTTTTAAATAGGAAGTTAAGAAGTTCAAGAAAGGGGAAAGTTATTGAAAATTAGATTGTTATTGAAGTTAAAAACAAAGATGCTGAGGTTGATGGCAAAACCAGTGGAAACTTCGAGCGTATACTCATTAAAATTTGGAGACAATCTCATAACAAATTCAGTTATAAAGTTAATATAATGACATTCAACGAGTTTTGCATCAAGTTGTTCAAGATAATACCTAAATAATAGAAGCAGCATGCAAAGTGATAGAGATACTGTATAAACTGAGTGCAGCTGTAGTAGTGGGAGTAGAGGAACTGACGAACAGGTTTTCCCGCGACTCGGCTTCGAACGACCTCAAGCTAACCTACTACTCAACCAAGCTCACTGACTAATATTAATGTGCTCTGGACAACTTCTGATGGGAGTACTGTACGGAACAACATATGGTGAACGTGACACTAGATGATTTTGGATCAATTTGTTACGGATGGTACTAGATCTCACTACGCGGGTTCTAGGGTAGCGGTTACGCGACTGAACGCTTGTTTGACAACACACAATGCTGCAAGCGAAACCCTTTCCGTGTATAGACAATCAATATTGTTAGTTTGTGTGAAGCATCTCTTGCAGCAGAGTGAACAGTCATTGTGTACTCGCGTGGTTAGTCGATTAGCCGTCACAAAGACAATCTTCTGTTATTAGGATTGTCATACTGTCATAAGTGTTGACTGCTGACGGACCCGTGGGTAAAGCGTTTAGTACATGTTGCAAGTTCAGTCTGTTTCTGGATTGTCTGTTAGGTATTTTAATTTAAAATGTTGAATACCTGAAACACTGTGACAAAGGCCCACAAGAGCGTATCAAAGTTTTTTCGGTCGCATTCTTGGTCACCATGCTCGTCTTTCTCGCAGAATTTGCACCCGAAGAGGTTCATACCGAGGATGCTGAACGTTATCACGCAATATTCGATTAGACAATAATACGGTTACTTATGTCCTTTCCACACATATAGGAGGAGATAGTAAAATAATTAAGGGTATACTAAAAAGGTGTAAATATTGTCTAGATGATGAATGGAAATAGAAAGAGTGCAGGTGAAAATAAACTCAAGTGGACAAAAAGCACAAAAGCGTGAAAGTCATTATGATCAAAAAGGTAATAGAAGAGAAAAAGTTGTAAAGAGTGTGGATAGTGGCAGTGTGTAGTGGGTGGAATGTCAAAGACAGAAGTGGTTGACACATATTATAAGGATAAGATTGAAAAGAAAATAGGAGAAATCACTCACAGTTAGTGCACGGGTTAAGGGATGCGGGTGTGACAGTTAAGTAGAAACATTCAGAATTTCATATTTTTATGGAGAGTCGAAAAAATCTTCTTTGGCTACGGAAAAATGAAAAGTCTGATTGAGCAATCAATGAGTGATTGCTTGGAGCTATGATTTAATGTTTGTCTACTTGTTTACGAAGCTACTATAGGTACGAGTATGATATATATACGATTAAGGAAATCAAGAATTTGTGAAATAAACAATACATGTAGGAGATTCCGAAGGTCAGTTTTCAAACAGAGAATTTATTTAATTATAGATTAAATTATAAATTATTAATCATTATTTTCAGAAAGTGAACAAAATAATTTTTTTTTTATAAATGTTTAGGTTCTTTCATTAGATACCTCTGAGGGGAACTGAGAAGTATTAACTGATTGTTGAAACAGAAAAGGTAAAATAAAGTAATAAATATAAATAGCAATCTCAATGATTTTAATTGATCTTTCATTAAATATTTTATTTTCATGCAGTTTACATTTTCGTTTACTTGTAAATCTATTTTATGTTACCTTGATTAGATGTCATTTTCAAGACTATAATATATTTTTCACTAAATACAAGATTATTATTAGATTTTCTTATGATCACGGTAGAATTTTCATTACCTAGATAGTTGAAATGATAATTACCTGAATATAAAAATGAAGAGCACAAGAAGTGAGAAGAAGACAGCAACATTGTCCATGGTCCGTAGCATGACGAACAGTTGCCGACGCAAGTTTGGCATGAATCGCACCAGCTTTAGTATGCGCAGGAGTCGAAATGTGCGTAGCACCGAGAGTCCCGAACTGCCAGCTAAGTCTTTTTCATTTCCCATACTTTGTGCTAATTCAAATGCACTGTACCAAAATTAATAACATAATTTTTTAATAGATTAGTGTTTTGTAGGAATTAATTTACATACTCGTTTATGTACTTAATTTATAATTATGCCAATAATATGCTTAATGATATTGTAATTAATGTATTGAATGTATAATAAAAACAATGTTTTACTCATCTTAATATGTATTATTTTAAATGAATGAACACTTAAATGGATAATAAAGTTACATGAGTAGATACAAAAATATAAGATTGACTGACTGTGCCAGTTTTATAATTGCTACTTAATTATGGCGTAAATATAAATCAAAATTTATAATGATGCTTTTGTAAACTCTTTACAGCTTACTCAATATGCATAAAGCACCTTTTGTTCTGATTTTCATTGAGTGAAACTCAATATCCTTTTCATAAAACTTACCTAAGAATCACAATGACACCATCAAAGACGTTGAATCCATTGGCGATGTATTTGAATGGGCCTTCTGCGATGATTTTGAAGAGCATCTCTACGGCGAATATTGCAGAGAATACGACGTTACTGATCTCAACAATCACTGTCAATTCTTCGGGCTGATTGTGGTACTCAATACCCATTGATAGTGTATTGATTAGAATAGCTAGTAGAATACCTGCAAAATTGAACCATGTTAGCGTACAGAGTTAAGTGAAAAGAAAGGTAGTTATTGTAGGTATTTGTATCAGGAAAAAGTAATAGTATAAAACTTTCAAAGTGACGTAATATCACAAGTATTTTTTAATAGAATTTGTCTGTCATCGCATTTATCATATACCTACTTTTAATTATAGATAATAATATTTTAATTACTAAATTATCACCTTGTTGAAAATATTTGTGATCGACAATATTTTTGATGCGTTTTCTGATTCGTGAGAAAAATCTTGCAATTCGTCGCCAGAATCGGGAACAAGCATTAGAAATACGACTTTTCCGTGTTTCTTTTGCAGCCGCCTCCGCAGCTAGAAGATCGGCACAACACGAGAAATCTTCTATTTCTACAATCTAAGAAAAACGAATAAGATTTGGTTATACGATCTAATATCCAATATGATCTTTTTATTATTGACCACATTTAATTATGTATTTTACCTTTGTATCAGACTTTTCTTCTCCGGCCCTTTTGCTGATCCCTTTAGTTAGTTCTTCGAAAAATGAGTCTAATGCAACTTGTCCAGTCGGCAATGCAGCTGATAGAGCCCCGGAGAGTGCCAGTAATTCCTGACATGACATGGTACCGCCAGCAGCTGCACGCTCCTCTGCCGTATCGCCTGTCGGCAGGTCGAACTCTACGCCCCCAGATAAAAAAAAACTACAGTGCAAATTGTGCTATTCTTTCTAGTTTTACTCGAAAGCATTTTGAATATTACGTACATACAATAGGAAGAACAGATACTTTCCAGTTTAAAACTCCATTACAAATATTAGGGATTTATAAATTACGACGAAAAACGACCTCAAAAAAAATTAAATCGAGTTTTTGATACTACATAGTCATAATCGATATTACTTGCAACTATATTAATATTTTATGTGTCTGGTCTTAACCACAACCGCAAGCCGTCCATTAAACTGGTAAATTAGTTTTCTAATAAAATTGGAATGGGGTAAATCGTAAAAATATAACAAGATACTTTCGAGGTCGAATAGAAATAAAAAAATCAAAGATTTTTCACACATAAAATAAGATCATGTTAGAAATCTATCCTATGCTGATAAGGGTCAAAGCGTAAAGTAAAGAAAAACAATATTATGTACCACAACTGTAGTCAAAGTGATACCTAAACTTAATTTAATTTCTATGAAGATATAGAGGATAGAAGCAAGAAATTTAGACAAGAAATACACATGCCCTTCTAATAGCGTCGTCTAGATCTACCGTCTCTAGACTCACCACTTTGGCTCTTAAGCCAGTCACGCTGACACAATGAATCTACAAATATTCATTTCAATTCGTTAAAAGTTTTATAAGAGACGTGTTTAAATGTTTCAAGAAGTTAAAGTTGGAGCTTGTTGAAAATAAGGTGAAGTAAAACTACTTCACACTACAAACGTAGTGTTGGTATGCAAACTATTCTTCATTAAGTAAGTGTTGTTCTTTTTGTGCCGACTTCGTTTGATCATTATTCAGTTAAAAAGCGTATCTTTATATCATTTTCCTTGTTTTAGTTTTTACATAAACATATAGGTCTTACCAATTAATAAAACTCAATTATTTATTATATGCGGATTGTTTTAACTAGTATTGTCTATAGAATAGACAGAAAGAAACGTTTAACTTTATAAAATAGCTACCTGTCTGAGTCATTTTCTCTGAGGAGCACACGTTATGAGGATGACCTACGTGTGGTGCGCTCGGTGTATGCAGTAAGACCGTGTCACTGAACATCACCGATGATCTCCGACGAGTCAGTGATGGAGGCGACAGCAGAGATAGGTTCGCTGCGTTCTGTTTCAGAAGTTATAAAATTGTTGAAACACCCCCCTTATTCTTAGTTGTTTCCTCGAGATTTCCATGACTCAACTCAATCGCACTCACACAAAGACGTATGAAAAGATGAAAAAAAAAAACCTCCACTTGAGGAATTGCTCACTCAAGCCGAGATTGTTTTAAAGGTGAATACGTTAATGCCTCCTCGAAACTGGAAAAGCGGCAAAAGCGAGAAGATTGAATATTATTATTCTGTAAAAATCTTTGTTTTTCACGATTGAGTTTGAATCAAGGAATTTTAGAAAGCGGGTCTTACAAATGAACCTTGATGAACAATTTTGAATCACCAGAAAAGATAACATAAAACTGAGAAATTTGCTAAAATCTGCAAAAATAAAGCAGAGCAAAATAATTACATAAAATCAAACTCAGCATTTGGTAATTATGGTCTTAAAAGGTCTGTTTAATTAGGTATCTGGCGAAGCATTTTTCCGACACAATATTAGGTACCTCAAGATCGGCGGCGGAGAGGGAAGGTACGCGCAACAGGCTCGGCCGGCTGAGAGGTTCCTCTCCCCCCGCGCACACCACTACCCCTTCCTCCCCTACTGCTTTACCGCCGTTACCCTACAGTGGAGACACAGAGTATAAACATACCTAGAGAATTCATTTAGTGGTCGAGGCAAAGTTAGTAAAAATAATATTTCCTTTGTAATTAGATTATAGATTATATTTACAATTCAATAATAATTGTTACAACACTCTACAATATACAAATTCAAAAACTATTAAAATTTAATCTTAGGCTCTATTCCAAACAAACACTTAGGTATAGAAAATAATTCCTTGAGTTGATCAATTTACACAATGTGTTAATATCCTGGGATCCTTTTTTCACATACGGTTATCTGATCCCAAACTAAGCAGAGCTTGTACTGTGGTAATGGTAAAAAAGTTGCTACTTAGGTAGTTTTTAAAAAAAATATATAAACGTATTTGTTTTACTTACTTTGCTTGTCTCGGTTTTTCACCGTCAGTTTAGTAAGGACGGAGTTATTCGCGGATCCTCATTATTGATACTTTATAAGAATTTTTCTTATTTTTTAATAAAATATTTTTTTAATTCATTTTATTTTTTAGTACTATAATCTCTATTTTTAAATGCTGTCACTGTCTATCTATTACTCTGTAAGCAGCAATACAATACATCCCACCAACACGGAAGCGTGTTTGTGAGTCCTTGACGAATATTTTATTATAATTCTAAGCTTGAGTGTAATGTTATGTTGAGAAATATAGGATTTCATGTTATTTATTGATGGGATCTGGTATTTTTGTAATGTTATTAAGGATATTTAAAAATATGTTACATCCTCGTAAATTTGGAAATTTTGTCAAAGCGAAATAGTTTGCTTCACCCGAATGTCTCAAACTTAGTAGGTACTTTTTAAGACTAGTACCTACCTATACCTACATTTTTTTTAGTAGTATGGTATCTATATTAGTGTATTTTTTTATAATTAAATCAAATCAATGTTTCTGTTATTAGTGCAACAAGTATCAAAACATTACCTGAGGATGAACGCGAGGACAACAAGGGTGATGTTGTTTTGGCCTGTTTGCCGGCAATTGTAAAGTTTCTCGACTTGTTCGCCATTGTAGTTGAGCACGTTGATATCGGTACACTCTAAAACGATAGAAATTGTGTATGCGAAATCCGTTTAAAAATCACGTTCTTTTTTACTGATATACATATTATTAAGGCATTGTTGATTCTCTCCTTCCGTTTTGACGAGGAAAAGTCAAATATTTGTTTTTAATACTATAAAAAAACAAATTTAACTTTTACCATACCTGATTTTTTTAGCCATTCGTCTTTTAAACCTCCTCCATAGATGCGCAACATATTTGACAATTTCCGCGTAACATGTTGCAGGTTCGCTGTTGTTCGTAGATGAAGCCAGGGTCGACGATGATGTGAAGCGAGCACGTTCGGCGCGCATACGTTCCATTTCACGTTTTTTAGTCTCACTGAACTGAGTTGCGATGACGACCAAGCAAAGGTTGATCATGAAAAATGATCCGATCTAAAAAGAACAGAAATATTTACAAACAAAATGTTTATACATCGAATTATGGTTCCTAGATGTTAGGTCCTTTGATCTGGAATATATCAGAACGATATTACTCGTTGTAACGGCCCATATTATTCAATGTTTTATTCATACAATTAATATTTATGATATCCCAGCTTACTTACCACAATTAATAAAACGAAATAAATCCAATCCCAAAAACTATGTGCGTCTTGTACGTAATACATAATGTCCGTCCATCCTTCTAGAGATATAACCTGAAAGTAATAAGTAGATTTTAAGAAATAATATTGTATTTAGTTTTGAAAATAGCTCGGTTTATTTGAAAACGTACCAAAAATATAGCCACCCATGCAAGCCCAATGTTGTCAAATGAGATGGTGCCTTGAAAAGGGTTGGGCCCTCTTTGTGTACAATTAGTATAGTACTGGTTCCAATTAACACATGATGTGTTTGTAGGCGTGTTGTACGAGTAAGGCCTGGCTGTCTCATTACAAACCAGTGCTCCATATCTGTATGGTGGGAAGTCACCGCACAAATGCATACCGCTGTCTTCAGGTGTCGTACAGATGTAGTCCAGCTCTTTTGAGAACTCGTAGTGAAATGATATACTGCGCGACAAACAAGCGATATTAATAATAGACTCGGGAAAATGTTTACGCTTGGGTTGTTCAGGACGGTGGAATATATTTCCGAATAATGATTAATGAGTTCAGTAATGAAAAGCTAAGAATGTTTTATTCAAAAGGCGATACCTAACAATTTCTACTGTTAGTCTGTTATCAACATTACTTTCAAACCCATTTATGTTTAGCAAAACATGGCAATAGTTTAAAATGCAAACGTAATAAAATTCCTATTTCTATTTTGATGCTAGATAGGTACTATCCCAAAAACCTATGAATAAATTGACTGTTACGAAACTAACCGCATTCATTTTACTGGGGACACATTTTATTTTTAATGTAGGTACATGCTTTAGATTTTACGGTGTTATGGCTACGTGAACAACATCCTACATTCAATAAAATTGCACTACATACATGAATGTTCCATTGACGCCAAAAAGTACCTAAATATTATCAAGCGATTCAATGTAACCAACGTTGGAATTCATGCATGTTCTAACATCAATTCTAAAGCACATTCAGTAATATTATTATGCAAACACATGCTTAAACATAAGCGAGGAACGAAATACAGTTACATCTATTGGTCATGTTGTACGTAATAGTGGCGCAAATAAAGGTGACTTGGGAGAGTCTGGGATATATTGAGAAGATTAACGTCAGTAGCCTTTGCATCGTTATCGTTTAACGACAGAAGCTATAGGTACATGCGTCGAACACGAGCAATGGCCGTAACCCGCATCATTTGGGGCGCCCGGTCGTTACGGGGTTGTTCTCTTGATGCTTGCCATAAGGGTTTTATTGTGGTCTTCAACTTCGGTCTAAAATGTCTCATCGATGTTGTTAAAATATAAATAAGTTTCATATGCCGACCAGTTAGCATTTTATGACTAACATTCCAATAAAAATATCCTTTGATAAATGAACATAAAACATTATGAGCGTTAATAAAGCGCATATGTACGTTGTTAGTTATTTTAAAATATATATGAATGACTGGAGCTGAGACGTTGTGCATAATGTCTGTGGTGATCAGTAGGTGAAGTTTTCCCGAAAGATAATATGGTACAGTTTAATACAGCCTTCTATAAGCCTACTTAGATTCTGTAGATAAACTAGGTAAATCACAAATAAACTAACATCGTGTATATTCGTAAAGAAAAATAAGTGTACATTGAATAATATTTTAGAGGAAGTTGATAGAGCTACCCAAATGTGTAATTGGTCAGATACAAATTGGCAGTTCTTAACATCGTTTTGGAAACATATTTTTTTTTATTTCAGAAGGTTGACAAGCAGGCAGGCAGTCCACCTGATGGTAAGTGGTTAACGTCACCTATTGTCATTTGCAATACCATTGTCATAGGTATTCCCGACCAGTTACAATGCCGAGAAGGCAACTGGTTCTCAAGAGCAATTGCTGGAACATACAGGCATTGAGGGTTGTAGCCAGCCAGACTGGTACTACAAAGTATCCTACCACCGTGCTATGGTTTCCTCACGATGTTTTCCTTCATCGATAGCTCTAGCACATTGTAGGATTCAAACCCACGACCTTCGTCAAATAATAAAAAACAGGAATAGTATCATTAAAACTGCCAATTCGTGAAAGGGAAGCACATCTGGACGGCAGATGTATGAAGGTACACGTAACAACAGTTCTCAATGTCCTTATAGAAACACATTAAATTTTGATCGCAAATCCTTACGAGTTCACTCTGACGCGCACTCTGTACCATTCGGACAGGTCTCTGGAACATAAATTGAGGAAGCGGTGACGGGTGTCATGTGCCTAATTTTAGTTCTATGGATTTTAACAAATTGGAGCTAAAATGTTGCTTCATTTAAAAAATAACACTTATTAGAGAATTAGGAACATTATTGCAAGACAGATTTATTTATATTATTTTAAATGAAGTTACATTCTAGTTCAGAATTATAGTTGTTACTATTCCTACAAAATCTATGATGTTTGGTTAATCAATAATGAAAAGTAATCTTTGGTTTATGTTTGCTATGATGGTAGGTAATCTTGTTCTACTCTGTACTATGTTCGGGTTGAATTATGTTTAGAACCATTTAAATGTAGCAAAATTTACGAATTTACGAGTATGCAATCTGTGGAATAATACTGACTATTGGTAAATATACTGGACGATGAATACTTTTTGTTACATTCTCAAATGGTTCGTCATGCGTGTGTTTCAATTTATTACTATGTGAGTATTGACGGAATGCAATATTTAAGTGTGTTGTAAGTTATTCGACTGTAAGCTGAAACTTCAACATGCGCGTTTGACAAATGTTTGTTATAGTGCAAAAATAATATGCAACGATGAAATATAGAATGTTAAAATGATATGTAGAGCAGCCATGGATGTGCTCGACGAGGATGTAAGCGTTAAATATTGCATGCAGTCAACGTTAGCAATGGGACGTGCCGCTAAGACGAGCGATCTCGAGCAAATGGAACAAAATGAAAAAGTCATTTTAGTTGCCATTTCATACACAAATTTTGCTGCATTATCAATTTTCAGTAAACACTTATTCAAGACGCTTACTTCTATCATGAGTTCTGGCACAGAAGAAGGTACATAATTATAAAAGTTGATTGCTCATTCTGAGCCCTTAATTACATATAATGACATGTAAAGAAAATAACATACTTGGGTCGAAGGATATGGGGAGGCAGGACGAGTTCGCATCGTTGTCTAAGGATTCCTTCCCAGAGCTGCACTCCAACTATACCAAATATGAAGAAAACGAAGAAACACAGTAATAAGACGTTCCCGAGCATTGGTAGTGTATCAAGTAATAGCATCACAAGAATCCGCATACCTGTGACAAAAGAGAAAATACAAGAATACTAAAAGGTTGATAAGTAAGTTAATTTTATCGAAAACGTAATTCTTAAGATTAAAAGTATCACGCTTGTAATAACATTTGGACAGAGTCAAAGAATAATAAACAATTTACATGCTTGAATTATTCATTCACAAATATAAATTATTTCATGGGCTCTGTCGTAGCGGTCACTGAAAACACGAAAAGTTAACATGAATAAGTTTACAAAATAAGACCGAAAACGCGATAATTATTCACGGTGACTGGGAAGATAAAAAAGAAGTAGGTATTTTGCACAGTGTCGCGAGCAATTTACTGAACTTTGTGAATTTATTTAGTGCTGAAATGCAGTATCACGTCAACGAGCAGATGGATTCCAATTAATTCGTTCCACGAGTATACGTAACTATTTGAAAGAGGATTACCTACCTACCTATCAGCTAGTACTTTGCAACGCTTGTTATTTGGAATTTCAATATACCTACTTGCTTACGTAATAGTTTATTTTTGGAACAACTATGATACAAAAGTTTTAATTTTAATTTATATTAAGAAAGATGTTTACCAATTTGATGATATTATTATTTGATGACATGAAAAAATATTTTTTTATGAAAAAAACGATTGTTTCAGGAAACGAGCTAAGAATTCTTAAAACTCTACATCATAATGTTACGAAAGCGAAAGACCTGTATGAAATAAATCAAAATTTGAATTTCATTTTAGCGGAATAAAAAGAGGCGTGGGGGCAATAAATTGTGCGGGAGGCAAATTAGTGCCGATGTATGTCTAACCGCGGCGCGCGTGGCTCGATTTAATTTGCGGCCGAGTTGCATTGTCCCAGTTGTTTGTGAGCCCCAGATGGGGTTTTGTGCGAAACTTTAGCGGACGCTAGTCTTTTGTTTGAATGTTCAATCCTAACCATTTGGAAGTCGTGTCGTTTCGAGCTGTTGTGATTTATTGAATTTCAATTTTGCCTTAGATTTTCTCAACGTTTTAGTAAAGTTTCTCTAAAGAAAAGCACTTGTTTATTTGTATACATTGTTGCGATGGATTGATAAAGTTTGGACGTTGAAATATTGTTAAGAACTAAAAACTATTGATATTATAGATTTATCTATACTTACTACTCTAATATTGACTGTAATTTCAATTTAAATAATTCTACATGATATCATGGGAACTTATTGGATAAATAATAAAGGATGGATTTTACCTACTTAAACAAAAACGAGACTATGGGTACCATTTTCATGCTAAGTTGAGGAAATATCCGCCTTGTACACAAAGGGGTTGGTAATTAATGAGTGATTAATGCTTTTTGTGGAAAGAGTAGACTATTTCTTCTCACGCAATAGTGCTTAATTGATGAGATGATTAAATATTATTGGTTGTACAAGCCTCATAAGTAGGTATCTTTAATACAGTTTTTTTATGGTTGTATAACTAAAGCTTTGACGTTTCTTTACGCTAGTTAATTATTATTGTAATTGTAACTTGTAATTTTTGAAAGATTCTGGTCATTCTATTATTTCATCATAGAAAAAAATTAAGAGTAGGTAGGTAAGTACCTAACTAGATTCAGGTAGGTAATCAAATGGGTTGATTATGTCATATCCCAAATATGGTGCTATGAAACGGGGTGATTTATTAGAGTATCAGTTTTGTTAAGGCTAAAGTGGGAGTGGCAGTGTTTGCTGAGCCAGCGGTTCGGCCGGGCCTCACTTGTTGCTCGACGATCGATCGCGCCCACGTTCGCTCTCGATTCGAGCTCGGGGTTAATTTCTGTAAGTGCCACCGACGATATGGATTTCTTTTGTGTGCCTGACTTACGCTCCAATTTCGATACAATGAGCAAGAGTACGAGTATTTTTTTCATAGGTTTATGATTTTGGAAAAAATCCCTGTTGTCATTTCTGAAAAATTAAAGCTTCGCTCAGACCGAGCAGTTAACGACGCGAACCGCGGGACGGCGAAACCGGAGCGCCATAAGATTATCAACCTTAAAATGCTTATAATGAATTATGGATTTCCATAGAGTCCGCCAGGCGTCCCGCGGTTCGCGGCGTTAACTCCTCGGTCTAAGCGAAACTTAACGTTATCATGCCAAGTTTGCAACGCAGGAGGTTTTTCAAGAAGATTGTAAAGAGATTGTACGGTTGGCTATACGTGACTGATCCCCTGGTGTTTACAAGCGTCCGTACCCTATTGTGTCCGCTTACCACCAGACAGCCCGTATGCTTGTTCACCGACTTTGTTGCTAGTATCTATAAAAAAATCCCGTTATTTTTTGGAAATATTAATGTGGCATTACGGTCTCCGTAATTAAAAAGTTAGGTAGATTACTAAGATTCGCGGCCGATGGCTGACGCGCGCGGCCGGCCGACACCATTGTTTGTCTATAGCCGCTTCAGCCGCGCGTGAATGGTAGGCTTCTGAGGGTACGCGTGGCCGTCGGCCGCCAGCATCGACTTCATACCCTAGAGACTCTTAATAAAGGGTGAACGCTTTCTGGTAACTCATCAGGCAATTTATAAAGATATGTGGTCTTGAAAAATCGTAAAATATAAGTTTGCATCTAAATGAGAAATTTTCCCAGTTTTTTATTTTGATTTCCGCTGTACCATTGAACCGAATTTGAAGTTTTAGATGCTCATTCGACGCAAAATTTCACCTTCTCTAATATTGAATTGAATTACATTTTCCGTCCAACGTACCGTTTTTGTGCTACAAGCAACAAACTGAAAAAAGAGAAAGTTTTCGTGGTTTTTTGGCTCCCAAAAGTTTTACACAACTCCTGGGATTGGGCAAAACTCGATTACACGCATTTAGGACCAAATGAAGGTATTAAAACGATTTCCAGCTTGCTGAAAATTAATTCTTCGAAAAATTCTAATTTGGTTGGTCACATTAGGCGTCTATAGGGTATGAAGTAGATGGCCGCGAGCCTCTGTTGTGCAATTAACATAGCTTAGAGTCGCTGCAACACCGGGGGGTCCGTCACGCGTTACGGGTCCGTTCCTACGCTCCAGTGATTTCTGGCGATTTTTATCAGGGCCCAAACTGAAAAATGAGTTTTAAGTATGAGTTCTGTCTCAGTCAAGCTATTCTTTGAGTGAAAGAACGTGTGCTCTAGATTTGTTGTATTAGGTAGTATATATATATGTATTTAGTTCGTTTCATACTAAAAAATTATTAGCATAATAAGCCCTACTTTACTGAACAGATAAGGAAAGGTGGAAGATAGGTTTTAAATTTACGCACAATTTATTAATATTACACAACGAAGGAATCAATAAATTACTTCACAAAGGAAAATAGTCTAGCTGTAACAAAGGTTGTAAGTAAGAGAACTTAAGTAAAGGGTTCTCGTATTAAAGAGCACTTCTCTCTTTGGTTCGAGGTTTAGTGCAAGGAACCTGCTGCCGGAAGCACTTGATTTTGTTAATACGTTTTATTTTATTTTTTTCTCTTTTATTTTAGCGACTATCAAAAAGAAACGTATCAAATCTCGTTGCATTTAGAAAATACAAGTTAACTAGAATTTACCAGAATATAACACTAGAATTTTATAGTCTAATACTGAAATCTTTTTGCGATTTCGATGAAATCTACAAAAAAATTATTCAGTCGTCTTCGAATTATTATACGACTGCAAAATGTTTAATTTTATAAACATAATTGGAGAAGAAAAGTATAATCACTATAACAATCATTATTATGGAAACACCTTTAATATATAGAAAAAACAATTTCAGTTTGTGTAATTACCAAGTAAGTATTTTATGAGATAAGTTTTGATTGTTCTGTAATAACAAAATCAGAACCTTTATTATAAACTGCCTGCTAATTATTTATATTTTTTCATCTCATTTTATATTATTACGTAGGTACTAGCTGTTCCCCGCTTTTTCACTTGCGCTCCCGGGATAAAAAGTAGACTATTTCCTATTAGTGAAAGATTTTTTTGAACCCGACTGGTAGATTCAGAGATTAGCGAGTTCAAACAATCAAACTCTTCAGCTTTACTATTAGTATAGATATTAGATTAGATAAAGAAAAAAAATACTGACTGACAGATCAACACAAAGGTTAAATCGAAGAGACTAGAAACTACAAAAAAAATATACGAGTTCCATATTTTAATAGCTCAGGTAGTTTTTTTATTTTATAATTGAATCATTAAAAAAATTGTGACCTCCAATGTATTATAATTTGAATGTTGTACTTAGCTGTTTACGCAGAGGAAAAGTTTTACATTGGATCTCTAAGGGGGTAAAATAAATATAAGACGCTCATAGAAATATGTAGTTTTACATTGAACGATAACTTATTAACCGATTTCAAAAAAAGCAGGTTTTCAATTCGGCTGTCTGTTTTTTTATGGTCGTGGTTTTTTCTTATGAACCGATTTTTTTTTGCGTTCGCTCCAAGGTGCTCCCATATTAATATTATTAGGAGGTTTTGCCTTTTTTTGTAAAAAGTTAATATTGTGATTTAATTATGAGTATCTAAAAATATTTAGATACTTCTGCGATTGATTTATTAAAAAATATAACATTGGAGTAATTAATACTCCAATGAAATAAAACCTTACATCAATCACATTACAAACGTATTTTCAGCGCCGCATGTAATAAAGATTAGAAATCAATAGTTTGCACTCAATCCACTTACTTGGTATCCTGTTGATAGCTCTCAGTGGTCGTAAAACTCGAATAGTTCTGATCGCCGATAAATTGATGTTCTCCACATTCAGTGCATATTCTATCGCTCTGTGGAATATTATCATTATATTATATTAGTTATGATACGGAACCTATATGTATAAGCACTATGGTTAAAATGAACACGTATACACACTTCATAATTAATTAATCATTTTGAGTTCGCACAGAATTTTCGATGTCAATCAGGTTTGGGAGGAATGGGGTGATCATTTAATTTTCAGGGATTATTGTACTTATAATTATGAACAACTTTTATTATGAGACCAACCTTGAAATCGGAAAATATTTTCATACATTTTGGCGAAAAAGATAGATGTTTTGAATGAAAAGTTATTGTCGTGATTTCAGGGTTGGTCCAATAATAAAAGTTGTTCACAATGATAAGTACAATAATCCTTGAAAATTAAATGATCTACAAATGACCCTGTATGGTTTACTGAATGGGACTAACGCATGTCCTATAGATAAACGTACTATTTCTAAAATAAGTTTTTATTAATATATAGCTTTTTTTCAATTTCCACCCCATAAAACACAATAGGTAAATTACAAATGGTTATTTGTAACTGATAGATAATGTATTTGTATTGATTATGTGGTGTTCTACAAAATCAGTTCTATTGTTTTCTCTCCTTCAGATATTTTTCTTTTGTGAGTTGGAATCTTCATGAATAAATAGAACCTATGCTTGTAGCTTTAAATAATCCTACCTATTCAAACGTTATGTTTATTTTTTATACAAAGTAAATCTTTAGAATATTTTTACTTACCCAGCCATAACGATGAAGCAATCTAGCCTGTTCCATGAATCCGCTAGATATGTTCCGTGTCCATACACTCCCATAGCAACCATTTTGATGGACATTTCCAATGTGAAAAATGCAAAAATTATATCGTCGAATACCTGCAATGAATATTATTAGAAATTAAATTATCAGCCCGTGTTCGCGCGCAAACAAAAACAAAAGAAGATAGCTCTGTCGTTCTTTATTAGCGTGGAAACGAAAATTTTATAACCGGCCAGTATCATTTTCTTTTATTTATTTAAGGAGTTCGTTAAAACGCGACGGCAATAAATTCTCATTTAAAAAAATACTGGCCGTTTTTTTTACTTTCTATTAAGTTGAAAGAGGCTGTAAACATACCTGTAATATTTTACATCTGTTTGTGACACACTGATCGTCAACGCACGGCTGATACATCCCCAGGGTTACGCAGTTCAGTAAAATCACCAGCATTGATATTCTTTCGAACCACGTGCGATAGTATTAAAGTTAAGGAAATAAATTAAAAAGTTTAAAGTCACTTAATCAATAATTTTAAAGAGGTGTCTGTGCGTTCCAACTATGTTAGTCATATTTTTTATTCCACTTACTATATTTTGTAGTTAACATAGTTTACTCTCCAAATTATTATTCATGTTTGCATGCATGTGGCATGATATTATGGTCAAACTATAAGCCTATTCATCGTAAAAAATACTGTTGTTGGTATTCTAAAGGATTGCGGGAAACAGTAGGTATAATCTGGGTTTATATGAAACAATGAAAGCCTCAGTTCTGTTGCGGTTAGTTTGGGATGCTGAGTGAGTATAGCTGTTCTGCTATGATGTGGTTAGGCTTGGTGTTATGTTGGCTTTTTGAGATGATTATGGGCAGATTTATGGGAAAAAGTTATTGAGGATGAAATTTTATAAATGCTTTTATTTAAATAACTGGTATGTTATAAAAATGCTCATATTCAAAAATACTGTATGTTGAGAGGAATATCCTGCGTCCTACTAATATTATAAATATGAATGTTTGGGTGCTTGGATGTTTGTTACACAATCACGCGTCAAAAACTTTATGAATTTGAATGAAACTTGACACATCACATCCTGAAATAAGATAGGATACTTTTTATCCAGGGAAAATTTAAAATTCTTCTAGAACGCGAATTAAATGGAGCGGAAACTAGTATAAAATCCTAATTTTCCTTGATGCTGCCATTAGATAAAACAAGGAAGAAAATAATATTTTTTTTTGGAAGGATGTAACGATGACAACAATCGCATTCATTAAAATTCAATGTACGAACTTCCTACTATCTTTTGGTAATAATATATTTTTAATTTATAAAATTTAAAGTGCTAACTACGACACATCAACGCACTGCCTAAACCGCTTATCCGAGAGATTTGAAATTTGGAGATGATCCATAAGAAAGGTTTTTCAGTGGTAAATTTTAATGAAACCGCCGGGCTGAAAACTAGTTATTCTATGCAAGTAAAGCAGTCATAATGGCTTACCATTACTGGGTTGGTTTACACGGCGATGTTCATTATTTCAGCCACGGATTCATGTGCATTAATTACTGAGGCCCGGACCCAGAACCCGGAAGCTTGATTACGGGTTTCGCATGTTTGTGGGCGCGTACAAAGTTGCATTCTACAATTGCGGTTCGGTTACCATTTTATGTATGTATGGGTAGAATTGGAAATTTGAATAGGTATGAAATTTTGTGATAGAGTTTTGTTTTAGTTTTTTGTTTTAATTAATTTTTATATTAGCACATTTTTTGTAATCCCACATCAAATAATAATTGATCTGCTATCTGTGATACAATTTCATTATGTTTAGTTCAGCAGTTTATGCGTGAAGTGTTTTACCAGCATGCAGAGCAACTTTCGCATTTATAATATTAGTATAAATATTCATAAGGGTATATTTAATATAGCGCCAAAGAATACGATTACAAATATGTTTTTTTCTCAAACGAAGCAAATATACCTATATAAACCAATTTAGTATAAACACCTCTACCACGACACCAGTAATTCTTTCATCTCATATTGTACCTACTAACACAAATACGTTAGCAAGAACCGCTAAATACTACTGAATGCTTCTATTTACTACGGAAAAGATTATCTCAATCAAACCTTCAGTTCCGACTCCCGAGCGTCCACGAAAGAGAATTGGCATGACTTGCTACAACAGATAGGAGGATAATGGACCTCCTATCTGTTTGTTAAAAGGTCTTACAATGCAAAGGGAAATTACATGAATGTGCTCGCCATAAATCAGTTAGAATTAATTTGTTTATCATTGTTGTGCTTGTACTTTGAATTTTATGGCACTTTGAATACGATGGCTTTTGTAAATTTCGCAGATAGTTGTAAAATTAATGATCGCTCATCATTGGCAGGCAACCCATTATTTACACATATTGTATCATATGCAATTGTATTATAGGTTTTGCTTAGTTTCGGATCAGTTAACCGTATGTGAAAAATGTCCCAGGATATTTTATTTATTTATATTTCAACTCCGCAGTATCAATCGCAATCCCCTATTTTACCCTTTTAGGAGTTAAATTTTCTCTAGGTACCTACTAGACAATAGCTATTTATACCTATACATACCCCTGTAATTTCAGTTGTTAAGCAAGTTTGAACAGCAGTTCTAAGTCGCAAACAACTTTGTTATCCTACTTATTACTAATATGTAAGTTTATATGGCTGTACTTTACCTACTAAAGGTACATTTATATCACGTAATAGCACAATGCTTCGGAATCGCGTTTGTAACCGCGAGGCGGATGCTATTTTTTTTATAGTCGAAAGTGAAATAAATGTCGATATATCGATTGATTGATAAAATATCAATATCGACCTCGATCTATCGAGGAAAAAATATCGATATATCGGTCAAATTTTTAGAGTTTAAAATAATAATGTATGTAGTTCAGTCTAATAGTATTTTTTATACAAAATGCACATTACTTTAATAAAGGTATGTAAATTTAAATAAATAATAATAAGGTATTTTAATAATTATTTCTTTTTATTAGGTAATATTTGAAAATATCAAACCTTTTACTGCTTCGAATTCTATTAATATTTATTACATTGGAGAAAAATGTATCGTTATTGATAATATGATTGTCCAATCAAAATATCGATATTTTTTCAACAAGCCTATTCTCTACTAAACCTTTAATGGTTCAGTAGAGAATAGGCTTAGACAGAAAACAGACAAAAGAAACATTTGATTATTGTATCTTAGGTTTACATGCTGGAATTTGCATGTATATTTACACAAAAACATAAAAATTATAAAAGTCCCTATTAAGCTTAACCGTAAAACAACCGTCGACATAATATTTTTATAGAACACAACATAATCTGTATTTTATTTTGACCCAAAAACGATAGCAGAGATTGTAAAAGCTATTAACATGTTGCTCTATTACCCATTCCGAAGAAATATATCCTTGATAATAGCCGAGAAAAACACGTGCCATTGTCAAAGGAGGAGGGCGAGCCATTACATAAATTTATCCTGTCAAGAAAATTACTACGCGGAGTGCTTTCTCTAAAGAATAACATAAACAAAGGCTAGCTTATTGGAATTAAAGTTTAGAAGCCGCCAGTTCTGTTCTGTTCAGAATAATAAGCTTCAAAAAGGAATACGTTATTATAAAGTCAGTCACACAATGAGATTAGGGCCTTCGCGTCAGACCTAAAACATGATGATTTAGTATGAAAATTAAACTATATGGCGAACCAACTTTATATATTAAATCCTTTTATAATCTACTTTGCCGTTTTGCGTCCCGAAGGTCATACATAATCGGCTTATAGTAACTTTGTAAGATTAGTAAAGTCGTTTTATACATTAAAGTGAACAAGTGTTAAGTTTCTCTCAGGTGTCACTTATTATAAAGGTAGACGAATTAATATGATACGTTTGTCAGCCTATTTACATCTCATAAAAAAGTATTTCATGAGTAAATTCTTAAAAATAATTATGCTTGCCGCTGTGATCTCATAATTATTTTATACTTCATGTTATAAAATGGGTAACGATTTGTTTATCGTTCAAGGTTTTGCCATCACTTTCCTACATGTAGGTACTTCGTATATCGGAGGTATGATATCATTTTACAATGAAAAAACGGTCAAATAACGGTTATTCTATTGGGTATCATACGCCAGTTTCAGTTACTGAAATGGTCACGTTCACTATCCACAAGGTCATGATCACACAAAAATTCCTATTCTCGAACCATCTTTTAAAAATACCAGTTAAACAACTATCAACACTTTAATGCCTCCGGTTGATTTACGACCACTCTTCTTCAATGCATCACCAGGCTGCAAGAACTTTGATTAGATGTGATCTACATTTTATCTAAAGTCACGTTATGGTGGACGTGCCACCAGCTTCCGACATTGAGTCAGCACGACTCCCGTCGATCATAAAAGCATCGTTAATCTGGAATCATTATGTTTGTACTGCGAACATAGCTCTAGGTCGCTGAGTTTTGACGCTATCGTACTGTCAGTGTCAAAAGTAAATTGTCATTTTAGTACCCATTAACTTATCTATGGACAGGTTTGTATGATAACTGTGAATTGTGTAATTTGACAAATAAAGACAATTGACGCTAACTGTACAATTACTATATCAAAATTTTCTTAAAAATTTGTTCAACTTCTGAACTAGAACTATTGTGTAAAATGTAAAAGGATTTTATTAAAAAAGGCTGTATTGTATGTAGCAGGCTTTACAGTAGTAAATAATCGTCATTTCTAAGGTATGTAGTAGGTAAATTAATCTATACTAATAATAAAGCTGAAATTGTTTGTACGCGCTAATCTCTGGAGTTACTGGTTCGATTTAAAAAAATCGTTCACTAATAGGAAGCTACATTATTCCCGAAGGTTATAGACTACATTTCATCCCGGGAACGCGAGTAAAACCGCGGGGGACAGCTAGTTAATCTCATCTTATAATATGAATAGTTTTTTTAGTTCAATTAAACTGCCACAAAACGATGTTAAATGTAAATTGGTCAATTTGTTACAAGCGCTGGTGAGAGCGAACAAATTAGTTTGTAGAGTTTCAGCACATTTCAGCGAGCGATTTTGTGGACGAAACATTAGTCCGTTTTATCGCATCCTTAGTGTAATAGTTTTTAACTGAACTTTAAAAATTAACTAGCGACCCACCCCAGATTTGCACGGCCTTTCTTGGCTTTTCTGTACAATAATGTGCATATATTACACATATAAACCTCTCGAATCACTCTATTGCAAAAAAATGCATTAAAATCCGTTGAGTAGTTTAAAAGATCTAAGCGAAATCCGACAGCGGAAGCAAATTCATTTTATACTATGTATAGACTTGCAATAGAAGTTAAAACATATAATTACTGTGAAGGTAGGCTGTAAATTATACAAAACTTTGTTCAGCAATTAGTACGTGAAGTGACAATAATGAACTATCAAAGTAAAATCTATTTTCATCGATTAAATTAAACATCGAGGAAACAAACTAAATATATTATGGAATCATTGTTTAGTTTAGTTTAGTTTATTTATCTCAAAATTTCCAAATTTCTTACAATAACAAACATAATTACTTTTTGGAAAGTGATCGTCAATTTCAAAATAATATAAAATAAAACATAATAAAAATAAAATGAAAATATAGTACATATAATAACAGTGTACGTCTACTGTCAAACAAAACAAAACATTTAGAACAATAATATTTTTTGTAGGAATCAGTTTCAATAAAATAACAAAGCCAAACATTACAAACACAAAATTAAGTACTAATAATTACAGATTAAAATAAAAATGGTGAAAATGTCAAATTAAATTGGAAAAAATAATAATATCCTTTATAATTCTTCCCACACTAACTCAATTCCTAACAAAACAGAACTTTTACTATAGAAACCCGATGCTGATATACTACAATTTACTACGTATTTCTGTAAATATATAATGGATGTATCAGGATGTATGTCCTGAGTTTGTGGGAAATATTCACGCACTCAAAAGTTTGTCCTGGCTGTGAAACCTACTACCTGCGGCATTTTTTGTTTATTTAGTAGGGGTAGGCATCTTATTGACCACGCCATCTAGGCCCATCAATTAGTTTATTTGTGCTAAAACCTAAATATATACATATAATATATATACATTGATAAGACCAGGCATCCGTTATGAAAAGATTTTTGAAAATTAAACTCTAGGTAAAATAGGGAATCGTGTGTGAAACTACAGGGTGGAAAGCTAGACATTTATAAATAGTAACATCCTCCATATACCTAAGCACTCTCGAAGAACAATGTTGATAGAAAATACCTATATCAAATAAAAAAACAAAAGACTAGCGAAGAATAAATAAAAATGTACCTTGCGTACTAAGAGCATACCTGATACGTAAAAAATACGTTTTGTATTGTGAAGTGCCTCATTTTTCGTCCTGTAGATATTCCATTGTGGACATTTTTTTGCTCTTTGTCGTCAACGGTCCTTAAAGTGGTCTCGTAGCAGTCATAGCTTTTTGCTACGTCCTCCACGAAGTAGATAACTTATGTTTCTTATGTCGATTTATTTTCATTGTTTATTTATTAGGCCTTAGTATATATAGGTACATAGTTTATTTGATTTTTATAAATGGTTGCTATAAACCATGTAAACATTAAGATATTCATTCATTTAAATAGTTTGTAAACGTTTTTTATTCTTTTTTATTACTACATCCTTACTATAATTATAAATGTGAAAGTGTGCTAGTTTGTTTGTCCTTCTTTCACGTGATCGATGTGATAATTATTGACATACAGATACGTAATATAAGCTACTTTTTACCCCGGGAACGCGGGTAAAGACAAGCGTCCACTTTTCGGCATCGCACGAATCGTACGCATCAAACGGATTAGTATTATTCATGCGATCCCTACGGTGCGGATTAGTGGACGAACTTGTATGACTTTTAAATGTATTAAATATTATTAGTTTCGATCCATTATAATGATTAAATCATCACTCTCAAATGAGCACTTTCTATTTCTACTACTCCAGCGTAGCTCAATCAAAAGCTCGATGAGTAATAAATAAGTCAAATTTCCAAAGCAAGTGGTGTGGCCAGTCATAATTATTGAAGGAAGTTTACGTTCCACTCGGTACCGTGAAAACAACAAAATCGGCGACGATAATGCTCATATTTTTATGATTTAATAGTAGGGCACGCGTAAGGAAAATTTTATTGTGTTATTTTCCTTCGAATGGGAAGATTTTGTAAATTTGCAGATGATCTGTTATTTGTAGTCGACATTGGCAAGTGTCTATAAATAGGATACTTATAGGTATATACGTTTCGTATTATGTAGGTACTGTATTTGTTCTTCAAATCTATCGAAATATCTTCTTCCCTTCAGTTTCACGCAATCTAAACGCAGATATAAACGAAATATTTTCAAATTAGGCCCCCCTAATAATTTAAAAGTCAAATAAAAATTTAAATGTTTTGTATTTTTCATGAACAAAGGTCGTTGCCACAATTTTGTTTACCCTTTTTACTCTAATGACCTGTAAAATGAATCCTTTCGCTCACCGACCTTTTAACGCTTCATAACGTGCGACAGGAAAAAATATACATGCAACCTTTTTACTTTCTGAGAGCTGTTGTGCCATACGTATATACATTATGTAATTAGTAATCCATGATCAAGTTAATAACTTACGGTTGCACTCAAGAGTCGTCAATGAATATAATGATTGATTTTATCTATAGACCTGTCCCTTTCTATAGCTTTGCAATAAATAAAGATAGATTTACTTCAATCAGTCAGTTAAATTTTATTTGACATACGGTTGTACATAAGACTTAATTTATTTATATTTATAGCTGAACTGTTGAGTCAGTTAATAGGCGCGTAATAAAATATAGGAAAAAGTAGGTATATAGAAGTAAGGCGATGATAGCTCAGTGGTACTGACGTCGGATGCAGCGACGAAGGTCGTGGGTTCGAATCCTACAATGAGCTTGAGCTTTCGGTGAAGGAATCGATCCACTCCGACTTCACACCGGTAGGTAAATAAAATGTTCATAAGGTTATAACCATCCTAAATAAAACTGTATAAAAACTTGTAGGTACAGTAGTTTCTGATATTAGCTCGAACAAACACAAACTCGGGGACAGAGCTTTCTGTTACCTCTGTCACTCACTATTATGTATAACACTAATGTATGTTTTAGGTATAAAATTTTATATTATTATTATTTTTGGATGGTTATGTCATATTTATCTATTAAGAACGTTTAATATTAATGAACAATCTCACTGCATTATATGGTCAGGTCCGACTGTCATCATAAAAGGTTGTATAACGAGGAAAATGCCACCGGCCTCCTATTGTCCAACAAGGGGCATTGGAGGCTCGTTTGAATCGTAATAGAAAGCCTAGTACTATGCCTATTCTACTATCAGACAAGTAAAAGTATGGCTAGAAGTACACTACTTTTCTATTTTCAAAATCGATGGCATTTTAATTGATAGAAATCTATTCATTCTTATATTTCAAATCATTGATTGGCTTATTCATAATCTTCATGTGTTCATCATCGTTATTTTGGATTTTACACAGTTATAAAAAAATCACATTCATTTGCACAAATATCATTCAATAATTATCGTTGATTGTGCATGTTTTATAGTTTAGAAATCGTTAAACAGTCGTAAATGTTCCGTTCAGTTAATTTTATGTTGCGTAATTGTTTGATTTATTTTTCTAAATGTATTATATCTCTTATGAGATAAACAAGGATACTAATTATGATAAATTGTATGCAATAAACTTGAAAAACAATGATTACAAGTCAGATTTGTTGATTTATTTGAACACTAAAATCAAAAATAAAAGTAAATGTATAACATTAATAAAAAGACTAATATTATGGAAACGAATATTTTAAGAGTTAGTAGAACGAGGCTCTATCTTGAAGTGAAGAAGCGCACGATAGCAACTCTGATTTGAAATCATTGAGTCTCTCACTTTAATATTTCATTCTTTACAAATGGACTGACATTTTTGAACGAATTCTGTTGAAATGAAAAACGGGAGAGTCAACACCATTATTTTTCAATGATATTATTTTCATTTCATCCGTTATTAAAATATCTTGGATTTTGAGAAATCTATTCAAAATGAATATTCATTTTGTTCCTAAAATACCTACTTACTTCTATCATTGTCCGCCGAAAAAGATAATTGCTGAATGTTGTCGTTTTATCTAGATATTAGGTATTTATATTACTTACCTGTTTGCTAGGATATTTGTATTATAAACTGGAACTACGGATTACAGATAGCTTATGACGTAGGTATCCGCTGAGAAAGGATTTTTGAAAATTCAACTCTAAGTGGTTGAAATCGGGGATGAAAGTTTGTTTGAAACTCTATCAAATCCTACTAATATTATAATTGTGAAAGTTTCTGAGTGTGTATGTTTGTTACTTCTTCACGCTCAAACAGCTGGACCAATTTTGATATAATTTAGTATAAGTAAACTTTTAACAGGCTACTTTGTATCCCTCGGGAACATAAAATACCTAGCGAAACGCGGATGAAATCGCGAGGCGGAAGCTAGTTAATACGTATTTTCTAGAACAATCAATTTAAATAAATAGGTATAGGTATCTAAGTAGAATTGATAATCTGAAATCCAATTAAGAATTTGAAGAAGAATCAGATTTCCACGGATTAAATTAAGACTCATGGCTCAGAATTAATTGTTTTAGATTGGTTCAACTTCCCTAGCGAGACTAACTTAATAAGTAGTTATTATACGAGTACCTTTGCATGCAATTTAATGAAATATTGGTTTTATTATTTTTTCCTGAAAAGCTTATTTTATAGGCAATTTTTAAGCAAGAAATTCCAATCAATAACATCAACCAAGAATATTTTTATTTTAGAAGGAGGTATTATCCTTTAGGTACTTTTTCATTATATCTACCTACCTTCTGCCTGCATATATTTCTGTAAAATCGCCAAATGTCGCCAAATTTAAACCGTGTTTCCATATTCGAGGTAACAATAAACCTTCCAAAGCCGCGAATTTCCTACGAAACATTTCAAAGGACTACCTCACAAAAACAGTTTTGTGGCTGTACGTTTTGAAACAGTAGCAAAGCTTTCACATCTGAATATTTTGAATGTCAACTCTATGCCAAAGGGAATAAGATCTATTGAGAATGGTGTTTTCTCTCAATTTTTTTCCGTAAATGCTAAAAACAAAATTACAAATGTGCTGCACGATTCACGGCGTGTTTTCACGCTTGTGTTTTTATTGAAGCTCCCTATGTAGACAACGCACAGCCTGTCGGGGGTGAGCATGAAATTTTGCACAAGGCCTGAGTGAATAAAATCTATACAAATGAATAAAATTGAAGTGTCTTTTTGTAATGTCAAAATAACAGCTTTTTACTAAACTCATTACCCTAGCCTATGGACGCTTGCAACACCAGGGGTGTTGCACCAACACTCGCGCGTTGCCGACTCTGCAAGAATCTCTCTTCGCACCCTTTTCAAATAACCCCATACCCCCCATACTAGTCTCTTGGGAAAACCACGGCGGGGAGCTCATTCTACAACCTGAGCGTCCGTGGAAGGAAACTCCTTTTGAACCGCACAGTACGAGACCATTTAGGTTCTAGTGTGTGAGGATGGACTCCACGCCGATGGCGAGAGGTGCGATAGTAAAAGGTAGCCGTGGGCATTATGTCAAACAATTGTTCAGAACATCGTACGTCTCCATTGTACAAGCGGTAGAACACACATAAGGATGCAAATTCTCTCCTCAGACTGAGGGGCTCTAGATACGCAGGTGCCCCCAGTCTTTGCTCCGATGTATTGCCTGGCCTTATTGAGTACACCGAGATTTTTTAGACGCCAGCTTGGTTTTGTCTTCCAAGAGACTACGGAACTGAACGTCACTAGAAATGTTGACGCCAAGGATCCCGATACTCCTAGTATATTGAGAGACGTGTTTTGGAATTGTAGAGCTACAGTAAATGGGTTACAGTAAATTTTCTTAGCGATGGTTCCGCGGAAAGTAAATAGAAAAAGTCTGCTAGTTATAAATAGATGGAAAAATAAAAACATGGAATACTTTATGAAAATTTAAACCAATGATAAATTATGATAATGTGAATGAAAAACAGAATACCCTAGAGATTATAAAAGATTTTCAAAGGCAAAGTTAACAATGCATTTCATAATGGACTTTTATGCCTATACCGTTGGTAGGTAGGTATGTGATGTAACTACTTTTAATGAAGAACCCCGTTTTGATTGTGTGGATCATTATACACGCATTCACATTATATGGCAGTGTTGTCAGATGGAACTTTTTAATTTTAGAGCTTTTTCTGAGGGATTATATAAAAGCCGGGTATGCTTTGAGTTTGTGTAGGTACTATTGTTTGCTGGAATCATAATAAAATGTAGTGTGTTTGTTTTTTATGTATCTTTAACAGTGACTCGGGTGAAAGGTACGGTTGTAAAAGTTGATACTGAAAGGGTAGGTACACTCATGTGGATGAATGAATGATGCTACATTGTAAAAATATTTATACATGTGTTATATTTTTCACCGAAAGAAAATACATGTTGGAGCAGACGTTACGTGAAATATTTTTTACAAAACCATTCTGTTTTATTTTAGAAACAAATGGAGCGATTGTCATACTCGCTTTTAAAAGCCTTTAGGTATAGGTATAGTCTATAACAAATCCTACTATACTGATTTCGATAAGGTAACTAGTAACTAAACGTAGTAAATAGGTTTTAATGTGAATAAGCTTAGGCAGGTAATCTATTATATAAAAGAGTAGCGGTTTTTTGGGTAAACATCCCCCTGCCCACACCGCTGAACCGATTAATGTGAAATTTGGCATGTGCATAGATTTTGTCACGTAGACCCCATTTAAGAAGCGATTTTTCGAAATTCCTATCCACAGCGGTGGAAACGGGCCCTTTGTGCGATTTTAAGAATCTTAATATCTCTGGAACCTTAGGGTCTAGAAGTCTGAAATTTTTAATGTAGCTTTTTCAGTAAAAAATATTAGACATGGGTGCGAGCGTTTTTCAAACTTTTGTCTATGGGAGGAAAATTTAAAAAAATAAGGGATTTTCTTTGTTTCCGTTAAACCTTAATAACTTTGTGAGTTTGAATGCTAGAAACTCAAAATTTATAGAGTAGGTAGTTTAATAATATTGCTAAAATGTATTTTCGGCATTTCTCAAACTTTTTTTCTTCGAGGAAGATATTACCGATGGAAATTATGCATTTTTCAAACTCTTATATCTCTGCAACGCCTGAAGATAGGCAAATGAAATTTCGTATACGCGTTATGCTATACAAATACTACAAATTTCAACTTGGTGTTTGTTAAAGTTTTGCCCATAGACAAAGTAAAAATGTCGAAAATTTACTTTTAGCATCCTGTTTTTCTCAGTTAATATTCATAGCAGAAGCTTGATTTTTGGAATATAAGCTTTCTACAGTATTTGTTTCGAAATGTACTGTTAAGTTTCTCAAACTTTTCATGCGACATAAAGTTATAAAGGGTGAAATATCCAATTTTTGCACTTTAATATTTTTGTAATGGCTCAGGCTAGGGACTTTACATTTGGAATATAAACTATTCAATACAATTGGAATAATATTCAAACCAGTGTTTCTCAAATTTTTCATAGTTGTCAATTTTATGACACCTTAAATTATTTTCTATCAACCTGTATAACGGAAGTACTATACAACTGAGAAGCATGATTTTTTGGAAATAAGCTACCCTTAGCAAGCACTATAAGAATCCTAAAGCATTTTGCAATACTATCTAGCAATGAAATGTTATAGAGGGTGGAAAATTTTATTTTTGACTTTTAATATTTTTGCAATTACTTAAGCTAGGGTTCCAAAATTTTAAATGTAGACCATGTAACATAAGTGTAATAACATGCAAGTCAATAATTTAAAAAAAAAATATCATAGACAATTATATGACCTTTTTAATATTTTTTTATCAACCTGTATAACGCAAGAACTATTTAACTAAGAAGCATGATTTTTTGGAAATAAGCTACCCATAGCAAGCACTATAAGAATCCTAAAGCATTTTGCAATACTATTTAGCAATGAAATGTTATAGAGGGCGGAAATTTGTATTTTGGCCCCTTAATATTTTTGCAATTACATGAGCTAGGGATCAAAAATTTAGGGTGTAGACCATGTAACATAATTGTAACAATATGCACATTAATAATTTTAAACTTTTTAATCATAGACAATTTTATGACCTTTTTAATTTTTTTTCATCAACCTGTATAACGCTTTTCCTATTGATTTCAGAACCACGAATTTCTGGTTATAAGCTACTCATAGCGAGAACTATAAGAATCCTAAAGCATTTTGTAATACTATTTAGCAATGCAATGTTATAGAGGGTGAAATATTTCATTTTTGCCCTTTAATATTTTTGCAATTACTTGAGCAAAAGATCCAAAATTAACTATAGACTAATTAATACAAATGTAACAACATGGAAATCAAAATTATTCTAAATTTTAGTCATAGATATTTATATGAATTTTTAAAAAAGTTTATCAGACTGTATAAAGCTACTCTATTCATATAAGTACCATATTTTATGAATTTAAGCTATCATATAGCAAGCATTGTTTATAGCAAACTAAAAACCCTTCCACTCACAGTATTGTTCAACTTTCATGCCAAAATAAAGTAACAAAGCTTTAAATTTTCTTCAATATCTCAAACAAGTGATCTAAAATTATAATACTTAGCATTTAGTTTATATAAAATAACTAGCTGTTCCCCGCGGCTTCGTTCGCGGGTTTATAAGTTGCTTATAACCTTCGGGGATAATGTAGCTTCCCATTAGTGAAACAATTTTTCGAATCGGACCAATAACTCCAGAGATTAGCGCGTTCAAACAAACTCTTCAGCTTTATTATTACTACCTATAGATAGATTAAGTTTTCACCCAAGAAATAAAAAAAAACCAAATTTAGTAAAAATAAACTCAAAACCAATTTTGAAATAATTAGGACCCTCTTAAGTAGTATTTGTTTCTATGAAATCCGTATATAATATCTACAACAATTCAACTTAAAAATATTCAACGTTAAAGCAATTATCATCAAACAAATTACGTATAGGACTTCATGTCGGTGAAGTCGTGCATAGTTCGGTTCTTTTCGGTATTGCTCGGGTTACATCGGGCGCCACGTCGCATCGCCCGTGCTATACAAAAATAAATAAATATCCTGGGACATTCTTCACATTTTTTTTTTTCATGTTTTCAATTGCAAAAATATTTTTCCGAATCCGACTGGTGGATCCAGAGATTAGCGCGTTCATACAAACAAACAAAAACTCTTCAGTTTAATTATAGTTTAGATAGATAGATATATAGATTATTATTAGTATAGATAAATTATAGATAGGTTTATGTTGGCAGTTCTTGACAATTTTGCATCAATCTGTATTGTATCATTGTCCTTAGTTTCTCACAAGTTCTGGGATAAAAATACCTACCTTCTTATCTCACGGGTCTACTCTCTCTGCCAATTTTCATTACACACTGTTTGAACGTTTTGGAAAGAAAGAAGAAAGAAAAACTTTTATCTCCTGCATTGCATGCCATTCGAAACTTATAAAAAAGAATATCAAACATAAAAATTCAATATACCTACAAAAATAAAAAGAAGGCTGTATGGCTCTGAACCTTTGACTGTTTTTTTTTAACGTAACAAAAACTTATGTATGACTAATAATGGATTGTAATTTTTGACAAGTATTTAGACGTGAAAACTGAACTCCACATGCATAATATATTTATGTAGCATTCAATCGTCACAGAACTATACCTGTCCCTGGATATTAAATAGCCTAAAACCTTCATCTAGGAACCTGAATCTAAGAGGATACCTATCTTTGAAAAGCGCTTCATAATCTGTACTGTGGTTCTAAAGGTATGAGAATACTAACGGACAAATTGACCTACATATTATTTGGTTGGTTAAATTGAGTACGGGGTGTTCATGAACTCTAATGCGGGTGAAACCGCTGGGCGAAAGCTAGTATATTCTAAATCCCCAATATATTATAGCCTAATCTATTAATGATTCAATTCCCATGTGTTACCAGATTGCATATTGCTAATACTTGGATAATGAACTCGACCTTCCATCTAATTATCTAGACGTGGCTGCACTAATTGCTTCAATAATTATGCGATTAATACCTACACATATATAATCCTATACATATTTAGTCTACGTCTATAGAAATATATCTACAACATATTTTATTTCTCATATTAAAAATAGTTTAAAATATTTTATCAAGATGGAATTTAAAAATCTTTCAATTTTAGATTGTTGCCTATTCTATTCAAAGCGTTGTCTAATCCAATTTAATTTCCGACGATGGGAATAACATCATGAAAGAGAAAAGCATTTTTTGCAAGGTTTTCTTACTTGTATTCAACTTATTTAATGTTTTGTTAGATAGAGAGCATAGTGACAGACGGGGCATAGGCACAAATACAGGGTTCCTTTTTAGGTACGGACCCCTAAAACACATAATTATGCTAAACACATATTATTATATTTTTGATTTTAATATAAAATGATTAAATTCCTAGTCTTGTTATGTTATTTAAAGTTAAATGAACATACTGAATATTTCCATGAAAATACTTTTACTGCTCGTATACATTTAAAGTTACCTACGTAGAGTTTAAAGTTGTTCAGTTGTTAAGAGTTCCTTATGTTGCAACAGGATACCTACTACAAAATTTGCTACATTACAAAGTTAGATAATAATATAAACGGGCATGTTAAGGAGTTGAGGTTTTGTGTTCATAAATAAATCTAGAGTAGGTATACTTATTTAAAAGTTTTGATTGGTTTTTAATAATAGTTTGCTTGTCGTTTAATTCCAGTCAAAATGTTAAAAGCTCTCTCGTATAATAGTGTTAAAATTAATGCTAGTTTGGGGTTTGAGCCCCAAAATCGTAATATCGTATCCGTTTTTGCAACATCACCGGCTAACGATTTCATTCGGCTATTAAGCTTCCATCTCTCACCGTATTTAGTGAATATTAAACCAATGTTAAAATTATTATCATACAATATTTTAGATTTATTGGGATATAATGATATTTTAATTAAATATGGATCGACATACACTTTATATGAAAAGAAAGAATTTAGAGTTCTGATTCATTAATTGTCGGCTCATAAAACAAAATATAACATTTTTCAAAATACAACACACATAACGTCATTACAAAATTATATAGGTACAAAAAAATAACAAAGAAAAAGCAAATATGATAAAGACAAAAAAATCAGTAGAATATTGTATTGCTGGAAAGAATTTTTTATTTCGGTGTATATATACATACTTTTTCTCACTTAAAAGCTTTTTACAAAACCATTTTTACGGTGATAATAACCCCTCCCTCTATTGAAACTCCAAGTAAAACGTTGGTTTTCTAACTGAACGGAACACGAAAGTTTTCCTATTTACATAATTGTAGGGTACTGATAAAAATTGGCGGTGATTCTAGCACTTGTAAATTCTCGTGGAACTGTTACAATAGTTCGATTTGAATGTGGCACAGGTCCAAACAGGCCCAAACTATATAACAGGGCTGTAAAATGCCATTAGGCGGATATGTAAGTAGATGTTAGAACCCCTTTTATGTAAATATTTAAATATCAACAGGTTTCCTGTTTCCAGAGCCGGTCAGTGTGGGCGTTACAGTCGCGATTAGTACCTAGTGTTAAAATTAAATAAAGGGGTAATTAAATTGTGTTGTTTTTTTTTTATAATAATTTAACACTTTAAATTTTAATCATGGATTTGGAAAATATGGCTAACAACTAAATAATAAATAATATAAATACTTTGGGACATTAAAATGAAAATTACATATAAATGTATTTTTGAATATTCTTAGTTACATTTTGTTTGTTAATCGGTTATTTTTAACCCTCAAAAGCCAGATTTAATTAATTTTTAAATAAATAAATTTAATATACTAATAATTTTTGATCAAAAGAACATTAATCGTAAAGTAAAATCAAATATTAAAGTTGAAAATCTGTCACCAAACACCTTTCGGTGTGTTACGACAGCTGCACTTGAGAGCCAGTTCATTTCTAGGCTTTGTGTGCTTACCATCATCGGCCACATCATCACTGACCACTGTGAAATTGTGGTTAGACACAGGCCTATACATAGTAAAAATAAATAAATAAATAAAAATAAAACATTTTCAAGTGTTTAGTTACAATTAGATTTTGGTTATAGTCCGAAATAAATATTGAAACTTAGGACAAAAAGGCGGATGCCTGTCACCACCCTAATTATAGGTCTGTTATCGCAAATGTGGGTAAAGAAAATATGTACCGTGTAAGCAACCGTTACACACACGCCCCTAAAAGTGAGTATAACACGACAAAATAATGAATGCCTAGTTTTCCAGTTATGCCCGCTATTCCAACTGTAGTACCTAATTTATTCAGTGCTTCAAAAGATACGAGAGGTCTAGAGTGCTCGACATTGAATGTAATGTGACAACAAATTCACAAATGAGCTGCTCAGCGTGAAATACACTTTGATAACAAGGGTATAGGGTGTAATATTATTTGGTTGTTATAACATTTTCACCTGCTTTTAGTTTAATGAAAGTTTCATTAATATTTTGAGTATTTTTGTATGCTTTGTGAAGAACACGGTTTTTATGTATAATGTAGGTCAAAATGCGGAACTGTTGTATTGTATATAGAGGTGACGTCATAGAGTCTCCTTTAAATGTTTCTCTCGAGGAATAAACAAGTTATCCTGTCACAAAGCTTATTCCGAAGTGACTGCCGAGCTCAATTATTGCATAATTAGGATAATGGTAATGTAGATTGGACGTGGTTGGCTGAAGGGAATTCGAGGCCCGAAACGCTGTAATTCGACACCTGTAATACAGAATGACAACGAAATCCCAGTCCTTTTAAGGGATTAACTACTTTAGTAATTATTCCTGGATATTTTAATATTTATACAAATATAGGATTATTTTGCCTGGGTATTAGAGAATGAAATGGTATTGAAGTTTACCTTAAACAGTTAAAAAAAAAACATAGTGTAGAATTGAAAACTATTTAGAATAATTCCATATTTTTTTTAACCTAATTAGTTTAGTATTAAAACCGTTTGATTATTTGAGTACTAAAATCGCTATCTCATCGTACCACTACATTTCTGAGTGGTAGGTATTTAGGGTTCAAGCTAATATTCTAATTGTTCTGACTACGTAGGTAATAATGGCTCCAGAAATGTTGAAGGATTATTTATTGATAAATGATGTACAACTATCCTTCTTAGACGGCTTACATTATTTGTATTATTTTAGGTATAACGTTGGCAATGGAATTATTTTTAATCTATCGATTGACTTGTTACTTATTTTGGCGTTGTTTAATAAAAAGTAAATAACATGAAACCGATGTAAGGTTACTATGAAAATGTTATCTTGGACGCGGGCCAATGGCGTCGCTGTTTATTTGTTATGGACAATTTTATAGACACACCAGCCGTGTAAAAATAAAATGCGATAATAAATCACATCTTGTACGTTTTTATTAATTATACAATGAGCAATTTCCATTTTCATCATAGAATTTTCCGTTTCAAAATGTTTACTTCTGATTCAATTGTATCAGTTAAAAATTGCCTTTTTAATACAGGTTGAAACTTTTTGATTTCATTCGGATCAGATATTTATTTACAAAAACTTTTCCAATGTAAAACGAAAAAGACCATTGAAAAATTGGCCCATAGGTAATAACTAATAAAATAAATACATTAGTCTCGTTGAACTCTTTTTTCTATGGGATCAAATAAGAAACTACGGGATAATGAGTGGGTGGTTGTACAATAAAATTTTACGTTGTATAAAAAAATAGTTCTTAAAAGTTAGTTAATTTACTGTCGCAGAGCTGCTGGAAGAAATCTCTATTAGAAATAAGCAGTCCCTTTGTGCCTTTGTAAGTATCTATTTTGTCTCTACTTGTGTGTGTACATAAATAAATAAATTCCGCAACTAAAGTATTTATTTATCACAAAAATCTCAAGCCGCACGTTTGCTTCTTCAGTCTGTTACAAGAATTTGACGAAAGATTTTAGTGAATTTTTGCTTTAACGTTACGTATTTATTGCCTTCTTACCTTCTAAAAGTGCCCCTCGATGGCACTTCAAAGAGTAGACGGTGAACTAGGGTGTTGTTTACGATACAAATACGACTAATAGGCTCCTGAATTTTTATAATATTTTTGTTGAGGAATATCGGTCCTATTTTATTTATTTATAATCTATTTTGCCCGCATTCTCGAGATATCAATGTTTACCCAAAATACCTACATCTTAGACCGATTAAATTAGACTTTTAGTCATGACAAAGTAATTGAGAAACAAATATTCATACAAATCGTTTTATGTATTCTAATGAACTAATTCATTTTATTAATCTACTCTATATTATCATAGAGCTCAGAGTTTTGATGAATATTTTCATCACTGATGAGCGATATTGGTCTCCATAAGCACTATTGTTATTGAAGGAGCTCTATAGGTTCGCATTTTAGGTATATGTACTCGTAGATACCTACGTATATAGTATTTAATACTATAAATGTAACGTCATTACGTTCTCCTGAATTCAGCCTTGATTAGCCCCTATGTACTTTATATTGAATTAAAGGTACAATGGACGCACCTATCTACATCATAAAGGTAGTCTTTGAAGTAGACACATTGTTTTCTTGTCGTTCACCGTCGGCCTGTGGTTGGTAGGCAGGGTAATTATCTTTTATGGAAAATGTTATCGGGTGTTGATAACGTTTGTTAAGAATTCAATTAGCTACTTACTCATTTTTAAATATAAATCGTATCAATTCAACTTATATTATTAGTGAAAGTTTGTGTGTTTGTTTGTTAATACTCAGCTCTATGACAGCTGAATGGATTTGATTGTTTGAAACAAATATATTTATAGAAATGTTGTCTTGGGATCGTAGGTTAAAAACTTTAGACACCTAGTAAAATACGTTTTTGGGATAAAAAATATTTTTTAATTTAAATACGTTTTTCCTAGCAAACAATAATATCTTTACTTTTTTACTTATTTATTATGTAAATAAACAGAAAAAAGATACAGATATTTGTTGGTGATACATAGCTGCTTTTTTATAACAACATTAAGACTTATAGCATTATACGAATCTTTTTGTATATTCCCTTGGAATGTATAACACTTATATGCTCCTAAGACGAGGCTCAAGGGTTTGCATACAATAAAAACCTAAGCAATTTTCCCTTCAACTTCAAAGCCTCCATTTGTAAATGAAAGAAATCCGATGAATAGACAGCAACAAAAGACCTCGTTCGCATCTCGTGCCGAAGTGTAGGTGAGGCATAAAACAATTCAGATTCATTGCACACATGTTCATCAAGTGAGATAAACCAGATTTGTTTTTCATAATTTATATGATACCTAGTTTGCTCCGGCGCATGTATTACGTTGATTTTGTTTCTTTGCATTTTTTATCTATGATCTTTGAATTTTTCCACTAGCTACATATTGTGATTTTGATGTAACTTACAAAATTCGATATATACATCAGTAACATTTCATATAATGTATTTGAAAGTGTTATTTTAATAAGAAAAAAAGTCAGGGTTCCCTACTATTACTTTATAGGATTACTCTCGTGGCTGCGTGACTTTTTTTAACTCATAATCAACGGGATGATACAAATTGAAGTTTCATCGCTTAGGTAGCCTACATACATAAAGTGAGATAACTCAATGTTAAGCATATTTTTGCAAAATTTATCATATACATGAAGCTGTAAATTTGACAAAATTAACCCTACAGATAGCCGCGTGGAACAAAATCCCAGAAAATTATTATTATTTCTTATAAAAGTATGTTGGTTATATATTTGAGGTTACTTTCCTTCTAATACCACTATTATTATACCAAAATTGAATTATCAATATTTATTTACAAGTTTGAGTCGGTTCTATAAACTTTGACGCTGGGTTAGCTATATTATAAAATAAATAAACACGGAAATATCATAGACTTGGGCAAAACCGTTCACATTATGGAATTCGTTCACTAAATATCGTTCAGAACTCGTGAACTCGTTCTGGTAAATCGTTCCACGGTTCATTTCAATCAGGTGGTTCCGAACAAGCACAACGTAGGACTGTCTGTATCTACTGCTTATCTGCGTTGGTTCTCTAGGGCGAAACGAAAAAAAAAGCGATACCTATACGAATTTCAGTATTATGTGAATGCGAGTGATGAATCAAGTCTCGCTAACGCCTTCTTACCTACAAATAAAACAAACAAAGTGTATATCTTTGTGTGCTAGCCACTACCCGAAAGAATGGTTCGCGACTGCAACTCATTCACTCGATTTCGATTCGATTCGAACGACCGACGAGTCGCAGAACTATGGAACTAAATACTCCACAGAATTTAACGAACGAACAAGTTCAATTCGTTCTGTAAATGGGAGCAGTTTTTCGGAACGAATTACTCATGACATACACAAGCCTAAATATCATAACCGTTGTCAATTTAATTGAATCAGTTAAGTACCTATTCAAATTCCAAGCTTTCTATCAACAACAGTTTGCCCTTGTGTTGACAAAGAGTCTAACAAGTCAGGACTCAACGAGAGTCAGGCTTGAAATTGTAGGGTATTTAATTTACATATTTCATTAATTTTGATTATGATCCTTGCGACAGACTATTTTCATCTCTTTCACACACCATTAACCTTAACCGCTGATTTTGTTCACTAATTTATTCAAGAGTTTAGGATTAAAACACACGTGAGTATGAGCGGGAGTTATTTTTGGTAAAACACATTTCAAGAGGTATGAATGAATTTTCATTGCTTGTAAAATGACTGTTTGTTTGAGTCATAGCTACTACCCATGTACTTAACGTTTAATGAGAAAAGTAACTACGTTGATTCACATTTCATTATGACGAAAATTATGTACCCATTACCATTTACTTCAGTAGCTTCGTTATATCTGAGAAAACTAATACTCCTAACATACTTAACAGAACTATGAAAAAAATATACGAATGAACTTCAAGGTATGACTTGAAAATGGAATCTCCAAATGCAAATTATAAAAAAAATACTTAGATCTATATAGGTGCCTAGAAAGTAGTTTATGTAGGTACATCCACAGTGAGTTGGATAGTTAATCCCAACTTCCTTTCAATGCGAGATAAAACCTCTGCCCAAGTTGTAAGTTATTTTATCTGAGAGGTAGGTATTAATAAATCCCGCTTTTGTTATAAAATAAGGTGCGCATAATTTTATGATCAAGTTTTCAGACGGAAAATGAGCATGAACTATATAGAATGAAATTTTAATGATATGATGGATATTTTGAAAGTGGTCATTCTGATACAGTTGACATGGTACAGTGGACAACTGAAGGTTTAGGTGGTAGTGACATTAGTAATATAATGTAACCTTATTAAATAACATATTTATACATGATCATGAGCAAAAAACATAAAATATTTATTACAGAAATGTACTTATACGAATAAGGCCAAGATAAAAATAATAAATCGTTCTCTCTCAAGTGGGTTCAACGATACACGTTCGTTTGAGGTTCTTTAATTAATTCTTAAATTACTCCGGCGCTTTAAGCAATTAACAATTTCCTGGAAGAAAAACGGTTTCAGTACCTACATTAACGCACCACCAGAGATTTCTTTAATTGTGTGTCTCCGAACGGTAGGGATAGCAGACGTTTACATTGCGTCTTGAAATCTTATTTGGAATTCTTGACACAGACAGTCGGAATTCAAAAGCTTTTTTTTAAAGTATCTTTTTTAATTAGATTTGGCCGTTGACAACCCCCTAAAGAGTTGTGACAAGGCTGACCATGTATAGTACCTATGCTTGCTCAGCCACTATTCACTCTGGCCATAAATACATCATATAAAGACGAAACCTAAGGGTCTAGACTAGTCTCTAGACAGACGGACTGCGGATAGATTTGCGGTCGGAGTGCGGTTGAAATGCAGTCCGTCTGTCTAGACTCGAAGGGTAAATTTGCTTCAATCTGATGACCAAATCAAGGTCTTTGGAAACATCACTAAGTACAGGATCAGACTTTTGCTTTCATGGTTATGCTTTTAGAAGAGGCCTACGTTTTATCCTTACTAATATTATAATTGTGAAGTATGTTTGTCAGTTTATCCTTCTATAGAGTTTTATTACTAATACAAACTGTATTATACGATTATATTCCTGTATTATACGATACAACTTGTAATCTCCACGGACACTGATCATGCCGGAATAAATAAATTTACATTTGCAATTCACTCTTGACTCCTACATAGAGTAACTTGCGCCCGACCAATAGAAGCATCAAAGCTTTGATCTCCATATAGCGTCAAATATTCACAAACCAAGTGTCTCTGGAGTACAACACGACATGGATGGATCTATTCGCCAGTTGTGTATTCATATGTCGAAGTGTATTCTAGTCCATTCTTAACATGTTTTAATTATTTTTCCTGGTTATGTACACTATTTTTAAATACGGAACATTGTCTTCAATTATTTCGTCAATCTTGACTCTTTTTGTCATTATTAAGAGGCCCATAGAACCAAAAACATGAATGTGATTGAAGCAAATTAGAAAATCATTTTTATGAACTTCTGCTGTGTGCTTCTGAGTCTGTGTCTGATTATTATTATTCGTGGTCTTACTTACACCACGAATACACACGCACACCTGAAACAGCATTTGATAAATGATCCTTCTAGGTTGCCTAAGTTTTCATCTCTTACAGCATCAACCACCTTCTCACCATCTCCTCTTTCAATAAATATTTGTTTATCAGTTTGTGCTACTACTGCTACTAGTGTGGTATTTTTTTTATTATAATCATTGTAAAAAAATGCATCATTGTTAATGTTTGTTTTTTCAGATCCTTTCTTTTTTTCCAATAAAATTTCTGAGAGACAATAAATGACCCATTATTTATTATATGGTACCTACGTCGTGAAGGAAACTACACCACACGTGACAAGAGTTTTATCGCTATATACTTAGTATCTAAAATTGTCAATAAAAGAATATAGAAACAAGAATCCTTGTAAAATAATAAAGTAGACATAATAATAAGATATTTTGACTAGCATATTTTCTAATAAAATTGAATATCACTCAAGACATGATCGTAACCAATTAAATAGTCATAAAATTTCTAGCCGTTAATGTCGTGAAAATATCAAAGAGAATGTTGCCAGTAGTTATATCATAAATATTAGTGTGTTTATGAAAAGAAATAGTTCAGTTGCGAGCGTTTATTGTTGCACTGATTGATTTATAATTGTTTAGCACTGTTACATTACACAAAAGTTCCATGGAATTTTGTATAATGTTAGATTTTCTCCGTGACATTGACACGCTAAAAGAGATCGAAATTAAACTTTGGTGTTGGTAGTTTGGTATAATCTAAGTTGTTCGTTTTTAACCAATATATATTCTAAGCATAATAATATGTCAAAAGTGTTTTTGTGAATAAGTATCTCTGTATTTACCTACATTAATTTTACTATATATCTAGTAAAATGATAGGTATCGTGTTCTGGAAAAGAAGCACCTATCTATCTAAGTTAAACGAAAGTGATTTAAAAAAAAACAAAGTGCTGTTTTTTTATAAATACATCTCGGAGACAGATAGCTTTACCATTTCCAGAAAATGCACGTTTCAAATATTCATATCCGAGCACATTCAACGGGTACCTATTGAAGCATAGAAATCATATCAAATTGTTTACACAGTTGCTAACTTCTATGTGAAGATTAACTCGGCATCATGTTTTGCATCAAATTATCATGATACCTAATAATAATAAAAGAAAACATCTCAGTTATGGCTGCTATCTTAACACTATTTATTTTGATGCAAAGAGAATAATAATAGTAATAATCATCATAATAATTGTAATAATAGTAAGAAATTAAAGTAGTACTACTTTACCTAGGTATATAGGTAAGGTACTACTTTAATTTCTTAATTTTGATGAACTGGACTACTTTTTTTTAATCTATATTATATCAAAAAACTGATTAGGTAGTTAGCGGACGGTACGGCCTGTATATCCAATTGTACTAAATGTCAATCTTGTATTTTAAGGGATAAATTATTATAATTTTTTGCATTATATTCAAGAAGTTTATAAAATCAACCTTATTAAATAGCATAAATGCAAAACACAACTAGTATACTTGAATATCAGCTGGTAAATTTTATTTCACATCAATCAATAAGTATCGAATAAATATCGTAAAAGAATTTCGTTAATTTTGACTATCAATCAGTCGTCAATCATCGGTTGCGATCCAAACCATTTCGCATCTTTCAAGTTCAGCTAATCAATCTATGAATCAACTATCGCCATGACGCTGAATGTTTACAAAACGTAAGGCCACTGGTTACCATTGAGAAGCAGCTGTCATCCTGTCTAGAGTTTGATCGTTACTTCTGAAATCTTTGCTTCAGCACTCACGCAATATGACCGCACTCAGACCTTTATAATAAAATAAAATAAAAATAACTTTTAATAGTCTCGTTGATTTTAGGCTTAATAATATTTCGCAAAACATCTCTTTTATCCATAAATTTAGCAAATCTAATTTATTAATTTAAATCTCTTGTACTCAAAGCATTAGGTACTGAATAGAAAATTCTATTAGCGCTTGCTAAAGCTCAAACCTCTTTAAAGCTTAGCATGGAATATTAAAATTTCCTATAAAATGTAGTGCCAAATTACGAAGATTAACTAAGAGAGGGAGCTATATTTACTTACCTATATTATGAGTAACCATTGATAAAATAATACAATAACTATTTCAGTTCATGATGGGTTTTCTAAATGATCTGAATATGGCCCATAGAAAACTAAGACAGAGTGTTGTTATAATTTTAACAAATATTGCATTAATCTAAAACATCACATATTTTTAACAAATTGACGCGATTTAATGTTAGAAAGTTATCGTAAAGCATCTCTCTACAAACAGTATTATAAATTCATTCATCTAAATGTTCAAAAGTCAAACAGAAAATTAATCTGTGTCCATTAAGGATAATTTTTGTATAAGAGAATTTGGCGCACTGTAAAGGCATTTCAGCATCTCTGAAATGCCTAATAGGTAACGTTAAATGAATAATTTTTAATCGTATACTTCTCAAATAAATTCATCAGATACCATGTTAGTAAACATAAGACACTGCACAAGCTTTACAAATCAACAATATAAAAAAGGATATGGATTGGTAATGAGCTTCAAGCACCAGCTCCTAGGTCTTGTGTCTTGCGTCAGATACCGCAACGCAACCGGCGTGAAGCCCGGAAATGGGAGACCTTGTCCCACCGTACTCTCCGTACTCAACCCCCCTTCCGAGTCCGATTCCCCCCCTTCGGACTCCGAGCAACCCCCACTGGTATCCGATTCATGCCCCCCATCCCTATAGCCGTAGTAAGGCATTCTCTCCCTTTCACTGGACATTCACTTAAACTTATAAGCTCATTTTATTAATTAACAGTCTAAATATAATTTGCTACTTCACCATTGTAACCGATGGCTCAGCTATATAAATAGCTGTCCATCTGTATTGGAAGCAGATGCCTCGACTGCTCCGTTAGAAGGTCAAAATGGAGCTCCATACCTACTTGAGGAATATGTCACACCAGTACTATTAATCTGTAACAAAAGAAACAGATAATTAGAGATTGCATTAAGGGATTTGTGAAATTTTTTAATTCACCAATCATGTTTATTTTTTGATACAATACAAAATTATTGTAATACGTAGTGTAATTAGTAATGTAGGTAATGAATAAATGTAATGATAGGTAATATTGCCTCGTAAAATATATCCTAGTAGGTAAGTACTATTGTTTAATTTGATGAAGGGTTTGGTGTAATTAAATGAGAAATAAAATAAGTACACAACCCTTATTGATTTCGAATTTGAATGCCATTATACGTATTTTTTGTAGGTAAGCCTAAGGATCAATAAGGTTGAATATACACAAATAATTAGGTGAAACAACAGAAATAAATAATGGGTCTTGTCGTGTAGGTGTAGGAAGTCATAAAATATTTATGACTTTCTTGCGTGCTTATAATACTTAGTAGGGTAGGCGGGAGGTATATTCAATTTTCTTCAATAACCACACCGCTTAATAAAATCACCACTCTACAATTTTTATTATAACGTGTCTTAACTATTTTGAACGAAATAAACGAGAAAGTTAGCAAACTTTATGAAAGTCTTAATTGTTAATTACAGAGCTTTTAGTAGGAACAATATCTTGATATGTTTTATCATAAATTATATTGCATAAAGCTAATTTTTAACTTCTCTCATGATTTAAGAAAAACGGTCTTAACATAGACTTTTTGATAAATACGAGTATCTACATACCTTTCGCTCTTTACTTGTCATGTGTTACGGAGTGTTCCAGCATATGATTCGACTTACTTATCTTTAATTGTTTTGAAACGAAACTTCAGAAGCAACTAAATTGTCGTTGATGTTCACACTCTGACACCACAAAACAGTGTGGTCGATGAAGTGTTAAACATGTGCTGAACACTAATACAAGACTCCTATTACCTGGCTTAAAACACTTCATTTTCTTATGTCATGTAACAAAAAGAGCCTAGGCTCTCTTAGATCTGGATTTAACCAGATTTACTTTATACAATTTTACGTTATAAGACAACAAAAGTCTAATTCTGGAAAAATCTGAGAGCGTTGTGTGTTATTGACAGTTAAATAAAGCTTTGACATCTCAATATGTTAAAAGTATCTAAGGTTGTTGGTATAAAAAGAAAATGAGGTAAAATCCTAGTGCTTTCAGTGAGATTGACTTATTCTGACAATATTATCCTCAGTATCCTCACTAGGCTTTTCTCAGTTGTGTCTTTGTTGAACGTCCGTGACATAAACATAATACATTTTGTTACGTAATCAGATATTTTCAGTACAAATAGATAGATCCCTAGTTTGTCTATGACTATTAATTCTTTCTCATTTTAGTATAAATCATAATGAATGATCGTTAATGTAATTTTGAGGTAAATGAACAGTCTATTTTTTACACGTCAGTTTTAATTTTAGAAAACATTCTTTGTTCGTGCGGATGGACGAGAATCGTGAATTTTATCAACGAATATGCGTTCCAGAAAGTTCATTCCAGACTCAAGCTGACTCATTAAAATTACTAAGTGCTGGGAGTTTAAAACGAAACTTCAAAATAAAAATTAAAAATTCGATGCAGTCGCTATGAAAAGAACTCTTTGTACTGGCATTGCAGAATGCAGTCCTCATTTACCCAGCGGAAGCTGAACGATTTCAGACACAAACAAAAATTTTATAGCCGACAATTAAGACGCCCGTTCAAACGTGCGGGCCACAGAGCAAATTACTGCTGCGTTAATATTATACGTACTCGCCGATAGAAACAGCTCGAGCAACTTTACCGCTCCATCTTCATTAAAACGGTGTGTAGAGAGCTTATTAACCAACGTTTATATCTCATTTTGATAGACGCTGTGGCTGTTTGTGGTCTCGGTTATATGTAATAGACTTTTAAATTTGTCCTATAAACACATCGAATGTGGGATACCTACGCAGCTTTACTAGCACGTTGGATACCAATTATATACGTTAGGTAATACAGATTTGAAATAACGTTCTATTTCTCAACATCATCCCGAGTTACGGTCTCATAAACGGGGTTACTTTGATGCGTAATCCTTCTAATAAAATTTATTTTGGTCATAACACCCTTGGTATGTTATCCTTGTAGGTATCTCTTATCTTTTATGCATATCTCATTTCCTACTTTTCGGGGTCTCGGCTACATTTGTACCCGTCGTCAACATAACTCGTCCGCACAGAAAGTGTTTTTTATGTAAATGGCATAAAACTATTTGCAGGAGCTTGGGAAATTGTATGTTTACTCAAACGACATTTGGGAAAATTTGAATTGTTACTTCCTACTTCAAGGTTATGACATGTGTAAAGTATAATGGAATAGGATACAATTTCGGGATTTTGTTCTTTGTTCAATTTATAGAAATAGAAACGTTGCAATGCAATGCAATTCAACCTATAAAACTTTATTTATTTTGTAACATTCATTCGGATATATTATAGAAATGTAATTTCACGTAATAACCTTTTGCTCTTTTTTGATGATTATTTGATGAGAAGCTAGCCAATTATCAAGATCTATGAAAGATACTTAGCCTAAGAATAGCAGAGAAGTGATGAAGAAGATATTGAATTGTTTCGACGCCGTATTGTGAGTAATAGTTCAATAGAAGGATCTCGATGCAATAGTGATACAACAGACAATAGTAAATGAAAACGTAAACACGTACGATACAATACATATGTTACAGTTCAATGCTAGAAGCTGTTGATATATTGATACGAAAGATTTGGAGGAAATATATCGATACCACAAAATATAAATTAGTAAATTTGTTAGAATTTAAAATCATTTATCATAAAAATAGTGCTCTTACATTAAATCTATAAGAGAGACGATTTGTCTGCTTCTAAATAGATGGCGATCATTAGTTTCAACAGTATCTTCAGGACCAATGCTTTTTATTTCTACAACGATTGATCATCAATAGAAGATGGATCGATAGAGGATGCATCACAGCAATTTATGGTTGTATATTCAGACTTAATATTTATCGCTACACTAGAATCAATATTTAGAGAAATGGAGTGGCAAAACATTGGTATACGGATAGATGGAGAATTATTAAATAACTTGAGGTTTGCAGACGACGTAGTTCTTCTAGCAGAAAATTCTGAAATCCTATCTAAAATGATCAGAGAACTTGCAGCCGCAAGTAGTATCAAAGGACTTGAAATGAATATAGCCAAAACTAAAATAATGACAAACGACAAAGAAGATATAATGACAGTATATGACAAGACTATTGAATACGTTCAGGAATATGTATATCTCGGGGAAATTATGTCTATCAAAAATAATATGAATAAAAAAATAAGTAGAAGAATAGCTAACTCTTGGAATCGGTATTGGAGCCTAAAGGAGATAATGAAAAGTAAAGATCTACCTATTCACTGTAAAAAAAATGTTTTTGATTCCTGCATCCTGCCATGCTTGACATATGGTAGCCAGACATGGTGTCTAACAAAAAGACAAGAGCAACAGTTAGATACTTGCCAGCATAGTATGGAGCGAAGTATGCTTGGTGTCAAAAAAATTAACAAAATCACACTGGAAGATATCAGAGAAAAAACCAAGGTTACAGATGTTAAGTTTAGAATTAGAAAACTTAAATGGAAATGGGCAGGACATATCTGTAGGATAAGAGACAATAGATGGACTTACAGAGTTACAATGTGGTATCCAAGAGATGGTAAAAGATCCAAAGGAAGACAGAAAAAAAGGTGGAGTGATGAAATTAAAGCACTGGTTGGAGGAACTTGGTGCAGATTACCGGTTAATAAGGCAAAATGGCGACTACTGGAGGAGGCCTTCGTCCAAAGGGCGAGCTGTTAACAGAGCACAGGAGACTCATGGTTACTTACCAATTAAAATTAGAATAATAGCTTAGTGTTTTAAGAGAAGTAGTAATAGTGTATGTAACCCTGGCATCTAATTTATTGTTAAAAATTTGCAGCAATAAAGAGGCTTTATTATTATTATTATTCAGACTTATAATCATCTATGATCAATATACCATGATAGCATTTATCTTATTGTTATCCTATCGGAATTATGTAAGGTTTTCCCAATATACCTTCTTACCTATTACCACGTCATTAGATAAATTGATATAACTTTAATTATTATATGTTCTCCAATTAAGAGCAAGAAACTTAAAGTAACACCTTACATATAGTTAGACATAGACATACTATTGTACTAAAATAATCTCTATCAATATCATAATTCCTATTGGTGATGTGTACGATGTTAGAATAGCAACTATCGTTTAGTCTATCGATTTCATACGGCACTAGATAAAAGAAGAAATACCTCGTATTGATGCCGCAGGACGACTGGCGGCGATAGTCACGCCATTTGTCCCAACAAATCGATTGTCCTCACAACTAAGTGCTCCATTATATTTCTAGTTTTCTTCAGGAAATACTTTCTTAAATGTTTCCAAACAATAAGACATTAGGTGAACTATACATTGTGAAATAACCTGTGTTTGACCACAATCTCACCATGGTCAGTAATGATATGGCCGATAGTGGTAAGCACACAAAGTATAGAAGAGAACTGGCTCTCTCTCTAGTGCAGCGGAACACCTGTAAGGGCTGTACGTACTAAAATTAAATGAGTAGGTAGTAGTTAAAATCCAAGTACCTAAGTCTTATTGGATTTATTTTTCAATAATTTTCACGTTCGTTTGAAGTAAGAGCAACAAGTGATAAGATTTTTCGATACTTTGCTTAGATCGCTTACTCACCCGCACAGAGCATTCGTCGAAATAAAAATCTTATAGATACCTACGAGTAGTCATCGTTACTATAAAATTAGTATTTTATGTGAACTGCCCAACAAATAAGAAAAAATTGTCTTTTATTTTCTTCTAACAAACTTTCGTCGTAAATTCCTACATTTCTAAAGAAGTGTTTGTGACTATTGTTTCTAGATACTTACCTCCCTTTTATATTTCATGAAATATATTTATTACGAATTGTTAAGATGTTTTGGTACACTTCAACAATTTTTATAACAATGAACAGAGCAGTAAAAGCGTTAAGATTTTCCTTTTTATTTGTTTTCTTTTTATAGAGTTTGTTGGTAGTGCTGGGTATAATAATAATTTGTCATCCATCCGTTGGTTAATTATACTTTTGTTCTGATTCCAATTTTTATTTCCATTCCGGTTGAAGATTTTCGAGTGACGAAGAAATGAAGGTGGCAGTAGGCGAGCATTTCGAAGGCAAAAAGTTCTAATATTTTTTCACTGGGTTAAAAGTCTTTTATCACCAATATAAGAACTGCATTGAAGTAGAGGGGGATATCATAGAAAAAAAAAAAATACTTTCAGCATTATTCTACCATAGGCTCAAAACTTTTCAGCCGCCCCTCGTATCTGTAAAAAAACAAATCGTTATCTTGACTTCTGAGTCTAGACCTTTGTCTAGACGACACACAGTTCCAGATATTTTCTGTCTATTAGATAATCTATTATTTGGTGTTGAATATCTAGACGACTAAGCTTTAGAACGGCATTATTACTATCTTTGAGCCGATCTATCGCATAGAGAAAAAAGAAAGAATAAAATTGCTTATCAATTATTTTCGTTTTTCATCTTTTATTGAGTTACGTTTGTCCTAAAACTATCTGAGCAAATGAGAAATTAAATAATTGAAAGAAAAATAGTGTTTTAGGAATAAAATCAACCCATTTTTAAATTTGGGAAATACATACATATTTATAAAGTTTAATGTAACCTAAACAGGCTTCTGTAGAAATATAAAACATTTCAAATTAAAATAAAAAAAAGTCTTTATAAAATATATAAGGAATTACAGATAATAATTTACATTGGGCACGGCCAGGGCTTATATATATGTGTTATCGCTTGTACCTTTATTGGTATAATTTCGACGCGCATATGAACACGGGCTTCGTACCATAAAACCACCGAGGGAAGTGGAGCAGTAATGTTAATTGCCGTACCTTCACGATGTTTGCCAAAAGCACTTCGACTAACGAGATCCGGCGTCATACAGTCCGTCATCCATAGTTAATTCTACTTTTTTAAATGTATACTAAACGACTGCCAATATGCCTTCCGAAAGAATATAATCAATCGCTTTCGTTTTTTATCTGACTTGATTGAAACTTCGGTTATAGTAACATTCAACCATAGATATAAAATATCTATAGGTCATATTTAACCAAATACAGAACCAAACAAATTTAACTATTATTATTATTATTTTTTTTTTTAATTTATTTAGGTAAACAAACAGATATACAATAAAGGTATAATACAATGAAATTAGGAATAATCAACATAGTTATATGTATATCCTACAACATTTACCATAAATAGTTTTATAAAGATATTTTTTGCATTCGAAATAGTCAAATAAAGTTGACACATTACACAGTTACACAGACTACATTTAGATTTTATGATATGTTTTACTTTAAGGAGTTAAGCTAACTTTCACTTTTTAACAAAAAGAAGAACAATGCAAACAACAATGATAAACAAACAACTCGTGTAGGTTTCGAAATACAGAAACATAACAATAGAAGCACTAAACAAATTATTTAATCAATGTTACCATATTTATTAAGTTTGTTTTGCATTACGTTCAACATCCATAGATTAGGTACGTTCCAAACGTCTTGAATCTTAAATATAATTATTAATAACGAATACCTACACGTACTTACTTAGTTTTTAGTTTCATGTTTGAACCGCTAACAGAGCCAACCCACATATGCAAAATGCGGAAGTATTCATGAGCATCTCTTCATTAACTTCAAGATTTAGAACACATGTCTTCAGGCATGACTTGAAATAACTCTGCCGTGCAAATAACAGTAAAACTAATTGCAGTAAAACTCATCTATCATTTACATATAAATAATAATAGGTATCTACCTAACCTATAGTGACAATACAAACAAAATGCGCCTTTATTATTTAAACAGAACGACTCAAACTAAACCAGAGTATTACTTACGGAACAACTCTATTCAAAATGAAGTTACAGTGCGGATGACATGCGGTAGTAACTCAACTTCCGAAGACTATAAATTCTTATTCTATAGTAGTTAGAAGTTGTAGGTAAGTAGTAACAGTAGAGGGAGAGAGGAAAATATTTAGATATAGGTAAGCTCTGTCTCAAGTAAAGAGACATATATTTTTACTATGGTCCTTAATTCTTACTTGAATATTGACTATTCTAGCTGTGGATACAACATAACACGCTCCACCAATAAATCGACACGCAAAGCATGTTGCCATGAAGCTGACGCTCGGGCGAGCTAAGTAAAATCCTAATATTTTATTCAGTGTCGTGCAGTATTGTTTTCTCGATACAACGTTATTTGGAAGCTTTGTGCCAGCCACGATGCCACTTCAACACTTATAAATCGGTTTTATTGGCTACATTATTCAGCCAAAGATAAAAATGAAGACTGCCTCCATTTATTTACAGATAAGCGAGCATTACTTTTTTAATATCTTATTAATAATTCAGTAAGATTTCCTTGAGTAGCATATTTTTTTATTTATAAAGCCTAAATATTTTAACTGAACTCTACTGTAGGTACTCGACCTACAGTAGAGTTCAGTTAAAATATTTGGTTCATGGTTGATTGTTATTTATGTCAGAAATTATTACTGGAATACTGCATTTAGAGATCCATATAAAGACTCAACAAAATGAGTGCGTTCGATGAGAAGCGCCTAGCCGTTTGCAGTCACTTTTAGGCCTTATATTTTCTTTAAAAAACGATACAATTAAATTAATTCTAAATCACCATTTGATATTCCAGGAAGTGCTTCCATAAAGTAATATAGTATTTTACTGGCACTCTGTATTGATCCATCTTCAAGGGGCTACGTCGTTGCAAACAAATTTGAGAGTCTGTGAGTAAGGCCATAAATTTTCCTGAAATTCAGTGTGGTTTGCTGATGTATATAGGAGCACAGTTCATGACGTGAGGCGTTCCTTTAGTTTATAATAGCGAGCATGAAAAGAAGCAATATATCTATCGCTAATTTCAGTTCTTTGTACTGTCGACACCTTGTAGACAGAAACCTTACGTATTGTCGGGGCATTGTTGGCATTTTGGAACCGTTTGATGGCTCGGTTGTTGGCAATACTGTTTTTTATAATACTGAAAGTTATGATGCTATAAAGGCGATATTTCCATTATTCAAGCTATCTTGCTACAAATTTACACCAAAATAAGGAAATAGATTTAAAAAAAATATATTAGATAAATAAAAAAATGACATAGTTTTTAGTATAAGATTAATTTTCCAAATTAAATTTAATTTGTAGGCAATAAAATTTAATCTACAGTGGCGCCACTCTGGCCGGTTAATCTACATTATAATGAAGTCGTATTACATTGCAACGTTTTCTATGGTTTCGAATCGGTCGTGGGCGGTTCGCCAAGCTCTGAACAAGTACTTACTGGAGCTGGATTAAGTGTCATCGTCGTATAATTGGACTTACCAGTCTCTCTGCTGGGCTTTTGTTTGATTAACTCTCAACACTTTGATGGTGACAGCATTCAATTGTGTGCTTATGGCAATATCTCGTCTGTCGTGGTGAAATTTGATTTGGTATTTGTACTCTGAAAGGTCACTGAAGTATATAATAAAAGGAAAGCGTGACTGATTGACTGACTGACTGATTTAACGCACAGCTCAATCTACTGGACGAATCGGGATGAAATTTGGCATACAGATAGCTATTATGACGTAGGCATACGCTAAGAAAGGATTTTTGAAAACTCTATCCCTAACAGGGTAAAATTGGAGATCGCTGGTGAAACCGCGGATAGCCAGTCTTATATTGGATTAAAGAATATTGTGCGTATTGCAAAAATATTACCAAAAACTTCAGCGTACCTAAAATCCAACCAAAATCATCCTGTGCAATGTATAGTTTTCAAATATTATAGTCTATCGATATAAAATCCACGTGGTTTAATAACTCTTTCTAATAGGAAGCTACATTATCCCCGAAGATTATAGGTTACTTTTTATTCCAGGAACGCGAGTGAAACCGCGGGGAGCAGCTAGTATTTAGATAAACGAATTGTTTGATATACCCAACGTTTGCTTCTGGCATCAATAACTCTCTAAAGCACTAGAGCAATGTAAGCGAACATCGAATCGAGAGCGTAGAAAGTGGCAGCCACTGGACATATCTCAAAATGCTCTTGAGAGTTAAACTGATTACTATCTTGTTTACAATTGCGACTGTTTGATTATTGATTCTATAGTAGGTACATATAGCTTGTACTAACAAGTAAATTCATAAATACAAGAATAAAATGAAAAGTAACATGCACCTACTTCCGGAACCATAAAGCTATCTAAAAGTGCAATGTTACATCCAAAAGAATAATTTAGTTCTGTTTCAAGCGTGTCAAAGGAATAAATGTAACTGGGAAGTACGCGGAACGTATTTTTTACTGACTATAACTTTTGTTCGAAAGCGTTCGAATCGGACGCAAAACGGCATGTCGTGAATGAGCACCCGTAATCTCACCAAGCTAAGTGCAAACAGATCAAAGAGCACCACACAGGGCTAGCACACGCTCGATAATATTGGTATTTTAATCAACTTTGTGGAATCACTATCACGCTCGACAAAGCACGCTGGAGCAGTCAAAGCCTCATAAAGGCACAGATTTAGATAGATATATGACGGCAGAATATTGCTGGAAAAGTAATAACTTTTCAAAGCTGGATAAATTAATTTTAAAATGTGTTTTTAAACCTAAGCTTTTGTAATAATGTACGTTTTCAATATATGCCAATATAAAGGCGTGATAGTGGGTGATGGAAAGTTAAATTTAGTATTAGCGTTTGAAGTATACAAATTACTACTATATTCCAAATCGTATAAATTAGAGTATTACATAGTCGTAAGAAAAAATCAGTTATTCCTGTTTTTACAGTTATTGTTTGTAATATTTTACTTAACTTTGAATTTTATCTAAAAACTTTGCACGAGAGCAATTAACTTGAGACAAAGCTAATAGAATTATCAAACGCGATGGGAAATTGAAATATACAATTTACTTATAACAACAGTTTTATGATAATTTTACCACCCCTATTACTGATTAATGTTGTGTATAGCTATATAGATGTTCATACTGATTTGTAATGTACGTATCGAACCAGCACAATAGGTTAGCGTTATTTCTGTGCTGTCTGCCGATTCCAGACGCGTCGAGCATCCGTAACAACTGTATTTTGCTATAATCACACTTATGCGTACAAGGTTTAAGGTACAAATTAATTATTGATACTAGTTATGTAGCCGGCCAGGGAGAAATTCCAGACTTGGGAATTCAATTGCTCCTTTTTGGGACATCTGGCTGTCGGTATTGGTGTCTGATTTTATATGCTGTTTTGATACTGTATTTCTAGATACTTATTGAAACCTAATACCTACATATGCATACTGACTGTATGTGTATATATACATACATACCTAATCCCTTAGATTCAAAAGAAGAAGATATGGTTCAGTACCTAGATATCAGTGCGTGAGATATAAAATTACATTTGGCTGACGCACTATTAGGTGCTCTGTTGTAAACGAACTGTCATCTCATGAACGAATACGATATAATATAACAAACCAATGATATAATATAACATTAGATGTAGGTAATCTTAACTTCCTCACTATGTGGACTGATGTCCTACAAAATCAGGCTGGATGCGGAGAACTGGAAGATATGGCAGCTATTGGGAAAGGCCTATATTCCGCAATGGACGTCCACAAGCTGATGTTCATGGAACGTCTTATTAATTATTTAACAAGTCTAGTTACAAGTGCTATTCGCCAGCAAGGCGTACTTTTGTTGTCCATGCACAGTGACTAGGTTAGGTACCTACTGTATCTTTGCTCCTCCTGTTTGCTTTAATCGAAACATAATAATGTCTACTACAAAAAGATTGAATCATTTAGCTCATAGCAATATCATTACTACTCATTAAATCTATGTGTTAATTGAATATAATACTAGAATAACAGTTAAGGTAATACGTCTGTCAATTGGTGCACTAACTGACAGCGCTGAGAGAGACATGGATTTGATGGATGACCGGCCACGTTAGCATATGCCAACCGCATCACTTACAGTTAATGTTATATTTAACTAACCTGTCTGAAATATTATCACAGTTACATTACCATGAAGTGATGAGTTATAAGTTGTTGCTATAATAAAGATTATTTACTATTAACTTTGACTTACTAGTTTTCTTTGACTCTATTTGAAAATTAGGGCTGCATCGGCATCAACCTGAGATAGGTTTCTTTTTGGTCTGATTACGCTGTTAGTTAATGTTGGTTTTATTTATCCTGTTGGGCATCGCTACCATTAAAATTTCATGTGGAAAAACAAAGTTAACCACATATACATATCAGCGGAGGTCACTGATAGCTAGCTAGCTAGTCACTCCGCTGTCAGATGGCCAACACCCAATAGGTTATGCTTTTGGTTTTATGGCACTCCAAAATAAAAGTCTTTATTTCTTTCTTTACGCTCCATGTCTTCAACCACCATTCTCAGGATTAAAGTAGCCTATGAGCTTTCCCATAGGCTACTTTAATAATATAGCTATTATTTATGCTGTTGAGGAGCGAGGAGGTAAAAGAGTAATAGTATAATATATAGTATGATTTGTACTACATTATATTTCAGACATTAATTTCCGTTAGTTACAATCTTTCATCACTCATCTTTAATTCTATAATGTGACATAATCTAGTCATAAGTTTTGTTGTTCCGTTGTCGCTTATACCGCATGACAACAAGACATGATGTCTATTGTATTTATAACATTATACTAAAGTTCAGTACACCAACTACATTTATTTAAAATTATACGGTCAAGCCAGTAAATAGCACTGTATTATCGCTTTAATAATTTAGCTCGGAAAATTGCAATACTCTACGCCGTACCTTAACCCTAGGCTATTTCAGGATTAAGCCGTTAAACAAATATACTACGTACTCCATAGGACTGAACGACGATTATAAAACATATAGCTTTTAGCCAAAATAATTTAGTTGGTATGTGCAATATTTGTTTATTAATACCCATATTATAACTAACTTTATTAGCTCATCTAGTTCAGAGTTAATTCAGTATTTAATCATCTGAATTGTAACATTTAATTACGTAAGTAATTAATTGTAATGTAAAATAATTATATTTTGGAGCTCACCTGCTGTGAAATAAGCGGTACGGAGACGAATTGTGGTGATAAATCGAGGAATTCTAAATTGCGAAGATTTCTACTCGAGCATTTTGATGAAAATGGTAACATTTCTTACCTATTTTTGGGATTCATGAATTCAAAATATTTACAAAACTTACTGCTACACAAAACCTCTAAGCTTTGTGTACTCACCATCATCAGCAACATCATCAATGACCACGGTGAGATTGTGGTCAAACACAGGCAATACACAGTAAAAAAAAAAACAAATTAAGAATTAGATTAATGACAGATTTCTGTGCTAAAACTTCACCTTTTTTATTTCAATCAAAGGTATCAAGACATCAGACTTTATAGAGTTATATAATGTTACCCTCGATACCTCAACCCCAATAACTCTCACTGATTGGCTCATTTAACTCATCCGATTTTCCGAGCGAAATAAAAGCTCTATATAATTACTGAAAGGTAACGTAGGTAAGGCACGCGTAAATTACTCCAATTTTCTTAAGAAGCCTTTGGTAAGCCAAGTCATTTATACACTTGAGCAACATCTCGGAATAATTTCTATTACATCCAAACTGTTTCATCAGCTAAGTAAAGGTAATAGAGTCGTTAATGTAGTGTTTTTTCATGTAAATATTGATACTAATGGACTAAATTGACTGATATTATTAACCAACTACAAAAAAGGAGGAGTTATTTTATTAATAACCGTTGTAGATGAATATTATTATGGTGAATATATTACAAAAATTGGTAGATCTATATTTTTAGGACTTCGAATGTATAGCTAAGATAAGATAAATAAGACCTATTATGCTGGAGATTAAGCATAAGCACAATTATCTAGAAAGGCAAGAAACTCCGCAAGACATTTTTATTATTGTACTCGAACGTCACTATGTATTTTCGAACAAATACCACATTTATAATTCGTAAGGTAAGCAAACTTTAAATATTAGCATTCCTTCCCAACTGAAATTAGTCGTTTGTCACGCGAAAGCTTTTAATTGCGCCTATTTCGCCTACACAGGGTTATCACTCATACAGAACTGGGTATATAAGGGAGTCATACTTTTATAGCTATTCCTTCAATATTAAATGGGTTTTGTATTGTGGCAACAATTTTATGAAGGTTTCCGTCCCACGGACCTATTTTAATTTTAGGGGACGAATTTTCAAAAAATTGTGTCTAACTGGACACCTACGTCATAAAAGTTATATGTATGTTATATTTCAGCCCGATCCGTCCATAAATCAGCCAGTCAGTCAGGTTTTCCTTATATATTTAGATATACATATTATATGACAACTTAATATAATAAATCAATACTTATCTATGTATTTATAAGCTTCATAATCAAGTTTTAAATGATGAAATTGAGGCCATTTAACATTTGTAGTAACATGAAATTAATTAATTGGTATTAATAATATTTACATGAACAATATGACAAAATAAAAAAATAAAATTTTATAGATGATAATATGGTAACCCTAAAATCTAGGCTTATACAAGTACATATTTCCGAAGTTCGAGCTGTCAATAGTAATCATGTATGTTGTGGTGGCAGCTTTGAACACGAATTATCATGGTTTGTGTGCTATCGATCGTCGAAGTGAACTACTTTGCCGTATCCATGGAAACCTAAATAAATATTTAGAAGTGTGTTCAAGTGCTTCTTTTTAACCACTTTTTGCCTTACAGACTGATTAATTCCAACAAGGCCTTCCCCTATGCTCATGTGTTTACAAATGTAGACACTTATTTAATTTTGGATAGGCTTATGTTTTGAGCAAACCTATAAGAGAACTGGTTCTAAGTTGCAGTTGCCGAAACTTATCAAGAGGTTGAAGGCTTGGCAATAAAATAACATTAGTTGTTGGAGTGGTCTTGCCGGCGTCTTCTTATTTTAAGTGTAATCGAACCGGTGTGGAAAAGTCAAATTTGTATCTTTAGACATTTATAAGTGCCTTATTAGGGTCTAAACTGAGGAATGAGTATTTGACCGTTTGTCCGATCAAAGTATCCCATTTCTACGAAATTCCTTAGAATTCTACGGTCTAACTGTATGAATTGCTGCCAGTTGCCATGTGGACGGTTTTAATTTTCCAATCCAGATTCTGCTAATAAGTGACAGTACAATCAAAAGGCTAAAAGCGTAGGATTTATGTGGCTCTGTTTTAAGTGCTTCCGTTTTAATTTGGTTGCCATTCAGATATTGATATTAGCTTTAGTGGTTGCTTTTTAGTACTCAGGTATCTTTATTGATTTAGTACTAGTTGTTAATGGTTATGAATATACTGCTCTTAAATTGTCACAAGATTTAATATCAGACTACCCTGTTTCCAATCATCAGAAGTTCGCAGAATATCATTATCTCTTTCTTCTCCTTCAAATTCCATCTCATTTATTTTTGGAATTATAACTCGTTTAGTCACATAGCGTCCATCTCTTTCTACCTTATTGCCTTGTTAAAAGTTAAAATAATAATTAAATTAGGATAAGAGTTCACAGGCTATCTGCCTAAAAATATATAAACTAATATTATTACTTTCAAGCTAGGACTAAAAAAATCTCTTGCATTTAAAGTTCATTTTTGAGTGGTAATACCTACCGTAATCGCTGATCTTCCAATATTGTGTCTCAAGTTAGGTGTAGCGGTGAAAGCTAGATTTATATCACTGATTACTTGGGTGATGATGCTCGTCAACAAAGATAAGTCAGATTTTATTTAGACATTACCCACTTTTAAAAATAATGCGTCATGCAAAATCTTAAAAATGACTTTTCTATAAGCTCTAAGCTTATTAAAGTTTATTTATGTTTAGTTTAATAACAATATCAGGAATGTATCGGTAATTTAATTATATGTTGTAAAATGGAGTAATACGTATTTTCAAGATGCCAACATACATAGTATATACAAAAACAACACCTGCCCAATCGAAATCTACATAGCAATCGTAATTGTCGTAATTAAATTCAATATTGATTCTCGTTCTCATTAACCCGATTGAAGCAATCACCATTCCGTTGTGCAATATCTATCCATTTGGGGTCTAAAGCACCACTATCAGCTACAACAGCAGGTACATGAAATAGATTGTCCAGCTACAAAGCCTGTCACCAATCTATCCTACTTCCTACTATATTATTATAAATGCGAAAGTTTGTGAGTGGATGGATATTTGTTACTCTTTCACGCAAAAACTACTGGACGGTTTTGGATGAAATTTGGAACACAGATAGTTTATAACCTAGATTAACTCATAGAATACTTTTTATCCTGGGAAAAATAAGATTCCTCGGGAACGCGGGTGAAACCGCGAGGCGGAATCTAGTAACAATATAATTCTACTCAAAGAAATTACATTTTCGAAATCTGAGATGAATTTTAAAATTGCTGAAAATCTGCAACATCTTAGAACGAAAATACTTGCACGTACACAAAAAGATGTTGGCTCTACGCAACTGTTGAACTAGATGACATCAATATAAATAAAAAAAAACATATTAAGAATGTATTTGGATGCATTTATAAAAAACTGGTTCTTTTATGTGACTGTACAACAATTTTGCTGTCACTAGTCCGCACAGTTCAATCCAACGTTAGTAGGGAATTGCTATCTAGTCTATCAATTTAGTGGTTAGGCATCTCACGTGCGGCCCGCATGACGTTACAGGATATCAAAAGCTAGCTCAGCGTTGGTTAATCTCACCGCGTCGACTTCGCAACGCTCGCTTTGTCGGCAATTGTTTACTTTACGTTCTATTTTCGCTGTCCATCATCTGGCCATTGTTAGCGTGTGTTTACGGCGCGGTGTGTGAGGACCGATCGACCTGAGTTCTTGCGGTCTCATGAACCTTTTGTGAACCATTTTAAGGGTTCTGTCTTGGAGTTATGAATATGTACAATACGTCTTATAGACTGACAATGTTATAAAGGTTTTCTAGTATATTTTTTTATTTTTTATGATAGAATATATATATTACAGCAGAAATAGATTAGCTTGAATTGTAGAATTACAAATCGATATCTATAACAACACCGATATTGCGGATGCTTCTGAATCTGAACGACCTGATCACCAGCACTAAAGATGAGCGTGCATGAAACTAATACAAAATAATCGTGTATTGAAACGTAAAGCTTATGCATACTTGCACAGGATGAAAATTCCATAAACATGTAATCGCACAGTGCATACCAGAGCGTAATAATGAACGTAAATTGTACACGTAGCATCAATGAAGTGGCTCGTTCAAGGGAATTCAGAAATAGAAATGTAGGAATACAAAATATGTTATTGAAATATGGGGATATATGTACTACTGGTAATATGCAGTTTTGGTAAACCAAATAATCATTAACCATACCACATAATCATACCTACATGAAAATCTTAAAGCTCACAAATATTAGAGAAAAGATAAAATGGTAGAAGCTAACAAAACAATATACCTATAGGTAACTGGTATTGAAACAAATAATGCATAAGAAACCACTTTTAATGAACTGTATATGATGTAGGTTTAATGATTTACAAGAAACCGATGATTTATAAAAGTCATTGTTTGACGTTCAACATGCCAGGAATGAATTTTTTTACGACTTCAGTCGAATTTATTATAAATTTTAGCATTTTGAAATAGTAACAGTCAATATTTCATTACATACGATCCATTGACTTCAAAATAAATCTTCTTCTACAGTATCACATAAATTCTATCACAATCGTATGTTTTCACATTTTTTTCACCTGAGGCGGAAAAATTTGCGATGATGTATTTTGGTGAAAATCTGTAATGGAATTTGTTGAAACTGCTCTTTTTTTAAACAAATTGTGTAAATTTCCATTAGTCTATTGAGATTTTCGAAATTCTAATCGCGTCTTGATAGTTATTTATTGTTATTTGAATTTTGTATTTTTTTTCGCGATTTTACTTAGAAACTGTAATCGAACTGTCACCTAAATATGAACTTATTTAAAGAATATACTTAAGAACTATTCATATTTTATTTTTCATACCTTGATAATATGTATTAGATAAATAGTACCTAGATCAAATACCTAATGGATTAGTGACTTAGAAAATTTCCTCAATAAATATTTTTGCCTTAAATTATTCATATTATTTATTTTACAATTCATTATGTACATAAAACTTTTCAACCTTGTTCACGTAGATTGGAAATATTTAAGCCTGATTCTTCCCAACCATTGTATGTAATTGCGTAAAGTAAAAGCTTATGATAATTAAGTTTGCAAACCTACGTACATTTGGCACTTTGCCACCGGCAGCCAAGCGAACTAATAGAGCTGGTTGATGCCTGTAGACGCCTTGTGGCATCGGTATACCGCATTGACATTTTGTTTGTGATTGTACAATTCACTGCGACATTGCGGCTCGGGAATTTGAAATTTGTTGATAACAACCATTTTAGGTGTCGATTCATACTATCAGGCCGCGCTTTGGTTTGTTTCAGCCATTTGTTCGGTGCAGTATTTCTTGCTCGTTTCTTTTTGATTGATCGGTTGTAGATTCGGAACTGAGTGAAACCTTGATGATAATTTCAATACTAAACTGAACTGTAGCGAATCAGTTTTGAGTGGAATAATTTCACCTAGCAACATACTATTTATTGATATGTTAGTATGTAGTAGAATTATATTATTTTGAAAATCCTTTCGTCCATTACGGATTTGAGAGATATTAAAAATGCACGCAGAATATTTCGTATTTTTAATATTAGTGTCAAAAGGTAAATTTTTTAAACAATCATTAATTGACAAAGTTTAGTATACAAAATTATAGGCAAGGCAATAACAATAATAATACGTTGTTTGTGTTCAAACAATTTTCGTCTGGTTAATTGAATATACATATTGTGCGTAAGAAGTTTACACGGCGTTGCCAGCTTATTATTATTTGAAATACGGTAAATTCTTATTTCTGGTTAAGGCCTGAATGTATAATGTAAACATGCTCAACGGCCGCTCGATTCCCGAATACTCCCGGGCATATTATGACGGTACAAGGTCGGGGGCGAAGTTTTTTCGTTCGCAATTCACTCCGGGCAATTGTTATGATGCTTGATTTATCGAGTGCACATTTTGTTTCGACGAAAGCTCGGCGTAACGCGAACTCGCAATGAATCATGGTAACGGCCAGACGGGATAAATATTATTTTTTCTACGCAACGAAAGGTCAACTCGTATGGCATCTGTTCTAAACGCGGCTTTCCGTACGGTTTCATCTAGATAATGTAATACTTTACTTATATTTAATTACTATAATATAATTGCATTACGTTTGGTTCACTAATCTAAAATATAAAACCACCGTGAATGTAGTACTCTATCAGATGACGCTGAAAATCTGCCGCTAAGACATACCAATGTATTCTATGGATTGTAGAGTTACTTCTGGGCTTTTTTTGACACCATGGTAATGTATCAACAAAAACAAACGGGAAAAAAGACATGGGAGAAAAAGAGACATTTATATTGATGTAGGATCGAGGGGTAAATACAAAATAATACCTGACCCGGACTAAGTACTCGTACCTATGTCTAATCTGGTTCTTCGGGCACTTTAAATGAGAAATATTTATCGTTTACGTTTTTGCTTAATAAAATTTCTTAGTCACTTTTCCTTCATTTTCCCTTCTAACATTGCTAGAACAAGTATATTCATTGACGTATAAATCCTGAAGTAGAGATTTTCCTTCATAATATTAGCTAACGTCGAGCCGTTCTCGCCAGTAAATTAATTGATTACCAACTTAATTCAGTATTATTGTAATACAAGTTACTCCACTCAATCATGCCATGATTTTCGTTGATTATGATTGATTAAATATATTATTCTAAATCAAACCACATTTATCCCGCAGAAGATTAAAACTTTTCCGTCACTGCCTATTTCCTGTAATTATGATCGATGGCTAACTTATTTTTCCTCGTAGAGATCAAATTATATCCAATATTGGCTTATGCGTATTCCTTTTGGAATTTGTATTACGTGACTTTTAGTGTTCTTTTTTATAGAAAAGAGCTTGTTCTGTCTTACTTCACGAAATAGGAGAAAATAGGCAGTGATTTTTCATGAATTAATTTACTGAATTTCGGTAGCAATTTGTAGTCAATTGTTAAAGAAACAAACCACTGAATAATTTCGTTCATCAGCATATTTTATTTTCAGAAAAAAGATAACCTTTTCTTATTGAAAACTGTTGATAGAAATATCGTAACAACGATATTGGAGAATCAAATCGAAATCTGGCATCAGAAGAAAAGTATTTCCTATCATAAAATATGTGGAATGCGAAATGATTATACAATAAGTCTTTTCTCGGGAACTGCATTCGCTTTTATAATAAAATCCCATATGAAGTAACTAAGATGTCTTATAATAGATTCAAAGAGTATGTTAAACATAAGTTGATTGACAAGGCCTACTATAAGGTGGCTCATTACATAGAAGACAAGAATATATGGTTGTAGTAGCTTCCCTCTGCACTTGCAGCCCCCTGGCCAAGTGATAATTGTATGAAGTTTATGTATATTTAAAACAACAACTGTAACTACATAAATTCAAAAAAAAAAGATCCACAAAAAAAGAAGCCTTGCTGAGTTTCTTGCCGGAGTCTTCTCAGTTCAAGTGTATTCCGAACCGGTAGTAGAGTCTAAATATTGTAACTGTTGACATTCATAAGTGCCTTATTAGGGCCTAAACTGAATAAATGAGTTTTTGATTTTGATTTTGATTAAACATGGCATCAAATCTCATGTCAATGAACAGTTTTACCGGCCATCAAAACAATCATCACCATTGTAGTCACTACTACTTATGACATAAGAGCTACCTTATTTACCATCCTGACATCAAACGTAAAATATCTTGAAGAGCGGCCAAATGGAAGCCGCCTTCGCACTGCACCATAGCTACCGGAAAACTGTGGTATTTGTCCAAAATTGTTATGTAAACTAACATTTGGCCAAATCTAATTTGGATGTATGTTTGTTACTCTTTCACGCAAAAACTACTGAACAGATTTAGATGAAATTTGGAACACAGATAACTTATAACCTAGATTAACACATATGATACTTTTTATCCCGAGAACACATAAGATCTCTAGGAAACGCGGGTGAAATCGCGGGGCGGAATCTAGTATGTCATAATTGGAAGTTTACGATGAGTTATGGCAAGAAATATAAACATTTGTTAGTTATTAGCATTCGCAAATATTTACAAACGTAGATTGTATAATTAATAGCTGTGAGTCTTAATAAAGCTTTATATTAGGTAATAATAATAATATAGTCCATGTAATGTATTATCATGAAACGAATAATAGAAGGAAATAAAATAATTAGGTAATTGTGTCTAAAATATGTTTTAATTAAAGGTTCATCAATTTTTAATGATTCAAGGTCATTGATCCCAACTAAATAGAACCTGTAGGTACCATAAACTGATAATTATACAAGGTGTAAGTGACCTCCTGATAAAATGGATAGGATACGGTACATAATTCTGGACATTTTATCATCACCATTTAGAAATAACCGAAAATTATTAATTTTGTAAAGAAAATTGTAAACTGATGATCAATTTTTAAGTTTATATTTATGCACAGTGTTTTCCTTTTTGTTGTCATATTATTAATAATTGTTAAAAAGTCAATATATTTAGTGCAAATGAATGTATGGATGTTTGTTACTCTTTCACGTAAAAACTATAAAACGGATTTGGATGAAACTTGATATATACCTATATATAGGTATATATAGATAGATCATACCCTGAAATAACATATAGGCTACTTTTTATTCAGGAAAAATATAAGATACCTCGGGAACGCGGGTGAAACCACGGGGCGGAAGCAAGTACCGCTAACTTTGCATTACTTTAAGTTACAAATCACCTTTCCTTATAAATATTTACGTCTATCAAAGATTAAAAAGCAATAGCGTCAATTAACATACGGAAAGAGCATCAAAGATCCTCCTGGAATATTAAAAATTGGTCTCTACATTTCGAAACTGGTGATGCGGCATCAATCAAAATAGGCATCGCAAAGGCTTTTAGGCTTATTCTGCAACAGTGTAATTAATTAAAATTTATGCTGAATTTTTGATATCGTTGTATATTTGGTAAGCATACCTCTCATAGTAGGTAATACTTGTACGTAGTATATTATCTTACTCTGTGGCAACTCTAACGGGGTTTTGAGTAAAACGTAATGTTTTCCACAATCTTGATTAAACTATACAAATCTTGAAAACCGATTTTCTCGGCATTAACTTCTTACGTTATTTTATAGAAAAACATGAAAATCTTCAACAATGCTGCCGCATCATAATTTACTTTTCAATTTACCATCAAATCTTTCAGGATACATACCTACCTCATGTAGTAGACAATAAATATAATTTCGGTCGCATCAAAGTTGCATTGGTCGTACGTCAAACATCTGACATACTCGTAGACTCAAAAGATTTGTTAACTCTTTTTACTTGTCATGTTATTGTTGTATAATTATTATTACATCTGTATTATTTGGCAACTACATAGACCAGTCACAAATTGTTACAAACGTATAAATGTTTTAAAATCTAAACAAAAAGTCTTGGTATTTCAGTAGATTTATTCGGAAGTTGATGTGCGTCATTCCGGAGGTATAAATCCTCAGAAAGTATTTGTAAGCATGTAATCTATACTAATAATCTATATCTTCTATACTTATAATAAAGGTGAAGAGTTTGTTTCAATGCGCTAATCTCCGGAGTCACTGGTCCGATTTGAAAAAATCTTTCACAAATAGGAATTTACATTATCCTTATAGTCTAATTTTAACCCGAGAACGCGAGTGAAACTGCGAGGAACAGCTAGTTTAATGAAATAAAAATAATTATGATTATCAAAATAGCTTTTTAAATTCAAAAAAGCTTTTATGCTTTTTTGAATTTAAAAAGCTATGTGTTTATATAAACGTAACCGAGTACTTTTATTTAGCAAAAAATAAAGTTAAATAAATGTAGCGTAAATCCAAGCGTTCCAGTTTGAACTCAAGAATCAGGCCACAGCCCTTTCGAGCGTCTTTTATGAGGTACGCGCCTTGCTGCCAGCATAACTATTGTCTCTGCTGCCACTAGGAAAATATGAAACGGATTAAATGACTGAAATTATATCACTGTAATTAAAATGGCTTGGAATTTTGTTTATTTACAGTACAATTCTTGTTGATTACAATTTTTGTCTGACTTTTTATTTTCCGGGAAAATTTCATTAGTTTCTGTTCCGATTTCTGATAAGTTGTTGCAAAGTTGGAATTTGTCCACGTCTGGCAAATAAACTAGCTGGCGATAGTTCCTGCTAATTAAATTGTATATTAAAACAAATTGAGTTATTTATGAAAAAAAAAATATTACCGCGCTCATTACTAATGTAAAGACATTAGGAAAATTAAGATGAAAATAAATTACAACATTATACTAGGTTAGACTTTTCAGACTTTTGAATAATGGTCTGTCGTAAAACTACGACTAAAGAACTTTTTAACTTTGCCTACTAATTCTTTTTAAAAGGAAAATTGTGAAAATGCTCATGATTTTCTGGTAGCACTAAGTTTTTCCTTTAAAGTCAGTATATAAAATGTTACAAGAGAAAATACCTTTCAAATTAAAGAGAAGCTTCGAATCCAGTTCTATGTATATCGAGAATAAGAGCAATTTGATTGCTTATCTTAATCCATTGAAGCACTGAAAAATGGTTTTCGCGTTTTATAACGTTCTACTTTTCATTATATCTTCAAGTTTTAATTAATTTTAGATAAGTTTGAACTATTGAAATAAAATTAATTAATTATCCAATTTTAGATCCGTATTGTTGAAAATGGTTTAGTATGTTATATAGGTGCCTATCTAGTTTGTGGTTTAGATAATCTAGAATCTAGACTTTATAAATCACTTATCTATAAATTTTAATATTATTGGAAATATTACATTCTATTACTTTTTTTTCGATTTGTTTAACAGAATGAATACGAGGCTAATATCCTATTTTTATCACCAATTGTAATCGGATAATCAAAACATAAAATAATTAAAGGTTCTAAATGCAATTCTAAGCTATTATAATAGTTAGGAAACCGAAAATATCTAAAAGAAAAATTCTTCTAAATGTACCCTTGATGCTAGAAGTACTACTATACCTACCTACAGTTGAAAGGCGAAAAAGTCCCTCGCTCTCAAGTCCTCGGAGGCCTTCATAAAATAAAGTCATCAAATAAACATTGATAAAATGAAATGAAAAATATAAAAATTTATGACCTGAATAAACAACCAAGGCAAATGTAAAAACATAGGTATTTATGTTGTTGGTAATATCCGGCGGAATTGCGGTTATCCTAAACTCTGCAACCGTCTCCGGATTATGTGTGGAAAATAACAATTTTATTTCATATAATAGGTTTAGAATTGCTTGCTAAAACTGTGATTAATTTCTATTTACTTTTATTTACAATCAAACAGTCTTTGATGACATTTTTTGAAGCATTTAACTTTTACCGTGAGACCAAAATCACAAAAAAATATTTATATATTTTGAGCAAGCAATTAAATTACCATTAGTATAAAATGTTGTATTTATTTTTAAAATATTAGAGGAGTTACTCAGAAATACATTAAAATAATTATAAAAATTAAATTAATCTCGCTAACATTTCATAGGTTTTAAATTTATAATGTCTCAAAGTCTCTATGCAGTATTGTGTCAATTTATATACCTACCTGACGTTACCTGGTAAGGTGTCAAATATCATATTTAAAAGGTAATAAGACGCGATAAGGTTTTTGATGTGATGCTGTTTATTTTACGATGGTACAACGATAAGTAGGTACTCATGGTTTTTAAATGACGCTACTTATTGCGTACCAAGTACTTACTACCTACAGTCGTAAAGGTGTTCGCAATGGTATATGGAGTATATTTTTAACATTTAAATGTCGTCCCTAATTTTCATTCGCAATTTCAGTTCAAATTGGCAAATAAGGGCGAGTTATTTCAAAGAATTGGTTAGGTACGTTACGTTCGCAAAATTTTCGCAATGACAATATATGATCCGTTAGATACAACACTTGAAACAACGTGGATTTGAGTTAGTAATCGTCGCAGCAGTTATAGTAAGTAGGAATAGCCCACCCTATGTAAATCAGAATTGGATAGGTACATCAGGAAGTGATGACGAGAATGTTTACTATTATTTATGTCATTATTTAGCTTTTTCTCCTTGGTTTAAACTTTTCCCCAAAGAAAGGGACTTTCTTATGCTATTTCTTAGAAAGAGTCAGGGTAGTCTAACCTGGGTTTTATAGGGCTTGCTTGATATCATCTCACATAATAAGACAAATGGAAGGATTTATTTATGAATTTCAAATTTTAGTTTAGGTACTAGGCTGCTTTTACTTAAAAAAACAATACAATGTTATTATTGCTAATTATACTTTTTTATACTAAAAATACCAAGCAAAAAAATAGGAAAAAAATTAAATGTTTGAACTTAAAAGTGTATGTAAGTATATCCGAATCGCATCGTACCCGTCACGTGCGTTAAAAAGGAATACTCTTATCTCGAACATTTGCTTCCGATGTTTAGGCCATGAACTCTCAAGATTAGCCTCGGTGCAGTTAGGATGGGTGGTTTAGCTTCTCTGCGCTTTGGCTGTCCACTCAACTAGGTCACTAGGTTGTGTGAAAACAAGTTGTTTACTATTTAAACATATGTAACTTTTATGGGTATTTCTACACATTGGCAATACCTCTATTATTACAAATGGCGATAGGCGACGGTAACCACCTTAACATCAGGTAATTGTCAATCTTCTGACATAAAATGTTACTGTTCTCACCTGCCTCTAGATACCTAAACGCAAAAATGAATCAATCAATATCAAAACATCGAGTATTTAAAAAGTGATGTTTATTTTTTAAATCTTAATATCAAATTTAATATGGTTGTTTGGATGTCTATGACTCAATCAAACATCAATGATTCAAAGGATTTGCATGAAATTTGTCAATATTTAAGTGCCTTACAGTGGTGAAGTGTCCATACATGCCGATTCCCATCGCTTACCATTTAGAAATCCCAGTCCCACATTTTCATCATTTCAAAGCCATTTTTATCATGTTTAAAGTACACTGTAATTACACAATAGGGTAGTTGACTGACATATCAAATCAGCTACTTTTTAATAAATGTCAAAACGATAGTTTATATGGAATTTTGTATGAAATATTACACTATGACGTCATAGCATCAAATCATCTACTCTTAGTGGTTCCACTGGTAATTAAAAATCATAAAAAGCATTAAATGTACAACATATTTGATGTTTCCACGTGTTTTTAGATGTTTTTTTTAGGGTGTCAACTACCCTATTATCGTTGTTTTTTGAACGGCTTACCCTCGCCACTAGCTGCCTTATGTGCCATACTCTGGAATAACATTTTTTTTTCAACTAAAAAGTAGTAGTAAAACAAGATTCCTCGAGAACGCGGGTGAAACCGTGGGGAAACTAGTTCCTACGATATAAAGTAGATAACGTTACTATTAAACATTAGATCAATAGATGTATATGCATAGATAAAGGTGTTTATACGAACAGGTAGAAGCACAAAGGGTAAACAGTCTCTGGGTAAAGCTACAGAGGTCGCCACTGTTATCTGATACGACTTCCGTTGAACTCCTAGTTTATAGTTACACTTCCGCTACAACAACTATCTCCCGCATTAGCATTAGGTACATGTTCTTTTTTAAATTTAATCTTGGAAACGTGAATCTTTTTAACCCCCGACCCAAAAAAAACGGGGTGTTATAAGTTTGACGTGTCTGTCTGTGTGTGTGTGTGTCTGTGGCCTCATAGCTCCTGAAAGAATGGACCGATTCTGATTTTTTTTTGTTTAAAAGGTGACTTAATCCAGAGTGCTCTTAGCTATGTTTCAAGAAAATCCGCTCAGCCCTTTGAAAATTATCACGAATATTGATGTGAGTTTCGGGGGTTTCTTTAAATTTTTGTTATTAAAAATAGTATTTTAAAGATGCTTACAAAAAATGACAATAATTAGTTACCACCGATATTTATTAGATACAAAATTTTTCATTATTGCTATAGTAGTTTTGCATCATGTAATTAACGAAATACGCCTGAAGACTTCACTCGGGTACCTACCCGACATACCTAGTTACCTAACTAGACATAAAACATCGAGAAAAAAAATCTCTAATTTAAATTAAAAATTGCTCCGCGGACAAACAGATAGAAATAGCGATCTTGTTTCATACTATTCTGATTTGCACATGACACAGAATAAAGACAAATATTTGTGTTAGATGTAAATCGTGGTAGTTTGTCTGTGTGTCTTAGCTCCAGTAACTACATGTCTCTAGCTTTAGCTAATTGTAGTGCCATCCAAGCATATTGGAAGGATGTAGCGTTACAATTTGCTGACTTGTTTTTTCCGTATCGTATCTGTACGGGGCGTGACTCCAGTGGTAAGAGTGCTTAGTAAAAGACAAATACTTAATAGTTTATTTCGCTAAAAAAAGCTTGATGGAGACGCTAAATGAATGCGACCGGTTTGCTGTCCGAAAATGTACGCACTGAGATCGCCACATAAATAGTGCAGCCATTATTGTTGGCTCAGCAAAACGATGTTCGATTACAAATCGAACAGTATCAGAGTATAGCCTTACAACTTTACGGTACGGCGATATGGATCCACAATTATTTGACATTACTCTCTTAGAGATAGAGAGGAATGATAAGTCTAGTCATCTGAGTCCTGGTTATTGTTAGGGTCTATTGTCGGGAGTCTCAAGACCCTTCTGCTATTTTATTTTACTCCTATAGTCTTATAGTTCTTACTTATAGTCCGTTCCATGCTCGTTACACTTCGCAAAGTGGGCGGCTTTACACTGTTTGTACTGGATGTTTGCGCAAATTAAACGTGTGGTTCCATATATTTTAGTTCTAATTTACTTGCCAGAAATATAAATACGTACGTGATAATAAAAATAATGTAGCTATGTTATACATAATCTAGTATTTTATTGGTTTTTTATCATAAGTAGGTAGTGTAAGTACTCAAATCGGCATGGAAATACACCTCAGCATAGTGGAAATATCTGTCTACCTTGCACTAAATATGTGTCCTATATTGCACTGAAAGGCAGGTGATAAAAAGTCTAGAAAAAAACTAGAATTTTAAAATTAGTCGACAATTTGCAAAGATTGACAACTAATTGATGAACATACATAAAAATTGTACATACAGTGGAACATAGAACTGCCTCTTTTTTTTAAGTGAGTTAATAATCTAAGTTTTCTTTGATTATAAGGATATGAGAAGTGTTAACAAGGGTGATAAAATTTATAAATTTTATCGTAAACGGCGTTGGAGAGCCAAGTCGCTAAACATTTTACTTTGACCTACATTTGGACTATGAAAGTCGTATGAAATTTTTCATACCTCTGAATATTTGGACTGGTATGTCAGAGTGGAATTTTTAAACTAATAACAGCGGTGGTATGGAAAATATTCTACGGTACGAAAGTTGGTATTTTTGCTGGTAATGCGATTAATTTAACATTAAAAAGACCTGTTTTAAATCACGCTACTTTTGTAATAATGGAAATCTTATGAAACAGATATAAAACGTTCAACTTTCTTCAAATTTTGACTCTAAAGTACTGTATTTAACACTCGTATTCAAGTTTTGTTTCACCACATAATAATGACAGAACAGAATTCGCCAATTCGTTTAATAACACATGTGTTAGCAATGGGTCAAATGTAACTTGATAAATGGGCGTATATACTTCCTCACTTTTTTAAATAACCCCAAATATAAACCAATTTTTCAAACATCACCAAAATATATCAAGTGGAAATGTTTCCAGATGGCTCTACGTTGGCTAAGCCCACAAACGAAAAATAAACGTCATTTACTCATCGGCCTCTACCCATCTGTGGCATGGATAATATTCATCCATATTCATATTCCAATAGGCGTCCATGTGTATATATGCCAAATATACAGCTAGCTCAACCTCCATATTTTGATTTGGTTATTGGATAAAGTCGTCCTTAATATATTTTTCTCTATATTTTTTTATTATTTAATGACGTAAACTATCTACTGTACTCTATTATTAATGCGAAAGAGTATATGTGTGTAATAGTGTGTATGTTTGTTACCACTCAGCTACATAATGAGTAAACGGATTTGAATTAAACTTGGGACATAAGTCATTGCTTGGAATAACATGACATGTGTTATCCCGGGAAATATAAGATCCTACTATAAGAACCCGGCGATACACGGGAAAAAACTACTAATACAATAAATGCGATTTTGTCTTGTGATTATGGTTGTATGGATGTGTATGTTTATTATATTGCTAAATTATGAACCTTTCCTGAAAATGGTTGTACATATTACACTTATTTTTTGCACAGCTTTATTGCAATAGATTTTAAAAGTCTTTGTTTCAAGTTTTGAGAAAGCCTATTGAGTGATATCTAACTACTAGTAAATCGAAAGTTATTATATGAATTTAGTAGACTTTATTCGTAGTAAATAGTGCCAAATTTACCAGAGATAATAACTTTACACGCTAGTTCATAGTTAGGAAGGCAGCTTGTAAGTTTCCTTACATCCCATATTACCTACGTATATATAATATGACCTAGTTCCATTGTCAATTTTGGTGTCTGGGTGTGACATGGGCAAATAACTCCCGAAAGTTATTATCTCCAGTAAATTTTGATATCGAATAAAATAAGGAAATTAAAATGGTAAAATTATAAAAGTTATTAATCGGTCTAATTACGAAAGTTAAGAACAAAACAACAATTAGGTATGAGAAAATTCTCGTAAAAATATGAGAGCGTTGGAAAACCACAAAGAGCATTTCTCTGTAATCAGTCGTCGTAGGAACTGGCCTTTTTTCGAGTTTGGGATCGTTTTACAACTTTTTTGTGGTAGCCAGCTGGCAGCAATGGAGGTAACGTCGACTGGCCATTGTTGGGTGACATGGGTTTGGATGTTATGTAATAGTCTACTTATTGACGTAAATACATAATACAAAAAAATTGTATAAGCATGATTTTTTTATTGCTTTAGTAAAAGCTCATTAATTTAAGAAACAGAATAAAAATATTTTTATTCTATAAAAAACCAATATAAAAGACCTTATGTATCTTTTTCTAGCAAAAAAAAATTTTGCATGGAATTATTTATATGACCTTAGTGCCCTATGACGTCACAGGGCATGTCGGATCTCTCCGTCTAATTAATACTTTTGCTTTATGTTACTACTATATCTATACTAATGGCATTAAAAATCCAAATGTAACAACATTATTATGTTTTTCATTATTTTTGTCATTAGTGAGCGACCAATTAGTCGCTGCAATTTGCAATGGGCGACTCATAAGTCTACATTTTTGTTATATTTCTACTATATTGCAGCATTCCAAAGTTATATCAAGGTTGATTATTTGACAATAACATGGCATCTATCCAATATATCCATTTATTTACTGATATAAATCCCGTTGTTATTGAATTTAAGTGCACTATGAGATATTGTCTTAAATATTATGAGATACTCGTATTATACATTTGGTGCCTCTTGAAAACTACGCAATATATTTTGACTATTTTAGTTACAAAATGTAGCTTTATCATGTTTTTTAAACCATTATGATTTTTTGTTTATTACAAATTTATTCTTTGTTTAAATTCATTAATTTAAACAAAGAATAACATAAGTAGGTAATTTATTTTAGTTTTTGATTTTTAAATCTGGGCTCTTTCACTTTACCTTTTTTACCTTTATAAAAAATATCATTTAAAACGCGAAGAGAGATATAAAGCAGCAGCTTAAATTCAGTATTATACAGCTCTAAAAGAGCCTCATTATGCGGGATCCTCAGTATCTAGCACAGAAAACCATGTAAAGTCAAGTTTATAAGTACATTCAAGTACGCACGGGTATGAATTGAACTCCATCGAGTATCGCGCTCCGTTGCGTTCGTTCGCAGAGATGAGCACGAGCACGATTTTTTATTTTTAAACGACACTGCTCCATGCTTCAACGCTCGTGAACAATATTTTCTTGGAAAAAGGCTGTTTATATAAAGCATCCTATCAGGACATCATATCAATGCCTTTCTTGACGCATTTTTTTACACCTAGTATTAATTTATCGTACCTACCTAATCCATCTGTAAAAAAGATGTTAAAATTCAGTGCCTAACTGATCACTGACTGAAATATGTTGACTTAACATATTTCTAATTCCATGACATTTCCTTTCACTGAGAGAAAAAAAAAACGATAATGAGGGGGTAAAATAGAGGGTAATGAATGAAAAGTAATGAAACTACGAAAACTATGAAAGCTAGTTTAACAAAGGTTTAAACATATCAAATAAATCTATCAACACAGTCGTATACCCATATTCAAGGAAACTCTCGAGTAATCAGCAAACGTAACTTAGAATCTCTTTGAGGAAACTAGTTCCGTATACTCGCTAAATTTGCATCTCCTTTGCAATGAAAATTCCTATTTAATTAAATAACATCATATAGGATTTGTTGGTCGTTTAAATAATATAAAAACGTTTTTAAAATTTACGATTATACATTAAATTCAATTGATAATGTAAAACTTGTGATCCGTAAACTGCAAAGACCAGAGGGTCTACTATGAAAAACGATACAAAATAGTTCGATCATCATTGTCAAATTATTAACCAATAAAATTGCACAACATTAACAGTATCAAATTAAGAAGGTATGTTGAAAAAACATTAATTAATTGAATTGAAAAAGTATGCAGAATGTTTTTCCAGCATACCATTTTGTTCTTCAAATGTTTTTAACACAATGAGAAAACTTTGCTTCATCACAGTTTTTTCCCAACCAATATTCAATGCTTTAATATTTTCGCTTCATTCAACATTTGTATGTTCATAATACTTCTATTGTTAGAGCTTCAAAAGCTTTTAAAACATTAAATTTTCTTTTATTTTAAAATTAATCCCGAAGCCGTTGTTATAAAAGTTGAAAGCTCAAATATCATAGGTAATTATTTTCAGTGAATCCTAGAAAATTGCATAAAAACGTGCAAAATTTTCCGCTCTCAGTTCAAAAATTTCAAACACAGGAATGTGCAATTAGTCGTTTAAACATAAAAATTGTTTATACCTTCAAAGTGGGTCTTAACAAAACGTGAAAATGTCAAACACTAAGTGCGTTTTTCATTGTAAAAATAAACAGTACACAGGCAACTGTTAAAGTTTTAGTGAATCATAAGAAACAATTGTACATGTTCGCGAACAGTAAACCAATAATAGTATTATTGACAGCTTCCGTTACTACAAAGAACTAAGAAGTAGCAGGCGTTGAAATTAAAGAGATGTTAAAAGATTTCGACTGTAAGTATCGTATCAACAGACAAATGATTTCAACGAGTGATGTTTGCTACTCTCGCTAAGCATTGGTAAGTATTATTTTGAAAATAAGACGCAAAAATAAAATAGAAATCGATAGTAAAGTAAAATAAAGTCTCGAAAGTTTTTCAAACTGATGGTTTCTGCGAGCAAAGAACTTGAAAATAGTGCAAAGTAAGTAGATTGTTTGGGTGGTAACAGCGTGTAAACTTGGTATGGACAATTATTAAAATTAGCCCCCCAAATATTCTGCGCCAACCCATAATATTCTTTATTATTTACATTTCCTAAAGTATACCCAAGTTAAACCGTTGTAATTATTTGTGTGGAAAATGTTGCTCGTTGATTTTTTAAGTACCTACCTACAGTATGACACAACTTATGTAGATGTAGCATCGGCAAATCGTATATGTACACTTCACTTCCGATTTACACAACTAATACAAATCATTCATTATCGCGCCGTTCAACGTTCAACAAGATCATTTTCGCATTTTTTCAATGTTGTAGACGCACTGTTTTTGGAAATGATCAGTTTTACGAATTTTGCCGATGCTTCATCTCAGTTGTGTCATACTGTAACTATTTATTTTAGTGAGCATTACCTTATATTATTGATCCCTTTACTATTTTTATTTTTCTTGCTAGATATATTATTAAGTATATTATTAATATCCGGTATATTAGATGTAATAAGATAAACCTAGATTATTGATAGAATAAATAATAAAACATAGTCGACAAGTTTATCTTGATGATAAATAGAACAAACTGTTTGAGATCCTTTCCAACACAGTGTGAGATAGTTCACTTAGCTAAGTACCACTAAATTAACGAGAGGGTTAATTTGAGGGATAATTATGTCTTCAGGCATTCTTAGGTAACGGAGAGTAAGTATATACACGTATTAGTCGGTAAAAAAGCATTAAATGGAGTAAACAAGTCTTATGAATGAATAAGAGGATTTGATTACTTAAAAATAATACTATTTATACAATTTACTACCCTTTTAGAATAATTTATTATTTTTATCCATAGAATATAAATTGACATCCTTTGAAAACATAATTTATATTCAGCTATTATTTATGTATATAAATTGAGTAGTCTTATTGATATAGAGCGATCAGAGTGGTAACATTTTAGTGGCAAATCGTTGTGTTATGTTGTGTAGAATAAAATGTATAAAGTAAAATAATTCCATTCTATTGATTTCTAATAACAAGAAATACCTCGTATAAATGCCATAAGTAGGTAATGATACAAGTCACTTGCTCGAAATGGTACGTTCACAATCATTCAGTGGAAATTGTTCGCGAAAGCTCGTTATTATTGCTGCTCCGTAAATGTTTCTCTTATTGAATACTGCAGGAATATTGGAAAATGAAAAATATTGCCTTATTATCGTTACGTACATAAATAAGTAAATTCGAGTACAAAGAACCTAAAAGCTTATAAAGCGAAAAAAACGACCGCAATGCATTTGAATCTTTCGCAACACGAAATTTTTGTTTGTGGCTCAGTGGCTCTTGGAAACACAGCAAGGCTTTATGGCTAATTTAAAATGACCCCAAAGAGAAATTCTCATCGTGGCTTAAATAACTTTTGACTACAACACGTTATGGCAATTAAGAAATACCGCTACGCGTTCTGAACTTCCGGTAAATATTAAAGTTATTATATAATAGGCATTTAAATTAAAGTTACTTATAAGTCCAAGGCACGCATGAGTTAATCCTACTATCCTACTTTCTACTAATATAATAAATGCGAAAGTATGTTTGTTACTTCTTCACGCTTAAACAGCTAGACCAATTTTGATGAAATTTGATATGGAGGTACCTTGGATTAACACATAGGCTACTTTTTATCCCTCAAAAACGCGGGTGAAACCGCGGGGCGAAAGCTAGTACTATAATAATATACATGTATGTGTGTTTTAAGGCGATGATAGCTCAGTGGTAGTGACGTCGAATGTCGAGACGAAGGGCACGGGTTCGAATCCTACAATGAGCTTGAGCTTTCGGTGAAGGAAAACATCGTGAGGAAACCATAGCACGATGGTAGAGTACTTTGTAGTACCCGCCTGGCTGGCTACCACCCTCAAGTTGAAAATCTGTTGCCAAGCACCTTCCGGTGTGTTCCAATAGCTGCAATTGAGAGCCAGTTCCCTTCTAGGCTTTGTGTGCTTACCACCATGGGCCACATCATCACAGACCACAGTGAGATTATGGTCAAACACAGTCCTATACATAATAAAAAGAAAAAAAAAAATGTCTGGATATTTGTAACTCAATCACGTATCAACGACTGAACTGCTTTGGCACATAGATAGATCATACCCTAGAATAACAGTTTCATTCAGGGAAACCATATTCCCTGTGGAAAGTGGATATACATTTTCTTTCCTATTTTTAAATACCAGTGATAAGCCCGAATTGTATCAACTATCAACAAGCATTTTCTTTAACAAAAAAATATTAAATTACAACATTCTATATTTAAACTCAAAACTTCTCATCACTATTCGTGATTGTACTTACTTACTACTAACAAGCTCAAAGCGAAACACATTCATTTAGCCAAGAAAGCGTCACAATTCAACTGTAGGTGTCGCACGAACGAGCGGGGAGAGATGTAAACTAGGCCAGTTCCACTGTACGAGCTATCTAGGCGTTCTTATCTTGCTGTTCTCTGGCGATTATGCAGCTAACAATGCCCTCTTGTTGTATAAGGGCTTGTTGAGATCAAATTGTTTAGAAGTAGGTTTTGTTGTAGGTACGATACTTTATCGATATAATAATGTGAGTTTTATCGTAGGGGTTTTTATGTATGCGTATTCTAGACAGGTAGGAAAATTAATTATAACGTTAGTAATGTGGAGTGTTACTAAAATAAATGAGTTTTTAAATATTAACATAGATTTTTTAGACATCACATACATAAGTTATTAGTAATCTGTCGCCAAACACAATACGATGTGTTCCGGAAGCGGCATTTGATAGCCAATTAATTTTCCTTTTTATTAATTTAAAAGGATGAAACTGCGAGGCAGAATGCTAGTGACGTAATCGTGACAGTGACGTAGTGCCATCGAACACAACGACGACATAGGTAAGGTACCATGACGTGGACAAAGTGTGTTCTATAAACGATTAGCTGTCCCCCGCGGTTTCACTCACGTTCGGGGATAATGTAGCTTCCTATTAGTGAAAGAAGTTTTCGTTTCGCACCAGTAACTCAGGATAAGCGCGTTGAAACAAACAAATAAACTCTTCAGCTATATTTAATAGTAACATTATAGATTTAATTTTAAACTGCTTTCTCAGAACAGGTACTATATTAAAATCAACTTTGACTTGCTTGAAACACGGAAGCTATTACAGAACTGCCAGCGCCGCGGCTTGATGACTGATAAACGTTCAGTTTAAAATAGCAACATGAATGTAAAATCGTGTTACTCTATGATACATATATAGGTAAAATTTTTACTTTATTTCAATACACGTAGAGCTCTAGAAAAAGGGTAATGTATAGAAGTATTTACTTTTCCTTTTGCAGTCTACCCATTTTAAAATAATATACATAATACTCAGTATTGAAGGATTAGTACTAACCTTTTTCCTTTTCTAGATGAACATAACTTCGCAGTAGTCGAGGTATTGTTTAATATTAAACACTGCACTGAATAGGTATGTAGTTGAAGTCTATTTTAATTAAAAAAAATCTGAAACAAAGAAAACAGTTTAATCAAATCATCATACCAATCATATATAAAACAAAAATATTAATTATCCCAATAAAATGGTTTTTTAAACTAACTATTAAAATCCGTGGAACAATCATTATTTAGTTCAAAATTAATCTATTTTCCAATGTGAAACTGTTAAACATTTCATATTCTATTCTTTATTGTAAAATTTCAAAAGCTAGTCTATTTCCATTTCTATATCCATAGACATTCCATTCCCGATGAAATGGACATAGGTATTATAAATACCGACCACCGAGAGCATAAATCAATTTATTATTGAAACAACAAAATAGTGACCACTCGATGGAAGGAAGAGTACAGTATGACACAACTTAGATGAAGCATCGGCAAAATTCGTTAAATCGATCATTCCCGAAAAGAGTACGCCTACAACATTACCCATGTTTATTAGTACTTTAGGCGAAAATTATCTTGTTGAACGTTGAATGGCGCGATAATTAATGATTTTTATTAGTTGTGTAAATCGGAAGTGAAGTGTAGATATACGATTTGCCGATGCTACATTTATGTTGTGTCATACTATACCAGTTATCCCGTTTTTCGTACTTTCGATATTTAGTAGTAAAAATGATTAAATTTAATATACTAACTAACACCAGAATAAATAGATATTACTAACCCCTGGATCAATGCTACCTAAATAAATAAATTACTATTAACATTGTGATTATAATTATTGTTAACTCAACTATGTACTAACAAAACTTTCCGATCAATAATTTTGATTTAACCATAATAAAATTATATTAGAAAGTTATTTAAAAGGTAAGAGACAGCTGGACCAAAAGTTTCGATAGAGTTTTGATAATTATTTAAAAAAATATAATTATAATTTTAGTTACATCTTAAAAGTTTACAAACAAGTAGATAGTGTAAAAAAGAATGAAAAGACAAGATGAAGATAAATAAATGTAAATAAGTATGGAGAGAGATTAAACAAAATAGTTGAATTATTAATTTGCTCGTGAGAAATGTTAATAAATAAAAAAGTTTTTTTTTAATGTGATGTTGAAAGACTACCACCGAGAATAAATACCTATAAGTATAATGAATTAATGAACAAGCGGTTTAAAGATTTATTCAAACCTACTGCCGAAGAGATATCGTAGGAAACAAAATAAAAGGAAGATGCAAAATTATTTCTCTAACCATTTCAATATGCAAATCTTTTATTTTTTTCCATGGTTTTGCTGCCAAATCACAAAAATCTCATGTTTCAAAATAATAATATCGTCGTTTTTACTCTTAGCACAATAATAAATAAAACATTTGAGGTTATGAATGAAGTTTTATCTGGTCAGTTGCAAATTCATTGTATAAAAGTACAAACACGGCCTTGTACGAACCTTGTATGTACGAATACCTATATAGTGACGTGCCAAAGCTTTTAGTTATCAAGTTATGCATTAGCTACTAGTCCGGATTTTCATGTATTCGATACATATTTGTGTATCGCAACCCAGATTTATCACTTCATTTTCAAATATCTCGCTCGCGCCAGTGTAATGAATTCTCTTGGAGGGATAATGTAATGCAGGTAGGGCATGCAATTATCCGCCTCATTTTACTATCCGGATATTTCGGATACTTCCAGTTCACTATCCGAATAAATCCGGATAATATGGATAATTCGGATACCCCCTTAGAAATGGGTAAATCAATCAGTCAACTTAAAAATATGTCTTTAATTAACATTTTTAAACAAGCACGCCGCCCAACGAAATGCTCAACAGATCTCAAAGTCTTTAACTCGCGAAGTCGCGACACACGCCAATTTAAAACCGTTAGTATTAAAGAGGCCATTGAGCAGAATAAAGGCTCTAAAGTGTTCGCAAGAGATCTGTCTGTTGGGCAGAGCCACCTGACGAAGCTGAAGACTGAGGGTGGCAGAATCATCACATCAAACATGTCGGCTAACCCAACACTATACTGAAGATATCCCGGACGTCAGCCTGTACGAGATTAGAATGGCTCTCAAACAACTCAAGAACAACAAGGCGCCAGGTGATGATGGAATTACAGCTGAACTTCTGAAGGTACACCGATCCTCAGGGCCCTTCAGAAACTATTTAATTCCGTCATACTCAAAGGCCGGACGGAGCAAGCATGGCACAGAAGTGTGGTGGTGCTCTTCTTCAAAAAGGGAGATAATTCCCTATTCAAGAATTACAGACCCATCACACTGCTGAGCCATGTTTACAAATTGTTCTCGAGAGTCATTACAAACCGTCTCGCATGCAGGTTTGACAACTTCCAGCCTCTCGAACAAGCCAGTTTCCGAAAAGGCTTTGGCAGCATAGACCACATACACATGCGGCGACAAGTTATACAGAAGACCGAGGAGTATAACCAGCCATTATGCTTAGCGTTTGTCGACTATGAGAAAGCCTTTGATTCGATTGAAACCTACTAGGCCGTGCTGAGGTCTCTTCAAAGGTGCCAAATCGAATACCGGTATATTGAGGTGTTAAAGTGTTTGTATGAGATCGCCACCATTTTGGTCCGTCTCCAGGACCAGAACTCGAAACCTATCCAATTGCAGCGAGGCGTGAGACAGGGAGACGTGATATATCCGAAACTGTTCACCGCTGCACTGGAAGACGTCTTCAAACTTCTGGACTGGAATGGATTTGGCATCAATGTCAATAGCGAGTACATCACTCACCTTCGATTTGCCGATGATATAGTAGTCATGGTTGAGACCTTGGAAGACCTCAGTACAATGCTCGATGACCTCAGCAGAGTCTCTCAACAAGTGAGTCTAAAAATGAACATGGATAAGACGAAAATCATGACGAACGTCCATGTTGCACTCAAGTAAACGTTGGGAATTCTGCACTCGAAGTTGTAGAGGACTATATTTACCTAGGACAGACCATCCAACTAGGTAGGTCCAACTTCGAGAAATAGGTCAATCGTCGAATCCAGCTCGGCTGGGCAGCGTTCGGGAAGCTACGTAATATCTTCTCGTCTCAAATACCGCAGTATCTCAAGTCGAAAGTCTTCGACCAGTGTGTGTTGCCAGTGATAGCTTACGGAGCAGAGACGTGGTCGCTTACGATGGGTCTTATCAGAAGGCTGAAGGTCACCCAAAGAGCAATGGAGAGGGTTATGCTCGGAGTTTCCCTGCAAGATCAAATCAGAAATGATGAGATCCGCAGGCGAACCAAAGTAACCGATATAGCCCGAAAAATTGCCAAACTTAAGTGGCAGTGGGCGGGGCACATCGCTCGTAGAACCGACTGCCGCTGGGGTAGAAGGGTTCTCGAGTGGCGACCACGAACCGGAAGACTCAGCGTGGGCAGGCCCCCCACAAGATGGACCGATGAACCGATACCCGCTGGATGCGGGTAGCGCAAGACCGGCCATCGTGGAGATCCTTAGGGGAGGCTTTTGTCCAGCAGTGGACGTCTTTCAGCTCTGACATGATGACGATGTAAAATGTTGTAATATTTGAGTGATTTTGATGTAATCCAATTAAAAATTAGTATGCTATATTAATAAAGTAACTATTCATTTTATTCGTTTTATCCGGATAGTAAATCGAATAATATCCGAATATTAAAATCGACGGATATCCGGATAATTCGGATATCCGAATATCCGGATAGCATGCCCTAAATGCAGGGTACAGTTTGCATAGTGAAATTCATTTACTTTGAAAAGTCTATGATAATATGAATGGATATGGAAGGCAAGTCGCTAATGCATACAGATAAAGAACAGGTGTGCGAATTTAGTGGTATTATTATTGCGATAGAAGATTCAGTGAGTTTTGTTCTGCTTTTGTTATGCTAGATTGGATGTCTTCCAAATGATATTCATGTGGAAATTAGACCATCTCCCTATTATATCAAGTTAGAATAATGGTCTTCGAGTGAAGTTTATACATATTATGATTCACGTTTTAGATAGATAACATTTTAGAGGTTATGGAATGACTATAATTTAAAAAAACAACTTCACAAGCGTCATGCCATAACATGTCATAGTTTGATAGTTTGTTTCACAAAAGTTTTATTGTGCAGTACAAACTTCTGTTGATATACCTACTCGGTTCACCTTACGTGAAATAAACCATCTTTTTGTCGCAATAGAAACGAAAATCGCGGCTTTAGATCCCGACGGGGTAATAAGTTTGATAAATTGTCTGGCTCGGTCGGCGCTTAGTATTGCAATCAACTTTGATTACCTGCCTGACAATCCAGTGCTTTATCGCCGACTGTTTTACTGTTTTTAGTGGAGATTTAACCTATATTCCACCTTAAACCAAAATTATCATGAATAGTTGCTGATGTGAAATGATAATGTCAATAATGAATTTCATTTCTCGATTAACATTTTTATTGCAAAGTAAGGGGTGATCAATTATAATTTGAATTTAGAATAGTTTTAGTAAGGTTTTATCACAGGAGTAGCTAATCCGAGGTTTATCTAGCAATTGAAAAATCGAACCTCAGCTAATAAAAGGTAAAGGTAATTTGAATAAAAAAAGACATTCTGTACTCTATTCATAAAAATGTCTATGCAAAGTTTATCTTTATCCTTTTCTAGCAAGAAAAAAAAGGTTTTTCATATTACCTACTTAGATTTTCGAAGTATATCCACCCTTTAACGGTTTATCATTTGCCAAGCCGTGACGACATGACGTGTGACGGAACCGATGACGGATGCTGCGCATGATACGTCGGAAGCCAGTCGAGCGAAATGAGCAATCAATGACTGGCCATGTTCATATCATGTTTTGTCTCTAACCGGGATTAATAATATATTGGTATCGGGAATTTTCTCTGCTTAAATGGGTTTTGGTTTACTTTATTATTAAGTGACTGACACACTGTAGGTACTGTTATTATTTTTACTTTGTTGTGAATATTAATTACGCTGAGATTCATAAAATTATCCATATTCTAATAATTTATAGGCACTCATTGCATCTTTTTTCGCTGCAGTATTATCTCAATCAAATGACATCAGGAGAAATAAAGGGTAGCAGTACAGCGCTGTCTTTTGTATGCAAAGCAAAATTATGGTCAAAGTACCTACCGATGAGAAAATCATTTTTTTTCCAAGACAAAATTAGTTAAACTTCAATCAACTGGAATTTCGAATAAGTTTCCAATCAATGACAATCCAATTTTTATCCATTGATATAATGCAAAGTTATAAAAAGGTATGGTATTGGTAAATAAGATTTTGTCAATGAAAAAAAAAAGTTTTATAGCGTAGTAAGTGTTTAGGTTCAGTGTTCAGCAATTTATAGAGTATCTACAAACGGATCGCAAGCACGCGACCTCAGACTTCACGGCTCGTTTCCCGCTCGGGTTACTTCTCCTTTACTTCCAACATATTATTTTATCTATGTTACAGACATTTGTTCTGGCTTTCGACAGAATTTGTCTTTTCCTCTACCGAAAAAACTTCGCTTTTATTTTGTCCCTCTTTTGCACTTAGATTTATTTAACACTTGATATATTTGTATGGTCTTTTTAAGGGATTTTTATCTACTTCTAGTGCTGATACGTAAAAAAGGACATTTACTAGAATAAACGGCGCAGATTTAACATAAAGTTTATCTATATGTATAAAAAGTTTAAGTGGACCTCTCATTGTAAATGCCACGCATATAAAACCGGATCCCAACTATATAAAACTGGATTTAATAAAAATGGTATTACAGCTTCAGTTGCAAAAGATAAAATATAATACAAATATAATATTCACTTACAAAGCGACCTTCCGAGTCGGGTCGGCACAATAGATCAGTGAGATGGTTCTTGGGACCTCTCTTCGGGACAAATGATGTAGAAATCGCGAGTACCTATCTCGGTACGGTGGATTTGGACATTCAACTTTTATGATTGAATTTTTTGGTGCGCGATATTTTCCGGTTGGATGAAAAAGCGCGCCGAAACGAAGGTAATGGCCCGCCCTTACTTTTATTATGTTTCGTGGAATATGATATTCAGAAACAGATTGTGTTTCAGACATTGTGTAATGGAACTTTCTTACGTTTTCGTCAAATATCATTTTCTGAATGAATTTAATTTTTTTATTTGGTGGTTATGATATGTTGGGAATGGAAGACCAAGTATTACAACATAATTTACCTGTATTGTGTACCATGACTTGTTTTTATAAGCAAATCAAATTGATTTTGGTTTCAACCACCTTAGTAGCATCGACATGAAACCAAATCCTTTGACAATAATACCTGGCATTTCATTATAAAATAAATCATGAAACCTTATTCTAAAATGTTCAAAATCCTCAATTTATCTCACGGTACAGCCCCTCAACTCAAACATTTTACCCCAACCAAGCCGAGTGGAAATCTCGGCACCGATCTACCGACTATCATAATGTGAATTTGAGTAAGCAATATACGATGATATTACCGTTGCTACTGGGATTTTGACGAAATTCATCTCTATTTCTTCAAACATAAGAGTAGAGAGAAATATGTTGGGAAGATCATAATCAAAATTTTTGCCTCAATTGCCTTTATTTGTCAACTGCAACTAAAATATTATCTGAAGACTAATACTTATGTTTTGTCAAGAGAGTTTTCTTGAGATATAATTCGTTTTATCGGAATATATTTTTATACTGCGAATTGCAAACAATTTTAATTTTTATGGACTACGATTTAGACAATATGCGACAAGTTGCACTGTGCATTGTACTATTGAGCGTTATATTTAAAATTCTGATTAGAGTATATTTTTTCCAAGGGTCATCTGCATAAAAAATGTAACAATTTATAAAATGTTGATATAGGTATGTACCTAATAAAGTTTACCAAAAAAGTTTCCAACTTCATTATTGGTAACCAGTGTAGAGTCAGGAGTCAAACAACTGCCGCCCGTCCAGAGCACGCATACTCGAAGTATACCAAACTCTTGACCTGGAAACCTTGTTCGTACGCTTATGGCCCAGAAAATATATCCAATAATATATTTGTGAAGCATTCTCCTCTGCCAGTTGTACGTGGCAATTGTTCTCTTCAACTTTATATGTAATATCCCAATAAACATAAAATTCATGATATTTTTAAAGAAGATAAGAGAATAAGAGAAATAATGGTAAAAATTTACCTATATCTCTTTATTGCAATATCATGGACAAAATAAAAGATGTTTAACAAAACTATACCATCAGTTCAGATCATGATACTTAACTTAATAAACATTTGATGAAAACAATTAGTAACAACATTGCATAATGTAGCTACATACTTAAATAAATAAAAACTAAACAAAATTACTTGCTTCAAAATTAACTTAATAAGTAAAATGTTCTCTTGAAATTAAATCAAATGTAAAAGTTATTAAATAAAAAAATCTAATTAGTCCGTGTCAGATTACCAAAAAAATATGGTGTCCAATATTTTACTTTATTTCCAAAAACAAAAAATAACGAAAATACAGTGCGTTAAAATTTCGAGTGACGTCACTTCTTAGTACAGTTTTTACAGAGAACTGACGTCACAAATAAGCTCCTGAACTTTGAGGAAGGAGAATCTTTGTATTTTTTTTGAATAAACATTGTACAATTTAACATTAAAATTATGAAGAAGAGAAAGGTAATGAATGATCAGTAAATGCCGCTTTATATGATTGATATTTTTATAAAAATGTTACCACACGAAGCGGTTGGTGTTTATCGATTTAAATACACAATGGACTGTATGTACATAAATATTTAATTGACCATTATTTTTATCACTAGAGATGTTATCCTTCACTAATATTATAGAAGTGAACATGAGTATGTAATGTTACTTAATTTTTCACAGCAATTTAGCGATGGATATTATAATTCTTATTCTAGAAACGCTGCTGAAACCATTTATTTAAAAAAATATTTTTGCATCGTCACGTCATATGAATGAAATTGGAATGTATGAATATTATCTAAGGAATTCTTCTCTATTCTTATACTTACAAATGAATCATAACCTTTTGCTTTCGTCTTTCAAGACAGTGTTTGTCACTATGTCCATCAAATTCAGAGTAGAGCTCCCTGACATATGATACAGGCATTTTTATCCGTTATTCTAAGAATTAAAAAGAGGGTTAGAGCATAAAGTTTTTTCGCTCAAAGAACAGCTCTACTGTTCCTATTGATATTATTGTCGCAGTCATTGAACGTTGTGTTCCTGCGCGTGAGTAAGGTCGCTAATCGTGGAGAAGGGAAAAGGTTGGTACCGCTTTAGGTATTGTATCTGTTCTTCTCGGGTGTTATAAAGGTTACTATCACCAGGTTAGATAGTATGCTTGTTTGTTATACAATAAAAATACTGTTTCAAGTTTTTCCGCAAGTCTGACTTAGAAAAGTAGGTTGTTATGATGAAGTCAACAATGCAGCAATGATTACACTGTCCATTTGTGGTTATTAAGTATTACATGTCATTGAATATAATCTACCGCAGTGATAATCCTATATGCGTTATTTTTCATTTACCACTTATATTCCAGTTTTGAAGATTCACGAAATTTTTTGTACGTGCGAAGTTGATCAGGTCGTTAGTCAAAGCATAATTTACTGTATTGATTATTGATTATGAGGCATCAATTTATCACGTATCTAAGCAGTAAGGTCGTTGGTCAGTCAAGTCAAGATTATTTGCTAAAGCTTGCAGTGAGGAATCTTACGGTTTGTTGACTTGTTTGAAAATTACTTGAGCTCGTCTCTTGATTAACTAAGGGTATTTTATACGACGACGATTGAGACAACATGGCCCATGTTGTCTCAATCAATGTGTTTTATAACGTTATTAAGTTTGTAACAATTATAAGTTATTTCGAGATTCAATTTATCTATGACTAGCTTTTCCGAGCGGTTTCACTCGCGTTCCCGGGATAAAAAGTAGCCTATAACCTTCGGAAATAATGTAGCTTATGTACCTATTAGTGAAAGAATTTTTCAAATCGGTTCAGTCGTTTCGGATCCTATTCAATGCAAACAAACAATCAAACAATATATTATTAGTATAGATATCTTTAAAACGTCTATTAAAGTGTATAATAAACAAACATGAATCAATGAATAAAATAGTAGATATTAATAACTATTTGTTTAAAATAAATATGAATGCATTGCTTCTGGCAACATTTAATCTCGATTGAATCAATATTTACAATGATTAAATCAATATTAATGACGACTCTTAAATCATTTGGATGAAGATACACGTGGATCGGGTACGTCAATACGATATATTATCGATTCTCACACCTTGCTTGTTTATCTTGGAAACAGGTCATGGTTTGTTGAAAGGTAACAATTAACTTTTTTTGTAATGAGTAAGACTATGTGGAGAAATATAAAAATAGAATGTTGGTGCGAGCAATACAATACGGTTCGATGAAGATGATGGCATCGACCGATCAGATAATCCAGTCATAAAGTTTTTTTTAAATTCTGATGATTCATGTTCAAAAATTGAATGATTAATGCAATATGCAATCGTCAAATATTCTTATTCTTATAAATTGTAACGCAACGACAATGTTATATCTTAATCATTTAATTAATTATAATAATATAACATTTATTCCAGTCAAAGCTAATCGCACATCAATTAAATCACCTGTAACGAACAACACAATAGGCTATATTAATTATCTCTTAATTTATTCTCATTGTACCTTAATAATGGGTATCCCATTAAAATATTCAACGGACGACGCGGGCGTTTCAACTGAAATATTATGTGCTTTCATAAAAATAAAATAAGATTTTTTTAGTATTCCCTTTTAAATGCGGCCCCTTTTTCAATGCTTGATTCCCAGGGAATTGTGTTTATTATATTGTCAGGGTTGTATTGTCATTTAAAAAATTCATAACGTTTCCACTCTCGTGGAGAAATAAACTGCCAATGTGTACATTGCTAATGAATATCTTTATACAAGCCACAGGAGAGGTAAAGAAATATTTCTTTGTTGCAAAGCAATCGATCAGTGTGATTTTTTACGCAGGTTTATTTAGAGAAAAGCATTTGATATCAAACAAGTAGTATAATTTTCAAAAATTGAGGTTTAGTGAGCCAAAGACAATATGAAAATACGTAGGGTTATCGTTCAGATCTATCTTAACAAACAGCGATACTTACGAAGATAATGAAAAGAATATAACTAGGCTCTCACAGTCAACAGTGAGGGATTTCCACGAGCCACAAGTCTCCAGCTTTTAAATCTGTGAGCCACTTGAACTACAAGCTACGTTCTGTCTATAAATAATTCCCGAGAACTCCCGACGGGAAAAATCGAAACGACCGACGGCCGAATACTTGTACGCCGGATCTCTCTGGAGGTTTACACTATCGTTCATAATTTAAACAACCTAAAAGATTAATAGTATCTAGGTATTGTACAAGGCAGTTAGTTGTATTACAACCGAAACGAAGACAAAGTAGATTGAAAAAAATACTGTTGTTTTGATAGAACGGTCAAGGTATATTACGATAGATTAATTTGTACCTCTCAATAAAAAGAAAAAATAAATTTCAATCTTCCATGTTTTTAGTAGAAAATTAATAAATTTGAATAGAAAAATGGTTTACTAAATTAATAGTATGATCACGAAATCAGCTATAACTAGTGTTGTTTAAAAAAAGTAAAAAAATCACAATATAAAAGTTGTCTTGGATAATGAGATCATCAATTAGCTTACAGACAGCTTCTCATAAAACTAACTAACTAGAAGAGTAAAGAGCTCAGTGAATAAAAAAAATACTTCCACTTAGGAATATTGTTCAACTATTAACTATTTAAAAGAGCTTGAATAATTAATCTTGTAAAGAATTTAATTTGTAAAGAATCTTGGCTTTCTTTGTACTGAACATTCTTTTACCCAGCGATTTCAATTTTATTTTCTAGACTAACTTAAAATTGAAACGATTAAATTTAAAGTATTTGATGCAAATAAGAATTTGTAAATCATAAAAGCAAAGAATATGCAAAACTGACATCATGTCATCGTGTGAAATAGAAGTATACTGTTTCAAAAATATCAGTATCATAATATATAATGCTAATTTAGCTATTCTTAGATGGAATGCCAAAGAGAATTAAACTTTATCATGTAGGAAGATACAAAACAGCAAGCTCGCTTACTGATATGCCTATCAGAAGTCTGCATACGCTCCGCAGAACAAAGGAGTTGAGTTTAAACTAGCTTTGATTACGCAAGCTAAATACAAATCAAAACTAAAACAATCCGAAGATCAAACGCAAATAATTGTTGATCTATGTTTTTCAATTAAAAATTCGAGTCATTAAAAAATGTTGATATTTTATAACCCAGACGTCACGAAAGCTATTCCAATAAAGTTGAGAAAATTTAATGTTTCATATTTAATGTCCCATTTAACACGGCCCGCGACATGAAGGAGTCATTCTATCTTGTAGCATAGAACTTTGTCGATCAAGGAGTAGCAAGAAATAACTTTGATCCGTCAAGGATGTATTGAAAAATTAAGTAAGTGTCAGTGTAATTTTATTAGACAATTTAATAAATCTATATGAGACAGAGAGCATACTCCGTACTCCGAAAAACGATACACGATAGTCCGATCATCGTTGTAAAATTATTAACCAATAGAAATGCAGCAAAGTGATGAGACTCAAAGTTTGTGCAATTCTATTGGTTATTATTACCTACAGTACGAACAATTTTAATCAGCGTTTTTACTATATAGATTGGCTTACGTTTCATTACAATTTTGTCATAGTATGTGATGATGTAGCCAAATCAAGTTGGGATTTAAAGCTTAGAAGGGAACTGGGACTACCTATATAGTGCAGCTGTCGGAACACATTGAAATATTTTTCACTAGAGGTCAGCCAAGCACTACTAGTAAGTATCGTACCATAGTGTTATGATTTTCACAACGCTTTCCTTCACCTAAAGCTCAAGTTCATTGTTTAATTCGATCCCATGACTAGGTTACGGCATTGTGCGTTACTATATAAGATCAAATGAACTTCAAGTGAAGTTCGATCATTATTATATGAGTCGCTTCATTCGAAGATACAATTAACAAGGTAGTCCTTTTATCCTACAGGCACTATTCGCACGTTTAGAGAATCGATTTTTAATCGATACTGCTTCTTTTTTTTTTTTTTTTTGTCTATTGTTCGTTCCCACCTCCGGCGAGCTGTCATTTGTTACCTCATTCATGTTTAGAGATAGCATCAGAAGTTTTTCAATTTGGTTGTGGGTGGGTGGGAACATTGTATCTTCGAATGAAGCGACTCATATAATAATGATCGAACTTCACTTGAAGTTCATTTGATCTTATATTATATTTCGTCGCTTCATTCTTCAGATACAATTAACAAGGTAGATGTTCAGAGATGATAGGTGTAAATTTTTATGTGGTAGCCACAGAAAAACATTCAAATATAGGAAATAGAAAAACTTAATGCAAATTATGATCAACCCTTTTTAATGAACTAATACTCAAGTAATCAGTTAACTAACAAAAAATAAATAAAAGAACACACAGGTGAGTGTTTTTATACATTCGTATTCTTATTATATACTAACTTCTAATTGAGTAGATATTAAATAAATGATGATAACAAAACAATCATTTCTATTTAATTTACCTCATTATTCATCCCACAAACAGATCGAGCATATAATCCTTCATCTACTATTGGACGGTTATAAAACCGAATAAACGTCAAGGATGAGCTGGTCCAGCCGGCTGTCTTTCTTATGGTGTCAATGCAGACTCCTGCGGAGGCCGCTGCTGAGGTGGAGGCGTGACGAGTGCTATGTGCACTAAATACTGAGACGTCAACGCCGCTCTCTGCAAGAGTCTGCTTTAACCACCTACTTATTGTTTGTGAGGATACCTTTTTAAAAGGTTTCCTATAGCTCAAAAACAGATTATCCGTACCTTCGGTTCGTAACTCTGTTGTTACAAGAAGATAGTCTTCCAGTGTCTTTGCAGGGCATATGCTTGGGTTGTCCATGAAATAGGGTAAAAAGAGTACAGGCTGCTCACGGTTAGCTGCTGAGGTCTTAATTATGTCGGATATTGAGATCTTTATACCTGAGGGGGTCTTATTAATGTTGGTAACCTTTATAACTGATAATGTTTGTACTCTGTGAGATGTACACAATGCTAATAAAATTGATAATTTTTTTGTGAGTTTAACCAAGCTTAGGTCGGTATTCGGGTACCATGTGGAAATGTGGTCGAGTACTATTTTTGGATCCCATGTCGTGGTATACTTGGGATGGGATGGTCTTTGTCTGTAAATGGCTTTTAATAGACGTTTAATACGTTCGTCTGCTCCGATATTATTTCCAAGAAATAACGATAGGGCAGATCGGTGACTATTAAGGGTACTATAGGAGGCACCTTTATTAAAAAGGTCAACAAGGAATGTTATTACTGCTGAAAGTGGAGCTTCAAAGGTATTGACTGAGTTTTCTGAGCAAAATGACCACCACAATTTGTAGGTGACTGAATATTGCTTCATCGTGTTGTCCGAAATTGATGCCAACATCAAATCCAGTGCTATTTCGGGGGTATTTAGTCTAATAAATGCTTCCCGGAGAGCGTCGCGGCCCCCAGGGAAAGGCTTTGATGGAGCCGGTGACACGATCTGTAATTTGAACGCAAAAGATCCCGTTTAGGTCCAAGTATAACGATATTAGATATGACCATTCTTTTGAGAAGAGGGAACCAAGCTTGCCCGGGCCAGTACGGGAAGACTAAAATGCCAGTGGCCTTGTCGGTAATGATTTTTCTCAAGCATTTTAGAATAAGAGCAAACGGTGGAAATGCGTAGAAAAAAACTGAATGCCAGCTAATTGTGAAAGCGTCAATTAACATTGCGTCGGGATCTGGTTTCCACGAAATGTATTGGCAGCATTTGGCATTAGTCCGGGATGCAAATAGATCGATTTGTGGGTTACCCAAAATTTTTACTATCTTTTGGAATGCCCAATCTGATAGTTCCCATTCTGTATCCACGTTAGTTTTTCGTGATTCTCGATCAGCTTCTATATTTTCACGTGTGTTAATATATGATGCAAACACAGAAATCTTTCTCGTCTCGCACCACTGCCAAATTTCTTTCGCCAAATAATTTAAATGAGGAAAGCGAATCCCACCCATGCGATTTATATAGCATAAGGCCGTTGTATTGTCAACGCGTATCAAAATTGAGCAATTAGAACGTGTACTTGCAAAACATTTTAAGCCTAGAAAAACGGCCAATAATTCCAAACGGTTGATGTGGAAGGATAATTCATCAATTTTCCATCCCCCGCTTGCTCTTTTCCCATTGCAAAAACCGCCCCAACCGGTTTTTGAAGCGTCAGTGAATATTTCCAATTCAAATGTTTTGTCTGGTCTTAAAAGGTTTTTAGTTGACAATATGTTTTGTTTCCACCAATATAAATCAGGTAAAATAACGTCTGTTAACTTAATTTTTGCTTCAAAATCTTCATATCTTTTAAGCGCTAAGTACTTCTGGCGTTCGAGGGTTTTTGTATATAACCAACCGTACTTTACTGCTGGGCAAGCAGCAGTAAGCACCCCAATGAATTGTGATAGTTCTCTGATGGAACATTTGGGTAGTGTGGTAAATTTATTAACTAAATTCAGAATACCCTTACGTTTTTCTTTCGGTAGACTTAAAGACATATCTACTGTATTATAAATAAAACCAAGGAACCCACAGACCTGTCGGGGTTCGAGGTTACTTTTATTATAATTAATAACAAAACCAAGACATTGAAGCAAATCAAGGGTTTTGTTGACGTTGTCTCTGCATTCTATATACGTATTACCTATAGATAAGATATCGTCGAGATATATAACCGATATATAGCCCTCATTACGCAAATAATTCATGACTTCTTTCATTAGCTTTGTAAAAACCCTAGGCGCCACGGAAAGGCCGTAAGGCATAGCGTTAAATTCATAAAAAATGCCGTCAAATTCAAAACGTAAGTATTTACGATGTGCTTTAACTATAGGTACTAAAAGGTAGGCCTCTTTTAAGTCTATATTTGCCATGAAACCAGCTCTAGGTACTAGTCTAGCTGCGGTCCTATGGTCCTCCATTTTAAAATGGGTTGTATACACAAATTTATTCAGGGCTTTGAGGTTTAAAATAAATCGTTTCATCCCATTAGGTTTAGGGGCTAAAAATATACTAGAACAGAAATCATTTTTAGATCTATTGCATGGAGATATAGCTCTGAGGTCTAGTAATTTATTAATTGACTCTAACATTTCCCCACGATCAGAACCAGAGAGCAAGTTCGTCGGAGAAGAGACTTGTTTTACTTTCTTACAAAATGGTATACAATAACCGTCTGATACCCACTTAAGTATCTCAGAATTATTAGTAATGTGTAACCAACATTTGTAAAAATGTTGGATTCTTCCTGCATGTACCTTTACTGCTGGGCCGGCGCACGCGGCTGCTTGCTCTGGGTAGGTTGTTTCTGCTGGGCAGGGCCTGCTGATTGAGACCTCCGACCCGTTGAAGCACTCCTGCCTCTCTGCCCCCCTCTCCCTCCCCTGTTCGCCGGGAAGCGAGGGGGGCCCGTCCAGTTTCCCTGCTGACGGAAGCGGCTCGTCGATGGTTGATATTGCCGATAGTTTGTAGATGTGGACATAGACGTGGATGGTGTTTTAGGGTTCGGTGGAAGCTTTTTTAACTGCAAGCCTTGTTTTTCAATCACTTTTGTGGCTTTTATTTTTTCGGAAAGCTTATTTCCGAAAAGCAGGTCGTCACGGTCCACCTCTTGCATTATGTTTAAGAAGGCCTTATCCAATCCTGGTGTAATGAGCTTCCTTCTTTGTTCAGTTTCCGCTTGATGCAGATCGCATAATATGCGACAACTATCGCTTAGAAATTTTATGGCTTGAAGCTTGTCTTTGCCATCGTCTAAAAGCAATTCTAAGCCTTTATTAAGAGCGGCTATACCCTGACCTAATTGTTGTTGCACTGCCTCTATTCTCTTGTCCCGAGTACGGGTGCCCTCTGCTACAGCCGCCAAAATTTCGGGATTCAATTTTGGCGCTTGCAGTAATGAACAATTTTCAGGGATTAGGTACTCTTTAATAAGTTTTTCTTTGAGATCTTTGTTTAAACCCTTTTTTAATAACGGTAACCACAGGAGTGAAAGATTATCATGAATTTTTGGGCCGAATTTGGGAACCTCTACCGTGGCCTCCCCTAAGGCGGAGAGGACGTCTGGATCCAACTCTGGGGCGGCTAGTTCTGGGGCGGCCAGTTCTGGGGCCGGCATTGAGGCTGGTTCTTCGCCGCTCTCATCTTTCTCCAGATCATTAACAATGTCGTCCTGATTTACAGGTTCCAACGATTCTGGATTTGGCTCAAAATTCTCGTTGTCTAAAAACAGACAGTAAATTAATGAATATTACTGAGGGTAGATGGAGAAAAAATATACGGCAAAGAATATATAAGTATTCGGCCTAGATAAATTGTGTAATAACGTTGCCTTCGTGAGGATACACGATCCACCTCCTGGCATTATAAATTAAGGTAAAGACGCAATCATCCTTCGAATGATTACAATACTCCCACGTGTTAACACACGGTTAACCTCTAGGGGAAAGTATTACCTTCGTGATGACACACGGTCAACCTCCAGGCGTAACGATCGAGCAATTCAACTTTTGATATCACCGAGTAATAGTTAAGTAGGTACTAACCTGATTGGTCAGATTCTTCTGATGAGTACACGATCCTATTATATTTGCGCTGTTGCGACTCGAGTTTTTTAATCTTGTTACGAAATTGTCTAATCTTTTCTTCGTTTTTTCTTTTCGGCATGATGGGAACAGAATGGCGTTCAACTATTTATCTATTTCGTACACTTTGCTAGGCACGTGCGAACGTTGCCTCGCTCGGAAAAAGAATGAGGTAACAAATGACAGCTCGCCGGAGGTGGGAACGAACAATAGACAAAAAAAAAAAAAAAAAGAAGCAGTATCGATTAAAAATCGATTCTCTAAACGTGCGAATAGTGCCTGTAGGATAAAAGGACTACCTTGTTAATTGTATCTGAAGAATGAAGCGACGAAATATAATTAGGTATTGAGCTTTCATCGCCTTAAAATATAAAAGTTTAAGACTGGACTACATTATGAATGTCTTAGCAAGTCTTAGTGAGCATTCAGTGCTCAAATAATTAAAAAAAATCGAATACTTTTATCTATGCTGCGAAAGTTTGTGAGTTGGATCAATGTTTGTTACTCTTTCACGTAAAAACTACTGAACGGATTTGAATGAAGCTTGGCACATAAATAGATCATACCTTGGAATAACATATAGGCTACTTTTTATCCCGTAAAAACATAAGATACTCAGGAACGCGGGAGAAACCGTGGGGCGGAAACTAGTATTTACATATCTGTATTACGGATCAAGTACCTACATAATATACATAATAATGTATGTTCATTTTAATAACGTATATTCATACATAGTGACAGGTTAAATAATTTTAGAGAATGGATAGATAAACCGAGATTTTTTTTTAAAGGACTAAAGTTGGTAGCCTCTGATGTCTGCAACCTTACTGGACAAATCGGCGAGCGCAGAGGGCTCTCAGCCGGGTAATATTTAGGTAACAACGCCTGAGGGCGCACCCCCGAATGGGGTACGAAAAACCGAGATACATACAGCTTTACAGATCAAGTGACCTTAAAGATTAAATGATTTATATCAGATCGCGTCTATTGTTTCTAACGTCTATGGATCTGAAACAATACATACAAAGTTAATGACAACAAGGGGCGCTCGGTGGACTATTGCCATATCTAATCTCCAGCGAGCCTGGAGTGGAGCCAAAACACAGATTAGCGTCCCTGAAGAAACACCCTTTGCGGCGTCCCAACTTTAAATCCGGATCAACTTTAATAACAAGTTAATTTGGTTTGTGAAACGCAAAATTAATATTCACAACTATTTGTGGTTTGTTTGTGTAAATCTATTAATCGGAAATCATTTGTTGCTATGCTGATCATTTTATACGGTTTGGTGGAAACACAATATTGTTAAATATGGGATTACCAATATGCAAAAATATAATTTTGCATTCAAAATTATGTTTTGCAGGATATTGTAAAGCGTGTGTAGATATATAATAAATATTAATATTATGACACTGATTTTTGGTTGTGTACTAGTTTAATAAGCCAGTTAGAGTTCTGCCCCCCGTACATTCGATCCAAGTCCCCGGACACCGCGGTTTTACTCGCATTCGGACCTTCAGGGCCTAATGGTTTCCCGGGATGAAAAGCTCTCATTTGTTTTTCAGAGCGCTATGTGCCAAATTCAGCCATTTTAGTGTTATTGAGTAACAAAAATCCACGTAGGCATTTAAAACATAGCTTTTGGAATAGTTTGCTGATAGAGTTCATTTTGCAAGCAATTAATATTCAAAAACCTGAAAATTATAATATAAAATTGTTTTAAATACCAAAAATTAAATTAAATAAAAATAGTTTTGTATTAGGTGGATATTAATTATATAAATAATAATTAATTAAAATATTGTTGTTTATTCTGCTCACCATTTATCTTGAGTAAATAATTAAATAGAATTTTAGACGTAAATTTTGTAACAGTAGGTTCGAATGCAACAAGTTAAGCTCGCGTCGACTACGTAAGCCTTTGTTAACTCGCTACGATTATTTAATAAAATCCACTACACTTAGAAATCCTTCATAATTATCAAAATTTACAATAATGTATTTTGTGAATGTTTTCATCCAAGCAATGGTTTATAATGTTATGCGTAACATTTCTGCTAATAAGGTCAAATTTGAAAAAATCCTATCTTGTCAGAATTAGATTCTGTCAATTTATTTAATAGTATTCTTAATAAAATATAATAACAATTTGTAATCGATTAAGCATATATTTTTAAATATTAACACTTGGAATTTAATTTAATTTGTAAGAAATAAAAAGCTTTCTTATTTTTATTTATTTTATAATGACTTTATAAAATTAAAATAAAAAAGCGTTAATATAAGAATGATTTTATACATACCCAAATAATTACGTGAAGATTAATAGAAGTCAAACTTAAATTCTTGAAAAAAGTTGGTATGTGAAAAATCCGAGAAAAATAACACTTTAGGAAAAGAACACCGTTTTAAACTGTTCACTTGTCCACTTATTTATATGTGCATAGGTACGAGAGTCGCGTGGATGATACCCGGGAGCGCGCGCGGCGTCCTCTATGGGCGGAGGCGGCGGTTGCACTGGTCCTGCTTTCCCGCCCGCCCTGCCTTCCCCTATACCTGTTACAGGTACGGTCCCCATACATCCAGAACTAAGTAGCTATTGATGGACAAATCGAATTGATTTTCGCGCGGCTTTCGATTAGCGCGTGTGCGTTTTAGTACACGTTACATATGTATTTTTGTGTGCGATGCTCTACCCGGAATCTCTGCAGATTCATAAATTTCAAACTAACTATAAACATTAGGTAGGTAGGTAGTCTAGGTGAGTTAACAGAAATATCTCAGGATATTACAAATAATGACGTAAGATGATTTTTATCAATCATCGTCTGTGGGCTTTTGTAGAGTCTATTCGTGAAATTCTTTCATGTCTGGCGAATTATTTGATAAAGGAATCCAATTAGATTTGGACGTAACAGGAGGATAAATTGGAATCTCAACAAAAACAACTCCAATTCCAAACCAGACAAAGAGAGAAGGTATCTTTGTTCACGTATTTATTTCTATTTAAATCAGTAATGTGCTATTATCTTTTTGGTATTCCACTGACGGTAATTCGTCGTTAAAATATTAACGTAAAAACCCAAACTTAATTTTATTTTCTTATTAAATCCGTATTTTATAGTTAGTTTCAAAATTGATAATTCGATTTTCTTATATAAAACAAGTGCTGAAAAGAATGAATTAAAATTTGAACAACATAAACTACTGCGATATTTTTTAATGTGTATAAATAGCTTAAATTACAAAGCTTTCAACAACATCTTTACATAGAAAATAATATTCTTATCAACCTACGTAAAGTAAATTCATTCAATAATATTTCCACTATTTTCATGGAAAAATGTGAAATCACGTACGCTGAATGTAGAATCGCGTCCTCGGCGGGTGACATTACACATTCTGGCACACTCGTGAACGTCTCTCGGGGTGAAATCAGTGAGTTTTTCACCAAAGCATGCAAATTTACCGAACGAATATTCAATCGACAATTGTGTGAATCGTCGTATCTGCTAATAAATTGGTTTAAAATCGATTTTGACACAATTTTATTACAAGTGTACAGTAAAAGCTTGCGCGAATGGGGGTTAAGATTTTACGGTTTATTTATTTATAGGAACAGTTTAAACTTAATATTAATTATTATAAATTATTTACAATGATAACATAATTCACACAATATTCAGCCTAAATGTACACTGTATTAACATTTGTTTTTCTTTAATGAATGCTCTTGAGTTGAAGGCATTCAAAGGTTTCAGATTTTTTTTTCCTATTAATTTTTACTAACGAGTTACCCTAATTACTTTGTCTCTTATCAATTAAAATTATATCCGGCAATAAGTCATCAAAATCCCCAGAACCATTTGCAGAACCTAAAGTGATTACTTAGAGTTTGGTACAGAAAAATACGATGCTGAACATAGATCTAAAATTTCACCGCACTAATTACAGTTTGTGTGAATTTAACACATGCCTAATTATGATCAGTCACATGCTCACACTCACGAAAAATGTCGGCATCGTTGAGTTATCCCAGAAAAGTCACAACCTTAATGTTTTCCAGCTAGGCTATTTAAAACACTCGTCAAAAAAGAACTTTTGAATCCAACGAGTAATTCAAGAGGAGAATTGTAAAATTGGGCCCTATTAATAACTTTTTATATGGACTATGAAAATTCTCTCGTCGACTGATGACTGGGCTCGGAAGAGTTAGAGCCACATATTTTAATGTTGTCGTGGCTTGTGGAATCACACAGGCAATCTGGCTTTTTAATATCTCTCCGAGTGTCTAAATGTGTTTCATCCGCTGTGGCCAGATGCTACAGCCAGGTGAAATATTGTTCGCAATTTGGAACCTCTACTCCAACCTTTTTTTTCTTTTCACTTATCTTTGCTCCTACAGGGAGTAATTTGGCACATTTCAAAGTAAATGAGTTTATTTCGTCTCTGTTTAAAACATTACAAAATGACATTTCAGAATGAGATGTGTGTCAGATTTCACAAACAAAATTATATTGTCAGTAATAAAAAAATGCAGACAGGCTTGTTAAGGATAAGAGAGAGGGGTTAGTCAGTATTGAAAAGTAACAAAAAAAGTCTCAGTCTAGGGAGAAGTTTTAGATTATTGATAAAACGTCCTTACCATCGTCGCGCCGCGGCTTATAAGTTTTTCTTTTCCTTTTTTTCCTATTCTATATAATAAACATTTTGATAAATAGTTTTCTTATTTCGTAGGAGTTTGTTCTCAAGCTCATATTTGGGGGTTATTCGAAATAATATCAACACTGTTTTCTTATTACTAAACAGGTTTGTTTTTATCTGGGTCTTTTGGGAAGGGACCGAATGCTTCAACGAGGTACAAAGTATCCTATTTGTTTCTTTGGCTATGGTATTACGGGCTATTCTCATTAGAACTTGTTGCGTTGCACAAAAGGATATATACCTTTCATGATATCACTCATACTCAACTCATATAATACACATGTATTTGATGTGTGTTATAACTGTATGTGAAACATTTGGATAAATGAGGTGCGCCAAGGCACTGAGGAATAAAGGCTATATTCTTCTGTGGCCAAGGTTTGGCGTAAACTACACCATGTGATGTTACCTCATGTATCAAATTAGATAATTTGACCGAGGTTATTACGACCAATTTGACTAGCTTTTTATTGTTTTCATACCAGACTCGTAATGTTTATGATATCTGCTTATACAATATTGTGCATAGACGTAGGAAATCTATGCGTACATCTGTTAGTTTTATGTAAGATTTTTTATAGCTCGAGCGCCTCAGGTTGGTTTTACCACTTTCATCTAGCGCTAAGAATCGTGATTTTCGACGACGTGTACCTATTTGTGAATTTAGCTTTCAATTTTTCTTACAAAAAAAGTATTTTCAAAGTTTTTATTTTATTCGTATACGATCTGACGTAACACTGTAAAAATTCACACATTCTTAAGAGTTGTAATTTATTTATAACCTTTAGCCTGTCTCAGCCAAAAACCTCACTAGAGCGCCAATCTTTTTGCTTCCTTTTTTCGTACATGCAAAAGCTTTTAACAGCAAATACGTTTTTGCCATGGACCATTTTGTCAGCATAAGATACCAGTAACATGTCAGTTAATACTCTTAAAAAACTTATTCCGCTACGACTCTTTTACTTTTTGTCTTGGTACACTTGAACCATGATTTGCATTATTGTTATGTCCATAATCTTTGCCAAAAAACTTCTGTGCTTTGATTATTTCATACGCAAATAACTAACAACGAACGTTAAGGATTAAGGTCGGATTCTCTTTCCATAAAACAGTTTAATGTGGTTCATACAAACACAGATAGACAAATAGGGTAAACGTGTACGTTGAGCATAAAAACAAATGTTGCCTTTATCTGCTTTACAAGCTTTGTAAAATACTCTCTGGAGAATTAATAATAAATTGTATGCTTGTGGGCTGTTGGAATGAAGTCAGTTTGTTAATATAATTTTATTGTTGTTCTGATATTGTTTGACATTAAAAGTTCGGGTGATAAGAATAGGTACCTATAAAGTTGAAATTAAATATGAATAATAGAATCCAATAATATAATAAACTATGTACCTAAATGGTTCAGTTAATCAGGGAAATTAGTATTTTGCTTTGATTTTATTTATTTATTTACTAGCTTCCGCCCTGCAGTTTCATTTGCGTTTCCGAGGGATCTTATGTTCCCGAGGCATAATAAGTAGCCTATGTATTAATTCAGGATTTCAGCTATCTCCAATATATATAATTTTTTTTATTTTCACTTAATTTAATTTGCTTTTGTCATTGATAATAATTCCCATAAACCAAGTTACATAATATAATAATATTTATTTATTTGCCACACATAACCTAATAACAAAAAAAAACTATTTAACTATATATACATAAATGTATATAAGAAAAATCTGTATTACAAAATCTACAGGTGAAGATTATAATTATATTTTTGACGAAAAGTTAAAATGCAGGTTAAATTAACCAGGTAGATTAAAATATAACTAACGGCCAGGATTAACTGGTTCATGGCTTTTTATTTCAACTCTAAAAGCAAGGAGTATTAAGGCCATAGTCCACCACATGCCTCAAAGCGGATTTTCGTTTAAGTATATATCCTCACCATATTTTTTTAACAAAAAGGCTGCGCTAAAAACATTACAGGAACTCATGATGTTTTTAAATGGGTTTAAAAAATCTTTTTTTTTAATTCCTTGATATGAGGTCCATTGTAAGCACTCCCTAACGTGTTACGTATAAAATTTTAATGTGATGCAGCACGTGATGCAGGCGTGAAGCTATTAGCTCTGACAATGAACACGTTATTGTGACGTAAAACATACCCGACTCATTCAATATTTAAAAACATTCAGTGCTGTACTATAACAGTACCTATCACTGCGCACGTTGTTTTCGATGGTTCTATTGAAAAAATATATAATAAGTAGCCTTACGCCCCGCTGTTTCACAAGTGTTCCCGGTGTAAAAAGAAGCAGCATAAGGCTACTATATAAGGTTCATCAAAAGGCGTGAAGAGAGTTCTTCAATGTCTGCAACACATCGGCAAACCCCTTGGTCTTGCAAATTTCCACGGACGGTGAAGACCACATTCCAGCAGGTGATCGTTTATAATCGTTCCTTTTTATGTCAGAAGGGTGAAAAGCAGGAAGTCTATCTAAGTGGTTACCTTCGCCTATCATCATTATCAATACTAGAGCCATTGCCAAGGTTTTGCATTTTTTATTTTAATCAAAGTGTAAGGTTGTCTGTATCAATTCTTTACTAATTAAAAGAATTACCTACCTAATAACCTTGCAAATAAAGCTCAAATTAATTCAGGTAGGTTGAACGTAACACGGTTACTGTTACGTGTAACTGATCAATACCTTTTACTCCTGGATTATTCAGTGACACGAATACATTACACAGAGTGTGATGGTGCTGGCATGTAACTACACACCCACTTATGTGCACGAACGAGTTACGACCAATTATGTTAAATAGATGTGGTACGAGCGCACTTTACATATGCAACATCATCGAGGAAACTCTGTCAGTCTTCTGGGGCCTTGCCGTTGATGTTAAAAATATGACATTTTTATAAATTTTGTCCATGCCTTCTCTGCGCAAATCGATATACAAGATGATAATTCTAGATTCAGTTTTTCTTTACATTCATTATTGCTAGAGATTTGTAAAAATATATGTTCAACTAGAGAATATATGACGGGGAATATTAATTTTATAATTTGAATTTTCCTTTAGTAACGTCAGAAAAAATCGAGAATATGTTACAATTTTTGAAAACTAAGAATGAATTTTTCTTCTTTTTGTTTGTTCCATCCAAGTAACTTGCAAATATTAACATAATGTATGTCAGAGTGAGTGAGTGTCTGAGTTGTAATAGAAAGGGAATAGTTTTTTTTACTTAAAAAAGGGGGTTAGTTTTTTTTAAATGACATATTATAACCGTCTTTTTTTTACTAAAAGTGAGTCTCAACTGTCTCGCTTGTCCCTGTCTGTTTACTAAGGAACGGTCACATTTGACTAACTAAAATTTATCGAGAAGGGGAGTTTCCCCAAATACTCCAGATAAACCTATTTGTGCTCGATTATCTCAAGATATACAAATTAAAATCTTTATATTATTATTTTCCTTCTAGCAAAGTTAGATCTTCGTTATATAGCCAACGTTGTAAAAAAGTGGGTGGTGGGAAATCGAACAGGGGGTTCAGCTGTTGCATGCAGCCTACGTGCAAGTTTAAAACGATTTTAAATATAGATAATTGTTATCCGCGCAGATAGCGCTACTGACGTCGAACAGTGCAATTAAGTTTCCTGCCGTACTTGTGTGGCTTACTATCTGATATCGATACTTTGTGTCGAGGCAACTTTTCAAAGCTGCTTAAAGCTACAAGTTAATTAAATTATAATGACTAAGAATCTTGATAGTGCATAGGTATAGTGATGAAAGTATGCCAGCTTTTTTGTGTGTGAAAATGTACAGCAAAGCTTAGGTACTCGGTAGGCTCATAAATATTCTATATGGTTTAGAATTGAGTACCTAATATAGCATAATGGAGATAATTTTATCGATAAATATGAGGTATAGTCTCGTTCCGAAATTACTTCATTAATTTATTTGTTTGGTATTCCTTTAAGTGTTATTTTTTTCTGTTGGAAAGACGCAATTTAAGATTATGACCTGATAATTTACTTAAAATAAGTGATTATGTAGCTACCTACTGCCTATAGATATAAAACTCTTTGCATTTTGCATTCAACATTTTAGAGCTATACCTTCCTTTATTACAAATGGTCATTTTTCACACACAGTTAGGTACTTATTTGATCCTAAACTAAGCAGAGCTTGTACTATGGAAACCAGATAACTGATATACATAAGGAACCAATGTATGGATTTAAATCAATTCAAAAGTTTATTGAATAATAACATACAATAATCTATTGAAATTTACAAAATTCTTTTCAAGAAGTACTCAAAATTGATGTGTAAAAATACCGTAAAATATTCAAAATGCGGCCACTCCACCTGAATAAACCAGGCTCTAACGATCGGTTACTAATGCCAAAATAAACATTCAAGAATAGGGCCTCATGTGTTGTAGGCTTAGAGAAAATTATTAATGTACATAGTAGAATGGATAAGTGCCAATCATTGAGACTAAGTGTTAACACTATCAACTTAGCAAATAGTACGTTTAAACATTTACCAGGGATAAAAAAAATAGGGGAATGACTTTATCAGCGCCGTAAAATAGGTACATACATAAGCGTTATTCTCAAACTTAAAAAATGTTTTTTCAGTTTAGGTCCTAATAGGTACATAAGAACTTATTGGTTGACCGGTTCTCTTTTTTAACCCCCGACGAAAAAGAGGGGAACAGAAACACCGTACAAACTTATATAAAAATAAGTTTGTACGGTGTGTCTGTCTGTGGCATCATAGCTCCTGAACAGATGAACCAATTTTGATTCTGTTTTTTTTTTCGTTTGAAAGATGTTAATCTCACTTTTCTAGTGGGTTTCGGGGGTTTCTTTATTAATGAATAAGTATTAGTTTAATGAACTAGTGTAGGTACATTACTTTGCTGTAATTTTAGTATAATTTTAAATCAGTTAATATCCATAATTTATATTCGAGTATGTAAATTGCCTAAAAATCTCTAAATAACAAACTAAAATTTCTAAATACTACAACAAAATAAGATGATCGATTAGATCGAGAATCGATACTATTGCTATTGTAATGCCAATAAGTCACAGTAACGATCCATCTTTTGACCTCACTAAGTTATTTATTTCCCAACTATTTTCCAAACACAATCAGCAAGTAATTCCCAATCTAAAGTATAATATATATAGGTACTTGAAACCCAAACATGGAGTTTGTGAGCAAATACGCTCTACTTGGTATTCCGAAGAGTGTAATTGAATCTCCTTAGAATGTAATGAGAGTTCATTGAGGTAATGTGATACCTGTGTTGTGTACATAAAAGATGTACGATACGTTGAAATACGATATATTGAGTTAATAGTCTACAGCTTTGTCATTTGTTGAAGATATTTGAACTTACAAGTATATTTAAGAGAATCTGAACTTTATCATATCGGCTTGTAATTATATAATGCTTTATTAAATAGCCAAGCCGTACTCTTTAAACCAAGGTGTAGGGTTAGTAAAGTCAGGGCTTAAGGGCTTAGCTTTTCCTGGGATCTGATAACTTTTTTACAGCGAAAGTGTTAGGAGCTTTTTGGCCGTCAATTTTACATGAAATGTTTTTAGGATAATAATTTGTTCAAGCTAAGGGTAAATGTAGAGTTGAAGTCTATTTATTCAGTTTATGGAGCTCTATGAGAGCAATTTAGTTAGAGTAGATGTTTTTATAGATTTTTTCTGATATGTACGAAATAATTATTATAAAATATATTATAAATTATTACGTATTTCCCAGAAACACAATAACATCTACCTAGATTAATCTAGACTAATATAGTTTGTAAGTTTGGATGAAGAATGAAATATTCGGAGTTACTGATCAATTGACTGAAAAATTATTTCACTAATAGATAACTATACTAGTATTTCCCAGTTCAAAGGGCCACTAAAAAGTAACAGCCCATTCCAAAAATAATAGTAAATTTCAGTAATTATAAGTAACAAGCTTGAATCAATCGGCCTTTACAAGTTAAAGTTACCATAATTTTAGAGGTACCAATATTTCTTGCAAGTAACAATTAAAAAAAACTTAAATTATCCCTTTACCATACAAACTTTCTGTAACAAATACTTATACAAATGAAAATAACTAAAGTAATCAAACTAGGAAGGAAGCAAAACAAACCAAAATAAAGGATAGCGATCACAAATCAGCAGTTAATAAGATTGTAAGCAATAAAAAACACGAACATAATAGTCGAAATACAACTGACATCACAATCAGGAAAGTTTGAACACAACGCACATTGCTGACGACTATTCTGTCCCCAAATCACATCGTTCCCCTTCGGAGGCCAAAGTTTTGCACTCCCTCGCCAATCAGGTGAAGGTCAACTAATAATATTGTTACACTTGGATAGGACTTACTTGTAAATAACATTGAGTTGCACTGTGATCTTTTATATCTCTTTTTATTTGGACAAGTTATTTTTTATTTGTTAGTTACCTACCATTCATTAAATCCTTTAAATTGTATACATGTACCTACTAAAGTGTTGATTTCATAAAATTGACTTTTTTCTAAATATATTTTAAACACAAGAAAAAATATCCTTTTCTTACTAATATTATAAATGTGAAAGAGCGTTTGTTGGTTTATCTTTCACGAAGTAACGAAGCAATACATCGACTTATCGATCGTATTTTTTGCCATTGAGATAGGTTATAAGGTCGGAGAGGAGGATGGGCTACTATTTATCCCGTCCTACGAGTAAAACCACGGGGCTAAACTTAGCTATTAATAAATAACAGCATATCACAGGAGCCGGAAAGAGACAAAGTTACTAAAGGTAAACACTAAGCAACAACTATTTCAATATCAAACCTCGTACAGAATCCATTTATCTTAAACTACTCTGTGTGGTTTACCCCTAAAGCTGCAGAAGAGCTCTCGGCGTTCCAAGTTACAGTATTGTCTCAAACTTCAGGATGTTTCTAACGAATCTATTAATGATGCAACTTGCTCCTCCAACAATTCTGTGTAACAATAATGCCTCACAAACATATATGATGTAATATTGACTTTGTTTCATGCAAAATTACCTCTGAGATAACATCGACAAAGTGTTTTCAGATTTTAACTTCATGTATGGCTTTCAAATTTCATAATGAATAAGATTTATTGAAATTAAAAAAGCATGGGTAATAATAATATTCACAATTAAATTATTACTTAATATAGTGTTTATGCTAACCATTTATTTTCATACGGATTATCTCTTAATCACTAACGAGGTATGATAATTGAATTAAGCTCATTATGATGGTGTAACCGCCTATGCCGCATTAGTATCGTGCAGTACCGTACCGCCGTACTGCAAAGTAGTACACTTTCGCCTCGCGGTTTCACCCGCGATCCTCTATTCTACCAATTAGACAGAATAAGTAAAACCCAGAGCAATAAACTCACCTAGAACAATGTCAAGTCAGGAGATATCACCTACTAATTTTGCGTGTGATATTTTATTACATATTAAGGGTTTTTTTATTTTAGGAGATTTCGAGAGTTTAACTTTAGTGCAAAGGTGGGTATAGCAACCTTAGCCTTCAGAGAGATATAGACTCACTCTATGTGTTCTAGCGACTATATAATGGAAAGTGATCAAGAATTTTCTAACCTGGCGCCATTATCATTATTATTTTACCATCGCAACGCTTGAGCCGCGATCGTCCACAAAAAGATTCAGTCGAATGTTCCTACTGTGACTCAGCGCCACTATAAGAGATTCTTCAAAAAGGGCCTAAAAGAGCTCTTCAAGATTAGCAACATATCGGCTATCCCTCTGGTATTGCAGATTTTCATATGCGGCGGAGACTACTTAGATACCATCAGGTGAATCACCTATTGACATAAAAAGAAAGATTATTGTAGTCCGATTATTTTACTATATAGCCTTTACAAGGCCGTTGTAAGGAAGCTAATGTTGTGGTTCTCGTAAACAATGATCAATTTAGACCCTTTTAGCGGAGTCCATTACCTGGCCATTGATGGCCATTATATTTAATATTGAATAGGTATTATACTGAATCCTCGCGGGAACTTGAGTATCTTGATTTAGGTTTATTGGTAAAAAAAAAACATTTTCAAATTATTTATTTTTATTACTAAACTGTATTGTATATATAAGAATTTTATAGGTTTCATCATCATCCCAGAACATATTTTAAATACGCCCGTCATATCCCCAATTATTAAACGTAGCTTTTACAGAATCCCGCTATTTAAATGCAGCTATAACACTAGCTTTAACAAAATTTTCCAACGAATACCTACTATGGCAAATAGAAAATATAAATAAGTCTGTTTCCTATTCTATAAGCTAAGATTTGTATTCATCCCCTGTCTGCCAAATTAATTCGATGAATACCTTGAGACAACTCTCGTGTTATTATTGAAATTAATTAATTTTAGCCCTTCATATTTCATCATTTCTTACATTGAGATGTAAATCATTCGAGTCTTATGACGTCACGCAACATTACAAGATTTAGTTAAACTCATTGCTTGATTTAAATTTATTTTTGTAATCAGTAGGTAGTATTTTTGAAATCAGAATCAAAAAGTAGTAGAATCACTGAATATTTTAGTCAGTAATGTTATGCAGCATTTATTTGAAGCTACAATTAAACTGCACGCTATTGAAATGGGCTATAACGTCCAGTTTCATCAGTGTTGGCCCACACCACACCGCAAAGATAACAAAAATTACGACAGTATTGGCATTCGTAAAGTCTTTTCAGGAATCGTAAAACATTACAATGTGGCATAACAAAGTGTTTATTTACCAATTATTCTGTGTTTTCTTTTCGCAATCTTGACCTAATTTCTAAATGTTACATGTGGGATTAACTAACTTTCTTTCATATGAGTGTTAGAAAAATACTTTGAGGATATAATGTTACAGAAGTGAGTTGAAGTGGCAATAACTAACTCGCTTCCCTTGAGGAGTCGATCAGCAATGGAGGAGAAAAGTTCTTGAGCGCTGACTTGACCACACAGCGGAGAGAAGAAAAAACAGCTAGGTATAGTCAATCAAAAGTTACACACATGCCTAATTACGTAAATTTTGATGATGGCAACTTCTATTAAAACAAAGGATCAACATTGGAATTGCGAAAAAAATATTTTTCATTCATTTTGATAAAAGAAAGGATCAAAAAATGCAATCTAAATAATCCACTCGTGTAATGATTAACATAAGCTCGTTTGCCTACCATGTATAATGCCGGCACTTCACATGATGATGCGTACCTATTTGTGTTTGTGTATTTATCAAATATTTTACATGACGGTAGTTATATATTATGGCTATTTTTTTTCCAAATATACTGTCAAATAGCCAAGTGTAGTGCCGATATAAATAGACGCGTAGTTTATTATACTGCTGAAAACGACGATGTTATACCTATAATTATTTGTTCATATATTCAATATTAGCCGAAAGACGTCCACTGCTGGACAAGGATCTCCATGATGGCCGGTCCGGCAGTGGACGTCTTTCGGCTAATATGATGATGATATGCAATATTATGTAATTAATACCTGTATTGCCAAAACATTTTCATTATTCATTATTATAATGTAAACTCATGCATAGCAGTCTCATTAACTAAATTATGAACGAATGGTCATTTTAACATTAATAATATAGTTATTTAACTGTAAAACTTAAATTAATAATAATGAAATACAGTCTGAATAATTAAATGTAATTGATGAAAAAGCCACAGGTTCCAAAAATAATTTGCATACAGTTTGTGCAATATTATTTATATAATAAAGTACCTATGCCAGATGAATGATCAATCATTCTCTTTATTTTACATATAATTAAGTAAAACAGTAGATATCATTTATCATTATGGATAAAAATTAGACGATGTAGTTCAACTTTTTGTTATCTAAATGTATTTTCAATGGTAAGGTAAGCGGTATCCATAACAGTTAATAAAATATAAGTTTCCAACCTTAAACTGTGAGGAAAGGAAATAAATTAGTTAGCACATCAAGTAAGAAATGTTGAAGACCCCCCGGTAATCCGACAAACGTTTTCTAGGGCAGTGTCAGGCTAACGAATTTGTCGGATTGTAAGACCTCCTTTACTAAACTGGATTTTTTGCAAAGAATACCATGTAATCCGACAAATTACAGATTAAAATTATTTTTTATGCCATAATAGTTGTTTTCTGCGTTTCACACGAGTTCTGGGGATAAGAAGTAGCTTATGTATTTTTATATTAGCTGTTATTATATAGCCATATCATTGGCTATCTGCGTGCTAAATTTCGTCGTGTTCGGTTCAGCAGATTAGAAGACATGAATGACAAGGTAACAGATAGGCAGACAGACAAAGTTACTTTCGCATTTATATGGATATATTAAATAAATAAAATAAATAAATATCCTGGTATGTACATTCTTCACACACGGTTATCTGATCCTAAACTAAGCAGAGCTTGTACTATGGAAACCAGATAACTGATATAATACTTAAACTACACAAGACAAACAGACATGTTCATGCACACAAATATTTATCCTGGATGGAAATCGAATCCATGACCCCCGGCGTGATAGGTGGTGTCTTAACCAACCGTGCCAACGGCTTGTCAATATTATAAAGTATAAAGAAAAAAAAAGAAGAATCATAAAAAGCTTAAATTACTGAACACATTAAACTCAATACAATGGGACAGCGACGTTAAAAATTCCGTTTGCGACGAGATATACGTGTACCTTGTCATTCCATTATGTCGGATGTCGTGCACGACCGTACTTGTTTTATTCATGCTTATCACATTTTTCACCGAATTCTGTCTTATAATTATTGTACTGGCATTTAATAACACATGCTAAATAAATGGTATGTGGGCTACAGAATGCCATTTTCCCATTCTGTGAATTAATATCCCAGAATGTGGTTATTTATTGATAGGTATATAAACGAAGTTTAAATGGAGTGGGAAAAACAAAGAAAAAGACATCGCACGCTTCGTAGATCGGACTTGGTGCTCAGCGTTGCGTGTGTCTACGAGTTGCTACGAGGCTACGAAATCGTCGTAAAATGCAAACTCGTCGCTTGGAAAGTATTATGATAGTCTGTCAATATTGATATAGTACCTACCTATACCTGCGCGAGGTCATCAGAGGTCATTGGGGAGGGAGAGGTTGTTACAATAATGGAATAGGTACTCTTTTCATCTTTAAATAAATAATAAATAAATATCCTGGGCTATTTTTCACACACGGTTATCCGATCGCAAACTAAGCAGAGCTTGTATTATGGAAACCAGATACCTGATATACTTAATAAACAACTTTTAAACAACTGGAGAGGACAAACAGACATGTTCATGACCCATGACCAGTGGCGCGATAATGGCGTCTTAACCAACTGCGCCAACTGGACTGTCTTTGAAGAAATATTTTTTTTTTTTTTATCCCAAATAAAGAAAATAAAAATTATCGCTTCAGAAGGTTGCCAAATGTTGAAAAAACCACCTTTAGCTTCAAATATATTCGCCTTCATTTCGCAGTTTTGTTTTATAAATGAACTTAAGCATACTCGTATATAAGGTAAGGTCCTTTCCACTTGTTTGCGTCAATTTGAAACACTTCGAACCCTCGTCACTGGTTCCGAACCATACAATAAAGTAGGTATACAATACTAGGACATGTCTGAAGACAATCTATAGAGAATCGCTTTATTTCCATGAGTTTCACGTTATGTATAGTATCGTTTAGGTGAACCATTGATATTTTTTTTAAATGAACCGTATTTAATTTTATTAAAAACTACTTAAATCGTTGTCAAAAGGCATCGTTCCTAAAATAATATTGATATCTATACTGATATTATAAAGCTGAAAAGTTTGTTTGGTTGAACGCACTAATCTCCGAAGATACTGGTCCTATTCGAAAAATTCTCTCACTAATAGGAAGCTAAATTATTCCCGAAGGTTATAGACTACTTTTATCCCAAGAACGCGTGTGAAGCCACGGTGAATAAATAGTTTTATGATGGAGCTTTTTTTTGTCTTATTTGCTTAGGCTACCAGCTCCATGATTTCGATGTGGCAAGCACCTATTCCAAGACCTATAGCTTTTATTAAATTTCATGAAATTTTTTTTAGACGTAGGTAATTACTTATATCTTACATTACCCTTATATTGTTAGTAAGATAAAAGAAAAGATTTTTTTAAAGTAAGTAAATAACTAGTTTTCGTCAGTTATAAAGTCGCGGCTTTACTGGTTTTTTCTGAGAGAATTAATAAGAAATATTTTATCTTTATATATTAGATATTATCTAGGTATCTATAGGTATTTTCATTTCACCTAAATCCACCATTAGGCGTGATTAAGTTATTAAAAATCCACACAAACTTAAAAAAGATATGTATAATTATAGTTCACGTCAATACTGTCCTAACTAACGCCGAGTTTTCAATCGTTACGGTGGCCTTATTCTATTATTTCCAAATAAAAAAAAAATTATCTCTCTATATATCTTTCTAAAAAAAATAAGGATGGCATAAAATTTGTCATGGGACTCGAATCACATGTGATTCGAATGATGACGGTGAAAACTTGATTCGAATCACTAGATAAAATACATAATAGTCCTGTCAAATTAGCTCGATTGCTTGTTTCAACGTGAATTTAATCGCTACCAAAGAGAATATAATCCTACGTTTAATCGCCACCTTTATTGGTCACGACACTCACGACTTTAACCGTAAATTACGATGGCATGGACTAATTAGACAGTGCTAAAAAAGGTAAACAACAGAATCGGCACCAGTATTAAAAAAAAACTATAGGTAGGTACTATACACACACCTACAATATTTTGTTATTTTGACCCATCCTGGTCAAAATATCGGCACAAAGTTTTAGTAAATACTTACAACACGAGGTACCTATTCCAAAAAAAAGTTCATTTTCCGACATAATACGAAATCACATAAACGGGACAGTTTCGCGATTATCACCGATTAATATGGCCATTAAAAAGATAACCAAGGGGTTAATTGCCACGAGCGTCTACGTAAATCAAGATTTCATAGATAAAATGAAATAGTATTTAAAAGAGAAGGTAATTTATGGGCCAGGATATAGTCACTTTTTTGTTTAACGCGAGTATACCTACTTATATCAAATAGTCTTATAATATATAAATTTACTACACTCACTCAGGTTTTCGTTTAAAATTAGGACGTATATTAACTACCTACCTACCTACTAAGTATTAAGTTTACTATTTTACATTGATGGTCCTGACGGTTTCCTAGAAAAACAAATATATATAACTTTCGGCAATTATAAACATCAGAAACTCAATAGAATAACTTTATTGAGTAAAGGCAATATTTTTGTGATCGTGAGTTATCTTTGATAAAGAATCTACTATAATCGAACTTGTTGTGTTTTCGTGTTTGGCAGCTTTCACATTAATTGAATGTAAACAATAGCTTTTGATATCGTCAAATCCCTCAGCGACTCGGTTTCGCTGATAGCTTGACCTATTAACGGTTGAACGTTTTATGTAATCCAACAAGCTTGTTGTGTTTTTGATTAAAATATATTAAGTTAGAAAGTCCACAATTTGAGTTTTTAACGAATATTTCGTAGGTACGTGTTATTTGAAAATTTAAATTTTTATTTTTTATTTAGGGCCATTTTTTCAATTGTCAGATAATTGTTATCTGGGTGTTAATTTGAAATTGGAACATAATATAGGTTTAGCGATTGAAAAATCGAACCTTTAAATAATGGTAGTCAATATTGTGACGTCATTAGGCTGAATCATTGGTTCACCTACTCGCACACGTACAAAAGCCTTTACTCGCATTCAGAAACATAGTGAAGGGCCGAGATAGTTATTTTAGTACTCGAGTAATCTAATAGATACTCATACTTACGTTGAAGAGTATTTTTTTGAAATTTCTATGGAAATATTTTAGTGTTGTTTTCCACTCTCTTTTTCATGACCTGTTAAGGTATACTACATAATCTTTTGGCTTACTATATTCTCCCAAAATCATCATAAATGCGTCCCAAATTAAAGTTCGCGACTGTACCTACCTAAACTTTATCATGCGTTCAATCCAATCCTTATCGGACTCGATAAGGAGAGATTTCCCAAAATGGGCACGTAGTAGGTAAGTATTCCCATAAATTCAAACAGAGGCAATAAATCTTTATTAACTTTTTATACAATTGCCCAAATCGAACCCACTTTGTGACCCCATACCACAATCAATTATAGTCTCAAATCGATTGAAAGAATTTAGGACCACATAACGTAATTTTCCATATCAAAGTAGAATTTAGTTACAAATTAAAACGTTAGCGGTGCATTCCTCTCAAAGCGTAAAATATTTCAATAAACGGACGATGAATTGAATGATAAAAAAATTATAAAGTTTGCGGCTGACTCGCGTAAAATATGATTGAAGTTCTACAGGATTTTTCAAGTGTAAGTAAGTAGCAATATTATCAAATAAAAAAAACCTAATTTCAATTGCAAAGTACAATAATTTTATTTATATGTCACCTACACTTTGAAAGAAAAGTTCGTTTCTAAGAGAAATAAAAATGTAAAAAACCGACTATACTGAAAATAAAATCATGTTACAAAAGGTAATTTTTACTATAAATATTTTTATTTTGGCATATTTTTTTAGTTTTTAAATTGACAATAAATAATAAAGCCAGTATCGGCGGGCGGGGAGCTTTTTCTGCCAACGCGTTAGTTTGGACATCCAAAGAGGAAACGCTGCCAGCCTTCTGGGAACCTTGCCGTTGATACATAATTAGAATCCTACTTCCGATCAATTTAAAATAGAAAGTCATGTAAATAAAAATAATGATAGGTATATAAATAAAAAGTCATATATATCATTTATATCACTTTTTATTTCATCGTTAGAAATTGTGAATAATAACCACTCAGTCCATTTGAGGGCAAGATAAATCACATTTTGTACCTTTAGAACTACTACGTGGATAAAGTAGGTGATCAGGTACCGAGTGCAGGTTAGACGAGCTAAATTACTTTTCTTGATACTTTATGGCTCTCTTGGGAAATAGGGCGTAAGGTTTTGTTGAAGACTGATAAATAATCGAGGTTGATGTATTGAAAGAGGCTTTTTGACTTTTGGAACATTAAAGCCCGTATTATAGAACCAAGAATAAAAAATTAAGTCTCAAAAATATTTTTTTAATCAAAAATTAATCTTAAGTCATGGGTGTTAATCTCAATTTTATTAATTACTAGTACGATTTGAATGACGTTCGGTAATCTAATCTATCTGATACCTATAAACGAGCAATTTTTGTTTTTATTAATTCTTGTTGTTGCAATATTGAATCTCGGAAATGTCTAAAACGATTTTCATGAAATTTAGTATGCAGGGGGTTTCGAGGGCGATAAATCGATCTAGCTAGGTTTCATTTTTAGAAAACACGATTTACCAAAAAAAAAAAACCGAGTAAAGCTTGTTCATCCAGGTACTGACATTATTATGTAAAGTAAATTTGATATTTGATGCGTTTTACCAAAATCCATTTTAATTATTATACCTAAGTATGTAATTGTGGTTATGTTTGCTCTCACAATGAATACTTAGTGAAAACGTACTTAATGTTAATTTACAACCAAAATACCGTTTGAAAATCAGATAGTTCAGTAACATGTTCTACTTTGTGATACAAGTCGTTAACGAAGCCTTTGTACCTTTGGGTTTATGAACAATTCATATCTACGGAGTAGGTTTCGTCTATTCTGTCAAACGCGTTGATACTCTTTGTACCTTGTTTGGCCTTTGATGACAAGCGCATTTCCAATTTTCAACTGCATTTGCCTTTGACGGAAAAATATAAAGCACTTTAGGAATGCCTTAAATTGTAGTGGAATAAAATATTAAGATGCTCTGCAGAGAAAATGGTGCCTATGTTGCAATACGGTACTTTGCTTTAATCATTCAACAGGCGCTTGTTGCCTGTATGTATAGTTTTTTTTATTCAACAAAGTAAGCAAACAAAGATACGGCCCGTACGCGTGATGGTAAGCGATTGGTATAGTACGAAATAATAAGCACGCATACCTAAGTAATATGAATTACAAAAATATATCGGTAAGTATATCGCCTTCAGCGAAAGGCAAGCGATACAAACACTATGTTTAGGGTTCGGTGGTATCAGGATTCTATTCAGTGGACGTAGTGCAGACAGTGAAACAACGTTAGACCATCGCTTCGGAATAGTCCCGTATGAGGAGACGAAGTGATGCAAGAAACGCCTCATGGGCACAATGGATTTATTGTGGCATTTTGACAATTAAATAATCACTTCAGTCACACGTAGAGACAGACTTAAAATTATGATAAGCTACAGAATCAGTTGAAGCAACGGTTGCACTGACGAACATACAGTTCAAGAGTGAAGTGCCCGATCCAAATGTACCTAATAAACGTACCCACACTATGGTTATTTATAGTGTCATCAATGTCGTAAACGTCACAGTGATTCCCCCAGAGCCAACCAAATCGGACTAACCAACAACCCGATTTTTTTAAAACAATCAAAAAGTTAACAAAATATTTTCTCTGTTTAAAAAAAATAATGGTTTAGGTAGGTACTATTTAGAAGAATAAATCAGCTTTTAACAGTATCTAATCTCAAAACATTTAACTACTTACATCAAATTGGTCTCCAATGGAAGCGTGGAAACTTTATAATACTTGTAAACAGAAATAATAAAATTCAACGGAACGGTAAATCATTCGAAAGTTTTAATTGAAATGAAATACTTAGTTCATGCTATTATGAAGCAGACCATGATACCAGCTGCAAAGAACCGATATACTTAATTTTATTTGGTAATTAACTGTATCAATAAGGCAAATTTAATTGAGCAATATTATATCGATGGATAATATTAATATTACTAGTACGTAGTATATTATTGAAGACAAGGTATATACAGAACCTAAATCTAATTATTTACAAGAAATATTCTAAATAAATAAAAAATAATAATAATACTTACTAAATACTACATAAATTTTTTATGAATAAAAAATTTCGTTGAAGTTGCTGCCCACTGGTAGAGTCCCCAGAAGGCTGTATATTATTTATTCTATGATATTACCTACTAATTACATATTAAGCGGTTTGAATGAAGTCTCGTATAACATGGTGATTTCGGGTGGGTAATTGGGTATATTAAACTGAATACTGTGGATAGTGTAGGTAATTATTAATAATCCTATAATACAACTACTACATAATACTAACATTACAATGTTATAACAACTTAGGCGCGTAAGATCAAACCAGATTTAAAAATAGATTAGATAATTTATGGAATCAAAAATAAAACGTAATCGACTATTTAAACTATCATTCATCGATCATGGCTACCGTAATTGATCTCATGAAATAATCAGAGACAGATTAGAAGACCAATTCATCTTACGGGCCTTAAAAGTTTAGTAGGTACCTACTCTCACTCTGGAACGCAGTGATGGGGCGATATAGCTCTTTTAGTATCTATTAATCTAATAGGTAGGTACTTACTCAATTAGACTACAATTAAACATTTTAAAAAATAAATAAAAATAAAAACTTAATACTATGATTGTACAATGGGCGGTCTTATCGCTAAGAAGCGATCTCTTCCAGATAACCTTTGGATGGATATATATTTATATACGTTATAGACGGTCGTGTATTTTTAATAAATATAATATATTATAAACCTTAAATTATAATTAATTAGGTATGAATGGCAATGTATGTAACTAATTTCTCGAACGATTAGATGAGAACCTGTGAAGAACCGACTAAAATGGTAAAAAAATTAATTTAAAGTTGTACTAACAATAACAATTTAAAATAGCAAAATAAATAGAGAGCTATATATAAGTAGGTAGGTATGTCTCGAATATGAAATCAAGTTTAAACAGCTGTCGTATGTAGGTGTGTAGTTATTATGAATAATCAATATATTGCCCGACAGATAGTAGGTAAGTAATGTATATTTCTTTAGTAACGTTGATGAGTAATATCCACACGTTTAGTAATTGCTTTATTTCAGTCTACAATAAGTACCTACCCACCCAAAATCACCAGTAAGTATATGAAAGTATCATATTCTATGACGTACTAAATATATTGTGTTGGATGATGTATCTATTAAGGAGAGATCGACCTAACAAATCAATCATAAATATTATTTTAATAAAATAATTCAAATTGAGCACAATATTTTTATTTATCATTATTCCATTCACATTTTTCTCACATATAATAAAATAATAATGTTGTTACAGCCTTAAAGACCTTTTTTATTTAATCATCTTATTCTAAAAGTCAAGAAAGGTTTTAAAAATATAAATAAATCGACTATCATTAACATTATAAAAAATGCAACTGGGTGAATTGCATGATAAAAAATATAAAAATCCACTGGCATCAGCGAGCCTCGTTAACTACGTCTCGAGCTGATGCGACGTAACTGCGCTTGTTGAGCATTGACTAGACGTAGAAATGTTCTTATTCCTTGAACAAAATATACCTGCATAGAAGGGACTTCAAAGATTATTTCTATAACTACAGAACTTGGCTAGGTTCATATATCCCACCTGCCTTATGCCTCTTCTTAATTATTTATTTACTAAAAATTATTAAAAAATCTGTCACCATAATTACGAACGTTATTCAATTAAATAGTCCAGTTTATTGGAAATATAGTTGTAGGTATACATCGGTATGTAAAATTTAGAAAGAAAAAAGATGTTTGTAATTGTAATCTTCAGAATAACCTTCAATTTGCGTCTCTTGTATCATTTTGCATATTTAAATTATGTATAAGTTCTTGTTTTTTACAGTCTAGTTGGTCTTAATGAAGCGTACATAATTCACATTTCTGCATAGAGCGTGTACGTCAAACGTACGGAATTAATTATCACTAACTTAGGTAAAGTACCATCAACAAAGTTGAAGCATGATCAGTTTTGAGACCTTTTCGCTTGCAGCCAGTAATCATAGTTCGCCCTGTCCATTGTTGACAATAAAACAGCCTCTTGTAAAATCTTTTGTCTAGACAATTTACTGACAATGACAATCTACTATTTTATGACAAGCGCATTGTCTGGTTATATTGTGTGAGACACAGGTAGCGGCTGTTCACTGCACACAAAATACACCCTTAAGGTGATCATGCTTCAACTTTGTCGATAGTACCTACATACTCATAGATAATGTGCTTGCATTTAAATGTTCTACTACCAAAGTCTATTTTAATCAATTAGATATACCTACTAGTTGTGTGAAAACCAAACACAATTCAAATGTCCGTCTTGCATCATTGTTAGAAATGAATTTACGAAAGCAAGGAGTTACTAAGGCGTTTCGTCCATATAACTAAGTTACTCAAGATAAGGCGCTCGCGGGGTGGTTGGTAGAGAGGAGCGAGGGATTTATGCTTTGCGATTATTTTATTAATAAGTTAATGATAATAAAAATGACATTGAAATCATTAATTTAAGCAACGATATGCAAGTGGTTTGTAAAAAATATATGTTAAACTATAGAATATGTGACGAGAAATAGATTTTTTTTTCATTTTTAACGTCAGAAAAATCTGCCCGTTTTAAAACTAAGAATGAATTTTTCTCTTATTTGGGCTATCCAAAAAACTTGAAAATATTAACACACAATTTCTGAAATTCAATAGAAAGAGAATCATCATAGGTTAATAGTACCTAAAAGTCTCAGAGAGCCGCCGCTCACTGCGTGTGAGTATTATCACAGCGTAGTTAATCTGGTTCTAGGGAGAGACTTTTTTTCGAAACTCAGAAGACCTTTTAAACGTAAAACTAAAGGCTGAACAAGCCAAATTGGATGAAAAAATAAAATTAAACCTTCCTAGGATCAGCCCAAATATTTCAAATACGTGATGTATTTGAAATATTTGGGCTGATCCTTAAATGTCAAGTTTAAGCGCCGTGCTAAATCTTCACTGCTGATCTTGAATACAGTCTCCCAGCCGATTCGTTCGCCTATCTTCTGAGAAGCAGGAGCCATTGCCCATGCACCACACATAGGTACTTTGTGTTCCTTACACATTATTTGTCTGCAAGGAAAGAATTAAAATAAATTAAATATAAATCTATATTATATATAAAAAATAATCCCTATTTCCCTTGGTCACGGCATCACGGGTGAACGACTGGACCGATTTCGATAATTCTTTTTTTGTTGTGTTTGTTATTGTCAGGAGAAGGTACTTATGAAAAAAAAGCGGCGGGTGTAGGTGTAGGGTAGATAGGTGTAGGCAGATGAAGACAGGTGTAGGTAGGTAGGTATGTAGGTCCCAGTTTTTTTTATTATCAGAGCAGGACAATATCTGCCGGGCCAGCTAGTAATAGAATAAATAATAATAAACAGTTTGGTTTTTATGTAAATATCTACAAAATGTTTTTCAGTAGTGATATATTTACCATCGTCTGTAGGTATATATATATTTATCAAATTTAAAGTCTCTCACTTATCACTGGCTGGCACACGCTGGTCTTAAAGACATTATATTTGGAGAGTATTCTTAGAGAAAGGTTTATAGGCATATCCTACTAATATTATAAACTACCTGTCCCCGCGGTTTCACCCGCGTTCCCGAGATAAAAAGTAGCCTATGTCCTTCTCCATATAATAGACTATCTGCGTGTCAAATTTCAGTTGAAGTTTGTGAAATCGCTTCAAATTCCTTTTTTTATTATAATTTGGTATCTAAAAACTTGGCACATAGATAGGTTTAGAAAGATAATTTTTAACCTAATATCTGGGGAACATGATAAAGGAAAAAACCACGAGGCGGAAGCTAGTTTCTAGCTCTTAAAGGTTTTCCTACCTTGATAACGCTAATTGGTGACAGATACCAAAACCTCTATATTTAGAGTGTACCCCAATCCCCAAAGTGTCATCATAAAACCGTTCTATACCATATTTTTTCATAATTTCAGTTACTGGACAAATATCGTCCATCAACATGAAATATTCGTAAAGCTTGGCAACCTCTTTTGTTTTTGCCTGAAAACAAATAAACAGATTGTATATATCAAACACATAAGCCCTTGTTTGCATCCTTATGATTATACCTACATCTTGCGTAAAATAAAAAAATAAAAATAATTTACTCAGTTTGTGAAAAAACATTTTTTTACAAATCTAAAATCTTAAAGATTGTTTAAAATATTTAGGGTGTTTGCCATATGAATAATAAAGTACTTATAGCTTTGAATTTATATGCCTATACATATAACTCAATATTTGGCGGAGCGAAATCAAGATTGCTGTAATGGAAATTTATTTATTTTCTTTGGTAGGTAAACATACGTAATTAAATTAGGTATAAAGTTTTATACCAGATATTTCTATTTCCCTATTATATTAATTAATAATGTTTTTACAAGCATATTTAATATAAAAATAATATACCTACCATTTTATGGTATTTTTCTAGGTCGGGCATATTTTCGAGTGTAACTATCTTCATTGCGGAAATTCCGACTATTTTTGAGTTGCCATTATCTTCAACAGTGCGGCAAATTGTTACACCTTTTAGATTCTCGTGTAGGAATTCATTGAGAATAGTTAAATATTCCTTTATTGCTTTCGGATTTTCTAAAATTCCTATAAAAAAAGTGAATAACTGTCTAATCACGGAAACGGCTAATCTGATTATGATATAGAACATTAATTACACAATGTCTAAGAAAATACTGAACCTTTTGAACTGAACTGAAAGACCCGTGAAAATCAGAAAAGCCGTTTCAGAGATTTAGCCCATTATTTACAGTCTAGCTGTCCCCCGCTTTTTCACCAACGTTCCCGGGCTATATACAACCTTCGGAGATAATGTAGATTCCTATTAGTGAAAGGATTTTTCGAATCTGACTGGTAGATCCAGAGATTAACGCATTCAAACAAATAAACAAAAATTCTTCAACTTTATAATACCTTATAGTAGTCGCAGGGATGAGGATACCAGGGATTTCTCGAAATTCCTAGGGATTACAGGAAATGATGGTAGGTAGACGTCGAATATTCTATTTTCTCACTAAAAGCGTTTAGTACACAAGTACACTTCTAATTTAAACATCGTTGACGTTTTTCAACGGAATGTTTTCTTTACAGACCAAATTGTGAAATCCTGCTGAACAAGTAATGCATGGCTCGAATCTTATTCTCAATATTTTTGTCATTTCACTAGATTTAGTTTAGTGATATCATATAATATCACTGACTTTATATTAGTATCATGTCATATAATTAAACATTTTTAGTGAGAAGACGTAATAAACAGGAATATTCGAAATTCGACGGCTTTTTATTATGATCTATAATTTTACTTCATTATCCCCCTTATTACTTAAGTGAGAAAGTTTCAAGCAAGTTTAGTAAAAATCCGGCTTTAAAAATTTGTCACTTTCTTACGTCATTCGCCAGAAAGAACCGGGATTGTACGAGACTTGTTTTAAACCTTTTCACGTAATAAGAAAAGTAATGAGTCCTGCTAATTCGGAGTTTCGATGCCATAGACAATTATATATTGCTATTTCATATCCTATTCTATCCTACTAAGTAATATTATAAATGCGAAAGTTTGTCAGGATGTATGTGTGGATGTTTGTTACTCATTCACATAAAAACTACTGAAAGGATTTGGATGAAACTTGGCACATAGGTAGATCATACCCGGGAAAATATAAGATCCCTCGGGAACGCTTGTGAAACCGCGGAGCGGAAGCATAGAAAAAAACAAAATAGTCTATTTTTAAAACGATGAAAATTTTACTCAATAGTAAATAATTTTAGAATTTCATGACCATATTGTATTTTACTAAACCATATTTGGCGCAACTAATTTGATAAGTGTAACTGATCAGTTAAAAACGTCTAGTAGCTTTACGGCAGTAAATAATTCCTTTAGGTATTTAAGCTAACATACGTAATGTGTGCAAACTCGACATATTATTATTAGTCTTAAAATTTAAAATTTCCTAACTGATCACTGAATGACAGCGTACCCACAGCCAGAAATTTATTGATTTTATTTTTTTACCTTGTACAAGGTCAGTTGACCATAATCTCTCCGTGATCTGTGATGATGTGGCCAATGGTGGTAAGCACATAAAGCCTAGAAGGGAACTGGCTCTCAACACACTGGAAAGTGCTTGGCGACAGATATTCAACTTGAGAGTGGTAACCAGTTGGGCGGGTAATACAAAGTACCCAACTCACACAGAGTTTTAAAAAAGGATTTTCAAAAATCCACACCTAATAGAGTAAAATAGGTGTTCGCAGGAAACCGGGAAGGGAATGCTAGTTAAACGTAAAAATGGTCAGGAATAAGTGTGAGAAACTCAGTATACAATGAATGGATCTTGGTTACAAATTGGTTTCAAACTACCTAGGTTCAAACAAGTAATTGCACTGTGCTGTGTTCTTAGGCGTATGAAGTGAGTTATTTGAGTCTAATTATTTTAAATTATAAATAATTCACCAACCTGCAGCTTGATGAAAGGTTTCATACTTCATGTAATGATTAACTTTAAAGTCCAAATATTCATTGATACGATTTCTCGGTAGATCTTGGATCAGAAATTTTAAAGTGGTATCTGCCTTTTTGACGGAAAATTTTGTCCACACTCTACAAATATTGTTACCTATACCAAACATTATTGTTACAATCAAGCTGTACTTACCGATCATGACCGTTTTATAGCGAGGATGTTTGAACAGCTATAATAAACATAAAGTAAATATGAATAAAGATACATAAATTAACTTACTACATATATATCTAAGGTCGCCATAACATATTTACATTTATGTAAATGTTCCTAGATCTATGATTCATACAAATATGACAGTTTATTCTATACTTTTTACTCATTACTGTCGGAAACAATAAGAAAGCGAGGATGTTGCTGTGAAACGGTGCGACTCTATCCACTACACGAGCGGTGCGAGGAATACACACATTTACCTCTACCAAGCACAATCTATTGACTGACTGGTAGCCGTATATTCTTGCACATTTTTACTCATTTTCATTGGCACATCGCTTGCACTTGTTTTGTACATCTAAAAACCGCGCTTACCAAAGGGCTTACTACGAAAAGCGATACACGATAGTCCGGTTATCTAAATTCGGTCCGGTAAAGTGTGCAGTTCTTTTGGTAAATAGTTTGACAACGATGATCGGACTATCGTGTATCGTTTTTCGTAGTAGGCCCTTTGAGCTGTGCGGAGTGAGGCTAGGTAAATAAAGTGATTCTATTGGTGTTTAAAAAACACTTTTTTTGCAACGCAGCTAAGCACTGGTGTAATATTGAAATTACGAAATTAAGAATTTTATCTCTATGACATTAGGACATTTAAAGAAATGAGTCATGACTTATTGTTTATTGGTAAGTATATTTTTATGTGCTCATGAGTGAGGATACCCGATACACACTTATTTAAGAATATTTCTTTATTAAAAAGTCTCCATTGCCCGCTCTGGTACAATAAATAAAACTCTATGTAAAAATAATTTATTGAATAACGCGTCACTGTGCGAATGGAATTTGTAAATGCAAATGCAAAATTAATTATGTCGAATACAACTTTTGCATTTGTAATATTAGTATGGATATTGATTATAGTCAACGCCTGAGGTAGGGGACCGGCAGGAGATGTGAGGGCGCGATTGAAAAGACAGTCATAGAAGTTTGTCTACCTTTGCCTACCTTCTCAGTCCTGCCACGGCGGTGACTATCTATAGAAAGGATTCCAAGAATAATACAAGTAATATTCGAGTTACATTAAAGATTCGTTTATTCGAGCAACCATATATTCAACATGTTTAGGCGAATTCTTTAAGGTCATTCCTAATCGCTGCTCTAACTCCTTGCTGGTTATTTTAAATGTTGTCTTCCAACCATCTCGTTTACAGGCCTTTATAGAAGCTTCCGAGAAAAACCAAGCACCAAGTAATGGTACATTTTGTTCCTTACATATTTCTCGCCTGAAAAAAAAAATTGCCAAATTTATTAATATTGTAATCCGATATGGTTTGGTTTCCAGATTGGTTCCAAAAATCTTATAATATAAAAGTTTTTTCTGGTAAGTACTATGTTTACGAAAAAGGAACCCTTGTGACTATCAAGACTCTGTTTCTCAGGAACGCGTAAATATGTCAAGTTGAAATTAATATCTGAGGTATCTAAGGAAAGCTAGTAATATTGATATTGAGTATACTTTATGCTTTATTTTGTACCTCGATGCCGCTATTCGCTGACAAATTCCAAGACCCCTATAATCAGTATGAACTCCAACGCCTAAAGTGTCGTCATAAAATCGTTCTATTCCATTTTTTTTCATTTGTTCAGATATGGGATAAATGTCGTTCATTATTCTAATTGTACTGTAAAGTTTTTCAACCTCCTTCGTTGTAATCTGAAAATAAATATTGTTTTACTTATTTGCAAGCATAGCATGCGAGAATGTAAACGAGATGTGACTACTGATTACTCAAAACAAAGCATTTGTACAATAAAATTGCAGGAAATTTCAGTCACGTGACCGTCATCTCGAGAGCCCGATGTATAACTGCATGTCATAATACTTAAATCGTTTACAGCTTTGCGTATTGGGCCTACAGTACCCCTATTATTTTTCCAATTTTAGTATAATAACATACCTACCTCTCCATTCTTCTCAAAGGCACATATTTTGTCGTTGAGTGTTTTAAGTTTCATGGCGGATATTGCAATTATTTCTGGCTTATCGTTCTCTTCGTCTTTGCAACAGATAAACACACCTTGTCTATGAACTGTTAAATATTCAATAAGATGTTTCGAATATTCTTCTACGGCTGCTTGATTTTTTAATAAACCTTAAATATTAATGTGAACAAAATTTAATTTGGACATTGTTGTAAATCTCATTCATAAACATCACAAATAAGTTTACAAACCTGAAGCTTCATGTAGTATATCATACTTCACATAATGATTGAGTTTGAAATCCAAATAATCTTTGATACGATCTTCTGGTAGGTCACGGATCAATAATTTTATTTTAGTATCTCCTTTATTGACTGTAAATTTTGACCACACCTTACTAATGTTTAAACTTGTTCGTAACATTTTTGATTACACTTAATAGTTATAAATAATATCTTAGATGCTTTTATCGAGGACCGCACCGGATCTTCGACAGATAACAACTGAATTATGATGTGAAATATCTGTGATATATGATGATGAAAGGGCCTTTTAAACAGTGCGCCAGAAAGGTTGAAATATCTTTGGCGGCAGAGATAGGTATATAATTATGATAATTAAACATTGGTAATAAATTTTGAAAAAATTAGGAGATTAGCGCGTTCAAACAAACTCTTCAATTTTATTATTAGTATAGCTTAGTATAGATGAGTATAATTATAGAATTAGGAATAGTGAAACAAGTAATTTTCAAAGATTTTATTAAACTCTAGCCACTGCATATACGTATGTAGCAGGTCCCTTATTGATGGGAAGTCCCAGTCGTTTCTCCATATCCTTACTACTGATCTCGAGTAGTGTCTTCCAACCATCGCGTTCAATTGCTTTACGAACACCAATTGATGTGATCCAACAGACTGTCATAGGAACACCGTTCTCTTTGCAAATGGCTCGTCTGAAATTGTTTTTTTATAAATACAAATTCAAATAGGACAACAGTGCTCAAGGAGAAAATGCGTTTCTTACACCTGATAAAAATAGGTTAATCTTGGAAACTGCTAAACTTATATCGAAAGGATCTTCATTCAACTATGCTTAAAGAAATATCGAATCTTTCCATTAATAACCTATCGAAATCAAATAATCAGTAACGCACATGGTCTCAATTCCATTTAATGTATCTCTCATGATCTAGGAGATTTAAAAAGGCTGCAATTAATTTCGTAGTTTCAATATTTTCTAGAATTTAATTAGTTTTTACGAATTTGACAAATTGTATGTAAACTGCTTTATAAGAATAAACTAGCGATTCCAAAGTAAATTAAGCTTCATTTTACCAAATTCTTACCTTACTGGTGCCATTGCATTACATATACCTAATCCATGAAAGTCATTATTAACAGCGATACCTCTGTCATCGAAAACCCGATCTACTGCATAATTCTTCATTAATTCGGGTAGAGGGTATATATTGTCCAAGACTTGTATGGATTTTAAATATATTTCCATTTCTTTTGTTTTACACTAGAATTACAAAAAGTATTTGATATAAAAATTAACCTCTATAAATACGGACTAGACAAAGAGGTACAGCGCCGCACACAACTAAGATGGGGCGCATTTGGTAAGCTGTCTGATGTGTTCAAAGGCGATCACATACCTATAAACCTCAAACGCCGAGCATTCGTACAATGTGTTCTCTCCGTAATGATCTATGACCCGAGACCTCACAAACTCCAAATAACCAGAGAACCATGGAGCATGCCATGTTAGGGATCTCACTACGTGACCATATCAGAAACACAGAAATCCGTAGAAGAACCAAACTGTCTGATGCCAAAATAATCGCTCGAATAGAGTTGAAGTGGGCGGACCACATTTGTCGCAGACGGCGACGACTCTAAGTGGGGAAAGAAAGTGCTAGAATAAGAGACCTACAATGGGACGGAGATAATTATGTTGGGAGACTACCAGTAAGATGGACGATCAAGGTAGTAGGAAGGCACTGGATGAGGAAGGCCCAAGATCGTGCGAAATGGAGTGCACTAGAAAAGACCTACACTCATTGGGTGGAAACAGTTGGAAGAAGAAGATTAGTCAAATTAAGTAAGATACCAAAATAATATTTTAGTGTGGTACAATATGGCAGCAAAGATTATAGGTATCGTTGTAACAGTGAAAGAAATATTTTTTCGTTCACTGGTTTGTAACCTCTATATTATGTACTAGCTCTTCCCCGCAGTTTCACTCGCGTTCCCGGGATATAAATAGCCTTCAGGGATAATGTAGCTTCCTAGCTAATTAATGAAAGATTTTTTAAATCGGACCAGTAATTCCGGAGATTAGAGCGTTCAAACAAACAAACTCTAGCTTTATTATTGGAATAGATTAGTATAGATAAAGATTAATAAGCTTGAGCTTTCGTTGAAGGAAAATACACTACAGTCTATTACTGTAAGTGTACCTACATACTACATACAATATTATAGTCAGGCAACCATAGGTACTTTCAATACCTACTTCAGATTGAAAATTTGTCGCTAAGCATTTGTTAATCGTCCCATCAAAGCTGTTTTTTTTGAAAGGACTAAAGTTGGCAGCCTCTGATGGCTGCTCCAACCTTACCGGACAATAATCAAAGCTGTGTTTTTACCAATTACGCTAGATAATCCTACTAAAACTATAAATGTAAAAGTTTGTGAGTATGGATAGATGTTTGTTACTCTTTCACGCAAAAACTGCTGAACAGATTTGGATGAAAATTGGAACATAGATAGTTTATAACCTAGATAGTTTATAACACATAGGATACTTTTTATTCCGGGAAAACATAAGATCTCTCGGGAACGCGGGTGACACCGCAGGGCGGAATCTAGTTACTTTATATGAGAGCAAAACCCTATATTAGTATACCTCAACGTTTATAAATTCATCCTGCCAAATGTCACGTGCTTTCAGAGACATCATAGACATTGCAATTATTTCAGGGTTTGTTTTATGATCCTCGTCTGGACAACATATTACTGCATGATAAGACGGGTGTCTCATTATCTTACTCATGTGGTGCCGATATTCTTCCATAGCATCTCTGCTGTCGGTCACACCTTAAAAAAAATACAATTATTATGAATTGTTTCGGGGGTCAAGAGTAAAGGCTGATGAATGTTTCGATAAACATTTGATTTTACATGAAAGTTATCTTCTGATTGTAAGTAAGAATGAAAGATATGTTTATTAAACCACATTAGTACAAAAATATTTAGAAAAATGTGCACAACAGAAATGAAATGAAATAGTTTATTTGCAGGGAAGTACATTTAAAAAAAAATGAGAAAAAATCAATAATATTATACATAGAAAATGAAATAAATAAAACAATCTTATTGTACTCAAAAGATCTAAAAGGCATCTACGTTGATTTACGGCTGAAGCCATGGGTGCGGTCAAATTTAAAAAAAACATAATATACCTACCTACCAATTGGCAGCAGCAGCCGCCTCGAGGAATATTTTTAATTTGTAGTTTGTATAAATTTAAATATTGTATACCTATTTCATGTTACAAAAAAATGTAGCTAATGTATGGAAAATATACCAATATTTTTCAAAAAAAATATATTTTTAACAAGTTCAGTCAGTATATCATACATGCTGCGAAAGTACAACCCCGTCGTTAATATTATGAACGAAATAGTAAGTACATACAGGTTACTTTTTTTAATCTAGAGAACGCAGATACCTAGTCGAAAAAAAATATCTATATAAAATATATGTTACCTGTAGTAAGGTAAACGCGGGTAATGTCGACAGTGTCCCAATACTCGTCAGGTTGTAAAAAAAGGCCAACTATATAATTCTACCAATATCTTCCTAAAAGTATTTAATGGCAATATATTTTACGTAATATATTCCATAATTAGAATGGCAAAATTTACTCAAAACTGTAATGGTATCGGAACACGGAGCTATCAAAGGTAAGCACTTCGAAATTTTGTATTTTTTTGTGAGTTCAGTTACTGAATGTGAACTCCGGCATGCCACATGAAATCTCATGTCTTGCTGGATTGGTCAGACTATTGATAAGTGTTGTTATTTTATGAAATAGTCAAGTAAATTATCTAACCATTTAACATATAATATTGTGTTATTTTTATTATTACGTTGTTTTAATCGCTGATGTCATTTACTGGTACCTGGTAATCCCTGTTGGTCCTAGAACTCGTCAAAATTAATACAATTTTGACGAAAACTGGGACACAGTTGAAAACATTCACTTAATGTCGACATTGTGTATTACTATAAAAACCAAACGGAATTTTAATTTAATTTCTATCTAAAAATATATAACTTATATAACTTTAAAAATAAAAAAAATAATTATTATTTTTTGTTAAGAACTTCAACGTTAACAACGTGTCACTTACAAAATTGACGAGTTCTAGTATCTTGAGTGTATTCTACGTACTAAAGAACGACCTTAAATTCGTCAAGAACTTTTCGAATTAAAAGAAACCAAAATTACACAATTTATAAGTAAGGTAATCATCATATCAGCTGAAAGACGTCCACTGCTGGACAAAGGCCTCCTCCAAGGATCTCCACGATGGCCGGTATTGTGCTGCCCGCATCCAGCGGTGGGGGGCCTGCCCAAGCTGCGTCTTCCAGTTCGTGGTCGCCACTCGATAACCTTTCTGCTCCAGCGGCTGGCATCTGTTCTACGAGCAATATGCCCCGCCCACTGCTACTTCAGTTTGGCAATTCTTCGGGTATGTCGGTTACTTTGGTTCGGATCTCATAATTTTTGAATCAATCTCGTAGGGAAACTCTGAGCATAGCCCTCTCCATTGCTTTTTGGGTGACCTTGAGCCTTCTTATGAGGGCCATCGTAACCGACCACGTCTCAGCTCCGTAAGTCATCACTGGCAACACTCACTGGTCGAAGTCGGTATTTGGGACGAAAAAATATTACGGAGCTTCTCGAACGATGCCCAGCCGAGATGAATTCGATGACTGACCTCGTTCTCGAATTTGACCTACCTAGTTGGATGTTCTGTCCTAGGTAAATATAGTCGTCTACAACTTCGAGTGCAGAGTCTCCAACCTTTACTTGAGTGGGTGCAACATGATCACGTGGACGTTCGACATCATTTTCGTCTTATCCATATTAATTTTTAGAACTACTTGTTGAGATACTCTGCTGAGGTCATCAAACATTGTACCGAGGTCTTCCAAGGTATCAGCCAGACTACTATATCATCGGCAAATCGAATCGCCATTGATGCCAAATCCGTTCCAGTCCAGAAGCTTGAAGACATCTTCCAATGCAACGGTGAACAGTTTCGGAGATATCAGGTCTCCCTGTCTCACGCCTCGCTGCAGTTAAATAAGTTTCGAGTTCTGGTTCTGGAGTCGGACCAACATGGTGGCATTGTCATACAAGCACTTTAGTACGATTTGGCACCTTTGAAGAGACCTCAAACGCCCAGGTTTCTATCGAATCAATATACTTTCTCATAGTCCACTAATACTAAGCATACTGGCTGGTTATACTCCTCAGTTCGCTGTCTTCTGTATAACTTGCCGCAGCGTGTGTATGTGGTATATTGTGCTAAAGCCTTTTCAGAAATCGACTTGTTTGGGAGTTTGGAAGTCATCAAACTTGCAGTGAGACGGTTTGTGATGACTCTCGATGACAACTAAACATAGCTCAGCAGTGTGATTGGTATGAACAATGTCCCAGGATATTATTATTATTTCATTTATTCATTGTATACCTTAATATTTACATTTTTAAATATAATTATTAAAAAAAATACATTTAAAAATATAAAAAACAGTACCGCACCGGCATCGGGCACAGGGTCCAAGCTGCCGATGGTCAAGGCTCCATAGAGAGGAACCTCCAAACAATACGTGCCGTTTACAGGAGTACTGCCTTCTGAATCTGTCCAGGCTGTTAGGCAGTTCTTGACCCAACTGCCTAACGCGAGCCTCTTAAGATGTTTGTCGAGGCTCTTGGCCATTAGGCCATGGGCGGAAACGACTATCGGTACAATGGTGTCAATGTTCCACATGTGGACAGCCTCGTGTGCTAGATCAAGATATTTATTTTCTTTATCTTTCTCTGCCTTCACAAGGTTCTCGTCATGGGGAACAGCAACATCGACAATCATTGCACGGCGCTCATGGTGATATGATCTATCAGCTCACAATGTCAGCCTTGTTGGTGACAAATAGTCTTGTCAGTGATGATAGATCGATCCAAGTATAGTCTGATATGGCCATCTTCGAGAACCGATTCTGGTACATACCTGTAGTACGGCACCTCAGACGTCACAAGGTGGTATCTCAGGACAAGTTGCTGGTGGATTATCCTGGCCACATGGCTATGCCTGTGCAAGTATTCACCATTTATTATTATTATGTAATCAATAGGATCTCCATTTTTGAAAAAGAGCACCACCACACCTTTGTGCCATGCCTGCGGCGTCTGGCCTTTCAGTATGATGGAATTAAATAACTTCTGAAAGGCCTTAAGTACCGGCGTACCACCGCCTTCAGAAACTTAGCTGTAACTGCAACGTCACCAGGCGCCTTGTTGTTCTTGAACTATTTGAGAGCGATTATAATCTCGTACAGGCTGACATCCGGGATATCTTCAGTGTAGTGTCAGGTTAGCTTTGCTCTGAGATTTGAAGCATGGCTATCGACTGTCTATTGATTGCGTTGTCGAACATTTGCATCTCTCCCAGAAGCTCAGATTTTGACGTAACGATTCTGATATCGTCATCCTCATCCTCTTTTTGGTTCACTTTGTATGGTAGGCCTTAAAGAACTCAGTCCCAGCCGTATGGATTCCACCTTGTCTCGTTATATGAGTCCACTTCCTCGAAAGGGATCGGGACTTCATCAGTCGGATCTCTGGAGTTTGACATTGAGGTTCAATGAGCCTCTAATCAGTCTGTGATCGCTCCTGGTTTTGACGGAATTAGAGCAGGTTTCCTGATTTCAGGATTATCGTGTCCGTCTCTCTTCGAACTTCAGATTTCGATTCTATAATATCCCAGTGTAACCTGCTCGGTTGGCGATCGCAGTATGGTGTTATAGTTCTCAGAGATACGCTGCTGCCCGTACTCTGGTATACCTTCCCTTGGACGACTTGTACGCCCCCTACGGGATCAGATGGGGTGGTGATATTCGTCGCCGTCACCACACAGCAATATACAGGTTCTTATAATAAATTAAAACTATCTAACTAACCTATTAAATCACTAAAATGCATAAAATAACCATGTAGGAACTATAATCAACCTGACACTGTTTTGAAGTCTGCGATACCATGATATTTTCCATGGAACATGAACTACACTTTATAGTGTTTTAAAGTCGGTTCTATTTTTTGTAAAAAGTTTTTTATTTTTACAATTTTTAGTTTCTTATATTTTATCACTGACGTTAGTATAAGCTATCGTTATACATTCCATCATCACATCAAATGATATAACTAACGGTCTAAAAAGTCCTCTAATATTTAAGACTTATCCCCTAACTCCTAAGCGTTAAGGAGTTGTACCTTCCATCATCAGCTCAGCAACGTAAATGATGACTACCAGACGCAAATATCTGAATAGCTTTAAAAAGTATATGAGAAACATTGTAAGTGCCTATAAAATTATAAGTTTCCTCGATATCTCCAGGATTCCACCATCAGATCCTGATTTGATGACCATGGAACCACCTGTAAAGTATACCCTTTCAAACAAAAAAACATTTTTCCAAATCAGTCCAGGCGTCTTCGAGTAATCGGGGTACACGAATTGAGAACCTCCTCCTTTTTGAAGTCGTTTAAAAAAAAGAGAAACAAAAACCATAATTAAATTAGTAAATAATAAATAAATTTCAAATATTATGAAATATAATATGAACTTAAGTGTAAAGCAAATAGAGTTCAAATTAGTGTTAAAAATTGACGAGTTCTAGGACGTTTTGACGATATCTACAACAAACCTGTCGGATACTGGTACAAATGGCTTCTTTTTTTTAAAACAAATATTTTATTACCTTATTATTATTTTATCATTGTAATATTATATCTATTATAAGGAGGAATAAATTATCTACTCATCAATAAAAAAAATATTTTTCTAAGTTAACTAACTATGACGTAGCACAGCTGTAAACACAGAAAAGTTCTAAAACTGACGAGTAATGGGCCATTTACCTTAGTTGAACATTTGAAATAAAAGTATTCATGTGTTTAAGAAAATATTAAGTAGGTAGCTAATTTGATCTAAATGTAGCGATTTTTAACCGACTTTAAAAAAGGAGGAGGTTCTATGAACGACTTGTTTTTTTTTTGTAATGGTAGGTAGGTACTTATACTTTCCAGGCGGTTCGATGGTTATCAGGTCAGAATCTGAGGATGGGATCCTGGAGAAATCGAGTAAATTTTTCAAATTGTATTGGCACTTGTTAGAGAGTTGACTTGACTAATATTAGTTTAGTTTGTAAATAACAAAATCGGCACCATTGTAGCCGACTTACCTGATATTTGGTGCAGAAGTTCATTTGATACAAAGTATTTCATTTTGAAATCCAAAAAGTCTTCAATCCGGTCGCTCGTCAAGTCTTCAATCCGAAATTTAAATAATTTTCCATTTTTATTTCTTGCAGTGAATTTTGACCAAACACGAGCCGTTGTTCCACAAGACCTTAACATGTTGCACATGTACAAGATAAACTGGACAAATGTGAATCTGTTTTGCGCGTCTTGCACGTTGAAGGATCTATAGTTGCCTTATGTGGGGGCACAGCAGTGCCCCCGCCAAGTCAGCAAAAAACTCCGATTACATGGATTCAATACATGATTCTGGAGCCCCCTAGAGACTTTGAATTTGTCGTCGATATTTTCATGAATTACACGATATTTTTTTCAAAACTTTAGGAGTCTAACTAAACCTGATTTAAAAATAAATAAACAGTAACTACTAATTTAGACATAAAACTGCAGTGTAAATCAGAATTCAAATCAATAAGTAGATATACCTACGCCAGACGCAAGCAGCTGTTTGAGTTCACGAGTGAGGTCATTTCTCGCATGAGTTGGGTAGGTATACGTATAGCGGGGATCGAGGCCTGGCGATGCTGAGCAGCGTGGAGGGCCGTAGCCTCCTTCTGTGAGACCGTAATGGTCCAGAAGTAGGCTGCTGACCGGGATCGGGAGAGGGCCGATCCCGCCCGGAGACGACGCCGTCGAGGTGCGGCCGTGCCTCATCACGGCCCTCCTGCCCTGTAGCTGGGGCTTAGAATAACAGCTTTGGTGTTCCCCTGCCTGTCGTAAAAGGCGACTAATCGGGGACCTTTAGGGTCGTGGGCAATCGGGGCGGGGGCCCTGTGCGTCCAGAAGCGATCCCAAGGAGGACGATGGGTCGTTGTGGTCACGATCCATCGTGCGAAAGCACAGCGAGGGTGCTGGGAGGAAGTATCATGCTCCCCCCGGGGCGGCTGGGTATCAAAAAAAAATAAAAGGTATTACGAGGAGCGTTGTGTTGTTTTACATTGCGCGCTAAAAAATCACGATATCTGGAACCGATGACTTCTGACATGATTGATTTCTATAGAAAAACTAGCTGACCCGGCAGACGTTGTTCTGCCCTGAGAACAAAAAAACCTACCTACCTCTGCCTACCCCTACCTACCTCTACCTACCTTTACATACCTTTACCTACTTCTACCTACCACTACCTACCTCTACCTACCCCTACCTACTCCTACCTACCTCTACCTACCCTTACCTACCACTACCTACCATACCTACCACAACCTACCCCTACCTACCACCTAAGTCTACCTACCCCTTCCTACCCTACTTACCCCTACTTACCTCTACCTACCCCTGCTTACCCCTACCTACCTACCCCTAACTACCTACCTCTACCTACCCCTACCTACCCCTACCTACCCCTACCTACTCCTACCTACCCTACCTACCTCTACCTACCCCTATCTACCTTTAAATAAAATATTTTTAATATGGATATGGTCACAATAAGATATTGTTAGGTTAGCTAATTACCTACGTAATAACTTAAGACAGACGGACCCTTTAGTAGGGACTGAATTAATTAACCGACTTGGTATTTATTAAGTTATTTTTTTGATGGGATTAGTTCATTTACTTACGTAAATGAGGCAAACCTCGGAATGAGAGATACTCGTTGTTCGGTAGAGCTGAAAACTCGTCTTAATTTCGATGATAGCTCAGTGGTAGTGACGTCGGATGGAGCGACGAAAGTCGTGGGTTCGAGTCCTACAATGAGCTTGAGCGTTCGGTGAAGGAAAACATCGTGAGGAAACCATATCAGTGTACTTTGTAGTACCCGCCTGGTTGGCTACCTCAAGTTGAAAATCTGTCCCTAAACACGTTCCGGTGTGTTCCGGCAATTGCACATGAGACCCAGTTGCCTTCTCAGTATTGTAACAGGTCAGCAACACATTGGCAAATGGCGATAGGCGACGGTAACCACTTACCATCAGATTGACCGCCTACCAGATTGTCAACCTTCAGACATAAAAAATAAATAAAAAAAATTAGGCGTTCTAAATTTTGTTGAAGCAAAGAATGTTGAAGGTTAAAAAAATCTGTTTTTCTATATATCCATTGACGTTAACATCTTTATAAACAACTAGCTGTTCCCCGCGGTATTAACTATTCTGTGCCCGCGGTTCCACTCGCATTCCCGGGATAAAAAGTTGCCTTTAATCTTCGGGGATAATGTAGCTTTCATGCGTGATTAGTGAAACAGTTTTTCAGTAACTCCGGAGATTAGCGCGCAAACAAACAAACAAACTCTTCAGCTTTATTATTAGTTTGTTAATTCACACCCAAGAAATGATAAAAAAAAACAAATTTAGTACAAATAAACCCTAAACCACTTTTGAAATAATTATGACCTTCCAACCTACCAATTAAAAAAAAGTATTTGTTTTTATGAAATCCGTAATATCTACGACGAATTCAACGCAGTAAAGCAAATATCATTAAACAAATTACGTACAGGACTTCACCTGACATATACGTGCATAGTTCAGTTCTTTTCGGTATTGACGCTCGCACGTGCTATACTTGCTTCCCGCTTAGCGTTCTTTTTATTATTGCTCGGCTCCTAAGGATCGTAGCGTGATGTCTTTCTGAGGGCTTTCAATTGCAAAAAGATTGTTCCAAATCTGTCTGGTAGATCCAGAGATTAGCGTGTTCAAACAAACAAACTCTTCAGCTTTATTATTAGTACAGATAGATGTTAATAGAATCGTAATTTAAGATTTAGTAATAGTGAAACAGGTATATTTCAAAGATTTTATTAAACTCTAGCCGCTGCATATACGTATGTAGCAGGTCCCTTATTGATGGGAAGTCCCAGTCGTTTCTCCATATCCTTACTACTGATCTCGAAGAGTATATTCCAACCATCGCGTTCAGCTGTTTTACGAGCGCCAATTGATGTGATCCAACAGACTGTCATAGGAACACCGTACTCTTTGCAAATGGCTCGTCTGAAAATAATGTCATAAATTCAAATGTAGTTCTATTTGTTCTATTGTCATCAACTTGATGACTTCATCATATAAAAGGGAATATCTTCCGCCAGGCTGGGTCATCATGCCTGTGGACCGGAGTTCAACTGTAGTTGTTTGAATCTTGTAGGTATATAATATTCCAATGCGTGAATAATCTCTGCCAACGCGACATATGTATATCGCTACAGATACAACAGTGCTAAAGGGCTGCCATGCCACTGAGAGAATGCATTTCTTACACCTGATAAAAATGGGCTTACCTCGGAAACGGCTAACCCCCTGTCTATGCTTAAAGAAAATACCGAACCATTCCATGAAAACCCCAACCAAATCAAATATTCAGTTACGCACGTGGTGCCCTGAACTAATTGAATTTATTTCCCATGATCTGGGGATCTAAAAAGGCTGTTCGAGAAATATTGCTAGATTCTCGATTTTACAGCAGAGCCAATGTAGTTCCATTTTTTTTTAAATTAAATTAGTATTCTACAAATTGTTTATTTAAACTGCTATAACAATGTAAATATTTTAATTAGTTGTATGTAACAAAACTGCTCGAGTTGCCTTTTGCCCACGCGTGGCAGACAATGGATGTGACAAATAAGACAATGGATGGCGTCATGTCATGGAAGACAGAATATAAAAATCAAAGGCATGTGAAATTTAACTTTTCCGCCTTGAAATACCTGATAATGTCTTTTGTAAGTATTTAGGTAGGTATGTAGAATTAAAATGTAGTGCTAGATTTTTAACAGCACATCGAAATTTAATTTTATGAAAGAAATGCATATAATTACAAGAGTTTTATCAACTTTTATGAAAAATTAAAGTATTATATTATTTATGAAACTAAGTTTAAGACTCAAAATCATAAAGACATGATATATTTTTATTCAGAACTCCTGCTCAATCTACATTATGTGTACTAAATTTCAACTCAATCGATCCAATAGTTTCGGAGCAAATCGGTTGTGATAGACGGACGGACACACGAGTGATATTTTTTTTTATTTTTTTTACGTCAGAAAGTTGACAAGCAGGCAGGCGGTCCACCTGATGGTAAGTGGTTACCGTCACCTATCGCCATTTGCAATACCAATATTGCCAATGTGTTGCCGACCTGTTACAATGCCGAGAAGGCAATTACTGGCTCTCAAGTGCAATTGCCGGAACACACCGGTAGGTGCTTGGCGACAGATTTTCAACTTGAGGGTGGTAGCCAGCCAGACGGGTACTACAAAGTACCCTACCACCGTGCTATGGTTTCCTCACGATGTTTTCCTTCATCGAAAGCTCAAGCTCATTGTAGGATTCGAACCCACGACCTTCGTCGCGACATCCGACGTCACTGCCACTGAGCTATCATCGCTTCAAAATGATACTAAAAGTGTTCCATTTTTTAGTTTTGAGGTACGGAACCCTAAAAATAAGTATTTTCACTTATCCTCTTACCTTACTGGTGCCATTGCATTACATATACCAAATCCAATATAATCATTATTCACAGCAATACCTCTGTCATCGAAAACCCGATCTATTCCATAATTCTTCATTAATTCGGGTAGAGGGTATATATTGTCCAAGACTTGTATGGATTTTAAATATATCTCCATTTCTTTCGTTTTACACTAAAATTAATATACATTTAATTAGTACTTCTAATAAATAATAACCTCACTCAATTATTTATATTCCTACTAAGTATAAAGTATTTAATTTATGTAAAAAATATTCTATGATGAAAACATAAATCTAAATTAGTTCACCTCAACGTTTAGAAGTTCATCCTGCCAATTGTCGCGTGTTTTCAGAGACATCATGGACATTGTAATTATTTCAGGCTTTGTTTTATTATCCTCGTCTGGACAACATATTACTGCATGATAAGACGGGTGTCTTATTATCTTACTCGTGTGCTGCCGATATTCATTCATTGCATCTCTGCTGTCTGTTACACCTTAAAAATACAATAAAATCATGAATTGAAATGTTTCTGAGCCTCGGAGTTGCCTCGGGGGTTCAAGATCGGTTGAGGGATCAACACAGAAGTCTTTATCAACACTTGATTTCACATCTAGTTAATCTTCAGATTGTTACTGACATATGTCAAAAATCCAGATACACGAATTCAGAGGTCAAATAATCTATGATAAGTTGCTAATAGATATTACTAATTCACCATCCTTACTTTCTTACTAATATTATAAACGTGAAAGTGTGTTTGTTGGTTTGTCATTATTTCACGCTGCAGTGAAGCAACGGATTGACGTAATTTTTAACATAGAGATATGAGTCGACTACTTTTTAAAATCCAGGGAACACGGTTAAACCTGCAGGGTGAAAAGAATCCTCGTTGTAAATAATTATCTTGATAGTTCTTCTTCTTCAACCCATTTCCAACCAATGCTGAGTGTAGGTCTTTTATACTAATAATTATGATATTTATGTATCTAGATATAATATATCCTATTAAAATAAAGAATGTAAGTATAAATCGGGATTATGGGTGCTCTAAGATTGCTTATTACTATTCTACCTTGATAAATAATATTGATAATGGATACTCATAATAAATTATCGAATGTAACGAAAAATCAGATTTACGTATTCGTAGTAGTATCTTGTAGCCAATTTACCTGATATTTGATGCAGAATTTCATTTGATACAAAGTATTTCATATTGAAATCCAAAAAGTCTTCAATCCGGTCGCTCGTCAAGTCTTCGATCCGGAATTTCAATAAATTGCCATTTTTATTTCTTGCGGTGAATTTTGACCAAACACGAGCCGTTGTTCCACAAGTTTTTAGCATGTTGTATTCTACCTACATGTACCTACAAAATAAACTGGACAAATGCGAGGCTGTCACGTGCGTTCATGGTTCTATAGCTGCCTTATAAGCAGTTATACAGTACGCATGAAAGCGCATCGTAACAATGGAACATTATATATTTTTCCTTTTTTAATTACCAATTTTATGACAAAATATATTTCCGCAGTTGGTTTTTCTCCATAAATAACTGTTAAGGTGCAATTTAAGAACATACATTCACACAAGCTTTAGATTTAAAGATATTAGGATTAAATATTGTCCTCATAGCATTTTTTTTCCTCTAGTTAGGCCTCTATAACTCCTGAACTAATATAGTTAATTAAGCCGTTATAAGTTTTCTTTAAAGTTCATTACATTCAGATTTTTCGAGCCAGCCAGCTTTTACAGGGGAGACACCCTATTTTAACAAAAAAATGCGCTGCAAACGAAACGAACCCAGACAGACGGACGGACGGACGGACGGACATGACGAAACTATAAGTTTTCCAGACGTGAACTACGGAACCCAAAAAAAGGTCTCACCGAGCGGCCTGAAGAGCAACCTGACCCATGGTGAGAGTGAATAGATTTCTGCATGCTAGGCCCACTAATGTAATGATGGTATTACAAGCGGAGGCTACGGTAACCGTTTACCATCAGGCGGTTTACCTTCAATCTACTGTATATTCGTGAAATTAATTGCTTATTGTAATGTTGCTCGAGCAACTATTTAGACCGTAAGAAAAAAAATGAAAGCTTTAATATTTTATACATAATTATTAATTAGCCAATTATTAATTAAAACATCACAGATAAAAAACACTATCAATGTTTCGTTACTAAATTCTACCAATCATGAATGCGAAGGTATCAGGTGCTTCATCGAATATCAGTCCCAGTCTTTTCTCCATGTCTTTACAACTGATCTCAAGTAGTGTTTCCCAGCCATCTCGTTCAACTGCTTTTCGCGAGCCATTTGATGTCATCCAACTAACCGTCATAGGGACACCAAACTCTTTGCACATCTTACGTCTGTAATGAATCAAACAACTTTTTTAGTAATTCAAACGGAAAAAGATACATAAAAAAAATAAAGATTACGACGAATTGCTAACCACCTCCTTTTTGAATAAGGCGATGATAGCTCAGTAATAGATGACGTCGGATGCCGCGACGAAGGTCGTGGGTTCGAATCCTATAATGAACTGAGCTTTCGGTAAAGGAAAACATCGTGAGGAAACCATTGCACGGTGGTAGGTACAAAGTACCCTCCCGCCTGGCTGGCTACCACCCTCAAGTTGAAAATCTGTTGCCAAGCACCTATCGGTGTGTTCCGGCAATTGAACTTGAGAGCCAGTTGCCTTCGTGGCATTGTAACAGGTCGGTAGCAAATGCAAATGGTTATAGGCGATGGATGACCACTTACCAACAGGTGGACTGCCTGCCTGCTTGTCAACCTTCTGACATAAAAAAAAAAACAACAAAAAAGACGGTTAAAAAGGGACCTTTTTATGACCACTTACTTCGTTGTTTGTTTGCCTGCGTAAAAGTATGAAGTTGAAATGATTATCATTCACATCGAAGTAGGTTAAACTTTGAAAGATAAAAATATTACCTATGCTTCTAAACAACTTAGTATCGGCCCAATTCCACCAATGTCGTATAGTACCTAATAACCCACGGTTAAATATGGCTGAGTGACAGTATTTCTATAGAGAATGTTATACTGATATATACGACTATTTCATGATTTTTTTTCTAATATACCTTGGAGGAATATGTTGATGGTTTCTTTTGTTATTAATCAGTAAATATACTACCATTCTTGTCGCAAATAACATAACTTACGACCTATAACTGAGCTGCAATTTGCAAAAAACGTGATAAAATTTAAATTTCGCGCTCCAACCGAGGCCTACACTTTAACATATTTATCCCGTGCGTTAAGGCGATGCTATACGTGAAATGATGATTCTAAAATTCTCTGTACTCTTTGTTCAAAAGATTTGGAAAACATATATGTGAAACTAGAGAATATGTGACGGGGAATAGTTTTTTTTTAATTTGAATTTTTCATTAGTAACGTCAGAAAAAAATCGTAAATATGCCCCTTCTTAAGACTGCATTCTTCTCTTATTTGGGCCATCCAAATAACTTGAAAAATATTGACATGCATTCTGAAATCCATTAGAAAGGGAATAGTCTTCTTACTTTTTTCAAAAAAGGCTTAGTTTCTTTTTAAATAACATAACACCATATTTTTTACCAAAATTGCGTTTATCCTGTCTCGCTTGTCACCGCCAGTTTAGTAAGGGATGGAGACATACACAGATAGCCTCCTCTTAATGCTATGACGTTGGTGCGATTGGGCCTAAGCAGCTTATGGTGCCGATTCTGTTGTTTATATTAATCAAGTTACCTATCTTTCATGTACCTAAACCATATTGAAAAAAGATAGAACATTTTTAATGCTGTCAGTTTAGTCTATGCCGTTGTAATATACGGGTAAATAGACCAATAAAGGTCGAGCTTACATCCACATTGAAATAAGTGATCGGACTAATCTGACAGGGCTAAAATATCTTGCATCCCTTTTTTATTGGAAAGAGATATAGTGTTCTTAAATGTGTTTAGTTTGTAATCAAAATCAAAAATCAAAACTCTTCAGTTTAGGCCCTGATAAGGCACTTATCAACATATTGTAGGTATTATTAAAATTATATTTTTTTCTTTACCGCAATGCTGCACATGCTGTTCCAATACCTAATTTAACATAGTCAGTATGAACAGCTCCCCCTCTGTCATCAAATACTCGGTCGATACCATAATTCTTCATGAATGTTTCTAGAGGATAAATATTTTCTAGCTCATATGAAGATTTTATTAATATTTCCATTTCTTTAGTTTTTGGCTGGAATTAAATGGGTAAAATTAGGCGCTAAACTTATTTTGATTTCAACATGAAGTACTTACCTACCTATGTGAAAGTTTGGATATTATGTTTGTGTCTCAAACTCTCTCTCTCTCTCTTTTGATCTGAGTCTATATGTAGAAATCATTATAACCATGAATATATGGGATATTTTTTATCCTGAGAAAAAATAAGATCCTCGGAAACGCGTGAGAATTTTTATTAGATAGGGTAATGAAAAATTAGTTAAAAAATAAAATTAAGCTTTTTTTCGTCAATCCAAGTTCCTGGAGCTGCAAGATTCTATCTTTAGTCACTTATTTTGCCTCATTTTTTTTTGTTAAATGACCATCATTAATAAAGTTAACATATTTCTAGGACCAACAAAATCAAAGTTACCTTAAAACTTAATAATTCATCTTTCCAATCATCTATTGTTTTTAGGCACATCATGCTTATTGCTATTATTTCGGAATTTTTATTCTCGTCGTTGTCTGTACAACATATAATAGATTTGTGCGATGGTTGACTAAATAAATCTCTCATGTGGTATCGATATTCCTTCATTGCTTCTTTATTATTATGTAAACCTAAAAATTTAAATTAAGATAAAACTAGTTTTTTTTTCTTATGTCAGAAATTTGACTAGAAGGCAGCCGGGCCACCTGGTGGTTACTGTCACCTATCGCCATTTGCAATTTACTGGAGGTATTGGCAATGTGTTGCCGACCTGTTACAATGCCAAGAAGGCAACTGACTCTCAAGTATAATTGCCACACCGGTAGGTGCATGGTGAAAGATTTACAATTACTTAAACTTATTTTCAACTTTTTCAAATAATATGTACAAAACCTCCGAACCAAGTGTGATTAATTTTGTATATTTCCGTAATTTCCAATGTTTCTCTAAATACCATAATACTTCTTATAGGTTTTCCTGTAATCTATATTAGGTAGAGAACTATTTTCTGTATTTTTTTTTCAGTTCCGGAACTATAAAAGAGTAAAACCTCCTTCAAAGATAATAAAACGAATATGGGACCACCTTGGAACTATACAGAACCCAACGCAAAGAATTATTAAAATCGGTTCATACATAAAAACGTTATGCGTGAACAAACATTAAAAAAAAAAAAAACATACGAATTGAATACCTCCTCCTTTTTTTAAGGATGTTCAATAATACAACTTTTTAGGAACATCCCTCAAATATCTGTTGGTATTAAATCGAGTTACCTGTAACTCTAAGATGTAACTCATTTGGCACATAATGTTTCATTTTGAAATCCAAAAACTCTTCCATGCGGTCACTCGTTAATTCCTCAGCCCGTAGTTTAAGAATCTCACCATTCTTATTTTTTGTTGTAAATTTTAACCAGACTCTAGGAATGGTTTCACGTGATGCTTTAAAAAAATTGCTCATTTCAGAATTTTTTTTTTGATCCCAGTGTCTAAAATAAAATACCATAGGTAATAAAATCAATTAATAATTATCATTAGTCCGGGCTTTCCTACTACGAGCAATTAAATCAAAATTTCAATTGTTTTGGTAATTTAGGTTTATTGCACAGTTTCATAATGTTTATTCTCGTAATTTTCTGTAGATACAGCAAATAATAAATTATTATAACAATCACAATTTAAGAAGAAGCTAAGAATAAACATACCCGCAATTCGCACCGATTTTCATCCAAATTGAAAAATCTTCGGAGATAAATTTAAAACCGCAGAAGAGCACATTATATTTTTAAATATACTTAGCTTATATATTTATCCATCTTGTCTGAGTCCGTGGAATGCCTTTCGAAACGATTTAGCACGCACTATTAGTTTCAGTTATTCAGAAAACTAAGGAACAAAGCTGCTTATACTAAATTTGGCAACCTAAACAAAGTAAAACTAGTGAAGTACGATTTAAAAGAATCCAAAGATTCCGTACTTTTGTGATCTGTATGGAAGATACGATTCCTACAAAAAAAATATTTTCTTTCGAAAAAGAAAGGAATCATTGTTTAGATGAATGAATTCCATTACTATCCGGTTTTTGTTATAAGCTTGCGTTTGGCTTCAGACTCGTTCTGAAACGAGCAATATCGAATCTAAAGATGTTACAATAAGAAAATACTAAAATAAATAAATAGGAGGGAGAAGCAAAGCGTTGTGCCCCTATTTGCAACATGGATGTCGAGAACGTATGGGGGGTTTCTCCGGCACCTTGCTGTTCGATAGAAAAAGGTGATGGTGGAATTAGACCGAACAAATTCCTGAGCACATTCTCCGAAACGGCAGATTATATTTTTTATTATTATAGTGGCAACACTGAGAGTAGCGTCGTTATATGTGTTTCGATTTAAAGTGTGTGCCTTGTAAGACGAATACCCCTCCAGCTATCGTCCCATAAGTCTACTCAACGGTATGGGTAAGATTTATGAGAGAGTTATCCACTCCCGACTTAAAGCATATGCCGATGCTAATAAACTCATTCCCGACGAGCAGTTCGGTTTTCGAACCAAACACTCTTGTGTTCAACAAGTCCATCGTATTGTTGAACACATCTCTTCCAAATATCAACACGGATATATGACGTGTGCACTGTTCTTCGATGTCGCAAAGGTATTCGACAAGGTCTGGCACAATGGTTTACGAGACTACTTGTCGAACCGCCAGTTTCGATACCGAATTCCAGGGGCTCTCAGCTCCCCCCACCCCATAGGTGCCGGAGTCCCTCAAGGCTCGGTGCTAGCGCCCATACTTTTCTCCCTCTATACGAGCGACATCCCCTTATTTACAAAAGTCAAGTTAGCACTATTCGCGGACGACACCGCCGTCTTTGCATCCGGTAGATCTCCTCAAGCCATAAGCAAAAACCTCCAATCTGCGACCAACGCCCTAGGCGCCTGGTTTCGGAAATGGAGAATCGAAATCAATCCGACAAAGAGTCAGGCGGTTCTATTCACTAGAGCCGACCGTAGACGCCGACCCCCACCCCCCAAGCCCATCACCCTTTTCGGCGACCCGATCCCTTGGGAAAAGGAAGCCAAATATCTAGGAGTGATTCTTGATGATCGATTAACCTTTGCAGCACACATAAAGCGGGTACTCGCGCGAGCCGTCTTTGTGTTAGGTCGTCTTAATTTCCTTTTAAATAGTAAGTCTAAACTTGCCCTAAAAAGCAAGGTTTTTATTTTATTTTTTTTTTATTTATTTATTAAGCATACTAACAGTTGTTACACAGAAAACATACACAAATTATAACTGTTAGAAAACAATAATTACTGTATACAACTAATTAAAAGTAAGCATAACATGCAACTAATAAAGACAATTATGTTTGTAATGTAAAAAAAGAAAAAAAATACGTATATTTGTGTGAAATAGAATTAAATACCTAATATGAAAAAAAAAAGCTAAAATATAATATAATTATACTAAAATATAATATAACAATACTAAAATATACCTTAAAGTTATGGAAAAATTAAAAAATAATACAAGATATAAATACCTATATAATAATAGTTCAAAAAAGCTTAATTAAATGCTAATGCAATATTGATGCTCCTGCGATACGTTGCCAGTGAATCGCTATATATATCTACAGTTGAACTGATACCGTTGTATAACCTGCACAATCTAGGTATCGGTGAATTTGTCCCCAGTACCGTTCTGCGAAAAGGAGGCACAAGCGGGGTAATTAGTTGGCGTGGATAGCGTCTTGGAACCCTAAAATTAATTCGCTCCAAAATCTGGGGGCAATCGATCATACCTCGCAAAAGTTTGAAAAGAAAAACTAGATCCAACATATCCCTGCGTTTAGAAAGAGGTAATATTTTAAAGAATTCCAGTCTCTCTTTATAAGATTTAATTGTTTTAGCTTTACCTGTTGAAAATACAAGATGGTATAAAAACCGCTTTTGTATGCGCTCTATTCTAAGAGAATGAATTGCAAAATGCGGGCGCCAAACAGCACAGCAGTACTCCAAAATACTCCTGACAAGACAGTTGTATAAAAGAATCTTAGTTCTGGGGCAACGAAAATCTTTACCGACCCGAATGACAAATCCCAACATTTTAGAGGCTTTCTTGAGGATATTTTCCATGTGTTTACCAAATGTAAGTTTTTGGTCGAGCGTAACTCCTAAGTCTTTGACACTATGGACTTCTTGGATATTAATGTCGTCTATTTGATAAGTGGAAGGTATAATTTTGTTTTTTCTTGTACATTTCATATGCAGACACTTATTTGCATTTAATTGCATTAAATTGGCTGTGCACCAATCATTGAGTGAATCAAGATCCTGTTGAAGCAGATTTGAATCATCAATACAGTTAATTATTCTCAGGAATTTCAAATCGTCTGCGAACAAGAATGGAATAGAATTTTTGAAACAGTGGGGAATATCATTAATGAATATGTTAAATAAAATAGGACCCAAGTGTGAGCCCTGGGGGACTCCCGATAGTATTTCATATACAGAAGATTCAAAACCACAGGCGACAGTGAAAAAATTCCGACCAGTTAAATATGATTTTAACCATTTCAACATGGATCCGGAGTAACCATATATTGATAATTTTTTTAATAATATCGAGTGAGAAACCCTGTCAAAAGCTTTGCTAAAGTCCGTGTAGACAATGTCAATTTGTTGGTTTCCGTCAATGGCTTCCGACAGGATCTCTACAAAAGACACTAGGTTTGAGCACGTAGAACGAGATTCAACAAATCCGTGCTGATATCTAGTAAGGTTTTTTTTGAAATTCCGTTGAATATGGGGACATACTAAAGCTTCAAAAATTTTGCCAAATGTGGAAAGTATAGATATGGGCCTATAGTTGTCTACTAAAGCATCATCGTCTGATTTAAATATAGGAACGACTTTAGCCGTTTTCCATTTAGTAGGAAAAATACCTGAATTTAAGGACTCATTAAATATCATCCGTAAAGGTGCGACAAAAACTGAAGATAGAGCGTTAACAAACAACGGTGGGATGCCATCTGGACCAGCTCCTTTTGTAGTATCCAACGTTTTAAGTTTATTCAAAATGGCATTATAATCAATTTGAAGGCAACATAGATTTTCACTTGTCGGCATAAAGGTAAGGTTGCTATTCTCTGTTGGCAAACAAGTGTCAGTACTATAAACGGATGAGAAAAATGAAGCGAATAACTCGCAAATGATTGAACCATTTGATGTTGTTACAGTACCGTTTGTCATAACTGCTGGATAAGAGCTCGAGCCACCGCGTTTGTTTTTGAAAAATGACCAGAAGTATTTGGGATTTAACTGAATTTTTTCCTCAACTGTTTTCAGGTAATTACTGTAACATTCGCTTGCCAACTTCTCACAACGTTTACGGAGCAACTTGAATGATAACTTATCCAAAGGATTATTGTATTTTTTAATCCTTTGTCTAATGTTATTTTTTTCACGGAGACGCTTAATTAAATCCCTGGAATACCAAGGCGGAAATTTCATTCTTTTATTGACCAATTCTGGCACATACTTCTCAATCGCTTGATTTACAATGTCATAGAAAATGCCAACCATTTGGTTTACATCAGTGCAGTTTTTAAAATAGTTATGCCAGTCAATGCAAGATAAATGTTCTTCAATTAATTTATAATCCGCTCTACGGAAATTCCTTTTCACATTAGCAAAGTTAGATTGTAGTCTGCCTTTTGCAAGACATGAAATATGTATTTCAATTGGAGGGTGGAACAAATCAATTCTGCTAAGCGGACTATAGCTTTCTTGCACATCACAAGCGGGAACATCACTCAAAACAAGATCTAAAGTTTTTTTACTGGTATTACAAACATGATTATATTGTTGGAAATTATTCATATTAACAAAGTCTAAGAGTAATTGGCCTTGAGTAGGAATTTGTGAGACATTTTTTGTATCATCCTCCAGATCCCAGTTTATGTAGCCCAGATTAAAATCACCGACAATACATATATGACAGGTTAGACTCTATACCGCGTGCGTTCACCCAATCATGACCTATGCTAGCCCTGTGTTCGCTCAGGCTAGCCCCAGCAAGATCCATAGCCTTCAGGTTATACAAAACCGATTCATGCGCAAAGCCACGGGTGCCCCCTGGTATATGCGCAACGAAAACCTCCACATCGACTTAGGACTCCCCACCATCAAACAATTTATGAAACGCGCTTCACGCCGCTTTTTCGACACCGCTGTCAACCACTCCAATCCTCTCATCGTACAGGCTGCAACCTATACCCCCTCTAGAATCTCGCGTATCCGACGTCCACGGCAAGCCCTCAGCGAGCCGGATGATCCCATTACTCTCGCCCAGATTGCAGCCGACTCAGCTCGACAAAACGACGACACATAAAACACGACAGACGAATACATAATTAAAAACCAATTTCAACTCCAAAAAGCTTTTATTTAACTATTTTGACCATATTAATCGTTCCCAAAGCCACAGAATTTGCACTACAAATATAATTAGATACATTCATTAGTATTAAGGTTTTCTTTTAATTTTTTTTTAATTTTTTTGGTGTACAGTAAAGCGTTATAGATATTTCGTCATATATTTTGACATTACTATACTTTATTTAGTTAGAATCATCCTACTTATATTATAAACTAGCTGTTCCCTGCGGTTTTTCAATAGATGTAAAAGATTGTGAAGATGTTTATTACTCTTTCACACAAAAACTACGAAACGGATTTGGATGAAACTTGGCACATAGTTAGAGCATACCTTAGAATAACATATAGGATACTTTTTATCCCCGAAAAACGTAATTATAATGAAAAGAAAAAATAACATTAATGCTCTTCTATTTGATCCTAATGGCACATTAAGAAACCTCGGGAACCAGTAACAATCATTCTCACATCCATACAAACTTTCACATTAAGATTTGAAGAAAGTTGGAATACAAGGATTTTCGAAGTTTATTGAACTCTAGCAGCTGCAAACGCATATGTACCAGTTCCCTTATTAAAAGTAATTCCCAGTCGTTTCTCCATATCCATATAACTGATCTCGAGGAGTATATCCCAACCATCGCGTTCAACTGCTTTACGAACGGCAATCGATGTGATCCAAGAGACTGTCATTGGAACACCGTACTCTTTGCAAATTGCTCGTCTGTAATGAATTGTTTTTCAACATGCGCGGTTAAATATACATCATAGTTACTGTAAAGTTAAATGTTTCCATTGATATGACATTCTCTTTTGAAAAAACAAGTACGAGTATCTACGTACTACCAATGAATAGACATCGAATTCAATGATATCATTACTTTACGCGGTACTTACATACCCTTGCGGGATCTATGTATAACAGGGCGGGGGCTTTATGATATTCTAGGGTATAATCTATCTACGTTTCAAATTTCAGTCAATTCTGTTCATGCATTATGGAGCCGCTAATATAGCCGATAATATAGTAGAAAAAATAAGTATGTTCACTAATCTACTTACCTCACTGGTGCCATTGCATTACAAATACCCAATCCATTGTATTCTTTATTTTTTTTTTTTTTTTTTTTGAAAGGACTATGTTGGTAGCCTCAGATGGCTGCAACAACCTTACCGGACAAATCGGCGAGCGCAGAGGGCTCTCAGCCGGGTAATATTTAGGTAACAACGCCTGAGGGCACCCCCGAATGGGGTACGAACCTCGGCTCAGGGCGTTACCGGGGGAGGGGGAGGACTTTGTACGAGTTACGACTAATTGGGGGCGGTCGGATTACTGTAGGCAGCTCGGGCCGCTTGAACGGGACGAGACTGAGTGGGACGTCGCGGCGGTCCTCGCCGTCGAGGACGGTAGCGTGATCGGTTGTGTGTAGTGTGTTGTGTACTTTTACGAGCTTCGTCAGCTTCGATCTGAGCTAATGTAATAGGGTCATCCGGCTCGCTGAGGGCTTGCCTTGGTCTATGGATACGGAGTATACGGGAGGGCGTGTACGTTGCGGCTTTCACTATAAGAGGGTTGCGGTGATTAACGGCGGTATTGAAAAATCTGCGTGAGGTGCGTTTTATAAATTGTTTTATCGTGGGGAGACCTAAGTCAATGTGGAGATTTTCATTACGCATGTACCACGGGGCGCCCGTGGCCTTGCGCATGAAGCGATTTTGAATCACCTGAAGGCTATGGATCCGTGATGGAGCTGCATGTGCGAACACAGTACTAGCATAGGTCATGATGGGGCGGATACACGTGGTATAAAGTCTAACCTTGCTTTTAAGTGCAAGTTTAGATTTACGATTTAATAAAAAGTGGAGGCGCCCTAAAACAAAGGCGGCGCGCGCGCGGACCGCTTTAATGTGGGCATCAAAGGTCAAACGATCATCGAGAGTTACTCCGAGATATTTGGCTTGCCTTTCCCAGGGGATTGGTTCACCGAATAGAGTAACTGCCTTTGGAGGGGAGGGGGTACCTCGATGGTAGGGTCTGTAGAATAGGACCGCCTGGCTTTTGACAGGGTTGATCTCGATCCTCCATTTCCGAAACCAGGCGCCTAGGGCGTTAGCCGCAGTTTGGAGGTTCTTAACAATGACTGAGGGGGACTTACTAGAGCAGTAGACCGCGGTGTCGTCCGCAAAAAGTGCTAACTGCACCTTGTCGGTCTTTGGCATATCACTCGTGTAGAGCGAAAATAGCAAGGGGGACAGTACCGAGCCCTGTGGGACACCGGCACCGATAGGGTGAGGGGAGGAGAGTGCGCCAGGAATGCGATATCGAAAGTGGCGATTTGACAAATAATCTCGTAAGATGAGCACGAGTCTATGTGGGACACCTAAGGTAAATAGCTTAAAAATTAAGCCATTGTGCCACACTTTGTCAAATGCCTTCGCGACATCGAAGAATAAGACACCTGTCATGTTGCGCTCTTGGTACTGAGAGGAGATGTGTTCAACAATACGATGGACTTGTTGAACACAAGAATGTTTGGCTCGAAAGCCAAATTGTTCATCAGGGATGAGATTATTGGCGTCGGCATATGTTTTGAGGCGGATATAGATCAGTCTCTCATACATCTTGCCCAGGACATTTAATAGACTTATAGGGCGGTAACTGGAGGGCTCGGACCTGGGTTTGCCGGGTTTATGGATTCCAATGACATGGGCCTCTTTCCACTGATGTGGAAAAATATTACAAGAGAGGGCAGCGTTAAATATGGAAGTTAGCAGTATTATGAGGTGGGCGGGGAAGAGTTTTATCACTTTGTTAGTGATTTTGTCCGAGCCCGGGGCCTTCCGCGGGTGTAAATCCCTGATGATCGATTTGACCTCGTCAGGGGTCGCCGGAGGGAGGGGGTCATCTTCTTCGCTGAGAGGAGGGGGTGGTAACGGGAGGGCGGCTCTCCGTTCAACTTCAGAGTTTGTATTCTTTAATAACAGCAATACCTCTATCATCAAAAACCCGATCTATTCCATAATTCTTCATCAGCTCGGGTAGAGGGTATATTTTGCTGAGGAGTTTTTCAAATTTCATATATTTTTTAATTTCTTGTGTTTTATACTGAAATTTATAAAAACAAAATATCCAAGTATAGTAAAGTAACGATAACTGGTAAAAAGTCGTGGAATTATAGTAGTTTATGATACTGTTGCATAATAGGGGTTATTAAAATACGAGTGTGAGTTTAAGTACCGAGTCGTAGGCGAGGTTCTTAATAGTATCACACGAGTTTTTAATACCTAATTATGTGCAGTATCATACAGTACTTTATCTAAACTTATATAAATAATGTAATTAAAAAAAAAAGAAAAATCGACAGTATTTTTCTACCAAAATCTATTTAAAAAAAAAAAACTATTTTTGTGACATTTTTGGTCAAAATGATATATGTAGGCAAAAACAATACAATAAACAGACACAATAATCATATACCTAACCAAATCCGTGTTGCCAACTCCCAAAAATTCTTACCTCTAAATTTCAAGTCAACAAATTTGTCACATTGTCATCGTCAAATTGAATTGATACTGATTGATTATACTATTGATAGGTCCAAAGTGTACTTTAATAGAAAAAAAGTTATTTTATAGCATTATCTTGGGAACACAACTGTACTATAATGAATCATTATACACGGGTGTGCCTAAAGTGGGTCATTAAAGTACTGATTTTGATTTCATAATAAGAACATTACGATATGAGAGTAGATAAAATACTTTTTCTATCCTATGTATAGTCTCCAAAGATCTTTTCGACTTGGCGCCATTGTCATTTTACTTTTATCCCACCATTCACCGATCATGTGGACCTCATAACGTCTATTGCAAACCTATAGAATTAACGATCACTAGGGACCTGACCAATGACCACTTATTATTAGCTAGACAGTCTGCTGCCTAATACACAATAGATCATCAATAAAAACGTCTAATAGTTTACCTCAATGCCCAATATTTCATTTTCCCAATTGTCGCGCGTTTTTAGAGACATCGAAGACATTGCAATTATTTCAGGTTTTGTTTTATTATCCTCGTCTGGGCAACATATTACTGCATGATAAGACGGGTGTCTTACTATCTTACTCATGTGGTGCCGATATTCTTCGATAGCATCTTTGCTGTCGGTCACACCTTTAAATATTTACAAATTAATACGTAGTAATACGTATTTGTAATATACAGAATATTTTCGCTTCTTTTTAACGGTTTTAAATATCATAATCATGTTTAAAGGACCTTGCATTTTTAAATTACATATCCGAGAGGTGGACTACTGTTGAATTTGAAATTGTTGATTTTTAACTACAATAAACTAGATAATTTGACCAACTTAGACCCTCTTAATATACAAATAGAAAAACGGATGGACGGAAGGAGATGTCGAACTGTAAAGGTTCTTTGTTTGACTATGGTACCCTGAAAATGATATAATTCTGTTTTATAGATAGTATTTATAGTATTACTCTCCGAATTACCTGACATTTGATGCTGAAGTTCATTTGATATGAAGTGTTTCATTTTGAAATCCACAAAGTCTTCAATGCGGTCACTTGTCAAGTCTTCGATCCGGAATTTCAATAAACTCCCATATTTATTTCTTGCGGTGAATTTTGACCAAACTCGAGCCATTGTTCCAGAAGTTCTTATCATATTGTTTAAAGTATGTACAAGAATAACTTACAAATGCAACAAATATCTCTTGCTTTTTGATTTATTACAAGCTAACCAAATTATTGATTTAGTTTTAACAGTTTAAGGCACGATTTCACCAATGTCGTATAGAACTAATCCACAGTATAAATATAGCTATGTAACGGAATTTGTATATCGAACCTGTCAAATTGACACCGTTTACCCCATGGGTTATTGCTATCATACGTTGGTGAAATTGAGCCTAATAACTTGATTATATTTCACATTACGAAGGCCGCAAAGCGAGTTTTCCCGGGCCCTCTTTGCTGTTTTCCTTATTTCATGACGAAACCGTTTCTATATAACCATTAAGTAAGTAAGGCGCAATTAATTGCTTAAACATAGTACGAATTCATAATTTAAACAACTTCAATATGTCTTTCAATCAGAAACAAGATGCAGCATAAAAAAATACTATGAAAAAAAAAAGTTGTTACAGGGTTTCAATTGTAAAAAACCCTAAAAATAAAGATGTATGTGAAAAATAATTATTTATTTGCCACTCAATTACTAATAACGTATGGTCTATGTAGTTATGTACCTACAATACGGGTAAGTTCTTTGTTTTCTATGTAGGTATTGTAGCCCATAACGCTATGAATAAAAGCTGTAAGTAACAATTGAATACATTTGAATTTTGCCACTCAACTACTAACCTACTACGTAAGTACTACAGGTAAGTCTTTATGTTTTGTATATTGTGAACCCAAATGAATAAAACGCTGAACGCTACATTTAAATAAATTTAAGAGTTAAAAATATAAAATTTGGTTCACAATAAATTTCAATAAGGCATGGAAGGAAAAAATAGTAGGTACAAGAGGTAATTGAGAGACACAGAGGACCTAAAGTGTTCTCAAGGACCTTCAAACAAGGCTGCCAGCACATTTAAAAGATTTAGCACAGCAAAATTAAAAGACCGCGACCGCAGTAATCTTGTTTTAGATCGTGTTAAATTGCTTCATTACATATTGAAGCAATACAGCAATAATAATACTTTATAAAAATCTGTACTCGCCTGTATCTGATCATTTCAGCACTACCAACCGTGCTAGAATACTGAAGACGTTCCAGATATAAAACAGACGAAATAAGACAGGCTTTCAAAAAAGTAATAATCGGCAATGCTGAAGGAGAGGATGGCGTTATACCAGAAATGCTGAAACAAGGAAGTGATTCAGTTGTGAACAATCTCACTGTGTTATTCAAAAAATGTTTGGCACAAGGGAAAATCCCGGAAATCTGGGAATATGCTATTATTATTTTGCTGTACAAAAAAGGTTGTAAGACCGATTTGAATAACTACAGACCAATCAGTCTGCTATCGCAGACACAAGCTTTTTCCGAAGGTCATATGCGAGGCGAGGGTGTCTTTCCTAATGCACAAAAACAATACTAAAACAGATCCAACTAATTACCGTCCATTTACCTTCTGCTTCAAAAATATTCAAAAGGCATATAAACGACTATACCTACATATTTTGTGAGAAACATTCGATCCTCGATGACTGTCAACAATTTTTGTTTTGATCAAAAAAACAGTATTAGTTTTAAAAATATATAAAAGAAGTCCTAAACATGAACGACGCGTTGGGCAATTTACTAGACATCATCTTATTAAATAAATTGTACGGAATAGGAATTCATGGGTATGGTTTGCATGTACTTATGAGACAATTATTGGAGATTGAATATTATTAGTAAGTACCTTACTTAGTAATAATAATGAAATAAAAAACGTTCAATCAGATTCAAAGATCAAATGCCTCTACCCTTCAATGGATGAATTCTATTCCTGAACTACATAAATGATCTTCATATAAATTAATCTAAATATATCTTCATTAAATTAAATGAAATATTAAATTAAAATTAAACTACAAAATCTATCCTATATACAGAGTAACTATAAATAATAAACCGCATTTAAATCGCCGCCTGCAGGCAGGGTTCCCAAAAAGCTGGCAACGTTACCTCGTTGAATTACAAGGCTGATGCGCTTCCTGAGGTAAGTGTCAGCTCTTTCGTCACCTGTAGTGTCAATAAGGCGTCTGGACAGCACGAAACTGCGAACATCTTGACCCCAACTACCCATAGTTTCGACCCCAAACGGAAGAAATAAATAACTATCCCCAAGAGAAGTATTATAATTGTATTTATTGAAAACATTTCGATCCCACCTGTTCTTATCATGTCCTTAGTTAGGACATATCTAAATGAAAAATTTAATTCCAAACTAAATAAAACAACAAACTGGATGAACTGAACGACCATAATCTCGAAATAAACTTTTAAAACCACCCCTTTCAGAAGACCCATTTAAAAATTGATATTTTACATAACGGTACACAATTAGAAGTTGAAAATGAATTCACTTTGGTTGTTTTTTTTTGCTAGATACAAACATCAGTTAGAAACCGCACATTTAAAAAAACAGGTCAAAATTTGAGTATTTACTTCGCGAAATCATGATATAAACTGAAATTTCCAACGTCTTGTTTTAATACCTATTATGACTATGCTAATGCGCATATCAGTTAAAGAGTCATTCAATATGGAAACAGTACAGATGGTCACACCATCTTTACACATAAATATAATAACTTATACAATTTTTATAAATACACTGGCTGTCAAAATTAAGTACGTACCACGCTTTTAAAATTGCAATAACTTTTATAGTACACAAGATATATTTTCTAAATAAAAAGGAATTTTATAGAAACAAGAGAGATAAAAATATGTCGTCATTACAACATATTTTTATCTAATGAATAAGTAGAAATACAATAAGTATTATATAAAAACAAAATTAATAAAAGTCACAAGAAAGGTGTTGTTGTAAAAGTTTCAGCGCGAATTCCATTACTCGGTTTCGCAGAAGCCGCAAGCAATATCTTGTACAAGTTCAGAAGAGTTCGGTACCTATTCAAAAAGTTCAGTCGGTTAAAGTAACAGGCAGATCCATAAAAGGGTAGATGATGCAAACTGCCACAATTTCATTTTATTTATTACTTTGGGAAGGTTTGATGGAGTGGTATACATAATAACATAAATGCTAAAAGAAATTGAGAAAAATCTATAAAGGCCTTCTATATTTCTGAAATCGCAACATATTTTTTTAACAACTTTTTAGAGTTTTAGTTCCTTTTTATGAAAGTTCAAAAACTTTTTCATAAATTCTGAGTTGGCACTGTAAAAGATGTCCATCATGATGGCCTTCACGAATTGAACAGTGTTTTTAGGGTTCTGTACCCGCTCGGTGCCAACGGAACCCTATTACTAAGCCTCCGCAGTCCGTCCGTCCGTTTGTCTGTCTCTCATAAACCGTAATAGGTAGACAGTTGAAATTTTAACGGAAAGCGTATTACTGTTCCCGATAATAACAAATTATAGAAATAAGATAAGTTACTTCTAACAAAAAAACGTGATTTTTTCGACTTTTTTGCTCAACCTTAACAATCGCTGTATCTCATGAACCGCAATAGGTAAACAGTTGAAATTTTCATAGAATGTGTATTTCTGTTACCGCTATAACAAAAAATAATAATAATATAAGGTACGATGGTAAGAAACCCTACGTGTGCGAGTGTGTAGGTACTTGGCCGATTTTGTATATCATAATATAATTATGTAAAGCTAAGTAGGTACTAGAGAACAATTTCAGTAGTAGACAATTTGAATTTGAATCAAATTATAACATCTATGCATCTAATTTGAAAAAATCTATGAAAAGCGAAAATCTATCTTTCGCTGAATGTTACAAGTCACGACACACCGAACAACCCATTTCCGTTGTCAAATGAACGATTTGATTGACAATTATAGTTTCATTTCCATGTTCGAGTCCCAATTCCAATGCCCTTGGCAGTTGTGTCCATCGGCAGTAATTGGTATTAGCCAGTTGTGTGCCCTTGGGCATATCGGTTTAAAGGCCACTGCCAAATTGTATTTGCCTTTGTATTGTACCTATCTTCTGATCAGAGTCTACTAGTTTTGGAATATGAGTCATATGATTTTGTCCATAGATTGAGAATTTAGTTTGTTATTTTGAAACTAGGTAGTAGGTATTGGTTACCATCAGATACGAATATTATAAAGATTTGAGTGCGAACGTGAATTTGTGTTCATGAAGGCTTATTAATCTCTGGAACCGATTCGATTGATTCGATTCTATAAAATCATTAACTAATAGGAAGCTACATTATTCCCGATAGGCTATTTTTTATCCCTGAAACTAGGGTTAAACTAAAACTAAAATGCCATAAACTATGACTATGCATGCATCTACAAAATTCATCACCAATACCAACTTCAAGTAAAAAAGTACTGTCGCGAAACGAATACTGGAGTGTTGTAGTTGAAAGCCACTTCTCTTGTAGGCACTTTTCACCTTTGCCCACATCACCACATATCACCGTGAGATTATGATCAATTAAAAGACTATTCCCAGTAAAATAAATTAAGGTTTCAAAAGATAGGTTTCATAAAATGAACAATACTAATTAGAGGACAGGATCTTCCCTATTTCTATGGATATTTAAAACAATGGAGCCTATTGTTGGTTCTTATTTGAAGGGGTTCATACTTATGAAATTTTAAAGGTTTCTATTTAGGTAGGTAATCGTTAAAATACAGAGAGCTTTTGTGATTAAAAGAGAGCTGAAATTATTTCAGGAGTTAGTAATTAGACACAACAAGTTGGTAGGTATGTACAGTCACGAGCATAAATATATTAGCATGGACAGCTCAGCAATAATATCTGATTTCATGATTCATTCATTAACTTCTGCTCTCAAGACGACAGCAACAATATGTGATCATTTATGGAAGGCATATATAATTACTAATTCTGCTAATATAGCAGCATAATTACGTGATGTCGAATGAGTGAAATTAATGAATAAATCATGAAATCAGATATTATTGCTGATCTGTCCATGCTAATATATTTATACTCGTGACTGTACATCATATAAAATGTCACGATAAGTTTTACATTAACTTAGTGCCTAGAAACCCTTGGGTTTGTACAAGCGCTGCATATTCGTCTTTACAAGCAATTGGTACCTTCTTAAAGTACAAATAACCTATTGTTAAAATGTAGATAGGTACAAAATTTTACAAAACTAAATCTATTCTAGTTATAATGGTAATTTAAAAAGTCCATAAACCATATAAAAATATATTATGGACTCTAAAATATCTTTATCCTATTATTAGGATATTCCTAGGTAGGTACATATTATATTTTAAGGATATTGCAGTTTTATACTGTTTTTGTTTAAGCGCCTAATACAATTTACCGAGCAATTTATATCCATACTAATAATAAATATACATGATGGAACTGTTTGTTTGAAAATATTAATAATTATGTTTGTCTTCTTTTTTACGCCTAAGCCTATGGTATAAGACAAGGCTTTTTATCCCGGAATCGAAACCACGTGACAGCTAGTTTATAACAAACTTATTGTCGATAAAATATAGTTATGCATCCCGGTAGACCACAAGACAGTATATCAATACAGACGTAGGGGTCTGATAATCTCATAATGCATGGAGACTGCTGACTAGCGTCTACGCGACCGGTGGCCTACCGTTATGAACTTGATACCAAAACAACCGATCTGTATTAGGGTGAAGTGAGAGCTATCATACATAACAGTATTAAATTAAATCATTTTTTGTTTTTTAAAAACATAATCTCGCGATCCCCAATCTTGGCTATATCGCCAATATCATCTGAACCTGCAAATAGGTAAGTGTAGAAGCTGTAATACGAGTATTATAGTACCTTACTGCGTAAAGCCTTTTCTGTGTGTATAAAAAAAAAAATTCAAACGGTTCAGATTTGTCTCACAGTTTTAATACTAGCTAGTCAAAACAAGAGCTCAAAGCTGTTTCAACCCTCATATGCCTGATTCACTTCAGAACGAAGGACACACTGCACTTTATATAACCAGTAGCCACCATGAACCATTTTGACGTACCGAATCCTAAATGTATTTGAATCAGAAATATATTTAATTTAGTTGAAGGTTATATTGTGGTTATATTCTCTATTATTTATTATGTATTATATCTGTAAGATACAAATTGCGTATGACGCATAAAATTAAATTAAAATATAAAAGATTAAAACGTTAACGATGAATAAAAAAACTATTGTATTTTTTATTCATCGTTAACGTAACGATTCGAAACGTCTTGGCCTAACTAACTTACGATTAGACAGTATCTATGAACACCTAAATAATATTTCTCCCATCTTGCAGTAAGAAGAATCAAAGCCGAGCCTTTGTGCACTTGAAAAATCGATGTGAAATATTACACCGAGGCGAACGTTGAAAGATTGAGTGGCGAGGGAGCCGCTCGCTTGAATATCCGGTTTAGATTCAACAGGCTTTCTTTGTTGAATGGAGACTGGATTATAAAAAGTCAGTGTCGGCACGGAATATGATAGATGGGGGATCATTGTATATAACTTGAAATCAGGTAAATAATATCCAGAGAGTACTCTTAATTCACAATTTGATATTATATTTATTGAAAAAATATGTTTAAACACCATAAGAAAAATGATGTGGTGAAGTTTCATATGTACGAGTTTAATCTCCGAAATTTTCCCAGTAACCGTCCGAGTCTCTCAAGGTGTCTGTAACGTTTATATTGGCCTTACCCGGTACTAATCCATACTTCCATATGCGAAAGTAACTTTGTCTATCTGCCTGTTTGTGACCTTTTCACACCTAACCCGCTAAACCGATTACAATGAAATTTTCCATGCCGATAGCCTATAACATGGAGAAAGACTGAGCTATTTATTATTCCGGATAGTATGGCACAAGTTCAGTTATGATAGAATTGGATATACTTAGACCTACATATAAATAAATCAGGTAGTAAAGTTAACTGTAGAGCTCTATTAGCTTGAAAAAAAATAAACGCAACCTACTTTTAGTGCGGTTATTTCTTTTTACAGAATGTTTTTAAAACAATTTCTGCACGAAATAGCGTTTCTCATATATAAGTAGGTACAACTATTTATCTGTGGAAAGGGCAACAGATAACTGTAAGGTTTGTATTCTCTGAATGGGTACGGATCACAAAAACGTAACGAGAGTTCTCATTACGCCAATAAACACAACCTTTTGCTGCAAATACCTTAAAAAAGTGTACCTTTAATTTACTTCTAACTCATCTTAGTATAGTATTTACAATTATTTACAACAAATATACAATCTACGTATAAAAAAATTCAAAATACATGTAGAGTTGCAGGGGGCCAATTCTGCTAAATTACAAGTTCGTTTCCAATCCAATTCTAATTTACTAAATAAACGAAACCGAACCACGATTGGATTATTATGATTAGATTGTAATCGTTGTTGCCCTTGGCAACCGAAACATCGATCGTTCATCGTTGTCAGATATATTTGTCGAATACCAAAACGTGCAAAAGTCGTCACCCAATTGTAATCTAATCAAAATTTATTAGTGGAATTGGCCCCCAGGAGCGGCTGCGGCTGGTGCGAAAAATTCCAAATTCAAATACGCATCTATTGGCCAAAAATTTTTATTTTTGCCATTTGCGTTCGAGACCATGGGTCCTTGGGGGTCCGAGGCACACCGATTTTCTCGAACACTATCCTCAAAATTAATTGAGGTCGCAGGGGACCGGCGGGCGGGGAGCTTTTTCCGCCAACGCGTTAGCTTGGCCATACAAAGAGGAAACGCTGACAGCCTACTGGGAACCTTGCCGTTGATCGGCAGCAGCGGCCGAATCGAGGGTTTTTTTTTATATGTAGTTTGTAAATTTGTTTTAAATAAGTATAGTATTTTTATTTTATTATTGTTTTATTCATAATTATAAATCTTAAACTCACAATATTTACAACAAATATACAAAATTCATAGGTATAAAAAAAAACCTCCAGGCGGCCGCTGCTGCCGATCAACGGCAAAGTTCCCAGAAGGCTGGCAGCGTTATTAAATATTCAGTCCCCAACTTTTATCTGAGCGCTGCTAAATTATATCTTTTCTTTATTCCAATATTTGTAGTGCCTCGTCTTACAGCTGGGTGCCTGCCCTAATTATTTACGTTTATAAACTGATCAAAAGTTATTTTACAAAGGTAGGTAACTTTAATGATCTTTGCTGAATAGATTTTTGGTGGTTTGGGAGCTCTTACTATGAGTTTTATTTTATTAATCGTTACCAACTTATATTAAGTTTAAGCTATTTAAGTATTTTTAACTACGGTAAAGTTTGCTAGTTTACGGTGGTAGGTTAGGTGAGGACATACCTACTTCGTAGGACCTACCAATTTTTGTTTTGGTCCCATGTAAGTAATTGTTTACATGACAAACCCAAAAATAGGAAATCCACCATCATCCCCATTAGTAATGCACGAGAAACGCGCTGGTGTCCGGCGGAGCAGCCGCGACTCTTGTAATTCATAGGTGATAGACGATTTTGTTTATTTCGATACATTTTGTTCCTACTGATACTATTACAGTAAAATTAAAGTGAAAAGCGAGTTTCCTTACCTTAGTACGAAACTACTTAGGTACTGTGTTCATTCATTATCTCGAGCCGACAAAGAGAATTAACCGCTGACGTGCCAACTGATTTCACAGGGTGTCGTCACGATAAGCTCCAAACCCGCCCTTTAACTCGCCTCGGAGCTAATGATTTTTTAATTTTTAATTTGCTACCTCTCTCATCTGTGGATTAACGTCTGATTTTTTTGACAGAATGAATCCTTTGAACAATAGAATGGTACTCTTTATGATTATGACACACGCTCATTCAATTGGATTTTGTGTAGGTACTCAGTTTAATATATACGCTACTTGTAATAAAAATATAAATATCCTGGGACATTTTTCACACACGGTTATCTGATCCCAAACTATGCAGAGTATAAAATAATCTTAACTGTTTATAATAATTCTTATGACTAATTAAAAATCTCTATAGCTATAAATCTTTACTAAAAGATTTTCAGAAGTATTTTACAACTTAAAATATCAAATTCCAATAACCAACTAAACCAAGTACACTGAAAAGTGTTTTGGGAAAAGCTTTGTAGGTACTGTTGTACTGGAGCTCGATGTCAGCATCAGATCTCAATGCAGTCGATAAGCACGTCCGCACTTGGATTCTTTCATTAAATTTTTCACTGCACTCCTATTCACCTTCGTGTTCGATACTCGAACGTTTGAAAACCACTCGGTTTACCTTTACACAGAAAGTAGCCTTGAGGAAAGAATAATGGGCATTTTTTTTATGATGAATACGTCAAGGTCATTTAAGAAAATTCTTTAGGTACCTACATACAGGGTTGCACGAATCTCAAATAGTATTTTTTATTGTCTTCAACTGTTTAAAAATATAATGATAAAGTCAAACTAAAATTAATCAATGCTGGTTCCAGCGATGGTACAGGAGTGAGTAAGTGCTTACCTCCTCATACAGATTGCATGATAAATAATTTTTCAAGTAACACTATAGCCGGTTTTTATATCCGTACTTTCTGAACTAGTTACTCTCCGGTCGTTTTTTAACAATTCTCAGTGTAAAATTGATACTTATCACAGTTTTACTAGTATAAAACTGTGCTTATATATTACGAAAAGAGCTCACATTCATTATATTTGTAGGATAATGCCTAAACTCACATTTTATTTAATGAATAAAGAAGTCCAAAATAGGGATAGAGAGAGATTCGTTTTATCTATTACTTTTCCTAAGTTTAAGCTACAAAGGCGTCATTTCAGAAAATTCCCCGTTTGATCTTAATCTTAAGACGAAGGGTCTCCGAGGACCTCGAACCTTGACTTATCCTCTATCCAAAGTTCTATTACGTACCTACTTACAATAGGGCTGTGACATTACATTTCAAGTCATGGTTTTAAATAAAATAATTATTGTAGATTGAAGCTTTCAAACAGTTAAAAAATAAAGAACGATAGTAGTGATATTAAAAAGGAGATGAAATCGCCAATGAGGAATATCAACAAAAAAAACTAATTAGTCCGTCAGTTAGATTATCAAAAAATATTGGATACGTATTTTTTATTTTGATCCGAAAACAAAAAATAACGAATATACAGTGCGTAAAAATTTTCCGATCTGCAAAAAGTGTATTAAAAAGTAGTTGTACGATGACGTCACAAGCCCCGACTCCTGCACTTTGATGGGACTTATCTTTGTAATTTCTTATGGATTTGATAAAATAAAAAATACGTATCCAATATTTTTTGATAATCTAACTGACGGACTAATTAGATTTTTTTGTTGTTATTCCTCATTGCCGAAAAAAAACTATCAGAGTATATATAATTGGGTAAGTACCTACTTATAAAGATAATCGAATAAAACCTAACGGTTGCGGTACAGTAGCAATATATTCAAAATCTGTATCTTCACTGATGGTAGAATTACAAATGTATTATAAAATTTATAGGTATAATTTAAATTATATAGGTATAGTTTACATTTTGTCCAAGTATACACGAATACATGCAGTCTCTCAGTTATTGATAATGTTTATTGTTGAGTTTATCATGTACCAAGGTAATTAATTACATTTATTTTCTTCAAAACATTAAGACCCCTCCCTAACCGAACATTATTTATTCAAGGGATCCGAAGTTAACCAAGGTGCCTATTGTTCACCTTATTCGCCAGTAAAGTTGCTTGGGGAAGGAAAGATCTACGATTTATTTTCTTTTGATCAAATCTTCTGCTAAATACTTCATTAGGGCTTTGTTACAAAAAAAAATAGCAGATTTTTAGTCAATATTTAATTTTATAGATTTAAAAATAAAACGAAGAATAGTAATTTGAAATGACTTTAATTCTGTATGTGAACTCAGTGATGGCAAATTAAGACGGCGATAGGCGACGGTAACCTCTGACCGCCTGCCTGCTTGTTAACCTTCTGATATTAAAAAAAACTTTCATAAATATGAAAACACGAGTGGACAAATGGCGAGTTTTGAAACTCTTGTATGGGGACAGCTAACATGAAAAGTGTTTTTGTATCAAACGAAACAAGTTGATGGAAATAGAAATTGAAACAGGCAGCGTGACATTGAACGATAACTATTTCCTACAATGTCGTAACATGTAAGAGATGAAATTGCATTATGGAATTGAAATTGAATTTATTTCTTATGATTATTCTTGGAATCAGTATATTATTGTTGCATAATTATAGATAATATCAAATAAGACATTATTAAAATTTCGTCAGAAAATATTCATCATCATCATCATGTCAGCCGAAAGACGTCCACTGCTGGAAAAAGGCCTCCCCCAAGGATCTCCACGATGGCCGGTCTTGCGCTACTCGCATCCAGCGGTTTCCCGCGACCCTCACAAGATCGTCGGTCCACCTTGTAGGGAGCCTGCCCACGCTGCGTCTTCCGGTTCGTGGTCGCCACTCGAGAACCCTTCTGCCCCAGCGGCCATCGGTTCTACGAGCGATGTGACCCGCCCACTGCCACTTCAGTTTGGCAATTCTTCGGGCTATGTCGATTATTTTGGTTCGCCTGCGGATCACATCATTTCTGATTCGATCTCGCAGGGAAACTCCGAGCATAGCTCTCTCCATCGCTCTTTGGGTGACCCTGAGCCTTCTTATGAGGCCCATCGTAAGCGACCACGTCTCTGCTCCGTAAGTCATCACTGGCAACACACACTGGTCGAAGACTTTCGACTTAAGACACTGCGGTATTTGGGACGAGAAAATATTACGTAGCTTCCCGAACGCTGCCCAGCCGAGTTGGAGTCGACGATTGACCTCTTTCTCGAAGTTGGACCTACCTAGTTGGATGGTCTGTCCTAGGTAAATGTAGTCTTCTACAACTTTGAGTGCAGAGCCTTCAACATTTATTTGAGTGGGCGCAACATGGACGTTCGACATGATTTTCGTCTTATCCATGTTCATTTTTAAACCCACTTGTTGAGAGACTCTACCGAGGTCATCGAGCATTGTACCGAGGTCTTCTAAGGTTTCAGCCATGACTACTATCATCGGCAAATCGAAGGTGGGTGATGTACTCGCCATTGACATTGATGCCAAATCCGTTCCAGTCCAGAAGCTTGAAGACATCTTCCAATGCAGCGGTGAACAGTTTCGGAGATATCACGTCTCCCTGTCTCACGCCTCGCTGCAGTTGGATAGGTTTCGAGTTCTGGTCCCGGAGTCGGACCGACATGGTGGCGTTCTCGTACAAGCACTTTAACACCTCGATATACCGATAGTCGATTTGGCACCTTTGAAGAGACCTCAGCACGGCCCAGGTTTCTATCGAATCGAAAGCTTTCTCATAGTCCACAAACAGAAAATATTATTATCAAAAAAGAATTGGTCCACAAATGCAATTGAAGCTACCATGAAACTTAAATATATTTTTCATAAAAATAATGACAGAGGCATAGAAAAATAATTGAAAAGGGTCACATATTATTTTATAGATAATTTACTATTCCGTAAAAAACTATAACTTATGTCATGCACTCACACATTTTGAAGGTCATTTACCTTTTCGAGATGTATTTCATACAGAGATGATAATTGGGTTCGACTGTCACGTGCACTCTATATTGACCATGGGTACAGAACTTTCCCAAAGTGAACTAAAATACTGTTAAAAACATATCAAAGTTAGGTATATATTTTCTAAAAATAATCTAAAAAAAAAACCTTAGTTATTTCAAATAATAATTGAAGAGTGTTGAGTAAATACTCTTTTCAGAATAAATAGGATACTGACATGACATACCAAATCAGCTACTTTTTACTTACAACATGGACGGTCTGGGTATTGTCTTTTTCTCTACTGTCATTGCTTTTGCTCTTCAATTGTCAGGTCGTCTCCTCGTCTATTCATTTCTTTTCAATTATTTTCAAACCCCCCTATTCCCTGTCAAAAAGTCTAGTCTGCCAATATAATCACTATGTTAGTTGGACAGCCCGAACAGATAGTTTATTACTGAGTTTTGTTTGAAATACTGCACTATGACGTCATAGTTTCACAGCATCAAATGTTTATTAGTGGTTCAACGGGTAATTAAAAATCATAAAAACCATTAAAAAAACATAATATTTAATATTTGCACGTGTTTTTAGATGTTTTATACACTGGTAAGTGTTTGATCATTTTATTTTTCATGCTGTCTGATAACTAATTATAAAATTACTTAAATTATTCAGCAAACACCCGGAGGATCCCACCATTCTTTTAAATTCTGATAAACCGTTGTTTCCTTTACCTTTTCATCATCATTGAGAATAGAACACATTTTGCAGTATTCATTTGTTTCGACACTTTCAGTTGTTCTATGATAAGTATAGTGGTTTTTCCATTTAAAATATTCTGCATATTTATCTGGGTCCATGATCAATTCATACATTTTTTCCGCTAAAGTTTCCGCTCCAAGTTTTAGTGCATCCAAATAAATGCCATCTGGCATGAACCTGTAATGGAATATCGGCTCAAATATCGACAAAAATCTTCATGCAAATATATCATATAGTCTGTTATCTACAGTTGTTTACAGGATTGTACTGACTGTGAAATATTACTTACCTCGTATAATTAGCACCTCCAAAAACAATTGGAACAGCATTATACTTTAATGCTCGCCACAATTTTTCAGTCACGTAGTCTTCACTAAAAGCATTTTCAAAAGATAAATAAAAATAATAAGTTGTTTCAATCTTCTTGTTGCAATCTTCATCATTGCGAGAGCAAATATAATACCCGCAATTACCAAAAATATCAATTGTTAAATTATATTGATACAATTCCATTTTTAAATTATCGACAAATTCCTCTCTCCCACTTGAAGTATGACAGTTCGAGACAAACCAAGCAGCAGCTTTAGTTTTAGTTTTCAAATTTGCTTTAAAATCATCACTTACTGGATCCATTTCTTCCAATTTCATCCAATTCATGTCTTTATTTGGACCTATTATTTCATTTTTAGCATTTCTAATAACAATATAACCCCACCGCACTTCAGAATCCAGTTTAAAAGTCCAAGTCCAATTGAAGTACCCATCGAACATTGGAGAGCAAATTGGATAATTATCAGAAGACTCTATGCTTGCATACACAAATTTTTGATTTAGTAGTCTTCTTTCTGGAAGATCCGTTATCTCCATTCTTATCACTTCTGGTCCAGCAAAGACGATCACATCAAATTTTGTATAATCACTGAAATATGATCTATTAGCTGTTACAAAACAATTAACGTGAAGACAATTTCTTTCAACAAAACCACTCTGACCTTCTCCCATGTGTTTAAAGGGAAAAGTTGATGGTGAAGTCCACTGCAGGATATATTTCATGTTTTTTGAATCAATTAAATTTTGTTTTGCAAAAATTCCCTTTCCAATACGAATTTCTCTTCTAGTATTCACAAAATCTTGTATAAATAAGTACAACATTAATACAAGACATGTTATAACACAGCTGTAGTACAGTTTTATGGTCAAATTAGCTTTCATTTTTTATTTAACAATTATTTACAAAAATATCAATGTCAATCAAAGTGCGCGATTTTTATACTATAGTCAATTACTTATATGCTATTTTACTACAATCGTAAAAATACCGATATGCTGGTATGCGTGCGATACTATGAACTGTCAACCACTAGATGAAAATACAAACTCTGTAAATAAAACATTTGACATTGACTTAGAACTAAGGGGCATTGACCTAACACGAGGGGGCCAATTCCACTAATAAATTTTGAATAGATTACAATTGGATCGCAGCGGAATGACGACTTTGCATGTTTTCGTATTCCACTAATAAATCTGACAACGATGAACGAACGATGTTTCGGTTACCAAGGGCAACAACGATTACAATCTGATCATAATAATCCAATCGTGGTTCGGTTTCGTTTATTTAGCGGAATACCGTTTTTAGTAAAATTAGAATTGGATTGGAAACGAACTTTACCTGAATCGAAATTGGATGTCAACCGTTGTAATTTAGCAGAATTGGCCCCCAGTTAGAGACAATAAGGTATCCACACATGTCCAGGTACCCGGGCCTGCAGTGCCGGGTCAGGGCTATCCGTGTTCCGAGTTGTTCGTTATACTATAATGTTCCCGGACGCCCCTGACACTGAGCTGTGTGAACAAGCTCGTACTAGAAGTATGTAACCGATTTTTTCCCCGTCCCTGACGGAACACGGCAGGGCCGGTTACCCGGACATGTGTGGATAACGCTTTAGGCATAACTTGTCATAGAATCTATGGCATAATCTTATTAATTTCTCAAAAATAAACAATGTAATAATCAAAAAAACAAATAAGTATCTTTATGTGGAGAATGTTTTGTGTATAATTATGATGCACTCTACAGAACCTCAGGTTCGTTAAGGTCAATCATAAACCCATAAAATATGTATAAAATAATAATTATAGACTTTTACTGAACCTCTGAAATCTAAATACAAATGAACATAGCCTGTATTTATGTACATTTATATTTGTTTTTATGTCGGTGAATAAGTTAGATTGTGTAATGTGGCAATGCTTAGGCTAGGCTTAGGCCTTGTTTGCGTCATTCCATTATCTATACATATAAGTATGTATTTACAAAAAAAAGTAGTATATGTAGTATATTAGTTATCTGGTTTCATATGTGAAGAATGTCCCAGGATATTTATTCCGTGCAAACTTCATTTCATGACACTACATAGTATGTAAAGATGAAAGCATTATGAAAGATACGCTACCGTGAACAGTGGACCTTGCCTGCACTAAAATATATATGGTCTCTGCAAAATGTTGCAATGAGGAATACCAACAAAAAAATCTAATTAGTCCGTCAGTTAGATTATCTAAAAATATTGGATACGTATTTTTTATTTTGATCCGAAAACAAAAAATAACGAAGATACAGTGCGTTAAAATTTTCCGGTCTGCAAAAAGTGTACTAAAAAGTAGTTGTACAATGACTTCACAAGCCCCAATCCTGCACTTTGATGGGACTTATCTTTGTAATTTCTTATTGATTTGATAAAATAAAAAATACGTATCCAATATTTTTTGATAATCTAACTGACGGACTAATTAGATTTTTTTGTTGGTATTCCTCATTGCAGGCCATATTTAATTACAATCGATATATACCTACACGTAACATATCATCACACAATCTTCAACAACTTACTGAACTATTATTTTTACTGACAAATCACTATCATCATCCTAATCATTGTTCATTAAATATAAATCTTTGATAACATCACTGTCAACATCGATTGGGAGGATCCCACCAGTCCCTAAAGTTCTTGTAAACTGTCGTCTCTTTTACCATATCCTCGTTGTTTAAAGTAGTGCAGAATAAACAGTACTCATTTGTGTCTACACTTTTAAATTTTCTAAGGTACGAGTAGTGATTCTTCCACCTGAAATATTGGGCGTACTGCTCCGGATCTTTAATTAATTCATTCATTTTTGCCGCCAGTTTCTGAACACCAAGTTCTCTTGCATTTAAGTAAATTCCATCGGGCATAAACCTGTAAAAAAACAAGACTTAATAATAATAACAATATGCAAAAGTAGAGAACGCATAAGACCGCTAACTCTACCATAAACTGTTAATGACTACAGTACTAATCATATTTTTCAATAGTACACTAACATAAACATAAACAAGTTTTAAAAACCTCGTTTAGGTGAGATAAAAAGGGATAAAAATTATGTAGGATATGATCTTTCTGAGTGGTTAATTTTGTAGCTTAAGCATTAAGATGTAATATAGTAACAAACGTACACACAAACTTTAAGTTTTTCACCTTTGTAGAGTTTAACTAATGTACATACATATAATGATTTTATTTTAATTTCAAGCCGATATTTTTTTTATTGCTAAACCATTGAGATCCACTTTGCTGCAAATCCTGGTGATTATTTCATTGAGTAAAGGCAGTTCATTTGTCGTTTTGAAACCTATTATATCGATAATAATAAAGATTTACCTCGTGTAATTAGCGCCACCATAAACTACCGGAATTGCATCCGCCTCCAACGCGTGTAATAGTTTTTCAGTTACATAGTCTTCACTAAAAGAATTTTCAAACGACAAATAAAAATAATAATTATCTTTTATCATTTTATCACACTCTTCTTCGTTATTTCGGGAACATTGTAATTTTCCACAAGCACCATAGATGTCTACTTCCAAGTTGTATATTTTTAGCTCCTTTTGTAGCTCTTCGACAAAAATCTCTCGTTTGCTTTTTGTGAAACAATTGGACACAAACCAAGCTGCTGCTTTATTTTTCGTTTTTAGTTCTTGTTTAAATTGATCACTTACTGGATCCATATCATCTATCTTTAGCCAATGCATTATTTTATTAGGACCGACAATTTTATTATTCTTATCCCATATAGAAAAATAGCCCCATCTTACTTGTGAATCCAATTTAAAAGTCCATGTCCAATTAAAAAATCCATCAAATCTATTAGAACACACAGGATAATTATCGGCAGATTCTATGGTTGCAAACACATATTTCTGATGCGGTGAACGTCGATCAGGCAATCTATCCTTGTTATAATTTATAACTGCAGGCCCAGCAAAAGCGATGACATCAAACTTTGAGTAATCTCCAAGATAATTTCTATTACCTGTGACTACACAGTTGACGTAAGGACAATTTCTTTCAATGAAACCTTTCTGTCCTTCTCCCATGTACTGAAAAGGAACATCTGTAGCAGGGGTCCACAGCAAAATATATTTAATTTTTGTTTGATTATTTGTTTCTTCTATTGCCACACGTGTTTCCTGAACCTTCTCTTGATCTACAGAAATTAATACAGTATTCAAATTTTGCCGTACATTTGTAAACATTGATGATTTATATATTACTACTGTTATTATTGATATTAAAACTATAAGACACAGAAGCACTTTTTTGGCCATCATAGTAATGTTTTCTATTTTTCAATAATTAAATTAAACAATTTGATTGTTCACTTTTTGATTCCTATGGTTATGTATTCGTTGATTTCCAATGCTCCACTGATTAATTAAACACTGTCTCATTTACACCCATCGAGTCGATATCTTTTTATCACCACTGCTCATATCTAATCTCATAACACTGACAGAACTGAGCCATATCCATGCATTTCCGACGTTTGTAACGCACTCATATAGGTACTCGTAGCTACAATAATGTAAAGTAATATATGAAACTAGATGAAAACCCGGCTTTGCTCGGGTGACATATGACTCATAATAGAAAATACATATAGGTACAAAATGTTGGTAGATATTTCTGTAGATATCGGTTCTCAAGGAACATTAAAGCAAGGCATAGATTCGTATAGCATCATTCATTGTGTTTAATAAATACTATTTTCCGTGTATAAAAAGTACTCTGTGATCACTATGCAAAACTAAGTGAACACTGAAAAATGTACATTTCTTTCGACTTTCGTTTTGGCATCACACTTTGTGTATTTTGCCAGTGTCAAGTTGAGCATTGTATTTTATATTCTTCATGTATTTTTATTTCTTATCAAGTACATTTGAATTAAGGTTATTAAATCATTTTCAAGTCATAGTCAGTCACGTAGTTAGTCAGTTTATGTTTGGTCTCATTAGGTGTTAGGGTTTTGGTAAAATGGTGGTCGCTCTACTAAAAATGTTCATGGACTTTTTGAGACAACTTGAAAAGCCTACCTACTTACTATACACGTAATCATTTCGTTACACACTGATCTTTATTGGACAAAATAATACCGATAATATTCAATAAAACTCAAAATACACGATTTTATTAAAATAAAATGAAAACGAAACGTCACTTCGCAAGTTCCCACCAAAAAGTCCAAAATGAACATTAAAATTTTATTACGAAAAGAACTTCAATATGTTATCCGGTGTCAGTGACGTTTTGGATGTTCTCTAGAATGGTCAATATGGAGACTGTAATTTGTCTGTCAGCAGTCAGCAACATTAGAATTTAACAAAATACTCGACAATCCGAATTTTGCGGATATATGTTGTCGACTCGATCTCTTTATTTTTTTATGTTTTATTATTCAGGTAAGGTTTTGATCGAGTCTACCGTACCCCTTCACGAAATTATTAATATAGATAACTAGCTTTTTTGCGCGCAGTTCCGCCCGCATCGAAGAATATTTAATTTAACCGTTTTCTCTCCCTTTTTCGCTAAGTCCATATTATCAAAAGACCATATTTATAGTCACACAGTGGTGCCGATTCTGTTGTTTACGAACTAAATAAATTTAATCTCACTATATCTCTTTCTAATAGTAAATATAAGAAAGGGATGCAAGATATTTTAGTCCTGTCAGTTTAACCTGATCACATATTTCAACGTGAATTTAAGCGCGATCTTTATTGGTCACGACTATTTACCCGTACATTACGATGGCATGGATTAAACTGACAGCATTAAAAATGTTCTGTCTTTTTTCAATAAGGTTAACTTGAAAGAGAGGTAACTTGTCTAATATTAGTTAAGTTCGTAAACAACAGAATCGACACCAGTATAAAAACTGCATCTAGTGCCGCGCAGAGGTGCTTGTGCATGAAATTATAGCTTTAATTATAATACATTGTTTCTGGGATAGAAGGAAATCTATCTCCTACTTTACTTCATTCGGATTCATTCAAACCATGTCGTCGATGGCGTGTTTGCGTAGGTAAACTTATTTTCAACTGTATGAAATTAAAAGTATTAACAAAATCCGTTTAGCTGCTTTATCAAACAATTGCATGCACAATCATAATATCAACATACAAAGATGCAACATACAACAATACACAAACTTTTGCATTTACGTCAAAAGTAGGTTGATACGATAAAAATATACATCAATAAACGTTCTGTATTACGACTGATGTAAAACAATATTTACATTCGTCGCCGCTTATTTGCGTAGGTAATTCACTTTTTTGCGAAAAAACTCATACTTTTGTGAAACCTCGTTGGTTCAAATCCGGCTCGAAGGTCCACTAGCACTTTGGTTAAAACAAAATGCAAAAACTGGCAAAAGGATTTTTTTAATTTATTTATGTTTTATAATTTGGTATAAGCACTCGTAATTTAGCATACAATAATAAACAATGCCATACATAAGTAAAAAAAAACATTATAAAAAACTGTTGTAAATATAATTACAAAACACTATGGACGGATTTCCATATATATAAGTACACTGCACATGATAATCTATCAATGTTTTGACGGATCGATAATGATCGCACCAGCGGCAGCGCTGCGACCTTATGGTGATAATAGCGGTTCCTGAAAATGTTACGTGTATAGCACTATTGAGATCAAGTGATACAAAACTATAATGCTGAGGGGTCCACAATCTTGTACTGAATCCATGGTTTCAGTTAACGTTACGATTTCACTTACACCCGATATAATTTCAATTCAGCTATATATATAGAACTTATTCAAATATCACTATCAACATCGGCGTAAATGTATCACTTAAATGTTCATGTTCAACTAATTCAAAACGTACCGAATGTATTGAACATCTTATTAATAATTTTCTTATGAAATCATACAACACTTTCAGCACTTAATGATTTATCAGATGTCAATATCAAATGATCAGATATTAATAAAATGTTTTGATTATATTATCAAATTGAAACATGAAAAGACTTTGCGATATTTGCTCAGTTTATCTTAATTATTTGTTGAATTTTATAAAGATACTACATTATTCCAAACCAGAATCCATAAGATAAAGTAAAGATGTTTATAAATTCAACTTAATTCGTTTGTACTAGCACAGATTATGTACTAGTAAGACATCTAACCATAGTTATGTATTCTATGGATAGTGACGTCAATTCACCATCATTAAAAATGTCATGTGATAGTTCTCAAAGACGTAGGTAGGACGTTATTCCCAAACATCAGTCACATTGATTGCACGTCACGATTCACGACGCAACGGAAGTACCAGTGACATGACCGATGTGTGGGATTTACTTTCAATAATAATACTTGGACCAACATCAACATCGACCGGTAGGGTCCCACCAATCACGAAAGTTCTGATATATCGTAGTTGCTTTCACCATATTTTCATCATTTAATGTCGCACAAAACAAGCAGTAAGGTTCTGTTTCCACACTTTTAAATTTCCGATGGTATGAGTAGTGATTCTTCCACCTAAAATATTGAGCGTATTGCTCCGGATCTTTGATCAACTCGTTCATCTTTGCAGCTAACTTTTCAATGCCAAGTTCTATCGCATTTAAATAAATCCCATCCGGCATAAACCTGCAATTTTGCACGACTATAAAATCTCACTTCATATAAAATTCGTGCATGATATATTAGAAAAGTACTTACCTAGTATAATTAGCCCCACCATACACGATCGGAATTGCATACCATTGTAAAGCATGTAAAAGTTTTTCAGTCACATAATCCTCACTGAAGGAGTTTTCAAATGACAAATAGAAATAGTAATCATCCTGTATCATTTTATCACACTTCTCTTCGTTGTCACGGGGACATTTTAAACTTCCACATTTACCATAAATGTCTACTTCTAGTTCATATTTCTTTAATTCTTTTTGCAATTTTTGTACAAAACTCTCTCGCCCACTCCTTGAATGACAGTTGGACACAAACCAAGCCGCTGCTTTCTTTTTAGTTTTCAGTTGTTTTTTCAATTCATCACTGACGGGATCCATATCTTCAAGTTTCATCCAATGCATAATTTTATTCGGGCCAACTATCTTATTATTTATATCCCGGACTGTAATATATCCCCATCTTACTTCTGAATCTAGCATATAAGTCCATGTCCAATTAAAAAAGCCATCGAATCTATTCGAGCATACTGGATAGTTATCGGCTGATTCTATAGATGCAAACACATATTTTTGATGTGGCAAACGTCGTTCAGGCAGTCTGCCCCTGAGATAATGTATTACCTCAGGCCCGGAGAAAGCGATAACATCAAACTTCGTGTAATCTCCAAGGTAAGACCTATTACCAGTTACAATACAATTCACATGTGGACAATGTCTGTCGATAAAACCTTTTTGACCTTCTCCCATGTACTGAAATGGCACAGCCTTTGGGGAAGTCCACTGCAATATGTATTTAATTCGTGTTTCTTGTATATTATTTACTTCTTTTTTTCTTTCAGTAACAATTTGAATCTCATTGTTTATTGATATTACTTCATTTGCAGATTTTCTTTCAACACTGGTAATTTTTAACGATTTATATATTAATAATGTTGTTATTGTTATAACTGTGAGACACAAAAACCCTTTCTTGGCTATCATATTTTAATGTTTTTGGGTTTACTTGTTATTAGCGTATTCACGTGCACTAGCTGATAAAACTGATGTTTCACTGATACGTAATTAAGTTCTGTCTCATTTCCACTAAAACAACTGTGCATATCTAATCTATTTATTATATTAACTGTGTACACTTGGACGCCGAAATGTAAACGTATTTATACATATCTCGACCACGAAATACTCTGTGCCACGATTTTTTTTTTTGAAAGGACTAAAGTTGGTAGCCTCTGATGGCTGCTCCAACCTTACCGGACAATTCTGTGCCACGAACTTTAATGAAATAAAAAACTGACACGAATACGTCTTATCAGTCTTATCAATCCTATTACATATTTTTACAGATAAAACGAAATTTTATGTGGAGACACCCAGTAATTTGTTGAAAATCTGTCGCCAAGCACCTTTCGGTGTGTTCCGACAGCTGCACTTGAGAGCCAGTTCCTTTCTAGGCTTTGTGTGCTTACCATCATCGGCCACATCATCACTGACCACGGTGAGATTGTGGTCAAACACAGGCCTATAAATAGTAAAAAAAAATATAATATATTAAATCGAGTAACTCTTATTGACAGTAGTTGTTATACTGTCTTCTTATTGTATTAAAATAACATGTAAGTATGTAGGTACCTATTTCAAAAGTTAAGCTAATGATCAAGTAAAACTGATTCTTTTCATTATGTTTTAAATAATTGTAGACTGATGTAAATAATTGTGATGTTTTTTTTGTGTGACAAAAACTATATTAGATTCAATATTGGATATGATTTTATTTTATTTATGATTCATAGTAAATGTATTCATAGTAATTGAGCTTAAAAATAAATGTAGAGTTATAAGAATAAACCCACCTTTACCTCATATACTCATATCTATCCATCCCTTTATCAAGCATCAGGCAGGTCTAAACTTTTATATTAAATTTGGTTAAATATATTTGGGTATACGAATAAAGTAAATTCATCTATTTAGGTCACTTTTGTCGCTAATAAAATACCCTTTACGATAAGGATTTACTTTCATGACAAATCCCTTTTAAGGTTGGAATGGCTTGTTTGTAGAAATTGGCAAATAGTATATTATTTATCTAAACTTTTTACCTTTTCTGTAATTATGGGGATTCGATAGGATAAGAACGTAGGTATAATACCTACTTGGTAATATTAGTTTATTATAGATCTAGAACTAAATTATACATCATGACAGTAATATTTAAGCTCATAAATAATATTTATATGTTTATTCCGGCAACGACGTGACGTGACGTGAAACCGCGGGTAATAATAAACCTAGATTTTTTTTTGCTGAATATGGGATGGGAATTGTTAACACTTAGGAGTTTTCATCGTTGAATATATTTTTTATTATTGCATTATTTTATTTTAACAACTATAAGAATCATGTTGAGAAAATATTTGGTTAAATAACTATTTACCTATTTATTTAATCAAATATCCGAACTACTAGGTATATGAATGCAGTCGTAATATATAACTAAATAATTTAATTAAATAAATTAAATTATATACATAATCTGCATCATATTGATGAAACCTGTTTAACAAGCAAATTACTCATGAACCTCAGTTTAATTAAGAGAAATAGCAACCTACGCTCCTTGCGTGACAACTGAGCTAGATATATCGAGCAATTGATCAGGGTTAAATAAAACCCAAGTGTAATTTAAACCTGAAACTACATTTATTATACAATCTTATTAATTATCTGCCTATTAAATTAATGTGTTCAAAAATGTTTTAGTCCAAATATCCACCATTAAAAGCCATCACACACGCATACAACTTTATTATATAACGACTAGATTCCGCCCCGCGGTTTCACCCGCGTTCCCGAGGGATCTTATGTTTTCCCGTGATAAAAAGTATCCTATGTGTTAATCTAGGTTATAAACTATCCGTATTCCAAATTCCATCCAAATCCGTTAAGTAATTTTTGCCGTTAAAGAGTAACAAACATCCATACTCACAAACTTTCGCATTGATAATATTAGTAGGATATACGTATTTTGATATGATTTGAAATATTTTACACATCTGAGTATTCACGTAAATACTCAGCAACTTTCTAAATTCTACTGAGACAGCAAAACAATAAGATATCAGAACAAAAAATTTAAACGATCACCATAAACGAGATTTACAGAACACCAAACTTTTAGAACTAAAATATGAAGTATCTTTCACTTGCACTGTAAAAATAAAGGAATCAGTAAATAATGTCTACCCTTTCATCTATTTATTTGCAATTAGAGTTAATTGAGTGAAAAGGTAATTAAGCATGTTAGTTTCCTCTTCCTCAATAAAAAAAAGTGTTTCCACACATCCATCTCACTGTCTTAAACAAAACCGCATGTACGTACAGGGAACAGTGATCAATCACGCCGACGTCAGTTGTCCTGTCGCACCATACAAATATTAGAGGGAGTAGAATTATAGTAAAAATAGACGGGTACTAAGCATCGCTCAGACCGAAGAGTCAAAGCCGCAAACCGCGTGATGCCTGTCGAATTCTGCCATGGTATTCTAAGATTTATGCAGGACTTATGATGCTATGCGAATTGTAGCGTTAACTCCTCGGGCTAAACAATCCTCTGGAATACTTACTTTTTATTTTTTTTCAGTGGTGGCGGTACTTTTAACTTATACTACATTATAAAAAACTAAACTAAACTTTTTTTAACTAAAAAATCGTCTAAAAAGCCACATCTCAAGAAATACTTATAATAGGTATTTTATTTCGCTGGAAAACAAAAACTGAAACACTGAGTGCATAAATATTTAACATTTGAAACAAAAATGTTATATGAATATGAAGCCAGGTTTTCCTCAATAGTGAAATAAATCAATGTGAAGGGATCGCAACGATCCATCATCCCGGATTCCCGCCTCATTGTAGCTGACCACGGGCATATTGCACGATTATGTATGGTAGAAGCTCGAGCTGTGTCGTAAATGGTAATCAAATAAACTTTTTGCTTTCAAAATACCGAAGCCAAATATTTACGTTTTATTTGGAAACTAATTAAGATCTAGACTAAAATTATAATAAGATAGATAGATAATTATAATAGAATAAACTCAAAAACTACTGAACTAACCTACCAATTTGGTCTGAGAACACATCGGTTGGTGTCTGGAGACATTTTCCACTTGAGGGTAGAACTTTATTCATGGAACTACGAGAAATAAGGATCTGGGACTCTGTAGTACAAAATTCTTCATCTAAGGCCACCTGTGTAACATTTGAATTTTATTCTTGAAATTAAATTGGAGGTGAATGTCAACAGACAGCTTGAGTTTCCTAGTAGTCAACCAAGCGAGTACTACAAAGTACCCTGCCGTACTACCACCAAGCTCTTCACGGAAACTTCAAGTTCCTTTGTCGTCAGAACGGAAAAGGTTGTATAGATTCACATAGCATAAACAAAGGTCTAATTTGTCGATATTTAGGTATACCTACTTAAAAATAAAAAAAAGTTAACAATGACAATGTAATGACACAAATCTATTTTGCTTCACATATCTCAGTATGTGTGCCATTGAATTTTATTAATAAATTAACAAACTCCACATACTATGCGCTCTGTTTTCGTTTATAAGAAATATTCACAATATTTTAAAAATGTGAAAAGAATTGGTTGGTATGTATTGAATCTTACTTGAATCTCCTGGGACATTATTCAGCAACAGCTAATGTGATCCTAAACTAAGCGCAGACCTTTTACTTTGGACTAGAAACCAGTTAACTGATATTGTGCAAAATGTACTTACTACTTTTTATGACAAATATATAATGGAAATACCCAGACTCAGGACTAACTAATATATGCACACAAAATGTTTGTCCTGGATGGAAATCGAACCCATGACCTGCGGCGTGATTGGTGGGTATCTTAACAAACCATGCCAACTGACCCATCTTCTAAACTATGATTATTTTCAGGTACATTTATTATAGTTTTTAAGCATAAACCATAACAAATGTGTACAAACAGGGCGCTTGTCAATGGCTTAGAATGTTACATGGACGATTTGATAGAAACCTTCGAAGACTTTGTCAAAAAATCTCTGATATTGATCACTGTCGGTCTCGGTGCAATAGTGTTTAGCCTCGTATATTTATTAAAGTTAATTACTGAACGTACACAATTATTAACATTGCAAATACCGGTACCTAATCTCAATGCAGCACCTAATGCAGGTAATTTTACAAAAAAAAATATATAATCATCATGTCAGCTGAAAGACGTCTACTGCAGATCGACCATTGTGGAGATTCTTGGGCCTCCCGCCCAGGATCTCCACGATGGTCGATTTTGCGCTACCCGCATCCAGCGGTTTCCCGCGACCCTCACAAGATCATCGGTCTCCCTTGTGAGGGGCCTGCCCACGCTGCGTCTTCCGATTTGTGGTCACCACTCGAGAACCCTTCTATTATTTATATCATAGCATTTCTATATGACGACGAACGGGATTCTAGAACACCATTCTTCATTATATGGGCTTATTATGGGGTAGAATGAAACCCATGTGAGTAAATAAATTACGAATTTGTATGTGGAAGAATATACATGAAAAGAAAATGAGATGATGGATAGATGTGTAAAAGATGATATGATTAAGCAAAAGTCGATAAGACTAAAATAGAAGGACTTAATAGAACAAGAGTACTACACATTGCACTCTAAATGATTGGGAACAGAGCAGGCAGATGATGATGAGGGGATCTGAAACTATGAAATATTTTGGAAAGCCCCCAATTTTCGGATTTTTACCGTAGTTTGTGCTACATTATGTAGGTAGGTAAGTAGTTCTTTCTTACAATAAGATTTTACAGTTGATTCACTTTAAATTGAAATGTTTTCACGCCCACTATCATGAATTAAATGTTTCCATAAATGCCATATTTCACCGAAGAAACTTTAAGTCCCAACGTGACATTTTGAAAAAATACAATTTCTTTAGCAGCGGAGACAATACAAAACAGAGAAGTTCCAAGCTTGAAACAGAATGATGACACGCAGACATCGCATTATGAAACAAAAGTCCAAAACTACATGAAGAGTAGGCAAGCCATGATGCCTAATCAATATAGCACACCCCGAAACAGCAATCTGCAACTGCTGTCAAGACCAATTGTAGATGAAACACTTACAAGAGATCCAGATAATGGTTCCAAGGCAAGTTTTATTATCCATACTAATACTATGAATTATAAAAGTAACTTTGTCTGTTCGTTACCTTTTCACGCGTAAACCACTGAAACCACGCGTTTTATCCCAGGAATGCGAGTGAAACTGCGGGTAACAGCTAGTTATACTATACAAAAATGACATCCATCCAAAATAATATACATTAGAATTTGAGACAGTTGTCATTCATTTTCGTAAAGAAGCAACTGTTTTGCTTATTTTATTGTAGTTGTAGATATAGAATTGAAAAAGACATTGGCTACTTACTTTATACGCTGGGTAGAAGTTAGTAAAAGATTCAGCATTATCTCATCTAACTAATGCCTATTATATTAATGTGAGTTTGAGTGTTGATGTCTAGACTTAGATAAGAGACGCAATCACCCATAGACGGTTGAACGGTTTTTTAATAATCTTGGCGCATAGATAGATCATACCCTGGATTAACATATAGAATACTTGCCCGGGAAAACATAAGATCCCTAGGTAATGCGGGCGCGGGCGAAGGGTAGGGGGGGGTACTCATTTAGAATATGTTTCTTAGTACCTATTCAGCTGTAAAAATTCTCATAAATGCTCTTTCTTTCAGATATCAAATCGATACAGATCAACAGGAGCTTTCCGCAACTATTCCGATACGAAGTAATTTAAATTTACGTATTTTAAGGGCTCTACTTTCATTCAATTTTTTCGTGCTCCTGCTTTGTTGAAATTCAAGATCAGTTACTGCAAGTCAACCGAATTCAATTTCCTATCGTATTATTTACTGATGGCAATATAGTGACTACATAATTATGAAGTGGTCAGAAATTAACTCGACCATTAACTTTCTGGCTGAGATCTATAGAGCGTACTTAGACTTTGCTCAGACTTTACCGTACAATACAAAGTCGGTATTTAAAATGCAATCTTCGAATCTCTCTGAGTATGTGCTAAGCAAAGTCTAAATGCACCTAATTGACGACTTACCAAAAACTTAGCTACAAATTAAAACACACAAATATTTACTTTATTACGTAGGTTTATACCCTAAGTAAAGTCTGAGCAAAGTCTAAGCATGCTCTATAGATCTCAGCCTCAGTGTGACTGTGATCCCAATAAACAAATAAAATATAGGGGAGGCAAACAGTCAGCCGCAAACTATTTGTATAATAGGCCCACACGCAGCCTTAGAGGAACTTGTAGCACAGAATAAGAAATTGATTATTTTTCTATAACCAAATTATTGCCTTTTTTTGCAGTATGTCAAACTCTGTTCCACCCATTGGTTTACCAAAACGTAAGTAGGCTCTGGAATATTTTGGACTCATGTTATGGTCTAATGGACCAATTTATCACAATCAAAGCTATATCCAGAATTGTATCCTCTTGAAATTACCTTACTTCGTAATGACGTCGAATGCCGAGACGAAGCTTGCGGGTTCAAATCCTACAATGAGCTGATCTTTCAGTGAAGGAAAACATCGTGAAGAAACCATAGAACGGTGGTAGGGTACTTTGTGGTACACGCCTGGTTGACTACCACCCTCAAGTTGAAAATCAGTTGCTAAGCACCTACCGGTGTGTTGCAACAGCTGCACTTGAGAACCAGTTTCCTTCTAGGCTTTGTGTGCTTACCACCACCAGCAACATCATAATCACAATGAGTCATAAAAAAAATATTATATTACAAAAAATATGTATTTTTTGCTTCGACCTTCTTTCACATTGTAACCAGCTGTGTTGTCGCTGTAACCGAGGGACGCGCGACGAATTGACGTGTTTTTTAGCTTAGAGATAAGTTATGGGTCTAAGATTAAGTAAGGTATCCTAGGTTATTATACTTTTTATCCACGGACGAAACCACGGGATGAAAGCTAGTTCTTCAATATTATCGATTCAAAACAACACAAGTGTCAAATGCTGTCACTTTTTTCAGATGTATTAGCATCACGATCGTGCGCCAAGTGTACTATAGCAAGCAGAAAATCTTGTTGTTCAATGTGCTGTGATGGCGACGACGGCTGATAATGATACTATTCAAAACGGAATTAGGTTTAAAACCCTTTGACATTTTATAACCAATAGTATGGATTGTTATGGTTTGTGATGACTGTAGGTATTTGTTTTTAGAACGCGCATAGGATGTTATAAATTATTTAGTGTGTATTTATTGTAGTATTAACATTTATGTTTATCAAATAAAAAAATGATATTTTACATTGTTTTTATTACTTTAAATAAGGTCTGGGTTTAGTCATAGAATAAATAATAGACTACGTACTTACTGCTTAGCCAAAAGTTAAACGATTTCCCGTTTGCTTTTTTTAATTTTTTCTAGGAGATATTAGTGATAACATAATTATTATACAGCCTGAGATAAAAGAATATATATCTATATTGATGATACAGCTTCCATATAATATGGTACCCACTGTGGTAAGGTTAATGCAGTACAGGTTCCTTTTTACAGGTCTTTTTTAATATTGTAGTTTTACAAAAATATATATCAATAATTGCTTCAAAAGAATTGACGAGATTGACGAATTGACATACCCTACCAATCACGTCGCAGGTTTCAAGTTCGATTCTCACCCAGGACAAATATGAGTTCATGAATATGCCTGTTTGTCCTGAGTCTTTGTGTATTATCTCTATAATAAGTACTATATTTTACCACAAAAAAAAAATTACATTAGTTTTTTGGATTTCATATGGGATAATTCCTAGAACCGTGTGTTGAATGAGAATGTCTTTAGGTAGTTAGGACGCTTGAAACTGTAATTAATAAAACCAATTTTAATTCTAAGTATTCAGTCATTTCAGAATAAAACCTTTTCTGTATTTACATTTGAAGAAAACCTCAACAAAAGGTGTTGAATGAAACCTCAGAGGGAAACTTTCACAATGTCTAACTTTATGATAAAAGTTATAATAAGTCTCTAGTTCACTGTCAAAACATGCCCTTCAACCTATACAAAAGTACAAGTGCAAAGATAAAAATGGTTTTATAAAATTATAATGTAGACTTTGAAATAAGTAAAATGACAAGGCGACATTACACAGGTTAAAGAATTTTTATTCTTTTATTATTTGTAAAAAAAATGCAATAAAGACGGTGCAAAATTCTATACCATTCAACTCATTTACTGCCTATACTTTTTCCTCATAGCAGATACTGATCGATAGTAGTTTTTAAGGTATTTCGCTTGAGAGATACCTCGACGGCAAAAATATATATCAATAAGTTCTTATATTTAATAATCAGGTAGGTACAAACATAATGATTAGGTACTCTATAACTGCGTTTCTAAACATTATTTTCATTGTATGCTACAACAAACCTTAGTATAAACTACATTCATCATGTCAGCCGAAAGAAGTCCACTGTTGGACAAAAGCGGGGAGGCTTCAAGGATCTCCACGATGGCCGCTTTTGCGCTACCCGCATCCAGCAATTTCCCGCATAAAGTACATTACTTAATTATTACCGTACAAGTACTCCAGAATATTGAACTCTAGAAGTAGTATTGGAATTTGAAAATTACTCTAGAGGCAGTCCAAAATCTCATAATCCTAGTTTCTGCAACTGGCTTGCCTAATTCTTTAAAGACAAATTTCTTATAACTAGGAATATACGCCCATCGACCGGTACCCATAACCACTTGCGCCAATTGTCACTCAAGCTGTCTAAACACCGTCGCAAACATGGTCGCAAGCTACTTCTGGACAACGTATACAGTAATGACGGGGAAATTTATCGCCGTAGCCACACTAATTGTGGTTGTTATACTGAGCTACCTACTACCCGATATATCTCAAAAGTTATACGCTAATAACGAACTGAAGGCTATGAAGAAGGTCTTGGATATGGTAACGGTAAGAAAATGCATGGTGAAACATGCATTTATAACTCTTTGCCATAACTAATTGACTCAGGCGTGACCTTGCGGAAATCCATTATAAGATTAGATGGAAGACAAATATTTAGTAACTAATTCCGCTGGATATCCTTCTCTATATAGTTCCCTTGTTTTGGACTTGACAGAGAAGGATATCCAGTGGAATTAGTTACTAAATATTTGTCTTCCATCTAATCTTAACTCTTTGGCAATTTTATTCTGTTGATTTTTTACGGTAAACGTACAGAGCCTAGAAGGGAATAGGCTTTAAAATGCATTTTGGAATAAACTGATAGATGCTTGATTAGAAGTGTTCAACAGCACCATCATTCTATGGTATTTTCTAAGTCTTTTTGATTGTAGAACATTTCATTTGTTACATTTTATTTTAAGCAATACCACCAACAACTGGTATAAAAAAACATGATGGGCCATTTGGCATAGTTGATTAAATCTATAACCAATCACGCCACAGATTGTAAGATCAATTCTCGTCCAGAATAAACATTTGCGTGCATGAACAAGAACATATCTGTTTGTCCTAAGTCTAGGTGTAATTATTTACAAAAGTAGTATACGTTGTACCTATTCAGACAACTGGTTTCCATAAAACAAGTTCTGTTTAATTCAGATATCCATGTGTGAAGAATACCCCAGGATAAAGAAATCTCAATAGTTCCACGTGTCATTGTTTACAGAATGAAGTTACTCGAGCTGAAGCGGCTTGTCTGACTGCAGCTGATGAGCTGTGTACCTTGCGTTGTGCCGTGCAAGATGGATGTACAGAGACAGTTGGTATTAACAGAAAAAATAATTTATTATAGAGGGTCTTATTTCGCCACGTATGGTGATTCATATTTCCTTGTAAAGATTCAATTCAGATATGCTAGAGCATATAAACTGAGTGGGAAGTCGGGTAACTCAGTCCTCGACAGCGATGGTAGGACGGTCCTGGGGAGCAGGTGACTCACTACGTGTGCATCGCACTGCAACATAAGCCCGCCCCGAAATAAGGCTCAGCGTGATGCACACTTTTCTACTGTGGCACCAACTTTTACTTCTAAACTAAATTGAGCTACTGATTTCAGATTTGGTCCCATAGTTACTATATAATCAATAGATTTTCAAATAGGAAACTGGCAATATCTACCCACATGACTTGTTCAAGCTATGCTTTGTATAATTCAAATGAAGACTGACCCCACATTGGCTAATATCTCATAGGCTATCGGCTACCGTATTGTCTTAGCGTTTGGCGATTGGATGTCCATTCTGTTGTTTTAGTGACTCGGTCACAGTTGATGAATTACTGACACAACTCGATCATGCGACCTACTAACTATTATGATGAAGCCAAGATGCTGTTGACATGCGACCGCTAAGCGTTAAAGCAATAGTGGCTACCGTTTGGTTTGGCTAAGGCTCGGTATCCATAAAAGCTTTTAACAAAATGGAGACGGAAGCAATGGACGTAGCCTTGAACGAGCCCAGTCTGCTGGGTAAAGGAATGGAGTGAAGGTGTATCTACTCATCAGCTTTGGTGGATATCGGGCCTTAGAGTAACAATGAAGTCTGGGTAAAAATGTAAAAGGATCTTTAATGTCTGTTAAATCAGTCCAAGAACCTGCGGGACCTGTCAGTTTGCACGAGTAATAGCATACGCCCAACCCAGTCTGAGCCGGTCCAAGTTGAGAAGAAAATGGGCTTATTTCGAAGAATCTTCTTCCCCAACAAAAACACATCACACAAAGTAATTGTTGTCTAATAAACTACCTCATAATAAGTGATATTCTGTCATAATGTATAGGGATATTGTAATTCTGCTGCAGTATTTTATGAGTTGGAAGTAGGTACCTACTCATCAGTACGAACAACTTTTGTAATGGGATCAACTCTGAAATCTCGAAAAACAATTCAAACTTTTGATATTAATGTAGATCGAGGCAGGTAGACGTTTTGTATGAAAAGGTTTTTTTTTTTGTGTTTGAAAGTTTTTGATAGTACTTCCACCCTATAAAGCGCTGCAGGTAAAATAAAAAGCCTAATACTGAAACGCCACTCATATTTAAGTTGTGCTTATGTTATAATTTGCCGATTTTGAGTTCGATTGTATGAGATGAACTATCAAATGACGATTTAAGCTCAACTTAAATATGCGTTTCAGCATTTGGCCAATAAAGTCTTAATTGTAAGCTGATTTAGAATTGAGAATTAACTGTATACAGGTTGTTTTATATCATCTTGACAAGGATGCAGATGTTCCAATTGCCAATATGTTGTTGAACCTTTTTAAACCCCCTTTCATGATTCAATTTTCTGTGGCACTATGATGGATGATAAGCTTTAATCGCAAACATATTTTTTTATATTAGTTTTTCTTTTTCAGGAAGTAACTCTCATGTCTTACGTCTACACTGATTCCTTCGACGCCAAAAAATCGTGATCTTTGGAGTGTTTCTTCAGATAAACCTGAATAATAGAAGTTTGTTACCATAATTTAGTGAACTTTAATCACTGCAGAATAAACCCGATAATGCTTGCTAATGTTTTAATGCTAATAATATCCTGGAACATTCTTCACGAAACTTGCATCATCGCTGATGAAGACGGAGAGTCCGCTTAAAAATATTTCCATTTTTATTGATTGCTACCGAAATTTTAAGTTTTAGAAACAAGAAACCAAGATAAAAATAAATGTTGATTGAGATAAATGCTAAGAATAAATAACAAACACTCGTCGATATATTGTAGTATTATAATTCTTTGATTGTAGTCTTTGATACTCGTGACCTCCTTAATGCTTTGGTTGGACATTGGTTAGCTGTCATTTTTCAGATTCTTGCGTTGACAGAGAATATACGGAGTAGTATAAATAGGTACCTACTTCCTTTATGAAATAAATAAAAATCGTAAATATGTGTGAATAAGTCATAAAAATCAAATAAAAAGGGTCCTAAAGATGCCTTCCCAACGAACGTCATTGAAATCCGCTGCAATTGGAATCGTCCTCTTCGTTGGGTTATGTTCTTTAGTCGGGCATCTCACTTTCAACTTTTGGGAACGTTATGTTATACAATCTGAATTAACCAATATGAAAACCAGTTTGCAGACACTTAAGGTACTTTAATATTGTTTGAAAATATGATAATAATTATTATTATAGGTATCCTGTCTGGGATATTCTTCACACACGGTTTTTCATTCCTTAACCAAGCAAAGCTTGTATGTAGGTACTATGGAAACCAGGTAACTGATATACTATACTATAAACACAGTTCTAGTTTTAAAACCAATTAAATAATTCTCGTGAAAATTTATTATATGCCATCTTAATTTATTCGCTTGTTGACCTCTCCACTGTAAGATATAGATAAACTTCATCTTCCAACTATACTCCTATGAACCTTCCATTACCTGATTATTATTGATTGCTAATTAATAAAATAATATCGTTTTATAGCAAACCATTACTGGTATAGGACACGCATACGATAATCTTCACAGTGAACTAAAGGTTATAGTTGCTAAAGCTGAAATGAAAGCAGTTTCAAAAGAAATTCTACATCCAGTAAGAACATAATCAATAATTTAATTTAAACGGCCCTTTACATTATTAATATGTAATCAAACAAAATTGTTTTATAGGTTACTAATACCAGAATAAACAATTACGATAAGCTTTACCATGAGCTCAAGGTAATGGCACCTAAAGCTGTTATGAAACCAGTTGCAGAAAAACTTCCACATTCAGTAAGAAAACTATATACTTATTTAAAATATTTAATTTGATCGGTTTAATTTGAACCTTATTTACCTAAGTTTTAATAATCTCAATTATTAATAATATTATTACGGTTGCTAATAAATTAAAGAAAATTGTTGGATAGGACATCAACATTGACACAGAAAACTCATACGATAACCTTTATAATAAACTTAAGGTATTAGTACCCAAGGACGAAATGAAACTAGGCGCAGAAAAACTTCTAGATTCAGTAAGCAAATTTCATTTGAACGGCTTAAAAATAACCTTCTACTACCTAATTTACTAAATATTATGAATACTATTGCTATTAAACTATATTATTTTATAGGATACAAAAACTAGCACAGGAAACGTATACGATAACCTTTACAGTGAATTCAAGGTATTAGCACCCAAAGTTGAAACAAAACCAGTTGCTGTATCTGTCAATCATAGAGATCTTCATTGTTGTAAACACAAATATAAATTGGACAAAGAGCCGCAACAGGATCATGAAATACAAACAATGATGACACTTAATAAAACTGAGAATTTCAACTGGAATGAATCTGCTGGTAAAAATGCAACAACTATCACAAAATATCCTCCTAAATCTACAGGAGTTGGTTCATACGTCACAAATAAACAAGAGCAAAATCATTCGGTTAGTTCTAAACACAATGTACGAAGTGATAACGATGGACATAAATGCTATATGAATTATGAAAACTGCAGACATGGTTGTAACAATCGAAATAATTTTGGAGTTTACTAAATAATATACAACTGAATGTCTCGTAAATTCTGTAACAATCAATCCATGATCAATAAAATATTTCGTTTTATCCGTAATTATTGTCTTTATTGATAATTATTTTGCTCCACAAAGTTCTTAAAATATACCAAAATACTCGTTTCTTTTTACTTCTATTGTACTATTGGGATCTTCTAGTCAATCTTCTGTATTAATTTCTTTCGGAAATGTTCGAGTAAAATTTTTCAATTTAACACAAGAGGGACAATTTATATAAGTATCAACTTTTGGTACATTCAAATATTTCTTTGAGTCCGTTATTAAATCTTTATTTGTCAAAGTAAACGCCAACGCTTCCAAAATCTCGATTTGACCTTCTATCTTTGGTAAATCTTGGGATAGTTGCGATATTTTCGTTTCTAGGTCGTAGTAATTGTTTTTTATATAAGACAAGTTTTTCTGGAATAAAGTTAAGAAACAATGGTCATTTATTTAGTGATCAGCAGGTACCGTATCTTTATTCTTTCAAGAATAATAGGCGTAAAAATGTTTTGTGAAGTTTGAGATACTGGGCAGCCTTTGGTGAAAAAAAATCGTGAGATAACCATCGGATGGTAGTAAATTACAATAGTAGTCGCCTGGCTGGCTAAGCCTCCCAAATTGACAATGTCTCACTTCGCGTCTGGCTTCATATATTGTTATCCAAAACATGGTATAATAAAATACTACGCCAAAAGGGCTAGTTCCTTTCGAGGCTATAAAAGTGGGTTATAAACTTAAAAAAATATCAAATTACCGCTATGTCATCAATATTCTGCGTAACGTGATTCAAATTACATTTTGCGCTGCAAGTGCTGCAGTGATATTCCAGCATCAAATAAATTATAGCAATCAAACTGGACATTATGAAGATATTACACAAGCTATTAATAAAGCTCCAAGGCCTGCCACAAGGCGTGAATGTATGGTTCACCGGGTTCACCATCGAAAAATTTGACTGAACTCTTCTTCGACGACTTCTCCTGCTAGGATAATCCATTTTCTTCAGGTTTTTGTTCACTGACCTTTTATGTAGAGCCAATCCTGAAATCAATTGAGTTACCTTTTTTTTACTTTACATTGCCACGGGAATTTTGTATTACTACTCTTGATTATCACTTAATTACGCATTGTATTGCTTTATCATATTGATTACGTATAAATTCTTTTTGATGATTATTTTCTGAAGTTGACGTTTTAGTCTAGATTTTGGTTTTTGAAAGTCTTCTTTATTTAATTCAGCCAGTACCTACAAAGTAGATAATGGATCTATTTTTCTAACAATGAGGTTGCTCATTCCTTTGTTGATTGACACAAGATTGGGTTTTCATTCTTCCTAGGGATTTTATTTAACTCATTGAAAAACTGTAAATTTCTACTTCCAGTGTAATACGCCATCTGCATAAACTAAGCGTAACTAATAGCGAGAGTTTTTTCGCCTACATGATACAAAGCTGTATTTTCAAAGCCTTTAGCTCCTACCTACCTAACTTGATTTCGCTTAACTTTGCAGATGGCGCTATACTTATTTAAGAATAAGTATTACAAAAAAAAAATCTCTCTTGAACTCTCTTGAAAAAGGTTAAATATCTATCTATATCTATATTACTAATAATAAAACTGAAGAGTTTGTTTGTTTGAACGCGCTAACCTCTGGATCTACCAGTCGGATTCAAAAAATTATTTCACTAATAGGAAGGTTATTTTTAATTCTACTTGTTAAGGCTACATTTTATCCCGGGAACTCGAGTAAAACCACGGGGAACAGCTAGTTTTACATAAAACCTGGAACTAATCGGTAAGTAATACGAGTCAATGACCAAATCTAGTCGTTTTCATCCTTTTTTCATCGTAAATTTTTCCAGCGAAAAGTTATAGTATATTATTTTCTCTGTGGTCATGGTAAACGCCTGATTATAAATTATCGGACCGTTTTCAAGTCGGTGAACATGGACCTAAGTAGGAAGTATATCACTTATGTTTCCTTTAACGAATAGTTCCCGGGATAATAGTTATACAAAACATATTTCCTCAAACCTACCAAAATTATTAATGGGAAAATAGGGTCCCTGTAGTTCTTTTAAAGATTGGTAGGTATGTTATGTATGATCTACTTACTCTAGCCAATCGGCCAAAATGTTTTTGAGATCTTTAGACACACCTACAAAACAACATTGAAACTTTCCGATACATTAATAAAAAAAATACTAACTTCCATATTATCTATTATATAAAAGAGTAGCGGTTTTTTGGGTAAACATCCCCCTGCCCACACCGCTGAACCGATTAATGTGAAATTTGGCATGTGCATAGATTTTGTCACGTAGACCCCATTTAAGAAGCGATTTTTCGAAATTCCTTTCCGCAGTGGTGGAAACGGGCCCTTTGTGCGATTTTAAGAATCTTAATATCTCTGGAACTATAAGATCTAGGAGTCTGAAATTTTTAATGTAGCTTTTTCAAAAAAAAATATTAGATATGGGTGCGAGCGTTTCTCAAACTTTTGTCTATGGGAGGAAAATTTAAAAAAATAAGGGATTTGCTTTGTTTCCGTTAAACCTTGATAACTTTGTGAGTTTGAATGTTACAAACTCAAAATTTATATTGTAGGTAGTTTAATAATACTGCTAAAATATATTTTCGGCGTTTCTCAAACTTTTTTTCTTCGAGGAAGATATTACCGATGGAAATTATGCATTTTTCAAACTCTTATATCTCTGCAACGGCTGAAGATAGGCAAATGAAATTTCGTATACGCGTTATGCTATACAAATACCACAAATTTCAACTTGGTGTTTGTCAAAGTTTTGCCCATAGACAAAGTAAAAATGTCGAAAATTTACTTTTAGCATCCTGTTTTTCTCAGTTAATATTTATAGCACAAGCTTGATTTATGGAATATAAGCTTTCTACAGTTTTTTTTTTGAAATGTACTATCAAGTTTCTCAAACTTTTCATGCGGCATAAAGTTATAAAGGGTGAAATATCCAATTTTTGCACTTTAATATTTTTGTAATGGCTCAAGCTAGGGACCTTAAATTTGGAATATTAACTAATCAATACAATTGAAACAATATTCAAACCAGTGTTTCTCAAATTTTTCATAGATGTCAATTTTATGACACCTTAAATTATTTTCTATCAACCTGTATAACGGAAGTACTATACAACTGAGAAGCATGATTTTTTGGAAATAAGCTACCCTTAGCAAGCACTATAAGAATCCTAAAGCATTTTGCAATACTATTTAGCAATGAAATGTTATAGAGGATGGAAAATTGTATTTTTGACTTTTAGTATTTTTGCAATTACTTAAGCTAGGGTTCCAAAATTTTAAATGTAGACCATGTAACATAAATGTAACAACATGCAAATCAATAATTTTAAAAAAAATGATCGTAGACAATTTTATGACCTTTTTAAATTTTTTTTATCAACCTGTATAACGCAAGAACTATTTAACTAAGAAGCATGATTTTTTGGAAATAAGCTACCTATAGCAAGCACTATAAGAATCCTAAATCATTTTGCAATACTATTTAGCAATGAAATGTTATAGAGGGCGGAAAATTGTATTTTGGCCCCTTAATATATTTGCAATTACTGTAGCTAGGGATCTAAAATTTTGGTTGTAGACCATGTAACATAATTGTAACAACATGCACATCAATAATTTCAAACTTTTTAATCATAGACAATTTTATGACATTTTTAATTTTTTTTCATCAACCTGTATAACGCTTTTCCTATTCATTTAACAACCACGAATTTCTGGTTATAAGCTACCCATAGCAAGCACTATAAGAATCCTAAAGCATTTTGTAATACTATTTAGCAATAAAATGTTATAGAGGGTGAAATATTTCATTTTTGCCCTTTAATATTTTTGCAATTACTTGAACAAATGATCCAAAATTTTGAATAAAGACTAATTAACACAAATGTAACAACATAGAAATCAAAATTATTCTAAATTTTAATCATAGATATTTATATGATTTTTTAAAAAAGTTTATCAGACTGTATAAAGCTACTCTATTCATATAAGTACCATATTTTATGAATTTAAGCTATCATATAGCATGCATTGTTTATAGCAAACTAAGAACCCTTCCACTGAAAGTTGAACAATACTGTGGTATTGTTCAACTTTCATGCCAAAATAAAGTAACAAAGCTTTAAATTTTCTTCAATATCTCAAACAAGTGATCTAAAATTATAATACTTAGCATTTAGTTTATATAAAATAACTAGCTGTTCCCCGCGGTTTCGTTCGCGGGTTTATAAGTAGCTTATAACCTTCGGGAATAATGTAGCTTCCCATTAGTGAAACAATTTTTCGAATCGGACCAATAACTCCGGAGATTAGCGCGTTCAAACAAACTCTTCAGCTTTATTATTACTACCTATAGATAGATTAAGTTTTCACCCAAGAAATAAAAAAAAAACAAATTTGGTAAAAATAAACTCAAAACCAATTTTGAAATAATTAGGACCTTCTTAAGTAGTATTTGTTTCTATGAAATCCGTATATAATATCTACAACAATTCAACTTAAAAATATTCAACGTTAAAGCAATTATCATCAAACAAATTACGTATAGGACTTCATGTCGGTGAAGTCGTGCATAGTTCGGTTCTTTTCGGTATTGCTCGGGTTACATCGGGCGCCGCGTCGCATCGCTCTGCCGTGCTATACATGCTTCCCGCTTAGCGTTCTTTTTATTATTGCTCGGCTCCTAAGGATCGTAGCGTGATGTTATTATGGCCTATTTTCTATCTATAACCTTCCTTACTAATTGGGTTTTCAATTGCAAAAATATTTTTCCAAATCCGACTGGTAGATCCAGAGATTAGCGCGTTCAAACAAACAAACTCTTCAGTTTTATTATAGTTTAGATAGATAGATATATAGATTATTATTAGTATAGATTAATCATGGATAGGTTTATGTTGGTAGATCTTGAAAATTTTGCATCAACCTGTCCTTAGTTTCTCACAAGTCCTGGAATACAAATACCTACATTCTTATCTCACGGGTCTACTCTCTCTGCCAATTTTCATTAAACACTGTTTGAACGTTTAGATAGAAAGAAGAAAGAAAAACCTTTATCTCCTTCATGCCATCCGAAACTTATAAAAAAAAACGATATCGAACACATAAAGAATTCAATATACATACAACTATAAGAAGGCTGTATGGCTCTGAACCTTTGACTGTTTTTTTTAACGTAGGTAACAAAAACTTAGGTATTTAATGGATTGTAATTTTTAACCAGTATTTAGACGTGAAAACTGAACTCCACGTGCATAATATATTTAGGTATGTAGCATTCAATCGTCACAGAACAACTATACCTACATATCCCTGAATATTTACATAGCCTAAAACCTTCCTCTAGGAACCTAAGAGGATACCTATCTTTGAAAAGCGCTTCATAATCTGTACTGTGGTTTTCAAGGTATGAGAATCTAACGGACAAATAGGGTAGTTGACACTGTCAAAAATAAATGACCAAACACTAACCAATGCATAAAACATTTAAAAACACGTGGAAAAAACAAATATGTTGTACAATTAATGCTTTTTATGATTTTTAATTACCAGTGGAACCACTAAAAGTATATGATTTGATGCTATGAAACTATGACGTCATAGTGTAATATTTCATACAAAATTCCATATAAACTATCGTTTTGATATTTATTAAAAAGTACCTGATTTGATAAGTCAGTCAACTACCCTATTGACGTACATATTATTTGGTTGGGTAAATTGAGAATGGGGTTTTCATGAACTCTAAAGCGGGTGAAACCGCTGGGCGAAAGCTAGTTATGTATAATGCCAATGTGTTCTTAGACTTCTAAGAAATGGTCATAGAAAAGTATAGGTACGCTATGTAATCTACGTCATAGGGAACCTACTGGATGTTTGGATAATTTGTCTATGTATGGGTGTTTATTTCATTTCAAGCCTCCAGTGAGGCAAAAGCCTCCTCAGTCTCTTTTACTTTCGTCGGATCATTCGGTAGGTTGCCGCCATTTCGTCGAGACATTAGACAGAGAAAACCTGCTGCTAGCTCTTTCGTTCTCATTGTATTCCATACTTGGTTTTCGTTTTACATTTCGAGCCTTTAGTGCATAGTCGTGTCGATGATATTGAATATCGATGATGTTATAATTTATAGTTCATCTTATGTAGGCAGGCACCCAATTAAAAGTTTTAGACTAGTTGTTATGTAGCTTGTAATGAAAACTACAAAACTCATAATGTTTGAAATCAGGTCTTACGGATATGATTAAGCTAATCCTGTCTATTATTGCCAGCTACTGCTGTTATTATAAATATTTGTTAATAGAATTCCAACGCATTTATTACTAACGTTTTAATGTTTAAAGAATGAGATCGCATGAAATGTGATTGTCAAAAAAAGGGGCCAGTTCTCGCGACTATTTGATTATGAGTTACCACTCACCACCTCACCAGCTAAGTAATTGTCATTTGCTGAAGGAGAGTAGGTATAATTGAGTCGGAACCACATTTCAGTGAGATTCTAACTGGATTTTTTTATCGATAATGCTCAATGCCTATTCTATGCCCTTCCCCAGGATGGTGTGCCGGCCGGTCGCGGGCGCGCTGCATGATGTCATTCATCAACACACACTCACACATTGAACATCGTGTGACTCGGTCGCGTCGTGAGTTGACCCGCGCGCCTGTTTACATTCTGTACACAGTGACTTCACGGCGGATACCCGTGTCTGTGATTTAATTTATTATTTATATTAGCTAGTTGTTAGATAATTAAAAACTCAAATATGGCCAACAACAGAGCGACCAAGTCCGGATTTGCCGCCGAAGCACAGAGAAAGGTAAGCATTCTAAGTTTTGTATGAAATTTTGTGCAGCACCGGGCGGGCATGTTATTCGGTTACTTTTGATAGTCCGACGTTACATTCTACAGCAAATGGGAGCGGCGTTCTCTGCGAATGGGTCGCGTTATACAGCTAGATTATTGATTCGGGATGCTGTGAGGTCCAGAATTGTGTTACAAGGACTCAGCCATGACCTACATTCTACACAGCCGACATCCATTATTTAAAAGAGATAATAATTGGCACCAGATGTTCGCAACCGTTAAACTAAGCGATCTAATGACCCCACAATACAATATGTCTACCTTACCTTCTCTGTGTAGGTAGGTACCTAACTTTTCAACCAGTCAGTACTCAAACTACCTACCTAGTATTAGCGTGTGACTAACCAACATTCCAATATCAACGTGTAATGCACCTACTACCTAAAGTAAACATCAGTGATACTAATTATCAACATCTCCACTGTAGGTATTTTTAAACGTAATGCAAGTTTTTGGGTATTTTAGAATAGTAAACTAAAAAGAAATTAAGGTGATACACGCGTACACTTGCGTACGTTATAAGCACGTTTTGAAGGTTGGTAGTTGTTGCCTTCATGATGTAGCCTAACTGCCTAACCTAAACGGTCAAAACAGGTTCGGACTCAACGATAAAATGAACGCACCTATAGAAAAGCATTGCATTGCACTTGACAAATACCTACTTAAGTTATGTGCCTTGTGCATTCGATATACCTACCTACAAGTTACTTAAACTTATTTAATTAAAACAGTAAATTTTCGAATTAGAAAACTAAATTATTTGCAAGATTTATTTCATATAGTGACACTTTCACTAAGAAATGGTTTTGTTTAAAAGGCTTTGGAAATTTCAAGAAGGCAGTATAAATATACAAATGGAAAGTTTTAACATTTTAAATACAAATAACGTGTCTTCAAATGCATCTGCATATTTATATTGTATTGTTGCAAAGCTAAAGCGATGAATCATTTCTATTTCTAATGCAATAGTAGATTGGTAGGTAGATATCCTCGTCATTTGAATAGTAGTATAGTCTCCGATTCTGTTTGCCTATGAAGCTATTGCTTAGATCAGTAATATGTAGATACCTATCTACATACATATTTATGTTACCTATGTTTTTACACGACTAAACAGAAAGTAAATCGAAATTGATACAAAATTTTTAACACGACTGCGTTTACAAAAATCACATTTTATGAAATATTTTAGTATTGGATAATCCAAGTCATCCTCAAGTTGGAGTATTGCTCCAAAAAAATACTAATAAAGTATCAAAAGTACAAATAATACAATCACAAAATCATCATACTTACACTTTTAAACGACTGCACCGACTCCCCAGATTACTGACTGAAAAACTGACAAAATACAATAAAAAATAATTTGCAATGATAGCAAAGATTTTTTAGTTCACTTTTTGTATTCTCACATTGAAATATTTGGTACTTTTTTTGCTAGCAATACCTAGCAAATTACCTAAATCTAAACTAAATTAACTGTATCATGTGAAGCCTTTCAATAGCTTACAAATAATGTATCTAGTAATATCTACTATCTAGTTAACTGCCAAATAATAGGTATAGTCTATGACATTCCGTGTTTTTTGAATTATCAATTTTCTGGAAGTACCAAATTTGCCCCTAAACCAAATCCTGGGTCCGCACCTGAAAACACGATTATATAACTTACTCGTATTTGTATTAATCCTTTCAATACTGTCTGTTCCTGGATGAAAGTAGTAAGTAGGTACCTACCTACTTAACTTACATAGGTTGAGGATGTATGCTCTATTAATCCACTTATTAATCAGTCCAAGTTTTACAAAACTATGCAGAAATCTATACCAAATATTACCTAATATTAAAAAGCTGAAGAATTTGCATTTTTGGTCGTATTCGAAAAATCTTTCACTAATAGGAAGCTACATTATCCCCAAAAGTTATAGGCTACTTTTTATCCCGAGAACGTGAGTAAAACTGCAGGGGATAGATAGTTAAAAGAATAAAATAATAGGACAACTACTAATAATAGGGCCTAATAGGTAAATAATACAAGATCGATTAATCGTTTTGGATTTTGCGATCTAATATTTCAGTTTTTTTCCGAAATCGATACTACCTACATAAAATAAATAACTCGCATCCAAGTGTATTATTATTAGTTTTGCGACTGTAGCTACGGTATGTTATTTTATTAACCGACGTAATTGTGTCACATCTAAAAATAGTTCGTGATTTCATAATAAGAGGATTGTTCGGGAAATATATGTAACTTACAATTATTACGTCACAGAATTATCTACAATGTGCTTAGTACATACTTTATATAAACTTAACTAGTTCTTCCCCGCGGCCTCATCCACATTCCCGAGATAAAAAGTAGCTTATAACCTTCGGAGATAATGTAGATTCCTATTAGTAAAATAATTTTCCTAATCGGACTAGTAACTCCGGTGATTAGCGCGTTCAAACAAACCAGTTTTATTCTAATAAATCTGCTTATGCTCAGTGGGTTTTCATGCGTTCAGAGTATTTCAGAGGTACACCCCTCTTCATTCACCAACACAGGTCTAACGTGATGATCCAGATTATGTCAGGAATTATACTAACTCAGTGTTTTCCTCTCAGTGATCTCATGTTTCTTTGAGCCTGATTGAGTCAGACAACCATGTCGATTGCCGAAAAGCCTTTTCAGATTTTATATATGACGCTAATATGTGTTACTTTTCACGAAGTACAAAGGTACCATTGAAATATTTGATACCACCCATCATATCATCATACTATTACTTACATGCTAAGGAAAAAATATCAACTTATTATTCAAAAGAGTAAACTTACTATAAAATTTAAAAACATCAGATACAGGTACCCCGATTTATTGAAATATGCTAAGTTGATACTTAAATGTGAATATTCTTTAACTCAAATTTGCAATACCAAAACGGTCATTGCCCTAGCTGCTTACGCTCTGCCAACCAAGCCTACTGCCGCCTTAATAACTACACAAGCATTTATATTATCACTTAAATTAAGTACGTCTTTAACGGAGATGGGTTCATAAAATAGCTTAGTTCACTGTTATTATACCTTCTTTTTTTTAACTACTATTTTTGTTATTCTGTACCTTATGATCGAAAGGCAATAATCGGGGCTCATCGTTCGTAGAACCGACGGCCACTGGGGCGGGTTCTCGAGTGGCGACCACGAACCGAAAGACGCAGCGTGGACAGCCCCCCAACAATGAGAATCATCTTTGTTGCAATCATTATATTTATTTTAAAAGAGAGAGCTAAATTGAAATTAATAGGGCAACCTGTGACCAACATTAACCTAGCAAGTCACCATTAAACTCTACCATCTGGATGAATGGTCAAATTATCGTAACAATTTAAATATCTTTTAAACAAGTATGGTTGAAACAAAATGCACCTTTTTGTTTTAATTTTCATTTATTTTAGTTTTAGAAAAATCACACATTGCCTTATAACTTGAAGTCAAAAATGGAAGAAGGATGTTGCCATGTCACAAACTTATAATTCGTACAAAAAAAAAGATGTAAAAATTTTATATGGCAATTTTTAATTTATATGTTTAATAATTTGGTTTAAACATAATTGGGGCCCCTAGATGCATGCAAATACCTACTCTAAAGGCAATTTACAGAGTCTATTTATTGACCTTCGATAGATTTTGTTGTTCATTTTCAAATCAGCAACCCTTACAATGCCATCAGCCTTGCCTGGATATGTCCTCACAATACGAGCAACATTCCATTTCAGAGGAGATATGTTTAACTCCTTTACAATTACTAAGTCTCCCTCTTTAAGGTTTGGTTGCTGATATTTCCATTTGGGACGGCTCTGAAGCTGTGTCAAGTAGTCATTTGACCATGATTTCCAAAAATCTTGTTTTAATTTTGTACATACATTCCAAAATTTTAAGCGGCTTATAGGAACACTAGTTAAATCAATATCAGGATAACTAGCTAGAGCAGTTCCAATTAGAAAGTGTGCAGGAGTTAAGTATTGACAATCATTTGAATTTGCTGCAAGTAGAGGTCTTGAGTTTAGAATACCTTCAATCTGAACAATGACAGTATAGAGTTCCTCATAAGTTAAACAAAGAGTACCTACTACTCTTTTAAAATGGTGTTTTACACTCTTAACACCCGATTCCCACAATCCTCCAAACTCAGGAGAGTAACTAGGTATAAATTTAAATTTTATATAATTTTGAGAGCAAAAATTGTGGACTGTATTTCTATGATTTTTTGAGGACTGTAGGTCATACAATTTTTTCATAACATTACACGCCCCTTTGAAGGTTTTAGCATTATCACAAAATATGTTTGTGGGCATCCCACGCCTTGAAATAAAACGCTTGAGACATGCTAAGAAGGCCTCAGTCGTGAGGTCTGAAACAAGTTCAACATGTATAGCCTTTGTGGCAAAGCAAATAAAGAGCGCTATGTAAGATTTTTGAATTATAGGTTTTCTAATTCTAGCGACCTTCATATCAAAGGGCCCACAAAAGTCAACACCGACATGCTGAAATGGCCTGGATGCAGTGATTCTTTCCTGCGGTAGAGAACCCATCAACTGCTTAGCAGCTTCAGCCTTCATACGAAAGCATTTAATGCATCTGCGTACCACCCTCTTTACCTCTCGAATGCCGTTGACTATAGAGTATCTTTGATTAAGAGAATTAAAAACTAATCTAGGCCCTGCATGTAAGAGTCTCAAATGCTCCCTCTCTATCAAAAGGTTTGTAATGTGAGAGTTTTTTGGTAGAATAGCAGGATGTTTTTTATCGAAAGACATTTTCTGTGCATTATGGAGTCTACCACCTACTCTAAGAATACCTAATTTATCAAGAAAAGGATGTAAGCTACCTATACCTGTTTTTACAGGTCTATTAGCAGATACTAATGTGATTTCTTTCAAGAAATGCTCCCTCTGAGAACAACGTACGATTATACCCATAGAGTCATGTAGCTCCTGAGGTGTAAGGTTACTGTCTGATATTTTATTTTTATTCTTTTGACAGTTATTATAAAATCTGTAAATAAATGCAATCACTTTTTGTAATTTAAAAATATTAGAGTATTTTTCAAATAATTGTTTTGAAAAAGATGAGTCTATCTTAGCAACATTACATGATGAGGCATTTTCAACAGATAAATCTAAATTTATAGGCAATTCAGACAGTTGAACATTCTCCCTTTCTACTTTAGTATGTGTATTACTATCAATAGATAAATATGTCGGCCCGTGCCACCACAAACTATTTTGCTGCAATTTCTGAGGCAAAACTCCCCTCGACAATAAGTCAGCAGGGTTTTCAGCAGTTTTAACATAACCCCATTGTTTTTCATTAGTAATTTCTACAATTTGTTTGACTCTATTGTTGGCATAGACATTTGACTTTACATTACCAGCTTTTATCCAAGCAAGGACAATTTGGGAGTCACTGTACAACATAATTTTTAATTGAGAAAACCTATTGTCCAAGGCTCCACCGACTCTATGTACTAATTGAGCTAAAAGAAGAGCACCATTGAGCTCAAGTTGGGGCATTGTTAAACATTTTGATAATGGAGCAACACGGGATTTTGAACATAGCAAATTAGATTGTATTGTACCATTTTTCATACAAATTCTAAGATAGAGACAGCAACCGAAAGCCTTGATTGATGCGTCACAATATCCTATCAGCTCTACAGTAGAAATATCATTACTACTTACGCACCTATCCACTGTAATATTACCCATTTGCTTAAGCTGATGTAGGAATTTTTCCCAATAGATAACCTGTTCTTGTGGTACTATAGCGTCCCATCCTATTTGCAAAGACCATAGCTGTTGCATAAATATCTTAGCTAGAACAGTTATTGGCCCTATTAATCCAAGAGGGTCAAAAATTTTTCCTATAAAACTTAATATATTTCTTTTTGTGTTTACACTTTTCCTATCATCTATGGTTGGACTTGTAAAAGTGAAAGTGTCTGAGGTAACATCATACATCAATCCTAGGGTCTTTACTAAATTATTCCCACTCATATCTATATGTTCAAATTGTCTATGCTCATTTGGAATGTCATTTAGAACCTCAAGGGAATTGGAGCACCACTTATGTAATGAGAAACTACCTAGTTTAAGGAGCTCTATTAATTGAGTTTTGAGGTTATGAAGCTGCTTTAAGTCATCCTCACCCGATAATATATCGTCAATGTATGTATTAGATATTATTGCTTGAGCAGCAAGTGGAAAATCATGTTTGTATCTTTGAGCCAATTCAAGCAGGCATCGAGTGGCCATGAATGTACTGGCTTTCAGACCATAGGTTACAGTCTGAAGCTGTAAGCAGGTGATGGGCTTCTTGGGATCATCTCGCCATAGTATATTTTGAAGGCAAGTATGCTGATCATTTATAAATACCTGTCGAAACATTTTTTGTATGTCGCAAATCAGTGTAAAAAGATAAGTTCTGAATAAAATTAGAATATCAAACAGCTCACTCTGTACTGTGGGGCCATTCAGCATGACGTCATTGAGGGACACCTTACTCCGAGATTTCATGCTACCATCGAATACAACACGAAGTCTGGTAGTCTTACTTCCTTCATTTATAACGGAATGATGCGCTAAAAAGTAAACAGGATCATTGTTAACATCATAGTTGGATATATCAACCGCCTTAGCATGTCCTAGCTCTACATACTGCTCAATAAACAATTTATATTGTTCTAGTAATACAGGATCACTTTTAAACCTTTTTTCCAACATCAAAAATCTTTGGTAAGCTACTGAAAATGAGTCCCCAAGCTGTAATTCTTGATGAGGAGCAATGAGAGGCATATCAACATAAAAGCGAGCATTTTTAATACACATAGAATCTCTAAAAATTTTTTCAGCCTTTTCAAACTCATCACAGCTCGGCTTTGCAATTTCAGGAACCTTTTCTGATATCCAAAAATTTTCCATTATATTTTCTAAGTTTTTAGGGTTATGAATAGCAAAATTAGTAACTATATGACAATTATCATTACTTACATAGTTACAATTATTTTCAGGAGTGTTTCCAGCAACTACATACCCAAATAGGGTGTTCTGTAGTACAGGTCCATTTTCAATTTTAATGCAACCATCTACTAACACATTGAAATATATATCAGCACCCAGTAACAATGAAATTTCAGCTGGGATATTAAATTCCCTGTCTGAAAGTTTTACATAGTCTGGCAATTTCCACTCAGAAATATTTATAGGTTGCTGTGGCAACGTTGTTGTTATTGAGTCAACAACATAACATTTTAAATTTATTTTTAGATTGTTGTGGCATGGAAACACACTCAAGTTTACATATTGGTCAATTTTTGTTTGCTTATTACCAATGCCAGTAATATTGTTTTGTTGGTTTATAGCAACCAACCCAAGTTTTTTTACAATGTTAGCTGTTATAAATGATGCTTGGCTGCCAGTATCAAGCAGTGCACGGACAGATATAGGTTCACCATATTTATTATGTAAATTAACTTTCACTGTAGGAAGCAAGATGTTATTGGAAACAGGGTTTGATAACAATGTTACTTTAGACTCATCTTTAGTTTCCTTAGACTGTTCCTGATGTAGAAGTGTATTATGACCTAGGCGACATATTTTACATTTAAAGAAAACCTTACACTTCCCCCGATGCGGTTTAAGACAAGTAGAACACAGCTCATGCTCTCGCACAAATGCTTGGCGATCCTCAATAGCTGCGGTTTTAAAGCCTGTGCAGCTGTAAAGAGCATGTTCTTTTTTGCAATATAGACATGACCTTTTTGTTTCTGTAGCAATATTTGCAACCTTTGATGCCATTGATTTAAAGTTTTTATATGTACTTTCATAGGAAGTAATCTTAGTGGGCAAACTGTCCTCTAACGCTATAGCACGCTTTTCGAGGAATTGTAAAAAATCTGCGATGGTAGGCATTTTATCGGAGTCTCTATCTAATTGATAAGCTCGATTCGTTATTTGATCTAACTTTTTAGTTAAAATAGAAATTAACAACATGTCCCATGTATCGATGGGCTGTTCAAAATTTTTTAATGCATGCAACTGTTGCTGCACATCAGACACAAATGATCTTAATGAAGCCGCTGTGCCTTTTTGCATTGTAGGTAAATCTAATATAATATTAATATGATTACTTATTAACCGTGCTTTATTATCAAAACGTTTATTTAATAATTCTAATGCTTCTCCATATGATTTATTAACTAATGGTAAGTTCACAATAACAGCTAAGGCGTCATCTGTTAGATATTTTCTTAAATAAAAAAGTTTCTGAACATCAGATAGTGACTTATTATTATCAATAACTGCTATAAATAAGTCATAGAATGGCTTGAATCTTGTATAATCCCTACCATCAAAGGGCATTATATCTATAGTGGGTAACTTACATGTGGAAACGTTTTGGCAGTCCGCAACTGACTTGTTATCAATAGTTTTTAATGAAGCATTAATTTTTGCCAAGGTTATGAAGTACTTATCTTCCAACAGGTCAATTTTCTCCGCATCCTTGTCATCTATGCTCAGGATATCCAATTGCACTGCCTCATATGTCTTGAGTGCACTAATCAGTTTTTCCTTTCTTGCTTCTAGGATTTCAACTGTCGCGGAGGCAAAGGCAATAGGATCGTTGACAAATGTTTCAATTCTGGTGATGGTTGCCTTGCACTGGCCGCGCAATAACTTGTGTTTACGTAAATCTTCAGACATGATGAGAGATTCCAATTTCTTGATAACATTTATTATAGTAGGTACCTATTATATTGTCAACAGTTTTGACAATGACATTTGTCAGGTTCGGTTTGTGAAGTTCGCGCGATTCACGCGCAGGAAAAGATGGCTGCCTACTTGCGTAAGCGTAGCAGTCACACTTGATGCTAACTTCACTTTTCGAGTGATAAATTATATGTACGCTAATTGTTAGACGACTCGATGATTTCCGCACGACGATGCTTTATATTTTTTCGTTCTAATTATTGATAGAACTATAGAACGAAGCTGGGGGCCGAATACTGCAGCCCAACTAGGGCATGCTATCCGGATATTCGGATATCCGAATTATCCGGATATCCGTCGATTTTAATATTCGGATATTATTCGATTTACTATCCGGATAAAACGAATAAAATGAATAGTTACTTTATTAATATAGCATACTAATTTTTAATTGGATTACATCAAAATCACTCAAATATTACAACATTTTACATCGTCATCATGTCAGAGCTGAAAGACGTCCACTGCTGGACAAAAGCCTCCCCTAAGGATCTCCACGATGGCCGGTCTTGCGCTACCCGCATCCAGCGGGTATCGGTTCATCGGTCCATCTTGTGGGGGGCCTGCCCACGCTGAGTCTTCCGGTTCGTGGTCGCCACTCGAGAACCCTTCTACCCCAGCGGCCGTCGGTTCTACGAGCGATGTGCCCCGCCCACTGCCACTTAAGTTTGGCAATTTTTCGGGCTATATCGGTTACTTTGGTTCGCCTGCGGATCTCATCATTTCTGATTTGATCTCGCAGGGAAACTCCGAGCATAACCCTCTCCATTGCTCTTTGGGTGACCTTCAGCCTTCTGATAAGACCCATCGTAAGCGACCACGTCTCTGCTCCGTAAGCTATCACTGGCAACACACACTGGTCGAAGACTTTCGACTTGAGACACTGCGGTATTTGAGACGAGAAGATATTACGTAGCTTCCCGAACGCTGCCCAGCCGAGTTGGATTCGACGATTGACCTCTTTCTCGAAGTTGGACCTACCTAGTTGGATGGTCTGTCCTAGGTAAATATAGTCCTCTACAACTTCGAGTGCAGAATTCCCAACGTTTACTTGAGTGCAACATGGACGTTCGTCATGATTTTCGTCTTATCCATGTTCATTTTTAGACTCACTTGTTGAGAGACTCTGCTGAGGTCATCGAGCATTGTACTGAGGTCTTCCAAGGTCTCAACCATGACTACTATATCATCGGCAAATCGAAGGTGAGTGATGTACTCGCTATTGACATTGATGCCAAATCCATTCCAGTCCAGAAGTTTGAAGACGTCTTCCAGTGCAGCGGTGAACAGTTTCGGATATATCACGTCTCCCTGTCTCACGCCTCGCTGCAATTGGATAGGTTTCGAGTTCTGGTCCTGGAGACGGACCAAAATGGTGGCGATCTCATACAAACACTTTAACACCTCAATATACCGGTATTCGATTTGGCACCTTTGAAGAGACCTCAGCACGGCCTAGTAGGTTTCAATCGAATCAAAGGCTTTCTCATAGTCGACAAACGCTAAGCATAATGGCTGGTTATACTCCTCGGTCTTCTGTATAACTTGTCGCCGCATGTGTATGTGGTCTATGCTGCCAAAGCCTTTTCGGAAACTGGCTTGTTCGAGAGGCTGGAAGTCGTCAAACCTGCATGCGAGACGGTTTGTAATGACTCTCGAGAACAATTTGTAAACATGGCTCAGCAGTGTGATGGGTCTGTAATTCTTGAATAGGGAATTATCTCCCTTTTTGAAGAAGAGCACCACCACACTTCTGTGCCATGCTTGCGGCGTCCGGCCTTTGAGTATGACGGAATTAAATAGTTTCTGAAGGGCCCTGAGGATCGGTGTACCTTCAGAAGTTCAGCTGTAATTCCATCATCACCTGGCGCCTTGTTGTTCTTGAGTTGTTTGAGAGCCATTCTAATCTCGTACAGGCTGACGTCCGGGATATCTTCAGTATAGTGTTGGGTTAGCCGACATGTTTGATGTGATGATTCTGCCACCCTCAGTCTTCAGCTTCGTCAGGTGGCTCTGCCCAACAGACAGATCTCTTGCGAACACTTTAGAGCCTTTATTCTGCTCAATGGCCTCTTTAATACTAACGGTTTTAAATTGGCGTGTGTCGCGACTTCGCGAGTTAAAGACTTTGAGATCTGTTGAGCATTTCGTTGGGTGGCGTGCGTGTTTAAAAATGTTAATTAAAGACATATTTTTAAGTTGACTGATTGATTTACCCATTTCTAAGGGGGTATCCGAATTATCCATATTATCCGGATTTATTCGGATAGTGAACTGGAAGTATCCGAAATATCCGGATAGTAAAATGAGGCGGATAATTGCATGCCCTAAGCCCAACAATGGCTTCTCAGAATGCACGCCGCGATGCCGGTCACGAGTATTAGATCTTCACAATTACGTTATTAAACTTTATTTTTTATTTGAATTTATACCGGCGAAAGGACCACTTGCACTTTGGTTGAAACAAAATGCACCTTTTTGTTTTAATTTTCATTTATTTTAGTTTTAGAAAAATCACACATTGCCTTATAACTTGAAGTCAAAAATGGAAGAAGGATGTTGCCATGTCACAAACTTATAATTCGTACAAAAAAAAAGATGTAAAAATTTTATATGGCAATTTTTAATTTATATGTTTAATAATTTGGTTTAAACATACATCATTCTATATCTAGGTTACATTTCAGGCGATCTTTTTTTTATTTTGATGTAACATCAGGGCACAATTTCTTCCTGCAAGCTGCTACACCGGTCTCTATTGTAGGTCAAGGAGACATGGCCAATTCAGCTTATAGACCGGTTTTTCGAAACGTTTTTTGTAAGAGTCCAAATTATGATGTCAGTTACAAAAATTACGGCGAGTTATTTAAATTGTTATTCCAAGAGAAATAAAATTATCGAGAATTGAATAGGTATGTGAAACTAATGTGCCTTATCAGCACAACGAATGTAATACATGTTAAATGTTTGAATCATTATCTTCTAATTACAAACTTACAAATGCTATCGCCTAAATTAAGTTGAAGACCTCAAGTTTATAATGCTGGTGCAATATAATTGGAGTTCAGTCATATGTTGTACCAAAATTGTTGGAAAATCCATTGGGAAAAGTTAATGGACAGCAATCATCAAAAAATTTTGCAGAAAAATCACAAACATTTGCATCATTTTCTGCTAATTGGTTTTGAATAGTCACAACCATTAATTTATTTTCTTCATAATTATTATTGATATGTCACACGATATAGTTTGCTAAACATTTTATTTAAATTTTCTAATTTTCCCCTCAGAAGTGGCCCCCATGTTTAAAATTCATTTATTTACGTTACACGTCCGTGTGTGGGTACATATTTCAACTCGATCCAGTCCAGTATTTTCGGACTGACAGACGCACGAGTGATCCTTTATGGGTTCCGTTTTTTCCTTTTGAAGTACGGAACCCTAAAAATCACATGAACTGGGTTTTACAAAACAAACATCACTACTGACAGCTGACTATAGTGTTATTACTGCAAAATTACTCAGAAATATTAGGATTAATTTAATTGAAATTAGTCATACGTTATTTGGTCGCCAATGTGTAATCCTTACAAATAGTTTAAGAAAAACAGATGTTCAATTAGCTTTAAAGAATTTATTATATAGTAATACACTGAGACGATGACTCATGTATGGCACGGTTCTGTTACAACACACACCAAACCTCACCTTATAAGGCATGGCCTTTACGCAGATGCAGGATTCATTTATAAGGCTTAAATACGGGCCGCTTTCAAAACCACACCATATGTTCAAGATTGACAGTTGACCAAATTTCTTTTTTTAATATTAATGCTTAATTTCATTGTAGTTAGATTTCACATGTTCGAAATGATGTATGTGCAGAAAGTTGTTTTAGCAAGACTACTTGTGAGGTCGGGGATCCCAATACTCTTAATGATGTACATTCTTGTCTATCGTCAGCAATTTTAAATTATTTAGAATCCTTTCTATTATTAGATTTATTTTATGCTTCAATACCTGCCTAAAATGCTAGTTCTAGAAGCTTACATTTAACTTGATGTCTTTTCTAACTGACATTAAATTATAAATAACGTCAACCATGCTTGCGTTTAAATTTGTTTCTTCAATTTATTTCACTTTTATCTTTGCTTTTAGAAACTCATGCATATTCTCATTCGTTTCGAATACCTACCTCTACTTAAACATTTCTGGTTTATACGCCAAGAGCTATTTATACCCATTTTTGCAAATCAAGTAACTTGTTGCATTGAATTGACCGCGTCTGACTGTCATGTCGGCCTCGCCCGCTGACCCCATTCCTGTTTCCTTACTAGTCCATGTTGGAGCCATTGTCAACGATGGCCTGCAAGGCTACATGTCTTTTTGTACGCTTTTTGTAGTTAAAAGGTAATACTGAATATCCTCAAGCTATGAATTGAAGCAGATCTCTGACGCAATGATGCTTCGATGGTTTGAAACCGTTGACATTGAATCATAGTTATTTATGGCTACGAACTAAGTTTTTGTTGCCAACCCGTGTATGGTCGTATCCGTGCAGAGATTAGCAGTGAATGAACGCTTTATATCATTACCTACTATTGGTATTTGCAATCTCATCTACATAACACTCACTATTTTTAATTACATTGGCACACAAAAGGTTTTTAAATTCATCGTTCAGCTCATTAATTGAGTTTTCTTCAAAGGTTCATCACCAATCACTATGTGCGCGTTTAAGTATGGAATCTATAATGTTGTCATCATAATCAACCAAACCAAACAAACTCATGTGGGTAATAGGTAGTCAAATTTAGGGAACGTTTAAAAGGTTTTTTAAAAACTAAAATTAAACTAAGAGACAACGTCTACACCGATGCGGAGGTGAATTTATTGTGTCTAAGAATACAAGAAGCAGTTGCCACCAGCCGTTGCAACGACTGCTGACCTGCATAACATTTATACAGAAATCGGCCCACGCAACAGGACCACACACAGCTGGCAATGCTGAGCCAGCGCTTAATCTAATACAGAAGGGCTGGAGGCATTCATAACTCCTCCCTCCCTAAGAGCGAAATTACCGGAATTATTGTTTTCAATATGATTCGGATAATTTCGTCCAAAAAGTAAACATTTTATAAGTTTATGATAAAAAAAGTAAATGATAAAAACAAGAATGGTTAAAACTAGCAAACTTAATGTTAAATAACCTAAAACACCGAATTTAGAGTCTTGCTCTTTATAAACACTTTCCACTATTTCACTATACTTCATCGCATGTGACATCGATTTTAATTCGTCTAAATTAACACCTTTGATGTTCAGTACACGTGTACTAAACAAACTCGTATTCGCCGGTAATTGCGGTAGGTCGATTAGCGGGATTGGCTCCACTACGTCTGCTTCAGTATAGACACGATGGTGTCGTATACGTATACCATGGATCTCCAGATCACATGGTTCGTTGATGGTCACGATGTAAGTCCCGAAGACAGGATGTTTGCTTATTTCATTGTCACACACCTTGGTTATGGTAGTATGTAATCTGCTATACAAAATCCAATTATCAGCATTAACTTGCTGTAACTTTACCTCCTCAATTAGAACTGAATGTTGTTCACAATAGGTAAGGTTAGTAGCGAATCTCATAAGAGTTTCGATACAAGTTGGCTCGGTTAAGAGAGCTCGATTGTCGTCAGCGCACAGGAAATGGTTGCCAGCAGCTAGCGGGCGGCATGGTTTAACGATCGGTAAGTATTTCATTCCTTTCGCCAAAAGGTAGGGGTATTTGGGGAAAATAGATAAGGTTTTATTTTCAGGTTGATGGAATATTGGTAAGGAATAGATTTTATAATAGTTGTAAGTACAATTATCAATAAGTGGAATTTCCATTATAAACGTGATCTGGTTTTTCTTAAGAAACGATTTTAAGTTTATAGTTTCCTCTAGTTTTACTAAGTTCAATTCATTAGGTGGATAAACTAGGTTTTCAGTATTCGATATGATCTTTAAATGATACAATAATTCTGTAGAGTTTACAATAGACTGGTGTAGTATAGACACCTTACTTAATGCTAGAGCTGTTTCAATTTCACTTAGTTTAATAAAGATAGTACGGAAGCTACTTATAAAAATGTTAAATAATCCTAATATGTATGTTGAAAATATCCAATTATTTTCTTTGGTTGCTAAATCATTGACCTTTGTTTCTACTCTTTTTAATCGAGTTTCTAAAATCACAGAGTTATTAGATATAGTTTCAGTTACATTTATAAAGCTGTCTAACATTTTAGAAACCAAGGTAAGTTTTTGAGACACTATAATTTGATTATTTCCCAATTCAGAAGTAATCCTATCATATTTCAAGGCGTCATCATGGTCAAGATTTCCCGTAACGAGTTTGATCAAAGATCCTAATGGATTGATAATACCTCTCTTAAAGCGTTGTGGTACAAGTTGTTGGTATTTTTGCACAGTTAAGTCGCGAATAAATTCAGTATGCACTTTAATACTATCAAACTCCTGTGAATATGGTTTATCACTTTTTACTAAATTACTAAAATCTTTAAACTGGATAATAATGGAATTAAGATCATCATGAATTCTATCTAAATTCAAAACCTTTACTATAGTCCAATGACCAGTTTGGACGTAGGCTTGACCTTCTTTTATAGGAATTATTCCTGGATTTCTTTCAAGGGATCGCAGATGAAGGGCCAGCATCGGCGTCACTACCGCCATGACGCACCACCTGCGAAGGGCGTTTTATATTTTTAATAGGGACCTTTGTTTTCCTTTCACCTACTTGTATGGGTACTATGTTTCTTTTAGCTTTACCTATAACCTTAGCTTTCACGTATCTTGCTTTATCTTTGGATTTACGCTTATTAACATCTTTCGCGAAGATGATATCACCAGATGGGAATTCTATTTCTTTTTCACCGCCTTTTCTTTCAATAATTCGTTCTTTATTCGCTACCATTTTATCTGCTAAATGTTCATACAAATATTTAGTTCTTTTTGCATGATCTTTCACAAGTTGCTGTAAATACTGTTTTTCTAATTCGACACCATAAGGGCTTCCTGTATCTGTGTGTCCGAAGACTACCTCAAAAGGAGTTAGGTTAGTAACTGAATGAATAGCGTGATTGTATGCCATGACTGAATATGTCATAACGCTTGCTGCGTCTGTACACTTTCTTTCGTACTTAGCTAGTCTATAGATCTCTATAATGGTTGAGTGAAAACGCTCAATAAGTCCTAGCGAGTTCGGATTGTTCGGTGTACCGATATGTAATTCAACTTTATGCAATTGTAAGAATTCCTTCATTAATTCGTTATTGAACTCAGTTCCTGAATCTGAGCTAATCTTTTTGGGGATACCGTAAAAAGAGAAATATTTCATTAAGGCGCGGACTACTTCAGGCGTTGATTTGTTGGGAATTTCTATAGCCTGACCTAATTTACTGAACGCGTCTATAAGTGTCAAATAATATTTACCTTCTATGTTGAATAGATCTATAAAAATTTCTTGAAACGGAGCATCTTGGGTCTGAGTTAATTGTATAACGGGCTTTATGGGTTTACGGTCATATTTCATTTTACGACAAGCTTCACAGGCGTTAATGATTGCTGAAACGGTTTCCTGCATTGCATCCCAGCAAAAGTTTCTGCGTAACCTTACTAATGTTTCCTTAATACCACGATGGCATGACTTTCCTTCATGATGTTTTAATACAATCGCTTTTTGTTCTTTTTCATCTTCAACAAACACTACTCGCTCTGTGCATTCATAAAAGTGAACCATATCTTTCTTGAATAGCTGTATGATAATATTACTGAACTGTCTACGATGTTGATTATCTTCGAAATAAATGAAATATTTTAATTTTGGCTTTATGTATGTCTTCAGAAATTGTTTTACCAATTCTGAATTATCTATTGGTAGAAAAACTTCTAGAACTTTTTGTTTCTCTCTGGAAATATCTTTAACAAGCAACGAATTTTTATGCCATGTGTAAACTAAAATTTGATTGGGCTTCATGTCAATAGCCTCATGTAAAATTGGTATTCCTGTTGATTCTAAATCTATGCCTGAATGAATAGTTTGAGATTTACTTGATTCTGATCTAATTGGGTATTCTGATATTTTCTCAGAACTGGATACTGATAAGGTATCTGAAATGCTCATAGGGCTAATTGAAGCTGTACCACTTTGGTCTGATATAGTTATTGTTGATGAGTCATTACGAGTCTTTTTGTCTGTCGTTAATTGTCCAATATTGTCAACTAAGTTTTTTAGATGTTTGTCAAGTTTTCGTTCCTTATCGTCAACGTTAACTATCATTGATTCATTTTCCTCATCAGAACTGAGAGCATTAACTTTAATTCTGGACAAAGCGTCAGCGTTAGTGTTTTGCTTCCCGTTTTTGTACACGATTTCAAAGTCATAATCTTGTAGGCGTAATCGCCACCGGGTGAGTTTGCTGTTAGGATCCTTTAGAGAGTTTAACCAAGCTAAAGGCCTATGGTCGGTGTATATTAAAAACTTGCGGCCGTACAAGTATGGTCGGAAGTGTTTTACTGCCCAAATAATCGCGAGTAATTCACGTTCGATAGTGCTATAACGTGATTCAGTGTCACTGAGAGTGCGGCTCGCGTATGCAATGGGTTTGTCACTGCCAATTTGACCTTGGGATAGTACTGCGCCAAGCGCTACGTTAGACGCGTCTGTCGTCAGTATAAATGTTTTATCGTAGTCTGGGTATTGTAAAAGTGGGGCATTTGTCAGTAGTTCTTTACATTTGTTAAAAGCGTTAGTGTAATTTTCGTCAATAATAATTTTGTTTCTCTTTTTCAGGCAAGCTGTCAACGGTTGTGTAATCTTTGCAAAATCTTTAATAAATCGTCGGTAATATCCTACAAGTCCAAGGAAGCTTTTAATTTCAGTAGTTGTCTTAGGTATTGGATAATTTAAAACAGCGTCAATCTTATCGTCATTAGGTTTTAGTCCGTCTGCAGTTACTGTATGTCCGAGGTAGATTACCTCTTTGCGTAAAAATTCCGACTTGTCTAACTGTACTTTCAAGTTGGTCGCCCTAAGTCTGTCAAAAATTTTCCTTAATTTCTGTATATGGTCATCTAAACTTGAAGAGAATATGATGACGTCATCAAGGTAGACCATGCAGTGTAGTCCTTGTAGCCCTCTTAGAACACTATCCATCGTCCTTTGGAACGTGGCGGGTGCTGTCTTTAGGCCGAACGGCATCCTAAGGAACTCAAAGTGACCGTTTTGTGTACTAAAAGCTGTCTTTTGTCTATCCTGCTCCTCTACTTCAACTTGATGGTAACCACTTGCCAAATCAAGCGTACTGAAGTAAACGCTTTTCCCTAACTTGTCAAATAAATCGGTTATGTTCGGTAAGGGATATTTGTCGTCAATGGTTATGTCGTTAAGTCGTCGAAAGTCAATCACCATTCTATGTTTAATTTCTCCAGACGCATCTTTCTTTTTAGGCACCAGGTGAACGGGTGCGTTCCAGGGGGAATGTGACTCTTGTATAACATTGTCATCAAGTAACTTTTCAACTTGTCGGTTTATTTCGTCAGTCTGAATCGGAGCTAGTCTGTATGGTTTAACATAAATTGGGTCTTCGTTCTTAGTTCTAATTTTATGTTTCACTTGATTTGTAAATGTTAAAGGTATTTGGTCACAGTAAAATATGTCCTTATATTCATTACAGAGCTTGGATATTTTGTTACGTTCCTCGTCGTTAGTGTGGTCGAGTCTTAATTTATTTAAATTCGATTCAAGTAATGCGTCAGTCTGTGGGTCTGTTTGGTTGTCAGTGAAATTTAGATAACAGTCATTACTCTCATATTTTATAACCTTAAGTGGTTGTCTTATAGTCAATGTCATTTGTTTGTCTAGGGTGTTCTGTATAACGGTGGAACAATATCCATTGGTGCAGTTCACCAATGCACTTGGCATTCGCACTCCGGAAGTAAACTCTTTAAAATCAAGTAAAGCTTCACCGGAATACTGGTCAGTAGGTAACTTAACGCGTTGCTCTGATCGCGCGGGTAATTCAATTGTATAATTTAAATTATTATTTGTAATGTGTATGTTTGTCGTTTTAGTTCTAAGTTGCTGGTCTTTCAAATCAATTATAGCGTCTAGTTGTAATAAAAGGTCATTCCCAATAAGTCCATCATACCGTGCATCAACGTCATACAAATAAAATTTGTGCCAGTCGTCACTCTCAAATGTTGGCAAAAGGGGGATTTCAACAACCTCATAATGTTTGCTAGACGCGTGGGTGCTAACTACTTGGAATGGTTCCTGCCGAATATAACCTGGGAAATATTCGTATGCTTTCTGGGGACTAATAAACGATCTAGTACTGCCCGTATCAATCATCATTTTTGCGTCTATTTCAGGAATGTAAATATACGGAAGTTTTAAATTGGGGTCACAGTTTAACTCTATGACTTCCTGTCTTGCATGGAGGCATCTATTTGAAAATCCTGAATTTGATGTAAGTCTGCTTGTTCTACGACACCGCTATCGTTAGTTACGTAATCGTAATTCTCATAATCATACATACCGTCGACGTCATTATGGTCGTACTCGTATTCATAGTACGGTTCATTATTTTCGTCTACGGCAAGCTCATTTAATTTAAAACCTGACTGTGGCTGATGCGCAAGAGGCGCTGTCCTCATGGTTACGTCACTAGACTGCAATTGGGGCTTTTGTATTTGTGGAGGTGTATACCCTATTTGAGGTGGCTTGTACCCGAATTGTAGAGGTGGCCTATAGCCGAAATTCTGAGGTGGTTTGTAGCCTAAATTTTGAGGTGGCTTATAGCCAAATGTTTGTGGCGGTTGAGCACCGAATTGTGGGCGATAACCGAATTGAGGTGGTCGATAACCGAACTGAGGTGGTCGGTAACCTATTTGTTGGGGTTGCCCTTGAGTAGTTTGGGGTATCCTAAACTGTGCGGGGATCCCAAAATTAAATTTAGGTGTTACGTTCTGAGGTACGAAAGGTCTAAAACTGTTTGGTTGGGGTGCGTTACCGAATTTACTGACGGATGGGTTCGGCACATTCGATGGTAAGGACGGCCGCGATGATAACGTACTATGATTACCATGGATTCGATTCCGCATTGTATATTGGTCATGGAAATTAACCTCTTCTAATACGACACTTAAGGCGTCCTCTAATGTTGAAGGTGAACTCAATCTCACTACGCGTACCATATTCTCAGGCAGATTGTATAAAAATACGTTCAACGAAGTGTGATCATATATAGCCTTTTTGGCTCGCTTTAATTCGGCATCTTGACCCATGTTAACTTTTGACATAAGCAGTGAACGAATTCCTTGAATACGATTACAGAAATCTAAATAACTTTCACCGGATTTAATTTTGGTAGATTCTAACTCTATGCTTATACATTCTTCACTACGTGGATCTCCAAAATGTTGTTCTAATAACCCTTTTAATTCGGTCCACGTAACAACATCCTCTCGTTCCGATAACAACGAGGCGGCGCTATCAGTGAGCCTACTCGTAATCGAATGATACACATATAAATTCTGTTCCTCATTACCTCTGTATTTACTTATGATATACTCAGCTTTCCGAATGAATAAATTTAATTGTTTCTTGTCACCATTATATAAAGGGATTAATTTTAGCATCTCACTGGGTATAGATATAAGTTGAGCTTGAGCCATTTTAAACAGAGTAATGTAAGATCAGAGTTAACACAAACACAGAATAAACACAATCTATAAAATATAACACACAAAATATAAAACACACAAAATATAACAGTAATAAAAGCAAACTTAAAGTTAGGTAAAGGGGGTTTGATTTAATACTAATGTAAAAATAAAAATTTTAATTAAAAAAAATAAAACTGAATAAAATTGTATATTCTAGCTTTCCTAAAACTACACTATAATGATCAATGCAAAGATCAAATTACAGTTTAATTAATTAATTGAACAAAGGAAGAAGTGTATTCCCTATTCGATCATTAATCTAAGGTTGTTCTTATCAACATTCCAACTAAGGCACTAGCAGAATTTCATACTATGTAACCAGATACGTTATAATGAGAGATTTCCGATCTCAATAATAACTATTAATAGAATTGGAATATAGGAAGTTTGGGAACAAGGATTGGCGAAAAGTTTTACTCACCAACCGACCGCGACTCCCATATTCACTCACGTTTACCCGATTGACTAATTTATTTGGTTCGTGGATTCACTCTTGCAGCTACACGCGCGTTTCACTTATCCAGGCGGATTTGGACACCCGAAATATATAACGAAACTACGCAGCCTGAGCAAATCCTACCGGCTGCGCCAGTCAAATTTAGGGAACGTTTAAAAGGTTTTTTAAAAACTAAAATTAAACTAAGAGACAACGTCTACACCGATGCGGAGGTGAATTTATTGTGTCTAAGAATACAAGAAGCAGTTGCCACCAGCCGTTGCAACGACTGCTGACCTGCATAACATTTATACAGAAATCGGCCCACGCAACAGGACCACACACAGCTGGCAATGCTGAGCCAGCGCTTAATCTAATACAGAAGGGCTGGAGGCATTCATAACTAGGTACCAAAGTTCCGCTGTTAATTAATTTGTGTATATTATTATGATGGAACTGTTACAAAACTAACTAGTATGATAGCATCCTCTATTATCGAGACCTAATTCACCCCATGACCTTCTACGTTTGTGATAGTATTAACGAGTTGCAGTTGATTAAATAACTGAAATAAAACACGTACGTAACAATTAAAATATATTTATAATTAGTGATAATGAAATTATATCAAATATTTTGTTATTTCGATAAACTAAATGGTTTTATAGCTAATGTTCATTTTAACAGAATTTTGCAAAAAGTTATGTGTATCTGTCAATGTATGATTGCGAATACCGCTACTTTACAATCCATCTCACGAGATTGTCACAATGCATTGACAGTCTACAAACTCGCGAGATAGATCACAAAACAACGGCGCTCACAATCATACTGTGACATATCTACTGCATGCATTCTTTAACCCTACTTTTGGTTGTTGTCAATATATAGTTTCAAGTGTAACGAAACAGTTCAAACAGGACATCGCTAACAAGAAACCACTTCCTTTGTCTTCGAACACAAATTAGATAACGCTTTAGAATAATAATGAAAGTCACGTATAGTGGAACACTTACTTATCGGTTCGTTCCATCTGTTGGACAAATTAATATTCAAAACCACCTAAGCTTCCCTAAGCAACTTGATGCTTAGGGAAGCTTAGTTTTGTTTTATAGTCGTCAAAATACTTCTTTACTATCTGAGCACTAAACGTAGCATATCAAATGCTTGTCTGTCATTGTCTCAGTCATCCATCAGCCGATAAAAATCTTGTCGTGACAAGTTCTAGTCAAATCACCCAATGTTAGTTTTAACAATTTCTAGCAACAAATAAAATATTATAATATACCTACAGATATATTCGATAACTTAAGCAGCTTTCATTAAAATTCATAAAGACGAGCATTAATATTGTAGAGTTAAAATTAATGTGAAAATGACAGCTGAGTATAGCCAATAGTATTGGCGCCATATTGCCCTTGATGCAGACTTTTACGTCTGCTTTCTACAACAAGAATAACTTTTACTTAGTTTATTTAAAGAAGAAACACATAATGTGGTATACGAAATCCGGTTGTAAGCGATCGGTTTTTTATATTGTTTAAGACGTCTGAGCAGCGGACTGTGAGTCACGGTTGAATCCTTTGCTGATTACGTCATCATGCGCGTGAGTTGATTTCGGTGGTACCACTACGCAATATTCATAGAAATATTATATGGTAGTCATAATATTACAGGGAAAATGGTATGCTCTATAACGTTATTAATTATCAACGTTACTATTGATTCAGCGGTAAAAAAAAATTACTTACTGACATATTATTACGCCATAACGTATCTCTATACCTACTTGTGTTTAATATACGTTTAATATTCCCTCTACTACGGTACTACAGTTGTATTTTTCGAATTAAAATCTTTTTAAAAAAAAAAAAAAAAAATATTTTATTAAACAGATACTTGATTTTATACTTAAAATAAAATCACCTATATTTAGCAGCAACGAAACAGCTTGATCTATGGCCGTGTGTACCTATCTGTTGTAAATAAATCAAGTGTTTTTAAGGCTCTTTGTAAACGTTGTCTGAAGAAAATCTATAAGTATAAAGTCTTTTTATAACTTGGATTTCATTATGAAGGCGTTATAACTTTAAAATTAAAATATGCATGCGATACGACGACCCCATTTTGATACCCTTGATAAACAACCGGTATCCTTTTGAGCCAAGAAAAACAGTCAGTTTAAGGACAGGTGGTAAGCACGTGCAGACTTCACTGTTACTTCATTATAATAACAAGGAGAAAGAAATACATATGTATTTGAAAGTTTTTTTTATAATTTATTTAAAAAAATATATGACGTATTTTGTTCATTTATTGCAAAGATTTCATACATAATATTAACCCTAAGAATCGGTGTCATAAAACAAAATACATTAGTTTAGTGACTTATGTATTCACAAGAATATCATCATGTCAGCCGAAAGACGTCCACTGCTGGACAAAAGCCTAGCATTCCCCAAGAATCTCCACGATGGACGGATCTTCATACATACGTGATAACAAGAATATGGTTCATTCATACGTGTGTCAATTTTATTATTATATGGTTAGATATTTCCAATAATATAGGTACTTAATTATTCAACCCATGGGTTCAGAGATGGGACACACATCATATTCCCATAACTACTCTATTCCACCTATTAATATTCAAGTAATTAAATATATATAATATTTCCTCTATTTTGGAGTATTAAGTTATTGATATTTAAATTAGTCAATGTAACCATTGAAATACCTATGTTAGTAGGTACCACATAAAATGTTGCATTTCTAACTTCAATCAAATTGGTTTCTAGAAGTGGATATCTCACTAAAGTACCGAACTCCCGTTAAACCGCTTGCTTAATTGCAACATTTATACTTTAATGTGTCTGCAATTTGCATTTAGACGAGAGAGTTGATATACAACAGCCATACATACCTACTTACATCCAAAGTTGTAGGCTATGCATATTTGTGCGAGCAAAGCGACCATTTTTTAGAATTCGATTTTCACACTTTTCATACATTTTGACCGCGCAAGAGACGCGATTTCAGGGTCGGTCTCGTAAGTCGTAGTAAATATTGTTATATTGTATGTCAATAAATCACGCAGTATTTTATGAGTAGAAATACCTATTATGTATGTGGTTGCTCTATAGCGTAATGTTATCACAACGACCTTCAGCTTGACATTGCAAGCATTTCATAGAATAATGCTATTTTCCATTCCTTTTCAGATTTTTATAAAAATATTATTTAGTGCAATAAAAATAATGAATAAAAGCTTCCACCTACTCACCTACTCGTGTCCCCAGGATAAAATGTGCTAAGTACCTGCCTAGTTTCGAGGGTTTCTTAATTTTTTAGTTCAATAATATGTTCATATTTTACTATCTAACTATAGGTAGGTTATAATATAATAATTTATAAATATTTTATTCATGTATTTCATTTTCAGTACTACTTCATCTCGACAAAAAAATATGTTAATAAAAATAATTTTATCTAAAACTTATACCTACATATATTTGTATGGATATATAATACAATACCTATTATGTTTATATTTTATGTACCTACTTAGTGTAGGCAGTTACATCGGTGACCTGGACAGATCTAATGCCTATAATAGTTCTTTCACAAACAAGATGTGTGCCAGTAACTGCGGCTGCGATTCGACTCGTACTGTCTTTTAAGTTATTTGCTATAACGAATCAGTTCTAAGAAACGAAACAACTTCAACTGTATTAAGTATTTTATTTCTTATGTTCAAAGCTTCTTACTAATGGAAGGTGAATGAAACATTAGGTACCTATTCAAATGTCTTCATTATTTATTGGATGTTGGTTTGGCTGTTAGTATCTATTTTTTACCTGAACTGAGAATATATTTCCGGCCAATATCAGCATTTAAAACTCAATAAAAACCCTTTATTTTTCCTTAAGACTCAACAGGCATAACAATTTAATAAAGCCCTAAACCTAAATGGACTCGAGTGTTATCACGTAAACTTCTAACACTATTTCAGTCTCCCAAGTGAAGCCAAAACATCAACCAAATATAAAAAGACCAATATTGTTATATATTGGATTAATTTCCGTAGAAACCATACAAAGGCAAAGGGAAATTCAAGTAGGAAATCAGGCTCATTTGGCAACTGTTCAAATTTTCAACGATGTATCCTGCTGACGTCACGTTCGTCGGCCTTGTTTGAATCATGTTATATGCACTTAGTTGACAAAACTCGTTTTTAAGAATACCCTATTTCTTTTTTAATTTAATAAAGCTAATTACCATTTTGTTATGCGTTTGTTATGTTACCTTCCAGAGGATTGAGCTGTGCGTTGATAGATCAGTCAGTCAGTCACACTTTCCTTTTATAAGTAGGTAACTGTTATTAACAATATAACATTTTATTTTCAGATCAACAGCAAATACAGCGAGGAGTTAGCACAGGAGTGCTTAGAGTGGGTGCGTCAGATCACCGGCGAGCCGGAGAACATCTCCGGAGACATGGATAACTTCTATGAGGTCCTCAAGGATGGCACATTACTTTGCAAGTGAGTATCTTCTTTTTTTATGTCAGATGGTTGACAAGCAGGCAGGCGGTCCGCCTGAGAGAGGAAGAGCAGAGGTATTGCCAATGTATTGCCGACCTGTAACAATACCGAGAAGGCAACTGGCTCTCAAGTGAAATTGCCGGACCACACCGCGGTAGGTGCTCTTGTCTCCCTTTCTACCAATAACCCCTACATCGCTTTATCCTTTTCTGTAACTATTAATTAATAAATAAAGATTAACATATTCTTGAATTCTCGTAACGTAAGTAACATAGGTAGGTACTATTTCTTCTTTCTAATAATAAACTATCATGTGACTTTTTTATACGCATATGTACCTATATTGTAACTTACCTGCTTGTTCATAAAACTACAACAATTAGACGTTATTTATGTTCAACTAATGCGTCACACAGAACGACGTGCACTATTCACTATTAATAGATATTGGTTTCTAAGTAATATTTATTTCTCAGTAATAGTAGGACCTACAACACAAGGCATCATTGATGGACCTATTTCATAATAAGCGTGACAAATGTGTTACCGTTTTAACAAACTTCAAAGAAAATATCCCCTACATTATAGAAGGAGAAGGAAATATAAGTAACATTATCATAGATATATTTAGATATAATATTATTGAAAAAGTAATAATAAGTATTTTTATATGTACCTACTACACTTCTAATATCCTATACCAACATAGTAGGTATCTACTATACCTACTTTAATATTCGTATATTTAAATATAAAAATATTATTTGCCGTTCACCTGTAGGTACCTACCTCATACGCTTGCTGGATCAAAATGTATGAAAAAATTTAGTACATACCTTCTTCTCATAAAGTATACCTACTGCAAGTGATATAGAAATAAACTTGTATAATTTACAACGTGTGCTGGATACTACCCATGAGACAGTATATAGATTTCACGCGAGGTGCCACATGGTGTAACAAGGAAGCCCTCATTTGATTTATTAAAAACCGACTGACGGTTATATGAGACCGTCCATAAAACTTGCAGACCACAAAAGTTTTTGTCGCTATGTAATCAGTATGCAATCGTGTGGAAACGCTCACGTATCAATTCAAAATCGAAACAAGGCAGAATACTGATCGACTAATTAAACAGGAAACCGTTGAAATAACTATTCTACTCTCATTTCTATCAGACTTTTAATAATTCAAGCGAACAGTTGGCTACATACCTAATAATATGCATCTATCTGCTACTTATTTATTCCCTCTGGTAACGGATTGGATAATAAGGTACTTTTACTAACTGCAACATGCTGCAACTGTAAAGAACCCTACTCAATAGACATGTGCCTTAACTTTTTTAAACACTATTCTTTAAACTTAACCGAGTTTATATAATTGAGAAATTATAAAAATAGTTTTTTTTCTGCAAACGTTGCACAATTTCACATGTCGAAATATAAGATGCAAGCGCTGCAGGTAAAATAAATTAGACTAATTAATTACACAATATTTGCATGTCTAATGCATTTTTGATAAAGTCAATATTATGAAAATTATAAATATTTATGGAACGTCGTTTATTTATTGGTTCATTTTGACAGCCCCACATAAACTTTATGACAGTCGGTGTCATAAAACTTTAAACGTTAGAGGCTAGTCTTCACGTAAACTGAGTAGGTACGTATCTAATCGATTTCCGACTAAGGCGTTGTATTTTCCATTTTATGTATATCTATCCATTGCAATTGTGCAGCTGCTCTGCAGCTTTGAATATATTTTTCAATCATTAGTCTATAGTTATTATAATATGAGATTTAATGATCATTTACTAAGTATAAACTCGTTTTTACAGACTTGTGAACAACATCCAACCGAATATGGTGAAGAAGGTGAACGTGTCCAAAATGGCGTTCAAATGCATGGAGAATATCAACGCCTTCCTCGAGGCGGCGAGGCAGCTCGGAGTGCCTGCACAAGAGACCTTCCAGACTGTAGACCTTTGGGAGAGGCAGAATCTCAACTCCGTGGTTATTTGCCTACAGTCATTAGGCAGAAAGGTGAGTGACTTAGGTCCAATATTAAAATAATTCTATGAACGTTTATAAAAAATCGAGATTCTAAATTGATTCTGTTTATTATCATTATGAGTTTAACATATTTGACAAGGACAAGGAAGTAACAAGGAAGGAAACATTGTTATTTTTACCTCTTTCGGTATTTTAATAGTCATGTAATAAATTGTTTTCAAAAGACTAATAGGTATAACCACCTACCTAGGTACTTGTTGTGAATAAAGCATAATACTAGTAAATAAGTTAAATTTAATTTAATTCATTAATAAACAGGTAAAAGCTTTAAATATCGAAGCTTGTTTATCGTTAAGGTTTACCCTTGACGTGTCGTTGCTAAATATTATAATTATTGTATACGGGAACGTGGGTGAAACCGCGGGGGACAGCTAGTCCCCCGCGGTTTCACCCACGTTCCCGGGATAAATAGTAGCCTATGTGTTATTTCAGGGTATGATCTATCTATGTGCCAAGTTTCATCCAAATCCGTTCAGTAGTTTTTGCGTGAAAGAGCAACAAACACACATACATACAAACATTCACGTTTATAATATTAGTAGGATTTTGCTTTGACCTAATTTTGCGTTTAGAAAAATATATACGTGAATTATTAGTAAATCTGCCGGTAATATTTCAAATAAATAATACTCATTATTTTCCCCATACTCATTCGTAGAAATATCCACAGACAACTAAAATAGTTATTCCATTTATTAATCACTAGTACGTAATGCAAATTAATATAATTATTTTTCTTTCAGGCTGGAACTCACGGCAAGCCATCAATAGGACCGAAAGAGTCTGAAAAGAATGTGCGCAATTTCTCAGAGGAGCAATTGAGGGCGGGCCAGGGCGTCATTTCCCTACAATACGGCTCAAACAAGGGTGCCACCCAGAGCGGCATTAACTTTGGCAACACGAGGCACATGTAAACCTCACGCACATCGAGGCACAACCACCTGTATGTACACTCCTTTATGACGGTGTGGTGATAAGGGATGATTGGCCTTTATAACAACGAAGTGCTGAACTCCCTCAGAGCTGTATTTTAACGAATCTGATTAATTTTGTAGACTTTATATTTCAATAGGAATATCGTCTTAATTAATGGTATTCTCATAAGTATTTCAATTAAATTTTATTTATCCTCAGTCATCAATAAATGGGTATTGTAGGTAAATCATCCATTAGTCACCACCTTTAATAAAATACCTACTACATACATAGTTCTGTACTTAGAATCAAACTTAAAAAATAACTCTTAATTTAGTATAGAATGAGGACCATTACACAAATTCCAAATTTAACTACTTATAAAGTTATATGTAATGCAATTCTCGGCAATGTTTATTCAGATGTTTTGATATGAGCATTTAATTTTTGTTTAATCATTCCGGACTCATTCCATTTATGTATCGTTTGACTGTGTGACGATTCTATTCGTATACCTATAACTAATTTATGATCTATGTAAGTTTAAGTCTGCTAGCATTTGATATAAAATCTTAGCAATTAGTTTAAATCATCAAAATAGCTTCGTTTCGCTTTTATAATACTATTTTTTCTAGAATTATATCGTGCCAATGTCACTTAAAGCAGAATCTTTTAACATTGTTAATAAACAGTACAATCTTTAGAATTATAAATTCTTTTATATAAATACTAGTGCCTTCATGCTCCATAGGAGCGGAGAAAATTATTTTCAAAGTGTCTAACAAAAAATAATGAATATAAAATTGAATCGCTTTCGAGAATAAAATCAGGGTTTCCTTGTTAATTTATTTAAATAAAAAAAAATTATTGATTAATCATTCCATATATACTTATTTAGTATGTTAGTACACACTGTGATTAATGTTTTTTTTTTTATTATAATACATAATAATATCTATATTTTCGTATAATTATGTATTTATGACGATGCGTAATTTTAGTGTAAGTTTCATAAAGTTGATGTTTGGCTTTATGGAAGTATACGTAGAAATAAATTAAGAACTCTAACTTGTGTTTTATTGTATCCCAGATTCCCAAGTTGTAACACTATTTTTACACAAATATATAATAAGTGTAATTTTTGGTAGGCTAATATTAGCACTATCCTTAGTGATAATGATGTCGCCAGGAGGTACCTTACTGACTATGCTTTGCGACAGTAGGTATTAGAACTTTGAGGGTATTAGTACAGTTTAAATATTTCCTACCAGTTCGGTATTGAATGTACCTATTTGGCACTTGCGTAGAGCAACGGTGGGGCTGGTTAATACCACAGTCTAATTTACACTGTGGTGTTAGCCAGCAATCCTTATACGAAAGTATGTTTGTTTCTTTGTTACGTTTTCTTCACTGAACAGGATCGCCATGAAATTTCGTACGCAGATAACCTTTGATATTATAGAGAAGTACCTACCTACCCCGGGAACGCGTGTGAAACCGCGGGACGAATTTAAGCTTGTCCCTATTTCTTTATACTTACGGTACCGCGCCGGAAATTTCAAGAAGACTTGACAGATCATTCGCGATACCAATCATGGTGAAACAACGTTTTGAGTCGCTGCCAGGCAGCTTGGACACTTGCTCGGCAGCATCGGCCGCCTCGAGTTTTTTATATACATTTAAAATGCATCATATCAGCCGAAAGACGTCCACTGCTGGACAAAGGCCTCCCCTCAAGGATCTCCACGACGGCCGGCCTTACGCTACCCGCATCCAAAAGTTTCCAGCGAGCCATCTTCGGGCGATGTCGGTCATCATTTCTAAATCGATCTCACAGGGATACTACGAGCTCCAATATGCTCTTTGGGTGGTCCCCCAAAGAGCAATGGAGTTTTTTTATGAGTAAATAAAATATAATTGAATGATAATGATGAATTTTGATTAACGATAACAACATGACTTAACTAATATCCTGGGACATATCCTGGGACATTTAAGGCAACTAAGGCAGACATATCATTCTAGTTATGTTAAGTACTTACCAAAATTATGAAATCCAGCAATTTTTTTTAACACATCGACAATTATTTGAAATGACAATCATTCAGGCGTTATAAAATTAATATAATTGTTGCGCTGCGCACGTAGGTACATGGCATGGTTCGTGTTATAGGTACAGTCACGAGCATCAATATATTAGCATGGACAGATCAGCAATAATATCTGATTTCATGATTCATTCATTAACTTCATTCGACATCACATAATTAGGTATGCTACTACTTATATATGCCTTCCATAAATGATCATATATTTTTGCTGTTGTCTTGAGAGCAGAAGTTAATGAATGAATCATGAAATCAGATATTATTCTGGATCTGTCAGCAGTACAGTGCGCGTTCGGTGGTTTTTGGAGAAAATGGATAGCACACTTTATGCGCTAAAATTGGTAAAGTACCTACTGGGAGAAGATTACCTAGGTAGGTAACTGTAGGCTCAATTCAATATTATTATATATTTATATAACTAGCTGTCCCCGCGGTTTCACCTGCGATTCCAAGATAAAAAGTAGCCTATGCAACCTGATCTAGATAATGCAAAAATGTTATCTCAAATCCCACTGGTAGATCCAGAGATTAGCGCGTTCAAACAAACAAAAAAACTCTTCAGCTTTATTATTAGTATAGATAATGTCTATGATCAAACCATTTTCCAATGCGTAGGTTTGTATGGGCAAAATGTGAAGCATTAACCTACGAACTAAAACTTAATTTTCTCAGGGTAAGTAATTAATAATTAACAATGATCCTTCGAGCCGAACGAAAATTTTATTATTCGTATTATCTAGTTACAAAAAAAGCCTCAAGGCGGCCGCTGCTGTCGATCAAAAAGGTTCCAAAAAGGCAGAGTTTCCTTTTTTGATGGCCAAGTTAATGCCTTGGGAGAAAAAGCTACGGAGCGGCAGAAAGCTTTTTTTAGGCGAGTCCTCAATAAGTTTGGATGATAATGTGCGAGCTTCGGACCCATGGTCTCGACGCAAAAGGCAAAAGCAAAATAATTTGGGCCAATGGAAGCGTATTTTTTGAATAAATAACTACTTATAGCCAAGTAATTTGTATTGTTATACTTATTAATTTCATATAGCATTCCCCATAAACTGAAAACATTATATCAAGCTGTCAATGACACAGATGTCACTATTTGACATAAAAACTGTCAAAATTTCCAGACAAGTTGTTTTCGTTGTCAAATTTGCTTATATATTAGCATTCAGCAGATTTCAATAAGAGGACTAATCAGGTGGAGTCCAATATTTACACGCAAGCCTGTGATTGGCTCTTTCTACAAAATTTACAGGTGATTGAAATGTCAACTGACACAATGACAATCGAAAACAGGTAGTAAGAATACTCTTTCCGCGATGTAAATAAATGGTGTTATCTAATTACCAATAAGGAAATCGCGTTATTATTGATATTATCAATGACATATTATTAAAAACAATATAAATTTGCTATTCCATCCATATGGTGAGATATAAAAGTTATTTTTGCGCCAAAAACGTCGAAGATGTTAGTAACCTTACGACGTAGTTTGCTTAAGAATATTTACTGTTTTAAAATAAAACAATGTCAGAATCGTTAGGGGTGTATTCAAATGGATGGGCGATCGACACTACAGCGCCGGTTGACCTGAAGAACTCTGAAGATAACGACGTAAGTGGCCCCCTGCGGAGTTGTTTGTCTCCCAGATAATGCGTCCTCTATTTTGACCTTATCAAGACACAACTACGTAGGTATGTAATAAACAGTCCGTATATTCCTTGTTTATCTCATCAATGTTCCTTGTAATTGTCTCAGAAATGGCATCACTCTATATAGAGTAAAAAGTCGCAACTGGTAAATTACATGTAGTCTTACTTCGTTTACAAGTTGAACACATTATTGCATCGTAGTTTTTATTATTTGAGAAATGGAAAACTTCAATCAGCTTTCCTTGAGTGTTGTGCAGGTAATTTATCGATTATTTATTAGATTCCACTTTATATTTCGAAATGCGCAACTTAGTGATTACTTTCAATCCAAGGTCAGGTTTATTAAAATAGGATGTATTGATGTTTATGTACTGATAAAAAGTTTATTAGTGTAGTTTGAATACCGATATTTAAATAAAAGAAATGTCATGCAAATCTCTTCATACTTTTCCCCAAAGATTTTCCCTACAAGCAGTCCTGTATAAATTGACAAATGATTTACCAACATTGTCTGAAAAATGGATTTTAGCTGACTATTGCCATTTGATGTGGTTGCATAAGATCCTACAGGTTGTGGTTCAATTCCTATCCAGGACAATAAATTTGTAAGTTGGGGTGTCTATTATAAAATCAATATCAGTATTATTACAAAAATGTATTGTACAAAAAAAATGTGTTGTAGTACTTGTAGTATATCAGTTAACAGGTTCCCATAGTATAAACTCTACTTAGTTTAGGATCAGATAGCATTTTTTTTTGTAAGCTTATAATATGTAGGTATATGTAATGCGACAAACAGACATGTTTGTCACAAATATTTTCCCTAGTTGAGATTGACTTTCAACTATGGAGTAAACATACAGCATGATAAAGTATCATACCAACTAAGTCTGAATAAAGTGAAATAGTTCTCTGGATGTTTAATAAAAAGTTGCTGTTTAAACTATTCAGCTAGTTATGTTGCTGACTGTACTATTAAAAAGCTTAAAGCATGATCAGTGTTGATACCATTGAGAATAATGCCTGGCAAACATTGGTGGCATATTTATCAATAGAATTTAATAGTTATCCTATCGAATAGTGATTTAATCTCATACCATATAATGTACCGAAATAGAATAGAATCACGGTATTACATGTCTGGTCAGAGTACCTCACTTTAAAAAAAAATGAGATAAAATTAATTAATGTAAGTACCTTACTGATAGCTGTTTACCAAGTCACTGACCTTTGTAACTAACTAACGCTTTATTTATATCATTTAACAAATGTTATATATGCTTAAATATTTGTATTTGTAGGGGTGCTATATTATATAATTATAATATATTTTTAAATGCGTATATATACTATAGTATGAAGTAAAGACGCAATTGTGTATATCATAAACTTTTTTAATTGGGCTAATTATCTAATTAAAGCATGAATAATATCACAATCTTTATCATTATACACTTTGCACATTGATAAAATAATTTCAAGGATGGGGTACTTTGGAATTCCTAAGAATTCAGCTTAAAATAGGTGGACATATAAAATAATCATATTAAATTGGAAAGTTTGTGACACAATCTCCATGTTAAAGACTGAATGAAATTTGATGAATAGATAGATCATACCATGTATAAATATATAGGAATACTATTTATTTGGTTAAAAATAAAATCCCTCTAAAAGGCGGGTGAAACTGGGGGGAGAAAACTACTTTTCTATATTTATAGTTTTTTTCTGCAAGATACTTGCTTTGCTGATGAGAGTGCTCACTCTATTATAACTTCTATTGAATTCTTCTTCTGCAATTTCTATATTATATTAAAGTTCATAATATTATATTATTCGCAATAAATGGGCTATGGAATGCAAAAATATTTTTTCAAATCGGACAGATAATCCTGATGTTCAAACGTACATCATAATGTAAGCTTTATAATATTAGATTATATTGATAATTATAGGTATTCTAACTTATCATTTGTTTTTCACGAGATTTAATGTAATTATAGGTAAGTAATTTTATTTGTACAAAATATTTTGATTAAAGTAGGAAGCATAGTCATACCTTATTTGTTTAAAACGCATGAATATCTAGTTGTTTATGCCCATCAGATGTTATCGTTATCAGTGCTACGTAGTATGATAATATCTATTTTCATATTTTTACAATAACAATTAACATATGAATCTACGTAAGTACCTATACTTATTGAGGATAACGAGCGAGATTTGATATGATTAATTAAGTACCTAATGAGATTTCCATAATATTAGCATGCTAGTAGGCTTCTATTTGATGATAATACGTTACTCGTGTGATGACCCTAACTTATCGGACCTACTCATTACCCCCTAGTCGGTGTAGGCACGGATACTCATTATCAGTTAGGGTTGACGATCGCGACCTTTCACCCCGCTCACCCGCGACGCCCGCAGTCCTCGTCTACTGCTGATAACACATATAAATTACCTATTTACAGCTTTGCACACTCTTCACTGTATCAGTACGCAGTCAGTTGCTATTCAGTGCGGTCGTTACGTTTTATTACCAAATTATTTAAATTTTATTGTTCGCGTGATATTTTATATTTCGTGACCAGTTTAATTTTTTCATAATCCCTGATGGCTAAGTTCATCTATAGTGACTTCCTCTCCCCCTATTAGTTTTACTTTGTGGTTTAATTAATTTCGAGGACATTATACTGTATATACAAGAATCACGAAAGCGCTCCAGCTTAGCGTGATTTTTCGCAGTCACATCTTTTCTTTTTTACAATTTATATTGGCAACAGCATACATGCATTTTTCGAGCGAACTGCTGCAAACAATGACCATCACTTTAATGTACCGAGTCAATCCTATCTACTATTCAGACTATTCGGATACGATCTAGGCTTGTACCTAAAGCTATCTCTATCGAAAACCTATTTCTGCCATTGGCTCTATCATTTCGAATATTATAAGTTTGGTGTTTATTCAAAAGACATCACTTGATATTGGCTATATATCGTCAATTGCGAAGGATTTGACGTTAAAGAGATAATGGATATCGTGGCAAATGTAAGTTAAAAAACCTATTTGAATACATGTTGTAACAAAAATACTGTTTATCGCAAAGTTAACGTCAGTACTCGTATGAGGGTCAGAGTGTATCTCGTTTTGCTTTGAGGTGATTAAATAGGGCAAATGTGGTAATTAATGATAAACAATATTCACAGTACCACCCGGTCCTCAAGGCGTTCCTGGCGGGATCTTTCTCCGGAACATTCAGCACTATACTTTTCCAGCCCTTGGATTTGGTGAAGACCCGTCTTCAGAATCCGACTCAGCATGTTGTTGCGGCGACTGTCAAGTAAGTACTATTTACCTATGTTTTATATGAAAAAAAAAATAACTCTAAAATATTTAAGTTCGTCAATATTTCTCATGTAATTATGTAGGTACAGTCATCGTCGAAAGTAGCTGATCGATTTAGTACTGTCACATAACACCATTCACAGTTTTCATACAAACTGTCAAAAGAAAGTCAATAATATTATTGAGACGGGCTACCAAAGAGACATATATTGTCACTTTGGCTTTTATCGCTGACTGTACCTACCTACTTTACCTTTATGTATCCTTTATGATTTTATTTCTGACATTTCTTGCTAATCCAGTTTTTGGTGACTCGATTATGCTTGTAATAAGCTCTTCTATTCTACTCAAAGGATGCGAATGCATTACAGCGATGAAAATTGTTAAATAACAATAATTTGAATAAAGTTATGTAATATTTTGGGGTCGTAGTTTATACGCCATTAGAATTATTATGATAGAATGATTTCAATCAAATGAACAAAATTAGTCATTGTTCCGACTATTTGCATCATCTTTTTCGTTTACGTCAATTTATTGACGATATCTTGCTGGTCATAAGCCTATTAGAATTTGATTAATTCGACGCTTATCTAAATTCTTGCAAGTATTTGCTTAATTAAAATTTGCCTGATGGTAAGCGGTTACCGTAGCCTACAGACACTTATAACACTAAATCACTCGCTCTTCCCCCTCCGCGATGAGCTCTGGCTACCTTACTCACGTGTAAGAACTGCCCTTACCACATTTTCTCGTTCAACCTACAAACGAATGTCAGTCGAATTTCACTTCAAACTCCCCTTACTAAATCAGCCCATTGCACCTTTCAGCAGCCGAATCCAACCCGGCATGATAACGATTTTCACGAACATCATACGCCAGGAGCACATCGTTGGTCTATGGCGTGGTATGGTACCCTCCATAGCTCGCTGTGTTCCCGGTGTGGGGTTGTACTTCTCCTCGCTGCACTGGCTGAAGGTCAAGCTTGGAAAGACCAGAGGTGACTTGGGGCCGATGGAGGCAGTCATGCTTGGCGTCGTCGCCAGGACTATGAGCGGTGTGGCGTTGATACCAATGACTGTTATTAAAACTAGGTAAGATAAACTGTTTGTTTTTATGTATAAGATCTATATCCTATTTCTATGCACGACGGATATTATTAGTATAAAAAGATTCTCCGAAAATTGAGCATACCTACCTATTTCTGATTCGTTAGTGAAATACAATCAACCCCAACAGCAATGTTTAACACACTCTTTGATTTTATTGTAGGACACCTTAGTTACTTCATATGGGATTTTATTATAAAAGCGAATGCAGTACCCGAGAAAATACTTACTTACTTGACTTTCGCTAGCCTGAATCTAGGAGTAACAATTTTATCTTTGTTTCTTGTATTTAGGTTATGGCGGCTACTGTTTGTATCAAATAGGTTTAAATTTTTACGAACACGACGAAACATTTTCAAAAATGTATAGCGACGGTAAGGTTAATATTTCATATTCCTTAAACCGATTTCGTAAGGATTCGCGAGGACCCAAGCAATAGATTGCACGAATGGCTCTTTTCTGCAAGATTAAAGATAGATTCCAAATCCGCAGCCGAGCCCCACAGCAGAAGACTGTAGGACATAAAACTATACATAACCTAGCTGTAGCCACACACACTGTAGGTGATTAACTGAAGCCATGAAGTAAATGTAATTTGCTCTCTAAATTTGTCAATTCAGCCCCTTAGACTGTATCTAAGGGGCTGAATTGACAAATTGAGGTGTGATTTGTAATAATTGAATTCAAATATGTACATATGTTGCATACGTCACATTAGATAAACGGCTTAGGACATATTTATTATACTTTCTTATCACATTATACAAACTGTACCTACTTTACTTTTAATGAAGTCGAGTCCATTGTACTTTCGATAATAAATGATAAATGCAAATTCGTGGTCAATACGCAGTAGCCTCTATCTATTCAATCGACTGAAATGACGCGTTAACTTTTGCATCCATTAATTTGAGGGGAATTCATTAAAGAAAGGTTTATAAATTAATCAAAATGTGCTTGCCAGTTTCCGTCTTATTTCAAATGCAATGTAATATATATAAGGTGGTTTTGAATGGGTATGTTAGGCCGAATATTGTCGAGGGGAGGACATTTTACTAACTGTTCAGGAACCCACAAAGGCGCAGAAAAATTTGGTGATTCCGATTATGTATATAACTTAATTTATTAGCCTTTCACCCCTCGTTGTGGATAGTCATCATTATCAATCGTTACCATTTAAAGCTTAGCATAAATCTCTGAAGAACCTTTACTAACACTGAAACGTAGTTATAGGGTGAAAGAGGTATTTTTGTACTCATCATCTTATAGATACTCAGTCAAACTTAAGTTGAAGTGTATTTCAATGCTAACTAATTAGATGTTTTTATTTATTTGTATGGAAATATTTTAGTGGTGTTTTCCAATCAAAACTTATCCCAAAATAATGCTGTATAATGGTTACCACGCAATAGTATCAAATTAACTCGTTGGTTGACATGTGAAAGTAGATATGCCCAAATCTAATTAAATGATAACAAATTAAAGCGATTTATTTATCAAATAATTACAGACCTACGTCACTATCTTGAAAATATGTTTGTCAGAGTTTGTTGACTTGAACACTTAATTGTTAGGCCGATTTACGACAACAATTTTTTTTCTTGTTGTCAAGGAATTCTTAGCAGAGATTCTTTGGTAAAAACCGGCTGCAAATGTATTGTGTCTACTTAGAAATTTCCCATTCCCAATTGTACAAGAATTAACATATCGGAAAAAGGGCCGATTTCAAGATCATACAAAAAATATCATAAAAAAAGCACTATCAATTTTCCCCAAATCATCCGAGCAAATTTTTCGATTTTTCTTTCCCATAACTTAAAACTGCATATAATCGCACTATAAGAACATTTTAAAAAAATAGACAAAGCGATCTAGTTCTCAAGTGATACGCACAGCATTTAATTTGTATATAGGGTAAAATTGCGATGTGACAATCAATTTTAAATTCAATAACATGTTATGTTTAATTTTGTACCTTATTAAAAGTAATTAATGTTCATTTTATTCTTCAACAGATATGAATCCGGGGTATATAAATATAACAGCTTGAGTGGTGCTTTGAAGGCTATTTATAAGGCAGAGGGCATCCGCGGACTATCGTGCGGACTTGGACCTACCTTGGCGAGAGATGCGCCCTTCTCCGGACTTTATCTTATGTTTTACACGCAGAGCAAACAATCTATACCTAAAGGTAAGAATATTTACCTGCTTTTCTTATCAATTAAAAAAGACTGTGTTATCATTTAGTTAGGTGTTAATTTGTTTTGTTAATTTTTTTATGATCGGACTTTATCACCGCAGTAACGATAAATAAGTGGAATCTTCCAATATTTTCAATGGAAATATAATATACCACTGTCATCAATGACACATCTGTAATATATATTAAGGTTCAATTTCAATACAGAGAAACCGAATTCAATAATAATTTGTAACACATCTTTGTCTTTGCAATTTGACCCATGTAACTAACTTACTCAATAACGCATTAATGGTTACACGGATTTTATAGAAACTTTGCACAATAGTAGATCATACCCTGGAATAACATAAAATACAGAACTATCCTTATATTTTAGGTTTCATAAAATGTGAGTGAAACCGCGAGCCGATAAATAATCTTTACATAGTATAAAATGAGGTCGCGCTGTTCCGCTGTCTGTTCGCTTAGATTTTAACCTACTCAACGGATTCTAATCAAATCAAAATCAAAATCAAAAACTCATTTATTCAATTTAGGCCCTGGTAAGGCACTTATGAACGTCAATAGTTACAAACATTACAATAGACTCTACCACCGGTTCGGAATACACTTGAACTGAGAAGACTCCGGCAAGAAACTCAGCAAGGCTACTTTTTTTTTTTTAGTGGATCTTTCTTTTTTAAATTTATGTTATTCCAGTTCCAAATATACATAAAGTTCATACAATTGTCACTTGGCCAGGGGGCCGCAAATGCAGAGAGAAGCTACTACAACCATGTATTCTTGTCTTCAACGTAATGAGCCACCTTATAGTAGGCCTTGTCGATTAATTTCTGTTTAACATACTGTTTGAATTTATTGTACGACATCTTAGTTACTTCATATGGGATTTTATTATAAAAACGAATGCAGTTCCCGAGAAAAGACTTATTGACTTTTGCTAGCCTGAATCTAGGTGTAACAATTTTATCTTTGTTTCTTGTGTTTAGGTTATGGCGACTACTGTTAGTGTCAAATAAATTTAAATTTTTACGGACAAACATAATATTTTCAAAGATGTATAGCGACGGTAAGGTTAATATCTCAAATTCCATAAACCGTTTCCGTAGGAATTCGCGAGGACCCAAGCAATAAATTGCACGAACGGCCCTTTTCTGCAAGATAAAGATAGATTCCAAATCCGCAGCTGAGCCCCATAACAGAAGATTGTAGGACATTAGACTATGGAAATACGCAAAGTAAACCAACCTAGCTGTAGCCACATCTGTTATTTGTCTAATTTTTCTGACTGCGAAAGCGGCGGAACTCAATTTGCTAGCTAAGTTTTCTATATGAGGGCCCCATTGAATTTTACTGTCTAGTGTTATGCCGAGAAAAACTGTCGTATCAACCAGTTCGAGACTAACATCATCGACTAGGACACGACTGTCACTCTTAGCAACATTGGGGAGCGAAAATCTTATACATTTAGTTTTTGAGGAGTTAAGCATCAGATTATTGGCCGCAAACCATTTTGATATAGTTGATAACGTGTCATTAAGTTGTGTAAGCTCTGTGTCTTTTCTATCCACTTTAAAAATTAAGGAAGTATCATCTGCAAATAAAACTATATCGCACAATTCATTAACCATATAGGGCAGATCATTGATATACGCCAAAAACAAAAATGGGCCTAGAATTGATCCTTGCGGTACGCCTGTTTTAACTAAAGACCCCGAGGACGTAGTACCGCTAATACCTACTTTTTGTTGGCGACTGCACAGATAAGATGTTACAAGATCTAGTGCCACTCCGCGAACTCCATAGTGTTGGAGTTTTAAAACTAGGGTGTGATGATCTACGCAATCAAATGCCTTGGAAAGATCACAAAATACGCCAACCGCGTCTTGAGAGTTCTCCCAGGCTTCGAAAATATGCTTCAAAAGTTTAGCTCCGGCGTCGGTCGTAGACCGCCCTTTTGTAAAACCAAACTGGTGTTCGTGTAAAATTAGGTTAATGCAGTTTTCAGCAATAGATAGAGTGATTCAAGAGAAAGGTTTATATGTATAATACTATATGTATTATAGTACAGAAAAGTCGTTCAAAGCCCGCGGTTCGCTAGTAGCTAGTTCGGTATTTTCAAGACTCCTAGTCCATACAAAAAATCTAACCATACTTTTTTTTTTCATAGAATGGCTGCAGTCACCAAGTGCGGCAAGCGTAATGCACTTCAGTTGCGGCATAGTGGCCGGTATAGCGGCCTCTTTGGCCACCAATCCGGCGGACGTGTTGAAGACCAACATGCAACTGTACCCGGACAAGTTCCCCAACGCCTTTAGCGCTGCCGTATACGTACAACAGGTAAGAATACCATACCTTATATACCATAACTGATACCATTGATCTAGTATATGATTCTGGATTCTTTAGCGTTAGAATTTTGCGTCGGTTTTGTAATTTAATCTTGTAACTAGAATATAATATATATATATATATATATATTTGTTTATTGATTATTATGAAAGGGTGCTATAGTGACAATCTTCTTTTGACGCTGACTATACTACATATTCCAGCAAGTGTCCGATCAATTAAATTCATGGACAAGGTCATCGCAGAAATAGTGTTGCGATAAACATACGCATTTGTGAGATTCAAAAAATATTTACTAATGACAGTCGCGCAAAATTCTATCTCTGAGGTGTCCAGAAAGATGTACTGAATCCATCAGTTTTCCTACAATACCACTTACTATGTTTACTTGATTGTGAGCTATGTGATTACCAACTTAGGATATATTATCACTTGCTGTCACATAATTTTGTTAAACATCTCCCTGCCCCCGTAGTATGGCAAGCGGAGACTAAAGAAGACTCGAGTGTTCGACCAATAATAATCGCGGGTTAATTTCATCACGTCATATTTATGTGATTTCATTGGCCAAAGATTACGAGGCTACTACTACTACGAGGGCTGGCCAAGTGACAAATATATGAAGTTTATGTAAGAGATTTACTTATCTGTTACGTAGTAACTATTCGCGGGATGCGAAAGAATTTCTGGAATCGATTTTTTTATCTCATAAATATGTTATCGTTTGCCAGGTTAGATAAACAAAGGGCTTGTTTTGTTTTATTATTTTTATTACAAATACGGAAGACTTAATGATTGATTGAACTCATTAATCAGATCACCATGAGGAAATCGGCAATATTGTACATTTCAATACATATGATCTCTATAGGTTAAAGATTTTTTGTAGATAAACATTATGCGTCATATTGACCCTACGAATTCAAGAATATATTTTGTTTATCTTTAAAGCTATTGTAAATCAATAAGGTTCATTTTCATGAACTGATTAACTTTGCACCAGCGTCTACTATGAACTGTATTATCCTACTAACATACTATTATAATATGTAGTGGGAAAGAGATAGCAGTTAGATGTTACGTCATAATAGACGCTGGTGACACCCCCCTCCCCTCACTCCACATAAGCTTCAAGTTAAATTATTCCACTATTTTTATCCTCATGGCAACAGCTAAATAATACTCGACTTTAAGTCTTTCACTATCATTATGCCACTATCGAGCCCTGTCTTTATAATTAATATAATCATTGGCACGCGCAAGGCGTGTGTCCAAGCGGGTCACTTGATGCCAAGTTCGCATATTTCGCGAAACATTATTTATTCTGAGGTCATTGATTATCACGTTTGTTGTCCATGAAGTATTTTTTTTTTAATTTATGTTAATTGGACTTCGACTGATGCCCTATTAATATTCCTATCTATTATTTTTTTATATTTACTCTCTCAAATTCTGGAATGTTTCTCGATGGTATAATTATTATCATAATGAACTATATTTGATAATAGATACCTACATATTTATTTTAATTGCGTATCAACTTGCCTTTGTTTAAATTTAGCTTGAAGCATTAAATTTATGTAACAGTTGAACAAATAAATTCGTTAATAATTTATTTCTGAAACATTCTGCTTAGTCTGATTCCAAAAATGATCCTACTACAATTTTCCAATGATTGCCGGGCATACGAATCTCTGTCGAATTAGTCATTTAAAATGCTTATATCTTCCGTATTTCTTTGCCGATTTTAATTTCACTTTTTGTAAAAAAATATATTTTGTTAAGAAATGCGATAAAAAAAGTATTTCATATTCCTTATTTACGTTTAGGCTTCTTACATTCAGCGACTCCCTAAAAGTCGTGACCAAGTCAACATTAATTTGTCTTCATTTCTATAAGAATGTTAATCTTTGTTACAGACTTATGGTTTCAAAGGCTACTTCAAGGGTGCAGTTCCAAGAATGCTCCGTAGAACTTTAATGGCGGCCATGGCGTGGACTGTGTTCGAAGAAATAACTCGATCTATTGGCTTGAAATGAGATTTCAACCATTGAAATTATTGATAGAAAAATTGAAATTATTTTTGTATAAAAAATCCTTTCTTATCTGATTCAAGCAGCTTGAAGAAGATTGTTAGGTTTTGGTGCGAAGTTCCTGGTTTATTCGAATATTTTGCTTTAGTCTAGTAAAAGGTCGCCTTGTATTCTTATACAGGATGATTTTGAAATGGTATTTTAGCCAGAATTCTACGGATAGTGTGCATCGTTATTAGTAATCCTACAAAATTCAGGTGCCACTACCATTACGAAGTTATGATAATTACAAGTTTAGCAAAAAGCTCTGATAAAAGCTTATCCTCGCACAAAGTAACAGTGCAAAATAGCTATAATACTCGAGTAATCTAATGAATACTCAGTTAGACTTGCATTGCAATTTCTTTAGAAGTATTTTAGTGTCGTTTCAAAAATATTTTTCATGATCTGTGGAATATATCAATGCCCTTTCGGCCTACTACCTATATCCTATCAAAATCACCCCGTATTTTTTGGGATTTTGAATATTCTTCTAGTTTATTTTTGTAGAGCTTTCATATTACTTAGTTTATTGTTATTTCCAATAGATCGGGTTTTAGTGATTTATTACTAGGATTATATTATATTTTTAATTTAATATGTTTACTGTGTTATGTTACTCATTTATACAATCTTGTGATTATTGTTATACATTAATGTAGCCTTTTTATTCGAATAAATATACTGCAGTTATAAATAAAATCTGTTTTAATTTTTTTCCTTATATTCGGGAAATTTTGGTTTTTGAAATAAGCGAAAATTAATAAAACTGAAGATAACAAAACTAAAATATATATTACACATGTACATAAATTATTTTACTATCACTTCAGCTTATCTGATCATATAAACTCTAACCCTTCATATTTATTATTTTCAACAAATGTGTCCTGCAGAAAAACATTGCCTTCCAAATCAAATGCTGTTATGTAGGTAGCAGTCTTGCCTTCGAACTCTGTTGACTTGAGAGCTACTATTAATTCGTCATTCGTTCCTGGGATGAATTTAAACGAAGAAAAGCCCAGTTTTGGTTGATGTTTAGTAATCTGAAATGAATAGAAAAGTTTACATTTGTTAGATAATAAGTGTGTACAGAGCTGAGTAGACTTTAGGTTGTTGACATAAGACATATAAAGACATAGGAGAGGAAGAGTGAGATACCCTAGATTTTGAAAGTATTTATAAAGCTATGGTAACAGCTTACAACCGGCAGGCTGTATGTTTTACATGCGACTACTGCACGGATTTTGATGACACTTGGCACAAGGTTACATCATACCCTGGAAAAATATAGGGTACTTTTTATCTCAGGAATGCTGGAGAAACCATGGGGGACAGCGAAGTCAATATAAAAAAAACTAACCTTGTGTGACGCAATATGTTTAAAATTGGCATCAGCAGTGATCAAATAGTTACATCCCATCACTTCATCTGTCGTTTCATTATACTGTGCATGATTACACCTTCTAGGAAGAAAATACCATCTCTGTTTCAATTGAGACCAAACTCCTGACTCATGTATGAGGTAGCCGGGCCAATCTATGCCTAATGAACTCCTTAGTGATTTGTATTGGTTTACCCAGCTTAGATGTTGTACCTGAAATAGTAAGATTTCTTTTTTTATAATTATTGAGAAACATACCTACTGCAACAATCGGTAAGTGTTTTTTTATTGTTAAAAATCGTTTTTTTTTTTCAGGAATGACACTATAGATAAAGTTAATTACGCGAAAGCTCATCTAAATACAAAATTTAATCCGAATCCTTATAGCCGTTTCAAACTACAAAACACATCAGAAATATGGCAGTAGAAAAAAGAACATCAATAAGTCAATCATAGTCAGACTTATTTTAAACTTTTAGATCTCTACAAAATACATACTAAATCAATTTGTTTAGCAAATATATAACTCATACTTATTTACCTCTCCATGAATGTTAATAGCCTTCACCCACATAGGGGCGTAACTCAGGAATTCACCTCCAGGCGAGGTCCACTCCTTTCCCATTGACCCCACATACAAGATCTCATCTTTAATTGTAGCCCACTCAGACTTGAAACCTTTCTCTACATGACCATTTCCATCAGTCAGTATCACCCATGGCACCATTTTATTGTTTACAATTTCAAACACCTGAAAAACATAAATGTGTTTTAAAGAAAGTGCTTTAAATTACAGGTTAATTTAAAGCACAGGTTAATTCGAATGGCAGTTCCTGAATTTCTATAATTTTTCATATTTTGTCATAGGATGGGCATCCCACCTGCAGGCCAATGGTTTAAATATGACACTGCAATTTAAAGTACATAGTACAATTTTACTTGTAATAAAGCTATGATAACTTCGTAATTTACAATGTTTGTACGCAAAGTACTCAGTAGATTATAAAATCATGATTGTAATGATATTAGATGCAATTCAAAAATATATTTAAATAAAAGCTATAATTTTCAAAAATTTCCGGATGACTGCCTACATTTGCTTATTGTTTGTTTCACAAACTATTATTATTTGATTTGTGTAAATATAATATCATAAAGAATTCATCTATATATATAAAAGAAAGTCGTGTTAGTTACTCCACTTATAACTCAAGAACGGCTGAACCGATTTAGCTGAAAATTGGCAGGGAGGTAGTTTAGAGCCAGGAGAAGGACATAGGATAGGTAGGGGTAGGTAGTTAGGTAGGGGTAGGTAAGGTAGGTAGGGGTAGGTAGTTAGGTAGGGTAGGTAAGTAAGGTAGGTAGGGGTAGGTAGAGGTAAGTAGGGATAGGTGGGGATAGGTAGAGGTAGGTAGGGGTACGTAGTTAGGTAGGGGTAGGTAAGGTAGGTAGGGGTAGGTAGGTAAGGTAGGTAGGTAAGGTAGGTAGGGGTAGGTAGGTAGGTCCCAGTTTTATTTTTGTTCTCAGGGCAGGACAACGTCTGCCGGGTCAGCTTGTATCTATATATATAAAAGAAAGTCGTGTTAGTTACACTATTTATAACTCAAGAACGGCTGAACTGATCTGGCTGAAAATTGGTGGGGAGGTAGCTTAGAACCAGGAGAAGGACATAGGATAGGTAGGGGCAGGTAAGGGCAGGTAGGTAGGTCCCAGTTTTATTTTTGTTCTCAGAGCAGGACAACGTCTGCCGGGTCAGCTAGTATGTAATATAAAAAAAACAAAACAAATGATAATAGTCATTAGTAATAGAATATACTTGTCATTAATACATTTCTAAGTAATAAGCTCCCAATATTTTTTAGTAGTTAGTAATGTTAAAAACGAATGATAATATTGTTTTAACAAAAGCATATATGTTTGTAGCTGTTTAATTGACAAAATGGCTTCCTATCAATTGATAAAACAGCTATTATTCTTCCAATAAAGTGTGTCACTTAAAGATAGGCCATTTAAAGTACAGTGATAAAGACAGAAATATATTTACTCTATATTATTACTAAGTCCTATATATTTTATTTTCTTCCTTTTACTAGGTTTGGGTTAGAAAAAAACTTAAACTATATTATATTGACGGGCCAGTTGGCACTGTTGGTTAAGACACCACCAATCACACCACAGGTTTGTTTCTCATACATGAAAAACAGTTGTGTGCATGAACATGTCAGTTTGTCCTAGTCTGGGTATAATTATGTATATAAGTATGTATTTACAAAAAAAAGGAGTAGGTATATCAGATATTTTATTTGGTTTCCATGGTACAAGCTCTGCTTAGTTTGGACTTAGAAAATCATGTGTGAAGATGCCCAAGAATATTTATTTATAATGGCTTGTATACAGCATTATGTTCAGTCAACAACAAACAACAACATTTTGTTTAATTACAAGCTTGAATAGAATCTTCTTGACTTTTTTTTATTGAATACTTAATTGAATATCGGTCAATTTTACTATTTTTACATATACTTGGCTGGTATGCGGAGACAATATTAAGAACCTCAACATGATATACATACCATTCCAGACTGGTCATCAAACGTCAGTAATCTACCATCATATATAATTAATTCTGACAATTCCATCCCTCGTCCTTTACGAGAATATGTAGATGTCAGTAATACAGGTGGCTGTGTATCCCATATTACTTTCACTTGCTTCTTGCTCAGGTTGTATGTTAACATACCTTTTTTGAAGTAACTGTTATACATATGAGGTATTGTACTACTCTTCGAGTTTGTATCTAAGTCTGTGACAATTCCAATCCTGTATGTAACTAAATCTCCAGAAGATAATGGTGCTGTTAGGGGGTAGGTTGCGTTGTATGACCGTACAGACATTGCCCAGTTATGGATTGGATATGTTTGACTACTCGTCCACCAATTATAGTAAAATAATATAAGTAAAAATATGCCAGCTAATGTTATGAGAAGAACAAATTGGGGCTGTATTCTCACAGCATTGCCAACTCTGTACGTCGCTGGTGTGCGTAAAGCCTTACGCCAATCGCGAAGAGTACCTTTCATATTGTTGCGTTCTTCCAACTCGTAGTAGTCGTACATAATAAATATTAATACATAATTAGTAACGCCGATACTGACTTCACTTAATCCTTCATTAATCTATGACTAGCCAATTTAAACACGTTTTATTACACTAATTTCTCCAATGTTATGGTTAATCCTCAATGTAATAACGGAATGCACTTGTTTTGAATAACTTTTGTAGATTTAAATATAGTGGATGGTGAACGATTTAATTGGGAATGTAAATTATTGCTCATTTTGGTTTTTATTTACAGAATTCATACATTTTATATTGTTTTTTCTAAAAGATGACACGCACTCACTCACGCATCCATATGACACTGAACTTGACTTGACACTGACAGTTGTTGTTTTTTTTTAAAAGGCAAATGTACAGAGCCATACAGCCTTGTCTTATTTGATTATCTTCAGTTAGGTTTTAATACAATGGTAGCAGTTCATCACCCAATAATAAAGAGATAGGATTAATCGGGTCTAAGCCCAATTAAGTATTTTTTATTGTTATCTTCAAAATTATTATTTTGTCACAGAAGCGTATATAAATCGTTTTTTAGTTAATGTAACTAATTAGTCGATTATAAAAAAAATGACAGCTTTTAATTTTTAATGTGGCAACTTAGGATGTGTTTTGACCGTATAGAGCGGTAATTTTAAAACTTTCGAAGTGACTTTTTGGCGGGAACTAGCAAAGTGACGTTCCATTAATAATTTGAGTTTCATTTATTGAAAATCAATTCAAGTGAAATGAAACAAAATTAATACATAAACTTTTCAAGTCGTCTCAAAAAATCGGTGGAAAGTTTTAGTAAAACGGCTATGAATGTAGGAACAGACAGACAGTCTTTGAATTGATTATGTGAAAGTGTTTAATGTAAAATGGATTTGGTTGCCATACTGAAAACTAATAAGATTAAGAAAGATCAATACCTGCTCGTAATTGATCCTGGGATCAATCCAAATAAACCAGGTAAGAGAAAAGTGAAAACTTATTAGTAAATTAATGTGTTACGTGATATTTTAAATTGTCTCAAAAAGTTTAGGTGTACTACTTGACTCGCATGTAGGTACAACATACGTACGACGGCGAAAAGTATGAAAATAGCAGGTACCTACTTTTATTTTGACTCGAAAATAGCAAAAAATAGCAAAAAGTGTAGGATAGTCTGTTGTTTTACCTTCTTTAGATGGCATTCGAACCCATAATCTGCGGAATGAATCTAATATCTGCGAGCTATCCCTCCGAAATACATGAATTCGATACAATGCTCTAATGAAGCTATAGGTACCTATGTGCACTACCTTATTAACTTAGGTACTTACCTACAAGGGCGTACAGTACGACACAACTTAGATGTAGCATCGGCAAATCGTTTTCGTACAGTTCACTTCCGATTTACACAACTAATAAAAATCATTCATTATCGCGCCGTTCAACGTTAACCAAGATCATTTTCGCCGATCATTTTTTAACTCATGAGTAATGTTGTAGGCGCACTCTTTTCGGGAACGATCGATTTTACGACTTTTGCCGATGCTTCATCTAAATTGTGTCATACTATACCCAGCTTTTGACCAAGGGGGGGGTGGGGGCAAATACCCAGCTTATGGCCTAGTAAATCAGTTTTTTTCGAAGTTAATAGGTACATAGTAATCAAAGGTAATATTGTAAACAATCAGCAGGTAAAGGCCGTATTACCGTGGGATGGGAATTCAAGGGGGGCAGCTGCCCTCCCCTGCCCCCCTGTCGGTACGCCCATGCCTACCTACTTGATAATAGGTACTATTATCACGTAGGTAGTATTATTATTTATGTTATCACCTTACAGAATAGCCTAGAGTACCTATGTAAGTATTAGATACGGCTTAGATTTCTAATAGAAAAAAGTACCTACACCTATTTCTAGTTCAGCGGCAATACCGTCAACTTACACGATAAAAAAACCCACGTTTGCTTTCACTGAATGAAGAAATTCAAAAGTGATTACTCTCATCACGGACGGACATCCTGTACAAAAAACGTAATTGAAATAAAATTAAACCGAACTATTTTGGTAGTCTACCAATTAGTATTTTTGCCTTATTTTTTACACAGCCATTTTAAAAACATCCGGAGGCATCTTTGCTTCACATAATTATTATTTATTATTCTCACACTCTCACTTGCTCATTTAAAATTGAAACCAATGTTCTGTTGATTATTCAATTCAATTGTGAACCAGAAATCCTTTTTTCCTATGCGCTCTTTAGATCTCGAAGTTATTCAATAATGGAGGTTACTTTTATGAATACCTAATACCCTAAAATATTTCTTTAATTGGACCCCGTGAAATAAACACTGAAAAAATCCTCCTCAGACTGCATTGAGTATCGTAAATATGAAGCAAATTAAGTATTTTTTAATAATATATACTAGAGCAAAGCAATTGTCAAACAAAAATTATATAATCAATGTTATATTTACTATTATATACGTACTTACCTTGTAATATTTTAATAGATTAAGGTAGGTACCTACTGGTATAATAGTGGCCCTTGTAAAACGCCTGCTCTTCTTTACCGCAGGTACCTTATGACATAGTGGTCCGAAGATAATACCTAATAACACTTTGTAAATAGAGCCAAAAAAACGTCTACAAACATTTTGCTGATACCTACTTGAATCGTTACTAAAAAGTTTTAATTAAGTATTCATAGGTTCTTTTTTTACCATAAAGTCGACGTCAAAAGAGTTGAAGTATTTCAATTTCAACAGTAGTAAAAAAAAAAAAAATTTTATAAATAAAAAATGCACGGTTTATTTACGAATGTCCTCTGGTATTTAGAGTTCTTCGCGTTTTGCTTTGTATTAATTGCATTTTTCTTACTATTTCTATATATAGCCAACTTAAATTACGTTTACTACAATGGGAAATACGACATGAGAAAAAAGTAAGTGAATTTTTCATTTTAGAATAACTAGTTCAGTAAGTCGGTACATAGATGTCTATTTCTTTAACAGTATAAGGTACGGAGTACATACAAGTGGAATCTCTTCGGCCGGAAAAAAACTGTCCTGGAAAAACCCGCATAAGTACGTCGCACAAGTAAACACTTGAATTTTTCCTTCATCGACTACATGGACGCGGAATTTTTAAGGCCCGATTTTTTTCCGGAGGCACCCAGAGCGTGCTCGTTTCTCCGGAAGCCAAGAAACATAGGTAACCTTAGCCCTTTCTACGTGCGAAGTTTAAATGCAACGAATTATTATTATTCTGCTTTTATTTCGTTATAATGGAATCTGATTTGGATGAAATTATTATTATCTATCATACTTTGTAATAATATAAAAATACGTTTTATCCAGGAAAAACATAATATTCCTTGGGAATGCGGGTGAAACCGCAGGGCAGAAACTAGTAGCTAATATTCGATACCTACATAATTACCAAATAGTTTCTTTTAGTATTCGATAAAGTGGCAGTATCTATTGGTGTTTTTTTAAATGCCGTTGTTTTTTTCTCGGTTTTATATTTTCCAGTTTTATATTTAGAAACATTTATTTGTTACTATGGTTGCAGAAAATAATTACTAATTAATAATTACATTTCATCTTTACTTTTGCTAATAATATTAATTTCATCCAAAATCTGACTCGTTCTCTTTAAAAGTAAGTTTAAGTTTGTTTTGCACGGTGGTAGGGTACTTTGTAGTACCCGCCTGGCTGGCTACCACCCTCATGTTGAAAATCTGTCGCCAAGAACCTTTCGGTGTGTTCCGGCAGCTGCGCTTGAGAGTCAGTTCCTTTCTAGGCTTTGTGATCTTACCATCATCGGCCACATCATCACTGACCACGCTTAGATCGTGGTCAAACACAGGCCTATAAATAGTAAAAAAAGGGAAGAAACCTTCGCATTCAAAATCCGCGGATAAATTTTTTGAGCAGGAGAATTATTGAGACTTAAGTCTTTTTAATTACATACTTATGTCTGTTATTTTGTTTACAGATACATGGCTGACGGAACATGGTTGCTCCAGAGCTAATTCAAAACAAAGACCCAACACCACAACTAATAATCACGTATGTAGGTTTATACCTACTTCGACGTCACATCTTTCGCTAAAATATATAATACTACATAGGTGCATAAAAAATGTCTAAAGTGCAAATTTGGGCCTAGTTCTTTTACTCTCGGCACCGTTATCGCATTAGAAATGTCAAAATTATATAGAACTAAATGTTATTTTCCATAATATAGGCTATCTGCGTGCCAAATTTCATCGTGATCGGTTCAGCGGTTTTGTCGTGAAAAGGTAAACAAACAAACAAACAGAGTTACTTTCTCATTTATAATATTAGTATGGATTATATGTATCTATATATCACTCGTCTCTATCTTTGGGCATCCATTATAAATCCTACTATAATTTCATAAAATGTGAAAAGTTATACGTATATAATTCCTGGTGAAGGAATTAAAATTAAAACTGACACAGAAAACTATACCTTGGAAAAAAAACCCAGGAGAACATAAGATCCTCGGGAACGTGTGTATACTGGGAAGCTATTTCTTTACAATCTTCTGATAAGTACAAAGTAAAAGTGAAAAACAGAATTTTGTAGGTACTCACTATTATTTAACACTCATTAGAAAGGATTTTTGCTTGACGTCTTTGAATAACTATTTTTTATTAGGTATAGGTTTGCGTTTGACCACAATCTCACCGTGGTCAGTGACGATGTAACCGAAGGTGATAAGCACACAAAAAAGAGTTCTCAAGTGCAGCTGTCGGAACACTGGTAGGTGCTTGGCTACAGATTTTCAACTATTTTGAATAAGTTATTTTATTTTCACAGGCGTCAAAATTATGCCCCCCCAAAACAGCACCGTAAAGTTCCCGAGACGGACCATAGACCTGTCTGCTTCGATTTAGGATGCGTCTGGTTTTGTAGGCTCGTTGGCAGTATTGTCACCATTGCTCTGTGTTACTATTCAGCTTACGCATTGATATCTGACACCAAGCTCAAGTTTGGTCTTTTTATTCCATAATTTGATTGCATGAAATATTGTGTTTTAAATTGCTTCCAAATAGGTAATTATTGCATTTATCCATTTTGGTGTTCTTAAAATCATAATATTTTTTTATGGTACCTTTTGAAGGCATTTTTAGTTTGAACCAGATTTTTATTATTTGTTGTATGGTGATTGTACGTGTAAATAAAATAATATAGCCTATGCTATTTTTTGTTTTAATAATTATGAATTCCAATAAGTAAGAGCCTGTTTTTAGATTAAAGTGGTTAGAATAAACATTAGTTTGTTGTACTCAAACTTGATAGTGGCAAAATGGAACTTATTCACACTGACAAGTTTATTAGTAGAACTATCTGAGATAAAATTGCTTCCTTTTATTTCTACCAGTAGAAACGAAATGCTCTATTTCAGCCCAGAATCATTTGGCACAGCATTCGACATCAATAAGTAGGTACCTACTAAACTATCATCTCTTCAAAACGCGAAGTTACTATTAATGGACAGGACAATCCAAATAAAATACACTGACTCATAGATTATAATATAATGAAGAGATCGCAAGGTACAACCCATAATTTATCATTTATTTCTGAAGCGAAAGTTAAATCCACTTTGCATTCTATTTTAAACAGAGGCATGCGCTTAAGAAGTGCTAATAACATTGTGATTATGACTAATGGAGTTATAACGAAAGTGAAGACTCAATAATCGGGCGCCAAACTGATATAATATCACTGATCATCACGTTGTTTCGCGAGACAATATCATTTCGAGATCGTGACTAGCTGTTCTATTTGATGAATGATCCCTCGGTATTTGTATTATAATATCTTTACAATAGTTTGATGAATAAGTTGTAATTGATATTAGTTTTTTTGCTTGCCATCTGCTTTCATTTGTTTTTAAAAAAAATGTTATACAGAGTTTTTTAGTTCAGTATTTCTATACTGAAAATGCATTGGATGTATACCATAAGTAGGCCATATGAAACATAACAAAAATAATTCCATACAAACATTAAACGAAAATGCAAAACGGCTTAGTATTAAGATACACTTAAGCGTAGGTAAGTAGGTACTTAGATTCACTAGTTTACTAAAATCGCTATTGCTAACGCATTACCTATTACCTATAGTGGTGCTCAGGATCCTGTAGGATTAAATAAATAGGTAGTGACTAAATGACTCTATACATAATTCTGCGAGTATTTGGCCTAATATATAGGTATGCAATCTCTACCTATTATGAGAATATAATAAAAAAATAAAAAAACTTGACTGAATCATAATGAGAGATCAACTCAAAGCCTAAGGCTAAGTTTTCAGTAGAGATAGGTATGGAGCGAGGATTTTTTTAGCCTGTCAATAGGTACGCTTTCCAGAGCTTTGACATGGTGAAAATTGAACTATACTTTATCACATACAGCTGACTGTGAAATTTGGAACGAGATGCTTCATTTTATAGTTTTTTTTTTAAAGGGGTATTATTAGAGAAATAGTGCGGTGGAAAGCTTATTGTATACATAACATAACTTCCTTGTTACCTACCATTGACTATAGGTTGATTTTTGTGTTAGAAGTCTAGACTTTAGACTAGACTGTAAAAAACTATAAAAAGTAATTCAAACAATGACATGACATCTCACGTTTACATTCTTAGCTATTCAGGAATTCTAAGAGAAAGCCTGAAAAACAAAATGCTTACCAAAATTTACAGCAATACAGGTAATTTGAAAAATATATCAGCCTTTTCAGCAAACATGAAAGTAAATTGATTCTATTCTGTGAGATTTTTGTACTTATATGCTAAACAATAAGAGTGATTCTTGTAAAAACAAATTCAAATCTTTAATAATGTAAAAGAAGTTGTTTTTATGATGTCTTTGTAGAGGGGTAATTTGTTTGCAATTTTATTTATGACAATGTCAGAAGCGTAATAAAAAATCTAAGACAGAAGCGTCTGAAAAGAAATTGTAGCTGCTAAAATATTATTTTTCCAGAGGCTACTAAAGTGTATAATTTTATCGTTTTAAAAATTTTGAGTCAAATATCGAGAGTGGTTAATTAAAGCTTAAGCAAGTTTATATAAGCTAAGATATTTCTTTAATGTACAATTTGTAGATATGTAAGTAAAGTAGGTATAGTTTCGTTTAGGCAAAAATGCGTTTATGTCCGGCTGGTTATCTAGTCGCATTTCTCAAATTTTCCTACATATTCGACAGGACATTAAATGTTTTTTTTTGTCGATTCAGTTTTTGTTTCAAAATGGCGGAGATATGGTAGTTTAAAACGTAAGTCAACCTATGCAGAAGATATAATTATCATCCATTTCATGTTATTAAATAAGTACAAAAATAGAGTTGTATGATTCGATATGCAGCTTCATACAACAAGCTAACGATAAGGAATACTCTCCACCACTAAGTAGGTATTTACTTATTTCTAGTTCTAGTTTAAAACAGCCCTTGTTATACATTATTGTTTGCTCAAAATGCATGAGTTTACCTAAAGTATATTTACTCGATACGGGTTAAGTAGAAAAGGGCGGAAGCTTTAATTGGTCTTATAGTTTTTGTTTAGGGACAAGTCAAAAAGTTCTTGAGATGTTGCTCCGTATTGCATGTTTGATCTTTTCATTAAGTTGGTACTACCAACTGTAACGCTTACGGTGGAAGGGCCATCAAATATACCTTCCCAGACACATTATATTCTATCATTTCTATTATTGGAAGTCTGCATACGCTGCAAAGAAGAGCAGGGGATAATTTCAAATATTATATTTTCTAAATAATAAAACTCTGACCTAAACGACATCATCCGCCGGGCCCTTGCCAGCGCCCACGTATCAGCTATTCGTGAACCGAGTGGCTTGATGCGGGACGATGGTAAGAGGCCCGACGGAATGACATTGATGCCCTGGAAGATGGGGCGGCCCTTAGTATGGGATGCAACTTGCGTCGATACTCTCGCACCGTCCCACCTTCCAGAAACTGTCAAGAGAGCTGGTGGTGCGGCTGACTGTGCCGAACGCCTCAAGCGGCGCAAGTATAGTAACCTAGATGGATGTTACATATTTGAGCCGTTTGGGGTAGAGACACTGGGCCCGTGGGGGCCAGGAGCCCATCGCATTTATCGCGAAATTTCAAAGCGCCTGATCGACACATCACGTGACCAGAGGGCTGGCGAATACCTTGGACAAAGGATAAGCATTGCCATACAGCGTGGCAATGCCGCCAGCGTTCTGGGCACACTACCGGCTGGCAGTGATTTAGATCAGCTGTATCTACTGTAAATAGCTTTTCTTTCTTATTTTAGTCTAGTTTTTATTTTATTTCTTATTAGTATTTAGTTTCGATGTAAATAATTAGTTTTAGTTTTACCACAATAGAAAATAAACTTATTACCTTACAAAATAAAAAAAAAAAAGTAATAAAACTAACTTATATAATAAGTTATAACTAATATATAAAACTTCTAAAAACACATAACAATATTATTTCCTTTCTGATTTTTAATTACCAGTAGAACCGCTAAGAGTAGATCATTTGATGCTGTGAAACTCCATATAAACTATCTTTTTGTTATTTTATTAAAAATAGCTGATTTGATGTCAAGAAGCTACCCAAAAATAGATTCCTAGTAAAGGCCCGTAGTCCAACTAGTTGGACCACTGCCCCGGAAGGAACTAATTAATAATGAGTTTTGAGTTTCAATAGACTTGTGGTTCCTTAAAGTTAACCTTCACATTAAATTACTGAATTCTGCATAATATAAAGTATTTTGTAAATACAATAATTCGTATTCACATACTTAAAAAAAAACTTCTTTTTATGATAATTTAATTATCTATGATAACTTTTTTGCACAATAGTTTAGTGCTAATTACTCTTAAACTATGTAAGTGTGAAAACTTATCATAATTCTACTTTCTTCTTAGTGTAAAGTAACAAAATCTAAGATATATAGCCAAATTTGCACACATTTGGCGCGAAATAGTGATATCCTACATGGCCAGTGGTGCAGCGCGTGATTTTATGGTGCATTAAGAATGTCTTAACTTTTATTTATTTTTAAATTTTGCATATTATGATACTTTTTAACAGTAAAGATATTTTTCTGAACTAAAGTAATTAGGTATATAAACATTAGGTTACCTATATACCTAATACCTACGTTTAACTTTCATTTAAAAATATCTCTAAATTAAGATGGAACATTGAATTGCTACGACTAAAGTATATCACTTAAGGTTCTAGGTACATTATAGCATATGATTTTCCTACAGTTAGGGTACCCTACTTCCTGTTGACCTATAAAATCATGATGCGTAGACTTTACAAGATTTTTTATAATTGTTTGTGACATATAGATTTGTGATTTTTTTTAATAAGAAATTACACATTAAATTATTGATGAGCTGAAACGATTGTTGAGCTGAAAGCAAGTTTATTTATTTTTCTTCTAATTACTATCGATTACTTACATAATCTATTCAGTCCGTCTTCTCCTGAACATACCTACCCATTCATAAATATTACTTAGTTTATCATTTACTTTTCTCATAGCTAATTAAAACTACAAATAAAATCTAACCTGCCAGTCCTACCGCAACTGATATACAAATTCGTTTACAGATGATATCTACCTTAATTAGCGACCGTGTAAGTTTTCTTTTTTGTTGTGTTTTCTAATTTTCTTTGAAAGAAACCTCGTATTTTCGCGTCTGAAGATACCTCGAGCAACATCGAGATACACAATTAGATCGTCTGAGACATGGCCGACAACTAGACTGTGTCAGCAGACGTTCATTGACTTGCAATGACTTTCCATAGGAATTGTTCGAGCTAACTATTTGTTTATAATAAAAATAGAAGTTTCAAATTAAGTTTCCATTTTATTGGCGTTGATGGTTATGTTGGTACAACTTGATTTAAAAATTACGATAGCATGAATGTTTCTGGGAAGCGTTATAGAAGAGAATAAAACAGACCTACTGAATCGACTTTTATTGTGCGAAGGAGTCGTTGGGCTTCTAAACCTTTTGATATTTTGAACACATGTCAAAATTCAACCTTAAAGAAATTAGGATTTAAAGTTTGTATGACAAAATATGTAAAATTAATTTAGGTCGACACATAATAACCATAGTTTGACAAAAACTTTTTTTTTTAAACTTCAACCTCTTCACTTCAAACTCATACCTAACCTTATTTTTTGGGACAGATTTCTTTTAAACTTGGTAACAAATATTTTGTGTATGTCTTCATTCGTTCGTTTTCCTTTTGTTTTTTTTAACTTTATTATATCTATCACGATATTATGTTTTTTTTTTGTATGCATTGGAGTTTCTTATGCTTGGCCATCTTGTAACGTAGCCTATTTTAGTAAAATAGGGGATCGCAGTTGAAACAGCGTGGCAGAAAGCTAGTACTTTAACGTAATTACGTTATGATCTGTTACACTATCTACAGAACGATCAAATCTTTAAGAATGTTATATTTTACGGTTCTTCAACTGAGATTCGTGTGTAATCAATTAATTGGTATAGATAATGCTTATAAAAAGTAGGCAGTCAATCTTTTCTGCTCTGCATTCACTATTATTCCATTACGAAGTGTTACTATCAAGTCACGAAACTTTAGACTATATGCTGTCAATAATAAATGGATAGTTTTAAATAGAAAGGTGTTATGTATATTGTCAGTTTGTACTTTTTCTTACAGTTCGTTAATTATGTAATTGATTGAGAGTATTTTGTGTCTATTCTGAAATGTAATTTTTACGAAATTTCTAATTGATTTTTTATGCCTTGATTGAGTTTTTATTTATTGTAAAGAAACGAAAGAAGTTCCACCTCTATTTTAAAGACTGTAAGGTAGATTTTAATTTGTTCCACGGGGCTTAACTATACTGTTAATTATAGGAGATAATTTCAAAGTTGCAAATCAAGAATACTAAGTACATAATCGTAATTTAAATTCATTGTAAAACAGTGTAGCGGCACTCCCAAATAGATACAATTTCTCTCAGAGGAAGTGCGAGGCAGATTTATCTACATTTCTGAATGGGACGCGATATACTATCACGTTGTACTTAGGCCATTACTTACGAATGCTGTATATTTATTTTACTAAGCCGGTGCAGCCTTGGGAGAATATATTGGCGCATAGTTTGTAACGCCTTGTTTAGTTGACATCATTATCAATCGTTGAGTATCTTTGTTTGCACAGGTGATTTTAGAAGGGTATGGAAGGTCGAAAGAGCATTGAAGTAGGTACCTATATCTCAATCAGGTCAGCCTGAGAATTACCATTACGAAGTTATGACGATTAGAAGTTTAGCAGAAATATATGGAAGGTAAATCCTTTCTCGCAATGAGGAACATAGTTAAGTATGGGGTGAAACAGCAATTTTATTTCTCTAGAAATCGAATTATATAAAATATTTTGGAAAACACTACAATTTTATGACCTGTATGACAGCATGGCAACACTAAAATATTTCCATACAAATTTGGAAAAAATATCAACAAAAGCATAGTATTAATAAAATACGGTTCAACGTAAGACTAATTCGATTACTCGAGAAATAAAATTGCTGCCTCGCCCCATAACTACGTTCCTCATTGCGAGAAAGGATTTACCTTCCATATATTTCTACTCAGAAAGATACCCTATGACTCAAATACCCCTTTTTGATGAATCAACAATAATTAACCTAAAGGCTATGTTATTTACCCTTTCAGTCAAAATTATCTTAAACGTGCTTTTAAAATAAACGAGCCATTTCTTGTAACCCAATTAATATAACTTCCATCATAATATGGTTCTTAGAAATGCAGTGTCGTCGTTTGAACATTATATGTACTTTATTATGACGGATCTTCAAACTACCTCGAATAGTGTGTCATTGGATTTGACTTGATAAGGAAAAGGTTCTTTACATTTTACATGATTTATTATAAGTTTTTTTCTACATTCAGGTGTAGGTATATGATTTGGTAAGTATCTACATTTATTATTTTCCCAGGCTCCAGGGGTTCATCGGTAGATATCGAGTAGGTACCTAATCTTAAAACTAAAATATGGTCTGAAACAAAACTGAAGTATTTCTGGTTATGAGCAGTCCTTTTTCCATACAAAAGTAGAGCGGGGTCCTCCCTTCTCATTAGTTCTATTCTATTATTATTATTCTCAGATTTCCTATTTATGAATTTACTTTACTAAAATCAATGAAAATACAATACCTATACCAGAAAATACATGATTGATTACATCAAATAACAAAACAAGAATAATGGTTGCAGTATTTTCTCTCCACACTTGCATCCCTTTGGCTAGTGATAATATTATTTTATAATTATGCATAATGTATTATTTAAAACAAAAATGTCAAAAGCAGATACAAAAAAATGCGTTGCTGAGGTTTTTAGTTAGTCAATTTGTAACTGGTTCCTTAAGCGTCCTATCAGGGTCTAATCTGAATAAATTAGTTAAAAAAAAAAACAAAAAAAGGTTTTATAATTAGAATATAATATAACGAAATATCTTAGCCCCAATATAGGCTTTTTAGATATAAATTGGAGAAGACAAACTTCAGTCAAGATACGCGACAAACCGAGCCTAAGCCTCTCTCATTTCCCTTCAAATAATCGCGCCAGTGTCTACCTTATCTTATCACTATCGGAACTTAATTAACGTAATAATATATACCTACGCTTCTACGGTTTCTACTTCTACTTTCTAAAAGAGAAAAAGACATGGAAACCCTGACTATCGAAATGGAAGGATATTTTTTAAATGGAATAAAAAACTTTACAAGTAACTTTGTATGAAAATGACATTAACTTAAAGGTCACCATATCATCGTAAAATATATTGGTACAGATAATACACGGTACTATGGACGGTGTTAAAGAGCTTAAGTTAATTAAGAACAATCTAGAACCCATTCCGATCCATTTGGTAAGTATACACGTCCTGTATTTTAATGATGGTGTAAGTAAGTATACTGTTTTCATACTATATATGATATTAATTAGTATTTAGTAGGTTCTTGATAAAAATGATACCTACTATTTATTCTAACAAGCTGTTTATTTGGATAAAAATTTAAAATGTAACTATCTTGTAATATATAATAAAGAAAACATTATAAAATTTGCAACTATTAAAACGTATATGTGAACCCAGTGAACGAATATCTTCGTTCACTGATGTGAACCCAATAGCATGTTTACTCTGCGATTTTCTCAAAGGGCTCACTCAGCTCTCAAATGGTAGTTGGATTATTCTTTATCATCTTTGCATGTTTAAGCCACATTAAGCCATGAGCTTCGATATAATTTCCCTGAAACCATTTGCGAAATTAAAATAGACAATTTTATCAGATTTGACCGCTAAGCCAACAGCCAATACAGACACTATTTGTTCACTTTTCTAAAAACTAGCTCTTATTATGTGCTTGCGAACGCGCAACCAGTCCAGTTGCATTCTTAATTATTTTTTCACAATTACTAGACTTTCTTTCCTATGGCTATTGCGGTTAAAAGTAAATCACGACAATAAAAATCCTTGAGTCATTTTCATTTTACACTGAGATGATAACTACGTCTTTATACGGAGATCTCTTACCATTAAAAAGGTCTACTTTAATATTTTGCCGAGAATATGTGATATCGATAACCTTAATAGGGTGCTTTACCCACTTTTTGCCATATTTCTTTATAAACGTACGTCAATGCATATTATTTAGTTTGAAGTTACAGTCAGCAAAATAGGTAGCTGAAAACATACAAGTTTTAAAAATGCCTGTACGCTAAAACTATCATTGATGAAGGAATTTGTTAATATGTAGGATTTATAGACATATTTACAAAACACTTTGTTTATTTTATCCTTCTTTCTACATAGTTATAGTATAAAGATGTTTTGTAAATTTGGATATGTTCGGCTACATAATGTTGCTGACCGTACCTATAATAATGACTTGCTTTGCTTTCCTTGGAGTATTCATTTCATACTTGTAAGAGCTGGTACGATTTATTTTTAGAGTTCTGTACCTCAAAAGTATAAAACGGAACCCTTATAGGATCACTTCGCTGTTCGTCTGACAAGAAATCCGTCTGTCTGTAAGTGTGTCAAGAGCATTTATTTTTAGGAATATATCAAATTGAAATCAATGTCGCAGGTCTAAGGTTACTTGGAGTTGTAAAAAAATGAAGCTTCTATTTTGCTTCTAGTTGCATATTTTGATACGTGACGAGTAAATCAAAACTTATAACCATGGTATTTCCCGTTGACGGAATTCATCACTCATCATAACATTTGGCAAGAAGCAAGGTCTTACAGCACAAGTAAAGAAATAATTCCGAAAATTTAAAATCTGATGTTTTGGCAATAACAAATTTAAATATGCAGTTGCCCTTGCATTTGTGATTATCTTCAATCCGACCTATCTATACGGAATCCATGGTGCACACGTTGGACTCACAGTTGTACGGTTTTAAATAATATAAACGTACTGTATTTTAGTACATTAATAAAATACACCCCAAATAAATACACACCAATATAGGCTTTTCGAGATATCGTTAACGATATGATGATAATTGACATGTATTTTCTTAATAAGACATTTCATATTGAGATTACAGTTTTGTCTTTAGATGTTCGTTAAGATTGAAAAAATAGTTCAACATAATAAGAAAAAAATAAATGAAAAGACAATAAGCCTTTAGCATGTGATATAAAAACAATCAGATTCTATGTGCATATTTTGCACGCTTACGTAATAATATTAAAAATTAAAAAAAAAAACAAAAGCGTAAAATTGCTTAAAAGGTGGTTAAAAGATTAGACTGCTTTAGGAGATCCTGCTCTTTCGAGGCCAATCCACATTAATAAATAGATTTTATCTACTCTCATATCGTAAAGTTCTAATTATGAAATCAAAAACAGATAGACAGTTCTAATAATGAAATTAAAAAATTATATTATAGTACAGTTTTCTTCCCAAGATAATGCTATAAAATAACTTTTTTTCGTTAAAGTACAAGTATTTGGACATGTCTGGCCACTTATAATGTTTTTTGGGTTTTAATACTTCAATTACTGTCAGTCAACTTGTCAAACTAAATAATTTTACATGCAAATTTACTTTGTCTGTGGTCGCGTATGCGGTAGAGTAGAGATCTCAACTTAGGAGTTTTTCCCCACACGGATTTGGGCGCCATGATGATTAAAGTTTGTTTATTTTATTGATTTGTTTGCATACATATTTTATTTTGGCCAAAAATGATAGAAAAATAGCAGTGATACTAAGGTGAGCGGCAATGGAAATGACGAATAATCGATACCCGTAAGTCATGAAACCTATGACAAAATATTATCGATTTTTTACCTTTAAATTACATTTTTAGATGAGTTTAGATAAAGTACTGTATGATACTGCACATAATTAGGTATTAAAAACTCGTGTGATACTATTAAGACTTAAACTCACACTCGTGTTTTAATAACCCCTATTATAAACTACTATTATTTATAAAATAACTTACGTACTTTTAATTTTAATGAAACTTCTAGAAGACAAAGAAGTTCATCATTTAATTTACGGAATTTACTTTATCTCATATAACAATAAATCTATTTGTATCTCAACATTTAATATGGTACCAAATATTTAAAAGCAGTAGTACAAGTTTAGCAAGTCATGAAATAAACTAGATCATAATATGATTGGTCCATGGGAAGGTTCTACGATGGATAAGAAGTAAAGGAAGTCCCACATCTTCTAACAGGATAGGCATCATAAAACGATTAGGGCATAAATATATACAATCTGCATTCTCATGGGAATCCACATAAAATTAAAATGGTATGATCTTGAATGGTTAGAACGCAAATAAAACAATAGAAAGCATTTAACTTAATTTGTTAGTACTGGCCATAATTTAATAAAGGATCACAATAAGTCAGTCTAGTAAAGAGACGTTAAAAGTTTCTATTGCTTAATTGGTTTTTTTTTTAAATTTGGATGCTAGGTAAGAATGTTTCAGGTTGTTTTAAATGTGCATTTGGTAAATTACCTATTCAACTAAACAAAATGCAAAACTGGTACCTATTTATTAAAGCGCTTGATCCAGAATTCTGTATCGAGGGAAAAATTATAATCACGTCAAAGTTGTAGTATGTCACTAGAACTGTAGTAGTTGTAGTATGTCACTAGAACCTTTCTTATTATATATTGTTGTATCGACCTATGCTGGGAGGTTTAACGGTCCAATTTCCTATACTTCAGTGAACCTTCTCTTCTCAACCTATAAAACTTTTAAATAACTTTATTTACCCGATCTCGCCTCGTTGCGGGGTTTATTTTCTTCAGAAACACTTACAAATTAATAAAATTCACAAGTTTATTGCCAACATTATCCGCTTGAAATCAAAAATAGTTGAGATTCTTAAGGTCAAAGTGGATGTTAAATAGACGTTTATAACATTGTTAGCGCATTATCATTCGTAGGAAAAGCTTTTATTTTTTAGCTGTAGTGTGACTATAGACGGTTTTTCTTCATAAGTAACTATTATGAGGTGAGATTGATATAATAGGATACTTAGGTATGTTTCAGGCGAAAATTTTATTAAATACCTTGCTCCTCCATCGATAGAAATTTTATAGACTATGTAAGTATTGCAAGTTCTTACTTCTTACACACTTTTTGAATATTTTAGGTAACTACAGGTATTTTTGAGGGTTAAATTTTTTTAATGTTTTTTTTAAAGCGAATGGCGAAGAGCCGAGAAAAATCTGAGCAAAACATTTTCCTACTCTTGGTTTTCTTTATCTCCGCCAACAACGCCCATCTGCAAAAGTGACCTGTAGATAGACCGTAGCGTAGCGCATAGCAACTAAGTTCAACCCTCTAAGCCTCCGAAGCTTCCCTAGCTGTCATAAACGGCGAAAGTGCAACAGCCGACAATGTCGAGCGCGCGTATAAACACGCGCGTTGCACGCCGCGCGCCACTCGCGAACTGAGCACGTCGATGTGCGCGCGCCCGCGGCACGCACCCTGACCGCACCCGAGACGCACGTATCACGCGCGGAAACGCACGCAGTACCTACATGAAGTGTTATAATTGCAGTGATTTTGAATTGAGATTATTTTTGTGATAATTTGCATTGCTTTGTACGGGTGTTTGAAGTCTGCTGATTTAATTGAGGTACTTTTTTAAAAATAAATATTAGGAATAAGTAACTTATAAAGTAAGTAGGTATTAGGTATCATATACCTATACAAAAAGATTTGACCAAAAATAAACGCGTTGTTAAAAATTAAAACGATTTTTAAGTTACAACATGCAATATGCTAAAAGTAAAAAAATACTTATATAAAAAAAAACTTCATGGGTCTCATTTTAATTTAATTCAATGATATGGAAATTATTATAAATTACATTCAATTCATCTAACATCATAACACTGCAAATAGTGTAATAAAATAATATCCAATCCAGTATAATTTTTACATAAAATTCAACACATATGCGCATATAAAATAAACTCAAAGCTTATACTTGATCATCATGAGTTGTTATAAAATAAAATACATCTCAATTATGTTAACCACCGGATTCTTTACTCAAGTTTTATTACACTTGAGAAGTTTTAATAACAAACTATATTGTATGATTAGCACAAGATGAACATTAGAAACTATTATGTCAAGTTTTAGTAATGAAAATTACATGGATGGTGGAATTTTTGCCTTCCCATTATCAGTAGATTACTCGTTCTAAGTAATCACAGGACATTTATGATACTCTCGATTTATGGGCGTTTTGTTATACGTGTTGTATTCGTTGTTTGATTACAATACTTCTAAAATATTTGCACTTGAAATTAATGTATGAATTTTATTGTCTGAACAAGAATTAGAAATAAGGGCCTGACAAGGACGATCAAATGAGACGAAACTCAAATGTTAACTATAATATCTCAGGTGGCGTTTTATCAGGTTATTTTCGATGGTTTTATTAAGTTCCGTTGATGTAATTACTTCTGGTCACTCCTCATTAATTCGGAAAACTGCATTTTTTGTGATCGTAAAGTATGAATTAAATTTTGAATTCAAGGGCATAAACCTTTGTTAACTATTTTTCCGACAAAAAATGAAAGTAATTATTGAAAATTTAATGTTTTGTATCATACTAGGCCTGTTTGTGTATATAAATTAACTTATTAATTTTAACATAGAAATATTATCAACATAAAATGTAAAAAACACTAAAATTAACACAAATGATAACTCAGCATTATGCTGGTTTTTGATAAACCAGCGCTAGTCTTCTAGTAAAGAGGTTGATGAACTTTAAATATTAAATTTATATTTGTTACCTAAATTAGCAAATTAACAGCATAGAGTTCGTTTTGTTGCTGATGTACTCAGAACTTCGGCTTACTGGTAATGATAGGTTGTTTCTTAGTTTGACTGGCGCCGGCGCCGACTATGGGACCACTTAGTTCGTCTCGCCATTGCGTGAAGACTGAATGCTCAGCTAATAAATCAAAAACTACCAATTCATAAAATTTTCTTTAATACTACCAATACCTATTTAAGAAAATGATAACGGATTCGCAAAAATAAAAATCTAACAGTTTTAATAAATTAATGAAAAATCGGCTTTATGCTTGAGAGGTAAAGATAAAAAGAAAGGTAAAAAAAACTCCGTATATTTTTTAGTCAATCTAAGTAGGTAAAGTTTAACTGGACTGTGTTCCACAGAATTGAAAATTACTTAAAGACATACCAATCGATTTATCAATCCCCAATTTTCTTAAAAAAAAACAAAATGATTTCGAATCAATTATTCTACATTCATGGACGTTACCGTTTTGACGATAATCGATTAAGAAATCGTTTTACTCGCGTTTCCGTGAAAGTGTCCGACAATAGTGGGTGCGAACTGCGATCATAGAAAGTGAGGATTTTTGAACTATAATGTACCTGGCTATTTGTGTTACCATGCTAGTGTAATATTGCGGTTTTAATCGGCATACTCGTATACATAATTTAATTCGATTGAGTCACCGTTTTTGGTGCCACCATCGTTGTTCGACATAATCTCATTCATGCAGAAAGTTGCTTTCCTATTTTTTTTAGATTTTATGTTAATACATAATTTAATTAAAATTCTCTAATACTTTTTGAGTCATCTGAGTAAAATGTATCTAAGGATGAATGCAAATTAACGTAATGAAGAGAAAACTATATACCGGAACATTATTTCATGCAAAGTTAATTCGATTAAATCGATAGATCGATAACATGCAAATATTTATTATCCGTACGATAAATTTGTGTGGCGTTAAAACTACAATCGTAGAATTGTAGAGTCTAGGTAGGTACTTGTACTTGCGTCGACAATGTAATAAATAAATTAATAAGGGTGGATTGTCTGATATAGAGTATGGCTATAATTATCTATCTTAACTAATATTATAACTGTGAAAATTTGTTTGTTGGTTTGACCTTCTTTTACGTCCCAATGAAGGAACTGATAGCCTTATTTTTTGTCATAGAGATAGGCTATAGGCCGGAGAGTAAGTAACCTAGGCTACTTTTTATCCCAGGAACGCGAGTAAAACCATGTAGCGGAATCTAGTATAAATATATATTTTTAATAATGTAATAGGTTTATATAGATAGCCGTGTGTGAAGAATGTTGTAGGATATTCATAATTTGTAAGATTAGACATAAATAAGTTCAATTATGATTTGTTAACATTTAGGTACTAAAAGTAGGTATAGACCTAATTATTGGTTTAATTAAAAGTCACCTTGACTAACAATTAAACAACCTGTAATGAAACATCGATTTTGATTATAATGGAAGATCAATTTCGCAAAATACCTACTAAACATGATTGATTATAAATAAATAATCGATGCAAGTTCGATAACACAAAATTTACATAATCATATTTTTTTAACGGAGTCTAATTGTTTATTTGCCGTCAATTTTGTGGATTTTGGTTTCATTTATTTTTTTATCCAGGTGAACTTCTATGAATGAATCACAAAAATGATTAATTGACGTCATTACAACTTTAAATACCTATTATAGGCTAATTTTCAAATCTATTTTTTTTTAATTGTATTTTTAACGTTCATCAAGTTATTTCCCTACATAGGTTCATTTAAATCTAGCTATACTTGGATGTTCGTGTTTTAATCACAAATCAGAAGGAATTTTGATAAAACTTGGCACATAGATAGATTATGGTGGAAACTAGTAAGTTATTATTTAAATTTACTAATTGGTTCTTTACTCCGACTTAGACAATTGGAATGAGTATCTACCTATCAGTGGCGAAGGGTCCATACAAGCCGATTCCCATCGGCTTACCTTTTAGAAATCCCAGTTCCACATTTTCATCATTTCAAAACCACTTTTATCATGCTTAAAATACGCTGTAATTATAAAATTATCTGTGTTTTTTGAACGGCTTACCCTCGCCATAATTTCACCCCTCGCCACTGCTACCTATACAAAGGCCCTGATTCTGTTGTTTAAAAACTAAACTTATTTAATGTTACTACATCTCTTTCTAAAAGAAATCATCTGAAAGGGATAAAAGAAATTTAGTACTGTCAAATTAATCCGATTGAAACAATTCAACGTGAAAAAAATTACGAACTATTTTGACAGGACTACATTTCTTCGCCACTGTAAAATTGTAAATGACAACAGATTAAAATTATATCCCATCCTTTTTCAATAATGATTGTAAGAAAGAGATCGTGAACAGCAGAAGCGGTGCAATTGTCATAATTAGGCGACGGACTATATGCGTCTCGTTAGCTATTCTGGATCATTTAGACACGCAACGGTACTAATATCAGGTTGTTCACGAATAAGGCTCGAACCACACCGGGACTACGTCACGAACCTACCTAATGGATGCTGAGTGGCCTTAAACAGGGGCCATTAAATTTAGTCCCACTCGTATAACCGAGGAATTTAAATGTGCAAAATTATTCTTCGAGTACTCATGTGGAATAGCAAATTACCCTAGGATACTTTAAAAATGTTGTTTTAACAATTTACCGAGATAAAAAGGATTAGTTCTTGTTGCACGATGCTCGTATTTTTTAATGATAAATTAAACGAAGACGTTAGCTTTTTGAGTGGACAATATTTTTTTTTATACTACAAACTCTGCAAGCTAGCATTCGGGTTACCGTAGCTAGTTACTTGCAATATTTGAGCATCCCTGCAAAAATCTCTTCACACCGTTCTTGAAGAACATAACCCCATGTTGCACTCTAGAAAAAACCTTGGTAGTTTATGATCACCTGAACGTTCTCAGTAGGATGCTCTCACAGTGCAACATCGTTATTTCCTTCTCTGAAAGCTTAAATTCGTTGTAAAATTTAATAAAAACCTAACCTTCGCCATTCGAAATGAAATATTATCGCGTTTTAAAATCGTCCTAAAGATTTTTATTTCAATGAAGAAGAACTATTAATATTTAAATATTAGGAATCAATTCGTTACAGTAAATTATGATCTTGTCATATTATGTTCAGAATTAGGTAGGTATATCTATATATAAATTAGCATCGATTTCATATCCTTTAGTGTAAATTTTTCGGCCTACAGACGTGAAATCGATGATTTATTATTACACGAATTATTTTTAGGATCTAGACTAGAACTATAACTAAACTAATAAAACTGAATGCAGGGTATTTTAGACTCTATTGCACCTTAGGAATAAGCTTCGTCATCGAAAGACGTCGTTAGGCACGAAGTGGCATGAAATTTTTTGAGAGCGTCTGAAATCTTGATTCAGTGTAATAAAATCGTGCTTATTTCCTAGACGTGACAAAATTAAGGAGATGCAAGAGAGAAAAAAAATAATCTGTGAAAGTTGTACGTGCTGATGACAGCATACCTAAGCTTCTATTCTCATAAGTGCAGCGGAAACTTAAAAATAAACTAACTTTAATTTTACAAACAAGCGAATACAACAGAAATGTACTTTTTGTAAAAATGAATTAACTGTACTTCAGATTAATAATTTACTTTTTGAGAATGGATTTCCTTTCAAATAATTTAATTTCATGCTTCTGCTGTAAATTGGTATTCAAGTTTTTGCACTTTTTACCTGGACTTGAGTTTGTGTTATATGAAGAATTAAAATATACATTAAAAATAATATTGAACGGCTAATTTCTAAACGGCATGAATGATTTCTATAATACAATGTTCTTTTCTAAAATAATAACCGCAAATAACAATGATTATTAAAGAAACAGGTTTTTAAGTAAGGATACCATTAACTGAGCAAAATTCGCGAGTACTGTGTAAATACGAAAGTGCAAATAGAAAAGCTTAATAGTGTAATCGGTGAGGTAAAAAAAAAATTGAGGTACGAAATGAGAGATTTGTTTATACAATAATTTGTCTATAATTGTTATTCGAAAAAGAAATCGTAAGTTTATCACTGCGTTAAAAAAAATCTTACAACCGACATGATTCACACGGATAATCAAACGAAAGTAGGCGCATAAATTGTCTGAAAACACTTCGTCTAGCGTTCGGTCTGCAAACGTAATAACTCCGCCAAATTGGTTTCCAGTTCATCCGATCACGCAAACATTATCCGTTTTACAGTTTTTTTCTAATTCACTGTCCGCTCCTATTACAATAGCGTAGAGTTCGGTTTACTCTGTTTATACTAATGATAAGTGATGGACACATTATTGTGTTACTTAAGGTACTGATGTGAACACTTTCGCTAAAATTATTGCTTTATAATGATCGACAATTGATGTTTTACTTATGACATTTGACCAATGACTCTTGACTCGAGAAAATATATTTACGAGCTATTAGTGAACTGAAGTTAGTACGCAATAATTTCTTCATCATTTTTTTACTATAATAATCATAGTACGTACCTACCTACATTCATACCTTTGAATTAGTATATTTTTTTTCTTTAAATTCCATGTATAAAATGTTTTTTTTCATAGGTGGGTTTAGTCCAAATGCGTATTAAAAATGTACCTATAAAGCGGCAGCTCTTTTATTTCTAATAATTTTTGGCTAATATTTGCAATTCTTTGCATTTACATTCTCACTCGTCAATCACTTCGTCTATCTGTTTAATCAAATAGGCTCTAATATCGTTTGTATCCTCTTATTATACACAAACAATTTATCATTGTATTCAGAGGGCAATTGAACAAAAAACAATTTATGGGCTATTAACGGTAGTCACTTTCAAACTTGCTTTACGTGTCTATACAAAAGTAATGGTGAAATCTATAGGTACCTTTGTACTTTGTATTGCAAATTATAAGTTTAATTGGTACATTATTACGTCTGTCCAAATTTGATAATGCTGCGTTAACTCTCTCTTGGTTTGAAGTTTAATTTGTATAATGGTCTTAATCATTCTTTAGCATAGGGTTTGCAATACATTAGCATTACTTGCAAAATAATTATGTTTTATTTTTGTTATTTTGTTAGATTGTTCAAGATTCATGACATCCGTCCTCCGATACTTATTGCAATAATATATAAACAGTATTGGACTCAACGAATTATATGACCCCAAACTCAGGGGTTTACTAGAAGTCGTACCTAGTATATTATTAACTCTGTGCTAATTGCCACTGAAGAGTTCCACTATCCATCTCTTGAATCCATCCTCAGATCAGCGCCCAGATACCAAAATATAGTATTATCATCCAAACTACAAATACGTACCAAGTTTCTTTTCGATACGACATTTAGAATTAGGTTAAAATTGACTTCCAAGATTTGATTACATTGTGCAATTAAAGCATGTTAAAAAGCTTCGTTGCTGCGTGACAAAAGGAAAAATCAACCAACACATTTTCGTAATAATAATATTAGTAGAAAAAACAAGGATTACAATTTAGTAGACTTTCCACGCTCGATATAAGGTAATTATTCTCAAATATAATAAATTTATTATAACCCGCAATACCTGCATTTCTGAGGCTTTCTATGTTATTCTAGGGTTTAGCAGTTAGGATAATGACAACACACAAATAGTAGGATTAATGAACTGCGACTTTAGTCAGACGACAATTTTTTTATTTTGTTTTGTATGTTTGCGGAATGTAGCCAACACAAGGACCAATGTTTGTTTGAAGCAAATAATAGTCAAGTTACATAAACGAAACGTTATGTCAAGCCCTCATCTCGCGGGCAAATGTTAATGTTTAGTAATTTAGAAACCTCATTGTTAAGGACAACTTCCAATATTATCTCTGGTCTTTTAAAATTATAATAGGTATTATGAGGTAACCTTACCTACTTATTAAAATATCTCATCTCATATTTTTATAATGAAATATGATAATAGTTAAGTAAAGTATTATGATAATTGCTTTTAAAAAATATTGGTCAATGACACTTGAGAAAATCCCACACTAGTCTTAAATAACTAGGTAGTTGCTGAGCTGTTAAATATGACATAATAATTTCATACCTAAAGGTTTATTTATTTTCCATGTTTTAGAAGATGGCTGTCATCAGTGAATCACCCATAAATATAAATTTCTAAAAACTAAACTAATTAATTAGTCCGATATATTGTTTATATGTGAATTTCATTGCCGAACTTACTGCCGACTATTTCCGGTACTTACAGTTTTGGACAGTATCTATTTTCTATAATGTTTGTAAGAAAAAGATGAACTAAAATTAGTTTAGTTTGTAAAATTACTAATTTTATATCCCATATTTATTATCAGTTTATTTTAATGTTGCATTGAAGACAAAATTATTTTCTTATACGAGTATATTACCATAAAACGATCACATAAAAATTACTTCCCATGCTTCGGAAATGTGACAGCATATAATTTTAAATGCAGTCAGTGATTTTCATGTCAGTTTACAGTACCTTAACAAAAACCTGACGTATCTTTGTCGGTATCCATTGTATACGAAAAACTATGGACTCGATTATGTGGTGGATATCATTCGAAAATATTACGCTTCGTTGACATGTTTACTTTGAGTTTTATTTATATTGAAATTTCAGGTAAACAGTATAATTTATTTACATATCTACTAAAAAATACTTATAAATATTAAATTTCAATTGAATAATATAGTTTTAAGCTTAAACGTAATGTTTTTTTACGTACTTATTGCAATAGGCAACAGTTGCATAAACTACTTTTAATATATTGTGTATTTGATTAAGGATTAAAATAATATTCATAAAAATATAAAAATGTACCGTAAACTATAATTCTTTGAGGTGATTTAAAAGTGCGGCATCTATAAACTCTCTTTACACCTTTTTCTATTAAAATTCTGCTACAATCCCGCTGCACGTATCCGCGATTGTTTTTCAACATCATTGTTCTGTCGTGACCACGTTCACAATAAATCATCGACGGCAAGCTATGCCGCCTCGCTTAGCAATGGAAAACCAGCTTTATGTCATTTACTGTTTCTTATGTCCGATGGTCGCAATAACTGTGCGCAAAGTAGACAAATTTTCCTTTACGGTTTCCTATAAGAGATGTAAAAACAAAATTCCAGAAAATATCACTAAGTAATGCTGGTTAGCGGGATTTTATGAAATTAGTAAGCCTATTTTTATACTGTACCCTCAAAATAAAAACAGCTTTCAGATTTTAGCCGAATATTTTAAACTTCTTTCCTTTTTTTTAACTTTGTATAGGTCTTATTTGAGTACGTCGCAGAAAAAATCTATAACGTTACGAAATTAGTACAAGAAAAAAGTGGTACTTAACACTATTTAAGTTGACAACAGCTAGAGAAAATTGAAAATGAGCCTTATGTCTTTGCAATGAAGTTTGTCTGTTAAATCTATGACTTATATTATTAGGATGTAGATTCAGATGAACCTTATTGCAATGTTATGTTTAATTTTCATATCTCTTCGACTACTAGAGCTGTCACGCGCACCAAGCTACAACGTGAATATATTATGTATTTTAATTGCTTTCTGAAACAATAATAGGGTAGTATACATTCACACATACAAACTATTGTATTTATTAAACTTTAAAAAAAAATAGGGTAGTATACATTTACACATATAAACTATTGTATCTATTAAACTTTAAAAATGCTCAATAAACAACTGAACACCTAACCACCCAAAAGAAGGCAACTAGAAAGCACATCACACACTAAATTACTATGGCTAGACACATCCTTTACAGGTGCATTCAAATCCGATGACGTCAGGCCCTATGGTTACGCGTAAATGGTAAAACATTGACGGTATTAATATTAATGCACTCTGAAAGAGACTAGTACAGGCGTGTGAACTGAAAATTAAAATATCCGTAACGCTTTAGCACGTGATGTGAAGTTAAATGCGTAACTGTACGTACCAAACTAGCGGGTGTCCGAGAATCGATGCAACAAATGAGATTGGGCGATCTAGATCTTTAATTTCGGCCACCAAATAACGCTATTTGCTTGATAATGAAATTTTGTGACATGAATACAATAGGGTCTAAGGAGCTAACATTTTTTTATTTGTCAAACAGGAGAATGTTTTTTCTTCTTCATAATGTGGAACAAGAAAATAATATTCTCATTAGAACAGCAAAGAAGTGAAATTTACTTCCAGTGTCTGTTTTTTTTGTCAGCTATTGCCTAAAAGTTTTCAAAGTCTTCTACGTACGAAGTATCAATAATTCGGTCAACTGCAGTAATTTTTTTCTATGAAAAAAGATAATATAATATGTAGGTACACCATTGAATAAACCGATCTTACCTATAGAGCATTAATTACCAGAGTAATATTATTATGTTCTCTACATTCATGATTTCACCATTTTTAAGTGTAGGTCAATACCTACCGAATTCATAGACAAAAGATGATAATTTCTAAATGAAAAAAAAAAACAACTATAGCACCTTACATTTTTTTTTCCTTTTTTTTCCGGCTGAGAGCCCTCTGCACTCGCCGAGTGCAGAGGGCAACAGCCGGGTAACATTTAGGTAACCACGCCTGAGGGCACCCCCGAGTGGGGTACGAACCTCGGCTCAGGGCGTTACCGGGGAAAGGGGAGGACTTAGTACGAGTTACGACTAACTGGGGGTAAGAACTCAAAATCTCAGGTCACTAGACAAACTTAACACCACTGGTCCATACGATAGGTACGACATTTTCCAACTATAGGCAGTTAAGATAATATCTAAGTCGAACGCATGTAATTTCAATGACAAGATTGAATCTACTATCGAAAAGACGCTGCCTGGTTTGAATTCTAATAATATCAGTGATGCATACGTTATTTTGGCTTAAAAACATCTAAGATCTTACAGTTCTTAAAGTCACTGCAAGGCGTGAGTTTCATTCTTTAAGCTCCGGTATATAGGTACAAAAAGGTCAGGCAAATTCATTATGTGGCAATTGTGCTACAAATACAGTTGTACACTTATCTAAAACTTATTGGAAATAATTTATGACTGATCTATCAACGCACAGCTCAAACCACTGGACGGATCAAGCTTAAATTTGGCATACAGTTAGCTATTAGAACGTAAGCATCCGCTAAGAAAGAATTTTGGAAAATTCAACCCCTATAATAGGGGATCGCGGGTGAAACGGCGGGGCATAAAAATATCACATCACAAACTAAATTTACGAAGCTGTTCGTTTGAAAGATCTTCATCAAAAATTAAATAAAAGTAATGCAATAGAAACTGTGAAAAAGAGACAAAATAGACAAATAAGAGCGCAGTGTGTGATAATCGTGTGAGAGTGTTATTTTCGAGAAAAAATATTCTACAGTAATAGCTGTTAGCCGTAATTATGCAGTTAGCCATCCAAAAGTTCAATATCTAATGGACCAAATAATATAGAACAACTAAAATATACTATAGTAAAAAATATATACATATAGATAAGTAGCCATTAAAATACTCCAGATGAATAAAACATTATCCCATTATATATGAATTATACCATTAGGTACGGTATTTTAGGTTAACAAACAACAAATTTCGCCATAGTTTTGCTACTTAACTCAAAACGCCTGTTACAGGCGGGTGCAGCCACCTAGAGACAGTAACCAGGTCATTCAGACCATTAGGTACCTACATTGCTTCAAGCAAAAACTATCGAACACATTATGACTTCGGTATGTATCTATCATATCACGGAAATTACCTATTACTCATAATCACCTCAGATATCGTAAAACTAGGTGTATCAAATATTACAATCATACTTATGGTACTTAAACATTAGTAAAACATAAAAAAAATATTATGTTTCGTCGAATGAAGCACAATGTTTGATATTCGGGATTTGTTGGTGCCACAAAATTACAGCAATAGGCTTTCGTAGGATCTGAAATACAAAGTTTTTTATTTATTATCCTTGATTTCATATTTATAAATAGTGGAAACGCACCTCTGAGTCCGTAAAAAATACTAATACAAAAAACACCGTTCCAACTGGATGCCCAAGACATCAAATTTTTTTTTAATTGTAATACTTACTACTAGTGGAGATAATTTGATTTATTCTTATATTAAACTTTATCACGGAATAGAATTACAATTTCAACAGCATCATTCCATTTCATCGCTTTATCTGTCTCTATCAACGCTTCTATGCTCATAAAGTACAATAAAAGTGTATCGATTTATCACTATCGTAATTTCAATGTTAGTTGAATCGATAGTATGCCGATTGGTCACGATATCGATCGAGTTAAAATACAATCGTCTAATTACATGGTAATGTTACCTTATCGATTGTATCGATACTTTATATGCTTAGTGGAGTATCGATGATAAACACGCACACCAGTATTGACCTGGCACTTTTAAGCAAAAATTTTGGAATTTGCTAAATTTAGAAAAGGAGAAAATAATAAATGCGTTTATTTTCAGCATTTCTAATTATGAACAATTCTATCTTTACTTTAATGAAACCAAATAAAAAACTTCAAAGAATCAGTAAAAACAATTTCCACAAAAAGTGAATATTTAGGATGACTAGGTCATCATCCTTTAGTGAGTGCAGTTAAGTTTAACGAACTTTATTTATCTATAAAAATAAAAATAGAACTTACAATCGACGCCGGCGCAGTAAAACAACTATGGTTAATTGGGTACAGAGCAGACGGGGAAAAAATGTCACACCGAGAATAGCGGGAGTATCTTATTCACCTTGACTTTAAGCTTAACAAATTCAAACTTTATTATAGTAAAATGTCTCTATTAGGGGAATTAAATTATACACTAGTTTGTAACCGTGAATTTGTTCGCCCGTATATGATTTTTGTATTATTAGGTAATACTACTACATAATATCTTGGTATATTTTTTTTTTCGTTTATTACAAACTAGCTTTCCGCCCAGCGGTTTCACCCGATATCCGATTTTACCCCCTTTAGGAATGGATTTTCGAAAAATCCTTTGGATTATTATTAGGAAGAAACTTATACTTTATATAAGGAACTAGCTGTTCCCCTAGCTTTTAGCAGCGTTCCAGAGATAAAAAGTAGCTTATCTCTTTCTCCATATCATAGACTATCTGTGTGCCAAATTTCATCGCGATCGGTTCAGCGGCTTAGTCATGAAAAGGTAAGAAACAAACAAACATACATACAGAGTTATTTTCGCATTTTAAATAGTATGGACAATGTTTATTTAGGCTATTAGTATATTGCTTTCATATAAATGACCCAAGGTCATTTTGAAACAGCCCAGTGCAGTATTGAACCAACAAAAGCGTGCTTTAATTTATTTTTACAATATAAAGAAATGTCGATTAAACATCGAATAGTGTTTGGTGTGAATGTATGATTATATAAAATTTACTGTCGTAATAAATGTGTGTATTATGATTTATATCGTTCAAGGATTTATTATACAATAAATGACTACATGCAGATAATAACCAGGTTTATTTAAGTGTCTGTTGAAACACGTTATTCCTGACGATTTGTTTCATCTAACTCATTCATGTCTCTGTTTATTACATTTATAACTATTTTTATGTCTTATAATGACAGATCTTAGCTTAACTTTTACATCTGTAGCACATGTTTTAATGTAATACATGTGTTTTGTGACATTCTAATAAAATGCTTTATTATGCATTTTTAATAAAAGCATGACATAAAATATTGTTCAGTATTTAAAAGTTGTTTCATAAATCGCTATTTATATTAATTTAGCTAAATTGTGGTACTAAATCAAGTTTAATTATATATTTTAATATAAGCAACTTAAATACTTTTTATGTGCATGCTGTTTAAATTTAATTAAAAGTTAATACCGTTGTCAATACGCATGGCTTATTTTAAGGAAATTTTTCTTTGATAAAATTTCTGAAATTTGATCTTTTTCATTATTTCTTACATAAAGCAAATGACTCAGCACTAATGTGCTGAATCTGTTGTATAAAGACTGAACTAATTAGTATTACTATATTTATTTTATTAACAAGGTTTATAAGAAAAAGATTAATCCAGTCAAATTGTTTTTAACGGAAATTTTGTCATTGCTTAAAACCTTTTTGAATATTCTTTGTATTGAGGAGATGTGTTAAGTTTTATATGAGTTCATTATGACAGGCATACATTATGGCAACAAAATCATGAATATGCTGAAAAATTACACAAAAATTAACATAGCCATTATTTTCAGCACTTTTCTTGAAGCTTTTTAACTACCCCATAAAAAGGGATACGTTTTTGTTTCAATGCAATGACGTCATTGCCTGAAACCATATATAGCATGGACAATTCAACGTGTTTACTTCACTGCTTGTTTCAGAGATGCCTTACTTGTTCCAGATATGGCCGTACCTAGTTTATCTTACGTCTTATAAGCGTAAATTGTACTAGCAAAATCTTGTCAATAATGGTTCTTATTCAATACTAGTCTTTTCTCACAGCTTCAACTGCATAGTAGAGTTTTTTATCTCTGCATCACTAGCTACTTTTAGTTACAGCGCAATAATAAATCTTTGTAAGAGAACTAATTGGGAAACAGACAGAAAAACATTGCAATTTTATTCTTTTAGAGGTTGAATTTTCAAAAATCCTTTCTTAGCGGATGCTTACGTCATAATAGCTGTATGTATGCCAAATTTCAGCTCGATCCGTCTAATGGTTTGAGCTGTACGTTGATAGATCAGTCAGTCAGTCACACTTTACTTTCATATATTTAGAATAGTTGTGCATTACTTCCTTGACGCTTTAAAAACATTACTTCCTAGAAATTTAATCTAAATTAGAAACTGTATGATATCTATGATGTTTTCAATTTTGGGTTTAAATAAATATCAGCTCAGTCGGTAGGCAGTTTCAATGCAGTTATATCAACTGTACAAAAACTGCATCTAAACAGCGATTTAGCAACTGGCGTGCAGTTTTAATGTGGACCTTTAGTTTAGTTTTAATTGAATTCGCCTCCTCGAACTTTGTTTACTGTTTATACTTCGGAATATAGCCGTCCAAGCCTAGATATTAGATTTACCTGTAAATTCATTTTACCATAACCGACATCCATTATATATATAGACTCAATGTGCCGTTAGGGAAACTTAATAACACTAAATTCACTTGTACCTCGTTTTAACAATGTGGTGACCGCTTGCGCTTTGATAATATTTTATGACATACTTAAATTACCAACATGGCTTTGGACCAGGAAGCAAGTACAATGTAGGCTCTATTCTAATATTATAATACCTTATTTTGTTATAAAATATAATAATAAATCTCTCTTTCTGGTCGGTCCCTCAAGACTGAGGATCGTGGTCAGCGTCAGGGTTGCATCTGGAGCGGATGATCTGCTTCCACCGGTTTCTGTCCAGCGCGTCCCTTACGACCGTGTAAAATTTGGAGGACGACAAAACTTTCACTTGATCGGTCCATCTTATTGGGGAACGACCGCGCGATCTTTTGCCTTCCGTGTTCCCAAGCACAATCAATTTTTCTAAGTTATCGTCGCCTCTGTGCACGATGTGGCCGAAATATGCAAGAATGGGTTGTTGGCATATGGTGCTAATAATAATTACATAGAGAAAAACAGCGTAGCTAAAATTTGAAATAAATGAAATTCTACCTTACCTTTATTTTTGACTTTGTAAGGTATTTAGATAGTTTTGCGACCCGCATTTTCATCCGCGATTCCTTATTTTACCTCTCTTTTTTGAAGTCGGTTAAAAATAACAGACACATTCGTACAAAACACATTGTTAATCATTTTGGTAAATTATTGTTATCAGTGATTCTCTTATCGATACAAATTCATATCATCCAATATTATTTCACATACAGTAGTACTAATAAGTTTCGCAGTACTAATAAACATTAAACGCTGGGTGGACATCATAAAATACTATCGAGTATAAATGGTAGCCAAGCCAGCAAAGCAGATAATCAGAGCAAGCTAACACGGAAGGCAAAACTGCCTTCGCCTGGGGCCTAACCAATGATTATCAGCATTATTATCACACTCGCGTAACGGCACGCGACAAATTACTCCTGTAATTTAAATAATTTAATTTATGACAGTCATCGGGCACTCACTTGACACTTTTCTAATGAGAATACAGTACTCGTGAGGCTATGAAATGCATTTGCAGAATTTTAAAATAGCCGTATTATTCTACATCCTACTCGTTTATTTACATTTTATATTCTGTTAATATTATATATAAATGCGAAAGTTGTTTGTTACTAAAAAGTAACCTATATGTTTTAAGTTACTTTTTATCCCTCGAGAACTCAGGTGAAATCGCGGTGTGGAAGCTAGTATTATACCTCTAATACCTATCCTACTATAAATGGCTCAATCGGCTAGACCAATTTTATTGAAATTTGGTATGGAGGTAGCTGACACATAGGCTACTTTTTATCCGTGGGTGAAACCACGGGGCAGAAGCTAGTCTGCCTATGTACTGCTTCTAGGCTTTTAACAAAATAGGCACAATACGTAATGATATGGCAGTTTTGTGAAACTGTTACAGATTGTACCCAAAAAAGGATTACAAGAAACATGAATGAAATAGCTGTACCTACCAAAAGTTTTCAATTTTTTCTAGAACATCTTTTTAGTAATTTGAAAATATATAAAAAGTATATAAAAAAGTAAATTTTAATCAACGTCACAACGAACCTATTTTACTCTAAATAGCAAAAAATGGCGGTCATTTCTCGTCCAATTGAAATGTTTTAGCGGCTACTTGTTTATTCTGAGGTGGAAAATGCAAATTTTTTCAATTCATTGGACTGATCGTCACGTAATGTCTAAAGTGATAGGAAGTGAGGTGGTGAATCCTTAATCTGTATACGTATTGCATCGGGTTTTTGCAACAGTCGGTACTGTAACAGGCGCTATATAAATATGCCAACACGTACTCAAGCCGCTTTAGGTTGAAAGCGGTTACCGCTCGAGAATTTTCTTACGTACAAAAGACATCAACGCGCGACTTATTTTACTTATTTTTTCTGAATCCGATTAATAAATTTATATCTATTTTTTTTAATGTAAATCATTACAAGATTTGAAAAATAATTTAAGTAATTATAACCATATAAAATTTACATGCTTTGTGGAATATTGGTGGCATAAAGCCACACTTCTAATGACCTTGTACTTTTATATCAGCAAAAAAAAAACAAAATAATTATAGATGTAACAATGTCGAAAATATTAAAATGCAGAAAAATGATTTACATTTCAGATTTGTTAATAGGTACTTTGAATACCTATATTTACATTGCAATAAGTGACAAAGCAATTTAAAGTCCTCGAGAAAGCTCGATGTGCTTTTATTTCAACTTTTAGGTGTTTGTACACACGCAAACAAAGCAAGGAAGTGTTTGTTCGCCACTCCATAACACTGGTCACTATTTTTTCATAAATGTTCTTTAATGTACTGTATTAAGTATTCAAATGCAAATAACCGTTCCGTATAAGCAATAATTTCTTAACACGCAATAAGTATGCATGAAAAACTTGTGCAGTGTGAGATTGTATCAGATAGGTGGGTTCTTTACATTAAACGCTTTTGATTAGGCTATTTTTTTAATAATCATAATACCTAGTGTTATTCTTAATTGTTACTGTAGCTTTATTTTTTTCACTTATTTTCCTAAAGTTGAAATTACGAGGTAGAGGTTATTTTAAACAAAAAGTTACTTTAGTTCCACCAGAATGTATTCTAGCCTGGTGTGTTTCATACTTTAATTAGTAATTAATAAAAAAATAGTCTCTATTATAATCAAAATAACTTCGTGTTTTAGATGAATTTTACAAACTATCCTACTAATAGTATACCTACTTAAAATTCCGTAGGAGTCGTTTTACCCAGAGAATAAAATTTGTAATTTTGCGGGCCCCTAAAAATGTAATCAATCATGCTAATAAAGACTTTAATGGGAAATAATGTATGCAGTTTTGATGCAATGAAGTTGTAACTTACAATTCATCAATTTAATTATTGCATGACATTACTATTTTTAAGTCATTGAATATTTGAAAACGTGGCAAACAAAACGCTTAATGAATATTTATTATGAGATTGAGCAAGTAGGAAATATCACTAAATAATATAAATCAAAGTCACCCGCCGCCCTTAGCTAGCATATGTTTTGATTTGTCTCAAAAACTACTGTACAGATTTTCATACAGTTTCCACCAATAGAAAAAAATATCTATGTTTATTAATAATAAAGCTGAAGAGTTTGTTTGTTTGAACGCGCTACTCTCTGGATCTACCAGTCGAGTTCGAATTTTTTTTCACTAATAGCATGCTAAATTATCCGTAAATTCAATTCACACACTTTGGAAGAAACATGGCACATATTATAGATCATTCTTTAGAATAACATAATATTATGCTTTTTATCACCATATAAAAAAATATAAATAAATAAATAAATAAATATTATTTTAGTAGTTGTCCACAAGGTGGGCTGACGACGACTTTTGAGGGTCGCGGGAAAGCGCTAGATGTGAGTACCGCAAGACCGGCAATCGTGGAGATCCTTGCGGAGGCCTTTGTCCAGCAGTGGACGTCTTTCAGCTGATATGATGATGTATTTATCCCGAGAAAACATAAGGATACCATTTGATGGAAAGTAGTATAGATATACTCGTATGTTATAAATAGTTGTTATTTCTCAAATGTATTTTCCTTCCTCTATAGAAAGTTCATTCAATGTTTGTCTACCCATCGTTTCTAAAGTCGTAATATGTATCACCACACTTTGTAAAGACTCTTAAATATACTTAGTAGTTCCTAAGTAGGCAGGAATAAGTAAACAACACAGATAAATAGTTCGAAATTACGTAATCAAGGGTGACATTAAGGGTAATAAAATCTTTAATGTCAAATTGTTTAACTAAAAAGCGCATAAGGAATTCTATGCATCTGCAGACCGACGTAAACGGCAACGTCTCGAGCTACCGAGTGATAATCTCGATCTTCAATAGAATCGATTACAGTAAAGTAAATGTAGCTCGATTAGTGTTAGCCGATCGTCGACGCCGAATAAACATTTCCGCGATTCCGGGAGCAAGTTGACGTGCGAGAGCAAACAATATTGAGATCCTCGATTATCGATTCCCGTTGATTTGTCGGTAAGTTTTAACGAGTACACTCGTGTATAACTGTTTGCTCCTGGTATGGTATTATGGTAGCTGACGACTTCAAAATATTCAATTTGTACTTTGTTATGTGTCAGAAATATTCAGAATAGGAATTCTGTCACACGGTTTGACGTGTTTGGACTTCCGCGATGTATTTTAATGTAAATGTTTCGATGTGGAATACATATTTTGTCGATTGGCTATGATTATGTAGGTTATGGGAAAATAATCGATATTAGTGGCAAAAAAATTTGGACATAGAAGGTATTCGGAGGTACTGGTCTGATTCTGAAAATTCTTTCACTAATATATTTCACTCCTTGCTTCCTAAGTATTAGAGGCTATTTTCCGCTCATCATATAAAACCGCGGGAAACACTAAGTTGATAAATAAAAGCAAATCTAAGTAGGTAAGCGATATATGTTTAAACTAAATAAAATCGATTACCAACAACAAATTAGATTTAACCAGACAATGGTGTTGCGCTATTTAGATCAATATAGTTATGTGTAAGTATTTCATGTACGCGTTGGAATGTATCGACTAACAACATTCGCTGTGGTGATCGTCAGGCGAGAAACGCGACCAGAGAAATTAGAACTATGACACGCACTTTATCGAAAGAAAGAGTGAATATTAGGCGGAAAAAAACGTATGTTTGTGGATGTTTAATACTCAATTATACGGGAACAAAACATACGATATTTTATATAGATATTAAGACTTGTAATGAATTTGAGCTTTTGGTAATGAAAAACATCATGAGAAAACTATAGAGTTGTAGGGTGCTTTGTAGTGCCCACATCTACACCTGAAACGGATCATATAAAATCTTTGAAAATTGGAAATCACGCATACTCTAAGGTATTGTAATTTCAATATTATGATTGGTATTTAATAGTAGTTTATGATACTGTTGCATAATAGGGGTTATTAAATACGAGTGTGAGTTTAATTACCGACCCGTAGGCGAGGTTCTTAATAGTATCACACGAGTTTTTGATTCCTAATTATGTGCAGTATCATACAGTACATTATCTAAACTATATAAATAGTGTAATTTTAAGGTAAAAAAATCGATAGTATTTTGCTACAAAAAAAAATTGCTTTGCAATTTTCAATACTTTGTCTGTTACATGTAAGAGACAAAGTAACTTGCACCTAAAATTGAATTGATACTGATTGATTATACTATCGATAGGTCTAAAGTGTACTTTAATATAAAAAAAGTTATTTTATATCATTATCTTGGGAACAAAACTGTACTATAATAAATCATTATACACGGGTGTGCATAAAGTGGGTCATTAAAGTACTGTTTTTGATTTCATAATTAGCACATTACGATATGAGAGTAGATAAAAAAATATATATTATTCAATGTAAAATTTTGTGCATTTTTTCTATTGTTCTGTTTGATCGTAATAATGTAAAATTTATTCGTGAAAATCTATTATTAGCCATGCAATGTACTTATTTTTAAATTACTGTATCATTTGGAATCGATGTTGGTTTCCCCAATAAAATATCTCATCAAAAACCGTAATTGCGTGATTTAAGAAACATCAGATTAACAAAATGGTGGTAGGAAATTTGCGATGAAATTACAACATCACACGGAGTAGAGATTAATTGAAGGAACTACATGATTGGAGATTTTCTCCTCAGACTACAATCAATCTTATAGAATGTTAACGTGTAGCTATTAGATTTTACACTCTTGGTTATGTCTTACTTTAAACCGTGATGAACTTGACGCACCTTAGGCAAATAAAACGTTACAATTGACAAGCTATTTTACACGATTTCATTCGCGTTCCTGGAATATAAAATAATCTATAGCACTTGGAGATAAGGTAGCTTCCTATTAATGAAAGATCTTTTAGAAACAGACCAGTAGGACCGGAGATTACATGGTACTTCGAACTGACATCAATATAGAAAACAAAGCAGTGAGTACATTGACAGTATTTCTTACTTATTTGTATCAACGTGTCTGTCGTGGAGTCTCCCTAATCAAGAGACGGTTAGTGAAAAAGGGCATTAATTAATAGACAAATTTGTTTATTACCTACATCAATTAGGAACCCAAGAGCGGAACTTAAGTTAAGCATAAATCTACCTAAAGAAATATATTTCTTCTGCCGTAATAAACGCTTCGCGAATAACTTGGACACCAATAACTCAAGTTCTCAAGTAATTAGCCGACTATTAGTACGAAGTAGGCATTGTTTATGATTCCCGTAATGGAATTGCTGGTTGTCACTGGATCTCCCATTAATCTTTCTGATTCCTTGGTGCGTGTGCAGTGCTCTTCCAAGTAGTGTAATAGCAGTATATTATTTAATCTATGGCAGTAGCTACGTAAGCTATTTCCGTGCATTGTAGGTATTGTTTGTAATTTTCAGAGTATCTATCTAATTATAAAAAAATAATTGTAGAGGAATATTTAAAATATGAATAGTGAATATATATCCACTATATATAGATAATGGGAAGATGGAAAAAGTGGACAGAAAAGTGAACGAAAATGTGAGTAAGAGTCGAGATGGAGTGAGGGAGGAATGAGAGACCGATATGAAGGATAGAAGAGTTTTATAGAAGACCTACCTAAATATTACCTGGACCCCAAATTATATATATCATTCGAAAAATTCTTTATTAAATAGAAAGCTACATTATCTCCGATGGTTATAGGCTACTTTTTAACCTAGAAACGCGAGTGGAACCGCGAGGAACAGCTATTATATATATATATATATATAAAAATCGAAAAATAAAGCTGAAAGTAATCACTCCTGGATAATTAATTTTCAGTGAGATAGTATTTGCTATGAAATTAATTATCCAAATTCAACGTAAAAACCCATTTTGAGGGAATTTATTATTTTATAAAAATGTTGCACATGTCTTTTTAAATCATAGTTTTATTTACGGCTTTAGCCCTCCGGCACGCAATGAACAAGTTTGATACGAACAGTATTTGCACAGGTAGGTACTTGTAGTGGTTTAAGCAAACTGGATAACTATTTTTATCCTTATAATTGTATAGTCTGTTATGAAAACATGTAATCTTTTAAAGAATATAAAAACCACCTAACTAAAAGTGGCTGTTTCAAGACTTCCCAGAGTGTCACTGCGACCAGAAATATACCTATTATACCTACTGTGACTGCCACACCAATTAATTATTGTCTGTGACAGTTGAGGTGGTTGGTAGGTACCTTATAGGTATCATAAAGGATACAAGGATTTAATAATACCGCACACTTCTCAATCAATTCGGACATTTAGAGTTTAAGTTGTAAAAAGAAACGGATTAATATACATTGAATCATCATATTTTTACAAATTATTTTGCAGGATTTACTTATTTTATCAAGTAAACACTTGGTTTAATTGTTACAAGTATATTTGCATAGCCGTGTGTCTCTGTTTTTACGGTGTTTGCAAACATTTTCGAGTGGTCTGTCAATTGAACTATAAAGACAAAAAAATCGTTTGTATAACAGTAATCTTCTTGTTAAATGCACACAATTGTCAAATTTATTTGAATAAAATAATGGTTTACTTTTTTTATTTATCACTTACTAGCGACCCGCCCCAGCTTCGCACGGGTGTAGGTACAAATCTTTGAATTTCTCGGCTATTCTGTATTTTAATATGCATGTATTATATATAGTTATAAATCTGTATGTATAGATATCAATCTTCCTCTTGATTCACTGTATCTATTGCTTAAAATTGCATTAAAAGCCGATGAGTAGTTTAAAAGATCTAAGCGAACAGACAGCGGAAGCGACTTCATTTTATACTATGTAAAGAAAATTACTTCTATTCTTCTTCTAAGAATATAACATAACTTAAATAAACTTTAAATAATAAAATTCTATAAATAAAACACGGAACTAAGGTCGCTGTCTACGGGTAGGGTGCCCAAAACAGCTACGTTCCTCGCTGTAACGTCGTGTCGAGTCGCTTTTGACCGAGGTACAAGCCAGTCTTTCGGTCTCCGGAGCACTCAATAAGGCGCTTCGATAGGTTTGAATTGAATCACTAATTTATTTACCATGACGAAGATTGGATCTTTAACACGGCATTTCACGTCATTCAATTTATATTACCACCTCTAAAGGAAATTGCACATAAAAAATATATCAAGTATTTTTTACAGCAAGTACCGCATAAGGCTATAAAGGTGGTTACACACTGGCCATTATGGCCGTTAGGAGTTATAGGCGGACGTAAGCGCGTGGTTTGGCCGCAGGCTTCTCCGGCCGCTTGAAGGGATCCTGTGGGATTATTTACCGTTTAGATTCCATGCTTTAGAGTGTTTTTAAACTAGAATATCATTGTTCAAGTTAATCGTGTAGCTATTGTTTGCATATAAACAGTTTTGGCTCAATTATATTTCAGTTATATTACAGTTTTGATATAATGTATATTTAGCTATGTTGTAAAATTTTATGACTCTTAAAATTAAAACTAAACTATAAATATGAAATTTGTGCCAAATCGTTGCCTTGCGGAAGCACGCCATAAATGACGCTTTTTATATTATTATTTTTTTGTTTCTAAATATTTTGTGATGTCAAATAAAACTCTGCCTTTTGTTTTTATGTATTATTAATTTTAGTATTTTTCTGTGTTTTATTGAAAACTTTACAAACTTGTGGAAATCAATTAAATAATAATTATATTATTTTTAGTTTTGAATATTCATAACGCTAATTTTAATGTGTAGAGTAGAGTCTAACATGCTCATGAAGAAATCAATATTTTATGAGCACTTGACACTTCCCATCCGCAGCCGGTGATAGCTCTCAATAACGTAGTAGCCAGCTCCCGCTGTGGAAATTATTGATATATTCATAGAAATTGGATTAACTGATTCACTATTAACTAATAAAGTAGCTGAGCATTGAAATATAATGTCTTGAAGTTGGTCTAATTCAGAAGATGCATCGTGTGTAGTTTCTGTGAAATTGACTTTATTGAAGCTAGGTTTGGTTTTCACTTAAAAACTGTGATGCTCAATATATTGAAAAAAAAACAATACCTAATATTTTACTACCTTTACCTTATAGAAATCCGCAGCCAAATAATTGGGTAGTTGACACTGTCAAAAATAAATTACCAAACACTAACCAATGCATAAAACATCTAAAAACACGTGGAAACACCAAATATGTAGTACATTTAATGCATTTTATGATTTTTAATTACCAGTGGAACCACTAAGAGTAGATGATTTGATGCTGCGAAACTATGACGTCATAGTGTAATATTTCATACAAAATTCCATTTAAACGATCGTTTTGACATTTATTAAAAAGTAGCTGATTTGATATGTCAGTCAACTACCCTATTTCTGCGCGAGTACGATTGCCAGAACTCAAATAGAAGAATCGGTAACTCTCAAGTGATTTCCCTGTCGTTGCAAGAGTCTATACCTATTATGTCTATGGTAGCCGCTGCCATGACGGGAGGCCATATGGTTTTTTGAATAAAAAAATATTGGCAGTCCTAGGATAGTTTGGGGATATGCATAACAGAATTAGTCATGTCGAGTAGATTATATTCATACAATAATAGCAATATTTTTTTCTGGTTACAAATACGTGATATATTAAAACAGCAAAGCAAATATTTGCATTTTCGTATAAAAAACTAATACGCAAAAATATAAAATTTAATACGCGGTAACGAGCAAGAAATACCCATGAAAATGTATGTAATTGAGACGAATCTTCTATTAAAATTAATTAATTATTTTTGAAATATTTTTACATTATTCGAATAATTAAACTCACTCGGCTTTATTTTAAAGAGCGATTAGCAGTACTCCTTTATTTTTTAATAATTAAGCTTTTCGTCTAACTAAATGTTTTTTTAATTACGCCCAGGAATCAGAGCATGATAAGATCTTTTAAGTAAAGTAATGGGTGCGTCAAATCCATAAAGACATTACTTTTTATCCTGTATTTTCCACACTTTGTCGTAACTTTTAAATGGTAACTAATAATAATAGCTCTTATTGAAACTAATATTAATATTCAAATAAATAAAATTCATTACCATTTGACAAACATGCGTGTGAATTAAGTTATTATCATAGAACGTTTTATTATATAAATGTATTAAGGCGATTCAAAGAAAACATTATCACACTTGGAATTAATTATAAAGTCATTTTAGTGTAAAATGGTTGAAAGAAAATCACGAAAGTTTGATTGCATCATAAAATAACTGTTGATCTGTTGATTTGTTTGATTGCATCATAAAATAACAATGGTAAATATTAAGTCAAAAATAGACGGTAATACTTATGCATTTTATATATAACGATACATAAAGATATACCTATACTGTCTTTATTATATATTAAATGATAGGATTAGGTAATTAATTAAATATTATTGTCGTCGTGTATTGAAAATACTTTTTTTTATTTTCAGAAATAGTAAGTACAAATAGGTTACATGATATACATATAAAATATATTTAATTAAACTTTATCTGCCACATTATATGTTAATAACATCAGAAACGAATATTGTAAAACTTCAGATGTTTTTCGTACATGCAACGAATTACAGCGAATTTCGTGTTCGTCATCAATAAAATGTATTTTAGTATACTCGTATAGGTATCGAAGCTGTTTTCAGCTCGTATTATCTTGTCAATATATTTTACGTATTATTGATTATTCCAATTTTGAAGATATGAATTTTTTTCGTATTTTTTTATTATTTATTATTCCCGAGGATATTATTATAAATTTCACCCGCGTTCCTGAGGGATATCATGTGTTCCGGGGATCACAATATCCTATATGTTATCTGTGTGAAAAATGTCATCATGGTTAGTTGTCATAATACTATTGAGCCGTCATGAAACAAACAAAAAAAATACAGTACTCGATTTAAAATTTGAGTTATGATTCATCTAGCTAGAACATCGTATAATTTTATACTCAGTATTACAAAAACTCTACAGGAAATGATACCAAATTGAATTCAATAAACCGAGCCAAATTGAAACCATGCATATTCTTTATTCTATAAAAACTAGTAATTCAAGTTATATCACTAGATATCATATCAAGTGATCACGAAATTCTCATACAGACATATCGATCGCCAATAGGCCTAAGGACTGCAATTAGCAATCGATTTGAATTTTGCCGAATGATTAATGAATGCGTTTCTAATTACCACACGGACTTCCTGTAAAAAGATTCTTCATTGTTACGGAGAGAAGCTCTCGTGTCTTACATTCAAATTATGATTACACGTCTTAAATAATAGACTAGCGAAAGTCTATTTAAAGACTATAAAAGTCTACGGCTGTTTTAATAAAAAATGTTTTCTTTTTGTAATGTAACGCGTCAGTCATTGAAAGGTGCAATTTGATTATAAATTTGGTTTTAACTTTTTTGGATGATTGTTTTTTCTTTAATACTCTAGTAATTACATTTCACTCGCGTTTTTGGTGTATAAAGTACTTTTGAATTTGATCACTCCTCTTATTGATAATTTATTCAGAAGTCTAGTTAATAGGTATATGATTCATCAAACTTATAATGAGTTTTGCGTAAGATCATTACCGTTTATCGCAGCAACCTATAGTTTAAGTTAAAAAAAAGCGTAAAAATGTAAATAATCAGACTGTGAACGAGGGTTTGTTTGCATTTAATTAGCATGGGAATTGTATTTTAATACGTGTATCGACACCGAAGTCGAGTCAAGTCGAGTTAAAGCGAACCAAGCCGAGCGTGTGATCTATATTCTCGCATTCGTAACCATTCGTGTCGTCTCGGTGATAATGTGGCGCCAGCATTATTATGGCGCATTAGTATTTGTTCCGCGGATCTACCTGTTTTGGAAGATTACAATTTAATAATTGAAGCATCTCTAACTTTACATTATCACATTCGTTACCTAACAATTTCTTATACTAATATACTATTCTATAGGAATTAACTCGTGTTTTGAATGTATAATGTAATATTTAGCGAATGCAAAAGACCGTACTTAATTTGTAAGCACTCATTCCGTTATAATATAATAATTAGTTGATCGCAGACTGTTCACACTGCCCGGCGAGAACTCTCTTACTCCAAATCTCGCATAGTGACACCAACTCGATTTTAGTTTTAGCAATACTAGCTTCTGACTAATCGTCGGCAGTGGGACAGGTGCTTAATTTTTTTCTGACGGATATTCTTCCGTGCAATAGTATATTGTTATGTAATTAATACAGTTTGCCATTTAATGTCACTTCATGCTAGTTTTTCGCAGTGATAGTGAACAAAAACTGCAATATTGGATGTCCGTTATTTCTCCTCCGTGACTTTTACATGATTTATTGCTTTATAACGTGGTTATAACTTACAGGTTACTAGTGAAGTGACATTTTAATTGACACCGTACTATGGTTTGTTTCCCAGCTTGGTTTTAAAGGTAACCAAACCAATATGATCCCTACTGTATCAGACTCAGGTACTAATTGGCACATAGATATTGGACTAATATTACAAATACAATAAGTATCTAAATCATTTGCTACATTTATTAAAAAGTTTGCATAATTTATAGTTTGGTGCTTTGTTATACCGGGCGTCTTTTCAAACAACATATTCGTATGTATTGAAAAAGAAATATGTATCTATTATATTAAGACGATGCTATACGTGAAATGATGATTCTAAAATGCGTTTTTCTCTGTATTGTTTGTTCCAAGAAATTTGGAAAAAATATATGTTAGGGAAAATAGTTATTTTAATAGTTTTTTTTTAAATTAGAATTTTTCATTAGTAACGTCAGAAAAAAATCGTAAATATGCCCCTTTTTAAAACTAAGAATGCATTCTTCTCTTATTTGGGCCATCCAAATAACTTAAAATATTAATATACGTTCTGAAATCTATTAGAAAGGGAATAGTTTTCTTACTTTAAAAGGCCTTTAAAGCCTTAGTTTCTTTTCAAATAACATAAACCCATCTTTTTTACTAAAATTACGTCTCTCCTGTCTCGCTTGTCCCCGTCAGTTTAGTAAGAGACGGAGACATACGCAGATAGCCTCCTCTTAATATTCCTGAATTAATTGTCCATCTATATCAATGCAATGAGTGGGCGGGGGTTCCGTATCGTGTACAGCGCGCAGTATGCATAAACGTAATCTTTTTATACATTTTTAATTCTCATTAACGCTCATTTTTTCAAAATATTTCAATAATTTTGTAAGTAGGTACAGTGTGATACTTAACAATACCTAGGTACTTTGTTATTTTCACCAAAGATCATAATATATAGGTATATTCGGACGGTGAGCAAAAGGTCAACTGTGTGAAGGAAACTGAAGAAAGAACTTCTACGAAATATAGATGATTCAAAAACATAATTCTCACACGCACTGATAAAAATACATAATACACCCCGTTATTTTTATCATAATTTTATCAAAAATACCGTTTTAAAGTGATACAATCTCACAATTATAATTAACGAAAACAACAGTTAGGTTTACCGCAAACGGCATAAATATGCCTCAATAAATTTGACTCCCTATTACCATAGTACAATGTAAGTGTCTTAAAATTCTGCGAAAGTACGTTTCCCGCAAAACTAATGCAAATTAAAACACATTATGCACTAAATGCATCCTTAAACACCGTAAACAGATTCTCACACATGTACCTATGAAAACGCGATTAATTCAATGGGTTTTCTCTTGGGGCTACGATGGGTACATCGCCACATCTGATTACCCGAATTATTCCAGTTAATGTACTATTGTTAAAATGTTGTTATCTGTTTCAGATTGCGAGACTACACGGGCTTTGAGGTGAGAAGCGTGATGCTATGCGGTACTTTACCTACATTAGGTTGTATTAGAGATTCTTAAAGTAGGTTACAGTGAGTGCAAGGGCGTTAGAGTCATCCACATTCTAAAGTTAATGTCTGAAAGTAAAATTATTCAAAAGAGAATTATAATATTCAATTTATGAGAAATTAACTATAGCTATAACAATAATAAAGCTGAAGAGTTTGTTTGTTTGTTTGTTTGAACGCGCTAATGTCCGGAGTTACTGGTTCGATTGGTAAAAATCTTTCGAAGGTTCATAATATAGGCTACTTTTTATCCCGGGTACAGCTAGTATTATATGAAAGGAGAGCGTAGCTGTTTGAGTGATTGACCATGCTAAGAATGAACTTGTGATTGGAGTTAGGATCCCCATAAAATCATAATGCTCCTACAATTTGCGATTCAGGCATAGAGCACAGAACGTAACAAAAGTAAAAAAACTCCAAAAATCTAGTAAAATTAGTTACAAGAAATGCTCTTGTCTCTACCATTATTAAACTATGTAACGGTAAGTGTAAATGCAATGGTAATACGGAGGCGTGTAAACCACTCTTAATATTGATAAATGAGCTGGAAACATCAGTTACAACAGTTTTTTTTGTAACGGCCGTCAGTCAAAACAAACTCGCGTGTAAACCGACGTAAAATTGATTACATGCAGTTGCAAGCTTATATTAAACCCTTTTGTTCTGGTGAGTATTATGTAAATAACATAGATTAATTAATAATCTATTAGAAAATGTCACGTTGTAGTTTTGATTGATGAAATAACAAATGGATCTTTTTGGCAAAGATATAAAAATTAAGTTTGGGTAAGTTTAGGTACTTTGTATTTCATCTTACCTAAGCAGCCTAAATAAAAAAACAAAAATCTCAGATGGCTCTCACATGTTGATATGTGTAAAAAATACACCTACTATAAAATATGGTTGGTTAAATTAAATCGAATAAAACTCATAATTCGATTTTTGAATAGTTTTTTTTGTATAAACTTTCATAATATAACAGTTCTAACTATAATATGAATGAATAACAAATATATTGACCATCAGTGAACTTTGATACTCAGTTAAATATTTTAACAAAAAAAATAGCTATCAAAAAATTATGAATCCGATCTGTAATAAGATAAATCATTTCTCTAATCTTATAGAATATCAATAAACGTAAGATCATTAGAATGGTAACTATTTATTTTTGTTCAAATGAATCAATTTTAGTCATTACATAACCCAAACTTAAAGTCAAGAATCATTTATTCAGTTTAGGCCCTCATAGGGCACTTATGAACGTATAAAGTTACAATTGAGTCTACCATTTATTCGGAACACATTTAAACTGAGAATACTTCGGCAAGAAACTCCACCAGGTTTATTTCTTTTGTGTCTCATATAGCCTTATAGTCATAATTTAGGAATTTCAGAGCTAAATTACACATCTTTCATAAATAAAACTAATGTTGCAATAGTGATAAGTATTTTTTTTTAACATAAAACTGTGATAAGGTTTTAACAAATGACATGTAATAACTCTACAATATTAAATACTATGAAAGCAATTAATGAATGCCGTCTGAGCTGTCACAATGTGCGCATATTAGCCATCTTATAGTAGCTTAGAATCCAGTAGTCGATTACACAGATCGCGCTCTATAATGATAAAGATAAAATCGACAGATTAATCACAATACAGATGACTGAGAGCTTGGTTGTTTACCTACATATCCGTGGCCTAGAAATATAGTATAGACTAAATCAGTAAGTCAAGTTAATGTTTTATTTGGCAAATTTAATGAAAAACTACTTTATTATCTAAAACGATTAATAAGATCGTAGAATATAATAAATAAACCTTAATTATTTAGATCCATTGCTTCAAATTATTTTTGCGAACATCTCTGAAAATATTAGGTACACACGGCCACAGATCAAGCTACACACTGTGGCACCTTGTGCACTATTTCACAACAAAAATATGTAGCTTGATCAGTTGCTATGTGTATACGCTTATTCTAAACTTCAAGAAATACTATACGTATAATTGTTTCTGAGTTGGTCCCATATTAAAAAATGATCGTTAAGCATGACAAATTCCACATCGTATAAAAACATACCATCCTCACAATATTAACTACTAATAAAATACGTGGGTGAGATTTTTTTATTGTATTTACTGACAGAACCACAATTTTTTTTCTAAGAACCTAGTAGTTATTTCTGATCGAAAGACGTTATCTTAAAATTACTGCCTATTTGTTTCACTGATTTAGCTTGCAATTTTACTGTGTTTTCATGCCCTGAGGACGTCAATTGACGTCGTATATCCAATAATACTGAATTAAATTGTGTGCAATCTCACTAGATTAGATATAAAATGCCACATTGTAGATAAGGCTCGTAATTAATATCCCTGCTTACTGTACTTTTTAATGAGCAATTGTTATATGAAGAATTGCTTATTGGGTTATATTTTTTCTTATAAAAAACAATGAGCAATGATGGATCCCTCACTTGGCATCTTTTCTGAGAAAACTGATACTTGCAGATTTAATTCAATATTACTAGCTATTTTTTATATGTTAAAAAGATGTTTATTATTTCACTTCCAAATAGCTGTACGGATTTAGATAAAATGCACACTGATATATATCAGGAAAGCTTTACGTCCTTCAGAAAAGTGAGGCAAAAGAAAGGATATTTCCTAGAAAAAAAGGTAAATTTGACATTTAATAAATATTGGTCAACCAAAATTAACCATATCACATGGACCAAGATGCTCTAGGCAACAAAAAAAATTTGTATTACTTATAATGTTGTTACTGTTGAGTAGAAAGATCTCCAACGGAACTAACAGCGTCTTTCAAGAACTATTTTATAAAATAATCCTTCAGTATTTAAATCGAATGATAATAAATTTCAAATTCAAACCTTATTTATACAGTTTAGGCCCTGATAAGGCACTTACTCGTATGAACATCGGAAGTTAGATTGACTATCACCGATTCGGAATAAATTTTTTTACCCATCGAAATCTTTATAATCAATAAGTTTCGGGTCAATCGGGGCTACTGTAGCAGTGAATAGGTATGCCGTATTACGCGTTACCGTCACTAATTCTCCCCTTACATTCACATCGAGGTCGATAAGACGGCACGACTCGGCTGAATAGTGATACTATCACTATTCCACTTAAATAAATAAAAGCAACTGAGGCAATAAATAACAAGGAATTTCTCATTTATAATGTGGAATTCCAGTACCCTCTGCGGTTTTTCACCATTACCAGACACGAGCATCTAAGTCCGTTTGATAAGTCCCCGTGTTCTAATCATGTAATAAACCGATCGGGCCCAGACCGCTGCGCTGCAATAAACAGCAAAAACAGCAAATTGTAGCGCATACGATATCAATTCAAATGCCGTATAATATTTTACTATAACGCGTTTCACAACACTTTTATACAAACATCCTGTATACATCCTGGTCAATAAAATTATTAATAAAACTTCGTTTATTTAAATAGGGACTAAAAGTAGGTACGTATCCATATGAACAGTTTTTTATAAATTTCTATTACTAATTTCACTTGCGGTCTTAAGTTTTTTTTTTTTAGAGTTACAATAACTTCTGCATTTAAAATATAAGTTTGTAAAAACAGTAGTAATAAAATCAACTTCCTTATTTGTCAAGTACAAACTCAGTTTACTTTTTGGCCCTTTGCTAAAGTTGTCAATATTCCATTCAATATTGCAATACACATTTGTTACAAGCTACTCTACGGGAGAGTAGGCTTTGATGCTATGGAGCATAAATCAAAGTGTGACGTCACAATGCTAAGGTACAGATGTCCTCGCACGCCCAGAGGTTACATTGTAAGGCGTGGCACTACACGGGTTTAGCCTATGTATCTGGACAATATTGTGCCGTCGGCTTTATAGAGACCAAATCTATTGATGTTTACCTTTAGTTCTTGACCTCTGAAGATTATACGTATTCAATAGTAGTTTGTATTTAAGTTTTGTTTGAACTGTAACATTGTTACTTTGTAGAGGGAAAATTGATAACTTTGATAAGGTAGGCACAATAGCGTCCTATGCAGGCAGTTCTACTGATAAAATATGGCCATCATAACCGATGGAAATGCATTATCAACATTTTTCAAAGTTTAGAATGGATCAGGGGGGCTAAAACGGCCGCTCGAGCAATATTGCTATGCAATTCATATCTCGAAATTAGCAGCAGATTATGGTGTAATTTGTCTAAATTGTATATTAATTGATTAAAATGATTTGCATTTTCAACAAAAAATATTTAAAAAGCATTTGGCTCTGCTGTAAATTCAAGATATGAATTGCCTAGCAATATTGCTCGAGCGGCCGTTTTAACCCCCCTGGCTTTCAAGTACGAATGCTTACGGACTGATTCTGCTAGCCAGGTTAGTGGGTACAACATAGTATATGTACAGTGCAATCCTGAGAAATCTATTTTCCCTGGTCAATAGTATATTGTCATTGGTATGGAGACAAATGTTATGGACAATGTCCTTGCTTTTCCACTATCATAAACACGATGTATTTGACAATATATAGTACTCGAAGTTGCCAGTATTATCTATTTTACTTCGGACTGGTTGTAATATATCGGTTCGGCAAACATCGTACAACAACAGTAAAATTATGAACTTTGCTTCTATAACTGTTTCTCGCGGTTTTACCCAAGTTTTTGCTATAAAAGTAGCTTTGAACAATAATGTTTACCTATTGGTAAAATAAGTTTCAGTATTGAATCAGTATTATAGTTCCAAAGATTACCTTCTAGATCCAAAATAATCCAAACTCACAAACTTTACCTTTTTACAACTTACTAGTAGTTCCCCGCGGTTTCATTCGCGTTCCCGGGATAAAAAGTAGTCTTTAAACTTCGGCATAATGTCCTATTAGTGAAAGATTTTTAGAGATTTTTTTATTTTATACGACCTGAAATCACAAAAATAAAATTCAAACTTTTTATACATTTTGACGTAACTAGATAGAGGTTTTGTATGAAAAATTAGATTTTTTTTCGTGATTTCAATGTTGGTCCCATAATAAAAGTTATTCATTACGATGAGTACAATAATCCCTGAAAATTCTCATTTAAAAGTAACCGTGTAGTCTGAAATTCTGCTCGTAAATTCAATCAATATTTTTTAGTAACCCAGTCACATTTCAGAATACCTAACCTAGAAGCCTACTATTGACTCTCATCGCCTTAAGCGAATACCTGCATGAAATTTCGTATGAGGTAAGTAGGTATCTCTTAGAGTAACCTGAAAAGGCGATTGTACTGTAAATTACGTGCACGCAAACCCTGATACAATATTCACACACTCGACATCCAACCGGACACAGGCGTTCATTATCTACCAACAAGCATGACGATGGGCACAAAAGCTCGTAACATAATGATCGCTTTTCAACCACTTTCTTCGTAAGTAAAAAATATACAATTTATTGACGTTCAATAAAAAAGTGTTTAAAAAACCTAACTTAATTGTCACGCTTGTCGGCGAGTCGTCGCGCGCCGCGCTACCTCCCTGACCGCCTACCGCCGATTATGGTACTATTGTATACCTTTTTTATTTAATTTATCTCGTGTCTCGTTCGTTTTTCTTTCATTAGATTCGATTTTGCTTTCACTAGAATGTGTATTACTGTTCGATTAGGGTAAACTACGTCCAATTGGTGGTCTTTTATAACTGAAGCTGTGATGCTTAGTGGGTAAATATTTTATTTTTATTCAATACTGATTGACAACTGAATGAAATGTTGTTTTCTTTTCATTTTTTACGAAGAGGAAAATTTTCTTTAGTGATAGAGAACATCTGTCGTGAACGTATTTATCAGACTTCAAAAAAGAGTTGGCGGTTCCCAATTTGGTTGTATTTTATAATTTTATTTACGTAAGTAAAGTCTAGCCGTGTAACAACCTACAAAAATGCAGTTACAGTCTTTATTTACACGTACCTATTATAAAATAGGCGTAGTTGGTTAGTTACTTTGTGAGCATTCAGAAAATGAATACTCATTGCGGCTTAAATTATACCAATTTTATCTATCGCATAAAAAAGTAAAATGCCTGGCTTGGTCTTACCAAATTTACCGTATTTTAAAACAATACTATCATTATTATAAATTACCATTATTGTATTGAATTATAATCATTATTATATCATATTATTATATGATATAGATAGAAATCGTTATACATGATGATCGTTAACTAATATTTGGTAATGATAAATTATATCATTCAATCTAAATCATTCCGGCTACTATTAAATTATGATCTGTATTCCTTGTCAGCCCAGTGTGATGAAACCGACATTCTTTGATCCACATCTAAGTGGCTCAATAAATCTTTGAATCGGCTGAATCATCCCTGTCATTTTGGTCACGCGGTTCTTAGAGCGTTATCAGACGAATTGTTGTTTGCAGTTGACTAAAAAAATTCATGAATGCAGTACAAGTAACAACTGCAACTGCAGTTAATTGAATGTAACAGTACAGATATAAGTTCTTTTGTAACGGTATCATGTGTAGTTTTTAACATAAATTTAATATTTATATGAAATATGACATGTTCGTTATTAAAAAAACATGAAGAAAATACAATATCGCTGCACCTTCGACTTTAGGTTGTAAAAATCAGGATGTACAGATATAAGTGGTATACTTTTCCATTTACTTGTTTTATGATTATTTATACTACGTTTTATTATTATTGAATACAAAGCTAAGTATGACAAGGCAACGGCTATGTTGCTGAATCCGATAATCGACTGCAGACAGCTGCATGCAGTTTTCTAGCTAGCGCAATGATTCGTCTGTGAGTGCTCTTAGCGCCTGCAGCATTATGCAATGCTTGATACAGCTCTATATCCGCTGCACACGCTACTAACCAATCAACATAATTGTTTGTAGGTCGATGAACTTTGGATGGAATAATTGAATCAATCACTTTTTACATTTTGTTAGATAAACTGATTGATTGTTTGCTTAAGTGATTTTGAAAGGTATGTAATGAAGAAGCTTTCTCTCACCTAAACTATTTTAGATGATAATGTAATTTGACTATTCTAAAGAAATCGTAATAAGATTAGTCGTAGAAAGTAAAATCTAAGACTGGGTTAATAAAGGCTTTCTAGATTCACTGATAATCCAATTTTTATTTCTTAAAAAATGACATGAATAACAAAATATTTCTGGAATTTCATTTTTCTATATTACCTATTAGGTACGAGACGGGCGTCGCAACTGTGAGCCAACTATCAAGAAAATGAAATACCTCAAATTGCAAATAGTAATTTTAACTTACAGTAATAAGTACTTACATTCGACGTATATCTAGGTATCCAAGACATGCAAAATTATAATTTTCTGTGACTTTGTTTAACTTATCAATGTAGCTGAAATTATTATCTTCAATAATTTGTAACGTAACGTGCATACATTAATTGAGTAGTTAATTACCAGTAATCTTGATTTAATTTTGTTCTTAGAAAACGATTTACATAATACAAGATCATTATTCAAAGATAATGTGAGTATCATAAACAGAAGCGTTCTACTTTGTAGATTTATTTCACGATGGCCACAACTTTGTTTGGTATTTTATACTACAGCATATTTCATACAAGTGGGTGAGAAAGCCGCCCTACTCCATTTTACGGCAGTAAATTTTTATAAAATAAAAATTGCAATAAAATAATAACTTTCTTTTCGCAATTTTTAGTCTCGCAAATTAACGTTATAATTAAGAAAAGTAACATTTAATTTATTAACAGTTTTGAATATGAATACTAAAAATAATAGTTAATTGCAAAAAGCTTTTTTAAGCAACTTTAAATAATATATATTTTAGTTAGTTTTAGTAGGTATACCTTAGCTCTTTATCTTATTTGACAAAAGTTTACATCACGTCACATCACATTTAAAACGCCTATAGAAAAACAGTTATATAAAAACTAGGTCAGAAAGCTATTTATCTGAAAAAAGTAAGTGAGAGCGCAAGTATTGTTGACTCTATTATTGTAAAGCATTCATATCAATGACTTTTAACCTATAAACTCAAGCATAATAATATAGCTTTTTTCAGTAAGATTATAATAGACTCTATGGAAGGAAAATAACTGCTTGTAGGTACGCACATAGTTCATATAAAGGATGAAAAGTATACTGGATTTCTGAAACGATACTCCTTATTTATTGCTACTAATATTATTAAAGTGTGTTTGTCCTTTTTTCACGGAGAAATGAAGTAAAGGATCGTTAAGATTTTTAGCATAGAGTATAGAGACTTCATAGAGATAGTACATGGCCCGGAGAGTAACATAGGCTTCTTAATATCCCGGAAAGCGGGTAAAACTAGTAAACAATAATATAAATCAAATTGAATGAGGATAAAATTTTAATAAGATTCCAGTAGCGAGATGGGAATTACGGAGGATTACGTGAAAGGCGAAAATAAATGGCAACGCATGATTGGGAAAGCCAAAAAGAAGAGAGCCAATAACCTCCCCTAAAGCATCTGAATCCATCAGTGATCTTCAATTAAACTGGATATTATTACCCTTAGCGCGGTCAAGCTCTTTACAAACCAAAATCCTGAATCCGCTACTGTAAGACATAGATGCAACCATTTGGCAGGCGCAGTTTAGCACGCAAACTAAAGTAGTGATTATATTCTCTTTGCACGCTTAGTTTTGATAGACGGTCTTGACATATTCTTATTTCAAATTTTTATTTTAAAGAAGTTTAGAGACTATGTTTTCTTTTAAAATGAATGACAGTTGACAGCAAAAAGAATTACAGCTAAACGGGTACTAGAATAACAAGTAAAAATTATACACTTTAGTCGGAGGATCTCTCACCAGCACCATTAAAGTAATGGCGGGATGCATCTGCTACGATTAGCCACAAACTAATAACCCTCAGGCTTCAATACTTTCTTGGGTTTCCATAGATTTTTACATATTTTGTCTTTTTATGGTATTTAAAATAGCTCCTTATTAGTCATAGTGCAGTTTGTTCTCATTATACTTATTTTTTAAGACAAAATCACTGACAATCTTTAAAAAAAAAACTTTAAACCAAAAATTACGATACCACCTCACTTATGTTTTTATTCATTTTAATTTAAATACCTACATTAATGCTTGAGATATCTGGACCAAAAATATATAGAGATAGTCTAGCTTCCATCGCGTGGTTCCATGTTTCATTCGTTACGGAACTAAATGGTAAAAAACATAGACAAACTTTTTCATTTAAAATAAGGTAGGGTTAATAGGAAAGAAATAATACGGACACCTAAAAGACAATAATTAACTGGATATACTAAAGAGTCTTCTAAACATGTCAGTAAGGTAAACCAGTCCTGTCAAGGGACATTACTGATAAATGATAACATAGAAGCTTGCCTTCTAATGGAGATTGGCCTTTGACTTTAAGAAGCGCCACTTAATGTACCACTGAAAGAACGAATCAATAACTAGAGTCAAGGGTTATTATTGTTATTCATCTGCAGTGCTTTATAGGGTGACGCATTTAAAAAAAAAACGAAAAAATAATCTAGGCCTCTCTCAGAACGCCAATCCTTTGGTTTTTTCCCACCCCAGTCCGGTTACTATTTTGATTAAGTACGACAAATTAAAATTGTTCTTTTGATGTTTAATGTTTATAAAAATACTAGAACATTAAATTTAATTATTTATTCTTCTAAACAAATTAATCTTAACTAACTCCTTATAAATGTATATTTAATGAATAAATAAATACCTAAAAGAGACTCCAGACGTGCGACTTTTAAATTAACAACAAACTTGAAATAATAATCTGCACTATTATGAAAGAATACAATAAAGTTAAAAAAGGGATAAGAGGATTACGCTCTCGTCAATTTAGCAAATAAATAAATCATTTACTAAGTTGATGGATGTCTGCGCGAGCGCCTCTGCCTGACACGCTACTCGTAAGCTGTATGATCATATAAATAGTCGTGTAATCTATCATGTAGTTTATAATCATGTTAAGTTGTACAAAATAGGCATTCTGTATTATGCATTATTTTTATTTCGGATTTTTTTTATGACTAATCGTCTTGTGTCATCAAAATCAACCTTATAAACATAGTTCTAAAGAGTTGTTTTTTGTCAGTTTCCTTAAATCAGACCATCAGTCACTGATGAACATTTTTAAGAAATATTATTAGTATCTGTCAAAAAAATGAATTTATTTCACATATATTTGTTTGTAGTACATAAAACAGTACGTCATCATAATATCAGAGGCGACTGCAGATTGTGATGTCTGATGTTATGTTCCCGATTTCCTATTATTCCGTCTAAAACCAGAAATTCTAAAAAAAAATGGCATACACCTACTTAGAAAAAACTTCATCAAATATAGCTGCGAACCATTCTGGTTAAACTGAATTTCAATAAAATAAACTGCATCGAAATCGGTAGCTATGATCATTTTTATCGGGAGCTAAAAATAACAAAGCATGCTGCAACTGAAACAATCTGCTAATGTTCTTCAAATAACATTCAATCATTTTAATTACATAAATGTTTCCCATACACGTTTAAGGCGTTAAACAAACCTCATTCCTTATGAGATATTACAACTATTATGATTATTGTTGCTTGCATATCAATGTTAATTAGTTTGTGCAATTAACATTACATCACGTGTTAAATAATGGGCGCCATTAATCTATGTGTTATGGTTTATACCATCAGAATGGGCCGAGGGCGATAGATTATGAGCTGAAACTACATACAACATGAAATTAAAACGATATAAATGAGAACAGAGAATAATTTGTAAGATTAAATGTGGTTCATTATTTTAACTGAATGCGTCGCATTGCATAGCTCGCCCGCGCTATTACATTCTTCTTTTTTTTCCCGTCTCCTAAGATTTTTTTCAATTCTGATTGGTTGTTCTTCAAACATAAACAACAAACAAATGCTAATCCAGCTATATTATTTTAAGTAAAGATATAAGATAACATATATACATAAAACGATTCGAAACATTAATAAAATGACTTCTATAGCTTTTGTGAATTTGACAAAAATATTCATTTTGAAAAAGTTTATGGATCCAATGTAAAAAAAAAGTATGAAAACACAAGTGAAAAATTATTTTATGAGTTTAAAGCTAGTTTTAAAATGGTACTGTTCATTATCGTATCTAATGTTAATTGTGAATTCATGCGAGAAAAGGAATATTTTTTGGTCATAAGACAAAGTTTGCCATGTACCATTGCATGAACCATTTCAAGGATCTAAAGATCTGACTAACGTTGACTAAATAAAACTTAATAAAAAAATCCCACAGAAAAAAGCTGTCCCAGTTTTCCACGAATTTCTCAATATTCCGATTCGTTCTAACATTCAAATCGGTTCAGGCATTCTCAAGTGATACGGTAAACCAACAAACAGCATTTCATTTTTATTTATATAGATTCCCGTCCTTTCTATAACAAAGTTACAGCTCGTACACACGGCCACAGATCAAGCTACACATTTTTGTTGCAAAATAGCGCCTATTACAACCGCATAAGGTGCCGCAGTGTGTAGCTTGATCTGTGGCCGTGTGTACATCCTCTAAGTAAAGGCGCATATAATATTTATGATGTTAGTTATCTTAAGATCCAAATTAGGAATGTTGATAAGTAAACCTGCCTTCTTCCTATCAAGAATAGATAAATTGCAATTTAACCGTTTTAGTCTTCAAGTCTATTTTTCAAAGTCTAGCTTGAAAAATTATGTTTATCCAGTCTATTGCTAAAAGTGATAAATTTCATAGGTAAGTTACCTCTCACATCGTTTTTTTCCTTGAAGATGTTTTTTCTAATGAATTGCTACAGGATTTATGTTTTTTTATATCTTTCAGTTTGATATTTTAACGTGTTTACTTTTATTTTATAAAACATAAAAAAGTAGAGAAAAAAGATCTGAGTTTTTGTTTTTTCATACGTACAATAATTATAAATAAATTCATTATTTTTGCTACGTGATAATTTTCACAGCCTTTTATTTTTACTTCCTTTATAAACGATAAAGCTCACTCACGTCTTCGAGGAAATCACCCGAGCTTTTATCATTTGAAAGCTACATATACCATTAAATTGAACTGGAACAGGTTTATCAGAGGAACTGGAACCAGATAATATATCAAATAGCCGCCTTGCTATCAACACGATTGTACCTATATCGGCGAGATTGCTAAACCGAGCTTAAAGAGGAAATCAAACCAGAAGATGACAGCTTTCGAAATAATTGAATGAAAATTATTGTAATTACATTGTAATTGACTAATTAACATATCAGTAAGCAATTAAGTATTTATGAATAATGTTATTTTGCTGTTAATTATTCTATTTATGCTGTGTCTTCATTAACTTCATCAGCAGTTAATAATACTAATAATTACATTCATAATTGTTAATTAATCTAAATTAACAAAAGTGTACGTGACTGAATGACTGATCTTGATATATATCAGTTGCGCATCGCACAGCTCAAACCACTCGATGGATCGGACTGAAATATTATTATAATAACCTACTGGTTTTATAATGATTTCCTAAAAATAGCCCATCAGTGAATTTGGCATATTTTTGATGAAGATTGATATAGATGAATATTAACTGAATGTTTAAATTTATTGATATTGTAAATTTAAAGTTAAGGAAAGCAATGAATTTTACTGTATAATTAAGCCACCCTTTGTGAAATTTACGATCTTCACTTTTTTTTATTTCCAATACGCTTATACGGAGCGGTAAATTCAATTACCACATGAACGGGTACAGAAAATAAAAGCAACCTTGATACCGCCTTCCAGTAGAGTTAAATCTCGCTTCGTAGTACTTGCGTTGAGTTCTTGAGGAATAAATTGATCCTGGATTTATTTAATAGGCCTGATTACCCTGACGCTATGTGGTATTCAATTATTTACTCTTCGATTTAATGACAAGTTACACTCAGTTAACTAGCTGTTTCCCGCGGTTTCACTCGCGTTCCTGTGATGAAAAGTACTAGGAGATAATGTAGCTTCATATTTATGAAGGAATTTTTAGAATTAGACCAGCAGCTCCAAAGATTACATCCTACATATGAACATTTCCTTAAAAGACCCATCGAAATAAGATAATTATTTTCCGTCATAAACATGTGCTTATGGGTTACTTTCAAATAATTTTATTAACAGGTGTTAGAAAACGCATTACATTAGTGGCCATACTTGATGTTCAAACTAAGCTCAGTACTTATTTATTTAGTTTAGGCTCTAATAAGGCACTTATGAACGTCGGAAGATACAATTGACTCTAACATCGCACCGGTCCGAATACAGACTTCGGCAAGAAGCTCAATAAGGCTTTTGGTCTTTTGTGAATCATTCTTTTGAATAAATTTATGTTTGTAAGTAAGTGTGCTTACTCAAGTGAAAACCACCGGATGAAATTTGATGCATTTTTCATAGTTATCTAAGAAGTAAAAGGCTACATATCATTGAGTTGTAACCATAACGGCAGCTAAAAACATATACATAATAAGCAGGTATATTCAGTGACTTCATAAACCATATATCAGTTTAGCCACTCTTTATGTTATTCATATGTAGGTGTGGAGTAGAGAAACGCAGTACAATGTCCAAGATTAACGTTAGATAATAATTTACAATGCAGTTGCGTTGCGTGATAGACGCCATTAAATAAAGTAAGCAGAACAGATTCTTTCAACGGTTTATTATAATCTCGCTTAATTATATTTTTTATAACATTTTCTGTGTATAATGGTGGTTTCCATAAACTATATATAAGATTAAATTATTAACGGGGAGGAAGCTGTCTACTATGAATTCGGAAAATAATAATTAAATAAATATTTAGAACATCAAGTTTCTTAGCATTCAAAGCTATGTCGTCTATGAGGATGTATTTAATTGTACTTCTTATTTATCCGGTGTCACTACAAATCGACTTTTTCTCTTCATTTACGTTATGTTGTTCTATAAATATTAATAAAATCACTTATATGGAAACATGACATACCTTCACTTGGATGTCATGTTGCAAATAACAAAGCTGTAACAACAAAATGGACCTAAGGCAGCCATGGCATACCTTAAAATATCATGTCATCCATAAATTATGATCATTATCATGAATAAATGAATGAAAATTATCAACCCATATAATCAATGAATAAATAAAAATTTTTTTTTACTAATTTCCAGTAGTTTCTGGATAAAAAAGTAGCCTATATTCCAGAGTACAAACAATATATGTGCTAAGTACCTTTCATCAAAATCCGTTCAGTTGTTTTTGCGTGATAAGTAACAAACATCAGCACTACCTAATAAGCTTTCATATAGTACTTGGTCAGGTAATAAGTAATAAGGTAATAGTAGTCCTGTAGGATTCAAATAAGCTTTTATGTAATTTTATTTTAACAAATAAGTACCTACGATGCTGTTTCTAATAAATTAGCCTGGATTCGAATAAACTCAGCAATTTCTCTTTTCAAATTAAATTAAGGTAAACTTGCGTTATTTAATTTGCATTACTTTTCAAATCTTCTTGTAGCTTTCTTATAAAAGTCTTTTACATTCAATGCAAAATAATGACTTTTATAAAAACTTCCACTTTCCCAAGATCTTACGATTTTTCAACATGAAAAGTCCTACATTTAATTTCAGCGAATCTATCTATGTACACGCAAATTTCGGAAACAAGAACCTATTATTTATTGCAAGTGCAATAGTATCAAGACAATATAACGGTGTGTAGCAAGCTTTATTTCACTGATTGTTTTTGACTTACGCGGGAAAGTATCAAGAGAGCTAGCTTGTAATTAATGCTAAGGGATTAATAATTACAACTTGACCCTTATGAGCCGTCATATTTTGAAATGTTCTTACTTTGGTAAAAGTTGCAATACAACATTGCTGTAAGATAAGTCTTGATTAATTGTTAACTGTGAAAGCTGAGAGAAGAAATCATTTAATTATAATTTTATGATATGAATAAGGAAGTAAATAAAGGAGCCTTTAGTCGACGCTACCACACAATTTCTGAAAGAAATAACTATTATAAAGCTGATATATTTGCTTCAACGCGCTAATTTAAAGAACTAGCAATCGGATTTGAAAATATATTTTTCTATTGACAGCCTTATTATTTAGGAAAGTAATAGGCTATTTAACATCACGCTCATTGTAGCTTACGGCACTTTTTTGTTCGGCCTATAAAAAAAAAGACCACTAAGTAAGCGAGAAAGATGTAATAGCGCGGGCAAACGATGCAATGCGACGCGGTTAGCTAGTAATTAATAATATTAAAACAATATTTTGAAGTGCTTTTAAAAATACTAACACCGTTTTATTTAAAAATCATTATATCATAGTACAGTATTTACAGAGGCAGTACAAAATGTCAATTATTTAAAAATAATAATATCACCAGTCAAATAAAATATAAACGTAAATTTTTACTGTTTCTTTTTTTTAATCATTCCTGTCTCAGTGAACAAAATGCAAATAAAAATCTGCACAAAGTTATGTGTTTCTGCACCGCTGAAGCTGCAGCGCCATGGTAATAATGCAAAGGCCAATTACATTTTTTTTTCTATTCTCAGGAAAGAGATATATGCATATTGTATGATCCTATCTCTTTCTAACGCAAGCCAAAATAATGGCATAATTACTGCGGCTGTAGTGTGCAAGGGTTGTCAAATAAATAAAATCTGTAGTGTCGATTATTTAACAAGTTATAATTTTTAGGGTTGTTATCGTTATCACCAACGTACATAATATGGAGCATTTTAACTCGTAGCTATAACTATGTCAAAAACAACAAAATATTAATTGCGTTTATTTGCCGTCTCTTTTCAAAATTTTTTTTTGTTTGAAAAGGACAAAAATTTACAGCTTCATTAACCTTACCAGACAACTCGGCGAGCGCAAAGGACTCTCAACTGGTAATTAGTACCTGAGAATGTCTATTTGATAAAAAAAAATATAATGGACTTACATATCGTGATTACAAAAATCAAATTAATAAAAAAAAAATAACAATTAATTTTCCAACGACGCTCTAATATCATAATAAACAATTGAGCTTTCTTGACACAAGATTATAAAGCTCATTTGAGGAGAACATCCAACAATATTTCTACGTAAAATTGCATAATTTTGTGTGTAATAGTGTAATTTTGAAGAAAAAAAAATTTTCTTTAAAAAAAAAAAATTCATTACCAACCCTATATCAAAACCCCTCAGACCTCTGTGGTGGTGTGGAGTGAAGGCCGCACGGAGGCCGGTCGTCGACCTAGCTATTTATACATTGACTGGCACCTACCAACTAGTCTTGATTCTTGACAGAGTAAACTACACCACAGAGACTTCGAGGGCGTGGCTGTCAGTTCATATGTTGATTTCTGACGTGATAACAAAATTGTAAACATGATTCAATGTACGAAAGCCAACAATGTATGTTTTAACATTTTAAATCTACACGCTCTGGTTTGTAATTATGGGGATTGTTTTCAATTGAGTACAGGACGTGTATGTTACTATTAAAAGTGACCTTATTTTTATGGGTGGACTACAAAGTAGTAGACCGACCACCATGCATATACAGCAGCGCCACCTACCGGCCCAATTGTATTTTCAAACCATCCAGACACTCATTCAATACACACAAAATTTCAACCAAATCGGTCCAGCCGTTTAGGAGGAGTTACATAACTAAAACACGTACAGAAGAATGAAATATATTAAGATTATCGATACGAAGTCTCTACATTTGCAACCTAACCTGTGCCACAGATTGAATGACGACTGAAGTATGATGATATGATCGTCATATCTCGTCGGCGAGCGACAGGTGGCAAGCGCTTTCCAATACATGCAACTTAAAGGGTATCTCATTAAAAATAATTCACACCCTCCTTATATTTTATTTTTCCGCAATAAATTTCGATGATGTGAGAGATTTAATAAAGTGAACGATATCGCAAAATATCTTTCACGGATATCTTGATTAAATATGTAGGTGAATCTGTTTTAAAAGGCTTGGGAATAGGCCGATTTAATTATAAATTAACAAGTTCCTTTTGAGGCTTTAAGATAAGCCTCGAAAGAACTGTGAATCACACAGTTCTTTCGATTCCTTTATTTTGGGGCGCTCGTTAAACTTCACGAATAGTATTTATGTTTGGCATTTAATTGGAATGTAAGAAAAAAACAACAATTTATATCGATTGTTAACATAAAACAAGGCTAGGTATGCTACGTAAAGAAGTAACGTAAATTCTCATGTAATGTGATAGTAAACTGACAGGCTCAGCGAGATAGAAATCAAATAATTTCTATTTATAACAAACACAGTTGAGTTAAGTACTACCTACCTACTTTATTTTATGTGTAATAATTGTTAATGATAACAGACAGGAGACTAAAAGGTATATCACTATTAAATAAGTTAGACGGCTTTTTCAAGTCTTTCTAGAGCTTATATCACAGCGATCAGAATTAATCTATTGTGATCTCTAAATAAATTAGATTTTAATTCCAAGATTTGCAGCTATAGGTATTTAAATGCACTATAATTTTGACAGGGATGGGTTTTAGTTCATATTGGCATACGTTTCGTTTACATAACGTGGTACATAAGAAGATGGCAGGTTTCATCTGCACGCGCTCTTGTCACGAAGGCAGTTGTCGAACCAATATTTTTCCCATGAAAAGTATGCTTAAAAAGCTTTCCATTGTGCTCCAAACACTACCATCTGTAATTGAAAAAGGTAGGTACCTCGGAAAATTTACAGTTTTCACTCGGGATGATCACAGGTGTTTATGTTTAAGTACTGTTATCGATGATAAAATCGATTCATTGTAATCGCATAGAAAATTATTCGTTTTGTAGCGTGCGATGAGTATTGTGCATCTCGGACTCGATACTTTCGAAATCGATTGTGCAACTTTAATAGCACAATTATGTTAACACCTGACAATAAAGAGCAGTAGATAACATCAATTTATTATGGAGTAGACTTCCTGTCTCGTTTTCATCGTCAATTATTTCATCTTTTATGTTACATAAGTACAAGCTTTTTCTCATTAGTTTACCTGAAACACAGTTTGAATAAGTATTAAAATATATCCCTATTATAAATAATTAGCTGCGCAATTAGCATGATAACGGCTAAAGATAATTAAAAACTTACCCTGAAAAAAAAAAGGTTTTACGTCAACTGTACCTATTTATTTATATACCACATACCGTGATTACTTTATATTGACAGTAATTTATTTTTATTTATTGTTCTATAAATAAAATTTTAATTTTCATTACTGCGAATTGTAGTTACTGAATTATAAATCTTATTGTATTGCTCATAATAAAACGATGCTATAGGGCCTAAACATGCGCTCTAGGCCTTTTAGTATTGTATTGACTAACTATAAGCAATATGCAACTACCTTTTATGGATATTGTTAAATACAATGTCTTGTGGATTGATATGACTTTTGGCATAAGGATATGTAATGAGCCAGAGATTAACTTAGATTAATAGGCAATTTTTTTATCCCAGAATTGTGAGTAAAATTGCGGGGTGAAACCATGAAACCTAGTTACTAATAGAACTTATCCAATATAACATTTTCAGGTATAAATAATGTAGCTAATTCAGTTATTTTCCATTGAAATGCATCACATAATTATGTTGGACTTTAAAACGTGTTCCCAAAATTTCAATTTGCATGTGTAAAATACGTTGTTTGAGTTGATAATGGTAAAAAACCTCATAAGTTACTTTTCGCCATGCATCGTCGTTGGTGTCCTGTAAAATTACCCTTTCTCATTATAACAATGTATAAATTATAAATAACAACAGTGTTTTCCGCTAAGTCGACATGTTTAATGGATATTCCATTACTTACTTTCGAATCGTTTGTGAATTCTTAAAATAATTTATTGTTAATACCACGAATTGTGATAAAAATATTTTGAGTTTATTTCACTTTTACAATTTTAATATAAAATAATTATATTGAATACTTGCGATGCTTATTTCGGGTAGTAATTGGTCTGTGCCTCGGATTTTGTCGGCATCTATAGTCTACGGTTACCGCTTACCATCACATGGACGTATACACTTGTTTACAGTTTTTGTTGTATAAATCGATCTAGTGTTAAAACCACCTATTTTATACTTTATTGAAAATAACTAGGTAATAAGGCAGTATGTTCTAATTTACCGCTACTAATAATCTCTGTTAACCATAACGACAGTATACCTAGCAGTTTCATTAATACAGGCTCTAGTTAGTAATTTACTTCGCCCACTGTTCACGACTTAGCCTAAATCTGTAGGAGGTAATTGAAAAAGGCATTTGTAATATTAATAGGAGCAATTGATTGTTCGACACCTACCGATTGCTTATACAACTTGCTGTTTGGTCTTGTGGGTAATTTTGTATTACTTAGATCTAGAGTTAAAATGTATCTGCTCTGGTAAGGTAAATTAGATACGTTACGATAATATCATGCGTTCTTATTAAATCCATATTCTTTGGACATTGAATAATTATGTTGATCTATCCTATCCTGCGTATATTATAAGCTAGCTGTTTCCCACGGTTTCACTCGTGTTTTGGGGATAAAAAGTAACCCATATAGCACTCAAGGATAATGTATAGCTTCCTTATCAGTGAAATAATTTACTGAAATGGATCAGTACTTCCGAAGATTACCTATCTCCTACAAACTTACAAATTATTATACCAAAGCGCTCCCTAATTATTAATGTTGGCAACACTAGATTTATTTAAAAAGAGTTATCTATTAGATATTAAAAAAAAAAATATCTTTGGACTCCGACACGTATTATCAGAAATCAGCCTGTCATAGTTAAAATATTCATCAACCCATAAGACTTCCCTCCGGTTACAATTTACAGCATAATCTAGTTATTACTAGCTGTTTAATAATAATGTCCGATCGATGATATATAGCCAGCAGCCGAGTAAAATGTTGACACTTTACATCAAAACTTAATCTTAACTTAGATATTAATCTTGTGATAAGCATCTGGGCTAAGATCATAGAATAAGATATTGTCTACCACTGATAATACATATAAAAAATGGGCTTAATTTTCAAAATATGATGAATTTGAATTATTTAAAAAATATTCATAATGCTAAAGTTAAATATTTTAAACTAGCATCCGCCCCGCGGTTTCTCCCGCGATTCCGAGGATCATAAATGTTTTCAAGAGTTAAAAGTAGTAGAAGGACAAACCAATGACAATTTCTCATTTACAATAATAATATGTGAAGGGATAACTACTAATAGGTACTAACTAAAAATTCACATCAAAGAATCCTTACTAATTTTATAATTACAAAAGTGTGTTTGGCTGTTGCCTTTCACGTCTAAGCCACTGAACTGATCGCGATGAAATTTGGCACTAAGATATCCTATGATATGGACATAGGGTCTCTACTTTTTATCCCAGGAACGCGGGTGAAAGGGCCGAAATATAGTTTTAAAATAATTGTGGTCAAAGCTAATAAAGCAAATCCTTCACTACAATGCTATCATCAAAACGATATTTTCTCCATTAAACCCTATAATGCCTCACCAATAGATTCTCTATTTTCTATTAACCGTGCCCCTATTCCCAATCCGTACCAAATCGACGACTATAAATCTTAAGTCGAAAGGCTTGCGTGCTCAGTAGCCGTGTTAACATCGGCTTTAGAGTTCTAACAACACCCGACAGGGAAAGCACGCTCAATTTAAATGTAAATATTGCAATTAGAGTCTCCTTACCACGGTTGTCAACTTCCCAATCTCCTGTGAAACCGCTACTCGATCCTATAAGGGCCTTAGAACGTCATAATTACAAGTTCTGTTTGAAACGTGAAACTGGAGCTGACTTGAATATATTTTGAATAGAGGAATTATCGTAGCTATAAATTAAACTTTGATGATGTTACTTCAACTTAGGTACGTATATAATACTGTTTTTTGTCAGTGCGTGGATTACGAAGTTTTGTTGCGTTCAGTTTCAATCTTTAAAACGATAGCAATTTTACTGTTAAAATGTTTCCTTGAGCAATGAAACACTATTTGATTAAGTAGTTACCAAAACGTAAAATTTTGTCAGGATTAAAACTGATTGTAATACGTATTGATCTGATGTGCCAATTTAAAGCCAAAATACACTTACGTAGGTATACCAGCTATTTTGCCTGTTTTGCAATCGAGGCTTGCATTATGTATGCGTTAACCGGAAGACACTGTACCAAATTGAAAATTCCAACGGAACAGTTAAAATATTCCGTGCAGACCGCTTGATATCAATACATTCGATACCCATTGTAAACCCACCGGCAACCACTAATGGGTGCCTAGTACCGAACCTGTAAGATTTATCCTTCTCTTATCTGAATAGATTGCGCTCGGCTTTAGATTGGTACCAGTACTTGATTTGCGTGCACCATGATTTGTTTGGAATAGTTTGGCGTAGAGACCACACACGTTTAAGCATAACCACAGATAAGAAATAGTAATAACGTAGTATAACTGTTTGCGTTTGATATAACTAATATTATTTAACTATGTTTTTTCCAAGTGGGCCTGGTTGTCCAAATCCTAAAGTATACAAAAAAATGCTAAAAACAGTCTCAAACTACCTACTAGATTAACAAAAAAATAAATCGCTTTCACGAATAAAACTAGAAAAAATATGTGAATAAATTGACTGAAGAGGCAAGCAGTTCTTTCAAAACAGAACCATTTTTTGCAGGAGCACACAATGCCTAGGTAGTAAGCACACTACTTTCGCTTAAAAAAACTCTTAGCATTGAAATTTTTAACTAAGAGCAAATGAAAAAACGAGATGCAGACTCTTATTAATCTAGTTCCAGTTAGTTATCTACATTAATTTGTTAAGTAATTGATTTCGCTGCGTGTGCTCGATACTTTTTTAACAAATTGTAACGTACTAAGTCATTAATTGTTTAATTTCTAGAAAAAAGCGTAGCGAAAAAGTCTTGAAAAGTGTGGATTCAATTTTGTAAGGAAGGAATGTTTTCATTTATCAAATTATTAATTTTATGCTACATTTCAAAGCATTACGATTGATTTTAAATGTTTTAAAATATCTTATAATTTCTAAAAAACCATAAAGATAAGATTTTTTTAATAAACAATGCAATAATGAATCAATTGATAAACAAAAAACATCATAAAAAGAAAAAAGAAAGATATTTAATGGTTGTGCTTTATTAGGTTTAAATAAGGTTTTATCCATATTTTAAACTCCTGCGCATAACTCGTACGTAACTATGATAACTATTCGTGATGATATCATGCTATCAACATAACACCAGTTACTCATCTCAAACTGTTATAATTCCTTACATTTTGATTAGGCAGTTAAATACGTAATTGGTTACCTACTAAAATCACAAATATAACTACCTAATACATCGTTTAGGCTCAATTATCGCCATTTTATATGTAATAGAGAAAGTTAAAAGGTCAAAGATTTAATATAACTCTCGTAATAAACAGTTATTATTATCTGTTCATACATAAATGTGATTAGAACATTCTATGCGCAAGCGCCGCTTTCATACTAACGAGTACACAACGGAAGCAAAGTATAAAGGACGATTATAGTTTTATAACCAAGGAGAATTGTTCATAATAACATGTGTGCTGATGTAAAGTTGTATTAAAATGAGATGTAGGGCTTTCCAACCTTACAAATTAAGTATTTATGTTTGTTAAAGTTTATCTTTATTGTGTGGAGTTGGTACTGAATTGCCTGCGGGATTAAAAATCGTAAACACCGCTACGATTTGCGATTTTTTTTTAAATATTACAAGCACATATAATTATACTTAAAGATGCGATGTTTATTGATCCTATTTGATCCTTATCCTTCGAGATCTTTCGAAATTCCTTTAACACAACAATAATAATGATTTCTTAGAATTTTGTTCTCAAACGGCTATCTCTGGTAGTAAACTTATTTTATACAACGTTAGTTTTAAAAAACTAGCCAAATTTTAAAAGATTATTACTCATAATTATGAACAACTTTTATTATGGTACTAACCCTGAAATTACGGATCATTTTTTAGTAATAAAACATTTCGTGATATAGTTTTATTTAACGTGTAGGCAAGCATTACCAACGGGGGTTTGCAGATTAGGAAAAAAAACATTATCTTTATTGCAAACAATAATTAAATTTAATAGCCTATATAATTTACAATTATTTTGCCAATTTCAACATTTCGTCAACTTGTAAAATAAAAAAAAGTATAAACCTACTGACTACGTTAGTTAATGTAAGGGGTGCCATCACTTCCAATTTAGGAAGCACTTTTATTCAATTAAACGAAGCAAGACCGTATAATTTTATCATAGGTATTATAGGTACTTAACAGTAATAATACTATTTCGTTTATTGTATACATAAGACCACACACATACTTACATAAACATATTAAAATAATTGGTATGGTTATTAGGATATTATCGACAGATCGCCTAACGGTACCTACATTTTTGCGTATATTTTTCCTACATTAGGTACTTATGAAGAATGTTAGTAATCAATAAACCTGAGGACATGATTGGCAGTTATTTGTTCGAACTCCAGTCATTACCATTTAGTGTTGCGCAAAAAGTGATTGGTTACGTTTATTGACCGTTACTATTATCTGCTAATAATAATACGATTCATTCCAATTAGATATAGGCACGAGGAAAAAATATGAACGATACTGTTTTTTGCTTGTTTATAAAATGCTAGTTGAAATTTATCGGTAAATGAAAATAATATACCATCATGAACCGCTTTTATAATTATTTAGATTTCTTGAATAATTTATTTGGTATATTGTTTACGAAAAATCTAATAATTAAATCGTACGTACACACACTTTTAAATATAGTGATACGAGCCAGTGAGTTTAAATCTCAAATAAATAGTTAAATCATTTTTATATAATGTAGCTACTTTTTTATTGAGTTAAAAACTTCTTGTATCTAAATAAATAGCGTTTCATTGAAATACATATTAGGACTATAAATAATGACGTAATACTACAAATCAATTGACCACACATTAACCTTGTAATAAAATACTACGATTACATTGACAAGTAACAAACCGTACAGTTTCATAACGTCAATTCAAAACGTCAAATGAATCACAAGAGTGAATGATCTCGTACTATAGAGAACAGTAATACAGAAGCCTCGTGTATAAAATCTAACGGTAAAATATGCTTTTTGCAGGTCCATTGAGGAATTGCAAGCTTCCCTGCCATTTGAAGGACATCCGCATTGAGAATTAAAGGTAAACTCAGATTTAATTGATAAGTTATGAGTTCCATTCATTCACAATATTTATGATGGTGAATGAAATGATCGAGTGAATTATTTAAATGTCAAAATCTAAGAAGCGTAGGGTTGCTATAACATGTTCCTGTTAAATAATTTATTGGTTGGAATGCAGCATTAAAATGAAAATAAGTATGTACATAGATTAAGTAAATACTAAAACTACCAGTAAAAACTTGAATTGATGTGCATAATCATTGTTACTTAAGTCATATTGTTGTTGTGTCATAGTTATGCAGTAAAAAAATCTATATCTATGCACTTCACATACCTATTAAAAAGTATTTGCTCAAAAGTACTTAAGTACCTACAAGTAAATACCTTTTTCATAATGCGGGATGCATTATAAACCCATTGATTACCTATTTCAATTTAAAAAGGCTATAATGAAGATAATTTTCTGAAAGAATACTTATAAAAATGATCGTTTAGCTTATCAATTATTATGGTTAAAGACTAGTTTTATAGGTGCACTTAGATATCGCTTCTGTATATTACAACTTGTTTTCTAAACTGAACCAAGCTCATCGTTTATAAACTCCATAGTTCAAGTCCGAGACTAATTATTAGCTATTTTTAAACTTTATCGAGGAAACTCGTTGTAAACGCGACCAGAAACAATAATTATCAAGAGAATGTATAATTACTGTCACGTAATTGGTCAACAACACGAAACACATATTAAAGAGCTTCATTATTTGTTTTTATCAACACCATCTACGTAACTTTGCGATTGTAATGACAAAATTGACAATTCATCACGTTTCATTGTAATGTGCATTATAATTTTTACAACCGGAACAATGAATAAATAAATAAACAGTAGTGTTATTTTTTTATTGAAATAACATAAAATTCTATTAACAAAATTAGATAGGTAGTAATCCTGAAGAGCATTATTGCTTAGGTACCATTTTCGGTCACATTATCACTTACCATAGTAAGACTGTGGTAAAATATAATTCAGATCTTTCAACACCCAGCTCAAGCAACTGGACGAATACGGCTAAAATTTGGCATACAGATAAATATTATGGCGGTATCCACTAAGGTTTTTTGAAAATTCAACAGTGGAACCACGGGGATAAAAGCTAATGTAAATTAAAACTACTGATACCCCCACTCGAGCATAAATTAAGAGTATATTATCTCTACGACTATAAAAAACCCTATGTACTTAATAAAATTTATTTGTTTGTACCATTAGCATAATTACAAGCCCCTTTATTAAGCCTGTATAATTTCACATTAATTTATGGTCTTTCCACAAAACACTTTAACGCAAACAGCGTTTAGATTAAACTAGATACCGCATGTTGATTGAATAGTATAAATTCGAGCGTGCTATTATTTTTCTACCTGCAATTATACATCCCACAAAATTATTGTTGAAGTTGTTACTGATAATGCCACCTATTGACATTTTAAGACTTGACATTGACGTAAAATTTAAGTAAGAAACTAAAATAGACATGCATTAGTAATATGTTGATGTATTACACCTAGCTGAGAACTCTCATTAGCCGGTTTTGGGCTTGTGCCTTAGGTCATTATTACAGGGGCTTAATTTCGTCTCATTTGCAGCTTCATAGATGTTTAATATCTGAAGTAAATTCGAAATAAAGGACATTATTACATCGACCTGTCATCTATCCTGTAATTAAGTAGATTTGTATGGAGTTTCGTAATATAGCCCAATTTTAGGCGAAACATGTATCTGATGTTTTGTCGTAAAGGGGCGTCATTAGGGGCAGATGCAAGATCAAACACATTCTCGCGGCGGCCACAGTTAAATCTATTTTATATCTGTGGCTAATATCATTTGCAGTTCCGGTATCTCATATTTCTCATAGAAATCACTAGCTCGTTGAGATGACAAATACGGATAGTCACAGAGCTCGCCCGAGATACAAGCGTATTATAAAAGTTACTGATACCATCGTGTCATGATCAAATAATATGTCAAATTAATTGCTAGCGTCATGCTTTCTACACACATGTGCTGTAGGTGAGACGCCATGATTTTCTTTAATATAATAAACAGTATTGTTAATTTTATGAAGGTAAATTGGATAACAAAAGAATTATGATTATGGTATAATAAAACAAAATTATTTCTCCACGGCCCGTGACGTTGAACAGTTTCTTTTATATTTGTTGATTATGGCTGTTTATCTTTCATTAAAACATTATTATAAATAGCTTATAAATTGAAAGTAGGTATAGTATTATACTTAGAATTAGTTAGCGGTTTTGTTTGTAAGACTTCTTTTGTTTGAATTTCCTTAAAGCATTAACTTTATATACCTATAGGTAGGTACGTAGCAATTTATATATTTGTGTCAGAATTCTGAATGTAAACACATAATTATTTTGCCAATATATTTTCTAAAACACTTAATTTTAATGCCACGACTAATTCTGCAAGCCTTTCCCGTCTGTTTGCAGATCAAATAGCTAATCTCGGATCAATAAACTTATCGACGTTAAGAGCAGTTAAAATTTACTATTTTATAGCTAATTCTGACAATCTACTATTAGTTTATAATGACTTACATATACTTTTGTTAATGCTTAGGCTTATGTTATTTACTCAAAGATGGAAAGCATTTATTGTAGAAATCGGTACTTACGTATAAGTAGTAGCTTCCCTCTGCACTTGCAGCCCCCTGGCCAAGTGATAATTGTATGAAGTTTATGTATATTTAAAACAACAACTGTAATTACATAAATTAAAAAAAAAAAGATCCACAAAAAAAGAAGCCTTGCTGAGTTTCTTGCCGGAGTCTTCTCAGTTCAAGTGTATTCCGAACCGGTAGTAGAGTCTAAAAATTGTAACTGTTGACATTCATAAGTGCTTTATTAGGGCCTAAACTGAATAAATGAGTTTTTGATTTTGATTTTGATTTGATTTAAGATTAATGCTTTTGTAAAAGACTTAAACGCGTTTCAGCAATAAATAGGTATTTATTCAAAATATTTTTTTCTACTTTTTGTTATTTATTTATAATTATTTGAATTACCTGACGCCAAATGTTATTGTCTTTTTTATAATATCATAATTTTAAACAGACTATCTCCTCAAGCAAACGATTCAAACCATATTAGTCGCTTCAATATGATATAGTCTGTTCTACATACAGTTGATTACTTATATTTGCAATCAGCTATCTGGAATTAATGAACCATTTATAGAAACATGTAAATTACGGATTCCAGTAGTACCTACCTATCTATGTCATCGGAATTCGTGATAGGATATCAAATCTCACGCCTTAGCTTTGTAGAGAATAATTTGTCATGTATATTTACTATGGAGTTGTGGTGTTCTATATATAGGTATTTACCTACTGTTATTCTTATATGTAAATCTTCGTATAATTTGGCACTTTACCCATCGACAGCGATCTGAACTCAATATTCTATTTATAATATTGAGTTTATAAATATATAACGGAATAAAAAAAAATAGTTTATTATCTTAGTTTAACTTAATTTTTTGTTGTAAATACCTACATAAATATTTGATTTCTTGTTCCATAAATTATAGCTAAATAATTATCTATTATATACGCGTTATGATTATCTATTTTAAGTATCTACTTTTATTTGCTTTCTTAAAAGTGACACTACAAATGACCATTAAACATTATTTCGTTCATACATTTCATGCATTTATTTCCTGAGATAACTCTTTATCTCATAATCTTAAGTGCATGTTGTTAGATCCTTAAGCGCAACTCATCTACAAACTATGTGATTTCTTACTCCAATTTGTCATTATTAATCTCTCAGTGGAATTGCGCATTTATCTCTAGAAGCTGCGTACGCGCAAAATGGGTAGCACTAAATAGATAAGTACAGAAGGACCAATTTCTCTAGTATTTACTGCAATTCATGTTTATAATAATGTAACGGGTCTATTCGCGCATAAAATTATCATCAAAATAAACATGAATTGTGTTAGCGAGAGTTTAAAAAGTATCATTTACTCCAATGTCAAAATATTTATTATAATTTGTTTTTGATTAATCTAAACCTTACAAAGTAGTGACCATAAGTTCAAAATAGCATGTGACATCTTAGTGGGAACTGACTTTAATGTAGACACAGAGCTTCTAAAACACACCGATGGTAGTTGTTTTAATTTTATTTTAGTTCCCAATTATTATTATTTTGATTTTGAGCAGCTATGTTTGAAATTTATTTCAAGGTTAGCTAATAGAGAGGAACTTCTGTATATTATTTACTTTGTGTCAGTGTTAATCCGTTTTCATGCTGATGCCAACTATTAGCAATTAGCATCAGATTGCATCCAATATCTTTGGAAAAAGATAGACAGTAGACATGGTTATTTGCAGATGAAAAGTTACCACTTCATTAGGTAGGTTCTATTTGTTAGAAAAAAGTGTTTTTTTTTTATTAAATATTTATAAGATAACCTAACTCTGATCCATCAACGACTGATTGGACGGATTGGACTGAAATTTGGCATACAGATAGCTATTATGACGTCAGCATGCGCTAAGAAAGAATTTTTGAAAATTCAACCCACATAAGGGTAAAAAGGGATCGTGGGTTTTAGTATAAAATTATTAATTACTAATAATGGCTATCAAATATATTTTTACAAAAGTGGTTTGCAGGTATAAAAATAATTTAAGGGTATATTTTTTATTTTTATTGGATTCAATTATTGCTACGTTACAACCTTAAATGTTAACATTCAAAGTATCTCTATATGAATGAAGTTGACATTATACAGCATGAATACTTCATCACGTACTGCCCTTTAGAGAGACAAAATAAAAAAGCATCGAGATATTTACAGGCAATTTATTTTAAAGACCAAATACCGCAGTTACAAATGAAGATCACAGGCTAACTGAAGTACCGTAGATACGAGGCTCATCAGCTACCGCTACTGCCAGTAAACTAAGTTGATTTAACTTCTCCGTTCGCTCTTGGATTTATTCAACTGATATTATTCTGCAACGGTCAGGTTACCGTGATATTGTGGTTATTACACGGAGAACACGCTGTAGAGTGAAGCGAAAAGATATTAGACAGTGTATTTTTTAATTTTATGAAGTTGTTATGTGGAATGTATATTGCAAGATTATCGTTGGGAAATTGTTGTTTTAATGAAAACTTTATGGTATGATGAGGTAAAAATAATTTGATAAATAAAACAAGCGTTCGTACTTAGTAGATATTATTATTCAAAGGTTCCGCTTTCAGTTCTACAATTAATAACCCAAAATATATTTTTTCACAGTAGTCTATTTAATTTTAGTTAGATGCATTACACCTACATAAACAAAGATGAAGTAAGTTAATTCATTATTAATTACCCATTTTAAAAATCGCTCCCGCTCATGACCACAGCTACCTAAGCTCAAGGTTATCGCAGTAGGCTAGTGGCTGCATTCCACCTTAACCGCTTTATACTAGGCTTGCCTCAACTGTTTCTGTGGCCTCTACCATGAATCTACTTGCCACCGTTCAGATGCGACAATCGATAGGCTTAAAACTAACACCTCCTATAAAGGAAACCTTATAAAGCAAGATCCTTTTAAAGTGGAGCATTGACATTATGACGTTGTATACAATGGGTTTTTCTTGGTGATATTCAATAGTTATGGTGTGGAATTATAAATCAGATGTTGCGGTTGATAATAATCTTGATTGTCAATGTCTAAGGCCATTATTTTAGTGTGTCCTAGTTTGCCTTTAGTAATTTATCATGTTTGTTTAAAAAGGATCTTAGTTGATTTATATTCAGGCAGATGGTTTCCCTACTTGACACATTTGAACAGCACATTAATTTTATTTTCATCTGCGTTCACGATGGATAGTGAGTACTTACCAGAATTCATGAAATATATCTACACGGAAAAATATTCGTATTTATCATATTAGTAGGATAGGATAGGATTAAATCATAATACACATTTAAATACCATAATTCTAAGAACTCAATGTCTCATAAAACATGTAACATGATATAATATTCCAGCTTAATCAATCCATGCTAATAAAACAGGTAGTAGGAGTCTATTTTCACCGCTGATAGACGCTACATGATTATTTCCTCCGGTAACTCGTCGGCTTATACAATATACAACCTTACTTTGTAAACTCACACTTTACGTGCCTAGAACACAGGGAGCTGTAATAAGTGTATTATTATATCATACCTACATCATGCGCCATTCTATATTTTCCAACGTATTTTTAAAAGCTTTGTATGTTTCTGTGATATTTCTTTACAAATTTAACATAAATGATTTGGAAAGTAACATTTACTAAAAAGTAGCTGACACATCAAATCAGCTACTTTTTAATAAATGTCAAAACGATAGTTTATAAGGAATTTTGTATGAAATATTACATTATGACGTCATAGTTTCACAGCATCAAATCATCTACTCTTAGTGGTTCCACTGGTAATTAAAAATCATAAAAAACATTAAATGTACAACATATTTGATATTTCCACGTGTTTTTAGATGTTTTAGTCATTTATTTTTGACAGTGTCAACTAACCTATTTTAAACATGGGAGCCACTTTTGGGGGAAGATAGATTCTTTTTTTCAATTTTGCAAACTTTAACGTAAAACAACGCATATCAAATAAAATTCTCATTGTGAGAATCTGAAATAATATTTTTTATTAATTTTAATATAAAAAGCAGCATTTTATAAATTGTTATTTAAGTGTATTTGAACAAATATTTTTAGTCTTCATGTAGGTACCTAAGTCACCTTTAAGAGGTTTTGCGTTAGTTACCTACTAGTAACCCTGTAATAATTAAATAATAAAAATATATACCTATATGATATCGCTATAATATAGTATAGTTAGTCAATATGAAAGTAAATCAACCATAAATGAATTAAATTTGTCACATCCTACTAATAATATAATTGCGAAAGTTTGTGAGTATAGATGGATAGATGGGTGTTTGTTACTCTTTCACGCAAAAACTACTGAACGGATTTGGATGAAATTTGGAACACAGATAGTTTATAACTTGGATTAACACATAGGATCCTTTCTATCCCGGGAGAACATAAGATCCCTCGGTAACGCGGATGAAATCGCGAGGCGGAAGCTAGTAGTTAAATATGTTCGAGAGTTTCGTCTAATACACAATTGACAGAACAAGCTTGTTAGATTACGAGAAATATAAACTGGTCACGCAATAGCAATATCAGTATGACTCAGACCATACTCAGGCTATCTCAATGATAACAGACTTGATTGATACTATGGGTGACACCTTCCGTAGACAGTTGTGGGTCATGTTAGTTGCTCTGTAGTCCTACGTCTTTGACAGGTCTAATTATCAACTTATCACACTTGAATACAGATAATATCCAGGTAACTTATGCTGTCTCTGTTTAGAAGTGTCCACGAATGAAAATCTTAGAATTTAATAGGTAATATTGGACCATAGAATCTCAGCTCCTTAAATGCTGTATAAATAAATGTTTATGTTAAAAACACCGTAGGTAGTTTAATGTTTAACGAAAATATGTAGCTGGTAAGTGTTAAAGATTTTTGTCGTATAGGATAGTTTAGTCAGCCGGGTGTCTACTTGTCGAAATGAACTTGGTGTATCTTTGCATGTAAATATGGTCTGCTAGTGCAGTTTTGACCTTCATGTCATTTACCTAATTTCCTGTTGTTTTCCATTGCGTGACATCACTTATATGACTTTCCACTATTGCTTATTAGAATACTAGAGTGCATGCTCAACAATTTTTTGTTTGGTAACCGTTTACCTGTCAACATAGTTTCGTGGTACATTTTCCGTGTGCATATGCGATTGCAGTTTCATATTATAGTACCTATAATATAAATCTCCTGTAAATGCACATCAAAAGGTGCTTAATATTTATGTATGCACAATTTATTTGCAAATAACTTGATGTCACATGCTATCTGCGCATGAGTTCCACCGCTTGCAAAGTCTTGAACTAGACTTTGTACGCACGCAAAGTTGTTCACGTCACGTCGCTTATCCGTGGATATGTCACGCTGTATTAATATTCTAGGATGGTTTTAATAAGTTTCATTATTGCTATGTATTGATTTAATTACCTTTGATCTAAATGTTACAATTTTTTGATTAAGTTTTTAATGGATGATTCTATTGTGACGCGCATAAACTATACAGTTAGGATTAGTTTTCAACGTGACTGCTTTTAATTATTTAGTCATCTGGGTGTTCTCTGATGAAGATGTTTTTTCCTTAATTATTCGTGAATCCGAGCTTAATTGTAAATGCAAAAATATTCGCCAAATTTTGATATGGCCCCGATTCTGTTGATTACAAACTAAACAAACTTAATTTCACTATATCTCTTTCTAACAAAATATATAAGAAAGTATTAGTTCAAATTTAAGGAAATTTTATTTGAATTATAGAAGATTTACCTACTATATTTATTGGAGCTGATGTATAGAAGAATGCATTGTTAAATACAGTAAAGAATTATGTTAGTTACCTTGAAGCGACAAGGAAATTGTGTTTGAAATACAAATCTTATGTAATAATGATTAATGTGCCAATTACAAAAACAGCAAAATGTATACGTAAATCAACATCGTAAATATTTCACATAACTTTCCATTTAAATATAAGATTCACTGTCACAATGGAGTAGAGTAAATCATAAGAGAGGAAAGATTTGTTACACAAAGCGTGTCTGAGTGCAATTCTAATTCCAATAAGCATTAAAAGCAGCAGTGCAGGCGTTTTCATTATTGGTACATTTATATGGTAAAATATATTTTTGCCCATGGGCAATTTTGTCTCTTTTACGTAGTCCCTGGTCATACTTTGCTCAAAGAATTTCCATGGCCATTTAGCGTGGCAATGCTGCCTGTTTTAACGCAGTATTTTTCTATTTATAGTTACATTTCTCTTTTAAAAAATAAAAGCATGTTACAGATTCGGTTGCATAAAGCGCGGTCATAGTAAGGTTATAGTTAAGTTACGGTTAAAGTTTTTTTACCGCCGAATGAAAGCAAACTTATATTTATTTATTTATTTAAACTGGGTTGCTCGTGTCACTTTAACTAAAAATTTTACCGTAACCATAACGTCATCGTCAAAGTGACCCTACGGTCAAAGCATGGTAATAGTTAATTTAACTTCGATTATTACTTTAACTAAAATGTACGAGCACAACCGGCCCTAAAATTAATAAAAAGTTAAATTTGCGCGCCGCGCTTGCGTATATATATCATCGAACCAATGTCTCATTTAATAGTCAATTCATGAACGCTACCAGTTTTCATAGCAAGCTATGGAAATTGTTAGCAGATCTTGAAGCTATTCATTATCTTACCTGTGGCTAGGCTTTTACTATGATAAATATATTTGCCAGTGATTACATTGCCTAAGTACTTAACATCCATATGGATGAAGCTGACTGACTAGAGATGGTTCTATGCAAACGAATATACTTCTTATTCCAAGAAGAAAATCAAGTTATTTTCAAGTTGTACTAATAAGTTTTTTTTTTAATTTATAAGACAATTTAATAACTTTTTTTACCTATAAGATGGCCATCATAGCGTGCCGTAATTTTAATCACCATAATGGAGTACTAACTTTAAGAAATATCACATACTTTTTTTCAATATTCATAATCTGGATTTAAAGAAAAGAAAGAAAGAAAGAAATAACATTTATTCTAGACAACACACAACATTACATTGTGACATACAGTATAATATATTGAACAATAAAAAAAAGTAAAAACAGAGTAACATACAATAATGTAATGTTGCGTGATGCCCGGAATAGGCCCCGACTCAGCATTTGGATTTGGTATGTTATCATTAGTATTGCTTCGAATTCAATATTTTTTCAACGTAATAATAATATCCTGGGATAAGATAATAATATTGTAGGTTCCTACATAATTTAAAAAAATAAAAGAGGTTGTGCAGCCCTGCTTTTCTCGTTACATAAATACCTATATTTTTTCAGTAACATATAGATAGACGTATGGAGGCACGCGTATTTTGCTATGCACAAAATGTTAATTGCAGTTATGCCATTTCTCCGTATCATAAACGCAATGCTATTGGCTGATTGGAAACATTCTACCAATCGGCAAATATCCAGAATGCTTCATAGTAATTAAATGTTTATTGAACGAGCGTATTTAACTTTTAATTGCTGCATTTGCATACTGTGCATGGATACGAGGAAAAAAAACATTTTTTATCATGAAAAATAAATGTTACAGTTCGTTTAATTGTAAAATACAGTAGCGAACATGTCTTAATTTAATCGTTAAGAATGTTTAAAATCTTATTTGCGTTTCTGTTTAATGCTGAGTGTACCGTAGACTTAACGGTTCCTCTATAGTCTATGGCAAGTTATTTTGCTCCATTAATAAAGTGTTTAGATTGTTTTAATTAATTTTAATTAGAAACGAGTAATTGAAGAAAAACTAAGTTTCATAAATTGCTAAAGTAAAGTTACGAATTCCATTTTTACGAACTCCATGTTGCTTACCGGTAAGGTGGAAGCTGTGGGAAGATGGTTTATAATGTGCAGTGTTCTCTTATTTTTTAAAACTTAAAAATACGTTTTAGTAATTATACAATTAAACTATTGTTGAATAGTTTAGTGCAATAGGTACTTTTCTTTTAGCATTTGTGAAATTGGGCCTTAGATACGTTATTCTAAACAAAGCGATTTCACCTATGCTCTCAAGGGATCTTATATTTTCCCTGGATAAAAAGTAGCCTATATGTTATTCCAGGGTACAATCTATCTAAATCCGTTCAGTGGTTATTGCGTGACAGAGTAACAAACATCTTCCCATACAAATATTCACATATAAAATTTTAGTAGAATACCTTACGCTTTAACTTAAAAATACCCATTAAGCCATACAAGCCCTAACTAATGAAAACCTAGAACCATTACCGCGATTTGTCCGCAAATGGGTCTGTCTCGCTTGACAAAGCATCGCCTCGTTCAACTGAATCTTGCAAATTAGTGTTAACCTTTAATATAGATAATAATTTATTCCACGTATACAAATGGCTTCAGACTATCGGTCAGTTGTCTGTCTGGTCATTATAGAATAATGAGGGGTCGAAATGGTCACCATTATTACTTTTAGCATTTTCCGTGTAGGTTGTTGTTTGCAGTAGCTTATTTTTAAATTGATTAAATTTGATATGTAGGTCGCTGACATAGGCTACTTTTTATCCCTCGGGAATGAGGGTGAAACCGCGGGGCGGTAGCTTGTTATTAAACAAATACAAGTGTTGCACAAATATTATTCAATTTGCCATGGTTAAACATTTCACGATTTATTCAAAATAATTTTAAAAAATAATAAAAACTCTAAAACCACATTACAAAGCTAATAACTTCCTTAATTTGAGGTAATGATAAATAATTTATTGTAATGCTTGCAAAAATCTTAGCAAAAAACTCACGACGTACATAAGTGTAGTTATTAGATAGCAAAATGTAGATTAAAATTTAAGTATAATTTTAGACAGTTGTTATTTTTTAACTGGTGCTAAGTAATGAGTACCAAAATGTGGGCGTGGGCATTCAACAACTTTTTACATTTATAATCATTGTAAAATCTATCCGATTATAAGTTAAGTTCGTTAAACGCCTAACCACTGGTCGTTTTCAATACTAAGTGCTAATCATTATGTGCCGTTGATCCCTGATCATGTATCATTTAAAGATTAGTATATTTAGCTTGTCAAATTATTTGTGATAATGACTGAACACTTTTTGTTACTCGAAATACTTTGCTTATCTAAAATTTATGTGCATTCTTGATTGTTGTTTTGAGGTGTTTGTTATTGAAGTTATAAATAAAATGTATTAATGCTGGCATTGTGTCATTGATCCCAGATTATGATTGATTGGCCGATAGCCATTTTTGTATATTGAATCATTCAAGACTTTTTTCAATTGGAGATTCATATAATTTTTTTATTTATCTTTTTTGTTAAGTGTTTCTCACTATCTGTTTCTTAACATTATTTTATCTTTAAATATGTTTAAATCGAAAGACTTAATGCGAGATCTTCCTATCATGTAATAAAATTGCTTTTTCAATTACTCGCGCACTATAAAGTCCAGCATATTTCTAGAATAGGTAGGTATTTATAGAAATAAACGTAGAATCGAAAACATGGCTCGGCACATTTATCCCGTGCTATAAATGGTTTAATTCTAATTTGGATAACATTATTATGAAGTTTATTTAATGATGGTTCTAGATAAAAAATATTTATAGTTTTTATTATAGGTAACATTTTTTGAAATAATTTAAAACTGTGAGTAAATTAACTGGACAAGTGCGAGTCTGACTTGCGCAGTTTTAATTTACTTGCGAAGTATCAAAATATGCGACATATATATACGTATATGTTATTGCGTAATACCTACCTACTTCATATTAATTTCGAATTGATACCTCCATATTACAGATTGACAACAAAATGATCCTATAAAGGTTTCTTCTTTCTTTCGGAACCCTAAAAAAAGTTTTTTGGTCAAAACACATTTAACTTCATCTAGCATTCAGTAGTATCCCGTGCAAAACTACAAACTTAATAAAATAAGTAAATAAAGTCAGTGAATTTAAACCGTCAAAGGCAACTGAAATTTACAGTCCAGAAACAGACACTAAGCACAATTTATGAAGCATAAATATATACGTAAAGTACCTATTTATTTTCACTGCACGGGGCTGATCTGTCGCTACTCGCTACTTCAAAATCTTTATTGGTGAAAGCAATGGCATTTACATATACAGTAACAATTATTATGTTATCCTGATATTCTTAGATATTTTCTACCTTGCTATATTTTATTACAAGAGGTTGTAAAGAGGTTTAGTAGAATGATTCTATTGTGTAAATATTTTACTTACAAATCTAAATATTTTACAAGCTTATCTTTCATGGTTTAACATATTCATTAAATATTTATTTTACATTACAAAACTGTTATGGAGTACCTACATTTTATATTAAACTTGCTGTCCCCCGCGGTTACACTCGCGTTCCTAGGATAAAAAGTAGCCTATAACCTTCGGGGATAATATAGCTTCCTATTATGAAATATTTTTTCGAATTGGATCAGTAGCTCCAGAGATTAGCTCGTTCAACCAAACAAACAAACTATTCAGCTTTATAATGTTACTTAATCTAAGTATGTTACTTATACGTAAGTTGATTTGAATAAAAAATCCAGATTTTAAATAAGTAGGTATAGCTATCACTTTGGAACGTAATTTACAGGAAAGAGACTCTCTTAAAACCTATAGACGTGACAATACTTGTTTTAACCAATCTCAGTCACTCTTTAATACGGTTAAAATGTATGCACTTCATTAGCGCGTACAAGTGGTCGAATTTACATATAGCATCTTGGTTTTCTTGTCATGAGTCGCAAACTTTCCCTACTTACGAGGGGTGACACAAATTACCCTGTAATGCGGTAATGCGGTCTTTACATTTACCGTTGAGGTGTTCTTGACGGCTATTGTGGTGCAGTCCAAGATTTATGAGCTGGTGAAATGGAAAGCTACCCAATTTACGTAAAATGGTTGGCCAAATCCCTACTAATATTATGAATGCATCTGTCCTTCTTTCTCGAAGCAACGAAACAACGAATTGGCATAGAGGTTATGGGCTGGAGAGTAACAGGCTTTATCTTGGGAATGCGGGTAAAACCACGGGCTGAAAACTAGTAATAATAAATATCTCTTTGGCGCTGTTTTTCTGATAGCGTCCCATTACACGCATTTTTTTATTTATCTCGAAGGAGTGTAGTATAGCTTCAAGTAGAAGTTTTAAAAAACCAAACATAGGTACCTGCTCAAATGTAGGTATTTAAGCGCATCACGTTAAAATGGCTGTACCAAGTTGGCACATTACTTTATGTTATTAGTAGAATGAAATGAAAAAAAATTAGTCTCAATAAAAATCACTCGGGTGACGCCGGGCACCGGCTACAGCTAGTATAGGCTACACCTAATATAAAAATTCAGGTCCGTATTATTATGACGATGATCATGTATTATGTTATAAATTTAACTAAGACGCAGATAAAACCACGGACCACAGCTAGTAATATTATATATAAAGATGTTATGTTTGTTTGAATGTAAGTAGTAGGAGGTAATCGTCGGAAATACTGATTCTGAAAATTCTTTCACTTACATAAACCCACTTACCTACTCACCCGCGCTCCCGAGATATAAAAAGTAGCCAGTGTGTTAATCCAGAGTGTCAGCTACTCAATACCAAATTTCATCAAAATTAGTTCAGCCGTTTGAGCGTGATAACAAACATACTCTCGCATTTATAATATTAGAGGGATAGGCAGCGTAGTTATATTTAAATTTGACCGCTGCATAATAACAAACATGTGTTATGGATGATGTTAATTAACACATTTGACAGGTAGATATTGGCAAAGACAAAAAAACGGTGAAATAATAACTGCGCTTGAAGCTAATAGTAGGTAATATTGAAATGGTAGCACTCAATCAAACTTATGCGATATGATAGGCGTGAATCGTGAGATAAATTGAGGTAAATAAACTGAAAATAATATGTGGGTGGATGGTCATCAATTTGTCTAGAAATAAAAACTTTAATCCCCTATTTTACCCTTAGGAATGAACTATTAATAATAGGTATAATATTTTTTTTTTTTTCAAAATAGCTTCACCTACGCCGTATAACCGGCATTCCCAATATAAATGTAACCTCCGGCCCCTTAACTTATTTATCTGTCAACAATCACACAAAGAATTATAGGTAGGTACCTTTGCCTACACACAGTAATTGTTAAAATAATAAAAGGGCTTTGGGCGTTGCTAAGTTCTTTATTTTTTTGCGCATTAGTTGAATTATTTCAATTTGTGACTGTTGAAAAAACAATATTGTTTAAAACATTTCGATTGTTCTATGAGAATTAAAGAACCTGAGAATTATTAGTAAACCAAAGATATCTACTCGTACCTATTTCTTTCTTTCTTTCTCTATTTATTGTAAGCACCTATTTGCTAACACCTGGTTTGGTACTCTTTATCGTACCTAGTAGATAATTTATATAACTCCACATTTACATAATTTCAAGTAGTGTATAACAAGTTCAAGCTCAATGCGCCCGCGCCGGTGGTTCATCTAATATAACGTTACTTAATATAACAAGAATGAGTACGTATTATAATTTGATTGCCCCCTAAACATGGCGAACAAATTGGTATAACTACAAACCACAGCTTTAAGTGCTAGATGGGTAGATTAATGATAATATAACCATAATATCGACACCATAGTCATGTATTAATTTTAATACGTACGTATAGAATGTGGGATAATTATGGTTTTGTTAGTAATTTTCATGAACATTCAATGTGTGGCTGCAGTTAAGGAAAGCGAAAGTAGGGACAATAACGTTGTGTTGGGTAATAAGAGTAGCTTAAGTGTAATAAAAATATAAGAAATGAAACTTCCTGTTATAAATAAGAAGCAGCTGTTTAGTTTAATTTCAGAATAAATAGTATTGAGATAACATAAGAATTATATTATGAGGAAATGTGAGTAAAAGTAAAGAATGACTCCTTATTTTTACTATATTGGTATTATATAAGTTATGGTCAAGCTTATTTAAGTATATGCAATAATATCTACACAGTCCACTAGAATTAAATTAAAGTATTCTTCTAAAATCTTTTGTTTACTTTTTAACTTTCTTTCTTCAGCTATTAATGTTTATGATATTTTTTTGCCTACTATTTACCTATCTGTTCTCGAACGATTCGTAATGCTTTATCATCATCGGTATAAAGTTTTGTAGTTACGATAGTGTTATGCCTATTACGTATCATAGATACAGTTGTAAGTTAATAAAAATATGAAAGCGTCATCGCAAAACTTTGGGGAACAATCGACATTTTGCAAAATGAAATTCGCAAATAACCGCAACATATTTTGCACTTTCGTTCCCACATTATTAACATAAATTGTATTTTAATGTGCTAACTTTCTTTTAGAATAGAATCACATGAGTAGTCGTTTATCTCGGACACTCGTAATTTAGTGCAATTCAAGAGTGTCTATCAACTAAGCTGAGAAAAATAGAGCAATAAAATGTTACGTAATTACGTAACATTTCGTCAACTTTTTATGTAGATAGCTATATATAATTAAAATTAATAAGAAAAATATGAAAAAATCTATTTGTTTATCCATAAGATCCCAACCTAGAACATTAAGGTTTTAGGCCATGCGTAGTGTTATTGTCACGAAGGACCAATTGCACCAACATCTTATAGGCACGGGCTAAGTACCTAATTATAATGAGTTTGAGCTAGGTACGAGATTTTTTTTATAAACTTAATATTTTATACGCAGCAGGGTTTTCCAACCAGAAACTGGAATAGAGTGTATTAAACAACATGTGTACACGCAGAAGCACGTATTACATGATAAAAATAGATAGGCCCATAAAATATTGCAATTAAAACATACACAAGTGGCGTCGGATCATCGTAAAAGGTAATCCTAATTGAGATCACTTCACGCATCGGTATGCGTTTAATAATACGAGAGTGATTGGAATATTAGGTAAAGAAAAAAAAATATAAGTTACAAACGATTAGCTACTTGAAACGTGATTCAGACTATTTATGTACCTAAATGTAAATGTTTGGATGGTCGTAACTCAATCACTCATCAACATGAACGGATTTGGATGAAACTTGGCACATACAAGGATCACTCTGGATTAACTTAGATACTTTTTATCAAACTCAAACTAAAAACTAATTTAAATGAATTTTAAAGTTACCTTCGTAGACAATTGGTAAAATGTGATCGACTGAAGATGGCTAAGTTGCAACGTGTAATACCATAATCCCACCTTCCATTGAATTTTCCTCCTACGTGTTTAATAGAATTACGACTAATGTTATACTAACTTCACCTTATTATGCATTCTATCTCGCTTCTGAAAATATCAATAGCACCTAACCTATACCTACCTACCAGTAAGATCCTGCCATATTGAAATGGATATGTACTACTTATTTTATTTTAAGTATTTAGTATAAATCAAATTACGTTTAAAGTTACAATTTTATTGACTCTACCTTACCTGTACACTTGGAATATCATGGGAAAACAAATGAATGGAAAAGGAACGCGGGTGAAACCCTACAGTGGAAACTAGTCTGATAGTGATTAAGTACAATTTCCATTTTCCATTAAAATAAATAATTATTACGTATCGTAACTAATTGCTGATTCAGTCAAAATAAAAGCAAATCAATATGCGTCCAGCCACTCACGAAATATTTTTTTAACCTACGTATTGGCGAAATAATCCAGCTAAATGCCTTTTCTAGGTTTTTATTAGATTAGAATCTCATAGAATATCTACTGGATATTTCCCTAGTGGAATATAATATTTATATTACCGAGCAATACACGGTATGGGGTAAAGAACCGACCTTGTGGTACTCCTCGCCATTACATGTAGGTAATATGAGAACGTTATTATTTTATTTTATTTTATTTGTAGGCGTATCCTGTTTACTCTCTAGGTGATGGACTTATGACTGACTGTTTATAAATAGGCCAAACAACTAACATTTATCATAAACGGTTGGTTACTTTGTCGAACGCTTTATTTGTTTTTATTAGCTTATCTGTTACATATTTCTACCTCGTTTTATTTTCTTATATTTAATTCCTTTTTTCTTCCACTTTATTTTGTCTTCGCAGATGTATGCACTGCAAATTGATGCTAGAACCCATGTTTGATATTTGCTGTTTCGATACGATAATTGCATTCCAATTACAAATCGATAACCAAAATGCCAATTACATTTTTTGTTATTTTAACGTTACATAAAAACAAAGGAAATGAGTTTATCCACGAATTAATTAACAGCTTTATTTGTGATTGAACAAAAAAATGACTGATGACAAATTACTAACCGATATGTTTATAGCGTGCAATCTGACAGTCGATCGATCATCAAGCATGTCAGTAGTGGATAGGAATATTATGTTGGTAGCCAGCAAATTATGCATAAAATATTATAGAATATTAATGTTAAAAAACTAGGTACTCCTCTATGGCACATTATTCCCTTCAACTTTATTATCGGAATACTTGATCTTTGACGGGTCAATCATCTTGATGAAGCAATATTAGCACCTATTTTTTAAGGTCATTAAAAATACCAAAGTTGTTTATTTAAATAGCCCTTATAAAGCGGTAAATAATGACTAAATTTAACAAATTGCCAGAAGCTGGCATTAAATTATCTCAATTTAACTTTTTATAGCGTTAATGTGTTTTTACTGGTAAACATTCTCTGGAAACGTGGATTAAGAGCATGGAGATAACAGTGAATTAATGATAATGATTACACTACATCATAGCTCAGTTCATGTAATGCGCTTACGCATTTACGACTTTTTAATAAACTAGGCCTCATTATTATTAGATTTATGCAGCATAAACGACAGACAAATAAATTATAAATAAAAAAATTTACTACACGCGTTATGGTGTAAAATACACACGCATTATTTGCAAATGTGTTGTTCTTAAGAAAATTACGAATGATTGCCGGTTAAAGCATGCGGCTCTGTAAAAATGTAAATAGCCACCTTTCCGAAGGTTTCTTATTTTTTATTATGTTCTTTTTAACTAACGAGAAAGATTTATTGGCTGTAACGCCCCGTAAACTGCCGACCAATTTATTAACGTTTAACGCTGTTAATCCAGCTATTTGCCACTTATTGTATTTATGGTTATTGATATTATTTATTTACTAATTTGATTGAATAACTTTTTTTAAAACTCATCATCTGTCTGCCCTGTGTTCAATCATTTGGGAGTGGCGCAATATGTTCTCTTCTTCCATTCAATTATTACTGTCCGTCAATTTAGTTAGAGTACGCTCCTTTTTTACTTTCTCACAATCTATTCATCTCTTTTTCGGTCTCCCTCTTCCCATATTTATAGCAACGTAAAAGGAAATATGAATTCATTTAACTAAAACGATATTTCTCTTATTTACAGATCGATAAGATGGAGTACTCAAGAGAAATATTACTAGCGCTGATGTTCTTGGGCTTAGTAATCCAAGGCCATAGTGCGCCTAGTTTTAGAAGATCTCGTGCTGCAACTTTACCTCCTGAAGAAGAAACTGTCTCCAACCGCGACAGCAAACTTGAAGACGAGTTCAAAGATGTCTCTACTACTGCAGAGCCACCTTCCACAAATAGGAGAAACAAAGCTCTTAACTTGTTTGGTTACTACCCCTCGTTCTTTTCTTCTAACCTAGACTACTCTGAAGATGACGATGATGATGTAAATTTTGCTGTTAACGACGAAAATTTTGATGAAGATTTATCCAGGACCATACCTTCAAGGCGCCGTCAACAGAATAAAAAGAAAAACGGTAATGGAGATACGAGTTATCAAAACGACAATATCAATTCATTGCAATACGATAATTCCCCAATCTTCTACATTAGACTGCCCCCCACTCCTTATATGTTTGTCCCTGGTTTGGGTTACGTATCCCAACCTCCTACTCTCGGGCCGGCGATGGGACCAATGATGCCTCCGGGTATGCCACCTCAGGTTGATCCATTTATTAACTTACCTTTAGACTTCGTATCTAATGGGAAGCCTACTGGAGTATACCAATGGAGTGGAGCTCCTGGATACCCTCAGGTCCCACAAATGTCACCTATTGATCCCTTCGGTTATGGTCCTCCGCAGCAAGTAATGCCACCATCTCGACCTAGCTACAACATGCCTTCCTACTCCCAGCCTAAGCCTAAACCAGCCTCGACTAATTCAAAAGTAACCAACCTGAAAGGCCAGTATGTATTCAATGGAAAACCTGGTGATAATGTTTATGTACTGAGAGATACATACAACTCCATATACTCGGATGCTCTTCAAAATTTCTACCCTTAAACAGCGTGAAGAATCTAGAATAGGAATTGAGTTAATGGCTCGTATCGAGCTGCTGTAATTTACGAATCTCAAGCGAATGGACAAGATGGGAACAAACTTGCTTAAGGCAAAACAATGAAAAAAAAAACAGAATAAACGAAAGTTTAATTGACAATAACGAAAGTCAGTTAATTATGTAAAAATAAAAGAAAATTACATATGAGTGTTCACGAGCACGTATCCATCATTGTAGGTTATTCAATGGCACTTAAAAATACAATTGCAACCTCGAGGAGAGATGATAATGATACTGCCAATTCTTGCAAGTTGCCAAATTGGGTACCTACCTAAATGGCAACGGACTTATTAAGTACGCATTAATTATAAGTAATTTACCTTCGCTTGGAGTAGTTAGGTAATATATTTATGAAATCTGTCCGTCCAACTAGGTATTATGTAATAATACCTACCACTTTTGTACTTAAATTATAATTTGCAAGCAAAAATCGGTAGAGTTTAAATAAGATGTAGTTCACATTCACCAACGAAATAACTGGAATAGTAAACCAATTTAAGAAATAAAAAGAATATAAAATAACTGTATACCTAATTTGATCTAGTTAAGACGTGATCTAGTTCTTTCTTTAAGATCTAAGTTTAAACCGAATATTTTTGACATCGAGAGAGAAGTGATTTAAACATTGCATTATTTGATTATTATTTATTGTGCACGCGCAATATTTTGACATAAAGGAGTTCTTCGACGATTAACCAACTTATCGTGCCACCAGTTTAGTCACAGAATCCATAAATTGCGATGGGTTAGGTGCCGATCAATTTTTTGGTTCTGGAACACTCGATTTTGAATAATCCCAGTTATTTTGCTTTATTGTCGGTAGTGTTCAATCTATGTTATCATTTAGTGGCTAAACGGATAGTAACAATATACGAAACCCCCTATACCTTTGTATGTAACTGAACTACCTAAATTCTGGTTTGAACCTATCATTAGAAAATTTCTGTGTCGTCCTAATTCCTCCCCATTTCCATGTTTAAAAAATCTACATTACCTATTATTTAAAAATGTGAGCTTGCCTATGACATTAAATATTCTACATACCTAATTAGATGTAGGTACTTAAGTGAGTAGAATCTATTACAGTAAAATTTTATGATTTGAATCCAATTATGGTACTTAACGGTACTAACAGCCCTTGTAATGTTTTGAGTCAACGCTAGTTATATCTTTATTTTTTAAATTATTTATTGTATTACATTACTATTTTAATTTATTGTAAAATTAGATTAGATTATAAGTTTTTCTATGTGCGTACAAAATATAATTGTCTCAAATATGATAAATGAACCGTCCATTTAAGATAAATTACTTTCTTATCGTACCTAGGTACTATTCATTCAGTATAAAATATAAAATAATTATTATAGGCTTGTAAATAAATAGGCTTAAAAAAACTCGAAATATTATTATTAATTCATGATGTTTAATTCAATTTAATAAATAAAATTTACGTTTTTAACTTTATTTTAATGCCTTTAAAAAGTTATCGGAAAATTTTATGTTACTCAGATAATACTAGTTTTCCACTGTATGGATGGTCCGTGTGTTGAATTTTCGTTCTTTTTCATGCTCTTTTTATTTATTTTCTAAAATTGCCTATTAAACGTTACACATTACAGATATTTATCTATGTATTAATTTTGCATTCAAGACGATAAAGAAACTATTAAATGGGTTCCGTTTCAAATGTCCATTAAATTGGTAAGGACAAAAATGTACGGATTTAAATATTTATAAAAAGCATAATTAATACATACAATAATCAATTGACATAGATACGTTTCATTCATGTGCTAATCACAAAAATCCTTTCCATGCGCTTAAAATCGATGTGATAAATTAAAACGCAAAAAATATTCGCATAAAAAATCAAAATGCGGCTCATCCACTTAAATTAATTCTATGTAAATAATTATGTAGCCATTGTTGTAGCATTCATTACGTACTAATGTTATTTTTACCTAGGTAACTAATTTACAATAATTCGACTAGATTTAATAAATACGTTAATGCCAGCTTATAATTATTATGCCTCACTATAAAAAAACATGAAATAAATACATATTACAGTACCATTGTGTTTTATTGATATTTATTTTCTAACTGTCTGTATTTTAAGTGTCTATGAATCGTGATTTTGATATAAGCGACATAGTATTATCTATGATGATATAGTTATCTATGTATTCATTTTGCATTCAAATTATCATGGAACTACATTGATTGAGTCTAATTGCCATGAATAGAAGACTGTACTATGGAAATACACAGAGTAAAACCACCTAGCTAGAGTATTATTAGGTATTCTCAAGGTCAAATTATATTTCCAGTCCTAGTAATAGCTCAAGTATCACTTAATGTTATGTTCAGTCACACATTCAGTTAGATTATTATGTAAGGTTTTACTGTTTTAGTACAATGGTGGCCGTTATGGGTACTAAAACTTTCCACTTACTTTTTGAGACAACATAAAAAGCCACTATAGATGCATATACGTAATCATTTAATTTCACTTCACTGTAAGATCTTTATTGGACAAAATACCATGAATAATATTCAATAAACCTCAAAATATGAAAATAAAAGGAAAACGCAACTTTACTTTGCAAGTTCCCGCCAAAAAAAAACGCGGGGCGTCTTGCGAGCGAGGCGGCCAGTGAACTTAGTGTTGCCACTTCATAAAAAATAAAATCACTAGTCTATGCCTACTAAGTAATCTACACACTGCTGGTTGGTCGCTCTTTGGTTGGTCGGAAAGCCTAATTGGCCTATGACACCTTTTCAAATTGCATGAAATGCATTTTTACTGTTTCTGGCATTTTATGCATTTAAAACTTGATATAAAATTAACACAGAGTATAAACCAATGTTGAATTGTTTCTGAAATTATAAAAAATAATAGATAATGAGAGAAGAGCAATTTAAGCTAATTATGAAAACTTACCCCAAATGAGTTCATGTTTATTTTATTATAAATCCGATATAGATTTCGTAGGCATGTATTTCGAGGTGCGTAGGGGTAGGTAGGTAGGTCCCAGTATTTTTATTCTCAGGGTAGGTAAACGTCTGCCGGGCCAACTAATAGTTTTATAGTTTGTTTACATCTATGATACATTTCTCTACTGTATTTATTTGGAAACATTTTTTATGGCAACTGTACTAGAAACTATCACTGTCAAATTGACATTAGTCAAACAAGTGTCATAAAATGTTGGTTGATCAAGAAAGTAAACCGTGCAAGAAAAATGAAAAGTAAAAATATTGAAAAATAATAAAATTCTTCTACGCAGTTAAAAATAAACTGAATCCATTTGAATCCAAAATATATGATGAGTTGTGTGTCGTGATTTGGAGCTGTGATATTTGATAGAAACCGCAAAATAATATCGTAACTATGTTTATGAACTGTGACGGAATACGATTCAATTGAGGAAAAAGAAATAATAAGCATGTGCTGTTGAATAAACGTGGGTCCGGAATAGTATTATCATGTTTCGCAGCCGGAGTTGGTTTGGGGCAGCCTGGGGACGACCTAAGAACCCACATTCCTTGGAACGATTGAAATATCTCCACAATATTCTGTGTAAAAACACTACGGTTTCAGAGAATAATCGAGGCACATTGGTGGAGTCCTTGAGATGTATAGCTGAGATATTGATATGGGGTGATCAAAATGATAGCTCTGTTTTTGAGTAAGTACAACATTAAATTTGTTATTTATGTAAACATATATAAGTACACATACCTACATCTACACTGAACTTAAATTCAAGTGACTTGATATATGAGACCCAACTAAGATATTTTGTTATAAAATTACTATGTGTTCATATTGTTGTTGAGTATTTTTAAGCCCCCATAATCATACTTGTACATACCAACTATTTTCCATTTCCCTGCACATGTTTTGAATGATTCAATTGATTTATAAATCTTACATAGCTATGTATCACAGGTAAAGAATGTAATACCAGACAAATCCATCTATTACTTTATCAACTCACAAAGTTAACTGTCTAAATAGCTTGTGAAATATCCAAATTATAGAAATAATAATTTATTTTTTTTACAGCTTCTTCTTAGAGAAGAATATGCTGTCTTATTTCTTGAAAATTATGAGACAAAAGTGCGGGGGATCATCATTTGTTTGTGTACAATTGCTTCAAACTCTAAATATACTATTTGAGAATATAAGAAATGAGACATCATTATGTAAGTAATAACATTATTAAATATCATTTTAAAACAATATTGTTTACTTCATGGTAGAAGTACCAAACCAGTTTAAAATATAATTATGAATCTAGGACACTTCATAGTAAAAGGGTATACATAATAATATATCATGGTAAAAGGTGTGGCCAAAAAGCACAACATATTAAGTTATGAGTTACTGCTATGCTATGTTTCTGGTTTATCCATAATAATATTGTTAATCCTGGTTTTTCCAATCATGTACACCAATGTATACTATCAATAAAATTTTACTACTTGATATTGTGACGCATACATTATTCCAAATAATGGCTGTCTGAAATAATTGTGATAAGATTTAATTGTATCATACTGCCTGATTACCTATTTAATTGAATAATGACTGTTATATAAAATGTAATGTTTCACAACTATGTTCTCTTCACCCTATGTTACCACCCACCATTGCCAAGTATGTTTATTTATTTTAAATGTGCTTGCATATGGGCATAGACTTGCTCATTTATTGATGATGACAAAGCATGCAGTCTGCCTATGGCATACCTTGTTTACTTTGTAAATATGCTGTTGGGTTGCGGGAAACCGGTTGGATGTGGGTAGCACAATACTGGCCATTTTGGAGATCCGTGGGAGAGGCCTTTATCCAACAGTAGACATCTTTTGGCTGACATCATGATGATGATAATAATGGTGATAATGATAATGATGATGATGATGATTTCTACATATAATCCATTTGCCTATACCTACCTGATATTCAATATAACAATGTTGAATGCTTAAATAATGTTTGTTTTTCAGATTACCTGCTGAGCAATAATCATGTGAACTCAATAATAGTTCACAAATTTGACTTCTCAGACGAAGAGGTGATGGCATACTACATATCATTCTTAAAGACTCTTAGTCTAAAACTTAACAATCATACCATACATTTCTTCTATAATGAGGTAAGTTTGACTTTTAAACACAGCTTATCAAGTTATATGCATAATTATTTATCTATGAATATCTTACTTGACATATAAATCTATTTTATTTCAAATTACTTTGAAATACAGATATATCTAATTACACAAGCTAGACTATCTTATCTACATGCCAAATTGTATAGCACTCAGTTCAGAAGTTTAGGTGGTAATCTTTGTATCAACTGACTCTATGCTGAAAATTCTTTTCTACTATTACTTATTCTTTACTCCTGGGAAAACAGGTGAAGCCGCAAGAAAGAGCTAAGAGATACTTTCCCATTTAAAATATTAGTGTTATTAATAAATAAAAAAATACTTGAACAAAAACATTTTTTTAACTCTTTATCAATGAAAGAATAAATTAAAAGTAATTCATAAAAATAGGGAAGTAAGTAATAAATCACAGAATAGTGTAATTATGCCAAAGATAACCATTTATTGACAAAACATTGTTATCTCAGTATGCAATGAATATGTTAATGACACATTATCAAACTAATTACAATTGGCTTGAGATGAAAATACTATTCATTTACTATTTATGTGTTTACTATGATTTATTAATGTTCGTTTGTTTTTAAAATTAGTACTAAATTAGGTATGAGTGTGAATTGAATGCCACTAGTAATAACATAATTACATAATGACATTACAGATTTCCAAGGATGTCATTCACTTTTACATTACACTTTGCCTAAAACTGATATTGCCATTTTCTGTTAACCCTATCAAAAACAATAATATTGCAGACTCATTTTATCTATATATATAAAAATGAATCCCTATTTCCCTTGGTCACGGCATCACGCTCGAACGGCTGGACCGATTTCGATAATTCTTTTTTTGTTATTGTCAGGAGAAGGTTCTTATGAAAAAATAGGTAGATGTAGGGTAGGGTAGATAGGTGTAGGGTAGGTAGGTAGGTGTAGGGAAGGGTAGGTAGGTATAGGTAGGTAGATGTAGGGTGGGTAGGTAGGTGTAGGTAGGTCCCAGTTTTTATTATTATCAGAGCAGGACAATGTCTGCCGGGCCCGCTAGTGTGTCAATGAAAATCTGTGGTGTTTAAAGAAACAAGAGATTTATCAGGATTCCTATACCCTATAGAGATAGGTTATGGGCCAGAAAATAACATTGACTACTTTATCCCTGTAAGGTGGGTAAAACACAAGGTGGAAGCTAGTAGTCATATAATATTTCTATGATATCTTAAACGTCATTTGGGTCTTTATATTTGGAAACTACTCTATACCTTATTTTAATCCTAACTCGTAGGCAATCAATTCACGCGTGTACATACAGTAACTAAATTATTCTGTAAGATTGAATTATGTATCATACCATCTCATGCATGCACAGAAAATATACTCACATATGTATCATTCAAGGAGATAATAGATGTAGGTAGATATGTTAGTAAACCAGTTCATAATAACTTCCTTTGCTGTGCTCCAATTACTGTACGCTTCAATATCGACTTACCGTTAATATAGTATTGTGCAACTAATACCTTGGTACTATATTAGGCTGCTGAAATTAAGTAGGACGTTAGCTTCGAATCGTATCTATTGTTAATAGATATTGTTCATAACTTCAATAGGATAAATAAAACCAATAGTATTTTTCAGCAGCAATCTAAAAATTTACTGCATAATCATATAGAATTACTTATAGTTATAGTATGATGGAAATGCGATTAGAGTCATTGCAATATAAAAGTTTTTAGATTATTTTCATTTCTGATACCCGTTTTTTTTTGTGACCCAGGGAAATCCTTATGGATACCCGGCCGTACAACGGGGGGAGTGGCCGGGTTATGTCAGACTCTTACTGACTAAAATCCTGGGGTGTTCCTTCTCTTGCCTTTTGCCGGCGGGGCCGCGGGACATTCCTCGAAGGTCTTTCGACCGCCTGCCCCGCCGACGGCGTCGCTCCCCCTCACGGGGAGCCCTCCTCTCCGGGGCGGGGCTCAAACTGTTTCATACATTTCTGATACCCTAACTTAACTTGGCATTCTATGGTTTATAAAAATTTGTGCGTAAGGCTTGTTTAAAGCCAGCTTACTCGGTTGCTTTTGTATTGCTTCACTCGCCAATTATACGAATCTACATTCAGATTTTTTTTAACCCTCAACGCAAAAACGACGGGCTGTTATAAGTTTGACGTGTCTGTCTGTGGCGTCATAGCTCCTGAATGATTTCGATTTAGATTTTTTTGTTTGAAAGGTGTCTTAATCGAGTGTTCTTAGCTTTCAAACTAGCATGTAAGTATTTTGGTAACTTGGAAACTGTTAATTTATATGTAATAGAATAAATGTTTCAAGAAATTCCGCTTAGCTGTTAGGAAGTTACGACCAATTTTCGGGGGATTCTTTAAATTGTTAATCTTAGTTATTTACGATTATGCTGCATATAAATATTTATCACTATTACCTCCCCTTTCCCAGAATAAGCAAAATGTTGGTTGTTTTCTCGCAATATATGATATCTCATCAGTAGGCGTCAGTATCTATAAGTATGACGTTATTCGTTGATGATTCTGAAATTACATGTGCGTTATACAAAATCTGGAACATATACTCGTATTCAGTCACCTTTGGATGCTGAATCTATTCGTTACTTCGCGAAATGATAATTGTATGAAGTTTATATATATTTAAGACAAAAACTGTAATTACCACCTATATAAATTTAAAAAAAAAGATCCACCAAAAAAAAAAAAACGCCTTGCTGGGTTTCTTGCCGGAGTCTTCTCAGTTCAAGTGTATTCCGAACCGGTAGTAGAGTCTATTGTAAAACTGTAACTGTTGATGTTCATAAGTGCCTTATTAGGGCCTAAACTGAATAAATGAGTTTTTGATTTGATTTGAAATATCTCTCAGTTGAATCTCATGTCAGTACAGCAAAATCTGTGTGCGATATATTTTTTTGATTGTCATTATATTATATTTGCAGCACACAAAAGATTTCCCTCTTTACACAGAGGCGATAAAGTTTTTCAATCACTCTGAATCAATGGTCCGTATCGCGGTGCGGACACTCACATTGAATGTTTACCGCGTTCAGGATGCCAGTATGCTGAGATTTATAAGAGACAGGTATTTTTAACTGTAATTCATTGTTAATTGATTTTATTACTCATTAATACTCTGATCTGAAGTTAATGGTCCGATGTTTTTATACTAGGTATGTTGTATTTAGTTTAGTCAAATGAAAGAGATATAATTATGTGCTAAAGATTATTGAAATGGTTAGGTACCTACTACTAATTTACTAGTTGTTTGTTTGTCAATATTGAATTTAAGTAATTTGCCAATTACTTATGGACTTGAAAACTATCACTGGATACTTTTGTAACTTTATTAATAATCGTTACATTACTAATGGCCAAACATAACCCATAAAATCGAACTGTCAAATGACGATATAAGTACAACTTAAATGTGAGTGGCGTGGTATTTGACCATAAGATTCCAAAAGTTAAGTTTTAAACGTCTGCATATTATGAATTATAACAATTCTCTAAAGCAGATCACTTTATTGTTTATAGGACGGCAGCACCATATTTCAGCAATCTAGTTTGGTTCATAGGAAAACATATTCTAGAATTGGACGCATGCGTTCGAAACGACGCCGAGTACGTATTTAACATTACTTGCACGTTTGAGTTCATTATTATATTATTATTGATTCAAGTTCTCTATTTTGTAGTCACCAATCTCAACAGAAACTGGATGACCTGGTCGCGGAACACTTAGATCATTTACATTACATCAATGACATATTATGTCTCAATATTCCCGACTTAAACGATGTACTGACGGAGCATTTGTTGCACAAACTCTTTGTACCCTTGTACATTTATTCTTTGACATCAGAATCAAAACGTCTAATGACGTCATCTCCTTACAACAGAGACCATATTCAAAGTATTGAGGTGATCACTAGAAATTTAGAAGCTATATTGAAAGGTAAAAATACTGAGATGTCACCAACAAGAATGAATTTCGCGAGACAAAGAGTAGAATCTGAAGAAGAGATCAAACCGTCGGTGTCTTGCGTTGTATCACTATTTCTGTTATCACAAGTGTTCCTAATAATAACGCATGGCCCAATTGTACATGCATTGGCCTGGATAATTCTACAATCTGACTTATCAGTATTCGAAGACGGTGCAACAAAGATACTAGAAATGTACATTAGCAATGCAAAATCCAGTGTTAAACTTGAATTTTCCAAACCTCAGTTAAGTCTCGAAAAGGCTTTAGAAAACACTTCGGGTCATGAAAGAGATTATACCACGCCAGAATTTTGTGGTAACAAATCTTTTGGTTATGACACAGATCACTCGAGCTGTGACTTAGATCCTGAATTAGTATCGAATTCTTTGCCGTCCACTTCTCAAATTAGCGAGTCTTCTAGCATAGGCCATGATTCTACTGAAGATTTAGTTACACAAATTCATTCGCTTAAGTCCAGTGGTATGATGTCGAAAGAAAACATGCCAGATTCGCCTCTCCCTGATTCGGGTATAGAATCGAGTTCTTCTAAAACTGGATCTGAATTAAATAATATAACTGATGAGGAAAAGCAGAAGTTACTCAGTGTGATGCCAAGTACGTCCATTGAAAGAGCTGTTTCAATAGAGTGTATGATAGAGAGAGAAAATAAAGAAATTGAAAAAAGGCCGTTTTTGAAAACTATTTTCGAGTCCTTGGATTGCAGTGAGAATGACTACAAGGCATTATTTGCTTTGTGTTTGCTGTTTGCGTTGATAAATAATAAAGGTAAGACACTAACATATAAGCGGATGTAGTACGATTTTCAAAATTTCTTCATCATACACGTTTTTTAATTTTATGTGTTGATTAATCTATTTTCTGTCCATCATTTCGCTCGCCTTGGCTATTAGTGGGTAAGGATCTATAATTGTATCTTGACATTTAAATTGATTATTTTTGGCCACACATATTCTTAATATCAATTTCTTCTCTTTTAGGAGTCAATACAGAATTGCTAGATACGCTGCTATGTCCAGAAGTAGATTCTGCTAACAATAAAACAGACAGTCGTAGTTCAAGTACTAGCAGTCAAAATGAAGCGACATCTAGCGACAGTAATGAGCAAGATACGTCATCACCCACTTCAAAAAGGCCGATGCCAAGTTTCAACGCTTTACTCATATCCAAATTGATGGCGATTGCTAACTTGAGTTGTAAGCCAGGTGAGTTACATTAATCTTTGAAAAAGTCTGAAATTATGAAAAAAATATGAAAAATGTATGATCAGCCTTGCTCGGTCAAAATGAAATTTTTTTTTAGATGTCAGAGTTAGTCCTATAGTGAAAGCTTCGTCAAAAAGAACGCGTACTTAACGCCGCGTTAGCGTCGCATTTTAACGCGCGCTCTTTTGATGTCACTGAAATTGACTAGATTAGCGCATCGCGGTGAATTGTATCCACAATTTTGTCTTTATTGCTATATTTTTATAAGAATAATCCTTCGTATTATATTAGCAGGGGTGTTTTTGAACCAATTCTATAAAATTTTAAAATACAACAACGGAGTTAAAGCGTCCTAATTCTGCGACAGAGCGTTGCGTACTGCTAGAGCCGGGACTCTGTTTTTCATTCGACGCTATAGCGCGACGGTAAGCTAGCGCTCTAACGCGCGCTAAGTACGTATTCTATTTGGCGAAGCCTTAAAAGTTCTTAATATTGATGAGTACTTCCACCCTCTAAACCACTGTAAGATAATTAATAAGATTGGTTTGTTGTCAAGCATCAAAAGTGCGTCTAGTGACGGTGGAGCTAAGCGCGACGCTGGCTCGTGTGGCGATGCAGGGGGCGGCGGGGGCGACGGGGGCAGCTGGCGCGCGTCACGTGGCCGCCGCGGACACGCTGCGTGCGCGAGCCGCCGCACTCGCCAGGAACTTCTACAAGTGTGACGACATCTTCTTAGACATGTTTGAGGATGAGTAAGTCAAATCAAATCAAAACTCATTTATTCAGTTTAGGCCCTGGTAAGGCACGTATGAACGTCGATAGTTGCAATCATTACAATAGACTCTACCACTGGTTCGGAATACACTTGAACTGAGAAGAGAAGTATTAGTCAGCGCGCAAGTGAATAGGTGTAGGTTATCAAATCAGCTACTTTTTTAGTAAATGTCAAAATCATAAAATACTGCACTATGACGTCATAATTTCTCAGCATTAAACTTAGTGGTTCTACTGGTAATTAAAAATCATAAAAAAACCATCCAGTATAGACTAAGTGAAGGCAAAATTGGACGTCGTGTCGTAAGGAAGTGCAAGTAGAAGCAATCAATAGGAAATAATGGAAGAAGCTATACCGACACAAGCCAAGCTTTTAAATATAGAGAGTGTAGTCTGTGCTCAAGTGCTAGGACGCGATTGACAAAACTTGGACAAGACGGCTCAATGTTTGTCTACCTCCCCCGTCCTACCGCTCATACAACTCACGCGGTGACTAATTGTCGGTGGGAGTCACTGGAGGGGTGGACAGTCAAAATTAAACCAAATATACACCACAATATGTGTTAAAAATGGACAATAGCTTCCCTTAAAGTTTATTCAAATTTTTCTGTTTTCAGATACTGTGAAATGAGTAAACGGCCACTGAACGTAGAGTGGCTTTGTATGGATGCAGCAATACTACTGCCACCTACTAGAACACCCATGTCAGGAATTGCATTTGCTAAGAGATTACCTGGTGGAGAGGTAATTTACTTTTTCTAGAACTTTATTTCTTTAAATATTAAAAAAAGAGGGGATTCTCTATTCCGTTGTAGGTATGTTTATTTTTTTTATTTAATGTTTGTTCATGCATAACTTTTTTGCTTATGAACCGATTCTATACTTTTGGGGGATTAATTAGAAAATAAAAATAATGTTTTGTAAAATATTGTGTGACATATTGAATGAAAGGGCTCATTGTGAGAATCTCAAATATTTTTTTTAATAATTTTAAAATAAAGAAAATGTGCTTACTAATTGTAGATGGAAAGGGCTCGTCGGGCGATCAGGACATTCTTCCTGATTCGCGACTTGTACCTTAAATTGACCGGGAAGGCAGAAACACAACTACCGTTGTCCAACCCGGCTCCTTTCGTGCAAGTTGGAGACGTTTTGGATCTGAGTAAGTAATATAAATGAATTCTTTCATTGAACAACTTTAGTTTTGTATGCTGATACATTAATAGTTGAATGATTGCTATCTCTTTCCTACTCGCTTGATGCTCTCATCATATATATAGATGGGAGGCCTTTGTCCTGCAGTGGACGTCTTTCAGCTTAGATGATTATGATGATGATTAGTCACCATTTACAGTACAGTAAAAATGTGCTCTCATATAAAACATACAACTTTTCCTCTCTACCAGCAAGATAACAATAAATAGAATTGGAATCTTGTTTTCTCAATTCTATCTTCATCGCTGGACGCACTCCTTTTTTCCTCCTCGCATTTTTAATACTTCTGTTGCAGACGACTCGGATCTAATATCATGTGATATAATACAAAAAGATGGAACATGGCAACATAGGTTCTTGGCGGTGGACAATATACAGATCATTCTGGTAGAACCTGATAAACAAAGACTAGGATGGGGAGTCGCCAAACTAGTTGGCAGCTTACAAGACTTGGAGGTATGCAAATCTTATTTAAAACAGCTTAACAAGCATACGGCCCACCTGATCGCCAATCCGTCGTTTCCGACGGGCCAATCTGTCGTTTCTTTGCTACAATTAATGGTCAAACAAAAATATACTTTGTTACAACTCGTAAATGAGCCAAATTTAGTACTAGGAAGGCCAATTGTGCAATCCTTACTTTTCTTGATCTTTTTAATTTTGTTAGATCCAAGGAGACAAAGAAGATCCCCGTTGCCTTCATTTGACGATCCACAAGCCGCGAGTGGGCGGTACGGGCGGCGCACTCCCGCGCACTGTACTGTTGCGAGCTAAGTTCAAGTTCGACGATCACATACGCAGCATGGCGGCCAAACAACGACTCACTAAGGTCAATAAATTAATGTCAAATATATTACTTTTCGGTTATCGTGGAGATTCTTGGGGGAGGCGGCTTTTGTGCAGCAGTGGACGTCTTTCGGCTGACATGATGATGATGATATCACTTTTCATTAGGTGTTCTCAATCTGTTGAATTAACATTCCGGTGCCTATTCTATTGATTAGAAACTAAACTACATAAATATATAGAATTACTAGTAACCAAAGTGACCTTGGTTGTTTAACCCGCTGTCTATAGAGCGCTTATAACGCAATCAACATCTTACAGGGTCGTACGAAATCCCGCCAAAAGAAGATGCAGCAGATTGGTCGTCTGCTAGAAGTGTCTGGCATGAGTGCGCCTACACTTGCCCCGCGACACCGCCCTCTATTCGCAAGGCCTGCTATCTCTACTGTCAGAAGATCTACAGGTAATACTTAACATTTTTAACCGACTTCAAAAAGGAGGATGTTCTCATTTAGACTGTTTTTTAATTTATTTTTTTGTATATTTGTTACGCGTTTACCGCATGTGAACCGATTTTATTTTTTTATTTGAAAGAGTATACTGAGACGGTCCTATAGGGTAGTGGACACTGTTAAAAATAAATGACCAAACACTAACCAATGCATAAAACATCTAAAAACACGTGGAAATATCAAATATGTTGTACATTTAATGCTTTTTAATTACTAGCCGAACCACTAAGAGTAGATGATTTGATGCTGTGAAACTGTGACGTCATAGTGTAATATTTCATATACAATTCCATATAAACGATCGTTTTGACATTTATTATAAAAAGTAGCTGATTTGATATGTCAGTCAACTACCCTATTGGCGCTAAGTCTCAGGATCTGTTGATGGAAATGGCAAAAAACTCTAATCTGGTAGTTTTTAAGTCTGTGAAAAAATGTGCGGTACCATGATATTTTACATGGAACACGAGCTACACTTTCGCTGATATTGAAACTGTCTGAAACTGAGTTCCTAGTTCCTATTTTAAGTGTTTTTGAAGGCGGTTATTTGACTCATCCAATATGACTACTAATCACAATTCTAGATTGTTTTTGTTTTATCATTACAATAGCTTATATTATTGACATGCTATTATAATGCTTGTGGCACTGTACTTACAGTTGGAATTGATTTGAAATTAATGATCTAACACTTGACAGGTGGCGACGGTGATGACACAGAAAGGCGATTACGTCGACCTAGCGCACACATGCTCAAGGACGGAATAGTAGTTTATAGAGAAAGAACTACGAGTAGAGAGAGGTATTTTAATATTATTAATTGTATTTATTGATGAAATTATTCACACTATTTGAGCTAGTTTTGACTTTTGATTTTGTGTTTGTTTCATATATTTTTTTGGAATATTTTTGCTTGCGCACTGAATAAGCACTTTTTAAACTACGGAAAATTATCTGGATGAAAAAAAAAATTATAAACCTATATTTCCACATAAAATTAATACACGAAAAACACATTAGCTTATATTTCACCACAATATTTCCGCCCCTGTTTTCTTTTTCTCACAATTTCGTTATTAGTCCCATAGTGAAAGTTGTATAAGAACCATATTATTATATAGGTGTCTAAAATATGGCATTACAAACACCTGATATATAACTTTACAGCAGCATATCTCGAACCAGTAGTACCCAGGGTTCCCGGGAAGGGTCTCCTCGCTCGCGACCAGAGGATATACCCCTGGAGGATATAAAGCGAGGAGCCACTGTCACCGCTGTAACACCGGCACCTGTAGTGCAACAGGTTTGTACGATAACATAGTCAGAATTTACTAGAATTTAGTAAATTTTTCCTTATAACCTTTGGAACCTTTATACATGGTACCAGACTCAGCTAAGCTTTACGCTAACTCTAATTTTTCTAGCTTGTAAACCATCTAGAAAAAATAAATTCGGCACCAAAACATTGTTATTGGTGCCAATTTTGTTGTTTACAATCTAAACTAACATTATCACCTTGCATTTCTTTTTTACACACATTATTGAAAAAGAATAGATTTTTTTTAAAGCTGTCATCGTCATTCACGGGTCGCGGTGACCGATAAAGATGGCGATTAAATTCACGTTGAATTAAGCAATTGGACTAATTTGACAGGGTGCATTTTTTGTATTCCTTTCTTATGTTGTTGGTTTGGAATTTTTGATAGTGAGAATAATTAGTTTGGAAACTACAGATTCGGCACCATTATTTTAACTATTTTCTCGAATTTATCCATGTATAGTTTTATTTAATTTTGAATCTTATATTCATGAGAAATAACAGTGACTATCCCTTCACAGTGTCAACCAAGCACTTCAACGCAGCAACAGAAAGTAACCAGACAATCTTCGGAGGAGACGTCTTTCATATCGGGTGAATCGCGAACAAAACGCAAAGGCCTAGTTGAGACTATATGATATTAGCTAAAAAACCTACCGTGATGAGCTAATCATTTCACTCCATTTTAATGTGGATTCATTACAAATTCAATTGACATTTATCAGTGTCAATTAAAGATGGTGGACACTGGTACGTCAGCTGTCAAAAGTGACATTTAAATTACGTTAATAATCAACGCCTGCAAACTGCGTATACGTTTGTTGAAATAAAATTTAAAAAAACGTTACGTTTTACGGGTACGATGATGTGTGATAAAGCCATCAATATGGTATTTATCATGAATTACGCTTGAGTGAGGTTTTGCGTGACGAAATTAATTATTTATACTCTCACCAACTAATCAATTTTTGAATTTATTTTTTTAAACAACAGAAATTCTCGTTCATTACTCCTCAGAGAATGAATTTTGAAAACCCGTCTTTAGCGGGTACCCCACTTAGGCCTTTTTCCTCTAAATTTCAAATCTCGTAAGTCGACCGGTCTAGGCTGACTGTCTGTTCACGGTCCCGTTTTATAAGGTTAGTTACGTACAGCAGCTATTCAATTTATTTACAAAATCAGTCAATCACGATCGTTCTAAATTTACTTAAGTAATGTAATAATTTAAGATATGACAGTGGCGTGAGAGAAGATTATGAAGGCTTTTATAAAAATTGTCTGTGCGTGACTTTGGTAAGTGGAAAATTATTTTACTAATCATGGTAGTTTAGTTAGTGTAATCTAATAATATATATGTGAAAGTTTGGCTGTTAAAATTATTAATTTAAATTTTGAGAGATTGACAATTGAATACTAACATTACGATAGTTTCAGTCGTAGTTCAAATGACGAAAAAATTGTTTTTTAAAGAAAATAATAAAAATGTGGGTATTGTCGTCCAATTTAATGTACAGTCTTCTGAATTTGTAATCCTCTTTGATGAAAAATAGGTGAAAAATCAATTACAATTTTAAATTTGACTCGTAATAATTATACAGTAATTAACTTTTGTCCTTGTATCCATGTAGGCTAGCTTTCATGTTTGTGATCAAAATAATATTGGTAAATGGTTAAAAATGATCACACAGTGTAGGCCGCGACAATAACCAATTTGGGTTTAAAAATTTACATTTGACTACATAATTTAATTATTAATGTTTTTTTTTTTATTTCTAAGTATTATTTGCAGTTACCACTGTAAGAATATATTATTTAATGTTGGGTTTTTAACATCTTACTAAAAAAATTGGTAAAACTTTATTTGACTTTAAAAATAATGTTAATAAGTTGATTAAAATAGTTATATGTTGTAAATAATATAGCCATTATTCAACTCAAGCAGATGATCATATGAATGTTAGTTTATTTGTTTAAAATAAATACCTAATTGATATAAGTGGTCCTGGGAAAAGGCTTTGAATTTCAAAGGAATGTGGAAAGTGGATAAAATCTCTTAAAAATGCAAGGATCGGCTTACAGAAATATAATGATCTCAATCTAAGACTCGATACTCGAAATTATTGTGAGAACAAAGAAACCATTTTCAACTTGTAAATCTCTGAAATAGTAACTAACGCTGTCGATTAAGGTGGAGGCTTCGGTTGGAGCGCGAAATTCAAATTTCATCACGTTTTTTGCAAATTGCAGCTTAGTTATAGGTCATAAGTTATCAACATGTTATTTGCGACAAGAATGGTAGTATATTTACTCATTAATATAAAAAAAAATCATCAACATATTCCTCCAAAGTATATTATGAATTTCGCGCTCCAACCGAAGGTATACCCTTAAGATTAAATATAATCTAATTGATGTTTTTATATCCAAAAAATAATTTAAACGATCTCTCATTACGTCCATTGTAATTTGCGGTGCGGTGATAGAGCAAAGACGATAACGATACGATACGTATTAAAATAGATTTCGTCAATCGTGTATTTCTAGATTTTCAGTGATTTATGGGTATAATATGTATAAACAAGATATTTTTGTATGTTAAACATCTTGCATTTCTGCTTCAAGTAATTGTACTGCGTATTAATTATCATCTACTAATAGTGCTTGATTGTGCTACATTTATGTCAGTAACAGTCTAAAGGGAATTGACCTCTTGATGTTTTACCTCTCACCAGCACAGTCTATATTAATTATATAGATAGAAGAAATTATATAAATAATATTCTAAATGTATTGTAGGTATGTGGTTGATGTTTAAAAGGAACTATTTTTTTCTGTATTTCAAGCTTATATATAAGTTATTTTGATTGGCTAATTAAAATAATACCTTGGAATAAATCTCCATGAATATATTATATCTGGACACTTTGGTATATCTGGACACGACTTCGACGCCATGTTGGTGATTGAGGATTTAGTCCAGTTCAGTGAGAACACGCAACTAATCAGTTGACGTAGAAAATATATTTTAAAAAGTAGGTAATATTTTAATTTAAAAATAATATCAGATAACTGAGTTTAGCCATCAAAATTTATGTTGTGATCTTATTTGATAGTTGCAATAATTATTAATGTAAATATTTTTATGTTCATAGAAAAGAGACTACTGTAGTGTTGAAATGAAATATATTACATGTTACATTTATTTGATAGTTTTAATCATTAATGAGCCAATTTATTTACTTACCTACCTTATCGAATAGATGAAGCCACACTTATAGAATGAGTCTCCATTTTATAAGTGTGTGTTGTATCTGTGTTTATATTTTATTACTGTGGAGCAGTGGCGAGGGATGAAGCCGTTACAAAAACACCTGTAATTTTATAATTACAGTGTATTTTAAGCATGATAAAAGTGGCTATGAAGTGATGAAGCTGTGGGACTCGGATTCCTAAAAGGTAAGCCGATGGGAATCGGCTTGTATGGAACAAATCGTTGACATGAATTTATTCCGCAGTTAAGGAAGGATTTCACGTAACGAATGAAACATTGCTTTCAACTATTTTTTTTTTTCTAATTTATTTGATTAATCATCTGCTCTATACACATGATATGCACCAATGCCTATAAATAATACAAACGATATAATGAACAATACGGATTATGACATAAATTATTTACATTAAACATAACGGAACAAACAATATTCATATTGCCCTTTATCATTTATAAAAGTCTATATTATATTCACCTTTAGGTAACTTTTTGAGCTCTATGCCATACATTTCTTTCATAAAATTTCGCGAAACTAAACGTAACGTACGACCTTTCAACACTCCTTTATCATCATCTTTCATAGAACAATAACATTTAAATCACAGTGATCATTCTATCCATTCGTGTTTATTTGCACCGCAATACATTCCTATTATGTAAATAGGGTTATAGAAACCATATTTCGATGTAAAAAGAAGTTCGATTTCATAAATAACATTTTTACATATTTCGAAAAGTGATTTGATAGAGGAGATTAAGTTAAACAAAGTTGAAAGGAGTTTTATTTTGGAAAAATTACTTGCTTCCAAAGGTCATAAAGTCATAGTCTATTTAAAATGTCAGGAAAGAGCAGGAAAATAGAACGTGTCAATATTCCGAGCAGCACTTAAACTTAAAATAAGGAACATCTTTTTACAGTTTAAATTATTTTCTAAGTCTTAATAACTTATCTTAGTAACGTACTCTTTTGTTTGGTCGGCGCAAATTATTGATAACACAGCCTATAATGAAGCATGACTAATGAACGATCAAGCTAGCTAACTTAAAACCTCTCGAAATTATGCAGGTTATAGTAAATTTTAAGAATGTTCAGTTATATCATCGAGATATACAAAATAATGCTGAATCATTTTATTCTTCATTAAACTATTACACGCTACATATTTTGTGTCAAATACTGATTTACTGATGACTGTGTGTTATATTTGCATTACAGAAAAACTTAATATATGTGTTACTATTTCAAGATATTGATTAATGAAGAAACATTTATTTGATGATAACTCCTTGATGTATCGAACGAAACATATAACAATCGTAAAATTTACGATTGTTATATGTTATATTTGAAAAATGTTCATTAGTCAACGCTATTTACTCTGAATCGTTCATAATAGATGCTCTTCTCATCTATCAGACAAACTGGTCCTATACACTATGTACAAAAGATATAAGATATAATATCATTTCTTAGATAGACTAAGAACTGATATTATATTAATATCACCAATCAGGAGTTAACTTTAATGACCATGCACGTCTTGATTTCACCTGTGAACTTTAATTTGTATATTATGCGTACTTATCTGATGTAACTTTGTTTTAATATTAACCTACTTTGTCTTTTGTAGGTCACAGAAACATGTAGACATGAACATTTCGTGGTCGCATTAGGCCCTGAAACATAAGTTGTTTGCTTATCAAATAAATCTAGGTACAAAGCTATTTGTTGCACTTAGGTATTAAGAATTACGAAAAGAAGCATTATCGTTAATGCAAGCTTTAATGGAAGCACGTATATACGAAATACCACGTTTATATAATCAACGATGTGAAACCACTTTGTAAATCAAATGACTCGAGTCATTATCGTTAAATAGATTTTGAGTATAGCAGAAACATAGTATTGGCGGATGCTATATTTTCACCTTAAATAAAGTTAATACACTACAATTTAAATATTTGTCATTGCTTATTTACATAATCTTATTCGAAATTAAAAGTTACATGTAACATTGGTGTTTTTCGGTATGAACTGCGTAGTGAAAAGGTATAATTTAGTAATCATGACAGTAGTATAATTTTTATAAAACGATCTATAATTTTCTTTATAAATAAGCAGACGAATTTCCCTTAGTAAAATAGATGCGATGTTAAATATAATTTCTTGTTTATCTAATATAGTAAATGAAAATCCGTCTGCTGGTAGACAAAAATAAACGAACCCTGTCACCAGTTTTATGTGCGCTTAGATCGTATCGATTCAAAATGAAAGAAATAGACATATATTTTTAATAATTCAAAAATTACTAAGATACTATAGATAGATACATGAAACATGAAGGTAGTAATGACAATGTCCGAAATGGATTATCTATTTCATTAATGTACACAACACTTTGTTACACAAGCCCAGTAAGTCTAAACGAAGCTCATATTTTTTCTTAACATCTATTTTATGTATTTCTATTACTATTATGATTGAACTAAAATCCATGAAATCTTACACCTTCAATGATTTACAGACGCACTTATTTTGATTGCAATATTTTTTTCCAGAATCTAATTGAAATCCAAATGTAAATGAACTTAGTGTTTTTGGTGTTGACTAATTCGATATAGGAACTATCTGACACGTGAAAGATGTTAATATGATAAAAGACTTGACATGAAAATTATTCGAATTTCGACGTTTTCGCAATAATATTGCACGTCAACGTGAACAATAGTTATATGTATAGTCTAAGCATTAGATGTAGGTACAGATAGTCAGCAAGTAAAAAATAAGCGAAATCTTATCACGAAAATAAGTAATTGACCATTCTTAGATTTAAACAATCCAAAATAACTACGTTTTAATTTGATTACAAAGGTATAATTGACAAAAACTAATCAAAAACGTTTACAATAGGTACATATTTTCTGTTTCGTCTATAGAAACATAATTTCAAAACTCTTTAATGACACATCGAGTCTCTGTGTCATCCTCAATATCATATTTCTATCTAAAATCTGCAGATATACATTTTAATATTCCACTACTAAAGGTGCAAATATTTCTAAAATATATAATATATATATTTATAAACAGTATTTTACTATATTGTGCCATATACAATGCACGCGTAACACACATGTATGTATTTAATTTACTGTAGTTACTTACACATAAAAACATTACTGTTAGACAGTATCACTCGCTATACACCAACCTTTATGTTATTAGCTAACTATTATATATATTATGATTATATCCTTGGTGTTTATAAGTAGTTCATGCACCAAGTTCACCAACGTATGAATTTACCTGAATTAAAATAATAAATCAGATGTACGTACACCTAAACATGAAGTCCACTGACCCATAGCACAGGATTTCCTAGTTTAGGACCTCAACCTAGTGTAGGTACTATATACTAGTACCATATCTATTTTATTTTTTTAAATGGATTAAGGTTTTTCTGTATCTACTTTTTGGGACATATAAAGATTTATTTATTTATCTGATTAAAAGAAAAGTGATAAAACATGGTAAAGAAATACATTGATGAATAAATCTGGGATTATATTTGTTAATGAGCGACATTTTGAAATGTTTAGGTACTATTGGTACTTGGTATTTGAGCTACATATAATTTGTTGGACATAATTAAAATAAAATCAACGCACATACGCCATAACATTTTATACATCAGTTAACAATCATTATTGTCAGTTATAAATCTATTTTTATGAATTTTATTTTTAAATATAAATTCGCGTCTAGTAGTAGGCAGTTTAACACAATTATGTTTATTTATTTAATTCAATATTTAGTTCAGTACTGCCTAGAGGTGTGGTCTGAACTTAAGACACCGATAAAAAATACATACTTAAATAAATAATATTCATAAGTAGGTATGCTCAATATTTTTTCCTCAAAGAATTTAATAATAGATATTTGTTCAACAAATGAACTGAGTAATTTTTTGCTATGAGTGCTGATTTTAAATCACGAACTAGCGGAGTAGTCTAGAATTCAATCACGAGCGTAATGAGTGATTCTAATATATACTACTGAGCACAGAGAGTGATTTAAAGGCACGATATGTATAAAATAAAAATGCCTTCGTGTGAACTTTTCACCTCCACCAGCGAGAAATCAAATAAGACAATATGTCCTTTTTCGTGCTGGAGAGGTGAAAATATTTTGTATGTACCTATTAAGTACATGTAAATTAAACGGAATTTACATTATTAAAACAAACTCAATCCACGGTCTCTAAAACTCTTGAATCGATATCTTTTTATATATATAAAAGAAAGTCGTGTTAGTTACTCCACTTATAACTCAAGAACGGCTGAACCGATTTAGCTGAAAATTGGCAGGGAGGTAGTTTAGAGCCAGGAGAAGGACATTGGATAGGTAAGGGTAGGTAGGGTAGGTAGGTAGGGTAGGTAGGTAAGGTAGGTAGGGGTAGGTAGTGGCAGGTAGAGGTAGGTAGATAGGTAGGGGTAGGTAGGTAGGTAGGGTAGGTAGGTAGGGTAGGTAGGTAGGGGTAGGTAGGGTAGGTAGGGTAGGTAGGGTAGGTAGGGTAGGTAGGGTAGGTAGGGTAGGTAGGGTAGGTAGGTAGGGTAGGTAGGTAGGTAGGGTAGGTAGGTAAGGTAGGTAGGGGTAGGTAGTGGCAGGTAGAGGTAGATAGGAGTAGGTAGGGATAGGTTTGTAGGTCCCAGTCTTATTTTTGTTCTCAGGGCAGGACAACGTCTGCAGAGTCAGCTAGTAAATAATAATCTGAACAAACCACACCTCGTTTAGCAGATAGTATAATAATATGTACTAGTTGAATGTAAGATGGATGGATCTAGCACATACAGTATTAAAATTCGCTACAGAGTTAGAATGAACGCTTAGAGTTATATGACACGAGTACTTACTACGGTAAAAATAGTGAAGGCGCTGACAGACCAGTAGTCGACAACACGTGGAATACTTAGTTTTTGGTCTAGCAGCTCCTTTATACAATCGTTGCTCTATAATCATACAGGTTCAAGCAATCTGCCCCAGTAAAAGAAGACTAAAAGAAAAGACTGCGTGTAACCGTCAGTGTAGTAAATTTTGATGCACCTAAAAGTCCTACGGGACTATTAGGATGTTATTGAACTACCAGAACATTAGTTACGCGTCGTATAAAGTAGGTATGCATACCCAAAACGATCAATTCAATACTAGCAAAATATACTTAAAATTAGTTACAAATATCGATAGGAGCTTGCAAGAATATATCCAAACGTGCAAATAATCAACGACCTCGTAGCTTATCGTATAGAAAATTCACTTTTAAAAGAGTTTCACGCTATCACATAACCGATATTCGAAGCGAATCGCGCATCGATAGTGTCAAATCGTCCGGTGAGTACGCGGGTATAAAAAGGGGTATTGCGACCTTTATTGCTTGTGGTGGGTTAGGATCGCAGCTGGGCGGGGCTGAGGACGAGTTCCCCGTCGGGTCCGCCAGCGAAGGACACGTTGCGGGGGGGCGGCCGGCGGGCCGGGGCGGGGGCCACTGCGACCGGGCCTGCGCCTGCGCCCGCGCCGCCCACACCACCCACGTTCTGCGGTGACGCACTTTGACGCGACCCGGTCCGCTGTAGTGGACTATGCTGTGACGAAACCTGGCTTGCTGCGACCTGGAGTTACACAATGTATTTTCATTGAGTACTTATACATACTTCATTAACTGAAAGCGAGATTCCTACAGTTAGTTTCTTACCTAGATGGTCTAAAAGTAAGTACAAACATAGTAGGTATCAACTTCTGGTGCCGTTTTCTTACACATTTTGCACTCTCAAGTCTTGTTTGTTTACAGATCAGTAGACATATGGTCAATTTCAATATTCAATCCAACCTTGGTTAGGCGAATTGATGTTTGATTTTTTGATTGCTCATAAGTTGTTTCAAATATCAATCCACAGTCTCAAAATTAAGGATAGATAGGAAAAAGGATTAAAGATAGGAAGAATAATCGGGTGTTAGAAGACAGATTCCCGCACCTGTATTTTTTATAGAAGCAGGTTATAAACATTTGCAATACGTTTTGCTGACTTTGAAGAGGTCTTTTTACCCCTTTCTAGAATAACCCCGAGGGAAAACGGTAATGGTAGGTCATATTACATCTGAATGGCCCGTAGTAAGAACGACTGAATCGCTGTGTGGATGATCAGGGTGGCTCGAGGATGTGAGGACGATGGTATAGACAGGCAGGTCATTAAGTTACCTGTTGTATTGGCGGTGGGTGCAGCGTGGGTTGCGGCGCGTGTGGAGCGGTGCGGTACCGTCGCAGGCGCTCGTCCTCCTCGCCGCTGGAGAGGCTGGACACGTCGCAGGAGGAGGCGTCGAGGCGGCGCGCGGGCGAGCACTGTGCGGGGCCGGCGCGAGGACCGGCGCCGGGCCCGCTCCCGCTGCCGCCCCCGCCGCCGCGCCCGCACGCGCCCCCCGCGAGCGGCATTTCCTCGCCCTCCCCGCAACTGGACAGTCTGCAAGTATATTCAGATCAGATCCTACCGGGCTATTGTGTATCTTTTAGTGGTTAATGATTTCATCAAATGATGCACTACGACGAAGACCATTTTGTGGGCGTGGTGAGCCCTCGTTGGATGTACGCGGTAGAGCCCCTGGTCCTATATTCCGGTATCGTGGCCTCCTACCATATGCATTGACGATGTAGTTAGAGCAGTTGATGGGAACTGTCGATTGTTGAAAGAAAAGTGACTTTGATTTGTTTGTTGCGGAAACATTTTAGGGAGATATACATTTATATAAAAGTGAGTGGATATTTCCAGGCTGCAAGTGAGTTTTTGTGTTCCTGCCCGTGAGTGCCCTCCTATCGGGGAGGAGGGAGATAAGTCAATAACGCGTTAGTGATTCTAGTATTTTTGCTGTTACCTTCTGCTCTCCTTGTAGTTGGTACGCCGTCGGCAGCAAGGCTTCGCGAATATACAAAAGGCAATTCGCAGCAAACAGCACGCGAGACCGGCGATGATAAGTGATGGACCCACCAGCCGCAACGCTGGCGTCTTGAAGCCCTGGAATTATAAAGGTTTCCAATACAATAGCAATATTCATGATCCAACTAGATGCAAAAAAGCATCCCCATTAAGCTCAACATAATAGTTCATCATAAATCGAAGTTAAGTAATATTTAAATACATCATGATTGCTGCAGTACTTAGACAAATTATTAATCAGCTAAATATATTAGAGGCATAGAAGGTTCAGGGATGGCAGACAAGCCGGGCTATCGCGTATCTTTTGGTGGTAATCGTGATGAACTCCATCTATGATTTCATCCAATGACACACTACGACGAAGATCATTTTGTTGGAGTTTTGAGGCCTCATTGGATGATTTTCAATAATGGTGTTCATTATGATTACCACCAAAGATACGCGGTAGAGCCCCAAATCCAGATGGGGCATCGTCACCTTTCGCGCTTTAGTCTTTAGCTATGTTTTGCCCATAAAAGTAGGACCCTAACTCATCATCATCATATACCTACAGCCCAAGGATATCCACTGCTGAGCATAGGCCTCGACCCATTGATTTCCATTGAGTAACGGTTTTGGGTCGCCTCGTACTCGTAATGACGAAATAAGCTCTCACATCAGAGGAAAGTTCTCTCAGTAGACTTGCTCACTAAAAGAACTCCTATCAGCTCTACCAGAATCTGAGATATGAAAGTGTTTGTGAGTCAACAATCAATAAACGGCATCAGCAAACTTTTCCCTATTACCTACTATTAACAGAATAAATGGACACTAAATATACCTTGTCTCCAGTGCCAACAAAATAGACGACAAGACCGACAGCGAGTATGGCGAGGCCGGCGTACAAGAGCCGCGCGACGCCCCACGGCTCCCCGCTTGTGCCTTCCGCCTCGCCATCTGACTCCGAGGACGAGCCGTACGACGCGTCTCGCACCTGAAATGTAATTAATAACCCATCAGTAGGTACAGAGGATGTGTGCTGCTACCGGCATATCAGGACAGTTTAATCTTGATACTCAGACAAGCAAAATAATAGGAAATTGGCAATTGTCCAGGTGATTTTGTAAGTGTGGTAAGGAAATAAAGTTTATTCTTTCTTGGTGATAAGATGAGTCTTAAACATGGTCATCTTTAAGCGGTTGATTGCTCTTACAATTGTTGTATGATTGGTTAATAAGAATGGGGCAGAAGATACAGTGCCTGGTGTCGCTTTAGATGACCCTGGGCTTAAATTTTGTACCAGTGAAAGTTTCAGTCGTCTGAACCGATCATCAGTCGAATCTGGTAGAAACTGGGCTAATCTTACAAAAGACAGGAGGCAAAGACAATATCTAGTTTAGGAGTTAGGTTAGGTTATGTACATACCCTGTTGTTTCTGATCCACTTGCCGCGCTGGTCCCTGGCGGCCCGGGCGCCGGGATGGTCCCCGAGCACGGAGCAGCGTCGCGCGGCGCCCCCCGCGCCCGCGCCGCCCCCGCCCACTGACAGCGCCGCCGCCTCCTGCCACGCCGCGCGCCCAGCTGCGCACTACAAACAACATTATTACCATACAATTACTATACTACATTCACATGTACCTATTACTGTTTGGAACTGTAGTTTTAATTATATAATGAAAATATATTTAAAAAAAATATCTGACTCAGTGTCTACAGACGGACTGCATAATCACTGCAAAATCGGAGTTTAGATAACCAACTGCGATTAACCGATTATTAAAATTGCATTGACTGCACGCCGACTGCGTAATTAGCTGCAGTTCTCTCAATTGCATCCAAAATACGATTTTACAGCGTGCATGCTGTTCTAGTGCAGACCGTCTGAGAAACTTACTATCTCATTCATCAACACCCTAAACCAAGGGTTCCCAACCTTTTCTTGATCAGGGACCACTTTTATGTTATTCTTGTTAGCAGGGACCTCTGTGAAGGGATAATTTAAAGTGTGGCACTCCATGAGAGAGCCACCATCACGGATCTGAATTCCAAGTCTGTCACTATTTTGTCCCTAATTTGTCCAATTTTGTTCTCGAATATCAGATTTTGTCGCGCCTTGGTTCAAAAGTTATAATATCTCAAGAACTAGAGCACCTAGCGAAGATCTGTATTTCCAGAATTTGTCATTAATTTGTCCAATTTTGTCATGGAAAGCATGCTTCCTGGCAGGGCCACCTCATATCTCAAGAATTAGAGCACCTAGCGAAGATCTGTTTGCTTCCAGAATTTGTCATTAATTTGTCCAATTTTGTCATGGAAAGCATGCTTCCTGGCAGGGCCACCTAAAAACCCTTATAACTTTTGAACCAGGACGTGACAAAATCTGATATTCGAGGACAAATTAGGGACAAAATAGCGACAGACTTGGAATTCAGATCCGTGATGGTGGCTCTGCCAGGGAGTGCCACACATAATTAAAATAAAGTGAAATAATCAAACCGAAACTATAATTCAAAATTCAAAAGCTAGTTACATAAAAGCAAAAAATATTTTTTGGATAAATTTCTGTTTTGTTGATGTGTGACATAAACTTGTTTTAAAAGGTGATTTTTGAGCTTGCATCTTCTTTACGAGTTCGGCTACCCTAGGGCTAATATTGTTACCAGTAAAGCAGAAAATCCTTGTTCACACAAATACGTTGTCGCCCGCCTTCTCACTCACTGCACGGCGACCGTTAAGCCGTTACCGCCCGACAAATTTAAAATCATTAGCGGACCATATTTTAGCTTCTGGGGACCACTGGTTGTCCACGGACGACTGGTTGGGAACCCCTGCCCTAAACTTTTGAGTTAATTTTCAATCCCTCATGAGAATCGCGGGGCAGAAAGCTATTAATAAATGTATAGGCATTGATATCTATTGAAGGGCAGCCTAAAAAATATCACACACAAGTTTAAAATCGAATATCACATCTAGGTACTGAATATATACCTACCTACTCATACATACTCGTAGATTAGCAATAATAATACCTTACCTATGCAAGCTAGGCTTGTGTCAACGATTGCCTTCAGATGAATGAAAAAATTGATTGTGACCATCCTGACTTTCGGCTGTTGTTCTGAACGTTCTTCAAACTCAAATCTCATTCCTAAATAAGTACTATGATTTTAGTTTTCTGTGACAATTGCATCTACTTGTTCCTCGTGGCATCTATTAATATAAGCGTGCTCATCGGCTAAACAAAATTGATAGTATGGTAAGGACAGCAACAAAACAGAAACAAATTAATAATGTCTATGGTAGAAATTTATAGTAGGGTATTATTTGCATATATCTACAAAACACTTGATTACTTTATATTTTCATATTAGATAATGTAGTTATATACAGGGTGGAATTTTGTAATGCCACCTGGAGGGGAAGTACTCTTAATACTTTAGATAGAAAATTTTGCTCAAAGGAAACATTCCTTTATTTTTGAAAAGAAAAAAAACGGCATTAAAGATTTTTAAAAATTCGCTTGCCGCACACGGTAATCGAACCGACTAAAATCTGTAAAAGTTGCACCGTGTACTTCTATTGCATTGATTTTTAGGGTCAATGAAATCTTAAATTATTAATTCAATCGGTCAAGTTAAAGCACTTTTACTCAAAGATCTATCTGTGTACTTATGTTATTCATTAATTATTATCATTGACGTTATTTATCCATCGAAATGACGAATTACTATTTAGATAAGACGATTGCAATTTGCACGTGTTTGTAATGCAGACTCCTTTCTTAGATGTGACATAACTGCGTGTATGACGTAGTTTAAATATGGAATGTTACATTTGAAAATAGATTTTCATCTGTTATTCACATTTGATTGTTTTTACAAATCATTTCATAATTGTTTCACGGTAAAAATGGCTTATCAAGAGCAATTTGATTTAATGGAAGCTTATTTTTTAAATAATAAAGATGTGAATCGTGCTCTGCGGTGGTATGGAGAGAGATATCGAGACCGTCAGACACCAACTCGATTTGTACTGAAAAGAATGATAGATAATTTAAAGAACACTGGAAGTTTCAAAAAGCGACGGCACCCTCTTCAACAAAACAACTTTGATTTTGAATTAAATATTTTAACATACTTCGAAGCATTTCCGAAGGCTTCAAGCAGAGATGCTGCCGAAGTAATTGGAACAACCCACACTCGCATACTTAAAGCGCTGAAAAAGTATAAGTTTAGATGTTATCGTGATGGTCGGTTGGTACAAAAATTGCATCCTGGGGATTGTGAGAGACGACTACAATTTTGTCAAAACATGCTGAGAGAAATTGACCGTAACCCTAATTTTTTGAGTAACATTGTATGGTCTGACGAAACCAACTTCAGCAATAACGGCATGTACAATCGCCGCAATAATCATTATTGGTCTAGAGTGAATCCTCTTCGTGTTCATGAAACTAACAGTCAAGTAAGATTTTCTTTCAACGTTTGGTGCGGAATTATGAGAAATATGGTTGTGTTAGTCCATGTATACGAAGGTCACTTAAACACTGTTAAGTATTTAGAAATACTCGATTTATTAAGAAACGAGTTAAATGGTTTCCCCGAGGAAGAGCGAAACCAAATAATTCTACAGCCAGATGGTGCTCCAGCCCATAACAGCAGAATCACTACTGCCTACATTAATAACCATTTTAATACCTGGATTGGTACAAACGGCACAATCAGATGGCCTGCGAGATCACCAGATCTCACCCCTTTAGATTTTTTTTTGTGGGGATATGTAAAAAATCAAATTTACACTAAATGTTATGAGAATATAAACGAGTTGAGAGTTGAAGTTCAGAATACGATTTATAACATTCACCACAATACGTTATTGAAGGTAACTAGAAATGAATTCGTTAGAAGAATAAATTTGTGTATCCAAGAAAATGGAGCCCATTTCGAGCAATTAATTAGTTAGTTTAAATTTTTGTACATAATTAAATTAATTTAAAATTTCATTGTTTTCATGTAATTCAATTTATGAAGTTTGTTAAAGAGATTTCATCCTTATTGACCCTAACAATCAATGCAATAAAAGTACACGGTGCAACTTTTACAGATTTTAGTCGGTTCGATTACCGTGTGCGGCAAGCGAATTTTTAAAAATCTTTAATGCCGTTTTTTTTCTTTTCAAAAATAAAGGAATGTTTCCTTTGAGCAAAATTTTCTATCTAAAGTATTAAGAGTACTTCCCCTCCAGGTGGCATTACAAAATTCCACCCTGTATAGTAAAGGTGTTTAGTAAATTTAGATGTGTTCAGCTATAATATGTAGTAGCTATAAGTACCTACCTATTAAGTACTACACCATAACTTACCCGAAGTTTTAGAGGTATAACTGTCGCCCTCGGTTTCAATTGCATTTTCCGAGATATAAAGTAGACTATACGTTATTTCAAGATATGGTCTACTTTTGTGCCAAGTTTCAATGAAATCCGTTCAGTAGTTTTTACGTGAAAGAGTAACAAATATCTTCGCATTATTAACTTTCACATTTCTAATATCACTAGCTTTCCGCCAGCGTTTTTATCCGCGTTTCCGAGGGATATAACTAGCCTATGTATTAATCCAGGATGTTAGCTACCTCCATACCAAATTTCCTCTAAATGGGTCCAGCCGTTTGAACATGAAGAAGTAACAAACATAACTTTCGCATTTATAATATTAGTAGGAAGTAGGATAGAAACATAACAAAAATATCCTTCAGTACTTACCGACCTACATATTATTTATCTATCTGCATTTTCATATTTGAAACAAGAAGTAGGTACCTACATCTAACTCCGCAAACTCACAGTATATATAATAAAGAAAAATTATATCCAATTTGAAGCCAATAAATACATAAAACGTTAACCTTATTGTTCAGAAATATATCGTATAAACAAGTCACGATTTCGATAAACAACAAATGAGGACATGTGGACCAATAGCTGGTGGATTTGAACGCATATTAGGCGGGTGTATTGGCTATATTTCATGTCGTTTACAAACGGAAACACTGACTGCAATAAAAATCCTCTAAAAGAGGCCATAAACATGCTGGGCCTCGAAAACAACGAGCGAAAATATACCAGCCGCCGCAATCGATATATCAATTGGTTATATTCACTCTCCTACTGTCTTATTGTTCTAAATAGAAAAGTGTTGGTGTCATTAACCTATTTTAATCCCGGTTCCCATTTAGCTATTGTTTTGTAGGCTCACTTCCGTAATGATTACATTGAGCGTATGCAAATGGAAGGTTTCTGGGGTGGTTCAAGTTACATAAATAACCAAAACATTATACTGACTGGCGTAAAATTTTGGGGCGTTAAGGGTGACTACACGATTAGCTATAGTTTGCTTGGTTATGAAAAAAATAATAATTATGTAGTGTGCATTCTCATTAGAACTTTAAATTTCCTAAGATTAGAAACAGCTTTCCATAAAGCCTTACAATTTTATTGCATTTAACTGTAAAGGGCTTACCTATAACATAAAAATAATCTTTAAAATAAGTCTGGGTAATCATGGACACTTGATTATGGTGACTTCAATCAAGATACCCATGATTTTTATTTTTTAGAATGATAGGCTTAATTTCATTCCTAATAAGAACGCAATACTTAGAAGGGAACTGGCTCGTAGTTGCAGCTGACAGAGCATACCATCAGGTAATTGGGTGCTTATACGAAGGGAAATGTGAAAAACCATAGCTCAGCGTTTGACGTCATTACCAAAATGTACCTACACTTGGCACTGTAGGTACGTACCTACAATATTTTTCAATTGATTTCGTAAAACAATTATACTTCCATTAATTTTCTTTAGAACTTCCCAGAAATTATTTTTATAAACGACACTATATGATGGAGCAATATTAGATCGTTTACAGATTTTTATCATAATCAGCCTCTAGAGCCCTTTCAGCATTTTTCACTATTTAGCTACTACTTTAGCATTTGGACTACCACACCTTGGGAAAAAATCATCTTGTACTTGTATAATGTATGACTTAAGATTCTACTCTTACTGCAATTCTTCGTCCACGATTTTGTTAAAGTCCCGTTTTTTTTGTTTGGGCAATAAAAATAGATACTACAATCTATATATAAGTAGTTAGGTTAGTATTAAATTATTATTTAAAAATGTAAATAGTCAGATATATAATATGTCCCTCAAAAAAAAATTTATCTGTTAATAATCTATATATTAACAAAATACAACTACTTACATCGTTACCATATAATATGCGATTGGAAAAAATCTCGACTTACAAAAAAAATATCCTTACAGTTTCAAAACGTGCGAATAATTTATATTGTGATAATAGATTCCATGTTAACGAAGCGACATCGAAACCGAGTCAAATTATGAAAATTTAAACTTCTATGCGCAAATTATTACTGCTTGATTTATGCTGACAAAAAAACATTATTACATGGTGGGTGCGGCTCACGCTACGGCGACATGCGAATGTCGAGGTATGTACTTTAAATATTGCAAATATTTTATACTATTTCAACGACTTTACTTTACTAAGGTAGTATAGTAAGTATCTCGAAATATAAATCGCTTATAGTCTTAATAAAATTTAAATAATGTCATTTCACTTTTGAAAGAAAATAGTTGCATCATTGAACAAAACATGGTTTTTTATGCCAGTTTTCATAGTAGGTAGTATTTTAACCATCTATGAGCCTTCATATTGTCTGTTGATATAAATGAGCAGGAAAGGGTACCTATTTTATGGTATAACTCACGCTGACTCCCCAAACTCATTTTTTACCTTAAATCCCCACTTCAGTATCATAAATCCTAGCTATAACAAAAATCTGTAGACATATTTTGGTATCTACATAACGCACATAATACTTTTATATATACGTCTATTTATAGAAACTAAACAAGCTGTTATAGAAGGAATTCTTATAAACAAGTTATATTTAAAACTACTAAGTAAAGCGTTTTTTATTTAAGTAGGTACAGTATCTTTAATAATAGAAATAAATGTAAGTATATTTTTAAATCTTGATAAACATGTCCATTTTAGTATTCATTCATCAAACATTATTATTTTTTTAGTAACTTGAACAAATTAAGGTTAAACATATTTTTAATCTGCATTCCCGCAGAAGCAAATTAAGATCCTTCAAATCTGAAAAGAATTTATTCATTAAAGACCCTTCCCCTTTTACATTTACCTGCTCGGATTCCGTGGGAATAAGTTTCAAATTTTGCTAAACAATTTAAAGTCAAATTGTTCCTGAATTTAATATGAAGTTTTACTATAGCGATTATGAGAATAAAGAACTCTAGTGAAATTAAAAAGTCCATTATTATGTAAAACATATCTACAACAACACAATAACCTATAATTTTGGTCATATTTTGACACGTCAAACTTAAAACGCGTGGTAGTATGCAATAAAATTCCGTGTGTATGACCTGACTGCCGAATACTGCGAAATTTCCGCAACCAATTTTTCTATTGGTATAATATCACAGCACCTTTATAGAGGTATAATAGTAGTTTATGATACTGTTGCATAATAGGGGTTATTAAAATACGAGTGTGAGTTTAAGAACCGAGCCGTAGGCGAGTTCTTAATAGTATCACACGAGTTTTTAATACCTAATTATGTGCAGTATCATACCGTACTTTATCTAAACTCATCTAATCATTGTAATTTAAAGGTAAAAAATCGATAATATTTTGTCTTATAAGTTTGTTGTATAAGTTTTCATGACTTAAGGGTATCGATTATTCGTCATTTCCATTGCCGCCTCCACAATTTCAGATCTAAGTCTATTTCACCTTATTTTCTGTCATTTTTGGTCAAAATAAAATATGTATGCAAAAAATCAATAAAATAAACAAACATTAATCATCATGGCGCCCAAATCCGTGTGGGGAAAAACTTCTAAGTTGAGATCTCTACCGCATATGCAACCACAGACAAAGTAAATTTGCATCTAAAATTGAATTGATACTGATTGATTCCTAATTGTTTAGTCCAGTCCAGTCTGGCCACTTATAATGTTTTTTTCTTTATTATTTCGTTTGACAAGTTGACTGACAGTAATTGAAGTATTAAAACCCAAAAACCATTATGAGTGGCCAGACATGTCCAAATACTTGTAATTTAATAGAAAAAAGTTATTTTATAGCATTATCTTGGGAAGAAAACTGTACTATAATAAAATTGTTTAATTTCATTATAGACGGGTGTGCATAAAGTGGGTCATTAAAGTACTGTTTTTGATTTCATAATTAGAACATTACGATATGAGAGTAGATAAAAATCCTTTCTTAGCGAATGCCTATGTCAAAATAAATATCTGTATGCCGAATTTATATTATGCGTTGATAGATCAGTCAGTTATAAACTGGGTTTTCTTTTTATATAATTTCAATTCATGAAATATCATAAAAAGTAGTTTCATGACTATATTATTATGATAATAATTTACGGAATAATTTACGTCTTGTTGTCATAGTAATACTCGCAAAGAATAAACGTGTATTTCTATACACGTTAGAAATTATAAATAATTTACCAAATGAAAAACTATTACAAACAATAAGTGATTAAATTGTTTGTGGTGTTACTTATTTAAATCATGGAGTCATGGTCATCGTAATTTATTTGTATTATTATTAAAAACCAAAACTAAACTAAAATGTATCTTCCGTTTTGCATAAGTGACTAAATCATTATTTTCTAGACATTTTAATCATTGTTGTTAAAAGTATATAGAAATTGTCTTCTGTAGAAGCTTATTCAAATGGAATAAGCTTCCCAATCCTTTTCCACAATACTTTTGAAGATTAACATTTTAATTAAAAGCTACATTATGTAAATACTCATACATATATTAACGTTACATAACGTTCGTAACATTTGTTAATAAATACGTAAAATCATGGCTTTACAAGCAATTTTCATGCAATTAGAGATGCATTTCGAGAAAGTAATATCCACATGGCAATGTATTACAATTTGCAAGCGAGTTTACATTACTTGTTTACTACGGTGCGTTTCATAGCTTATGAGCTACGGCCTACGGTGTAGCAAATTTCGTAGCACCTGCTACGCGCGACTACGTCTAGGTATTTTGAGCATTTTACTCTACTGGTAAATTACTCCATGCTCGTAAAGAACAACTTAATAAGTAAATAAAAAAGTGTTTCATCTATGTTTTTTTTTTGTATGTTCTACTACTATCTTAATTTTATCGCCTAAAACTTATAGATACCTGAAATCAATATAATGTTAGTATTAGAACCTTAAAACAGTACCTGGTTGACCGAGCTTCAGAATGTTTTTTTAAAACGACCTTTTCTAAAATTGAAATCTAGCTAGATCGATTTATCTCCCCCGAAATCCTCCACATAGTGAATTTCATGAAAATCGTTGGAGCCGTTTCAGATTATATATATATACAAGAATTGCTCGTTTAAAGGTATTAGATACCTACCAAATGTATTTTTAAATTCTTATGCAGAAAATTAGTGCATTCAAAAAAAATATACACTTGTTAGTTTCCAGAAATAAAATAGTAGTGAGCGATTATGAGAATAAAGTATTTTATGAAACGTAAATTGACCATAAAAGTTAAAAATTATACGCTACTCGTTCGTTACGGTAATTCAGTGGAAGGTTGACCTGCTTCACGAATATTTATTACTGTAGACATCAGTATTTTAAAATTGTGTACATTAAAGTGGTTTAATCGGTCAATTTATATTTTTCTAGTATCCACATTAGTGTTGCCTTTAAAACATGACTTGATAAACTTATATTTCCAAATTTCGATAGATATAATCAAAACAAAAAAATGATTTTTTTTTTGCAATAACGGTGTTTCTCTCTTTGTAAAACTGAAATATGATGTTACTAATATTTAAAAAGATGACTAATGGATATATCCAAATTTATACATTGTATACTTTTTACTAACTGACGCTTCAACGATTATGTCGTTTTTGTGGATACATTGGTTGTGACTAATCGTGACATCATTTGGCATACGTAGCCTATGGCTTGAAAAGGGATGCAGGCTACTTTTTATACCAGGAACAAGGGTAAAACTACATCGTAGCGTAGCATATGACATACTTAGGTACTACTAAATGTTAAAGATTGTGTAAACCATCGCTAAACAAATTTCACGTCTTCTTGTCTTTTTTCTTTGATAATATGAGAACGTTAAAAATCATTGTTAAACTTTTACGTTTTAATACTTTTAAGCTATCTAACCTTAGTCCGTAACAATTTTTCGTAGTTTACACCAAAACAGAGCAAACTTAACAAATGTCAAAATATATGCTACTCTTTTACCCTATAGTGAACTGGTGAACGTTAGTAGGTTACGTTAGTATTCGGTGAAGGCAGGTCAAAGGAAGGAAGTGGCAAATGACAGGAGAGCGGGAATGGAAGCTACTGCTTTACCAGGAATGTACACCTGAAAGCCATTTGTAATTAAAGTGAATTCTTTTAAATTTCCTTTTAGGTCACCATTTTATTCTCAAACGGTTTTTGCTGTTTATTGCATTATTTCTTGGTATAAAGGGTTTTTTTTCAATGTTACTTTTTGAGTAGCTAATAAATAATAGTAATAAGTACTAGAAGTAATTAAATACAATTAAATTTACAAAATATTTGATGTTTCCACGTATTTTTAGTGTTGTTACCTAAGTTTTATGCATTGTTTAGTGTTTGGTTATTTATTTATGATACTTTCCACTAGCCTATTACAGTTAAGTACCGAGACATCCTTGTAACTCTGTCACAGGTTGTTCTCGCTTCTACAACGCACTTGACCTTTGGTGACCCATTTGTATTTTTTTCTTGGGTAGGTATATTTTTTTGTAATTTTTCACATAACTCGAATAATGTGGTTTTTTGTAACGTATTTGTTAAAGATTAGTTGTGTTAAAATTTAATAATCATGTTAGTAATTACAAATGTAAGGTTTGAAACTTTGAATAAAATATAGAATAGATGTTTCTTAGATATTGATAAATTTAAAGTGTACTAAAAAGTAATATGTAAAGTAACAGGTAATATATAAATAAATCATTAAATTCATTAAATCCAAATGGTGGTAATTTAAAATAAAAAATAAAAAAAGTTGCGCTCAGGGAAAGTTCCCAGATTACTGGCGGCATTGTTACGTTGGTAATTGGTAAGTAAATTAATTTATTTTACTGCAAACTTTTATTTATAATTACAAAAGAAAATCACAGCTGGCGCCAAGAAGGTGTCTACCGGTGGGTACCGGCAGCGGCACATGATAGCCAGTTGCCTTCTTGGCTTTGCTAAATCGACTCTTACGATGGTGACATTTTATTGAAAACCCAAATCAATCAAAGTAAAAAAAACGTTTTTATAATAGGTATACTTCAAGTGTTTCAATTATTATCAGCAGTGTGCTGAAAGTATGATGTGCTAACAATGTAATTAGCTGGTAATTGAGCGATTATCGCGTAACGGTAATCGTAGTTGCGATGACGGTTGTTTATATTGCGTGATAACGACTACATAACAGATTTAAAAACTTCCTTTTTATAAAAGACATTCGGTACTCTTAAAGTTTGAAACCATTTATAATAGCTGTTCTCCGCGGCTTTACTCGCGCTCCCGGAATAAAAAGTATGTTATAACCTTCGGTGATAATGTAGCTTCCTATTAGTGAAATAACTTTTCGAATCGGACCAGTAACTCCGGAGATTAGCGCTCTCAAACAAACAAACTCTTCAGGTTTATTATTAGTATAGATGTAATTTGGACACGTAACAAGAACAAAAAACTATATTTATATGTATATTATATTTATAGGACCTAAAAATGAAAAAAATATAAGGAAGGACTTTATTTAAAATAATAATATCCTGAGACAAGTGTTTAAATAATGTCTCAGAATATTTATTAATTTATTATATTATTTATTCTTCACATACAAATGTCTTCTTATGTAGCAATCGAACCCACTACAACAACTGCCACTTGCAGTTGCTGTCATAAATAATTCATAGCCAGCTTTTTAAATCCATAGCATTAAAAAAAAACTTTGCCTCCAAAAATCAGGTCAACCACAAACCCTATGATTAAAGCAACTAATGGTGTGACATAATTATGCAGTCCAATTCAATAAACATTACGAAGTGATAAAATATTCATGCTGTGTACCTATAACAATTTATCAACTGTTGACTGAAGGCATAGATTACAGAGTGTGCCTGATAGTGTAGTGACACCGGCTTCATGAGCCTCTATGTGTCAAGGCCCCGCTATGCAGATATCGATGTCGATCGATGCTATGCTATGACTAGTGACGTGCAATGACAGATTTATGATTGATAGTTATGATTATTGGGTTAATTTTAAATTGCTATTCTTAGGAGGGTGCACTTGTTTCAGAGGAAAACATTAACTTGTCATACTCGCGCATCTTTTGAGAACGGCTGCATTTGGCTATCTTTTTGCTTTGAATGTTCATGATTTTTATTGAAAGAAAAAATATAAAAGTTATAGAAAATTCGAGTAAATCTGAAAGTGCTCCTTTCTGTGGGAATTTTCTAACAATTTTAAATCTTGACAGTCTACTAGTACCTATAACGATAGTAAAAAGATAATGAGTATTTTTTTTTTAAGTTTATTAAAAAAAAATTATTAAAAAATGTTTTTTCTATTTTTATAGCTGAATAGAATATTTATAAAGAAAAGTTAGGTGTTCGTCGACTTTGTTATGTACTTTAAATAAAAAAATATATATATTTTGGGAAAATATATGCAAAATTGAAACGATTCTAACTTCTATTATATTTGAAATGTACTTGAACAGTATAAAATTTTAACATCTACTAAAGTTCATGATTCTTCATACATTACGGTCTGCGAAATTTGGTAGGCCTTGAATCAAATTAATGGTAATAAATGTCATAATATTGACCCCAGTTGGCATTGTCGCATTGTTACAAAGGTTAGGTTTTGACGCCAATGTCAACTTAATGATCGTATTAAATTGCGTATTTACAAAATAAAGATACAATTTTAATCATTACATCTTTATTTGATTATTATTGTTCAAGTTACTCCTTATATAAAATAACCTTAGCTAAGGATAACGAATTTTGATTATTGAATTAAGAGTTAGTAAGTTATTATTCCCGATAAACTAACATCAATAGTTGATATCTCAAACAAATGTAGCTTTGTTTATGTTGATGTTAACATATTTGATTAAACACAACAAATAAAGAATCACTTTTAATAATATCAAATAATAGCCTTACAAAGTTTTCCTAGTTAGGCAGACGAAAGCAAAATCCCCATAACAGAAGCAACACCTCTATGTACTACCCTAATAGTATTACATATTTAAAATACAAAAACCAAAAAGCATACTTTTATTAGCTGCAATTCACGACGGTGTTTTGAATTCAAATTGAACAATTTGGATCGGTATTGTTGAATGAAACTGGTGCTTTTTCCCAGTTTTTTTTGCAATATAACAAAGGCTAGACTGACTGGCAGTTCTATAGCTTAGTTGCACGTCATTCCCACTCGCTGCACCTATTATAAACTCGAAAAAATATTTATAAACGTTGCATGTAAATAAAAAATAAAAAAGTGTATTCATGCGAAGATTTTATTTTATTCTTGCACGATGACTTTGAGTTTTAAATAATAAACATCAAGTCTTTGGTAATTAGGGTCAATGAACATCGAAAAAATATGAAGGTTTGAAATCTAAAAATAACGTTCGTTAAAATAAGACTAAGTAACCTGTAATTTTTACAAACTACTAGAATTCTCACATAAATAAAAGTACCTGGTTGACCGAGCTTTGCTCTTTTTTTTTAGACGACGTTTTCTAAAAATGAAACCTAGCTAGATCGATTTATCTCCCCCGAAACCTCTGCATACAAAATTTCATGAAAATCGTTGGAGCCGTTTCCGAGATTCAGATTATATAGGTATATATATATATATATATATACAAGAATTGCTCGTTTAAAGGTATTAGATAGATAGATTACTGTACCTTAGTTGAGAAAACCATGACATGACATTAACCACTAGCCAAGGAATAGTTAAATTATTAGTTACGATCAATTCTTAAAATTATAGTTTTTTTTATTTATCAATTTTCTGGAAGATTAAACAGGTGAAAGGAGCTAAGATGCCCCTCCCTAAACCAAATCCTGGATCCGCGCCTGCTCTAGCATCGGTATAATCATATATACTATTTATAGCTATCTATATGAAAATGCAATTAACCCAGTCACATACAAGATGAGGTGTCAGATAATGAACAGCTCGCTTACCTCATTACGGGCTTGAGATATGACGTCACGGCATAAAGCCCGATGATTAATGACCTCACAGATGTCAAACGTATTAGTACTATTTAGCGATATGTTGCAAGTTTGACGGCGTATCAATCAATTAGTTGATACTGTGATGACATTTCGTTGTTTTTGGGGTTTCGTACTTCAAAAGAAAATACTATTTATCTCAGGAACAGGTCAAAGGTAGATGTCAAGTGATTTATCAAATAAGTGCAAAATTCAACAGTTCCTTGGAGGTGTAAAAATATCAACCTTCTAAATCAAGCCAAAGAGCAATGGAGTTTTTGGCTATGCTCGGAGTTTACCTGCGAGATGATATTAATATTGAGAAATGATGAGATCCGCAGGCGAACCAAATTAACTGACATAGTCCGAAGAATTGCCAAACTAAAGTGGTAATGGGCTACTTTTTATACTAAACCGCCGAATGCGGGTAGCGCAAGACCGGCCATCGTGAAAATCGTTGAGTGAGGCCTTTGTCCAGCAGAGAACGTGTTTCGGCTTACATGATGAATCAATGCAATTGAAAGATTTTATGCAAAAACTTGAGAATGAAAACCAGCCTGGCAAGTACAACCACTCTCCTCAGTACAGTACTCTACCATCGTGCTACGGTTTCCTCACGATATTTTTCTATAAGTACCCTTAGCTCAATCTCTATATAGAATTCGTAGGTACTCATACCTTTTGCCGTCATTACGACTGAGCTATTGCTATCAATATGGTGTTTCGGTGACTTGATGAGTGATTGTAGGTGCGGAAACTATTTGCGATTGAGTTATATCGTAACGCTCTATGAATGGCGACTCATTTAAATAATTAACTAGTTTATTTACATTGGTAGGTATGTTAATAAACTCTAACTAGGTCATTCTAAATAAAAATAATAATTAAAATAAGTCTTTCTTTCAAGTAAGGAGCAACGGATTGACGTGATTGCACAAAGATAGGTTATGAGCCAGTAAGTAGAATAGGCTCTTTTATCCTAGTAGGTATCGCGGATAAACCGCGGGGGTATCCTAGTACTTCTTTATTTAGACATTTTGCATTTATTCTGTCTGAAAACGTTAGAAAAACTTTCTATGTTTTCTAGTTTCTATAATTTCTTGAACCAAATGTTATTACTTTACAATACTCAAGAATAATACAATAAATTCAGTAAAATTTCAGTTATAATATACGATGACACTACACAGAGCCTTTTAAATTGAAGGACGTCAGAGAAACTTTAAAAAGTTATTAGTTTCTCGTTTAATACTAAAAATTATACTACTTTTATTTCATCAAGCTTTCATAAACATCTTTGTTTGTAATATAGTTATAGAGATATAAATTCCTCTAGTTATAAAAAATATATAAATATTTTGCAATTGTAATGTATGGCTCGATCTCAAAATTTTATGTAGTATATACATGAAGCCTAGAAGATATGTTTTTTATAAATTACAGAAATGTTATATAAGCTTTTGAAATTTGATGCACTGATTTTTCATTTTCATAAGTTATCCCTAGTTTGAGGTCCTTGAAGTTTTATTATATTACAATATCAATCAACAGTCATATAAGCCTATCGTTACATCAAAGCAGCACCCTATTACTATGTACAATAAATATCAGTGACCTGAAGAGTAAGGTCGAACGGGAACGATCCATTCGTTTGTACATAAACGCCTATAAAGGCTGATTTGCATAGAAACTGAATAAAGGGTCCGTGTATTGTAAAATGAGTCTCCGACATGGATGCGTTGCGCTTGGTAAATATACTGTTTTATTTAGGACAAAGCTTTAGACTTAAATGGTACCTGATTGATAAGTCTAAAGCTTTGCGATAAATTGAATTTATAAAATTAAGTAGATACGTAGATTATAAATGTCTGTTTTTATTCACTCATTATTCAACTTTTTTTTACTTGATATTTAATTTATCTATGTACTAACTGTTCTGTCTATAACTTTTGGGGATAATGTAGCTTCCTATTAGTGAAAGATTTTTTCCAAGCGGACCAGTATCTCCGGAGATTAGCGCGTTCAAACAAACTCTTCAGCTTTATTATTAGTATATAGATTATAATTTATAAAGTAGGAACCAAGAATAAACACAGGTAATTTGCAAAAGCCGCAATCATACGTAGCACAGTATGGTCACGCCATCCGCCCTCTAAATGTCACTGACGCAAAAAGCCTAACCTTTGCTTTGTAAAAAACTAGGAAACAATTGAACACCTGCCTACGCACGTCTGAAAATACGTTTTTGTTATAACAAGTAAAGTCTGAAATTGTGGATATGTACTCTGATTATTTTGGTTACTTTTTTTTATTTTTTATACTTTAGAACAAATTTTCTGGCCCTGTTTTACCCTCTCAACAAAAAAATAATAATAAAAACGTTATACTAAAAACTCCTTTCATATAACTAGTGGTTTAGACAAATTCGTTGATAAACGATTGACAAAGAGAGATCATTCAGTTATGCCCTTTTTCTTGTAAACAACGTTATTTTTACAAATGTTTATTCTAGAGAACCGACACACCCCAAGACTAAAATAAAAATAACATTTTACATACAGTGATTTAATAATTTCAAATAAAATCAAATCACCACGTGAGTGAAACTTTTGCCGAATCACCTGAACCCGGGCTTTATAATTTAAGCTCTAACCATTCAATATAGCACCTTACCGAGTTGCTGATAAAGTATATTACATTACGCAGGCAAAGAACATTGTTATGGAAGCGTTAAAGGAGGAGGAGGTAATAGCTTCCGCATGATAGGTGAATGGGGGCTGACAGCAACGCTTTATAAACCCGCTGCTAAGCAAACTGAACGATTTTTTCCAAGTGACGTAGTCATCATCGAAGCTACACTGTTTGTTTTGTGATAAGCAAAAGTAGGCTTTTAAGGTGGACATCTATTATGTCATATGACTTTTTTATTTAGTAAAAAAATTGCATGTAAACCTTGTAGGTACTTGCCTGTATTTGCCATTTTTGTTCTCGTCTAAATCAGCACCAATATCACAAAAATATTAAGCATTACACTGTTTAAAAATATATACAATCAACTATTGAATAATGGCCCAGGATATTCTTTTTCAACCTTCCAATTTTGGGTCGTAAAAATAAATTACAGTCAAATTTATAACAATTTTCAATTCACATGTATCCCTGATGAAAACATTAATAGGTTATTATTTATTTTCATTTCGCAGAAAATACTCTCACTAATTACGTGGCCTCATTACGCGTGATGGAATATGCAACGGGTTGCAATGCGAGTCGTTCCTTTCGTGGAGTATACATATAGATGTATACTTACATTGTATAGTTATAGTATAATGCAGCTGCATAGTTCTATACAGCGGAGATGCTGAGAACAAAGCATACGGCAGCGATGAATGGCGCGGACGCTTGCAACTGATAAATTACTTGTTGCTTGAATAGTACCTAAGACATTCTCAGTATCTATATATGTCTTAGGGTATTTGTACATTTGTAATAGCATATAATTTACAAAAAATTATATGCTATTTGAAAGATTTGAAAATTATAAAAAAAAATAGATAAAATAAATTACGTAATTTTTTTTTTGATGCGGTTAACGCAAGACCGAACATCACGGAGATCCTTGGGGGAGGCTTTTGTCCAGCTTTCTTTCCAGTCTTTCGGCTGACATGATGAGGTACATTTATACCAAAAAATATTGGAATTATTTTCCTATAATCTACTGTATTTAAATTCGAGAAATTACTTGCATTTAGCAATAAGCAGCATTTTTAGACCCCCAGGTCCGTCAATCACCAAATCGTGTATCATAAATAATTTGCTCCACTAAAGTATGGAATGATGTTCATAACTGATGATAAAATAGTAGCGTTTAAGGTGCCAAAAAGCAATAATGTAACCGGACAATTTGTAAGATCAGACCGACGACAAATTCATATTGGGTTTAAAAGAACTTTACTTAATTTCTTTGGTGATCAGTTAAACACAATTGACAGCATTTTAGATAAGTGATAGGTACCATGATAGGTACCTAATTATTATCGTGGTTGTTTCAACTCTTCTTAGAGCTTAAATCACTGCAAATAGACTAAGTCGAACGTAGTAGGTATGAGTGTTGAAAGTATGTTTTTACCATTCTTTTATTATTATTTTAAATGGAATTTGATTTTTTTTTTGTTTTTACTAAACAAGTAATTTTCATATACAATATTGACTTCATACAGTTCTAAACGAAAAATAGCGCCTCAAGTACTGTATAGCAAGGCGCCCCGTCTAAATGCAATACATTGTGGCTTAGACGATTTTTGTTACGCAGTAGGTATACGTTTACTTTCATACATTCAAGAGAATGTTTAAAAACTATCCAGATCAATCGATACCAATACAAGTACGACATCAATATTTAAAACCTTATACTACGACCATTGCAATGCATGCAAGCACTAAAATAAATAGACAAACACATACCCATGAAGCGGGAGGATATCTGGGGAACGGTGCGATCTGCTTCGTGGCGACATTGCTTGGTAGATCGTGCTTAATCCCTCTCTTGAGTCGCTGTTTTCTTCTCTCCCGCGATTTCGATCTTAGCATAAGCGCTGCCTGCATACTTGCCAGGTTTGTGGCCGTTGGTGAGCGCTTCCACAAAACTCAGCCAAAGGCCGAACTTTAGCGCCTTACCGGCCGATTCACGATGCACTCACTATACACTAGTGACGCGCGGCGGTTACGATAGCATATAACTCTTTTTAGTAAGGGCTATTTGTGATAACTGACTGTTATTTTTTTGGTCTTTTCCTAACTAAGTATATTATATAAACTACGACTAGCGCGTCTATTCTAATAGAAACTAGCTAATATAATCGATAGAAAGACTTATTTACACATCAAACGACGATATCACTCTTATGTTTGTCCCATCACAGACACAATTTCTTTCGATAATCTCACTTAGGAATGCTTTAGAATTGGATAAGATAGGCACAAGAAAGGCGCGAACTATACTTAATTTATTACTAATTGAACATTTTAGTACGTAGTAGTGGTCGTTACTTATTATAAGATATGTTTAGTGTGAGAAAAGAATACGATATGGAAGCAAGCGCAATTTGGCGTTTAGTGTTGGTAATATTCCTTATTTTTTGTTTTAATGTTTGTGACACATTTTGTTTGGTACTTGTACACTCATGTTTCGTTCCGTATATCAAGTCGCAGTCTCTGGTTCTTCGACACCTGCCATCGGACGCTACCCTCCGCTAGGTGTCGCTGTTTCATGGCCGGCCCACTTTTATCACTTCACTTAATAACACTTCCTTAATACACATGTTATTGCTTTTGTTCTTTCAAACAACGCGCACTATATAAAAAAAAAAATTATAATGGCGGGCAAATTATGTTCCGTACATCAATGAAGGTGGCGTAAACGTAAAATAACGTAGAAAGGCGTCGTTGCATTGTCTCATTTCATCATGCTTACAAACAAGCTTTACAGAAAGACATAAAATACATACCTAACCTCACGTAGCAACTACAAATCCCAATGGACTAACCGCTACAGAATTCAATCGAGGTTCTCAGTCCTCAGTACCTACACACAACATACGAATCTTAAAACTATACAGATACCATGCTTATGCTAGATACAGACATTGATATACGACATGACAAGCATGTATACCTCGACGATATCGCATGGTGAATGTGGCTCGGTGTGTAGTGCGGAGTGAGGACGTGGGGGCGCTTGGAGTCGGGACTCCCAGTGCTGGCAGGAGTAGACTCGGACGCCAGTCGGCGCGGGGTGGAGAGGACTGTGCGGCCGCGGGCTCGACGGCGCGGGCTGGCGGCCGTGCTGGCGCGCCTGGTGAACAACAATCATCATTTTAAAAGTTTTTTTAGGAATGGTTTTTCCATCAACCAAAATAACTCCTTATTGTCAGACCCTTATCATATCATATTTTTGTAAGTTGGCAAAAAAAATGTTTTTGTAGTTTTGTTGCATGTGACTTGCCGACGGTTAGCTGTTCTTTTTCTGATAAAATATTAATATTAAGGCTATAGTTCAATGCTTTATTAGCTTTAATATATCTGTTTACTTCACGAGATATATATACTATATCTTTTTTTTTTTTTTTTTTTTTTTTTTTTTTAGTGTGAGAAAAGAATACGATATGGAAGCAAGCGCAAGTGCCCGTCTCATTGCCGTGTCAGAATGGGAATCAGGTCTTTGGTTGCGAGCTCTTCCGTCAGCGAACATCGGAACCCTTCTTGATCCATCCACTTTCCGGCTTGCATCTTGTCTTCGCCTAGGTGCACCTATTTATATACCTCATCGCTGCCAGTGTGGTACTTTTGTTGATCAGCTTGGCCACCACGGGCTATCGTGCGTAAAAAGTGCGGGCAGGATTCCGCGCCACTCTGACCTAAACGACATCATCCGCCGGGCACTTGCCAGCGCCCACGTATCAGCTATTCGTGAACCGAGTGGCTTGATGCGGGACGATGGTAAGAGGCCCGACGGAATGACATTGATGCCCTGGAAGATGGGGCGGCCCTTAGTATGGGATGCAACTTGCGTCGATACTCTCGCACCGTCCCACCTTCCAGAAACTGTCAAGAGAGCTGGTGGTGCGGCTGACTGTGCCGAACGCCTCAAGCGGCGCAAGTATAGTAACCTAGATGGATGTTACATATTTGAGCCGTTTGGGGTAGAGACGCTGGGCCCGTGGGGGCCAGGAGCCCATCGCATTTATCGCGAAATTTCAAAGCGCCTGATCGACACATCACGTGACCAGAGGGCTGGCGAATACCTTGGACAAAGGATAAGCATTGCCATACAGCGTGGCAATGCCGCCAGCGTTCTGGGCACACTACCGGCTGGCAGTGATTTAGATCAGCTGTATCTACTGTAAATAGCTTTTCTTTCTTATTTTAGTCTAGTTTTTATTTTATTTCTTATTAGTATTTAGTTTCGATGTAGGTATATGGTTTAAGAATTTGAAATATTGTGGTATATTTTTAATTTCAAATAAAATATACTATATCTAGTTATGAGAAAAGCAAAAATTTCCCCACACCATTGAGTAGGGGGGAAGAATCAGTGCTGCTCCGTTCCAAACAGTGACAAATAACTTATTTTATTGTTCTGAGATGTCTCAGATGTTGCAAACGTCCATAGGCTACGGTAACCACTTACCACCAGGTGGGTCATATACTTGTTTGCTGACTTACCATATAAAATATAGTGTTGCTTACCTTACGGCCCGCGAGCGACGCGCCGCCCGCCGCCGCGTACATGCACCGCCGCCGCGCACCGCTCACCTAGCGCGGTCCATAGTCTACCCGCCTCGCGGCGCACCCAGTGTGCTCCTGGCCTTATGGGGGAATGAGTCGGCGCGCGGCGGCGGCGCCCCGCCACTCCACCGCATCCGTGCCTCTAGTGACGTGCACCTATAACACCACATGCTATTAAAATGCTGTACGTTATAACGTAATGCTATTTTATGCACGTCACTAAAATTATTATTATTTTAAATAAATCAATTGAAAAATTGGTACAATTGTAATATCGTACCTGCTCAAAAGAGCGCTGTTTACATACATGTAAGTACTTTTTATTTAAATAACATTAATTGAACTTAAATTCTACATTTAGAAATGCTTTTTACAATAATAACCTTAATTCAATTTACAATTCAGAATGCACCAAACCAACAGTTAATTATTTCGTAATTAAAATGGAAATTCATGGAACGACCAATGAACAATGAGCTCTCGAAACGGATACGTTTACCTTCCGGCTAAGTTTCATGGAGCGGTTGGCTACATTAATGCAATATAAATATATTTATCAGCCGGATCGATTTCCAATGTGAAATTCAAACCATAATGCTTTAACGTGAGTTCAAAATTATGTACATCAGTGTTTGTGTTTGTTTGTTGTGTTGATGACTTATGTTGTTAATTTAAAATGAATAAACAGTTAATAATCAATTAACAAAATGTTCATGTAAATAGAAGTATGCAAATTTCCTTTTGTGTAAATAAAAGTATGAAAATTATTTTATTGCTTGTAAATCAATAATGGTCACAAACATTTTAAAATGTATATATCCAAATACAAAAATACTAAACTGGCGGCATGCTTTGATGGCTTTTTAGACAAGGGAGTGATACTCATTGTTTGGGTACGTGTATCTCTTTATAGCTCAGGTGTAGATCGGCTGTAAAAAAAAGTTTCCATTGAATTGAGACCTTCTCCTTTTTTTAAATCGGTTAAAATATCCAACATAGCGTGCCGCTTATTTTATTTATTTATGTTAAAGATAATTACTTTGAAAAGGACTTTTACAAACATTAAAAAAACCTACGTACCTCTAATACTGTAATTTGTACCACACTACAACTGCCATGTAATTTAAACAAGTATATAAGTTTAATGGATAACACAATCAAATCGTGACCCTACTGGACCTGAACCTAGTACCTACATCAATCTAAATTAATGCGGAGAGAGAACACCGCTTACGAAATCTTGTATACATACCCACTGGGAATAGTAGTCTAGGTATTTGCATGTACATCACTAGTTACTAGATTAGTTGACATTCATGAACATGTGAAGACTAATTGTTCATACATTTAGCCTTTTGCTGAGAAATAGTTACGGGTTTATACACTTAACATAATATACAGTGTGTCCGGTCATAAACTAGCGATATTTTGGATAATTATATTTTAAACACATTTTTCATACAAAACATCGATCTTGTTCGGTCAAAATGTATGAAAAAATTTTTTTTTCCAATTTTCAGGATTAGTCTTAAGAAAAGTCCCAAAAAATTAGTTCAAATATAAGTAACCTAAAATATCGCTAGTTTATGACCGGGAACACTGTATTTATGTTAATACTAGTTGACTCGACAGTTCGTTGTCTGTCAAGATTACAAAATCATATAAAAAACCACTTTCAATATATCCCTAATTTTCATTGTTTTCGGGAAACTTTTCCTATTTTCTTCCTCTTAAGAATCTTCCTCGGACTTCAACGAATATTCGAAAAAATCATATAATGATGTCGAAAGCGCAGATAGGTCTATTTTTGGCGTTCAAAATGGACACACGGCTATCTGATCCCAAACTAAGGAGAGCTTGGAAACTAGGTAACTGATATAATTACATAATACTTAGTACATTTCTTTCGTTAATACATATATAGATAATATTATTTAGTTATTTTATTTAATTAATTACATTCAGACTCAGGACAAACAGACATGTTCAATCGTTCATGCACACACGTGTTTCTCCTAGATGGTGATAATAAAATTAATTAAAAGTCATAAGTTGCAAAAATACAATTTAGTTACAAAACAACCCATGTAATTTAAACGTTTCTTTCATTTTGTTTAGGAACTGGTATTTGGAATTGTTTTATGACTACATTCTGAGGTCGGTAAAAGTTCAAAGAGCGTTTAGATCGACCGATAAAAACAAAAATATCGTGCTGCGGCATAGGGAAAAAAACATGAAAAAAGATTAATACCTCCTTATTATAAAATTAATTCACCCTACGTTTATAGCACCTTCGTTATTAGTTATTGACTTATTACAAGGCTATATAACTTTATTTGTATCTTTTTAATGCATTTCTCGAGCATCAAAATAGATACTTCGTATAAGTAGCAAAATACCTAGTAGAACAAAATGATCGTAGCAAACTGTTTTCGTAGAACTTGTGCTACGAAACCAGGCGACCGTAGCATGCTACACAACCGCTACGATCTACGCAAAGACATTGTGTGAGACGTTCATGATAAGGTTGTAGTAAAATCATATCTGATGGTATGTTCATCTCGTAGTTTCTTCTTGATGTAAAAATTGTATTAGTAAAAATAAACTACAAATAAATATGGATTCATAGTCTATATCTACGTATAACTAATAATAAAGCAGAATATGTTTGTTAGAACGTGCTAAACTCCGGAGTTACGGTTATCGGCTACTTTTTTATCCCAAGAACGCGAGTGAAGCCGCGATTAACGGTTAGTCGAAAATAAATGTTTATTATTTATTGTAATTGTTATAAATTGACGTCCCATAAATTAATTTCTATCCTAACTATGTATTTTATTATTTTGTAAGAAATATGTGAAAATCGTGTTTTCCAAATTAGCAACGATTTAACATGCGATAACAACGTTAATAATAGTTCTGTAACATTCTGAAGTAAAATATCGAACCGAAAACCGAATTGTATGTGTATTTAACGGTTACTCAAAAATATATTTAATAACTAGATTGCGCCCCATGGTTTCATCCGCGTTCCCGAGGTATCTTATATTTTCTCGGGAAAAGTAGCCTATATGTTATTCCAGGGTATGATCTATCTATGTGCCAACTTTCATCCCACTCTTTTCAGTATTTTTTACGTGAAAAAGTAACAAACACTCATACATACTCACAAACTTTCGCATTTATAATACTAGTAGGATATACCGAATTTAAACGTAGGTACGTACTTGGCAACAAATTTTCATATTGAGGAACCAGTCAGACGGGAAATACATATTCTACCACGATATACCGTTGATTTGCCTTGCCTCGAACAATACTTGGAACTATTTTCATTTCATTTATCGAAACATCCACACTATTAAACTTCTGTATAACTAACTTGTATTTCGTTAACTATTCAAGGAATAATGAAAGTGTGTGTTAGATAGCATAGCTCAGTGATGACGCCTAAAGCCGTGGCAAAGGTCATGGGTTCAAATCCAACAATAAGCTTAAACTTTCTGTGCAAGAAAACATAGCGGGCAAAACCATGGTAGTGTGGTACACACGGGCACTGATCAAGCTACACATTTTTGTTGCAAAATAGCGCCTATTACAATCGCATAAGGTGCCGCAGTGTGTAGCTTGATCTGTGGCCGTGTGTACAGTCAAAAGTAAAGTACCCTTCCATAGCAATATATTGATATTCTTTTGATAGTTTGTATGTAATACAGTGAATCGCTTAATTTGATACGTGTCACGAAAGACGTCAGTAGTGAAGAGCCTGCGCCTTCAGTCGTGTACAAAATAGGGATCCATAATTTTTGTATCTATTGAGAGATTTTTCAATGACATTAGTGTAAAATTTATAAACACAGGTTGCACTCATCTGTACTGCGGAGTCAGCGGTCTAGTCAACTCTCATCTTTAGTGGCAGGTATTATACGGTACTTTTCATGCTGACTGTACTATGGAGTACCCACGTACCGAACTTCATTGAATTTACCTCATACTCATTTAAGGCGATGATAGATCAGTGGTAGTGACGTCGGATACCGAGACGAACGTCACGGGATCGAATCCTTTTTTTGTCAGAAGGTTGTCAATCAGGCAGGCGGTCCACCTGACGGTAAGTGGTTACCGTCGCCTATCGCCATTTGCAATACCAGAGGCTAGATCAATATTGTAGTAGAGTCAAATTTAAAACTGTATCTGTGACAATCATAGGTGCCTTATTAGGGCCTAAAGTGAATAAATGAGTTTTTGATTTTGATTGTAATCTGTTGCCAATCACCTACTCTGGTGACAAACAAGCCAATTCACAGTAAAAAAAAGTATGATACATAGTTTTGAAACCTTAGTAAAGGGCTGTGAAGGGCTGGGCCGGGACTGCGTGACCGCAAAAATAGGTTAAATGATCCAAAGTGACGCAACGGATACGCGTAGTCTGTTACATGAAAGAGTCCCTTTAGACTGAGATGTCAATTCGCATATGACATTTGAAGGTAAAATATGTTTTTGTTTCACAAATATATCTTTGGTGGCGAAGAAAATATTGTATACAGTAAAGATATTGTAATATCAGTGATTGAAAGGATTGAATTGATTAGGATCGAACTGAGTTTTTACTTCAAGTAATAATAATATAGATTATATTTAAAAATGTAATTTACAAGATATACCTATATATTTAATAAATGAGATAATAATAATGTATTTTTATAATTATATTTATAAATGTAATTTAATTAATAAATGAGTGAAAGATTATGAACAAAGATGTAATTATTTACCTTGAATGAGATTCTCATAGAGTTGTGTCAGTTTTATCCAAAATTTATTTTAATTTGCCCATATTTCCGTGCTTGCAAGGTTATTTACAGCGTCTTTAGAGACAATAGAACTTTTACACAACACTATTTTATGCATGATGGTAGGAAACATTTTACTCATTCTGTCGCCAACCACTTGTTAGTGCATTATTTACCATTACATAACAATCACTGAATTTGTGGTGAGACAAGCATCCATAACAAAGAAAATATATACAAATAGACCCTGTCGTGATTTACGTAACAATTTTGGGATCCACAAGTTGACTCTTAGCGGTGAAGAAACTTGAGTTCTAGATTGTTTTCAAGAAAAAATACGAGAGCTAAAATGTGGAGGGTCTAGAAAAAGACACTTTGAATCATAAGATGTCCTTTGTGAGTAAAATAAAGATAATTATGGTATGACGGAGTATCTTAAATATGTTTTGACATACATTATTGTAAGAAAAAACGTAACTTTATTATGCCTGATTTTATGAGGAATAATGTTTCTATGAAATACATACCTACGGTATCTGCTGCAATTAAAAAAATATGTAAAAACAGTAATTAAACTTTAGGCAATTATGCAGTCAATTTTGCTGTTTTATTACACCTATGTTAATTTGTGTTTAACCTTAAATGATTTGATGCTAGAAATTAAATAAATTATACTTGATTATACCGGACGAACATGCGGTCTAATAGTTAATTTAATAAAGCTTCTGTTAATGTTTTTTTGGAATTGTGAAATAATATTATATTTGTGAAATTAATGTGGAACATATTACAGCAACTTTCTGTGTTAACACAATTTAATAATATACGAATAATATCCTAGGACATTCTTCACACACGGTTATTTGATCCCAAACTTAGCAGAGCTTGTACTATGGACAACCAGATAACTGATATACTACTTTTTTATAAATATATAATTATATAGATAAATACACCCAGACATAGACATGTTTATTCACACAAATGTTTGTCCTGGATGGGAATCGAACCTACCTGCGCCAACTGGCTTGTCAAATATAATTTCAAGTGTTATTTTAATGATGACGAAAATTGAATAGGTAGATTAATTTGATGACACTCTAATATAAAAAGAACAATTTATCGTGAAGTACAGGATGATGTTTCCAAGAATAAAAAACCTTCATAACTAAAACTGAACTAAAAAAGAGATATTCATATAAAAATGTGTTCAATTTCCAATGTAAAATGTGCAATAAGAGAAGATTTCCTCCAGTCGGTGCGCGTTGGTTATTGTTGGCGATATTAATACGGGATTGCGTTCCCGTTTTGTGCGCAAAGCTTTGCATTCAACGTTGTGTATTGAATTTTAAAAATGAGCCAGCTATCTGGTTTACTATTTAAATACTTTTCTCATTTGAGTTTCTCGAACTTTGTTTGATTTGATTTTGATATAAATACTACTGAACGGTTAGCATGTGGATAGATACCTAGGAATAGGCTATTTTTTATTCTGGGAAAATATAAGATGCTTCAGGAACGTGTGTGAAACCGTGGGGCGGATGCTAGTATTTTATAAAACCTATAATAGCAAGTTATATTTTTAAATAGAGTCTTACCTACTCATTATTTATTTTTAAACACTTTGTTTATGTATTTTTTTCTAAGAATTATAAATGTGAAAGTGAGATTGTTTGTTTATTAGCTCGTGACGCCTCAACGATACAACTGATCATAATGAAATTCATTACAAACAGGTAATCTGTAATAACAAATAGGATACTTTTTATTCGAGGAAAACATTACATTCTTCGGGAACGCGGATAAAATCGCGAGGCCAAAACATTGAAGAAAAAATGGCAAATTCAACTACTGTAATTTAAGAGAATATAACATTTACTAGTAATAAATAAACGATTGAAATATTGGGTGCATGTTACCAATCACAAAATGTTATAGGTCATTGACATGATTTGTTAGCTTACAGTATAAGTAGAAAAATGCATCAGAATTATCGAAAGTAAAACGTAGAACAGAAAATTGACTGCACGTACCTATTAATAAAAGCACTAAATATAAATAAACACATGTTATGTCTTATGGTCCGGAACACTAGAGTGTAGTGTGCCAAGTCGAACATATCTAAAGGCTTTTCAGAAAGTACGTGATGTTATACAGGGTAACGTTTCAATGAGTTGCCAAATTATCAGGTATTATTGTACCCATCATTATGAACAACTTTTACTATGGGACCAAGCCTGAAATCACGAAAAAAATTCAAACTTTTCATATAAGTTTTTTCGGTCAAAATCATGAACATGCCTGTTTGTCCTGAGGCTGGGAGTAATTATTTATAATATATATTTACTAAAGAAGTATAGTATATAAGTTACCTATTTGATTACCATAAACAAACCTTATGGTAACCAGTACAAAGTATTTTACTGTAATCATAATGTAGCGCCCTGTTACTATGAATATTGTCACCCACTGCATGTTGATAATGTTATTTTAATAGTCACTCTTGGACGACTATCAAAAGTTCTTTACATACCTACATATAGATATAGCTGTAGTGAGTAAATACACACAATCGACGAGGGCTTATTTGTTCGAAAGATTTATATATTTTATTTTTTATCCATCATTTTAATTCCAATCGTTTTAACGAACTATTTTTGTTCCAAAGATATTCTAATCCTACTAATCCTACTATTTAACTCCTATTAATATTATAAATGCGACTACGTTTTTATGTGAGTCTATTTTATATTCAGCTTTATTAAACGGATTTCATTGAAACTTATAAGTACTAGAAAGCTCATACTCAGAATTAACTTGCAGGCATTTTTTATCTTAGGAAAACATATTATGTTCCCCAAGAAACTCCGCGGAGCGAAATTTTCGAATTGAAAATTTCAATTCAAAACAAATTTAAAATTGATTAATTTATTTACTAACAAACAAATCATGTTTATCCTTTTTGTCCATTAATTATATCTTAAAATAAACAAAACTGTATCTACATCTGTTTATTGTAGGGACTATCTTTAGTTTAAATATGAGTTGAAATTAATGAACCCTGCAACCCGCTGGGACAGATCTGTCTACTTCGCATGAACTTTAATTAATTATGTTGTATTATTCTCGGAGAGAGTTTGTTTTATGAGATTATTTTGGATGGTAAAATTACTAGTTGACGATTTAAAATTTTATGTACAAAAAAAATACAGATAGAAATAATCCTGGGGTAATTTTTCACATACAGTCAACTGATTCCAAACTAAACAAAGTTTGTACCACGTTATCTTTAAATAATAAAAAAAAATGAAATTTTTATACCATTGAGACGATTTGTATAATAAAAATATCTCTTAATTGTACAAAAAATACCCTGTAGATATAAAAAAAAACTAGGACTTGATTGATTGACTGATATGTCATTGCAGACATTTATCACGTTTGCTCCATAAGCACCGAGCAACTCTTAGGGTGTAGTACTCTCCCTGAGAGTGAATAATGTTTTAGAAGATATGATATCGTTATAACACGCAGGAACCGAGTTGATATAGAAGTGCAAAAAGTCATCAAGGTTTAGTATTTTTTTTAATGCTAGGAACATAATGCATTTCGTTGCACTCACCTATAATAAGCAAAGTGTAAACATTCCAGCCATTTCCAAGTCATGAAATAAACAATACCACTGACTAGCTCCAACAATATCAACACCTTAATCTGGCCAAGCTTTGAGTTAACAACCTGAATGTATTAGCGCATTAAATATTAATGTAAATTGTACATGTAAGGCTACAAAGTGTGTTTATACTTATTATCATAGTACAAGCTCTACTTAGTTTTGTATCTGACAACCACGTGTGAAGAATGTCCCTGGATATCACTTTTATATATAAGTTGTTGTTCCCAGACCAGCTATTATCTTAAAACCTTTTATAGGAACTAATATCCGTAATTCGTGCGCCCATGCATCGACGGCACGACGAAATTAAAAAAAAAACAGATTATACAAATACAAAACGGACTTTTTGGTGGGAACTTTCGAAATGACGTTGCATTTTCGTTTTATTTCGTATTTTGTAGTATAAAGATCATAATTATAAGAATATAAGTGCACCAGTGAAGTGAAATGTTTACGTATATAGTGGCTTTCCAAGTTGTCCCAAAAAATCAAACCCTAATATTATCTGACTGACTGCGTGACTGACTATAACTCGAAATATATCATGACTTGAACTTAAAATATAACTTGACGAGAATTAAATACCTACATGAAGAATACATTACTCAAGTTGATACTAGGAACTCAGGACTCAAACCGTGTGATGCTAAATAGTAACAAAATACAAAACAATGGTAAAGTAAATTTTTGTTTTTCATTCGTCTTCTCATGTGGTAGAGTAAATTATAACTGCTGAACTTCAAAAGTGAATAAAAGAGTATGAGTGAGTCGGAATCATAATAATGAGAAAATAAATCATATTACAGTGTTTGTTATTTTGGTCTTAATACAAAGGCCCTTATACATAGGTTAATATAAATTCTACTCACATAGAAATAGGTCCCAGGTTATTATTATATACACAAAATACATCACACACACACACGCACTGATATTCAACTATTTATCTACGTTTAAAATTGAGATGATTTTGATTGATTTCCCTACAGTATTGGGTAAACTTGCTTATTATGTACTACCTTAATTTACAAAACACGGTAAACAGTAACCAATTGTTTCAAACTCAATGTTATTTCTTTTGCCGTCTAAATTAATTGGAACAATGTAAATATTTAGACAATTTGATCAATATAGCGATTTAGTCCAAAAATGAAAAAGTTACAGTAGCTCAGTGGTCCATACTATAATCGTAAGGATGCAGATTCAAATCACTTGTTAAAATATATAGAAAGGCTTAATTTACATAGGTAAATTAAGCTGATTTTCTTGATTCATTAGAAGCCTCTCAGGAAACAGATAAATTAAATTCAATTTCACATGAGGTTCGCTAATCTGAACTAGACGCGTGAAGTGAACTATAGCGAAGATCTCCTTTGTTGTTAGGAAAGGTTAGTGCTCCTTCACTAGAAGCGTATATGCCCTCTTGACAAGTCTAAAGCGATGATGTGTTACTGAAGGATTTCTGATCGAAATGAATTCTAACTCAAAAAATTTACAATTATATTGTTCGACAAGTATTATGAAATACCTAACATTTGAAGTTTAAGGTCTAAATACTCAAGTACACACTTTCTGACTATCCGTCCTTCCAAAACGTAATATTACAGTAGTTTTTGTGAGTCTAATAATCTAAATAAATGGCTACGATTACCATTGATAATGTCAAAGTGCGTCCAAGACTATCGTCTGAAAAGCCAGACATACAAAAAGGATAATATTTTATGTTATCTTAATACAAACGTCGAAAACTGTTGTTGGAACTAATAAATTGCTTAATATTGTATGTTACTGTTGTGTACTCTTGTTATAATCTTGCTAGTATACATGTTTAATTTACTGTTATATCATTTGCTGATATGTATTTGTAGGTCATCGGATTTGAACTTGTTTTGACCCAAAAATTAGTGTCGAAAAAAAGTTATGGTAGTTTTATTGATACATCCTTAGCGTAACAAACTTTCAGTCCTAATTATCAAACTGTCTGCCTAATGTTCATATTAATTAGGTTGTAAATAGGTATGATTGATTAACTAATGACAATTTATCAATCCTATTTAACATACTCATAAATGCTGTACTCTCATGACTATTCTATACAGAGTTACCATTCAATGAGTATTCAAAGTTGTTTATAATGATGGGTACAATAATACGAAATCTAAAAATGTTGCTGCTAATTGAAAAGTAATCTAGAATACAGTTGACTCACATAACATTTTAATAACTAAGGAATGTGTAATTATTATAAACAAACTTTACATACCTAAAGTAAGTAGTTCTTAAAGAAAGTTGGGTAAAATCTTTTCATGTCTGACAGACGTATGACAAATGATAGCTGCGAAGACGATCGAATCAAAAACGATTGCCTGCGAGTATTTTTGGGGCAATCATAAATAGGTATGTAAGGTTTTTCCTGTCGAAATATTATGATTGTACCTACCTATTCATATATTTGTAATACAAATTTTGTGTGATGTAATCATTTTGGAATTTAGATAATCTTGATGATCTAGAAATCTCATATATATAGGTATATTATATTCTATATTCATTCCTAAATAAAGTTAAACGATCTTCAACTTTTGTGACAAAAAAATACATAAATTTTGCATCATATATCAATGCAGTATTGTATTATAAATCAATAGTTATTGAAGGACGTGAAAGCATTGGTCCTTATTTATTTATCACATAACTGCATGAGACAATGCAACACAATATCGATAAAATCAACAAATGATTACCGAATTAATTCACAATACACATAATCGCAAATATACAAAAAAATCGACCGCGGAGTGACGTCACCTTTTAATGAAGAAAGAAACGAACAAGCATTTATGTGGTCGGGCGACAAGCTGACCCGCGACCGGGACAGCCGTTGCCAAACCCATAATCCCTTAATTAGCCCACCATTTATTAAAAAATAAAAAAAATCCACAGCACTGGGAACACGAGTTTTTAAGAATTTGAGAGTGAGGATGGCGCGTATTGTTTGAATTTTGGAGCAAAGGTACCGCGGTAAGAGCGCGTGGAACAGGGGGCGCGCGCGGGCGCCTTGTGCGCTGTGTGAGCGCCGCGCCGCCTCAGCCTCGACTGCCGGCATGGAAATTCGATTTTTCTGACGTTTCCTCCGCGCCTTGCTTCACCACGATCGAACTGCACGCCACATGAATAGTCACCCACCGCTGATTTTGCACGTCCGTTTCGCCGTAATAATTCCACTTGTTTTATGCCACTTTTGGCTGAAGTAGACAGTATGAATGTCATAAGGAGTACGATCACGCAAAATTCGATCTTCGCATCGCGATACTGTCTGGCCTTCGTAGTTTTTGTATCCGCTCATTTTGGCCCACTGAAAGGTTATATTTACTCATAAATCATTGTTATGGTTGAGTAAAATTCGAATACAATATTAATTCAAAAATAAAAACAAAATTACAACGATATGTAGTCAAAATTAAATTTTCAAATTTTGCAAAACTTCAGAAGGTACAAAAACTGTAACTGGCTTGAGTACGGTTAATGAAATACGCAGTGGCTATTAGGGCAGTGCCTTAGCAACATGAATAATTTTCAGTCACGAATACCGAACAATTTGGCGAACATGAATTATTATTATAATTACTTGTATAGGTAGAGACGCTATGAGCGATAGCGTTATTTGAAGAAAAAAAAACAAGTTTCTGTATGTGATATACCTAATTGAACCTTTTCTATTTCAGTTATTTAAATTATTTTTTAATATTTGTTCTAAATATGAACTTAGCCGTATATAATAGTTCAGTATTTATATCTGACTAATTAATGCAAATGAAGGCTAATAACCATTCGAAGTTTAAACAGCGACTATGGTTTCGGGCATGTGGTGGCGATATCTCAGTGACCGACTATGCTATAATAAACATGAGAGGGTTATTCACAGGTATTTTTTTAGATGGAACGTGAGTACCTATAATCTTTGGATTATTTGGGTTAAATTAATACTCAATATTATTAGCTTTTAGGAGGAACCTTACACTCGTGGAAAATATTAAATCAAATTGCTATATAATGATAAAACGTATAATAAAATTAGACATTTATAAATGTATCAGAAAATAAAATTAACTTTAAGAAATACATAATATGTTTTTAGGTATGATACGTGTAAAATAATGTATATACTTACCATGAAATAAAACTTCACATTCGGGCAAGACTAGCCTTGAACGATAATAAAAAAAAGAAACAATAAAGTATATCTATTCTTTTACTTACCCTGATTATGAAAATAACACTATTCAATTAAAAAAAGTAAAAACCTTTCTAAAATCCCATCAAACTATTATCAAAACTAGATAAAAACATGTAGGTTCAGTAAAAATAAATGATATTTAAAATTACCGAACTGAAGCCAAATCTTCATGAAAACTGGTGTTAACGGCTTGTACCGAGCGATGTTGGCACACTATCGCTACAACTTTGAGGTCACATTGTGGCCTGTTAAACGCCCCACAGTTTTATTACCACTAGGTATATAGATTGTAAGTAGTTAATTAAAACACTTTGATATAACTCTACGAGTTAATGGTGAACCTTCGGTTGGAGCGCGAAATTCAAATTTTATCACGTTTTTTGCAAATTGCAGCTCGTAATAGGTCGTAAGTTATCAACATTTTATTTGCGAGAAGAATGGTAGTATATTTACTGATTAATAACAAAAGAAATCATCAACATATTCCTCCAAGGTATACTAGTAACATTTTCATGAAATAGTCGTATATGTTAGTAATATACCTTGGAGGAATATTTTGATGATTTCTTTTGTTATTAATCAGTAAATATACTACCATTCTTCTCGCAAATAACATGTTGATAACTTACGACCTATTACGAGCTGCAATTTGCAAAAAACGTGATAAAATTTGATTTTCGCGCTCCAACCGACGCCTCCACCTTAATGGGTCGTGCGTTCACAATCAATACATCTATATCTATACTAATAATAGAGCTGAAGTTTTTTGTTTATTTGAACGCGCTAATCTCTGGAGTTACTGGTCCGAATCGAAAAATTATTTCACTAATAGGAAGCTACATTATCCCCGAAGGTTATAGGCTATTTTTTATCCCGTGAACGCGAGTAGAATAAAAAATTGGTAAATGTAACTCTTTAACAAAAAGATCATAATCTGTGACATAGTATAAACTCAAACTCATTTAATCAATTGAGCACTTGAGGCCCTGTTATGTAGTTTTATTACAAAAATAAATAAAACAACAATTTAAATTATAAACTTAGTTTAAATAGATAAGCAGATTTTGTAAAAATCAAATATAATGTAAATAAAAAAAAATGTGTTACAAAAAGTAAATATAAATAAAATGAAATCAAAAGATTATTTCTCAATTTACAAAACTTCAAATTACATCTAGATTTAAGATTTGATAACCTTGAAAAATATTGCTTAGTAATGTTCTTTCTTACCTTCATACACCAAAGTCAAATATTTGTTATTAATCACCAAACAATGCTGCAAAGTTATGACAAAAAGGTCAATAGGGTAGTTGACTGACATATCAAATCAGCTACTTTTTAATAAATGTCAAAACGATAGTTTATATGGAATTTTTTATGAAATATTACACTGTGACGTCATAGTTTCACAGCATCAAATCATCTACTCTTAGTGGTTCCACTGGTAATTAAAAATCATAAAAACCATTAAATGTACAACATTTTTGATATTTCCACGTGTTTTTAGATTCTTTATGCATTGGTTAGTGTTTGGTCATTTATTTTTGACAGTGTCAACTACCCTATTTAATATATTTCAAACTAGCTGTTCTCCGCCGTTTCACTCGCGTTCCCGGTATAAAAAGCCTTTAACCTTCGGGGATAAAGTAGCTTCCTATTAGTGAAAAAAAAAATCCGACGTATCAAACCAGTAACTCCGGAGATTAGCGCGTTCAAACAAACTCTTCAGCTTTATTATTAGTATAGATTAGCAAGCGTGAACGTTTTAAAACCGTGTTGTTTGCAAATTAGGTGCTCGATTTAACACAACGCCAAATTCTTGGTTATGTATGCGGCATTACCGGTCAGCGCACACCCTTTACACGGGGAGTTTCCGGTCAAGACAGGGGAAAATTAAAATTTTAATCTATGGACATGCAACCTTTGCTAAACATTGTGCAACGTAATTTGTCTAGGGCTATTTAGAGGGAACTTGCAAAGTGATGGTTTTTTTATTGATATAAAATCGTGTAGGTATTTTACATATTATCTAGATTTTTCTACATCTGTCTGTACTAATATTAAAAAGTGTTTTTTTTTTAAGTTCGGATGTAAAAGGTAATCTCCGCGGGTAAAACCGCGGGAAACAGCTGGTGTCCAATAAAGATACAAGAATACAAGTAAAGAAGTGAAGTGCAAGTTGTCTCCAGAACCTGATTTAGATACCAGTCAAAGCAAAATAGGTAGTATGAAAACGTATAGAGATACTTTATTTAAATTTCTATGCCAGAAATAAAAAATAAACCACTGCTTCCACCATGACGGTGATTAAAATACATTCATACATTTTATAGTAGGCCTTCGCAAACTTATACTCTTCAAGTATGCATAAAACCCATCAAACCAAATATTATAGGTACGTACCTACCTACAGATTAACATATAATACAACGGAATTCGGCATACCGACTTCGTGCCAAGCGGAACCGTAATTTTCTTTGATATAGTCGCGAATTAAAAAGTAATGAAGGTTGCCATATATTTATGTGAAATTACAACACCAACCCGACTTTTTAAGACTATATTACCGTGAATAGCATATCATGAAACTCAGAAGCTACTTAAATCCTCACCGAGTTGGCAAATCTCCAAACTGGCTCCCGTGTAAAACAAGCTATTACTGTGAAGTGCCGTTTTTTTCTAAACACTGAAACATGAAACTGAATGCTTATGCTTTCGGAACATTGCTGAATGGCTTGAAAATGTTAACTGACCTTTTGTTAGAAACATAACTACATTCTGATTTCAAATTCGATTGTATGACGAATGTTTGCTTGCCTACGACAAATAAAATACGGCCGGCCAGTGTTGATAAAAAAAATTAAAAAGTTCAATATGGTTTTCGAGGAATAATATTACGTTTCTTAGTGATTTTGTTTTTTTTTTAATAATAAAATTACTGTTTTATTTCTGTCTATAACATATTCTAGGTTATTACTTGTTAAGGCTTTGTTTATTTTGCCAGTTTCAAGTGTGTAAGTCATGTATTTTATATTATCTTCAAGTTCAAGTTATGTAAAATCTTCAAAATATAGTCAGTCAGTTTAAGTTAGGTTTTAGTATAATGGCAGCCGTTCAACAAAAACTTTTCACAGACTTCTTGAAACAAATTAAAAAGCCACTATATACATAATCATTTAATTTCACTTCACTGGTGCACTTGTATTCTTCTTTGGACAAAATACCATCAATAATATTCAATAAAACTCAAAATACACGATTTTGTGAAAATAAATAAAAAGAAGACGCAACGTCACTCACACAAGTTCCCGCCAAAAAGCCGTCAAAGAGTATTAGGCCACAACTTTACGCCACTTTTGGTTGCCATATTAAAACAAAGAATATGAACATATTCATCAACTTGACACTGGCAAAATACATAAACCGTGCGATTTTATCCCGGATATGTGTTAGGTTTTTATTTTAATTTTAGCCTATGATCATGTATGTTTCAAGTTTCAATCAAATCCATTCAGCCGTATCGGAATAGAGTTGTAACAAACATAAGTACACAATATTTGCATTTACATTATTAGTAGGGTAAGTTACTAAGTTAATTAAACAAAGTTTCTTCCAAATACAATTAATATCAGTGCAGCATAAAAATAAACGTAAAAGCTTTTACTGTTTGAACTATATGGCCAGTCAAAGCTATTTGTTGTTTAACAAACTGAATTGAAAGCTCTGGACACTCGTTCCGGTAGGTACTTTTGTTTGCAAAATTCAAGTTTCTGCGCACGGCAGAAACTGAAACTGGCTTCCCATATTGTGATGTTAACTTTTTTTTAACAACAGCGAAAAGTAAAATGGGCAAATGCAAAAAGCAAAAATTTTTAAGCACTTTTGTCTGGGTTATGACCGTGAAGAAATTCTATATTTTTGATACTCAAACTCTATATAGGTACTATGCGTGTTTAACGTTCACAATATACTCTAAACCAGTTAGTACAGCCACAAGTCAATCTTGTGTCGAGTTTACATTGCAGGCGCCCTGGGACTTTTCAATTACAAACATCGTGTGCATCTGTTGCAAACCTTATTTGTTTAACGTTAAAATACATTCTACCTTACATGAATTATACGTTTCCGAAAAGGTGGATGCACGTAACAGTATTCAGTTACATCGAAACTTCACGGCATTCGTGTCAATTAGAAGTGAAGTAATTATTATTTAAATAGGTACTGGCAGATGTCAGATTTCCTTGCCAAGCAACCTCCAACCTACTGTGGATTGTAATAAAAATTTATGAAGTCGTGCATTTGAAATATAATATTTAGAATTTAATTTTCAGTTATGCCACGGTACCCCACTATAGGTAGGTATAATGGCATTCTCAAATGTCAACAGATAACAACAATAATCGTTATATAACATCACTTTATGGCGAAGTAGAATACTAGAAGTCCTTAGGCTTTTTCCTAATCTGTTAAACTAGACTGTAAACAACAGTTTTAGCTTTACAAATATTTATCTGTAGTCTGAGATTAATTGGTGCTGATTTTCTAAACTAATTTAGTCTTACTATATTTGTTTGTAACAAAATCATAGGAAAAGGATTTAGGAAAGGGGATAGAACCTTTGTGGCATATACTGTCATCTAATAAATAGTAGGTAAAATTAACTTGGAACTATTATTTGAATACAATGGAACGCGTATACACACCTAATTACTGTATTTTTAACTAATGTAACTGTTTTCATATGGCGGTTTTTACCTCCAAATATTTCGGGAACGTGACACTTTGGGTGTCATATTACGAAACATTTTTTATTTGTATAAGTGTCCTCTACCCATATATACTACTTTCGTCGTGCGCGGAAACTTTGAAAAAAAAAAATGGCGGGGTGTCGATATGCCAGCTTCCATAGAAAAATGTTCGAACCCCTTTGGTCCTGGCAAATAACTAAAATTGCTTATAGTCCGGGAGGTAGCGTTGCATTTTAGATAGAGTATTTACGCCGATCGCTTGCCATCTTTTTAAGAGATCTTCTTCTTCTACGCTATGTTTAGTTTGTTTCAAATTAATGGTATTCATTTGAATACGGGAATTTAATTTAAGAATTATTTAAGTGACAATGTTATAGACTTATTTCACAGCCTTAAATAATCCTACTAATAGTATAAATGCGAAAGTTTGTGAGTATGGATGGATGGATGTTTGTTACTCTTTCACGCAAAAAATACCAGTCAGATTTGGATGAAATTTGAAACACAGATAGTTTATAATCTAGATTAACACATAGAATACTTTTTATCCAGGGAAAACATAAGATCCCTCGAGAACGCGAGTGAAACCGCGGGGCGGAATCTAGTTTTCTATAATTTTTGAGTCACCTTAGTATGAAAGACATGTATGTGATGTGAATACAATAGTTAAATGTAATTTTCCATAAAATATTTAACACGTTTAATAATGGGTACAATAATTAGGTACCACAAGTACCTGTGTATTTAATGAACTCAGAATTAAAGCGTATATTGTCTAAAACATAGCATATGAATATCCTATCATATTTGAGGTATATATTTATATAATATGATAGTGGCTCAATACAGAACCACGAATGAAGCCAATAAACAGCAGTAAGTAATGATGTAAACAATTCAGAAGGATTCCCAAATGCTAGGCGAAGCGAGGAGGCGTTCCCCGAAGCAATTTATTTGTAAGGCTCCCCTAATGAAATCTCATTTGAAATGATGAATTAAATAAAAAAAATAGGTACATAAACAACATTCACTATAGACACAAATATTTTTTTTAAAATAAGGTTTTTTTGAGAACGTAGGTGATCCTTTCAGTAACTCTATAGTAGCGAGGGAAAATTAGGTATTCGAGGCAAATAATACATAGTTTTTATTGTGCCAATAACTCATTCAGTTTAAAAAAAACTTTGCCCTAAACTTCTTGAATGGAATATTGAATTTGATATATTTTCAAAAGAATACTTTAGAACTTACCCGGGGTTCATTTACCGATTAAAATATCAGACCTAAATAAAAAATAATTAAAATATGATAGTATATTATACATATTTATGAAGTTACATATTAAATACGAGTATATTAAGGTAATGGATTTTTTTATAGCACCAACCCTAAAAGTTTTGTAATTAGCAGTTGAATATTTGAACGGTTCGTGAGTGCTTCGAAAGCAAAACGGTCTGTTTTTCTACAAACTCTGCGAGTCTACGAAGGTCTACGAGGCTACGAAACTACGAGATCTACAAAACTTTTGGTTGTACGAAATAACCACATAAGTAAATTACAATCAGACTTTTAGCTATAAAAAAATCTGTTTTTTTTTTACTGTATAGGCCTGTGTTTGACCCCAATCTTACCGTGGTCAGTGAAGATGTAGCCGATATTGGTAAGCACATACAAGTATTATTTGTACTACCCCCCTGGCTGGCTACCACGCTGAAAATCTGTCGCCAAGCACTTACCAGTGTTTTTAGACAGGTTCTTTTGATCCTGATCCCTTCTAGGCTTTTTGTGCTTAGGTACCTACCTACCACCTTCAGCCACATCATCACTAACAACTGTTCAGATCAAACACAGACCTATACGTAAATGAGAGAGAAAAAGAGTTTTGTTTTATTTAAAACAAAAAAATAAAATTTACTCTTGTGTGCGTTAGCTTTAACGCTAACATAAACCCTATCGTTAACGATTAAATGCAGACGCCAATAATTGTAAACTACTCGCCTTAATGACCTCGTTCTAAAAAAGTACAGATAAAACGAAACATGTAACGTTTATTTGAATGCTTATGTTTGTTTTGAACTAGCTTTAACCCACTTATATTTTTTTGTCACTTTCGTCACTAATCTGGAAAATTTCATTTCAGGCCAAGAAAAAAAAGAAAGACAGAGCACCGCGAAAAAGTGAAACTTTAAATAATTGCTCCTCGAGGGACATCATAAGAAAATGAATTCATCTGTCAGTTTATTTGCATATATCACTTTTATTATACTTTCCTGAATTATAATAATGATAGGATTCCACTGCGCTCAAATCAAAAAGAAAAGAAAAATTGTAGAATGATACGTCATTGTGCTGCAACACTTGCAACAAGACTGGCATGACTACGCCCAAGTATGCCGACGTAGTATTGGTTATGCTTGCCCAGCTAGTAATAAATAACAGCATTTACTCATTGGAACTAAATTAATAACGCTCCATTGGAGCCTGTCCGCACGGCCACTTAAATCAGTTTACCCCTGGCCATGGTCCAGGAGCCAGCTGTCCGGTTTCCGCGGGAACCATTCCGTCCGAATAATCCCTGTAATGAGCCTTCTCTTCACATTATACCCATTATTTTAAAATATTATATCAGAGCTCTTTTACTAGGTAAAGTTAACAGCAATTTTTTTTAAATTTGATCCTTTCAATCTTATCTTGATATTTGTAGCTTCCGCATTTTTATAGAAGAAGGAATCATTTTTTCAGGATAAACTGTTGATGTTTGTTACAAAGGTGAGATATTATGTTAGATGTTGCGCATCATATGCAACTACTATCAGGTTCATTTTTTTATATAGTCATAATATTGTAGAGTACTTTTTTGTGAATAAAAATGCTATTCTCTCTTTTGAATGGTAAAAGTGCATTTTATATAGTAAGTTGTTACACAAATTCTGTGAAAGCTTTGTCTGCATTCGTTTGCAGGCGCGCGAGGTGCTCGCGTCCATCCAAACAAGAGTGTTTTGTTAGTCGAAATTGCTCTGCCATGTTTGATTTTTGTTTTATTTTTATGATTTCTATGTAGAGCATGACACGTAAGCATGATGAGAACAAAATAGAAAAAGTTTATTTAGCTCAAAACATTAATTAAACATAGACAAAAAATAATAATACAGCAATCGCTAATCCGAATTGCTAAAAGCCAATGCACAATTTAATAACAATGAATATAATTTCTGATACAAAATGGTAGAACACTCACGAACGTCCTAGTATATTGTAAAAATATAAATGCGAAAGTTTGTAGATGTGTATGTTTGTTACTTCTTCACAATTAAACTGCTGGCAACTTTTTGTCCTCCAACACAGGTGTAACCGCGGGGCGGAAGCTAGTAAAAAATAAGTTACTGTTACTGTAGATTCAGCGATTAATTTAATTGAAAAGCGAAGTTTTTTTAATGAGTGCAATTTAAATAAAATTGGAATCGATACAGTATTTTGTAATGCAGGTACGCTCACATTACTTTCCAGTATTTTATTATTTCCGTGGCACAAAATCGCCAGGGCTGGCAATCGGCGAGCGCTCACAGCGATATTAATAATGCCGTTAAAAAATCAACGCCATTCATAAAGCGATATATTCTCCAATTGTGTTAAATTTTAGCGTAAAAAGTAATATATACTTACAGGGTTAGTAACTAACGCAAATCCTCATAAGTCTATCTTACAAGCATACGAGCCACATGGTAAGCGGTTAGCGTACCTCATAGAAGCCAGAAAGTGTAAAAATACCCGGAAAATAACTTCACAAAAGCAGAGCTATTAAACAGTTTCCTTTGTCCATATAGATGTAGTGTTCTTAATTTAGATATTATCAGCCTTTATAAATGCATTCATTCACAAAGAACCGAAACAGGCAGTATCAGGTTTGTAAACAATCATGAATCATCAATCAGGCCCAGAGTGTTAACGCCAATGTATGCTAGGGTTTACAAACTTACCCGACAACCATTAAATCAACAACCAAGCAATTTTGAACTCAAAGTCTTTTACATAAGCTGTTCATTTGATAAAATTTAATGTACAATGTTAATAGTGGTTGAACACCCATATTGTTTGCCGACGGCCAGACTATTGTGAGCTGCCATTCTCTAACTAATGATTTATGTATCCTGTGCTTATATACGGTGTACGGTTGACTAGTTGATTTTCAAGGGTCAGTGTAAATTGGGCGTTTGCCACACGTTTGCTCATATAGAGTTTGTGCATCACAGGATAGTGATGTATGCCTAGTTAGGTAATAAATACCTAATCGTCCAAGACATAGGCAAGCGTTTGATCTTGGCCTCTGGGGATCTGAGAGCCAGGGACTTTTTTGCCCAGAGGCTAAGTCTGATCATTCAGCGAGGCAACGCCTCAAGTGTCATGGGTACCATGCCAAATTTTGAAGTAGATTATTTTTGTAATTAGCAGTTACCTATATAGTATAGTTTTTATTTGTTTAGTTTAGTTTTTATTTATGTACAACCCTAATTTTGTTAAATAGTCGTAGTAGGTACGGTAGATTTATTATACACTTCTGGACACATCTATTGGCCCACCTTGTATTTTCAGTTTCGTTTGGTCCTAGCTAAAATTTTATATTAGGTCGAGCAAAAAGTTTTTATGCAGTTTTGAACCTGGCACATTCACAATTTCATTCAATAGTCTTTTTTTGAATTTCGAACACAGAATTTAAAGAAACAAAAGACAATATGGAGCCTGTTTGTTGATATCAAACAATCGAATACTAAGAAAACTTGGTTTTATTGGTTTACTTGGATTTAATTCTTGAAAAAGTGATTGATATCTTTGGTTTTGCAACAAACATTACTTATTCTTAACATTAAGGTGAGGTTCTATCAATAATCTATGGATACTTCACCTGAAGTCGCCGCCCAAGCTGTGGCACTTATTCAGGCCGGACACAGCCAAAGAAACGTGAGTGCTCAACTTAATTTAAGTCGATCTGCGGTCCGAAATGTTTATCGGAGGTACCTAGAGACTGGCGGCTTTGTTCGTCGCCAAAGAAGGCCACGATCTCGGGTCACAACTGAAAGGCAGGATCGATTCATCGTGACGACCAGCTTGAGAAATCGTCACCTTACCTCCATTGAGATACAAAACCAACTTCGCGACTTCCACGGAGTATCTGTGAGCGCTCGAACTGTTCGGAGAAGGTTAAAAGAACGCGATATGGTACCACACAAGCCAGCTAATGGGCCCAAACTAACGCGAGCCCACCGAACAGCGCGCCTTCATTTCGCACGCCGTCATTTAAATTGGACACAGCAAGATTGGAGCCGTGTACTCTTTTCTGATGAGTCTAAAATTGTGTTACATGGCAATGATGGAAGGAAGAAGGTCTACCGACGTAAGGGAGAGCGTTTCGCACAATGCTGCTTTGAAGAGAGGGTTGCTTATGGCGGTGGCTCATGGACTATCTGGGGCGGTTATCCGCGAGCGGCAAAACTCAACTTGAGGTTGTTACAGGACCACGGCTGCCAACATTAAATGCTGAAAGGTACATTCGTGAGTGCTTAGAACCTCACGTGATACCATACGCGGACTATGTGGGCCCAAATTTCCTTTTTATGCATGATAATGCAAGAGCCCATGCGGCCGGCATCGTCAGCCTAGGGAATATCTTCGGGATGTGAACATCACAGTTATGGACTGGCCAGCCAGAAGCCCAGACATGAAACCCATTGAGCACATGTGGGACGAGCTAAAAAGACGTGTTAGGGCTCGTCAGCCAGTTGCCCAGACGATGCAGGAGTTGAAAACTGCCATAGAAGAGGAATGGGAGATGATCCCTCAAAATTTCATAGAGCGGTTGATAAACTCTATGCCTAATCGTATGAGAGCTGTGGTAGATGCCCATGGAGGCAACACGCGTTATTAAATTAAACCTATATTTGATAAAACATGTTTTTTATTCAAAAATCAATTGCCTTTAACAAGGCGCATATCCGACTTGTTAGGCGTAGCTCCATGTCGTATGGTATTCTGAATTCAAATTTAAAACAATACGATCGAAAAAGATGGTAAAATGAATCAGGTTTAAAACTGCATCAACAGTTTTTGTTCAATCTAGCAATCATATTTCGGTAGGGGCCATCGAAACCTAAACTCTAAGGTGGGCCAATAGATGTGTCCAGAAGTGTAGCTTTATTACAAGAAAAGAAACCTTCACTAAAACTATAATAATAATAACAAAATGTATTGCATATTTACAAGAAAATATCAAAATACACCTTATAAATACGTACCTAGGTACATAACTTTTGTTTAAAAAAACAAAATTGCGTGAGCTTATCGATTCTCCATGGAGCCTAACTTCCCTAAGTACGTATAGTCAGCAATATAAGTATAGTACATAGGTAATATGGATAGATAAAGTAATCGGATATTTTGTAAATGTGTGTCAATAAAACCCTATACTTATACTATCATCATCATAGCCGAAAGACTTCTACTGCTACATACTATATACATATTGTTTTAGTGTGTGCATGCATTTTGTTTTTTTTTTATCTTTTCAGTCTACATAAATAGCTGACCGTACCTGTACCAGCTGGACGATTGTGTAACTTGATTCCGATTACGATGGCTCTCATAATCATCTTTTAATTTTGGTATTGTATATCTTAGGTGAACAACAACTAAAATGCGATTGTAATTACTTCTCATAATAATTAATCATTTGAAATTAGTAATCGGAATAAAAAAAGATAGACAATGCCAAAAAATAAAAGATGATTACGAGAGCCATCGTTATCGGAATCCGATTACGAGACAGTTACACAATCGCCCTGTAGACGTCTACAAGAAACTGACAACATCAATAGGTTAAGAACCAACGTCTCAAGATGGGAAATCAACAGTTCAGTCCTGACTCCGCGTCATCAATCACTCGGTTAGCTGCATTAACGAACACCAATTGATTGTTGAGTGACGGTATTACACCCACTGCCACGAACAAGATAAATAAATCTATTCAAGTGATATCCATGCTTTTTTTTACTATGTATAGGCCTGCGTTTGACCACAGTCTCACCGTGGGATTTGGCCGATGGTGGTAACAAAGCCTAGAAAGGAACTTGCTCTCAAATGCAGCTATCGGAACACACCGGAAGGTGCTTGGCGACAGATTTTCAACTTGAGGGTGGTAGCTAGCCAGGCGGGTACTACAAAGTACCCTACCACCATGCTATGGTTTCCTCACGATATTTTCCTTCACCGAAAGCTCAATCTCATTGTAGGATTCGAACCTGCGACCTTCGTCTCGGCATTCGACGTCACTACCACTAAGCTATCATGCTCCTATTTAGTATTCAGAAGAATTGATTTGGAATGATTTAATTGGTAAGTATATTTTTTATTTTTAGTATCACATGACAAAGACACCTAATAATATTGTAAATATTTGAAAAAAAAATGTGTAGTTATTGTCCAAAATTTATTTAAAAAAAAGGCACTTATAAAGCATGAACATAAAAATTATTATATGAACGTCACAAATGTTACAAGTATTTTGAGTCTACCACCGGTTTGGAATACACTTATCTCTGCGAAAACAAAAAAAAACAAGATAAAAAACAACTATAAAATTTCTTACATCACGCGGATTGTGGGTGAAACTGCGATGCAGAATTTTATTTTTCGATAATATTTGTTGCTGTAAAAGCACATGTACCTATTCTGAAAAATAATAAATTTACGAGTGGCACTCGTATAACTATACAGAGTTATTTTTAAGTCGTTTTAACCGCTTCAAGTGATAAAAATAACCCTGTAGAATTATAACATTTTATATAGAACCAAAGAAGAGCTCTGGTAACAAGTGAAAAGTTCTAAAATGTAGTAATGGTATTCAAGATTTAAACAGCACCAGTTGCCTCTACAGAGTTCATCAATCACTTGATTTTGCATGTATCAATAAACGCCAGTCTATCGTCAAATAATCGCGCAACAGACTTAGCATGGGTGTCACGCATCACTAGTTTTTGCTGAAGCATCCACGTTGATATACTCTAATTGGCTCTGTGATTCTGACTATATAAAATTCGAAGTGACTCGTTAAATTGCAGAATTGAATCACTGATTAACATCAACTAACAGCATAAACCGCCGGTTTTAGAAAAAAGGGGGTTAACTTTGCCACATTTGCATTTTGCATATGTTTAACAACTGAAATGATTAAAAAAATTGACATTAATGAGTCGATTTGTAGCGGAAAAAGAAACAACAACATTATATGAACCATATATAATGCTGCAAATGTGAACCGAACCACCATGTCAAAGTCAAAGCCATTTATTGAGTTTAGGGCCCCAGAAGGGCACTTATGCAGGTCAAAACTGTTTGGAACTCGCCCTTCGGATGAAATTTGAAAAGTGTGTCTCTTGTATTTTTTATGTGAACTAAACTACAGACAAGATAATACAGAATAGATATTGTTGTGTCCCAAAGCTGTACGGCACCGTGACACGGCACGGCGCCGCACCGTTTCACGTTGGCGGTGTGATGTGGCCAAGCCGATACTTAAATTGTCAAAAATGAATTGCATATGCTACTGCGTGGTTAATTTAATTATGTTAATTTATTAACACAGTGACAAAGCATAAAAAGGAGCCGACGACACGTGTGCTTTACCGTTTTTGCATAGCGTGTGTACAATATACTACAAATTGCAAATTAAACACTTCCGTTCGCTCTTACTCATTGCTTGAAGAACTATTTACTTTATCAACCTAGTTAATATTTAAATACCATAAATGATGATAATATTCGACTATTTATACACTATACTAAATGTAACTTTATACTTTGAATAAACAATTGGGTTTCATTTAATGGTTAGAAAACAAAATAAAAAATCACTTTATTTATTGATTAATATTTTTGGTTTTTCAGTCAACTAAATAATCTATGACTCCTGTTATCATTTTTCAAATGTAAGAAAAGAGAATACATCAGAATTTTATTATAAACTTTAACCATATCACACAAAAAAAAACATACAGTCGAATTGAGATCCTCCTTTTTTTAAGTCGTTTAAAAAGACGTAAAAAAAAGTATAGAGTATCTATACTTTTGTAAACCATAGTTGTTGGCGACTGGCTGGTTGCGCGATGGAATACATAGGTTTAAAAAGTGAAGTTTGATTTAGGCAACCGAGTGTGTTATCGGCTTATAGATAAATCTGGAAAAAATATATACTTTGGACAATAAATGGTTTCCTTTTAGTCCACTTCGTCGTCAGGTAACAATAGTAATACTATGTATTACTTATTAAATCACATTAATAACCCTTAATTAACCTCTCGACAACTGTCTGACATAAAACAAGTAACAAATAATATGACACGTGAAAACCCTTTTCCATTCTATACTGCATTTGAAACCAATCAACAATAAACATTCGTTCCAAATCAGAGCCTAAACGGTTGGGCCGATCGTCTGTCTGAAGACTAATAAAGCTGGGTTTCCACCGTCCGCCTATTACTGCCAATTACACGGTCCGTACGGTTGGCACCCCTGCATTCATAAAGTAGCGCACGTAGGAGTGTAGCGTAGCCGTACGCTGAGCGATTTAAGAAAAAAAAATATTCAATTAATAGAGTATGATACTCCACGTACAGTAATTTTGCAGATTCTTATTTGTAATTACTGTGACATAAAACATAGTTTGGGTAAATTTCTTTAAATAGTAAAGACTGCCAGACAAAAAACTAAAATCATATAATAAGTTCGCCCGCATTACATGCGACTTATCATATAATGCGATCGCTTATCATCTACCTTTAATCAAATATACCTAAGATTGTGATGCAACAGTGACAATTGCATCATACTCTATCGGGGGAGATGTCAATTTATATTAATATTTAATAGACAGAGAGAGAGAGAGCGCGCGAACAATGTAAAGATAACCTAAAATATATATTAACTTTTATATTGTAACTCTTTTAACTAAATACCAGTCGGCAGGAAATACTGTTTCTTGCGTGCAACGACGCATGAATATATCGCTCTTGTATTTATTGGCTTCGTTAGACATTCATACGCTTGAGAGATATGTCACGATCCGTTTGTTCTACATAAATGCAATACGATATTACCTTATAGCCTTTGATCATATTTCTCTGAGATTTTAAAAGATCATTGCATAACCTTATGTACCTATATCGCTTGAAATAACTTGTGCATGTACTTAAGAGACAGTAAAGTGCTTCACTGCTAACCACTTTCGGTCATATTATCATAAACTTTGGTGAGATTATGTATAAACGCAAAATTATTCATAACAAATAGATAGGCATGCGGTTTTAAATGCTTCAATTTAATTCTATTTTTTTCTTAATCACCACCGACACACGTAATTTCTATAAAAAAATAGAATTCAGGAAAATCTATTTCTGGAAACTGCAATTTCGGAGGAAAGCAAACAATGTAAGCATTGAATGTCCATTATTAATAAAAACTATAAATATGTATTTACGAGATCTCATAGTTACTGTTTATATTTTATGTACTCAAATAACTTTACTACTAGGGCATGCTATCCGGATATTCGGATATCCGAATTATCCGGATATCCGTCGATTTTAATATTCGGATATTATTCGATTTACTATCCGGATAAAACGAATAAAACGAATAGTTACTTTATTAATATAGCATACAAATTTTTTATTGGATTACATCAAAATCACTCAAATATTACATCGTCATCATGTCAGCTGAAAGACGTCCACTTCCCCTAAGGATCTCCACAATGGCCGGTCTTGCGCTACCCGCACCCAGCGGTTTCCCGCGAACCTCACAAGTTCATCGGTCCATCTTGTGGGGGGCTTGCCGACGCTGAGTCTTCCGGTTCGTGGTCGCCACTCGAGAACCCTTCTGCCCCAGCGGCCGTCGGTTCTACGAGCGATGTGCCCCGCCCACTGCCACTTAAGTTTGGCAATTCTTCGGGCTATGTCGGTAACTTTGGTTCGCCTGCGGATCTCATCATTTCTGATTCGATCTCGCAGGGAAACTCCGAGCATAGCCCTCTCCATTGCTCTTTGGGTGATCTTCAACCTCCTGATGAGACCCATCGTAAGCGACCACGTCTCTGCTCCGTAAGTTATCACTGGCAACACACACTGGTCGAAGACTTTCGAATTGAGACACTGCGGTATTTGAGACTAGAAAATATTACGTAGCTTCTCGAACGCTGCCCAGCCGAGTTGGATTCGACGATTGACCTCTTTCTCGAAGTTGGACCTACCTAGTTGGATGGTCTGTCCTAGGTAAATATAGACCTCTACAAGTTCGAGTGCAGAATTCCCAACCTTTACTTGAGTGGGTGCAACATGGACGTTCGACATGATTTTCGTCTTATCCATGTTCATTTTTAGACTCACTTGTTGAGAGACTCTGCTGAGCTCATCGAGCATTGTACTGAGGTCTTCCAAGGTCTCAGCCATGACTACTATATCATTGGCAAATCGAAGGTGAGTGATGTACTCGCCATTGACATTGATGCCAAATCCGTTCCAGTCCAGAAGTTTGAAGACGTCTTCCAGTGCAGCGATGAACAGTTTCGGATATATCACGTCTCCCTGTCTCACGCCTCGCTGCAATTGGATAGGTTTCGAGTTCTGGTCCTGGAGACGGACCAAAATGGTGATGTTCTCATACAAATACTTAACACCTCAATATACCGGTAGTCGATTTGGCACCTTTGAAGAGACCTCAGCACAACCCAGGTTTCAATCGAATCAAAGGCTTTCTCATAGTCCACAAACGCTAAGCATAATGGCTGGTTATACTCCTAGGTCTTCTGTATAACTTGTCCCGCGTGTGTATGTGGTCTATGGTGCTAAAGTCTTTTCGGAAACTGGCTTGTTCGAGAGGCTGGAAGTCGTCAAACCTGCGTGCGAGACGGTTTGTAATGACTCTCGAGAACAACTTGTAAACATGGCTCAGCAGTGTGATGGGTCTGTAATTCTTGAATAGGGAATTATCTCCCTTTTTGAAGAATAGCACACTTCTGTGCCATGCTTGCGGCGTCCGGCCTTTGAGTATGACGGAATTAAATAGTTTCTGAAGGGCCCTGAGGATCGGTGTACCTTCAGAAGTTCAGCTGTAATTCCATCATCACCTGGCGCCTTGTTGTTCCTGAGTTGTTTGAGAGCCATTCTAATCTCATACAGGTTGACGTCCGGGATATTTTCAGTATAGTGTCGGGTTAGCCGACATGTTTGATGAGATGATTCTGCCACCCTCAGTCTTCAGCTTCGTCAGTTGGCTCTGCCCAACAGACAGATCTCTTGCGAACACTTTAGAGCCTTTATTCTGATCAATGGCCTCTTTAATACTAACTGTATTAGATTGGCGTGTGTCGCGAGTTAAAAACTTTGAGATCTGTCTGTTGAGCATTTCGTTGGGCGTCGTGCGGGGTGACTATTGAGGGTGGATGCCGTCTCTTAATTATAAATGGTTGATGAGGCACTTAGCGTGCGTGTTTAAAAATGTTAATTGAAGACATATTTTTAAGTTGACTGATTGATTTACCCATTTCTAAGGGGGTATCCGAATTATCCATATTATCCGGATTTATTCGGATAGTGAACTGGAAGTATCCGAAATATCCGGATAGTAAAATGAGGCGGATAATTGCATGCCCTATTTACTACCAACAATGAAGACGAGTGGAATTCAATTTGATGTCATAGTCTTGGACTTCTTGAACAGCAAATATGTAGGAATGTATCATCCGTGATATGATTTCATTTGTAACATAATATAAGTTATTTAGGTAATACCAGGACTATATATTCAGGGCTAAATGTCACATGAAATTTTATTATAAAGCAGTTGTGAAATAATGTGTCATTTTATATTATACTTTTCTTATTCCCCACGAGGATCAGTTACTCCGGAGATTAGCGCGTTCAAACAAACAAACTCTTCAGCTTTATTAGTATTTAATTTATTCATCATTTATATATATCCTATTAGTTACATTTTTAAATATAATTATTAGTACCTATAGATTAATTGATAAAAGTTGAACAAAATTTTCAAACAAAAATATAAGAAAACTAAATAAAAACTCGCTCTGCTACTCTCTCCGCCCTCTAAACTGTCCTCATCCTAACCCCGAGGTCTACGTCCGAGGTCGCGCCCTGCGATGTCGGCGCGAACAATGCAACAGCCGAATCCCACCGAACCCTACCGAGTCTCATCGAGTCCAACAGAGTCGCACCGACCTACCGACCCACACAGTGGTAGGTACTTTCACTGCCACTGGTGCCACTTTCATTTATTATAGGTACTTCCGATTACTTTGTATTTTATTGCATTGTCATTCGTGGAAAAAGTTGTAATATGCTAATTGAAATCCATTTATTTAATTAGTTTTGCGATTATTGTATGCAGGTATTACCTAATAAGGCTGTTCGGAAAAACATTGTTTTTTTTTTAGTTAATCGGATGCCATTATAAAAAAAGTAAATAGGTAGCAGTAGCGAAAGGTCATATATGCCGATTTCCATCGGCTTCCCATTTAGAAATCCCAGTCAAAGGCACTTTTATCAAGCTTTAAATACACTGTAATTATAAAATTATCGGTGTTTTTGAACGGCTTACCCTCGCCATAATTTCACCCCTCGCCACTGGTAGGTAGGTACCATAATTAGCACCTATGGTGTGTTCCGACATCTGCACTTGAGATCTACTTCCCTTCCAAGCTTCTAACATCATCGCTGACTGCGGTGCGAAAGTGGTATATATTCGACGATTTCACTTATTATCTGGTGGACCGCCATGGAAATTAGAAGCTGTCAACTTTGGCAACGGTTATGACTAGATGAGTAGTGATACCGTTATACAAATCAAATTGAGTAAGGTTTTTTTTAAACTAAGATACTAAACAATACGGTCCTTATGATAGTAAGCGGTTACCGTAGCCTATAGACGCAACACCAGAGTCATCACTCGCGCGTGGCCGACCTTACAAAAATCTCTTCACACCTTTCATGAAGAACCCAATGCTGTAGTCTCTTGGGAAACTACAGCGTTGGTTACCACGGCAGGGAGCTTATTCCACAACTTGAAATTCTGTGATAGTTAGCTCCTTTGGATCCCCACAGTCCGAGATCATTTTGATTCCAGTGTGTGGTGGACTTCCCGTCAACGATAGGATAGTCAAATAATTTTCAAGCAAGTTTCCCATGACATCGTAAGACACTCTCGTATTGGACTTATATGGTATGAAATGCATAATGTTTATACACTTTAGTTTATGGCTTGTTCATTTTCTTTGATGGCGTTTATGAAGCCTAGTTTGCTTTTAAAAAAAAAATGTTTTAATTTCCTGGTTACCTATGCATAATTATTGATACATGTAATTGTCTTGCATTTTAATTGGCAACCTTTAGAACAAACACAGTAAATTTCTCATTTTTCGGTATTTCTTTTGCCAATGTTTCTCTCTGAAAATGTTATTCAGACTATTATGGACATTCAAAAAAAATACTTTATCCTGCCGTTTTTAGGTGATGCGCTTAACAAAACAGCATTAATATTTATTTAAATAGATTATATAAGTGCACGTTATATTTGCATTAGTATCTCCATAGAATAAATAATATACGGTATATCTAAACTTTGTCATGAGAATGCCAAAACGACGCCAGCTTTTAGACTTGCTTCATGATTTTCACGCTAGATGGCGCTAGCCGTATCAAAAGCGGCTTGTTACAAAAATGAAGGCGCGTCGTTGGCAATGATATCGTTTTTACGGAAAATAATACCTTAGATTTCACTTTCGTGGATGTCATTGGCATAGGTCACTGCCGATCGTAAAACTAATGGGAAATACATACGTATAGAATAACAGCGAGTACAAAAAACCAATTTTCTGTTTGTTTATGAAGTACCTAAGTGATTATAGTAATGAGTAGATGATTAATATACAGACGCAAATATCAGAACTGTTGTAAGAAAGTATATGAAAAACATTGTAAGTGCCTATAAAATTTGAATTAGGGAACAGTTCCCTCGATTTCTCCAGGATCCCATCATCAGATCCTGACTTGCTGACCACATAGGTATATACCCTTTGAAACAAAAAAAAATCCAATTCGGTTTAGTCGTCTTCGAGTAATCGAGTAACATACATAAAAATGTGCATAAAAAAAGATTCCTTGTTTGTTAACCTCCTTTTTGAAGTCGGTTAAAAAACAAATTCGACTTACATTTTATTACTTACTTTATCATTAAAAGATAAATGAAATGCCATTAGTTACACAAAGTAAATACTTTTTTACTGCGTTTAAAATTCATACACGACCTGAATATTATCGTATCTTAAATAATACATTCCTATAACTCGTATATTTTTTTTTAAATCTAAAACCAATTAATTTGAAGTGATTTTGTGTAGATATCAGTATGATGACGTCGTTGGTTAAAATCGAAGTGTAAATGAGTCACCCTCAATGAAAGAGCTGACTCGTTAGCATGCGTGCCACAGACTAAATATGTATGAACCGTTGATACCTACCTACCTCTAACTAAACCATGCATTTAGAAATTCAGGTAAAGCTTTAAACTAGTTTAAACCAGTTTAAACGCTTCGACAAATTTAGATTATGTATATGTGATATATGTATTACTGTAACGATCAGTAGTTTCTAATGATTCATTAAGTTACTTTTCATCAATATGTTTCGTGAAATATAGATAGGTATATTGTGAATCGCGAAATGTGTTACCGATGGCTATACCTTGAACATTTTACTCGCTCGTCATTATAAATTGAAACAACACACCCTAATAATAAACTGACAGAATAAAAATCTGCCCCAGCTCCGATTTTGACAGAAACTGTGTTAAATTCCTGATATCGAAAATATTAGTCCGTTAAAGACTATTTCGGATGATATGATTAATGTACAATAATTATTATCGAGTAAGTGATTTCTATAATTCTCATATATTAACATTGGTTCCGATTCTGTTGTTTACGAACTAAATAAATTTAATCTCACTATATCTCTTTCTAATAGTAAATATAAGAAAGGGATGCAAGATATTTTAGGCCTGTCAGTTTAATCCGATCACATATTTCAACGTGAATTTAAGCGCGATCTTTATTGGTCACGACTATTTACCCGTACATTACGACGGCATGGATTAAACTGACAGCATTAAAAATGTTCTGTCTTTTTTCAATAAGGTTAACTTGAAAGAGAGGTGACTTGTCTAATATTAGTTAAGTTCGTAAGCAACAGAATCGACACCATTAACATACTATTTTATCGTAATTAAATTAATTTTAAGCGACGCACAATATGAATTATTACGAGTACTTAAATGAATGCAATGACATTAATTTGAACCTACCATATTTACAATTTTCACACTGGTTCCCGATAAAACATATTTGCAAGGTTTATAAACAATGTATGATCATCTGCATATTTAAACACATGCTTCTGCAAATAAAAATTATTCTATTCTATTCCATAGATTTAGAGGTTGTGTCAAATTTCATCTACCTATATGCACGCACTTACTTCATATGACAATATTATTACTTACATACAGAGATATTGTGGTGGACAAGCCTTCTTAATCAGCTGTTACAGGTACTATTGCAAGCAATAGTAATATATGCCATATAGCAATTACTTAGTAGGTACCTACATATTATAAGGAAGGAAAGGTCACAAGGCAACTTGCAAGAAATAAAGAGGGAGCGGAATGCGAATGAGCAACTGTCGTCAGAACCAAGTCTAATGCCACGCCTAAAGGTTCGCGTTTATTACGTCACTACAGAGAACAACAAGTATGACAAAATGCGATGTCGGGGTGGTGACATATTTTAAAATAACAAAATGGGTGAATCTATAGATATTTTATGTTTTAGTGTGTTCATCATTTCAAATACATTTAAATTAATCAAGTAAAGAAATAAGGCGCCCTGTAAAACAATAGAGTTTTCACAAAAATAAATTAAAATGGAAGTCTGTTATTTTGTCATACGATAAATATGACATTAGAAATGTATATCAATACTCGTAGTTTGCGTATTGAAATTTAAAAAGTAAAAGTAAGTTAACACACTGTCAGTTTATATTTAATCTGTGTTACACTGCGCCTCATCACAAATCCGAGAACACTTACCAATTAGAGCGTCAGAGAAGTGGATTATTCCCACCTTTCCATTTTTGATGAGTGCTTAATTTTCCCATCGTTTTGTGTGCTCTTAGCTGTCTTTTAAATTTCGTTTTTAAGCACAATGAGGGTTAAATTAATTTGGGTTTAATTATTACGATTTTAGAGCAGTTTGCAGTTTAATGTGACTTTTAGCTATTTAGGGTACATCAACCGTTCAAGTGTACATTGGTAAAAGCACAGATAATATAGTAGAATAAACAGTGTTAAAATAAGTTCAAAATGATTTCAAGTTTTTGGAGCTGACGTCATATTGTCAATCGATGATCATCCATGGATCGACTGACAAAATCGTCATTTTACTAACGGGAACCCAGGAGACCCGTAGGGGAAAGCTAAATTGGTTATTTGTATAATTAAAAGTGTCTCAGCAACTAAAAAAATATTTTCCTTAGAAACCACATACGCACACATGCGTTGTGAGCCTGTAAATACTTTCACAAATATTTTGAGCTTTGGAGGGGCGCGCCATGTTATCGTAGTTGATCTCTAGCTGCGATAGGATCATTCATATAGTAGGTACCTAGACATCTATATCTGTGGATAGGATCATAGATATGTGCAAGGGCGTACCCAGCTTTTGACCAAGGGAGGGTGGGGGGCAAATACCCAGCTTTTGTGGGGGGGGCGGGGCAAATCAGATTATTTCGAAATATTACACAGTAATATTGTAAAAATTCTGCAGATATCACCTTGGGATGGGAATTCCTGGGGGGGCAGCTGCCCTCCCCTGCCCCCCTTCCCCCACAGTACGCCCATGGATATGTAAATAGGATTATGTAAGGTCAAGCTACTTTTCAAGTGATAAGACGCTCTGCAATCTCTCTCAAAAATAATGTAGGTAAAAACAGAAAGCACAATTTTTCCACCATGAAAACGTCCACACCGCAAAACAAATACAATAAACGTAACAACATGTGCTCCAAGTGGCCTAAATAACCGCCATAGTGAATAAATTAGGAGTTTACATTACAACACTATCTGAAACAAAGGGGCGGCGGGCGTTTTGTGACACGTCCTGTGAATTATACACGTAGGTAGGGATTGTAGGGAAACTGGATCTAATTCCGTAATTGGATACGACGGTAGTACCTAAGTATTATCTCGAATAACTATATGAATGTAGGTAGTAGTTAGGTAGGTAGATACTCTTTATTTCCCTCTAGCATGTGATATTAAACTATACCAATAAGTTTAAAACATTATACACATGTTATTTTTTAATTCATAGGCTATAAAAAGAGAGATGTGATTAGTGAAACCTCAAAAATGTTTAGGGTAGTATTATTAGAATAAAATTTCTACAATGTAGTTTTATACATTACTGCAGTTTTCACTCGCACAAAAATAAAAGGAAACTTTATAAACTTCGCTCTGTCGCAAACATATAGATAAATATATTACGTAAGTAACAAACATCCTAAAGCTCAGCAAAGCGAGTTAATACTATCTAAAGTCGTAGATCCAGGTCATTAGGACTCCAGTGCGGATGGCATCCAGCGTGCGGCTTATATACGTCATTCTTCTCGTGTAATCGTTGGTCACAATGATGCTTTTTCTACGTATGGATTATACTTATTTATTTTGTTACTTTTTCTTGCTTTCAATTTTCAAATTTATTATTGGGATTAATGATTTTGCCCACGTATTTTTCATAACAAATTTCTACGCTACTCTTTATAACATACGTTTTGGAGAAGAATTTTTTAGTACATACTTACCTGTAGAGGTACCTACTTTCATATGAATTTAGTAAAAATTATTGACAGTACGAAACAAATACTTCAATTTTATTTACCTACTTGTATAAGACATTTATTGATTGAGATGTCAAAACATTCTGAACCACATGTCGTATAGAACCATGATTGGAAGATATAATTATGTAACGTAAGAGTAGGTACACAAAGCTAAGGCTAGAAAAGTATTAGCAAAATTAAAAGATAATTTGCAAGAGGAGTTTATCGATCGTATATTGTTATTGTCCTTGCATCCTTCCTGGGTCAAGGTTGCTTCAAACTGGTCCATAAACGATAGATATCAGATAACAAAAGCCGAATCTCAACACGCTTGTTTACTATAATCCTACTTTACCTATTATATTATATACATATAGCCTCTTTTATTTCATGGACATGATTGTTTGATTAAATTTTGTAATAATAATATTAGGTATAAGGTTGAAAAATTAAAACACATACAAAAAATTTGTGATACTCGTTCATTTAATGTACATTTTAGTTTTAATATGTTTTAAGAGATTCTATTTGTTTTATTTATGTATGTTTCTCTTGTAACACACTGTAACTAGGTACATTTATTTCCAACTCTATTGCCTTTGTGCCTTTGTGATATTTCTAACCTAACATAATGCCCCTAGGCAATCGGGCATATTATAATACATGTATAAATAACACCGTCCAATAATTAATGAAATCGCAAATAGCGGCAAATATCATGCTATAACATTTTACACATTAGCTTGTTAGCGTGAGAGTTGAGAGGACATGACATTCACCATGACCATGTTACACCTACCTACTAAATAAATAGAATAGGGTAGTTGACTGACATCAAATCAACTACTTTTTAATAAATGTCAAAACGATAGTTTATAAGGAATTTTGTATGAAATATTACATTATGACGTCATAGTTTCACAGCATCAAATCATCTACTCTTAGTGGTTCCACGGGTAATTAAAAATCATAAAAAGCATTAAATGTACAACATATTTGATATTTCCACGTGTTTTTAGATGTTTTATTCATTGGTTAGTGTTTGGTCATTTATTTTTGATAGTGTCAACTACCCTATTAGAAAGAGCCACCCAACCATCTCATATAATAAAAGAGACATGAGTATTGGAAAAACTCTCATCACCTATTAAAGTATGGGTTAGTTAGGCGCCTAGCTAATCATCATTAGCAGCTAATGTGTTCATCCTAATTATAGCTGGTATGAAAATCGATAGATAATAAATGATACCAAACTTTTGATGGACTGAACATCAATAAATTGTTACTTAGCATTTGTAGATTATGTACCTAACAAAAAAAAATGTTTACCCAAGTATTGGTCCATGGTCAGTGGTCATTGGTGGTAAGCACACAATGCCTAGAAAGGAACTGGCTCTCAAGGGTGACTATCGGAAAACAGCCGGTATTTTCCGAAGCGCTTGCGAGCGTGCAACCTGGTGGGCACTACTAAGTACCCTACTAACCGTGTTATAATATTATAGTTTCCTCGCGGTGTTTTTCTTCAACGAAAGCTCAAGCTCCTTATAGGATTCGAACCCGCGAACTAATATCCTTCCTTGTCATGAATGTAAGTAAAAAATATTTATATTACTACTAGCTGCTCGCGGTTTAACTCGCGTTCCTGGGATAAAAAATATTTTACGACCTATTCTCAGACCTACCAATACACAAAAAAAAACATAAAAATCGGTCCGTTTTGCAAGACTTTGGTGACAAACACTGTGACACGAGAATTTTATATATTACAGATTAAATATCGTTACATTTATGTTTCTGTATATCCTACACGGAGAACAATAATAAATCATTTTGTACATACCAACAATTTGTCCCGTGAGATTAAAAGTTATTCCCGCCCGAGTAAAATGATTAATTTGGGAATGTATGTAACGTCAAACACAAAAACACCCACGAAAATTACACTTATATTTAGGAACTGTTGTAGGTACACACAGTATAAAAATAAATGCTGATCCTGCTGTCTTTGTTAAAAAATACTATAACATTAAATAGAGACCTAAAATATAATGGTCGGGAACACATGAACAACCCCCGTTTATTGAACATTGTCTTTTATGTAACAATTATGTGCGTACTTAAAATAATTGCACATGTTTGTACTATTTCGTATCCATATTTGAACTTGAATTCTATAAAAACAATATGTAGGTGTTGTTTGTGTGGCACAATTGTTATGTTAGTTTGATAAAAAAGGTAAGTAGCTATATCGAATCACAAAAAAACGTGTTCGAAGTTAAAATTGACATTATTTACGCAACCACTATAGCTGATGGAAGAGGAAAAAACTACATTCAATTTTGTAAATAGATATGTCCCTCTAAAACTGACCTCAAAAGTATACGCGGTAGTAGCTCAGCTACATAATAAAATGTACTGATACCGACGATACTGCGTTTCCCGGAAGCAGCACGGCAGCGCAGCGCAGCGCAGTGCTCTAATCACATCCCAGCCGCAGCCCTTCCTTGCGGATTAATGTTGTGCAATTTTCTTGCGAAGCAAATATAAAATGAAGTCTACCTTCTGATCAATAAGAAGCTTAGAACCGGACATGACTGATATAATTACTTAAGCTTTAAGCCATTCTAGGTTTTATTAAAATGGTTTTAAAAAGGAAATAGTAATTGCATTTTCAATCTGTTACGTAGGTATTATTTGATTTTACACAAATGTTCGAAACAAAAGTATAATATTTTGTATGCTATGTATATATTGTTGCCATCTTTATTTCAATGTAAGTACTGTATTGTTTGAAAAGTACGTAGGTATGTGGCATTTGGGGTGAGATGATTTTAGGTGCCTAAACAAATAAAATGTTAGAATAAAATGATAATAATGTAATTGTGTCATCAAATAAACAATGTAGAATTTTATAATTCACTTTTTATATTTTTCCAAAGATTAAATATTATCATAGTTTATTTGTAAAAGCTTATAAAATACTTAACAAAATGAAAATATAACTCTAAAAACATTTGAAATATTTTACCATAAATACGTAGATAAGGTACGATGGTGTTTTCTTAGAAACCACACAAAAGTAATTGAAAAAAAGTTATAAGTAAGTAATTAAAATTTGAGTTTTAGTTTTAAAAGCTGTGTATTATTCGAGCAAATTATTATTAGTTGGTATAGAAAACATTCTAAAATACCATCTTAAAGCAATTTGAAGCCAAGAAGAAATTATAGGATGCCAAAGTAATAAAATAGGAATATTAAGTTAGTTAACCAAACTAGTTAAAAGGAACTTCTGAGATATGCAATTTTAAACTTTTAATAACGTAACTAAGATTACTAGCGCTTTCCTGGGAAATTCCCTACATCTGCATCATTTCTATAGAAAATTAGGATTTCTCACCTTTCTCAAAATTATAAGTTAATACATAGTCTCTAAATAGTTTTATGGTTCAAATAATTATTAAGAAAAAAGTACATATGTATTGGTATTCGTACATGGTAGGTACCTACATATAAATGCTGACTGGGCTGGGTGTCGATAGTCCTTTATGATGTAAACAAGGCAAATTTTTAGAATCTTAACTAGGGTTAAAATAGGGGATCGCGAGTAAAACCGCGTGGCGGAAAGTATTTTTCATAATCACTTATTTTTTTACGACAAAACATGTCTGGTAGTTTCCCTGAAAAAAATATATTAACCTCCTATTTCCCTTGGTCACGCCATCACGCGTGAACGGCTGGACCGATTTCGCTAATTCTTTGTTTGTTGTGTTCGTTATTGTCAGGAGAAGGTTCTTATAAAAAAAAATAAGAAGGAACTAACGGTAGGTAGGTAGTAGGTAGGTGGGTGTAGGTAGAGTAGGGTAGGGAGTACCTACCTAAGGTCCAAGTTTCTTTTATTTATGGCAGGATAACGTCTGTCAGGTCAGCTAGTTTTAAATATAAACCACGTTTTAATATAAAAATTATAGGGGTTAAATAACATTTGAATTATATTCAGGACTAGTGTGTGTGAGCTTTATGAACGGATTTCAAAGAGCATCCAACCGCAGAGACGTGAATGCATCGTTAGTGCATCGTGTGAGGCGACGCCAAAACGGATTACTCGTATTCAAATGACATTTTACAAGCAAAGTTACTTTTTCGAGAGTACTTTTGATTTTTTGGTGAATGTTCAGATTTTTAAATCAAGATTTACGATTTCCTTTAATATTTAATAGTAGGTATTTATTTGTTTTTTAGAGATCCGTATCTCAACAGGAAAAAAACGGAACCCTTATAGGATCACTTTGATTTCCGTCTGTCTGTCTGTCAAGACCCTTTTTCTCAGGAACGCGTGGAGATATCAAGCTGAAATTCATATCAAATACTTAAGTCAACTGTCCCTTAGAACTGAGGAAAAATCAAACTTCTAAGTCAACGCAATCAAAAGATACAGCCGTTTATGCAGAAAATTTTTGATGCAAGGGAATCAAAACCTACAGGGTACTTCCCTGAAATCAGAATCTTGAAATTTAGTACGAAGCAACGTCTTATAGCACAGATACAGGAAAAATTTAGAAAAGCATAATTTTTTTGTTAAACTCAATAACAAAGTTATGTTTGTACGGAACCCTTGGTGCGCGAGTTAGACTCGCATTTGTCCGGATTTTTTGGACTTGTATGATATTTTATTATTTGCATTACATTCAATCTATTAACATATGAGTTAATCAGGTGCTATAGTGTAAAACCATATAATTTATTTACATTATATTATAGAATTGCATAAAACTCACAAATATACCCGCGATAGTACAATTAGATCATTCAATCCTTGTTACGAACTCTAACGAAATAAATTCACTAACCTGGAGTGGTTCCAAGCTTCGACTCGAGACTCCGAGTCAATTTGCGGTCGTAACGGACTTGACTTATAGATGCTGTGGTCTACAAGTGTCTCGTATATTGAGACTAGGTTTACCATGCAACTGTGACACTAAATATGAGAATCTCCCTAAGTTTCTGGGGGAGGTGTTTTAATATTAAATAAACATACCATAACTTCTTCTTGAAAGCGTAAATGTAAATAATCAAACGTTATCGTTTGATTGAAAACTTAACTCACTCTCTAGCTAAATATAATTAAATACTAGATAAATAATTATAGAAAAATGCCACTGATACAGATAATGCTGTAAAAAAATATTTAAGGAGTGTATGGAAGTTTTTCAGCCTAACAGTCAATTACTTAACCGCAACTAAGCCTTACTAAATAAAAATCCAATAAAACTTAATGCGTGAAAATATTTTCCGCTTACTGACCTACTAAGTTATGAACTAAAAATATTACTCGAATATTTTTTTTAAAATCGTAAAAACTTTTTCAGTAACAAAACTAATTATGGTATTTCAAAGGAATGTTACTTGCTAACAAGGTTCTAAAAACTGTTGTGGGCTTTTTAATAGTTCTGTCAAAAAAGCCCCTTGCGGTACTATATGATATACGGAAGTTGCATGCAAGGATAGTTTGTTTGCTGTATTTTACTAAACAAATATAGTTATATTGTTAATTTTACAATGGAACATAACTTGCTAGTTTAACGACCATCGAGTAATACATAATATTATACGGTCGCAAAGAAAGCGTATCAGTAACAAAACCTTAAATAACTAAAAACCTTTTTTTTTTATCAACCACCAATAAAAAATAAGGTTTTACTTCTTCTTATATTTGTAATGAAATAAACTTTAATTCCGATTTTATTTTAAAAGGATTGCTCAAATATTTTAAAAGTTATCTCATTTTTCATAACCGACTCGTATATTTAATTTTTAAACAAAGGCAAACGCTCAAGTTTTTTTATGTCATCCAAAAAAAAACACAAGCTTATTTTGTCATAATGAAATTATATAATGGTACTCGTTGTATTTACATTGACAAGGGCCCTGCATTCACAAGGCTAAAGTGGCGCATCATCATTTATTCAGCGGTACAAACAAAGCCGAATTCTGTGTTTGCACTAGCCAGCGCGCGGCGTCGACCGCGTGGCGTACGGGCGCTAAAACCAACACATTTTTACAAAAAGCCACGAGGACATACAATTTCTACAACTCATCTTTTCAGTGAATTGTTTATGACAAAAATAAAGTGACTTTTGATGATACGGTGCTTCGTGCTACAGCCTGCGATTGTGCTACGACGTAGCAATTGTTATATGATGACTCAAGTATAAATGCGAAAAGAATTTTGATGGAAAGAAAGAAGGATAGCTTGCACCACACAAAAAACATAAGATACTTTTTATCTTATAATTACAGATTAATCTCAAAAGCATATTATTTAATAGTTTTACAAGTGCCATAGTAATTCCAAATCAAATTACATATTTAATTATCGATACTTATTACAACCACAGAACGCAATATAATATACTAGGTACAATAAAATTAGTCTCAACTGAAACGGATTAATTAACGATTATGACGGTATAAAGTTTAGCAAAACCGCCATTTTCTAATTCAGCTAAAGGCGCGCCCGACTGTATTATGACCGAACAGAGGTATCATTATCTTAATGTCCGCAGAGTAGGGAATATTCCGTAACATAATAGGCTGAACATTGAAACTGAATAAATGATACGTAAGGTCATGTTTAAAGTGGAGCGAGGAGCGAGAAGCGAGAGCGGGTGACAAAACTAAATCCTTCTTCCTTCTAATATCCTACTAATATTATAAATGCGAAAGTTGTGAGGATGTATGGATGTTTGTTACTTCTGGATTTGGATGAAACTTGGCACATAGAATAAATAATATATAGGCTACTTTTAATCCCGAAAAAACATAAGAATTTAAGGCAATGATAGCTTAGTGGTAGTGACAAGGTCGTGGTTTCGAATCCTACAGTAAGCTTGAGCTTTCAGTGAAGGAAAATACCATAGCACGGTGGTAGGGTACTTTGTAGTACCCGTCCGGTTGGCTACCACCCTTTAGTTGAAAATCTGTCGCCAAGCACCTGCCTGTGTGTTCCGGCAATAGGCTAGTTTACAGTGTCAAAAATAAATGACCAAATACTAACCAATGCATAAAACATCTAAAAACACGTAGATACATCGAATATGTTGTACATTTAATGCTTTTTATGATTTTTAATTACCAGTAGAACCACTAAGAGTAGATCATTTGATGCTGTGAAACTATGACGTCATTAGGTTAGTATTTCATACAAAATTCCATATAAACTATCGTTTTGACATTTATTAAAAAGTAGCTGATTTGATATGTCATTAAACTACCCTATTGCACTTGTCAGCTTGACCGGTGACTTCTTGACATTGTATCAATTAAATTATCTAGGTTACTATAAATCGCGAGACTTAGGCTGCGATCTATAGAGCGTATTTAGTCTTTACTTCGAGATTAATCCTTCTGAGTGACTTCTAAGCAAAGCCTAAGTGCACCAAATCGATGACTTACATTGCTACAATTAATGGTTAAACAAAAATATACTTTATTACAACTCGTAAATGAGCCAAGTTTTACGTAAGTAAAGTCTAAGCAAAGTCCAAGCACTCTCTATAGATCTCAGCCTTATTCTCTATGAAAGAATAACTGATTAAAAAGTTCATAACATACGTCCACTTATCTAAATTTCACTCAAAAATAACATTTTGATTTGCGGCAATAATAAAATAAAAAGTCGATACCAAAACGCTTCCAAAGAGCTACAAGAACCTCGCACCAAATCATTGGTCGCGTCGCTGCGCGATGATCGGGCCACATCATGTTTTATATTCTGTTGTTTGCATAATGCCACCGGGAATTAATCTGTTTGTATATTAGGTCAATTTATAAACTGCGGTAACTTTGGCAGCTTGTGGAATATTTACGCTAGAAAACCTTTAAAACTTATTTGAAATACTAGTTCAGCGAATTTTGATTCAGTCAAACGCTGTTTCCCAATTTGCAATTCGTAAACCTTCATGCATTTTTGCTATCTCGGTTTCAAACGCATTGGCTTTCTTTACATTTGATTTCTCCAAATACTCTTTCAAAGTCCACATGTCATTGTAAGGCTTGAGCTTTCAGTGGAGGAAAACATAGTTCGGTTTTATTTACTGCAGTTTCTAACAAGTTTATTTATAAGTAAAAATCTTTATACTTTATTTATTAGCGTTCCTTATTTTATGTTACTTTAGATAGGTACATCTTATTATCAAGTAGATGACTGATATTGTTTTCACTTTCTCTTTCTGGGTTTTTATGTTCTCAATTAACCCCTTAAATAAATATCTTGGGACATTCTTCACACACGGTTATCTGATCCCAAACTAAGCAGAGCTTGTACTATGGAAACCAGACAACTGATATACTACTTATACTACTTTTTTTGTAAATACATACTTATATAGATAATTACACCCAGACTCAGGACAAACATACGTGTTCATGCGCACAAATGTTTGTCCTGGATGGGAATCGAACCCACGACCAGCGGCACAATAGGTGGTGTCTTAACCAACTGCGCCAACTGGCCTGGTATAATTGATCCCAGTAAGAATGTATATTATTATAGTATACAAAAATCTAGGTACTTATATGTAGATATTGCAATTATTTTGTTATTATCCTCAATCCTAATATATAAAAGCACGTCCTAATCAGTTCATGAATGCAACATATAGTTTTACATTCACATGATTACCCACACCTATGTCACATACATGACCTTTAACCTAAAACTTTTGCGGTGAAATTTTGTTGAATATAATCTGAAATTCCATTACTATGAACTTCCACATTTAGTACATTATTTCATCAGGAATTTTTGCTTGGAATTGTAACGATGTTTAATATTTTATTCAATTTATAATTATCGAGATTAAAAAAAATATTTTTATGTTTTTTTTGAAGAGAAGTAACAATAAGTCAAATTAATCGAGTAGATAAAACAATATCATCTCGATTAATTTGACATAATAATATTTTAAGGCTGTAAATATGTCTAAATGTACTTACTAACTTATCAGCATAGCAAAGGATGTATACATAATTATACCTGACCTTATTCTATAACCTGTTTACGCTAGCTGAAGTATTTTCTCCCAGAAGTAGTACCTACCTTTCATATTAAGTAAATACGGGGAAATTTGTCAGTGCTATCAACATGGTATTTGATTATGTTATCTTAACCTCGTGTTATGGAACTAAAAGAAGTATCATATGGATGACTAACACCATAATTTTAATATCTTAGTTGTTTTCTTTTTTTTGTTAGGTTTATGTCCATTTCAAAATGTAACCAAAATATGTATGGTAATATAATTACTTGTCCTGACATCCTAACGGATCAGGCTGAAAAGGGGGATTGCAGGTGAAACCGCAGTAAGACGTTATTCAAGCATATTTTGACATCTTGAATCTTTTTTGCCGTAAATAAAGGAATATTTTAAACAACTTACCAACATAACATTTTAAACAACTACACAGTTTTATGTAGCGTAAGAAATATTAGCAAAATATTTAAAACAAGCCCAGTAAGATGCGTACACTCAAAACCAATTTAAAAATATTTGCAAATGAAAAAGAATAATAATAAATACAACTCACATTGATCTGAAACATCACACAACCTTGAAACTAAGCAAAAACCGCTTGTTCATCCTTATCTGTAAGAATGGGCGTGGAACTATAACAAATCAGTTAAGCACTACAGTCCACTCACATGAAGTTTGGGAACTGGTCATCAATCATGCCAGATACCGGCTCGTTATCTGAAACTCGCGATATTAAGCTAATCTCATTGGATCGCCCTTTCATTTCATTAGCCGAAGTAGGGAAATATAGCAAGCGAAGGTAAACAAAATGATTCGTTCGCCCGAATGCTCACACGACAGAGGTATAAACAGAAAAAAAAACAATCTTCTTCGTGCTTTTTTTCAATTTTATGATAGGTAAGGGACGTAAATAAGCCGACATCACGTGATTGTGAGCGACAGTGACTGAACTATGCAGATTTATCACTCCTTGCTTTCCGCCCAGCGGTTTCTTTCAAATATCCATTCTAAACGGATGCCTACGTCATAATAGCTATCTGTATGTCTTTTAGCCCTTTCCGTTTAGTGATTTGACAGCTGTGCGTTGATAGATCAGTCAGTTAGTCACGCTTTCCTTTTTTAGCAGCTTTTATTTACTTTCACCTGTCCCGTTGTCTGTAATGGAACTTTGCAAGCTAAATTTGACCCACTTTTCGGTTTCCGATTGAGCTGAAATTTTGCATGCACATGTATATCGCGAGACAATGCAATATTATGATGCCATGGAGCTGATTTGAGGCTTCAGCTGGAAGGTGGCCATAGGAACTCCACAATAAAACGACACAAGCCCATCGTGTTTGGGCTCATTGAAACCGTCTTAATGAGTAGTTGAAGACTGTGCAAAAAAAGTACAGTCGGCAATAACAGCTTGTGCCAAAAATGATATTTTTGACGAAACTTGTTTATACCTTTACTTAGAGAAAAAATAGCAGTTAATCCCATTAGAACAACCTTCTTAAGATAATAAATAAATAGGAACATTAACCTGCAACAATAAGGATGTATATAGAAGACTTCGGATAACAACTAACTTTGTGTAAGCATCTAATGCTAAATTAGTATGGAGTTGTTTACCAAGCAGAGGGTTATTTTACTGGAAGAAGATGTTCCTTCATCAATACCTACCTATCAAGGAGTTTTACTACCCAAATATGCCGTACGACCTTTAAGGTAAGTTGTACGAAGGAGCTGACAAAGTTTCTGATATTAGATTTTATTCGAATAATGTTTGTTTTGTCATTGTTTCAAGAATATAAGTTACAAAACTAAACTGATACCTTTTTATTAAACTTATAAGATTCAGCTGCAAGTATTTTTACAAGTATCGAATTATACCAAATTGTTACACAATCCTTCTTCTAAGAAATCAAAATAGATAGAACAAATGAGAGATAATAAAGACTGCTGGACCATTAAAAGCACACCAAATATATAGCTAATAAAAAAAGCCAATAAACACGTCCATAAACTATCACCAACATGTCAACACTTGATAAAGTAACGCTGCCTTGTCCAGCAAATAGCCGAGTTGCGTTGGCGGCGGTTACAACCCGACCAAAGTATCATGGGACCTCGAATTACCCGCTGACCATACGATGCCATCAATATGGCGTTTTTCAACAAGTCCAATGCTTTTTGGTAGGGTTGTTCTGCCAAAATTGTGTTCGCGAAGAATCAGGTAGTTTGTCGGAGGGAGATAAACGTCCGCCTCGCATCCGTCGTCGAGTCACGATATGTAGGTCACTGTGTTCCTTATTCCGTATTACATGCACAGGGTTGGCATGTGCCGAAATCGTCGTAAGGAAGAGGAAATCGGTTATCAAATGTAAAATTGTTTCTTTATCATGCTTCAATAACCAGAGAGGACTCTTTTTGTTTGAGTTTCAAAATTGGAACTCAGTTGGTGAAATTAGTTTTTCAGGATTTTAAGATATGAAATAGGCTTTAAAACTTTCGTATGTTTCCAATAGTACCGAAATGCTGAATAACAATAAAAGTCTAGGTCGAGAGCCCTGACTTGACATGATTATGTAGTAGGTAGTATGTGTGCATGCAGTTTAAGCCGCGTCTACACTCGAGACAGGGTGAGTCCGATGTTGGCCGAGGACACGATCGTGGAAATCCGAAGACGGCCTTCGTTCTTGAGATATGAGATTACAAAATGCTAACATCATCTTTCTCTTTGTTGTTTAGAAACGATGCAAATTTTATATGAGCTAGTGGGTAAGTATGCTCAATTATGTTTTTTATACTTAGTTCAGGGATAAAATTCCCAGTCCAGTTAGAAAGTTTCCCGGATATCGATGACGCAATAATAAAATTATAATTATTTTAATGCAATCCGAGGACCGTCTATATTTTAACTTGATTAGATTTTTAGATTTAGAACCTAAAGCAGATTCAAAGTTTAATTTAAACCAATTAAGTTGAGCCAACTTTGGTAATAAGCCAATGTGAAGCAATCTCCGTCAGATATAGTTTACTATATCTTGGATATATACTTATTGCAGTATTTTATTATGCAGTTTATGGATATATACTAAACATGTGATCAATCAGCCTCGGAAGTTTAGTTTGGTTAGTATCACCAGTAGAACCAATTGCTATGAATTTTATGCCATGTTGTATTTGACAAAACTGAATCTATATAAACTAAAATCTATGGCTAAGCCTATTCGGCAATGATTGTTTTTTTCAAATATTCGTTGAAATCTGAAGTGAAGATGGTTCTCATGAGGAGAAAAATTGGAAAAGTTACCCGAAAAGTTGGAAACTTTCAAAAAAATCTAAGTACTTTTATCTACAGGATTTTTGAAATCTTGACGGACAACGTCTGTTGAAATTTTAATCAATAACGTAGGTATCATTTTCACTTTTGGGGCGTTCGATCTCTGGTTTAAGTAAAAATTATATTGTATAATCAGTTCTCTGACATAAAAAGAATCACCCAGTAAACGGATTTGGATTAAATTTGGCAGAGATAAATCATACCCTGAAACAAAACAGAATCATCTCTTTGTTAGCTTTTTACTCCGAGAAAACATTAAAGCCTTCAAGCACTTGTCTCAAATATTTCAAAACTAAAACAGATACTTATAAGATTACCAAGTTTGTTGAACAATTAATTAGTCTATAAGACGTTAAGTAGGAGCGTGTAAACATCAATCTGTATCCGATCCGATAAACGTAAACCGTACGATAACGCGAACTAAGACTTAAACATTGAAAGTCTTTAACGGTATAAAGCCGATAGGCGCGTTCGTGATAACATGGTTAACGTTTTAGCTAAATAACTTTGCTGAGCCAATATTTCGTAGCCACCTGACACACACATGACCACGAGCTTCACTTTCATATTTTTTTTATCGTTCGGCAAACATGAAATACCACCAGGATGGTAACGCTTACCATGGCGCTATCAGGGCGTGGACCGCAGACAGACCCGCGCCCAGAGTACAGCGCGTTGCCGATCCTTCTCCCCTCCCCAATGAGCTCTAGCGATCTTTCGCGATGCTCAGACTTATCTATTTACAGGTGTTATTTTTATGAAAGACGTCCACTGCTGGACAATAGCCTCCCTAGGAGTCTCCACGATGGTCAGTCTTGCACTACTTGCATCCAGCAGTTTCCCGCGACCCTCACAATATCGTCACTCCACCTTATATATGGTAAAGGCCTGTGTCTGAACACAATCTCACCGTGGTCAGTGATGATGTGGCCGATGGTGGTAAGCACACAAAGCCTAGAAGGGAACGAGCTCTCAAGTGCAGCTGTCGGAACACACCAGAAGGTGCTTGGCGATAGATTTTCAACTTGAGGGTGGAAGCCAGCCAAGCAGGTACTACAAAGTACCCTACCACCGTGCTATATTTGCCTCACGATGTTGTCCACCACCGAAAGCTAAAATTCGTTGTAGGATTCGAACCCGCGACTTTCGCCTCGATATTCGACGTCACCACCACTGAGCTATCTAAAAAAACATATAGGTTCTATTGAAGTTCAAACTTCTAATTCTATATTTTTCCACAGTTAATTTACAAGTTCCTTTTCTAAGTAATGTCCGTTTCTAATTGCAAAAGAAAGAAAATATATTTTACACGCAAAAGAAATGGTGTAGTGACCCTTTTCAAAGGGATATACAGGAAAATGCTTGAGACGTATCCCTTTAAGAGTAGGATTAAAGTGTTCTCTTTGGCACAGAAGAGATTGGAACTGTTGCATCCGCTTACAAACCCTGTTCATAGGAAGCTATGTATAGGCAAATATTTGCACGAAGTGTTATCAATAACTTCTAGTAATCTTGAACTAGCTTCCACCCTTAGTTTCACCCGCGTGCCCGGAATATAAAGTATCATTTATTATATTCCAATGGCCCAACTATGAGCTTTTCATCCAAATCTAAGAGCAATGATCCGCAAGCGAACCAAAGTAACCGACATAGCCCGAAGAATTGCCAAACTTAAGTGGCAGTGGGCGGGGCATACCGCTCGTAGAACCGACGGCCGCTGAAGTAGAAGGGTTCTCGAGTGGTGACCACGAACCGGAAGACGCAGCGTGGGCAGGGCCCCTACAAGTTGGACCGATGATCTTGTGAGAATCGCTGGAAACCGTTGGATGCGGGTAGCGCAAGACTGGCCATCATGGAGATCCTTGGTGGAAGCTTTTGTCCAGCAGTGGAAGTCTACGTTTAAGCTGACGTCATGATGACACAGTGTCAAAAATAAGTAAAATATAAAGAAATATTTAAATATTTCTGCGTTACGTTAGTCTTTAAGATAAACCAGATAATGCTATTACAACGCGCACTAGGGTTCCTTCAATAATATTAATTGTATTTATTAGATATACATTTTCTTAAACAATTTTCCTACAGTTTCCTAGTTGCTTTTTTACTATAGAGCATGCACTAGAATCAAAGGCCTACTCCGAAAAACTATACACGATACAATTCCACAAAATGTACGTGTCGTCAGTTCGCTGCAATTCTATTGATTAATCATTTGATAACGATGAACGAACTATCGTGTGTCGTTTTTGCCGGAGTATGCCCTCTGTGCAACGCAAGCATGAACCATTTTGACGTATCGAAAATCGAAACGTAAAAAAAATTAAGTGAACTTTAATTATCTGAAATACATTTAATAAAATTTATTATATTTTTTCTTTGGTTCATCTAATAGTTCCTTTGTTACAACTGTCCGTTATTTATTGATAAGAAACCAATATTATGGATTTAAATAGTTTCAAAAGCATAGTAAAATTAATACATAACATTATCAATTAACATAGGTACGTCTGAGTCCTCATATTAGCGCAGAGCTAATCACAAAATTCCTTAAAATAGGTAGGTAGGTACTTAAAATTGATGTAATAAATTATAACACAAAAAATATCCGTTAAAAATACCTTAAACCTTAACAGAAGTAGTAGAAAGCTGATTATCAATGAGGAAAAGGCGAAAGGAAAATTATGATTAGTAGTTTGTAATAGCTAGACGGGATGTTAAATAGAAAAAGATGCTATCTTGAATCAAGTCTTTATACGATGTCAATTTTATGATTGTTGTCATCACACGATTAGAAAATGATGTATTACTAAGGTTTCTAGCAATTTGTTCTTGTAATTTGTTTTCAAATTAATGGTTATTTTATTGACTTTATAATTAAAGCTTTATTTGTGGTGAATTTATGCAATTATTGAAGATACTACGTTTTTGTATTATGTATTTGTCGTGTAATAAGTGATATGAATTTAAATTATCTCAATGGTTGCCAAATATCCATATCATGTGATACCATTTCAATTGTTTTTCTATAATACACACATAGATGTAGTGATATGAATGAAGCTTGTAAATAGTATTTTAAACTAAGACATAATAATGTGGGTGTTGTTTTCGGAGGCTTGTAATTGTTGCATATGCGTATGTAACAGTTTGGTTCATAAAACTGTAATAAGGTGAAATAAATAATTGTATTATTTAGTGATGCTACAGTTAAACCCTTTTAGCGTAGCTATAAACATTTCCTTCATTGATATTCGAAGACAAACTAAAGCGATAACGAAAGATACATCGATGAAAGCCAGCGGAATGTTTTATGTAATGAGCGTCGAGCTGCGTGTCTCTCAGAGCACACCTCGCAGATAAAGCACGACTTTCTCATAACAAATGATACGACTCCTTCGATTACGTAAATCTGAGGAGGATTTTATAAATTTTCCGTCTAAAACGAGCAAAAGTTAGAACGATCGATAAGAAAAACGCTCCAATATAGAAAATTTCCGCGGCTAATGTAATGAGAAGGTGGCTCCGCGGAACGGTTCGCTGTAAACATTACACGGCGCAGTCGCATAAATTGTCTCTCGGACTATTAATGCTATCGGAAAAACCATTATTTACTAACGGATTCGGCGGAGTGCGTGCATAATACGTGTTTACGCGTAAAGCGCGAGGCGTGATGGCTCGCGCGTGGTATAGGTAGGTACTTACGTGACGGACGAGGGTAGAGGCTCGCGGGCACCGGTCACCTCGGGCAATCCATTGATGAGCGACGGCGGCATAGAGCGCGGGCGGTGTCACATGTCACCCGCGTGCGGAAGCGTGCGGTCGCGCGGGCGAGCCGGCGAGCGCGGCGGGACTGGCGGCCGGCGCCGCACGTGGCCGCGAGGGACTCAGGTATCAATCAATCGATGCGCGACGCGGAGCGGGCGCGGGCGCGGCGCGGGCGCGGCACATTCATGTCTCGCGAACAGCTGACGGCGAGCCCCGTAAACATGAATCGGCCCCGCCGCCACCGCCACCGCCCTGCGCCGCCCGCCCCGTGTCGCGCCTACACTGCGCAGGGCGCTGCCGAGTGCCGAGTTGCCGACGATAACTGTCTTCACCGCTCGCTCGCTCTAATTGGGAGCGACATTTCGTTGCTGTTGTAGTTCATTAATTTTAATGTGATGATGAATGAGATATTGATAACCCGTCTAAATATTATCCAAGAAAAACTGGTCAAAAAAATTTTGGTATTAATTACCTATAAAAACTTTTCGATTTCTAATTATTTTTACCAACACCATACCGTACCGTAGCAATGATAAAATGAGAAACAAATAAGAGTTCTTCTACTTTGAAATCCATCACATTCTTCTTCAACTCCTGTAAGTACTTAGGTATATACATAAACTAGGTGATATCACAAAGTTTTTAAAAACATAATTCCATTCCCATCTTCACACCATAACTTAGCTTAGGGGCAATACAAGGCCACGCTGCGTGCAGCTGTGGCGCGTGCGTTAGCTTGTCTTGTATACCCACCCCTATATCATAAACACATCATCACTGGTACCGGGACTTAGCCCGTAGTATTGTGACTCCCTATGGGCTGCTGTTGGCACACTGCAATAGATGTCTTTAGTCAACAAAGGAATAATTTAAGCTGCAATGATACTATGCATCGAATGCCTGCCTATTAGCCAAATTAAGATTACCTACACTTTTTGTCAGAACTAAAAAGCGTTTATATACTAGTTTCTCCTTTTATATATTTAAAAGAAGTTAAATGTAGAACAGTAAAATTAAATTCATTTACAAAATTATATTTTTACTAACAAATGTAGGTACCTCCATTAATAGTTTCCCAATGTCTCCTATGCTTTAGTATTTGAACAGACGGTGTGTATTAGAACTGCAGGTAGCTGCAAAATCGCAGTTTGGATACAGTTTTTGTGTAGTTGACGTAACTGCATGGGAACTGCCAATCGACTGCGCAGTCGGCGTGCAATTCCAATTGTCGTTTAATCACTTTTAGATCTAATGCAGACCATCTATTTAGATTATTTAGGCGTCACTTTATTTCGGAGTGAAAATAGGACATAATATATCTAAGACTTATAAAACCCGCTTGAACAAATTGTAAACCATTTATCACAAGTCATCGTAAACATGACTATTCACTTTCTAAACTCAATCGCGCCCATTGAAATGGTAATTCCTTTTACCAAAATACAAAGTATGTATATTTTTATTAAATGTATAATTGAATGTGAACACCTCGGCTGGATGTGCGCCAGGAGCAACAGATCTATACGACCCTCTATGCAATAGTAATACGATATATTTACTGTTCCTATAGTAGTGCGGCGCTTTGGCATGGCACTCCAAATTGCTTTATTGTTTGACCACGCTCTTGTATTGTATGTGGGTAGGCAATTGTACTACAAATATTTGATTGTTCTTGGAAACAGAACAGCTTCTATTTCGCATAACACTTTAGTCTTGTTTCAATATATTTTACTTTGTGTTACCACTCCAAAATTGTTACCAATCTCATAATAATATGACCGAAGGTGGTAATTGTAAATCCTAGATTAGAACTGGCTGATTAGATAACTGCGGTTATCTGACACAATTTGTTTACGCAAAATAGGTTCCACCACAGTTATATCACAGATATCGCCATTCCGACTACCTTACTACTAGTATAATATGTACAATGAAAACCAAACCCTAAAACATTTTGATTATGTATTTGACTTGACTAACTTTGCTACAATTAGTAGTAATAGTTATAGCAGCGCTAAGTCGTAGGGAGCGCAACAAAATGTATTGCAAGTACTTTCATTGCGATCATCGTAGAGGGCTACGGCTCGTAGCGATAGAGATAGCTGTGCCAGTCGTATTGAGTGCTACAAAAATGTATTGCAAGTACTTTCATTGCGATCATCGTAGAGGGCTACGACTCGTAGCGATATAAATAGCTGACCGAGAGTCGTATTGAGTGCTACAAAAATGTATTGCAAGTACTTTCATTGCGATCATCGTAGAGGGCTTCGACTCGTAGCGATAGAAATAGCAGCGCGAGAGTCGTATTGAGTGCTACAAAAATGTATTGTAAGGACTTTCATTGCGATCATCGTAGCGAGCTACGACTCGTAGCGATAGAAATAGCAGCGCGAGAGTCGTAGGGAGTGCTACAAAATTATATTGCATGCACTTTTTTTACGACCATTGTAGAGGGCTACGACTCGTAGCAATAGAAATACCTGCGCGAGAGTCATAGGGAGCGCTACGAAATTGTATTCCAAGCACTTTCATTACGATCATCGTAAAGTACATAATTGATTTCTATCCATACTAATCCTATTTATATTATAAATACGAAAGTTTATGAGAAAGTATGTTTGTTACTTCTTCACGCTCAAATGGCTGGACCAATTTTGATGAAATTTGGTATGGAGGTAGCTGACATGGATTAACACATAGGCTACATTTTATTCCTCGAGTACGCGGGTGTAATCGCGGGGCGGAGGCTAGTAACATAAATGCGAAAGTAACTGTTTGTTACCTATTCATGTCTAAACCGCTGAACCGATGGCGAAGAAATATGGCATGCAGATAATCTATAATGTGAAGAAGGACATAGGCTACTTTTTATCCCGGGAACGCGAGTAAAGCTGCGGGGAATAGCTAGTAATGTTATAATGGGCATTCAGTGTAACCTTTCTTTTTTGTGTCTGGGTGTATTTATCTATATAAGTATGTATTTACAAAAAAAAGTAGTATATGTATATCAGATATCTGGTTACCATAGTACAAGCTCTGCTTAGTTTGGGATCAGATAACCGTGTGTGAAGAATGTCCCAGGATATTTATTTTATTTTCCCAAAGTTTTCGGTACACTGTCCCTAATACCTTACCTATATCAATCGCATGATCCTAGTGTAACAGTAAGCCAAAATAGCCTGTATATTTGAATACCTACCTACACATCGGAGAATTGCCTGCAGCGTAAGCCGACCCAGCTATGTTGCCCGCAGTGTGTCGTGGTCCTATGTTTAATGTATTATACGCAAAGTAGAGTAAATTGACAGATACATGTATCTTATGCGATTTTGGTGCAATCCTATAGGTACAAAGATTGTCGAACAATTTATAAGTGATGTATGGATACGGTGTAAGGTTAGATTCTTTGAATGCCTCGCCATAAGTTAGGTATAGATTAAATTCTCACTCAAGACTTATGTTTATTCTGTATCTGGTTTTAAAATATATAAACCACAAAAAAAGACTATTGTGTGTATTGTATACTCAGCGTTGTCGCCTGCAACTTAAGGGTAAACCTTCGGTTGGAGCGTTAAATTCAAATTTTATGACGTTTTTTGCTAATTGCAGCTCAGTTATAGGTCGTAAGTTATCAACATGTTATTTGCGAGAAGAATGGTAGTATATTTACTGATTAATAACAAAAGAAATCATCAACACATTCCTCAAAGGTATATTAGTAACATTTTCATGAAATAGTCGTATATACCTTGGAGGAATATGTTGATGATTAATTTTGTTATTAATCAGTAAATATACTACCATTCTTGTCGCAAATAACATGTTGATAACTTACGACCTATAACTGAGCTGCAATTAGCAAAAAATGTGATAAAATTTTAATTTAACGCCCCAACCGAAGCCTCCACCTTAATAGTGACAGAATATACAGTTCATTCTAGTAGTGATGACCTACCCTACCCTACCAAGAAATAAATAAAATGAAACAATAAAATTACGAATTATAAATTATTGTTTATTTATTTTAATGAGCACTTGAGTAACAAGTAATACACTTAAATATCAGGGGCCAATTCCGCTAAATTACAACAGGTCATCCAATTTGGATTCAGTTAAAGTTCGTATCCAATCCAATTCTAATTTTACTAAATAACGGTATTCCACTAAATAAACGAAACCGAACCACGATTGGATTACGATTAGATTGTGATCGTTGTTACACAACAAAATACCACTTGATCGAACGTCATACAATTCTAATACCACTTGATCGAACGTCATATAATAGGGTAGTTGACTGACATCAAATCAGCAACTTTTTAATAAATGTCAAAACAATAGGGTAGTTGACTGACATATCAAATCAGCAACTTTTTAATAAATGGCAAAACGATAGTTTATAAGGAATTTTGTATGAAATATTACATTATGACGTCATAGTTTCACAGCATCAAATCATCTACTCTTAGTGGTTCCACTGGTAATTAAAAATCATAAAAAGCATTAAATGTACAACATATTTGATATCTCCACGTGTTTTTAGATGTTTCATGCATTGGTTAGTGTTTGGTCATTTATTTTTGACACTGTCAACTACCCTATAGTTTATATAGAATTTTGTATGAAATATTACACTATGACGTCATAGTTTCACAGCATCAAATCATCTACTCTTAGTGGTTCCACTGGTAATTAAAAAGCATTAAATGTACAACATATTTGTTGTCTCCACGTGTTTTTAGATGTTTTATGCATTGGTTAGTGTTTGGTCATTTATTTTTGACAGTGTCAACTACCCTATTCTAATACCACTTGATCGAACGTCAACTTTAACTCAACCATGATTGGATCTCGATCGTTGTCAGATTATTAGTGGAATACGAAAACGTGCAAAAGTCATCATTCAGCTGCAATCCAATTGTAATCTAATTAAAATTAATTAGTGTAAATAAAAAAAATATGATGTAAAATGTCACCATCATAGATTTGAATTACAAGTCTTCTCATTATCGGTATCTGCTGTCAGCTTCACACGAGTCAAAAGATATTTTATTTGCTATACCTACATTAGGCATGGATAAAATACAAAAACCATATTTAAGTCATGATTATATTTCGCATACATACAATTATTATGTATTTCATGACATGAACTTAAATTACTAAACCAACATATAGTTGAAACTCGAGAAATATTCGACGTAGAGATTAACTACAATAACATTGCGGGCCCCGCCAAAACTCAAAACGTTTGAAATGTATTTGTGAAAGTATTTACAAACTCACAACGCATACGTGTACGTACTGATATGGTTGTCAAACAAAAACAAATGCAAGGATTTGTTGCTCGACTAGCATTACCCCGATTATAATTAGTATGGCGCGGCACCACATGAGTAGACAAACAGAACAGTGACAAAGCTTCTTAAGAACGTGTCAAATTGTTACCTATATTGGTAGGGCTGTCACAATAGGTTAAGACAAATTAAACTTACAACTGTTTAGTAAAAGCTTGTTATGATAAAAAAACACACCGTGTGTACTAAACGGTGTGTTCTCGTCTTAATTAAAAAAGGATAATACAATAAAATAAAGGTACTTGAAAAAGTAATAATCAAATATTTACTTACCTATTGTACTCCTTGGGATAGTTTAAGTATGATATATTTTTATTTTTTCTAGTATTATTCAAACACACAACCATTATTAATAATAAAATAACACGTTTTTACATTACACAAATATTCAAACTTGTAACTGACAAAACGAACAACGTGCCATAGCAACGTGCTTCGCACTGACCCTGAGATTGTCAACTGGCTGTGCCAGCGTAAACCAGTATTTTCCAGTCTCTGCGTACGCGACAAGCGGCTAGTGGTCACGCACACATGCCCCGCGTGCTTGTAGTAATGCAACCGATATGCGCGGTTGTATGAAGCTTTGTCTCTGTTCTTGTCTACTCATGTGGCTGCACTGACGTACCTACTCTATGATAATGACACGTCTGTAGTCTTGTCAGCTAGATATGATTAGTTGACCAACAAATCTGGTAATAAGTGATACTGAAGACGCGGCCTGCTACTGGACGAATACATACAACTACATACAAGCTCTTTCGTAAGGACGTGAGTACACACATTGAAACAGTAATTTGGAGGGTCGCACTATGTTAGCGTAGTTTATCTCTGTGCAGAAACATATTTTGTCGAATAACCATAAACAAGTAACACGAACGTGCAGTGCCATGACATTATTTTACAGTAGCGAGAGTTACCAATATTGCTATTTTATAAGCTTACAAGATATTTATAGACGCGAGACGTTTCTTTATGAAACAGGTGATATTTCAAGTTGAATTACTTAAATGTAAAATTAACCAATCAATATTTAATTTACAATTAAAGAATCATCAAATCAAAACTGATAACAAAGTATCTATTAAAAAACGCAAATTTTTACTTAATCTTGCTATTAGCGTGACAGACTATAAAAATGTTCTTATTTTAAAAAGATGATTCATTTCATGGCCAACTACCCGTCAAAGAGTCGTTTTTCGAAGAGCCAATGTTTGTCAAAGTCTAACGCCAACTAGTAATCTAAGGCCCACTCATTGTCCTGAAGGAAGGAATCGACAACCTCCTTCATAGTGAAGTTAGGTATCAGTTGATCTGCTGTCAGCTTCACACGCGTTACAGGATCAAAATGGCCGACTCGCTGCAATAGAAATAAAACCTCATTAGATATAAATTTTCCAGAATAATTTATACAGCATCTAGCTTTCCGCCCCGCGGTGTCAAGCCTTATTTTAATCCGTTAAGGTCGAATATTCAAAAATCCTTTCTTAGCGGATTATTACGTCAAATATAATAGCTATCTGTATGCCAAATTTAATCCTGATCCGTCCAGTGAACTCCAGTGGTTTGAACTGTGCGATGTATCAGTCAGTCAGTCACGCTCTCCTTTTATATATTTAGAAGATTACTTCCCCAAGACCATGTAAGACAAAAGGATTTACTAGATCGCCCAAGATAAAAAATTATCCTAGTGCGAAATTAATAATATCCTGACACATTCTACATACACGGCTATCTGATACCAAACTAAGTAGAGCTTGTACACACGGCCACAGATCAAGCTACACATTTTTGTTGCAAAATAGCGCCTATTACAACCGCATAAGGTGCCGCAGTGTGTAGCTTAATCTGTGGCCGTGTGTACTATGGAAAGATATTCTGCTATTTTTTTAGTATGTTTTGCATTTTTGTTTTTATTTTATGATAGTTTATAAGCCTTCTAGACTTTGTGTACACCTTCGAACATACGATCACTAATCACTAGAAGAAATAGAAACACATTTTATCCCTAATAAGAATGCGGCGAAATGTATTTTTCATGTAGTACTGAGTATCATATAATGATAATTAATTATATTACCTCTAAATGCTCTTCTATATCTTTCTTCTCATACGTGATACCGCTGGGCGTGATCACGGGCTCATTGAGAATCTCAAAGCTTATTTTACCGCATAGGTAATCGGGTACATCGCGTTTCTGCAAAATTTAAAAAATCAATCTGTAGTGTCTCTCGAAATGTAATTCAATTCCATTTATTTTATTTCTGGCTCCGTCGAGTTACTGATGACTCACCAATGTCATGTTTAGAAAAACCAGTTAAACACAACAAGTGCGAAAAGAAAAAAAGTTAAAAGCCAACTGAGCAATAAGTAAATTTATCTACTCTCATATCGTAATGTTCTTATTATGAAATCAAAATCAGTACTTTAATGACCCACTTTAGGCACACCCGTGTATAATGATTCATTATAGTACAGTTGTTGTTCCCAAGATAATGCTATAAAATAACTTTTTTTCTATTAAAGTACACTTTGGACCTATCAATAGTATAATCAATCAGTATCAATTAAATTTTAGAGGCAAATTTACTTTGTGTGTGGTTACATGTGACGAATTTTTGAATTGAACTTTAGAGGTAAGAATTTTTGGGAGTTGGCAGCACGGATTTGATTAGGTATATGATTGTTGTGTTTGTTAAAAAGTCACAAAAAAACAGCAATTTTTTTTTTTTAATTACAAAAACGATCGATTTTTTTACCTTTAAATAACATTATTTATATGAGTTTAGATAAAGTACTGTATGATACTGCACATAATTAGGTTTTAAAAACTCGTGTGATACTATTAAGAACCTCGCCTACGGCTTGGTACTTAAACTCACACTCGTATTTAATAACCCCTATTATGCAACAGTATCATAAACTACTATTATGTAATAGTAATAAATGTACAAAACATAGAAATGTTAGTTAAAAAAATATTATTAGATACTACAATCGAATACCTACTATAGAAAATATCAAATTACATTGTGATAAAGCAAAGGTAAACCTATCTACATAATTTACGTTGTAGCTTGGTGCGGACAGTAGATTTAGATATGAAAATTTGCCTTATATCATTGAAATAAAGTTCATCTGTTTATATGATTCAGTATAATTAGATTCAGATGAACCTTATTGCTACTTATCTCTCTAGCTACTGTCTGTCTAGCACTTTCAGGTTAGAAAAAGTATGCTTACCCTTCTTCTCTCGTCCATTTTTGAGAATAAATTATTTAATTCACTAGAGTAGTTATTCTGGAATAGACACAAGATAATATTAAATTGTGATATATTGACTACAAAGGTCTAATGCGTTACATAACTTACACATTCTTCTTCAATTTTAGAAACTTTATTGGTAACCTCCTCTTCATGACTACTTTCTAATTTGAGTGCTTCTATTCTACGCTGCATGTCTTCACTAATTAACCTGTAATTTATAGTCTATGGTACAGGTAACATATAACATTTATTTTGTAACTAGCTTCCGCCCCGCGTTTCACCTGCGTTCCCGAGGGTTTAAAAGTAGCCTATGTGTTAATCCAGAGTGTTAGCTACGTGCATACCAAATTTCATCAAAATTAGTCCAGCTATTTGAGCGTGAAGAAGTAACAAACATACTTTCTCACAAACCTTCGCATTTATAATATTAGAAGGATATTAAAATTCAAATTATTATCTATATAACTAAATATGTATTTTCGTCAATTAAGAAATCAGATGTTTCCATCATACAAGTTCTGCTTAATTTGGGATATATTTTTTCTTTATTATATATTTTATCTTCCAGCCAACAGATTAAATACCAGTTAATTTACCTATTCAAATAAGTTTGCAGTTCTATCTCTTGAGCTATTCTCTTTTCTTCTTGGACATTCCATCGTTTCTTTCTGGCAATACGGAGCTGAGCAGCTATGTCATCACCAAAATTCAACTTCTGTTCCCTAGCTAAGTCATTTGCTGAAAGAAATATGCAATTAGGAGTTAGTTAAACGAATTGCATAGTATAAAAACAAAACAAAGGGGCGGGATGCTAGTATAAAATAATTTTCGTGTGCACAAAATTTACCCATGACGTTTTCATATTGTTGAGAATAAATCAGTATCTATCTTAAATATTTCAATGCTGCAGGCAAGGCAGGCTTCAAACATGTTCTGTACAATATATTTCTTTCATGGTAAAAAACATCAGGTTAAATTAGCCCTGCTGAGCATAGGCCATCCAATTTGTATACCTATAGATAGTAAAATAAGCATTCAATTTGAATATCAAGTTACCTCTGTGCAAATGTTTGATAGCTTCATCATAACAATCCAGCTCAACGAGAGCCTGTCCTAAGAAAAAATGTCCTTTGACCTGGTTATTGTCAATGTCCAGAGCTCTTCGGCAGTCCTGACACGTGGCCTCCCATCGTTTCATCTTCAGGTGACATAGTGCACGGTTTGTGAAGTATGTTGCAACTGATGGATTTTTGATCTGCCATAAAAATAATATTATCAATAGATGTAGAGCCACTGCTCTAAAAGAGTTATTACAGTTTGTTTATTATTTAGAAAACGCAAAGCTCCATAGTTACTAGTCAGATTTGTTTTATTTTTCATGAATAGAAAGCTATATTATCCCCCAAGGTTATAGGCTACTTTTTATCCTGGGAATGCAAGTGACACCACGGATAACAGCTAGTTTGTTAATGGTTCTGCATACATAGACATTAAGAAGTTTAGGTTTTAAGTATTGTCAACCATTATTGGCTGCATTCCGAATGATGATGATATCGATAATTATCGATGTGAGCGCGCTAAAACACGTACCGAATCACTTTTAACGCGATAACGAAGCCTCGCGAAACGTCATCGGTGACGTCATTACATGCGCCATATTGCGATTACGACGACCATGGTCCAAACGTTATCGCCGTGAGCGTGGCTGTCAAAAGTGACACTTGTGTTGTGTTTTTGTTTTGACAAAGGTTTTTATGTGAGAATAACAAATAAAAATACACTGTATTCAAGTTAGGGAGTTTAATAATTGAAGTTGAAGGGAGTACCAATGCGTTGATCATTATTTTTTTAATCCCTTTTTAGAATGTTTTAGTTCTAAACACTGTCAGTGCGTTCACAAGCGTTCCGAATCATTGACAGTTCACAGCTCTTATAGATCTGGTATTCGTATCGGAACTCAAATTATCGATGTGAGCGCTAAGATCGATTATGGCATGTTTCAGAATGTACCCATTGTAACCTCACATTATAAATAAAATATAATAATCTATACTTTAGAAGACATTGGAATTGGTTTCTTTAGTCCACATCAACAAGTAACACATTCATATTATCATCAAAGTCCAAACATAGGTATGTATGGTATGATTTCATTTGGTAAGCATCGCCTTACAGTTATAAGCTGATTAAAAATAAGACTATACGTAAACAAGTGACAAAGAGCTCTATCTTACTTTTAGTTTATATCTGTAGGTCAAGGTTTCTTTTTTTCTTGAGGCAAAGGGTGAAAGAAAGTAATTAATACTCACAATAGCCTTTGTGTAGCAAGTCATAGCATCTTCAAAGCGACGTAAACTAAACAATCTATTCCCTTGCTCCTTCAATTCCTTGTCCGTGAGATTCGCAGTTGAATACATGTGTTTACTCATTTTAACTATTCTGAAAAACCTTCCTAAATAAAGTTTATCAATCAACTCATTATACTTTCAACGAAAAAGGCAATAATTCAACTGTTAGGTCAGAGTTAATAGTCTTGTTTTACGAAATTTAATATTTGTGATTATTTCCTTCTAGAAAATATAAGTGACAGGACGTGAATGAATGACACTGACTTGACATTTGACTGACAGATACAGAATACAGTGTGACCGTTAGGAAAATGAAGAATCTGCAGTAATTTTTGGCGAGAACATGCAAAGTGACATTCCATTTTCATATTTATTATTTCTTAAGAGAGTTTTATTGAATATTATAGGTGGTATTTTTTGATGTCATCTTCCCAACGTGCATGTGAATTTCCATGTTTGACACGCATTATGTTAATTAAGCATGGGATAAGACAAGTGTCCATAACTTTATTTTTTAACAATAAGGGCATATTGCTTTTAAATACCTACTTCTTTATGACTCCAATATTTATTCCATACATTCTTTACTCTCCTCTCTACTTCTAGCTCATTGTTATATAAATTGAATGTAGTTTGTATAATTTTGTGTAAATAATTGTAAATATTGTATAGTCTAATAAATGCCTGGAATATAAAAAGAACGTTATCAAGTTGTAATGGATGAGGTACAATATCATTTTTATATTAAATATTAAAAGAACTATTAAAATATCTTTGCATACTTGAAGTTATTAGCGCCTTAGCGCCTAGATGAATATAAAAGCAAAGTCTGTTAATGAAGGAAACTAACGCAATTTTAATAAATAAGTATATTATAGTAGTATTACAATACAAATATTAAGCAGGATACTGGTAAGATGGTATTTTAAACACTGGATAAAGACGTGAAAAATCTTTAGTCCAGAGGCTGTATCGCGTGATTCCGTGTTCTTTTGGAATATGGACCACAGTCGCATTTGATATATTTCTCTTCGGCTTTACAGGCTTACTGAAATGAATAAAAAACCAAATTTTATTGATTCCTAACACTAAATGAATGGCTAGGGCTACCATAGCTGAATTAACGAGAACCTCGAGCTCACTTCTTTTGTGACACTGTTCGAGTCAAAATGCCAAAAAAAAATCTACAGGAACGACATCAAAAACACTTATAAGTTGGTAAACTAATTTCCCGCGATATTACAGTACAGTATACCTACCTACTTAGATAGTTCCCTACCTACATCTGACTGCGCCAAATTTCCATTGCCTCCTACGGTTTCACTCGCTTTCCCGGGATAAAAAGTATTCTATATGTTATTCCAGGGTATGGTCTATGTGCCAAGATTCATCAAAATCCTTCCAATAGTTTTGCGTGAAAGAGTAACAAACATCTTCACCTCCTCACATCCATACACACTTTAACATTTAAATATAATATTAGTAGGATAGGACGTATCATAAATAGGTAAGTTTCAAATTGTCAGTTTTTAAAACACTCACGTCATCGAAGGATCTTTGTACAAAGGTGGATCGAGCGGGAGTGCCACAGTTTGTTTCATCAATGGACACGGGAAGTGTACGTTACCGAGAGGCAAGACACCTTCATCTATATCGTGTTTTTGCTGTACTACCTGTTTTAAAAGCAGATTATGTAACTTTTTTAATAAAAACATTTAAGGTTGTAACACACATATCAACTCGGAAAGGGTTCGCCACCATATCAACTCGAGCCGTTTAGTATTATTTGTAGGCAACTTGCGAAGGTTTATAATAATATGTATAGTAAGTAATTACATCATCATTTTTTTAAATTACTTTCTTGCTTTCTTACATTTAATTTTTTTTAACCTAAATTACACCCCTGCGAAGCCGAGACGGGTAGCTTAATAAACAGTAACCTCAACATCCTTTTTGCATCTCCTGATGTGTTTGAGAATGTTCTCGCACCATTGCCATATGTTTTCATCAGTAGCACCTCGTCGATCCAGGCGTTCTGATAATTCAGCCATATTGCGAATTGGTTTCTGGACCTGAAATCATTAATGATTTAATCAACCGAGGTCTAGTAGATTCTTATTCTTTTATGTAACTCGGAGTCAGCAAACAAATATACCGCCCGCCCGGCAGTGAGCGGATACCGTAGCCTATATGGACGCTTTTAATACCCGAGGGCATCCCGGAAAAGTAACTAAAGCCATTATACGTAGTAATATACCTCAGTGGCTCACTCACGCGTTCCCTCTCTCCGATGAGTTTTAGCGATCTTACTCACGCGCAAGAAACACAACACTAAAGTTATTTGACAGTGGTTCAGTCAGTTAAGGAGCTGAATCTGAACTCAACTTACAATAATCGGTCTGGTCATCTTGTCACTCATAAAGCGTCTGAGCGAGTAAGCGCCTCCAGATTTTTCACTGGCTCTCATGCTAGGCTGCTGTTGCTTCACCTTGCCTGAAGGTGCTGCGCTGGCGGCTGCCTGGGAACTTGCTAGAAACACTGGATACTCTATCTGCGTCATCAAGTCCATGCTTGTATCGTGGCGAAGAAAGTTTTCCTGGAGAATTGCAATGATTAATCTGATAGTTACACTATTTCTTCTTGTGTTCTTCTAAAAACACAAATGTGGGAAGCCTTATTTACGAACACGTAGGAGTTATTCTTATTTAATTCTGGGGTTCCAAAAGACTAAAAAAAACTAAAGGCAAAGATCTAAAACCAAGTCATACCAACAAAACTTTTGAGCGCAAATAACTAACTTATTTTTTTTTGTTGTATTTGTTTTCGTGTTTGCAGTATAAATAAAATGTTTTTTTCTTTCTTTCAAATAATATAAGACTTTTTAAAGTGGTCAGTACATCGTGATGGAGGGCGTCCTACATTACGTTTGCCAAGACGCGGTCTCCACTCTAACACTCGTCTGCTCCATCAACCGTCCGTTCTTCGACAGACGTGACCGGCCCATTGCCACTTCAGCTTCAGCTTGCTAATTCAGTGAACTATGTCGGTATATCTTAAAAAGAGCTGCAGGGCAATTGTCTACGCATCTTGACATCGTCATCGGTTTCAATGAAAACGATCATCGGCTTAAAATGAAGCTTTTCGTATTGTCTATCTTCATTACAATTAGTCAATTAGTTTTGGTCGTTTGACATTAGCCATCGGAATCAAAAAAGATAGACAATACCAAAATTTTAAGACGATTACGAGGGACCTCGTAATCGGAATTCCGATTACGAGATGCGTAGACAATTTCCCTGCTGGTCTGGATTCGGATGGCGAAAAATCTGAAGGAGTGGCGCGCTATGGGAGAGTCCAGAAGTAAACCCAAAATGGCTGAAGATGAATACCTACTTATAAAAAAAAAATTAATACCCACAGAATGCTAAAGACCAAAAATATTAAAAACGTACCCGCAATTTATCAAAATCAGCATCAATCTTCTGTCTAGCAGCGAGCTCTGCTCGGTACTCGTCGACCAGAAATGCCCAGTATTTGTTGACTCGCGCGATCTCGACGAGTTGAGTGCGAGGCAGATATGACAGTATAAGTTTTCCAATTCTAGAAGGAAGCATCTGCACCTGAAATTTTGATTCATTTAGGTATTATACTACACTAAAACTATCGAATATACATGAAGTAGACACTTCTAGTATGTACTCATATGTTATGTTGATACACGTTTACAAAATACCTGTTTACTATAAATTGTCAATTTTGGATGTTTATAGTATACAAGGTGTTTTGCAAATTACCACCTGTTCAATTACCTACTTGCTGTTTGTAATTGAACACGTCTGTTGCTAATAGTACCACGACAGTTACCTAATAACAATTATCATTTGTATCACTTTGGTACTTGTCAACATGTTGGCTTATGTTTATGTAAAGGTTTATTATTTTGCAGTGTCTTTTATCAAGTATACCAATCTCCTGGCTATACCTAGGTACTTACCGGTATTCCGGCAATAGAACTTAGAATCCAGCCAGTTGCTTTTGGCTTAGTAAAGGTCAGCAACAGTTCACAAAAGGTAATTATGTCTATAGGAGACTGTCGGTAGCCAATCATCATCATCATCATGTCAGCCGAAAGACGTCCACTGCTGGACAAAGGCCTACCCCAAGGATCTCCACGATGGCCGGTCTTGCGCTACCCGCATCCAGCGGTTTCCCGCGACCCTCACAAGATCGTCGGTCCACCTTGTAGGTAGCCAACCATATTTATGTTAATAAATGAAAATAGGTATAAAAATAAAATAAATAGTAGACCAGTTCCAGCCGGGATTATTTTACTAACATTTTAATACTTGCGCCAGGATTGAATTAAAAAAAGAATCAGCCTTTTTCCTTGACTACATCGTAAAGGGCGTGTGCAAAATTTCGATTTTCTAGTTGCAAGGATTTTGTTTGGGCGTGGATAAATCAGTTAGTGAGAGATTCAGGACTTCTTTTTTATTTTATTAGGTACTAAGTAATTTTATAGTACTAATACTATACCTACCTACTATACCACACATGTTAATATCTACATACCTAATAACTGTGTGAATGATATAGTTACTCACAAACCCTACAGTCTCGACCATTTCAGGTTTTGGCCGGTTGACCTTCCAAATCTTCCTCGTGGTGCCGTCATTAAATCTCATCTCTACTTCTTCCAGCTTACAGCTCTCACGCATTGCCTTTATAGTTGCATCCCACTCTAGTAAATTCGTTTCAAGCTGAAATAAGACTATTCAATTACTTAAAAATATGAATTAGGTATCTACCGTCATATTTTGACACATTAATTTTATACATTTCTTAACACTACAATCTATTTTTCCTCCGTGCTCATTTCACTTTATGTTTCATCGACGAAAAAGTCTATCAAATAATAATAATCTATGGCTATACGAATAATAAAGCTGAAGAGTTTGTTTGAACGCGCTAATCCTTGGTGTTACTGATCCGATTCGAAAAATTCTGTCACCAATAGGAAGCTACATTATTCCCGATGGTTATAGGCTACTTTCTATCCCGGAAAAGCGAGTGAAGCCGCGGGGAACAGTTAGTAATTTATAAAGTCGTCGTTGATTTAAACAACTAAGTTGAATTAATAAGTTTGGCGTTGAAGGCAACAAGAAAACGGTCAAAGTAACTCGTAGCCCCGTAGCATCTCGTAGGCGCATTTTGATTTGGATACCTTAGTTGTAATTTTCGTGGCAGTAAAATTATGCCTATAAAATGCTATGTTAATATTCATTTTTAAAAGTGCAAAGTTTATCGTCTTTAATCGAATAGAATTTACAATAAAATCTAGCAAAAATATAAATAGGTACGTAACCTACCTCTTTCTGGGCTTTGCCTAGGTGCGTTCCCTGATTTCCTGGTAATTCATCAGTAGCACCGGTTCGAGCTGATGTATCTACTTTCTTATCCTAGATAAAAAAAACTGTTTAATACAATTGCTAGTCATCTCCTGGGGTACAGTGCCACCAACTTATTTGTGAACTAGAGGATGGCGCTGATGGTCACTAAAATGAACAGATAATTGTCAGTCAAATAAAGCATTTGTACCTAGTTTCATTTCCTGCCACTTCACAGTAATGTTGGTGGCTCTGTATGTGAGCTGCAAAACGAGGGCAGGCGCAATTGACAAAACTGGTCAAAAAACTGGACAAGACAGTCAGCTCGATGTTTGTCTAGATTTGTCTGCAACCCATCTAATAGGTAATAGAAAGAAAACTACCATCTAATATCTATACAGAAAGAAAAACTCATGTAGGTATTCGACATATTTTTCGAAATAATTTCATTTGAAAGTGCTGCGTCACTTTCGAAAAAAGTCATAGGAAAAAGTTTGATAGTCTTGCCAAAAGGAAGTTTCAAGTAGATACGCACTTAAATTAGAATCCTTTTTTTTTCCTGTCCCGCGGACTATACTACTTATTTTGTTTTAGGTAGGTACCTACTAGATAATGACACCTAAGTATAGTGTAATAGGTATTAAGTTATTTTAAATACCTTTACTGGAATAGCGTGTTGCGATGATTTAGGCTTTTCAGTCGGATGATCGTTAATAACAATACATTCCTGCAAGTTGCGCAACTGTTGTTCTCTGTAACGATCGTACAGAACATTCGCACGCCTCAACACCTCCCACATGATGGGTCCACCGGCTACTGACAGCAGTTCCGATAGGACCATAGCTTGGGCTTCCTACATCATAAGATAGTTGTCAACCTTATTTCTTATCTTAGTGTTATTACCCGACTGCCGCGAAGCCAAAAATGAGGGTTATGTGTTTGACCTTTATGTACCTATGTTCCCTCATAACTACTAAACGGATTTTGATAATCGATTTAATTAATGTTGTTAGATTCATCTTTATTGCGCGAGTATCAATAGGAATATTAAAATTTTGGTGACGTATTGTTTTGGCGCCAAAATGCCAAAAAAATTCAAACCTATCTATTGAGTGAAGGGTTTTAAAAGGTGATTACAAAAATATATACAACTTATATATTTAAATGTAATTTGGAATGAGAAATTATAAAAAAAAACAAACCCGATCTTTTTTTCGTACCTACCGCAGTCGGGTTTTTAGTTTTTTTAATAACTGCCTTGTTATATTCTAGAGAGTCTGCAATTATAGAAACAGCAACAGTCGCGTTAAAGAAATTAGGATTTAGCAGTAGATAAGTAGGAAATAAAAATAATTATAATGCTCACTGGTTCGAGAGTAAGAAACCAAACCCGATCGCTCTTCATGACCTGCGCCAAGGTGGCCACCGGTATAGCTGTCCTGTTGTGGTCTAGAGGCACTTGATCATAACTGCTCCAAATATTTTGTCTATAACTCAGAAAACATCAACTGTAAGATGCCACAGAATCCGACCTCGTGACTTTTTCATTTAGGTATTTTATGATCATGTATTTCACGTTTCGGCAGTGATAATAAACACAATAATTATTTAAAATATACTTAAGGTGGATCGTAGCAAGAGATGGTATGGATCCAACCTAGATGGTCGACCTAGATATATTTTCTTTACTGAATCAGTTTATTATAATCCTCGAACATTATTCACACGCGGCTATCTGGATCCCATACGAAGCAGAACTTGTACTATGAAAACCAGATAACTTATATACTACATAATAATAATTACAGGCTCAGGACAAACAGACATGTTCATGCACACAAATGTTTATGGGAATCGAACCCACAATCGGCGGCGTGATAGGTGGAATCTTAACCAACCATGCCAACTGGATCCTATGTAGTACCTAATCTAAATAAAAAAAACTATTTTTTTTCTTAATTACTTTTTCTTTTTTTTTACAATAATATTGGCCTGTGTTTGACCACAATCTCACCGTGGTTAGTGATGATGTGGCCGATATGGTGGTAAGCACAAAAAGCTTAGAAGGTAACTGGCTCTCGAATGCAGCTGTCGGAACATACCGGAAGGTGCTTGGCGACAGATTTTCAAAAACTTAATTACAATAATCTCCTTCATATTTTCATTTAACGTCATTGATTGTCGTGCAAAATTGTATGGTAGGTACTTACTCACTAACTGAGAGGACTGCATCCTTAGGACGGCAATTCCATATAGATTTGAGGAGAAGAGACAGAGCCCATGCACTTCTGACATCCTCCAACAGAGCAAGCACATAACGTTTCTTGTGAGCCCAAGATATGCGAGCAAACCAATACTTAGTTGACAGTAAATGCCTACTAAAACTTAAGGCTTCTTCAGAAGTATTGTTTTCTGGATGACAAATAAGAAGTAGTCAGGCGAGGGGAACCAAATTTTGTTTTAAATACTTTAGCTACCTACGTAACTGAATTGAATAATATAAATGGCGAAATAATTTTGATTTGGTTATGAAGCTGGGACAAAATTACCCTTTTAGATGCATACAACAATACAATACTTTCCTCGAATATATTGTGTGTAATATAGCTTGTTTATGGGTATAATATCCGCTAATGTGCTGCTTGGGTATCTTATTCAAGAAAATTATTTTTGTTGTGATGATACATTTCATTAGTAACACTTATGAAAATATCATTTTATGGAAATTAGCCGCTTGGTGAAGCATGACAAATAATATCATAAAAGTCCACCCATTATATGGATGACCCATAGGGGTAACCATAATGACCCTACCAATATCTTTTTATAGATAGTTAGATATGGATATGCCCAAAGAAACTAAAGTATACTACGGATATGCCTATTGCCCCGCTAATGCCTGTATTACTTCTTAACCCCTAGCTAGACTATATACCTTACAAACAAAGATGGACTACTAAGTATGTAGTTACCACATGTCATATCTGATAAAATCAGATCGTTAATTACGTGCACTTGTTTTGTTATTTCCGCAAAAGTTATTAATTGCATATTGGTGAAATTTTAAATTTGATGAATAAAAAAATTATAGCTGTAATAAATCACACTGTCATAACTGTCACCGTGACAATATTTTGTCGTCATAAAAGTAACAATGGCCAGTCAAAAATAACATTAATTAAATCATTAAAACGAAGTGAAGATTGATAAAATTAACTAGTTATTAAAAAAAAGGTATTGAAATGCTTGAATCTGACACACAATTCACGCCGCACAATTGTTGATTACGATCAATTTACTTGGTAAATCTAGCGACAGGGTCAATCTTACAATGGCTACTACGCAGTTTATATACCTACGTTGAAGTTCCACTTGTAAATCCCTGTCGTGGCACTGTCAGTTATCTGCCATGACGCGTGTGGACACACGGACTCCACTACAAACCATTTTAATCAAACCAAATCCAAATAGCGCAAATTTATGTCGGTTCATCTCCGTAATACTTTTAGCAGCAATTTTAGCTGCTGTCTATTTTATCGAGAAACCCAGTGACTCATTAGGAGATCCATCAGACCAATACGTTATTAAGAACGTTCCGAAACTCTACACCAGATTAGAAGGCGTGGACCCTGAAGAACGGGACGTGTTCCAAGGTTTCCGAACGTCGTTTCTGCCACCTGAAGAGATAAATCTAGCTCGAAAAAAATCGGATGTGTCAAGAGAGGTGTATGAAGGAAATGTCACAAGTGATATCCTGATATGGGGAAGATCAGGGAAGGAAAACGAGACACCGACCAGGGTCAAACGGATGAGTCATTTCACATTCACGTCCAAAGATTATGAGTAAGTAATCTATACTAATAATAAAGCTGAAGAGTTTATTTGGTTTGTTTGAACGCGCTAATCTCCATAGTTACTGGAAAAATTCTTCTCGAAAAAATATTTCACTAATAGGAGCTACATTATCTCCAAAGGTTATAAGCTACTTTTTATCCCAGGAACGCGAGTGGAACCGCGGGGAACAACTAAATAAATATAAATTCCAATGTAGCTTATCTATACAACTCGATTACATCAATCAAGGGGTTCAAGAAGGGCGTGACAAGATTGTTACAGGGAGTATTGCAAGGGTATATAGCCTATAGTAACCGCTTATCATCGCTTCCTATGTAATATTTTATTTGAGATAGTTGAACGTTATACGAACTGATGTATAATACTTATTGTAGCCAAGAGAGACCATCACATCGCAAATATAAAGATGAAGGTGATGAAGCTGATGATGAAGGCAGTGAGAATGAAAGCGAGGTTGATGAGGAGTATGAAACTTCTGATACCAGTGATCAGTACGAAGATGATATTGAAAGGTTGGTAAAAATTTCACACAAACATAAATAGCAATTACTCAGTTATATTTTATTTATAAATATTACGTATATCAGTGTAGTTCACCCAGAAACACATGTAGACCGTGGACCCTTGGATGATGTAGTGGAACAAGTCCGTGGTCAGCCAGAATTAGAAGAAGCAGAGATGGGTTCTTCGGCACATTTGTATAAGCAAACAAAATCTTACACAGGTAGGTCAGTAGATCTTTCATTTACGTATTTAAAAGCCTGAATTTATTTCAAAAGAAACATCTGTTCATTCTCTGTTGTCAAATGCTTGATACGATAAATGTAGGATGCTTAGTCGCTAGTAAATTGATAATGGTAGTGCAGTATAAAGCTATTTATTCAATTGACTTACTATGCCAAATGAGTCAAGGTTACGAAAGATTAAAATTTCAATCGTTGTTACGAAAAATCCATTACATAAAATTAATTAGTAACTTTCCAGGAATTCATGCATTTTGGAAAGGTCAAGGACATAGAGAGACTATAAGACAAACACAAGCGAGCATAATGAAACAATATATGGATGCAGAAGCGGACCCATGTCATGATTTTTATCAATATGCTTGCGGAAATTGGGCAAATCTTAATCCTATACCTGCTGATAAAGCCGGGTAAGTTAGTATGTTGTTCAGTAATTTATTTTTGTTGTCAGTCAGGATAAGTCTTTTATTGACATAAGTATTGATTTGTAACAGTGAATTCAACTCATAATAGTTTTATTTCTCAGCTACGACACATTTGAAATGCTCAGAGAAAATTTAGATACAGTTTTGAAAGACTTGCTAGAATTCAAACGTAATGAACAAGTTGTCAGCACATATCCAGGGTCTCATCTATATTTAGAGGAAAACTTCCTTCTGAATAAGTATCACCACCACAATCCTGAAGATGTGCTAAACAACCTATTTTTAGATACAATCGAAGATTATTCAAAGGAATCACACAACGACTCGGTGGTAAATCGTTCTGATTTGAACAAAAATAAAAAAAGTGAAATAATCAATCGTATTCGAAGATTTTTGGATAAAAAAACAAAGGAAATAATAAAACCAATTACTAAAATGAAACACAAAGTTCATTCGTACATTGTAAATAACTATAAACATAAAAATAGAGTAAAAAGATTTGACACACACAAAATTGATGAGTCAAAGAAGAGGATAATTAAGAGTAAATTTGTAATTAAGTCTAAAGAGCTAAAGTTTGGCAGGAAATTACAAATGTATACTAAAGCAAAGAAAAGAAAAGAAAGAGGAACGTCTTATGTAAAAAAGTATTCGGATACTGAACAACATGACTACGATATAAATGACGCAGCACTGAAAGCAAGATTTTTATTTAAATCGTGTATGAATTATGAAATTTTACAGAAGCGTGGTCACCAACCTCTTTTAGATTTGTTAGATCTTCTAGGAGGCTGGCCTATACTCAATCCAAGATGGAATGCAAGTAACTTTGATTGGCTTGAATTAATGGCAAAATTAAGATTATATAATAATGATATTCTATTATCGGAATGGGTTGGTCCTGATATTAAGAACTCCGATGAATTCGTTATTCAGTTCGACCAGACAAGCTTAGGTATGGTTTCTTCTTACTAATTTCTGTAGCTACTGTCGAAAATGCATCACGTCACAATTTATTTCTATTTTCAGGTTTACCAACGCGGGACTATTTTCTTCAAGCTTCAAATAAAATATATTTGGAAGCTTATAAAACCTATCTCATAAAAATAGCTTCATTACTTGATGGAGATCCGAATCATGTTAGAATTAGCGCTGATAAACTTATTGAATTTGAAATTAAGTAAGCATGCAGGACTTAAAATGTTATCGATCGATAGAATTATATGATATAATTATATTATTTTTAATTCCTAGGCTAGCAAAGATAACATCAGCACCAGAAGATAGACGAAATGTATCAGAACTTTACCGCAGAATGCCACTTCGAAAGCTGGAGTTGCTTGTGCCAGAAGTTAAGTGGAGACGATACTTGTGCATCGTGATGAACAGAACTATACATTCCAATGAAACTGTCGTGTTATTTGCACTAAGCTATGTCCGGGTATATGACTTTTTAAAATTTTGTAGTAATAAAATCATGATTCCTTACGACGGCATGCATTGATCTCCTTCCAAGTAAGTAAAAATATAATAAATACTAAGAAGTGGTAAAGACGAAGCGAGGTGATCTTTTCCATTGTACATTTTAATAGATTAGTAGGTATTAAGTCATCAAGAATTGATTTCTATTATATTGATTTTATTTCATGTCTCTCGATATTATTCCCTTTCTGTATTTTGTAAATACTTTGCAGCATTTAATCAAATTGATAGAGGAAACGGACCCGAGCATTTTGTCAAATTACCTGTTGTGGAGATTCGTCCGACACAGAGTCAACAACCTCGATGATAAATTTCAATCTGCGAAACAACAGTAAGTCATTCAAATGATGCATAACGATAATACTTCCTGTCATCCATTGTGTTTTTAATAGTAAATTGGTGCCGGTTATTTTATTGGATATTTTATTATTATTATTAAATAAGGAACATTACAGCTTTTTTAAAAGTAACAATTAAATACAATAGGAGTTATTCCTTAAATTAAGCCAATTACAATATTCCTAGTTAAATTATGTAAATTATTCTTACTTAAAATAGGTAATTTCTAAAACAATATTATATATTTGAAACACAATCAAAAAAGTATTATAATACATATATATATTTATATATCATATTAGAACATTATACTATATCAACGAATTATAAACAAAAAATAAAATAAAAATATATATAATAATGTAATTATATTAATACAAATAAGTAAAATTAGTATGAGTATGAGTAGCTGTATATATATATATATTATGCATTAGTACTTGCTCACTAGTATATTTACTGTACGTTTTTTGAATGTGGCCTTGGACGTGGTAAACAGATCCAAGGTACAGAATTCCTTATTATATTGTCGTAACAACCTAACTATTGTTGAATTTTGTGCATAATTAGAGTAAACCATTGGTACATCGAATAGATATCTATTTGTAACTCTTGTTCTTTTGTTCGGAACCCGAAAAGAAATAAGATTGAGTAGAGTGGGGCTATCTATGTTATCATTTAGGATGTCATATAACAATGACATATCCAGACAGGATCTCCTCTGTTCAAGACTAAGAATTTTATGACTTTTCCTAGATGATTATAGGATGAATGGACGGCTCCTATACGAAAGTCTAAATACTTTAAGAATTTATTTTGCAATCTCTCTAACCGTTCTTTGTGAATAATATATTGCGGCGACCATATGCTACTGCCAAATTCAAGTATGCTACGAACATAGGCATAGTATATAATTTTGATGCAATATATGTCTTTGAAGGAAGAACAGACTCTTTTTATGAAGCCTAGGCTTTTATATGCCTTGTTCGTTACATAGTCAAAGTGTTCAGTAAATGTAAATTTAGTGTCTAGCATGATTCCCAGATCTCTTATTGATTCTACCCTCACTATTGATTCGCCTAATACGTTATAATTATAATAAATATTTTGCTTACGTCTGCTAAAAGTTATAACTGCACATTTTTTTATATTGACATTAATTCTGTTAAGATTATAGTAGTCAACTAATCTGTCTATGTCATTTTGTATGTGAACGCAATCAACATCCGTGGTCACCTTTTTAAAAATCTTTTTGTCATCTGCATAGAGTAGGAACGAAGAATGACTGAAACATGTATAAATATCATAAAGGTAGGCGTTGTATAATAGTGGTCCTAATATTGAGCCCTGTGGTACTCCTGAGGGAACAGAAATAAAGTCTGAATAAAATCCGCCCAATGCAACTGCTTGTGTTCTATTCCCAACATAAGAGCAAACCCAGCGATAGAGATCTCCCTGAATGCCTATGTGATATAGTTTACGCAGAAGTATGACGTGATCTACACGATCAAAAGCTTTCTCAAAATCTGTGTAGATCACATCCACCTGCGCCCCTCTATCCATATTCATTAAAACATAGTTCGTAAATTCTAAAAGATTTGTGAGAGTTGACCGTTTTTTAAGAAAACCATGTTGTTCATTTAGTATAGCACTTGAAATTAAGGGATATATATTATCATACACTAATTTTTCGAAAAGTTTTGCAAATACATTCAATATAGAGATTCCACGGTAGTTTTCAATTTTTGATTTAGTGCCTTTTTTATGGATTGGTATTATGTATGCTTCCTTCCATTTATTAGGAAATACCCCATCTCGAACTGATTTATTAAAAATTAGCATTAGAGGATAGCTAAGTGCTTCTGCACATCTAACAATAAAATACGGAGATATAGCATCAGTACCCTTTGTTGGTGGACCCTTTGTTTCATCTAGTTTTTTAAGATATTTGGTAACTGTATCCTCATTAAAATGTAACTTGGTAATGACATTACCGTGGTCATATTTGGGTGGTGCAAAAATTACGTTATTAGCATATGATTGGGATGGTTGACTAAAAACACTAGAAAAGAATTGACTAAAACCATTGCATATATCTGGCCCTCCTGTGTATTGTGTGTCGTCTAGTGTTAACATCTTAGGGTAGTCTGACCCACTACGTTTACCTTTTATAAAACTCCACAGTGCCTTAGGGTTGGTTTTAATATTTTCTTGTGATAATTCTATATACCTCTTATAGCATTTTTCTTGCTCTTTTTTCTGACGTGATCTTAATAGTGAGAACTCATCGTAATCAACCCTATCGTTATATTTCTTATATTTATTATGTGCTTTATTTTTTTCTTTTATAATATTTATTAGAGGTGATAAATACCAAGGCGGATATTTGAATTTATTTCTAGTTTGACGAGCCGGTATAAACTTATGAATTACTCCATATAATAGCTCATAAAATACTGAAACAGAATCGTTTACTGTCATTGCATTATTATTAATATGGTAATTCCAGTTTATCTCATTAAGTGTAGTAATAATTTTTGGGTAATCACCTTTTCTATAAATATATTTTTTTGTACTATTATTTAAGAGCTGTTTACGGTTAAAATTATGAACTGAAATTATAACAGCAGGATGATAAATATTTTCCTTGACCAATGGAAAATCGCATCTGTTAGCGCTCAATTCAAATGTCGAGAATACTAGATCTAAGACATTACCCGAGCTGTTAACTAAGAAATTGCGTTGTTCAAAACCCATGGCATATAAATTTTCTATAAAATCTTGAGCAGCATTTTGTAATTCAATTGAGCCCCTACGTTGATATGCTGGCCCAGATATACTCCATTTTATTTGCGGCAAGTTAAAATCCCCGATGACGAGAAAGTCATCACCAGTGTTATTTAGGACTATTTTAGATAAATTCTCATTTATGTTATTAATTTTAATTGGTTGTTTATTGCAACCTGGAATGTATGAGGCGAAGATATTTAAGTTCTTATTAGAACGCAAAGAATGTTTCGGTATCGTAATCCATAGGCATTCGACGTCGAGAGGACACTCAAAAGTATACGAAGACGCGCCCACTTTTTGATGAAGATAAATAACTTCTATCACAACGGAAGATGTCATAATTCTGGGAACATAGTTCGTTATCAAAGATATCACTCTGAAGCCAAGTCTCTGTTATTACCAAAATATCAAAGTTATCAATATTTATGTTTCTTGAAAACGTATTAGTTTTGGTTCTAAGCCCCCTAACATTTTGGTAAAATATTTTTAAATTATTGAACCTTAGTTATTGGGACTACAAAAAATATAGTTTTGAAATTTAGCCCTATTAAAAATGTAATATAATTTTTTTTTGTGAGAATTCTCCATAACAATGATCTTGTATTATTACAAAATTCATATTGAGGACTTGACACCAGTCAAATATTAAAAGCGATCCATTTAAATAATTATATAAAATAGGAACAAATGACCTTGCCTCCACACTGTGCAGTTTGTACAGAATAAAGTACTTATTATTACAAAATAATGCCCAACCATAGTTGATAGCCTCATACTTAATGTTTAAATATAAAGTAACAAAACGTGACTCATTATAAAATAAAGTTAAAATTGTTACGCTAACATAAAAATATATGAAAATGCTACAAAATAACAATATAAGAAAAAAAAAAGTTGTTATTTGTTTATGTGATTGTGTAGTGAGATGTATTACATTATTTTGACATGATAATGTCATTAAACAATTTTGTCTAAATCTAAAAAATTATTAATTATTATGTACGGCGAACTTTCATTTTTGCGGCAGTATATTATACAGTTGCGAACCCAAATAAACTTATAACTCATTGTTTTACGTTTATCTTTGCATTCCTTCAAAAGTTTTTTATTATTTTGAGTAAGGTGTTCATTTACAAATATTTGTTTGGGTTCGCCGCTGTGCCCGATATCGCAAGAGGTTATACCACGTTTCTTCCTGAGTGCAGATATGAGTGAACTCTTTAGTGAACGGTCTCTCAGACGAGCGATAATAGCTCTGGGTCTGCCTTTCACGGGTTGAGCGGCTTGCACACGATGCGCTGTTTCGATATCTTGCTGTTGTATACTTATACCGGCGTGTTTGTAGATGTTAATTACCGTATTTTTCAGGACTTCCTGTTTATTTTCAGGGACTCCTAAAATCTCGATATTATCCAATCGCGCCATCTGTTGCTGTTTACCCAATTCCCACTGTAGGCTAACTATATCGGACTTACAGCAGGCTAAATCATTTTCTAAGGTCTTTATTTTGTCTATTTTTGATTGAAAATCATTGATCTGTTTTTTAAAGACATCGAACTCGTTAGATATGAAATTTACAGAATCGGTCAATGTATTTATCTTATCCAGCATTTCAGACCTAAATGAACTTAGGCTACTTTTAATTTCAGACCGTATTATTGACCTTATCTCATCCATAAAATCAGCATTGGGAAGCGACATAGCGGTTCCGAGATCTAATTTCTCTTGGCCTAATCTAGTTCCGGAGGTTAGCCCAGCTGCTGTATCGATGCTGGCTGCGGCGACGTGTGTCGGTGTCAAGGGGCTAGATACGGGCTTACTATTAGTCTTGCATGTAGGACATTTTGTCAAGACTCGACCCTCTTTTGTATGATCATTAAAGTCATCTAGTTTAATGCCCAGACATTGGTAATGGTAATGACGATTGCAATGTGTACATTTTAATTTATCCGCATTGTTTGCACTCATAAATTTTTTGCATAATTCGCACTTCATTGTATTTGTCAATAATTATTTATACGGTGAGTGTGGTATATTATAATAAAGATGTGGGGTACCTCGACAATAAGTTGCAACAAGCATATGATTCCCAGGAGCCGTGAGTCAAAAGGTCGCGTGCAAAACGTCGTAAGCGCCGCACCAAACCATATATCTTACGCGTTTTGTTCAATTACTATTATCGATTTATTTGCGCTATGGGAATAGAAACACCATAGCCAACTGGTCACTGTATTGATGGTACACTGCTACACATACTGCACTTAAGTTAGACTATGAATATCAACTTTTTATTAATAAAATCGAGATATTACGATGAGCTCAAATAAAATAGGTGTTGTAGTAAGTAAGGCGATTGACAATAGATATCTTCAAACAAAGGTTTTAATGAGATAGAAGTAACCCAGAAATGCTGATCTAAGTTATGAACAATTTTTGCTATACAATTCTAGATTCTACTTCATTCTATTTGGTCGAGAGCAAGCTCCTCCAAGATGGAAGAACTGTATATCACAAGTGAATTCTAACATGGGAATGGCACTAGGTTCCATGTTTGTGAGGAAATACTTTGATGAAATGAGCAAAAACGACACGTTAACAATGACGACTGAAATACGGCAGTCATTCAGAGAATTGCTGCATTTGACTGATTGGATCGACGATAACACTAAACAACTTGCAGCTCATAAAGTTGATGCAATGATGCTGAGAATAGGGTATCCAGATTTCATTCTTAATAAAAAAGAATTGGATGATAGATATATAGAAGTAAAGATTCATCCGGACAAGTATTTTGAGAATATTTTGAATATACTTCAGCATTTAACGAAGATGGAGCAATCTCGGTAGGTTACGTTACGTTGGATTTATGTAAAGCTCTATATACTTAAAACCTAAAGGATTAATTATTTTTAGTATTGGACAGCCAGTGAACAAGACCCTATGGAATACAGCACCAGCAGTAGTCAATGCGTATTACAGTCGAAACAAAAATCAGATTATGTTTCCAGCTGGCATTCTGCAACCACCATTTTACCACCGACACTTCCCACGTTCGCTCAACTATGGTGGTATCGGGGTCGTTATTGGTAATACTACATTTATTAACCCTTTACTGTACGTACACTCTCTTTCTCTAAATTCGACTAAAGCATCCACATACGTTGATGATCAGATTTCAGAACTAGCTTTGAGTATTAGTACCCAAAATATTTGAGTGACTGATACGAGATTAGTTACTTACTGGCTACTGAATTTTTGCAGTATCGTAGCCCTATAGAAAACCTTTACTTAGTTTAACTAGCTTTCTTCCAGTTGGATCATTCATAAAATTTCTAGCCGATTCCAAGAAACTAGTAGTCTATTATGCATAAATGGTTTCCCAAGCTAAGCTTAAGTTACTAATGAACACCCATAAAGATCTTTTCAGTAATTTCGAAGATTATATAAATATTATCTAAATATATTATATGTTCAAACTTTAACCAGACAGACAGATCTACATTCGTTTACTCTTCCGACATATCTCTCTAATTCTTTGAAGGACTTTTTATGTCAGAAGGTTCTCAAGGCAGGCAACCTGTCTCATGGTAGTACATTAGCAATACAGGAGGTTTTACCAATGTGTTGCCGAACTTTTACAATACTATAAAGACAACTCCTAAGTGCAATTGTCGGAACACACCGATGGCTGGCCTTTTCAACTTAAGGGTGATAGCCAACCACCTGCTCCTTTCTATTTAATTAAGGTCACGAGATAACCCATGGGTTCGACGATAAAGGCAGATTATTCGACTGCGATGGTAACCTTCACCGGTGGTGGTCCGACTCCGCTATAGAAGCATTCCACCGTCGAGCTCAATGCCTCATTGATCAATATAGCCAGTACACCGTCTCTGAAGTAAACATGAAATTAGATGGTGTTAATACTCAGGTACGTAATACAATAAATAACTTTTAACAATTAATAGAACCGCCTTAAAAAAAACTAAGTGAACTAAGTTTTGAAGTCAGCAAAAACTCGTGTTCCATATAAAATATAAAATTCTATCAAATGGTACCAATGGTACCTACCGCAGATTGTTTTCACTGATTTCAAACTAGTGGCAGATTAGATTCCCAATATAAGGTACCTTTTAGTGTTTTTGAAGGCAGCCTTTCTAAAAAAAATAATTTCCAAAATCGGACTAAGAAATCGGTGAATATCAACGATATTGTAACCTAGAACATCCACGGGGGCTGTACCGACAAGTCGAGAAAGAGCCTCACAATATTCACTTTCCCAGGGTGAGAATATAGCAGACAATGGAGGCGTGAAACAGGCTTTCCGAGCGTACCTGCACTGGGTGCAGAGACATGGCACCCATGATGAGACCTTGCCAGGACTCAACCATACACACACTCAGTTGTTCTTTCTCAACTTTGCACAGGTCGGTTTTACGTTGATTAGACTCTTAAGTAAACCTTTTAGTAGGTTAAAGTTGCATAAGTCGTACCATATTCCTGCTTTTATCAAAGACTAGCAGAGCTGTTTCCCGCAGTTTCTGGTATAAAGCCTTTATAACAGGAATAATGTAGTTTCCTATTGGTGAAAGACTTTTTAGAATCGGATCAGTAACTCCGGAGATAAACTGCTACATCTGAACTTGCAAACATTCCGTCTTTATAATATTAGTATAGACAACAAATATCTATAATTATAGGTGTGGTGCGGTGCAATGCGTCCGGAAGCAATGCGGAACAAATTAAAGACAGCAGTCCACTCACCAGGTAGATTCCGTGTGATCGGAACTCTATCAAACTCTCACGACTTTGCGCGAGAGTTTCGATGTCCGCCCGGATCACCCATGAATCCGACGCATAAGTGCAGTGTATGGTAACATGTATACAAGAATTGAGGATTTATTCAGTTAAGTACGTAGATATTGGAGCGTTTACCGACCACTCCAAAGACACGCAATGACCGTTTATCAACTGAAGTATTGACAAAGCTATAATAGCATCGTATTGGAATGACTGTGATGATGTTATAATGTGTGTTAAATAAATAAATAATAAAATAAATAATAAAATAATCTTTATAGATGCTCAAACTCATACAATATTTGTTTTTTATTAAAGACGGATAATCTTTGCACTTTTAAAAATGAATGCGATCATGGTATTTTATAGGTATAATTTTACTGCCACAAAAATTACAACTAAGGTATCCAAAACAAAATGCGCCTACGAGATGCTACGGGGCTACGAGTTACTCTGACCGTTTTCTTGTTGCCTTCAAGGGTTCAACTCCAAACTTCTTAGTTCAGCTTAGTGTAAATCAATGACGACTTTATAAATGATTACCTACTTACTCGTACGATGTACGTAAATTGTAGAAACAGTATTTATTATTATAAATTTGTTATTGATAAGTAATTTTACGTTAGTAACCTCGATTTACCACCTATATTATTTTTTAAGCATTTACTTGGTAAATATAATATTTTAATACAATGTGTTTATTTTATCAATTAATTCCTATATAAATAAATAATCCTGCTTGTAATATTAAAATATCAGCTTTTTACTAAATGCATATGAAAGTACCTATATATTATCTTACTTCCTACTAATATTATAAAAGGTTGTGAGGATGTGTGGATGTTTGTTTGTTACTCTTTCACGTAAAAACTACTGAACGGATTTGGATGAAACTTGGCACATTGATAGATCATACACTGGATTAACGTATAGGCTACTTTTTATCCCGGGTAAATAAGATCCCTCGGGGCGGAAGCTAGTATTACAGACGGTACTTATATATAAGACTGTCTGCTTCATTCGACTAATCCCCCAAAAGGCTGAACCGATTTTGACGGGACTTTCACATATATCTTATTTTACAAGGAGTAAATAGTATAAAGGTAATAAATAGTATAATCTGCTAGTGTAGTAAAAACCATGTCATCGAATTAAATTAGACATGAATTGAGTAAATATACAAATATAAGTTACTTTATAAGACACGGTACCTAGAAAAAAAATCTATAAACACCGTCACACGTAAATGATTCACGCACACATACAAACACACACTTGAATAATGACTAATGAATTAGGGTTGCAACTGTATTTTACTAAAAGATGATAGGGACGTATACAAATTTACTAAAATCACATTTGGGATATACAAATAAATAAACACTTTTCCACAAAATATACATGGTATGCATAATATGCTATGCCATATTCCAGAAATTAGTTTAAATGGCCTGTACGAAAATAGCATTGTATCAAATAATTGGACACCAATAAATTGGACACATTTTGAGGCAGCCCTAATTGTCTCACACAAATCACCGCAATTAGCCTCTGTCATACACAGTATGAAATATAAATATTGTGTGTTGAAGTGCAGTGTATACCAAGTGCATGCCGAGGTAACTCCCAGACGGACGTGTTTCGGTGACGCTTATTACTCGAACATAAAGGTAAGGCAAAATTACTTATTTACTTCTACTTCGATATCAAAATATTAAGTAACCTGTCCTTTAGAATCGTTTGACCTTTATTTCGCGTACCTAATAGTTCTTGGGTGAGGAACAGCTACAAAATCTCGAATGATCAGTTGTAAGCTGAACATCTACCTGCGGTTTCACCCGTGATCCCCTATGTTAGCCCCTATAGGAGATGAATTTTCAAAAATATTTTCATTGCGGATGTCTACGTCTGATATCTAACAGCTATCTGTATGCCAAATTTCAGCGCGATCCGTCCAGTGGTTTGACCTATTCGTTGATATTATATTTATATTATTGAAACAAGTACTTTATGTAAATTATTCTCTTTTAATATTCTAACATTGCTCACAGTCAACAACCACAGTAGTAGTCATGGCAACCACAATTGAATATAGAATCTAAAACTATCTATGACACTCCCCCTCACGAAGATCTTGGGGTCTAAGCACAAATCTGAGTGACTCCCATAAATTTAAGTAATTTTAATAATCTCGGTTGTGGTAAAGCCTTTGTTAAAAGATCTGCTTCCATATTCTCTGTATTCTTGTAACATATAGCTACTAATTTATTTTGGACACAGTCTCGAATAAAGTGTTCTTTTATGCTTATATGCTTTGACCTTTTCCCAGTTATCAAATTATTAGCCAATTTTTGTGCTGCCATATTGTCATTATAAATTATTACAGTTTGTTGTGCCACTCCAATGTCTTCTAACAAATGTTTTAAGTGTAGAGCTTCCTTTGTCGCTTCTGTCATAGCCATGTATTCGGCTTCTGCAGTTGACAGAGCCACGACTCTCTGTTTCTTCGTTTCGTAACTAATTAAACCGCCACCATACTTAAATAAGTAACCAGTATATGATCGGCGATCTACAGTACAAGATGCCCAGTCCGCATCAGCCATGCCCACAAGTGCCATTCCCGTTTTTCTGTATCTTATACACAAATTTTTCGTACCTTTCAGATAACGGATTATTCTTTTGGCAGCTTGCCAGTGACTTTTGTCATAACAGTTGTTATATTGACTCAGATAACTGACTGCGAACATTATATCGGGTCTTGTCGCTACGGCCAGGTACATTAATGACCCAATTAGTTTTTGATATGGGTAGTCTCTCTCATCTGCTTTTTCATTTTTCTCTAATTTTAGACCTAGCTCCATTGGCGTAGACACGGGCTTACATTCTCCCATGTTAAATTTTTCTATCAAGTTATCAATATAAGTTTCTTGAGATAGCTTCATTTCTCCCCCTTCATGGGTGAATCGTATGCCTAAACAATGATGGAGAGCACCCATATCTCTTATGTCAAATTTATTTTCTAATTTTGATTTGACTTCCATATATAATTTATCGGATTTATAAGCAAAAATCAAATCGTCAACATAAATATTGGCATACAGCATTTCTCCTCCTTTTTTAAATATATATAGACAAGGATCCGCTGTGGCATTTCTAAAACCAATTTCCAACAACTTTCTGTGTAATTTTAAGAACCATTGCCTTCCAGCCTGTTTCAATCCATATATAGCTTTATTCAGTTGACATATTCCATTATTTTTATATGTATTTATATCTATTATCATTTCTCTAGCCTTTCTTATCAACTCTTTATCTTTTCCATGTGATATAATAATTTTTAAGTATTTATCAAGATTTTTCGGCTTCTTCATATAAATCTGTTCGTCTATATCACCGTTTAAAAATGCTGTACAGACATCCAGTTGGCTTAACTTCATATTATTTTCTATTGCATGTGCAATCAATAGTCTTACTGTACTCATTTTTGCTACTGGTGCAAATGTTTCTGTATAGTCAATTCCTTCTCTTTGATTAAATCCACGAGCTACTAGTCGCGCTTTGCGTCTGTCTATTTCTCCTAGTGCATTGTATTTATATTTTAGAATCATTTTATTATCTATCAAATTTTTACTTTCATTCTTGTGTACAATTTTCCAAGTATTGTTTTTTAAATGAGATTCAATTTCGTCTATTATTGCATCTTCCCATTCATCACTATTTTCATCTATTTCACAGAGAAATAATTGATCAGCATCCATCTCATAATCCTTTTGCCATGCTGGTGGCTTTCTCTGTCGCTTTTCATTACTTGAAGTTGTCGCTTCAATTTCATTATTTGTAATCATTTCAGGTATGTCTTCATTATCTGTTTCTACAGTTTCATCATTTAACATTTCATCATTTAACATTTCGTCATTTAACATTTCATCATTTAACATTTCATTAACATTTTCTTCTTCATTCAGTACTTCATTTTCTTCTTCAGGAAAAAATACAACATCTATTTCTTTTTTATTAACTTCATCCTTTTTCTGTTCTTCCTTTGTATCATTTTCATAAAACATTTTATCCAATACTTTGACATCTCTACTGATTATCACCTTATCAGATTTTGGGTTAAATATTCGGTACGCCTTATGATTTTCCGAATACCCTACAAATATACCATCAAGGGCAAAGCAACAAAATTGCCATTTAACACTTCTAAAAATGAAGAAAGAACATATGAAAAATTACAAATTGTACATACAGATGTATGTGGTCCAATGAGACAATTATCCAAAGGAGGTTCCAAATATTTTATCACATTCACTGATGATTATTCGAGATATACACGAGTATATACAATGAAAACTAAGGATGAAGCCTTAACAAAATTTAAAGAATTTAAAAATGAGGCAGAAAGATTTACAAAACAAAAGATAGTTTGTTTACAAAGTGACAATGGGACGGAATATATAAACAATGAATTTGATAAATATCTTAAAGATAATGGCATCAAGAGAAGACTATCTGCACCATACACGCCAGAACAAAATGGTTTGGCAGAGAGAAAAAATGCCAATATTTATGTTGACGATTTGATTTTTGCTTATAAATCCGATAAATTATATATGGAAGTCAAATCAAAATTAGAAAATAAATTTGACATAAGAGATATGGGTGCTCTCCATCATTGTTTAGGCATACGATTCACCCATGAAGGGGGAGAAATGAAGCTATCTGAAAATTTTCAAACGATTGAGACAAACTATAAAGCATCATAATGGTAAGTAGATCTTTATTAATTATTATCTCCATATCTGCAAGCTTATCCACGATGTCCATAAACTTATTCAAGTGATCCACTATATTATCACCTTCATTCATTTTTCGTAAGATTAGTTCTTTTAAAAGACTTGCCTTTCGTGCAGGACCTTTGCTGTAGTAAATACCTTCAAGAGTATTCCAGACATCTTTGCTAGTTTTACAGTTCTTCACTTGTTTCAATTCGCTCGGTGCAATTATCAGAAATAATTCAGCTAGTGCTAAAGTATCTTTTTCTAAATATGTATTTAGTTCATCACCTTCACACTCAGGTTTCTTTATAGTTTCTGAGACGTAATTCCAGAGTCCCCGTTTTAATAAAAGAGCTTTGGCATGAATTCGCCATGTGTCGTAATTTTCTCTTTTCAGTGGCTCGATATGTATGTGATGGCTCATTTTTACTTACGCGCTGTGCAGGCCCATAACCTATTATATTTATATTATTGAAACAAGTACTTTATGTAAATTATTCTCTTTTAATATTCTAACATTGCTCACAGTCAACAACCACAGTAGTAGTCATGGCAACCACAATTGAATATAGAATCTAAAACTATCTATGACAGTTGATAAATCAGTCAGTCACGCTTCCCTTAGTTAGCTGGCTAGTGTAACCAGAGAAATTAAAGTATACTTATAGAACAAGCAACGCTAGCAAAATCGTTTACGCTTCACGCCGACTTTACGCCGCGTAGTCCAAAATCAATCAGTCTTATGACATTCAATGACATATTTCAAACTAATAAAAATAATTTCGATGGAAAATATGGCCAGTTGTGCATTACGATATTGTAAGACACGTTACGGTAAAACGTACGAACGTGTTTATAATTTATTTTCGTAAGTATTTTGTTTAAATATCCGTTAATTTAAATATTAACTATTTTCAGTAGAATATGGCAGTATTAAGCGCCATCTGTTATCTGTTGTTCACTAGCAGCTGTTCAGTAGCTTCACTATTTTTTTAGTGATGTGTTATTTTTATCATCTTGTGTTATCGATACTATTTTAATGAGATTAATTTAAAAATATATATTATTTCGCTTAAATTTCAACTTATGATTTAAATCGGTCTAGGCGTTTTCAAGTAACCTCCTCATTTTTAGAAGTCTGTTATAAAGCATTGAGATTTCATGCTATGTGTCATTTTATCAAAAAGTATAACAGCAAACTCACCGATTGATGATTATGACCAAAACATTGTTTTTAAGCGTTTCACAATATAAATAATTTACTGATTAAATAACTTTGGAACATTAATATTACCGGAAATTTTAATGCTCTTCCAATTAGTTGCCACTTCTTTGAACCTAATTAACAAACCGCTTTGAGGGCAATGCGTAACTGTCAAACGCATTACGAGTACAAGACATTCATTAAAATTTATTCAAACGCGTTAAAATACAATAATTTTTACCTTACGTACGATATTATTATTTTTATTATTATTATATACTAGCTGTTCCGCGCGTTTCACTCGCGTTCCCGGGATAAAAAGTAGCCTATAACCTTCAGGAATAATGTAGCTTCCTATTAGTGAAAGAATTTTTAAAAGCGGTTCAGTAGTTTTGGAGCCTATTCAATGCAAACAAACAATCTTTCCTCTTTATAATATTAGTATAGATTATAGATATTACCTACTTATTGCGTAATCTACATAGAATTGATATCTTGATATTTCAACGATTTTCCTATCGTCACTGCATCACCTGACGTCTGTCACTACAATTTTACAAACGACACCTACCACGAAAAAGCTGAAATGCGTTTTAATAATAAACATGTATTTATGCCATTCAGCCTTACGTGGCGACACGTATGAAAATATCTCCATAGTCTCTTCTACGGGTAGTATACTTTAATTTCTTGGACGTCGCCACCATATTACAGCTTTAATAGATTTCCCTTTATAGTGGACAACCGTGTGACGGCATTTAAACGCTTTTGTTTCTGGGAACTGATTCTGAAAATTTCATTTGGAAAAACAAAGTTAACTGGCTAGCTAGCCAGCTATCAGTGACCTCCTCTGTCAGATGGCCGAGTCGCCCAATTGGGTAGTGTACCACACGGCGCTAAAAACCCATGACCACCACTGAGGTATATTACTAATTACAACTCGGTTCACTTTTTACTCTCTCGCGGAGAAAACTACCTCGTATGAAATGGACCATTATAGTCCCGTGTATAACAAAGTACTATTTCAACTTGAATCTAGCAGTCAGCCACTTATAAACGTAAGCACCTTTACAAACTAAGTATAAATGATTATCTTGGGATATTTTTCACACACGGTTATCTGATCCCAAACTAAGCAGAGCTTGTAGGTAGTAGGTAGGTACTATGGAAACCAGATTACTGATATACTACATGTACTACTTTTTTTTTGTTAATACAATATATAGATATCACACCCAGACTCATGACAAACAGACATGTTCATGCACACAAAATATGTTGTGCTGGGTAGGAATCGAACCCACGACCAGCGGCGTGATAGGTGGTGTCTTAACCAACTGCGCCAACTGGCTTGTCAGACTACAAACTATAGGTACTGTGTAGATAGATACACTTGAAATACGTATATATAAGGTATTAAGTATTATATCGGTTAGGTCTTTCTATTATAGCAAACTAGTCATGTCTGCTCCTAACATAATTAATAGGTAAAGTTTACCTATAGCCTCGTCAAAATCAAGTAGGTATGTTTCTCAATCTACGCATTTCGATAACACAATCACGGTCTACTTATGTTTAAACAATACACAATGTCAACAATATCTGTCAAATAAATGTAAATACCTATTTCATTCACAGGTATACAACAGCGGCCTCAAACGCAATTGACCGGTGAGAATACCAGAATGGTAAAAGCAAAGAAGTACGTAGTCAAGAATCACTTCAAAGGTGTGCCAAAAAAAGACGATTATGAACTGGTGGAAGAAGAACTTCCCCCTCTGAAAGCTGGTGAAATACTCGTCAAGGCAGAATGGATCAGCGTGGACCCCTATTTACGCGCTTTCAATAATCACAGTCTAGTGCCTTATGACCAATTCAGTTTCCAAGTTGCTGTAGTCCAAGAAAGCAAGGATCCCAACTATCCCGTCGGGACTAGAGTAGTCTCACATAAGGGTTGGTGCGACTATACAATCCTCAATCCTAGTGCACAGATTGACAGTACCGCAGAGAAAGTGTACAAACTGCCCGATTTACAAGGCCTATCACCTTCATTAGGGGTTGGAGCGGTGGGTATGCCTGGTGCCACCGCTTACTTTGGTTTTCTTGAAATCTGCAAACCCAAACCCGGTGAGACAGTAGTTGTGACAGGTGCCGCTGGGGCTGTTGGTTCCCTAGTGGGTCAAATCGCAAAGATCAAGGGCTGCAAGGTCATCGGCTTCGCTGGCTCAGATGATAAAGTGCAATGGTTGGAAAATGAGTTAGGATTCGACAGGGCTTTCAACTACAAGACCGTGAACGTCACTACAGCTCTAAAGCAAGCGGCTCCAAATGGAGTGGACTGCTATTTCGACAATGTTGGTGGAGAAATAAGTAGCCAGATCATGTATCAGATGAACGACTATGGAAGAGTTGCAGTGTGCGGCAGCATCAGTTCTTATAATGAGGATAGCAGTGAATTGCCCAAAGCGACTATAGTTCAACTAGCTCTAGTATACAAGCAGTTGAAAGTGGAAGGATTCATGGTATGGCGATGGAGCGACAGGTCACCTGAAGCGTATGCTGATATAGTCAAATGGATTAAGAGTGGGCAGATTAAGCCTAGGGAGCACATAACCGAAGGTTTTGACAAATTATTCGATGCACTCGTAGGTATGTTAGCCGGAGAAAATTTTGGTAAAGCGGTGGTCAAGGTTTAAAGTAGGATAGAAAGTGGTCAGGGTCGATCTTATACCTGGCAATACATTTTTTTTATTAATTTTGAATATAGTGTAAATTGTACGATCCTATTATATTTGTAAGAATATATAATAAAATATTAGATATGATATTAAATGATATAAAACAGAGGGTGTGGACTTTTATTACCTATTGAGATTTATAATATACTACACGCAACAACATTTTAGGCATAAGTTAATAGACAATAATAGGTTTGATTGAAATCAGCGATAAAAAAGCAAATTGACTTGATAAATGTTAAATTTCTAACTAGAAGTAAGTAGGTATATTGTTATAAAGCTATAATTTAGGAGGTTGAGAAATTATTTATATTTTCATCTGAAGAAAGTTGAAATCTAATATAGTTTAATGTAGTATAACACTTCATACGCAAATAGCAAGTCAGCTAATGTTCAGGAAAACCTGTTTAAACAAACATTTTATAAGCAGTGAGTGAACATTTGCTTATAATATTAATTTATTCTATACTATACATACAGTATGTGTGTATTGTATATATGATAATATGCCAGTTTTAAGTGATAGTCTATGCCAGGCCTGAGGGACGTATTTTCGGTGACTACTGATGATATCCTTCTGGTGGCGCTTATCACTCCAACATTAAAGGTAATTAATTTACTTATAATTACTAAAATCTAGGTAAAACTACAAACAAAAAAATTTTGCCAAATCGCTGTCCCGCGAAAACGTGCCAAGAAGAATGCTGCCAGCATTACCACGCTGAAGGCAATTTATGTGTATGTGTAATATGTGCCAGCCCTCTTATCACGAGAGGCCTCTATATGACTGGTACGAGAGCGCACTGTAGTAAACCCTACCTCAAAAGGGGCTAGTTTCTGGTGGTGTATAGTAAAAAAAATACTCTTAAAAAAACAGGGTTGCCTGGGCGCAACCTGGAGGGTTTTGTGGAATAGGCAGTTAAGAGGTCGCTTTTTTTGGTGCAATTTTCCTCATCGAGTAACAACTTGAGACCTAGCTCATTCGATAGAAGTCATCGAAAAACGTATAAAAGAAGTAGTGGGTTGCCTCATCCTATCCTGGCACTTTCTGAAATCGGCCAAATTTTGCTGGCTAGATGGATGCTGCGCGATGAGCGATTTTATCTAATCGAGTAACAAGATGCCATTAATGCCACTCGATAGCTTAGAACTTAGCCTGAAGGATTTCCTAGTCGGCCAGGTTTTATGTCGGATTTACTATAGCAAAATATATGTAAGAAATGCAATTAATTTAACATTATTTAAATGGTTAAACTTTATGATGATTGTTTTAAAAACATGCTTTTATATAATCCCCCAATAAATTGGACACATTTTGAGGCAGCCCTAATCGTCTCACACAAATCCCCGCAACTAGCGTCTGTCATACACACACACACAGCATGAAATATAAATATTGAGTATTCAAGTGTAGTGTATGCCAAGTGTACGCCGAGGCAACTCCCAGACGGACGTGTTTCAGTGACGCTTATTACTCGAACATAAAGGTAAAGAAAATTACCTATTTACTTTATTTTACTTCTACTTAGATACCAAAATATTAACCAGTTATTTCTTAAATTCAGATAGTAACTTTATCTTTAGTTTGACCTTGATTTCACGTACGGTAGGTACGTGAAATCAATATTATAGTTCGAGGCTGAGGAATAGCTACAGATACTCGAACGATCAGTTGTAAGCTGGAACATCTATAATAATTAACTAACTTTCCGTCCCGCGGTTTCACCCGTGATCCCCTATTTTAGCCCCTAAAAGATGAACTTTCAAAAATATTTTCTTTGCGGATGTCTACGTCATATTAATAGCATAGTATTTATATCCTCCTCGGTAATAGCTATCTGTATGCCAAATTTTAGCCCGATCCGTCCAGTGATTTGACCTATTCGTTGATAAATCCGAGACAGTCAGTCACGCTTCCCTTTTATATTATTTAAAAAATTCTAGAAACATATAGGTCCTACTGTACATTATTTTATTTATGTATCATCGATTGAGTTTTATACACAATTTTTAGATAACTGAAGTGATTACAATAATGTCCATTGTAATTTTCGTAGGGATTTTTGAAAATTAACTACAGCCCATGTACTCACTGATATACAGACATACATAATAAGCAAAAACAAACCAATATGGTTAGGAAAACTGTACGCCTGCCGCATGTTTCAGGGCTCAGCTTTACTTTATAATTGCTATGACATTGATAATAATAGGAGCTACAAATAAAATTAGATACTAATTACGCTGCAGTGCTACCTACTTTTGAAAACGTTTTTGAGATCAGACCCATTAAAATCCAAAGAAGTAACGTGCTTTTTTTAAATCGAATCGATAATTTTATGAGCAAGTATTGTCAAACTCAGGTTTTAAATAGGTAGGTATACACGTATCTTTCTTACATCATATAACAGAAAGAGCCAGTGCTTAATTAACAAACAATACGATAATGTGTATCATCTACAAGTATATCAATATATATGTGGCGGACGATGACGTAAATTTAGGTAAAAATGTATAAATAGAAATATTGTTTTAATTTGGTTTATCAATATGTTTCTTTTATGTGTTTTTGGGTTATTTCCCACAGTTTATAGTAAGTAAGATTATGTTTTTGTGTAAGCTAATTGTTTGTAGGTATTGTATATGTGAATAACCATCTAACCCGATAGAACAGGGATTTGGGAGAAATTAAGCTTTTTAATTAAAAATGTATATCTTTTTTGAGAACTTATGTACAAACTGTGTAATAACTTTAAGATAGATTAAGCTGGTATCGACAACGTGAATTCATTGAAAATACCTGATTGCAAGCAATGTTTAAGGATAAAATCACTTTTGTACCGATACTAGATCACAAGTAAATTATGTAAATAATGAAAATCTATAAGACAATTTAACAATGTTAGACAACAAAATAATTATTATAATGCATGGCTCTCGGTACGGTAAGACCGAAGTCTTGAACGGACATCAGTGTCTTTAGTAATTAATTCGAATATTCAGTTGAGTAGAATTCACGCATAAAAACAGGAAATTGGATCAAGTCGGCCAGTGATCACGTGTGTAATAAATAAGTGATTATGATACAAAGTTATATGCAAATATAGTATACAGTCCATTGAAAACGAAGTAAAATAAATAAATATAAATATCCTGGGACATTATTCACACACGGTTATCTGATCCCAAACTAAGCAGAGCTTGTACTATGGAAACCAGATGACTGATATACTACATATACTACTTTTTTTTTGTAAATACATACTTGTATAGATAATTACACCCAGACACAGGACAAACAGACATATTCATGCACACAAATGTTTGACCTGGATGGGAATCGAACCCATGACCAGCGGCGTGATAGGTGGTGTCTTAACCAACTGCGCCAATTGGCTTGAAGTGTTTTTATTGAAGGGAAAAGTACCTGGGTAGTTGGGTTATCGACACTGCAAAGGAACAGTCGAAGCTCACGAGCTGGGAACCCCACAATATAAGAGGGCGTACAATACTCCGAAAAATGTTCCGGATAGTTCGATCTTCGTTGTCAAATAATTAGTTAGGTACCCAATAGAATAGGAGTGATGACTAAAAAAATCTAATTAGTCCGTCAGTTAGATTACCAAAAAATACTGGACACATACCTATTTTTCTTTAGTTCCTAAAACAAAAAAATAACGAAGATACAGTGCGTTAAAATTTCACGTGACGTCACGTCTAAGTACACTTTTTACAGAGAGATGACGTCACAAGTAGTCACAACCCCCACTCCTGAACATTGATGCGACTTATCTTTGTATTTTTATTGATTTGATAAAATAAAAAATACCTAACCAATATTTTTTGATAACCTAACTGACGGACTAAACAGAAATAATTATTTTTAACCAGTCTTCATCCTATTGCACAAAATTTACGTCTCGTCAGTTTGCTGTAATTCTATTGGTTTAGGTTCTCAGGTTTCTAGCCGTATTATATCTAGATTTATTGGAATCGTCTTGAGATACATACTTAAAGGCCATCAGTTTTCAGGTTCTGATGATGAAGTTGGAGGGTAAGCACGGGAACTGCATAGCGGTACAGCGTATCCTAACCGTGTTTGGTCTTATACTCTGTTATGCCTGTTATACTGACGGTTTTCAGGGTCTCACTATGGAGCCTGAGGGTAGATATATTTGAGTAAATTACAAGACTAACATGCTAATACTAATAAATTACAGCTTTACAGCTTTATAAACTTATTATAAACTTAAAATCATGCTTGATATAACTTCCTAAAAAAGCAAAAAAAAAAGCCCAAGTTTTACCCAAGATGGTACATTATATATATGTATAATATTGTTTGTAAGTATTAGTTCGTCTGCAGGAAAAACTTTATACAATATTAAAAGTTACAATCAATTACATTTATATGTTCTTCTTCTTTCTTTTCAATATGCCTGGCTACCAAATCCTATAAAGGACTTTTTTTTACAGTGTCAAGTTACATTATTTGTTAGTCTTTAGTTATTTTATATTTTAACTAGCGACCCGCCCCGGCTTCGCCCGGTTTTTCTCAGCTTTTCTGTACTATAATATGCATCTAACCTTCCTCTTGAATCAGTCTATTTAAAAAAAGCCGCATTAAAATCCGTTGCGTAGATTTAAAGATCTAAGCATACATAGGGACAGACAGACGGGAAGCGACTTTGTTTTATACTATGTAGTGATTATTGTTTCTTTTAATCTTAATTTTTACTATGCAGGTACCTTTATATGTTTAAATATTATATTTTTTTAGGCTATAATATTACCTATGTGTCGGTTGTGACGGATGGCACGCAAAAACAAATACATTTTCCCCTAGGGAGAGAAAAGATATTTTAGCCCAGCTCTGGTACGTTATAATGACGGACTTTTTGTGCAATAGTGAAAAAATGTTCACCTTGAATCTAGCAGTCAGCCACTTATAAACGTAAGCACCTATACAAACTATAGGTACCTACTATGTTGATACACTTGATATATAGATATAGCTCTAATGACCAGATAGGTATTATTATATAATTTAGGTCTTTATATAGCAAACTAGTTATGCCTGCTCCTAACATAAATAATAGGTAAAGTTTACCTGTTGCCCCGTCAAGAAGGTATGTTACTCAAGGTCAATCTACGCGTTTGGATAACACATAATCATGTTCTTAAAATATTTTACTTATGTTTAAACAAAACACAATATCAACAATATATGACTAATAAATGTAAATACCAATTTAATTCACAGGTAAACAACAGCGGCCTCAAGCGCAATTGACCGGTGAAAATACCAGAATGGTAAAAGCAAAGAAGTACGTGGTCAAGAATCACTTCAAAGGTGTGCCAAAAAGAGACGATTATGAACTGGTTGAAGAAGAACTTCCCCCTGTGAAAGCTGGTGAAGTCCTCGTCAAGACAGAATGGATCAGCGTGGACCCCTATCTACGCGCTTACAATAATCGCAGATCAGTGCCTTATGACCAAGACAGTTTCCAAGTAGCTGTAGTACAAGAAAGCAAGGACCCCAACTATCCCGTTGGGACTAGAGTAGTCACACATAAGGGTTGGCGCGACTATACAATCATTAATCCTAGTGCACAGATTGCCAGTCCGGCAGAGAAAGTGTACAAACTGCCCGATTTACAAGGCCTATCACCTTCATTAGGGGTTGGAGCGGTGGGTATGCCCGGTGCCACTGCATACTTTGGTTTTCTTGAAATCTGCAAACCCAAACCCGGTGAGACAGTAGTTGTGACAGGTGCCGCTGGGGCTGTTGGTTCCCTAGTGGGTCAAATTGCGAAGATCAAGGGCTGCAAAGTCATCGGCTTCGCTGGCTCAGATGATAAAGTGCAATGGTTGGAAAAGGAGTTAGGATTCGACAAAGCTTTAAACTACAAGACCGTGAACATCACTACAGCTCTCAAACAAGCAGCTCCGAATGGAGTTGACTGCTATTTCGACAATGTCGGTGGAGAAATAAGTAGCCAGATCATGTATCAGATGAACGACTATGGAAGAGTTGCAGTGTGTGGCAGCATCAGTTCTTATAATGAGGTTAGCAATGAATTGCCCAAAGCGACTATAGTTCAACCAGCTCTAGTATTCAAACAGTTGAAAGTGGAAGGATTCATGGTATGGCGATGGAGCGACAGGTGGCCTGAAGCGTTTGCTGATATAATCAAATGGATCAAGAGTGGGCAGATTAAGCCTAGGGAGCACATAACCGAAGGTCTCGACAAATCGTTTGATGCACTAGTAGGTATGTTAGCTGGAGAAAATTTTGGTAAAGCGGTGGTCAAGGTTTAAAGTAGGATAGAAAGCTGGAAGTTTCAGAGTCGATCTTATACCTCGCCATACATTTTTATTTTTATTAATTTCGAATATGGTAGAAATTGCATGACCCTGTACTTGTAAACTATTATATTTGTATAGCTTTATAAGAAGAGGAGGATATAAGGATATATCGTGTATGATATGATATTAAATGTAATAAAACAGAGGGTGTGAACTTTTATTACCTATTGAGATTTATTTATACCTACTACACGCAACGACATTTTACATAATAGTGCCTACAATATTAATCTATTATTATTATATAAATACTGTGTATTGCATGTAGGTAGGTATGTCATGCAAGTTTTAAGTGAAAGAAATGCTAGTATTACTAGTGTACGCCATGACTAGGAGCCCAGAGGTATGTATTTTCGGTGACTACTGAAGACATCCTACTGGTGGCGCTTATCACTCCATCATTAGAGATAATTAATTTACTTTATTTATAATTAAGATAATCAACTAAAACTAAACTATATAACTTAGTAATTATAACTACTAAAATAAAAATAAACTACAAAAAAAATTGCCAAATCGCTGTCCCGCGAAAACGTGCCAAGAAGAATGCTGCCAGCATTGTCACGCTGAAGGCAATTCCTTGAGCAAATTATGTGGCAGCCCCCTTGTCACGAGAGGCCTATATAAGGCGAAAGGAGACCTCTTTGAACAACCGACGTGCCTCCGATCCCCAGGGCCCAACTAGAGTTACAACCCCAAACGCCGAAAATACGCAAAATTTACTTCTAGATATAAAAAAAATGGGATTTGATATCTTAGGATCCCTTTATAATTTCACCATGGTATATCGTGGTCTGATTCACCCACATCAATGAAAAAAATACTTTAATTTCTCATCAAAATGTCCCTATAATTTTGTATATAGACACATAGCACGGACATTGAACTGTAGTATCTATCTAAAGATAGCTAGTCAAACGGTGTATCCGATTGCATCGGGTTTACAAGATAAAAGGTACTGAGTGTTTACAAGTATAAGTTTACAAGTTTAAATTACTATGTACATTGATGCAAGTCAGCGGGTATACCTAACCGACGATTGCTTTCGCGCGAGTAAGTAAGTATCTCACAAATAAAGAATATCTTATCTTATCTTGCAAGTAACCCGGCTACATGAGTATGAGTAATTTTAATTAATTAATTATCCCTCCTGTGATCTCATGTGGGTAGGTATGGATGCATGCAACCCTAAAAAATATTATTATTGACGAAGTCAGAGTTCGTAAGGTTTGGAAGATAATGGATAAAGATAAAAAAATGGTTTCACCTTGAATCGAGTGTAATTGATGTACGGATGATACTTTTCATACAAAACTTAAACCGGATCAAAACTAAACAAGCGCTGCAGACGACTTCAAAATAGCCCTGTATAGTTATGCTGACCAGCTGAAAGAAAGAAAGTTTATCTGTTGCCCGGGTTGTCCCCTCAAAGCCAAGTATGTTACCTAGTCAAGGTCAATCGAAGAATTTCAATATCACATATTCTTTAAATATGCTAATTAAGTTAAAACAAAACATACTCAACAAAATGTAGGTACCTACAGTATTACACAACTTAGGTGTAGCATCGGCAAATAGTATATCTACACTTCACTTCCGATTTACACAACTAATAAAAAACATTCATTATCGCACCATGCAAGTTTCAACAAGATGATTTTCGCCTAAAGTATAAACATGGGTAATGCTGTAGGCGCACTCTTTTCAGGAATGATCGATTTTATGAATTTTGCCGATGCTTCATCTAAGTTGTGTCATTCTGTAACTCATGTAAATATCTATTTAATTCACAGGTATACAACAGCGGCCTCAAACGCAAAAGAGCCGTGAGAATACCAAAATGATGAAAGCAAAAAAGTACCTACGTAGTCAAGGACTTCTTCAAAGGTATACTTAAACAAGACGATTATGAACAGGTGGAAGAAGAACTTCCCCTTCTGAAAGTTGGTGAAATCCTCGTCAAGACAGAAGATCCATTCATGCTTCCTTACGCTTTTACAATCTCTCCCCAGTGCCTTACGAAGTTACAACCAATTTTATCTTTAAACAAAGGCTAGGGTGACTATATAATTTAAACCCCAGTGAAATAGTTGCCAATCTGAGAGAGAAGGTATACCTACTGCTCGATTTACAAGGCTTATCACCTTCATTAGGAGTGGGTATGCCTGGTACCACCAGATACTTTGGTTTTCTTGATATCTCCAAACCCAAACCCGGTGAGACAGTTGTTGTGAGTCACAACTGGGGCTATTGGTTCCCTAGTGGGTCAAATTGCGAAGATCAAGGGCTGCAAAGTCATCGGCTTTGCTGGCTCAGATGATAAAGAGGAATGGTTGGAAAAGGAGTTCGGATTCGACAAAGCTTTAAACTACAAGACCGTGAACATCCCAACAGCTCTCAAACAAGCGGCTCGAAATGGAGTGGACTGCTATTTCGACAATGTTGATGGAAAAATAAGTAGCCATAACGTATTAGATGGACGACTTTGGAAGAGTTTCAGTGTGCAGCACCATCAGTGCTTATAATGAACATAGCAGCAAAATGTCTAAAGTGGTATGGCGATGGACTGACAGGTGGCCTGAAGCGTTTGTTGATATATTTAAATGGATCAAAATTGGACAAGTTAAGCCCAGGGAACACATAACCTATGGTATCGACATATCGTTCGATGCACTCGTAGGTATGTTAGCCGGAGAAAATTCTGGTAAAACGGTGGTCAAAGTATAAAATAAAAGCTGGAAGTGTTACCGATTAAAGTCGATTATATTTAGAGTCTGGCATCAATCCATACCTAATAAACGCTGATAGGTGTTGGAAGAATGGGGTCGGTTATTGAACTTAATAACGAATTCCAGTCCGTTTTTTTATGGCGAACACGAAGTAAAGTTCTTCGTGTAGCCAACATTCAGTAGCAAATTGTTTGACATATTTTATGTGATCACAGCCTTACGGCACGGCACGGCAGTGACCTCTAGCCAGTGTCAATATCAGCACTGAATGTTGTATAACGTTATGTGGTCGCCATTCGGTCAGTAATCAGCTATGCTATTCTCTAACATTTCATTCGTCGACGAGCACGCGCAACAACGCCGCGTACAACGGACTTCTCACGTGATAGTTTAGTAAACGATAGAGACAGAGTACCTACAATGACAGCGTCGAATTTGTCCTACACGTACCTATGACGTAACGTAAGTGATATTGTCTTTGGTGAGTTCGCGCTAAATCTCTTTTATATGTATTAGTAGTTATACGCCGGTGCTTCATAGCGGACACACGCTATGTGCCAGTTTCGAAGACAGATAAAATAACGCGATAAAATAAATAAATAACACGTCAAATTACAGTAGGTAAGTCGATCAATTATATTCATTGAGTATACGAATATTATGTAGTTTATCTGATAAAGAAGTCGAAGATATTATCGGTAGATTTTAAAAAGAGTCAATAGCTGAGATTGTAGCCGGTTCTTCTCAGCTTATGTGCCTGTGTGTAAATTTTCTTTTTTAGACTATCAATGTAGGGATAGGTCTGTGTTTGACCACAAACTCACTGTGGTCAATGATGATATGGTCGATGGTGGTAAGCACACAAAGCCTAGAAAGGAACTGGCCCTCAAGTGCCGGTATTCTAATTCATGGTTCAGATGGTTCGAATGGTTGCTTTTAGTTTAATTATAAATATTTCATTTACTGACATATACGACTATTTCATGAAAATGTTACTAATATACCTTGGAGAAATATGTCGATGATTTCTTTTGTTATTAATCAGTAAATATATTAATTCTTTTCGCAAATAAGATGTTGATAACTTACGACCTATGACTGAGCTGCAATTTGCAAAAAACGTGCTAAAATTTGAATTTCGCTCTCCAACCGACGCCTCCACCTTAACTAATTGCAAATAAAGGTTCCGGATCTAAACTTGTGCTATGGAAACCAAATAACTATTTAAGCAAACGTACTCTCAAGCCTCGTAGCTCCGAAAAATATGATATTTTTTATCAAGTTTTTAATTAATTACCTAGGTTAATTCGAGACACCTATAATTTCAAAATACACGTAAAACATAGACAGCATTAGTTTTCCTTTTCCTATAGGTTGAAAAGTAGGTAGATTAAAATTAAAATAAGATAGACACAAGATATTAAATCAAACCGGACAAGGGCGACTGAAAAAGGCTGACTCGCACACCGAGGTTTCCGGAATTTATAAGTAAAGAAGTAATATCTGTATTTTTTTCAAAATTTTTTGCCCAGTATTTTCGCCTATTTTCTTAAATAACTTCAAAACGATTAACCTTAAAAATATAATAAAAATATATTTAAGATCCTCACAACGAGTTATCCTATAAGGGTAACCCTAAAAATATCTAATCTTGAAACTACCAAGATACGGCAACGCGTGATACCCGAGGTGTTGCAAGCTTCTAAGTACGGTAGTGTTACTACACTGGACTCTTTTGATATTTTAGGTACTATTTATTATCAATGTTTTAAAATTCGTTTTTATCTCGTAATTATCAGAAGAAACATGACGTAAAAAATGATTTATCAAGTTAATTCTCTATGATACACCCAATAATTATGTAATGTAATTCACATTCCAACAAATTGTTTACAGAGAGCAACAAACTGACCAGAACTCATACGAAGAATTATACACCAAAATGGTGAAGGCAAGAAAATACGTCGTAAAAAAGCACTTTCAAGGTTTGCCAAAATTAGATGATTACGAACTAGTAGAACAGCAACTACCGCCACTAAAAGACGGAGAAATTCTTGTGAAAGCAGAATGGATCAGTGTCGACCCCTATCTTCGCGCATACAATGGTTCCCTTCCCATACCATATGACCAATTTAGCTACCAAGTCGCTATCGTTGAAGAAAGCAAGGACTCCAACTTTCCAGTTGGGACAAGAGTCGTCTCACGCAAAGGCTGGTGTGACTATACAATCTTATACCCCAAAGAAGTAGTTGCCAGTCTAGCAGAGAAAGTGTACAAACTGCCCGATTTACAAGGCCTATCACCTTCATTAGGGGTTGGAGCGGTGGGTATGCCCGGTGCCACTGCATACTTTGGTTTTCTTGATATCTGCAAACCCAAACCCGGTGAGACAGTTGTTGTGACAGGAGCCGCTGGGGCTGTTGGTTCCCTAGTGGGTCAAATTGCGAAGATCAAGGGCTGCAAGGTCATCGGCTTCGCTGGCTCAGATGATAAAGTGGAATGGTTGGAAAAGGAGTTAGGATTCGACAAGGCTTTCAACTACAAGACAGTGAACGTCACTACAGCTCTCAAACAAGCGGCTCCAAACGGAGTGGACTGCTTTTTTGATAATGTTGGCGGTGAAATAAGTAGTGAAATCATGTATCAGATGAACAACTTTGGAAGAGTTTCAGTGTGCGGCAGCATCAGTTCTTATAATGAGGATAGCAGCAAAATGCCCAAAGTGACTATAGTTCAACCAGCTCTAGTATTCAAGCAGTTGAGGGTAGAAGGATTCTTGGTATGGCGATGGATCGACAGGTGGCCTGAAGCATTTACAGAGCTAGTCAAATGGATCAAAAGCGGACAGATCAAGACGAGGGAGCATGTCACAGAGGGCTTTGATAAACTGTTCGATGCATTTATAGGAATGCTGGCTGGTGCAAACTTTGGAAAAGCTGTGGTCAAAGTTTGAAGTTACTAAATAAATTACCTTCTGAAATATATGTTTATACCACCATTATCACATCGTTTACTTTGTTATCCATTTTTAATAAAACTTCAACAATACCCATTTTAGTAATTCATTTTCCAAGTACCTACCAACTCTTTATGGCAATAATTTGCTCCGTACAATAATAAATTTACTTCGCCTATTAGGTAAAGATTTTCATATAAATCCAATATCTAATTAATTAAATAAACACAATGCATACACCTACATTTAAATTTAATAAATACAAACAAGAAAAACATATCACCTCAAAATAAATCACAGAAAAAGGTACCTCAGAACAACCTCTGCCAAGCTTCTAATATATATAGTTACGTACTTCAACACTCTGGACATCGTCATTGCTCCATAGAGTCTCCACTTCGTATTCAGAGTCTTGTAAGGAGTCAGTATGGTCCCGGCGATCCCACCGCACTCTTACCACACGAGCTATTTCCAGCCATAAGCGAGCTTCCAGCACTAGAAAGGTTGAGGGCTAGTTAACTTTAAGATCGTGTGGCAAGTTATATCAGACCTATAAATATATTTTCTCGTAATGGCTACTCTGACTTCAAAATCGTGATTATTCAAAGCCGCTTATGGAGGAACACGGTGGACGATTCCTCCATTGAAAAGGGAAGATCTTCCGCCAGGCTGGGTCATCGTGCCTGGGGACCGCGGTCCAACCGTTGATGTTGGAATCTTGTATATATGCAACTAGCACGATGTAGGTTGTATGCAGATAGTGTTGTTATATTCCAGTGCCATCTATCCATCGGTGTCTGAACTATGTAGCTGATAGGGGTCGCTACTCGCTTTTGTGGTTTCGATTCGGATGACCAACCGATTGGATAGTATTATAATAGATAACTGAATTGAATGACTCCAAAGATCGCGTTAAATAAGACTGTTACTTACACAGCATCAGAATTCTAATAAAATAAAATCATTCCTACAGATTGGAACAATAACCGACCTAGTGGAATACCCCTGGATGAGCCTTCAAACAGCTGTAACTTGAGAGTCAGTTCTCTTCTCGGATTTGTGTGCTTACTTCCATCGGCCACATGACCACGGTGAGATTATCGTGAAACACAAGCCTATAATAAAAAATATATATTCCATAGTGCATTGTAAAAGGTACAGAAAATAATGGTGAAGCTAACTATAATAAATCTTAGTATAGACGGAAAGAGTCTCTGTATCAGGGATATTAGAAGATACAATACTCACAAAATAGAAAAGAGAATGCCGTCAAGAACAGCGGATTGACGTTTCCATTGATAATTGCCATGGTGTACAGCAAGGCTCCAGCTGTTGGTGCTTGGCGCAGGAACAAGCCGCGGAGAGCTGCTCCCAACCAAGGAAGGAAGAGGTACTCGCTGAGTGGCGACCGCTATAAATTAATATATTCATAGTACATACAATACATAAAATAACATCTAAGCAACTTGTTACCTACAAATTTCTTGGTACTAGCTATTTTTGTATTTTTAATGTCCTTAAAAAAAAGGAAGAGGTTCTCAATCTTCTTTGCTTATGAACCGGTTTTAATAATTCATGGATATTATATACCTATATATAATCTGAATCTCGGAAACGGCTCCAACGATTTTCATGAAATTTGGTATGCAGGGGGTTTCGGGGGCGTTAAATCGATGTAGCTAGGTTTCATTTTTAGAAAACACGATTTCCAAAAAAAAAAACTTTTCATACGTGTAGTTACCATCAACAAATTTGGGTCAGATATAAAAATATTTATGGAACTTTGTTAAACATGTACGGAACCCTCACCACGCGAGTTTAACTCGCATTTGTCCGATTTATTTAAAGTTATTATAGATATATTATGAAGAGATAAAGTTTTCAAAAACTATTCGTAAGGTAAGCCTTTTGATTCTCATTCTGTAGGTAATATAGGTAATATTACAACTAAGTAGGTAGAATTACCTAGGTATATAGATACTTTGTTTTCGTAATTCACTGATTTAATCATTCAATTGATACCTATTAAATAATCTATAACGTACCTAAATATCAAAAGGTAAAAAATACTACAAAAATCAGTATCTATTTGTATTTCACAATTTGGAGATTAGCGTATTATGATATCATCACTGTAGGTGATTATAATATTGTGATATCATCTTGTGCCATAATCATTCAATAATGAACTGTACCTGTAAGGTTTTAAGAGCCATGATTCCTATTTAAGTAGCGTGTTTGAACTTTGGTACTTTTAGAAAATACGTGGTCATGCTAGAATTGTCTGACTCATATAATATTATATACCTATGTATTTGCAGTTTTACGAATTTGTTTCAATTAGTTCATACTATAATATTTTATTATTGTACATGTTGCATATATTTTGGAAATAAATTAGGTGCCTTTAGAGTATTGCATTCTTGATACAATGTATGGAATTCTGGGAATTTACTTGAGTTTTCAAAAACTGACACATCTAAAGCTGATTCGAGCTACTAACGAGATATTACAGATACAGAAAGTGATTTTAAAATATAGAAATGCAAATTCTGTCAACCAATGATCTTAATTATTAATTACATACACCATATTCCATTAATGTACCTAAATAAATTGGTTAAAATCTCAACATGTGGCTACCCTGCACGTGTAGGTAGGTATGTATAGGTACGATAGCGATAGGACAATGATAACATAATTGACGAAATTCTTAAGTATCTACAGATTGACATTATCGATCAGTCTGTTAGTAGGTACTCGATAATCGGCCGACAACATGGTGAAGGCAAGGAAATACGTTGTGAAAAGGCATTTCCAAGGTGTCCCGAAACGAGAAGACTATGAAATTGTAGAGAGTGAGTTACCACCGATCACTAATGGAGAGATCCTCGTCAAAGTGGAATGGGTGAGCGTAGATCCGTACCAAAGAGCATACAATCCACGATACCCAGTGCCATACGACCAATTTGGCTTCCAAGTTGGTCTAGTTGAAGATTCAAAGGACCCAAGATACCCTGTCGGAACGAGAGTTGTATCACATAAGGGCTGGCGCGACTACGTTGTCATTAATACCAGTATGACGAATGGTATCGATAGGGTTTACAAAATGCCTGATTTAAAAGGTATATCACCTTCAGTCGGTGTTGGTGCGGTGGGTATGCCTGGAGTTACAGCATACTTTGGATTTCTCGAACTGTGTAGACCTAAAGCCGGTGAAACAGTCGTTGTGACTGGTGCTGCCGGCGGTGTGGGTTCCATAGTGGGACAAATAGCAAAGATCAAAGGCTGCAAAGTCATCGGCTTCGCTGGTTCCGACGACAAAGTGGAATGGCTGGAGAAAGACCTTGGTTTCGATAAAGCGTTCAATTACAAAACTGTGGATATAGCTGCTGCGCTTAAACAAGCTGCTCCGGATGGAATCGACTGCTACTTTGACAATGTTGGCGGGGAGATAAGCAGCATAATCATGTACCAGATGAATGTGTTTGGAAGAGTGGCAGTTTGCGGCAGCATCAGTTCATATAATGACGATCCTAGTCAGTTACCTAAAGCAACTATAGTTCAACCCGCTCAAGTAATGAAACAGTTATCAGTTGAAGGTTTTCTAGTACATCGGTGGCTGGACAGATGGTCGGAGGCTTTGACGGATCTGGGGAAGTGGGTGAAGAGCGGACAATTGAAGCTCAGGGAACACGTGACTGACGGTTTCGACAATATTTTTGATGCGTTCATAGGTATGTTGGCGGGTGATAATGTTGGCAAGGCTGTTGTGAAAATATAGTTATAGTAGATATGTTTCTAGTTCTGTTACCCATATGCAATTATAAATAGTGCAATTACTTGTTCATCAAGAAACAGCAAAATAGTGTATGTACCTACCTACCCAAATAAAAAAGCATTTGTTTGATGGCTACACTTTTTTTGAGTTGCATAAATGATTGCTTCCATTTTTTGTTATCAGATATTTAAACCTACCTATCGAACTACTGCAGGCCGGTGAATCAAAAATAACCTGTTATCAATTGTTTTCTTTTATTTATGGCCGAGTTTATAAAAGCAAAGTAGGTAAGTACCTACTATTCGTTAGTAATAATATAATAATTTTACATTTACATACCACATTTGAAGAGTTCCATATGAGCAGACAGCTAATAAGTACAACTAGGGCATCTGAAGCTTCTACGCACCACATTACTCCTGGAAATTAATAACATTTTAGTTAAAAGTTAAGTGTACCTATTCATCGGACATCAAGAATGTCTTAATTGGTATGTAGTCAAGGCACATCATCATATATGATTAAACATGTACCAGCCGTTCACTTCGAGTTAGCCGTCGTCGAATGACGTCATCGGTATAATACTACGCGGGTCTGACTTGAGTCGCGGTGTTAGCAAGGTGCAGGGTGCACTTATCTATATAAGTATGTATTTACAAAAGAAAAGTAGTATATCAGTTATCTGGTTTCCATAGTACAAGCTCTGCTTAGTTTGGGATCAGATAACTGTGTGTGAAGAATGTCCGAGGATATTTATTTATTTATTTACTGATTGGGAATCGAACCCGTGACTAGTGAAGAGGTAGGGTATCTTACCACACTAAACAGACCGTCAATGTAAATATTTTACCTAGCATTTTTTGTTACTATGTTTAGGCCTGTGTTTGACCACAATCTCACCGTTGCCAGTGATGATGTGGCCGATGATGGTAAGCACACAAAGCCTAGAAAAGAACTGGCTCTCAAGTGCAGCTGTCGGAACACACCGAAAGATGCTTGGCGACAGATTTTCAGACAGATAGACTAAATACTCACTTGATACATCAATGTCATCAATATAAAGTTTGTCTTCTCTACTCATTATCATGAAATGAAGATCATTTTGCAATGGTTCTTCATCGAACGTTACCACTTCAAATTTCACATTACAGGCTAACCCTAGAAGTAAGCATACTGCAGCCATGAAAGTCGCAGACAACGTGGCTCTGGATGCTCTAGCGTGTAACTTCTCTGCTTGGGCGAAAGTCTTGCGTCTTACGTAGTCGAAACTAGTATCCAAATAATCAATTAGAGCACCAATTATTGGTACATTTGATTTGGAGAAGGTCATGTGCTTTGGTAGATTTGGAGGGTCCCCGGAGGCCATTATTTGAGTTATCGAATTAATTTGTTGGAAACAAAAATTTCTGATTCATTTGGTTGCTCAATGCTTGAGTTGACAGATAACTGACAGATATACCTACATCTTCTCGATTTTCATAAAAAAATCATCATGGAGTTCCTATCTCTCAGGGCTCATTTGGTATAGCAGAAATAGGAATAGGGTATTTCTATTGGACTACAAGCTTTTGCCTAAAGCCCTGTTCGGATGTACGCGCTAATAGGGTAGTTGACACTGTCAAAATTAAATGACCAAACACTAACCAATGCATAAAACATCTAAAAACACGTGGAAATATCAAATATGTTGTACATTTAATGCTTTTTATGATTTTTAATTACCAGTGGAACCACTAAGAGTAGATGAATTGATGCTGTGAAACTATGACGTCATAGTGTAATATTTCATTCAAAATTCCATATAAACTATCGTTTTGGCATTTATTAAAAAGTAGCTGATTTGATATGTCAGTCAACTACCCTATTTACCTCGTTTTGTGGTACATTGCTTAATCGTTAACAATTTGATCACGGCATTGTACTACGTGAAATCGTTAGTGTACCTACTCGCTGGGCGTCACAAAGATTCCTTTGGCAGCAAACCAATATAACCACTGAAAAGAGCTCGTGTTTATAGCCTCTACGAAGCTAAAATCAATCAATTTCTGTGTACATTTTGTAGGTGTAAAAACAAGAACATTCAAATTTAGTAAAATTAATTTTAATTGATTCTCAATCTGAGATTATAATAAGTTGACAACATAAAATAACAATAACTAAAGAACTTAATAATATAATTGCTTATCCTAAATGAATATACTAAACAAGGCGTTAATCTGTAGACAAGTTCAATTAACCATACCTCGATCATTTCAGCAGGAGTCAAACGCGAACTTATGAGACAACATTATAGACCCTTTTTGCGCTTTATATACTAACTAGCTGTCCCCAGAGTTTCATCCGCATTACAGTTAGGGATAAAAGTATACTAGGTATATCATTACGGCCCATTAATTATTTTCATGCAAAGAACCCGTAAGAGAGACGCGCATAATAATAATTGGCTGCAGCTTTATAAAGCGCAAGTTGAGCTGTATATAGTGTACTTGCGTACATTTACGCACTTGCTTACCAGCTTGATCCAACTGCCTCAGTGTAAAGGCGAGCCACTCGTATCGTTGACGATCCCGAACTCACTGGGGAGAGTTGGAAACTCTCAAGAACAAGAAGTATCAAGAACTTTATGACATAAACTTTTCTGATTTCTTTTTTATACTAAAGCATCAAACAAGCCAAACAGTATCCAGGCTTAAACATTAAAAATACACTTACAGGGATCTAATTAATTCAGTCTGTTACTTGCTAAACTTAATAAAACAGAAAATTACGAAATAAATAAAAATTAGAGTGGAGAGTGATCCTATTCAAAACTAGACCTTATTTTTAATGACATAAAGAGTCACATTACATTACATAGAAATTAATTACTACTTTTCATCAGAAATTTATGAATTGTAAAATAAGATCTTAGGAAAATAGGCATAAGTCTGCAGTAATTTTGATGTAACCATTAAAAAGTTCAATTTTTGCTCGGCAGTAATAATACTTACTTAGATTTAAATAGACAATTCTCATGAATCGAAGTCAAGCAACATTTTCAATATAACAAATATGGTTTCACAACTAATTTGATGCGATATTTAGCTCTATTGTACTATCTTAAAGGTAAAATTAAATACATATCGATTTCTCTCTCTTAGAAATTGTCTTACTACGATTTGTTATTCCGTTGACGATGTTGATGATGATGATGGTGACCAAAGAATAAATAATATATAGGCTACTACTAAACTTTTTGAACGAAAAACCATCATCTATGTAGAACATGTACTAAATTAGTAACTATACAGACCCTTAACTTCTAAAAGCCTGATCTAAGATCCTCTATTTTTAATTAAAATTATACCAAATATAATTGGTGGGCATTTATTTGAATTAATTGATTGACTTGGGGCTTTCAGAATCTGGCGGATAGAATTAGAAGTTATAGAAAAAAAATACAACTCACCACTCACCTGCAATGCGAAAGTACAAGTTGGCCTAGCGCACTAAGGGTTCCGTAGGGCGTACCTTCCGCCACACAATATAGATTTAGACACAATATAGGTTCAGTATCTGCCTTACTTAGATAATTAAAATAATAAATTGCCCTAATTTACATAAATTAAGTTTTAATTTCGGTCATTGTGGAGATCCTTGGGGGAGGGGGGCTTTTTCCATTCGGCTGAGATTTTGAGTTTTAAAAAAATAGTTTTTTTTACTACCAAGTATGCACTAGATCAAAGTTTGTTATTGCCTTCCGAGTGAAAACCTCATGTTTAACAAATAAACATACGAACTATTTATTTAGCGAGTGTCTAACACGTAGAAAATTACCTATTACCGATAAAAGGATAGCCCTATGACAAATAAGACAGATCAGGCCGCAGGCTTAGTAATCCTTCGGGTACCGAACCCTAAAAGTAGTCTACAAAAATATAGGATAACTTACATTTTACACCATCACCTCTTTCACAATATAGGTACGACGGTCATCACCTTTAAATCACACAACAAACCAAAATCACATCAAAAATCCCGTCGTGAAACCAAAATTAACGTCCAGTTCATGTATTGACTCTCTTCGATGCCGATGAATCCGCGTCTCCATCACTAGCTTTGCGTTTCCTCTTGATTAAGTGTGAGATATCTGATGCGGCAGGCTTCGCTTGTGTTGAACTTGAACTTGAACTGGAGCTGGTACCGGCACCATTGCTTTGTGATGAGGAACCTTCGCCGTTTGATGGGCAAAGCGTTTCGCGTACTCGTTTTATAGTCTGTAATGTAAGTCAATAAAGGTATGGAGTGCTCGTTTGTTGTTGGTTTTTCAGACCATAATTATTTTTGACCAATATAATTTATTATCAAAAATATATTATGATATTTGAGTTTTACGTTAAAGTTAGTACTTCTAGACTTATCTATAGGTTGCGTTCCGAATCACGCTAATATTGATAGGCTCGCTAAAACGCGTACCTAATGACCGTTAGTGCAATAGCGAAGCCTTGTGAATTATCATCGATGACGTCATTACTTGCGCCATATTGTGATTACGACGATCATGGGTCAAATTGTTAACGCCGCCGTGAGCGTGGCTACCGAAAGTGACACTTGTGTTGTGTTTTTAATGACACTTTCGCGAATGTTTTCGTTCGTACTTTCAGCACGTTCACAAGCGTTCCGAATCATTTGCAGTTCTCGGCTCTCATAGACGTGATACCCGTATCGGAACGCAAATTATTGATGTGAGCGATTATAGCATGTTTCGGAATGCAGCCATAGTGAAGTGGTTGTTTGTAAGTTTGGATGTAGTCCTGCATCTTATAATTGCATTAACTCCAGAATTTATGATCAGATACTGAAAAGTATTTCACTAATGGAAGCTACATTATCCCTGAGTGGTAGGCATGGCATAGGCTACTTTTCATTCCGAGAGGTAGAAACTGCACAGAAGGTATTTGTCAGCTAGGAACAATTATTCCACTTTTGTGAGGTTAAAAGTTAGGATCTTTCTAAGGCTAAAAACTAAGTTACCATTGAAATCATAAATGACATCAATGGCCATGATTTTAATAAAAAGCGTAAATAAACCACATGGCCATTAATGTATTGGGTTCAAGCTGAAATGACACACATGTTTCAATTTTGTATACATTTATTTCAGAATAATATAAATAGAGTACAAAAATGGCCTTGTGGTATACACGCTTACTTACTAGGAATAAAATGCTTACAATCTACGAGTATTCAATTAATTATAAGCTAGCGGTTTCTGAAAATAGTGATGTGTCACTAATATATAATTTCGGAAATGTACATTTAGTACATGCTATTTCACAAAATAATTATTTATAAAAAGCTGCACAGATTTAGACCATGAAAGAATTCCATTTATAACAATTTATTATTCGAATAATTCATGTAAGTGGAAGAACACTACAAATTGTACTCAACTCTGTTTCAGAAACCGCATACTTAAGGCACTTACATAAAATAGAGACCAAAAATAATACTGATTATAATGCAGTCAAATCATTCGTTACTAAGATCTAAATATTATCACATGTATTGGCAAATTTCATTTAGAATTTGGCACTAAATTTAGGAACTTTAAAACTAATTTCACAGAAAAATTGTCATGGAATGTATTGATTTAACAGATAAAACTTATTTCCTAGAATTGATTACTGGAGCAATTAATATCAGCATTTCTGTACAGGTTTTAAGAATCATTGCCATATCACAAAAATGCATTATAGTCCTAGCTTAGATTGAAAGCTAGATGATAAAAAAAATATGAGCGTGACTGTTTCATTAAACAACAATCTATTTTAAGAAACAGTAAATTAATAATAAAAGTTATCTCAACCTTTTTGCAATGACACCAAAACCTTTTAAGAATAAATCCTCACCCTTTAAGCTTGAGGATCAGCATGAAATTGTCTCTTCTCTTTGAGCATCATACTCTTGAGCATTTTTACAGTTTCCTGTACACATTGGCATGGTCTTACCTCAGCTTTGTAATCCATCATATCCTGGATTTTCTCCTGGATTTCTGGGAGCAGCTCTTTCAACTCTTTGATTTCACCCTCGACTGAGTAGCCAGGGTCTGCTGATGTATATTTCTTAACCGTAGCGTCTTCTGTTGCCGCAGCGGGGTTTTCAAGTGTCTTGATCCTGGTTTCTAGGATGTTAGCTGCATTTTTGAAGTGAGTGATGGCATATTCAAAATTGGAGGCGAGCGAGTTGGCTAGACCTGAAAAAGAAAGTTAACTTTTAAGTAGATGTAACAAAAAAGTCTTGCGAATCCTACCAATATTATACATACAAAAGTTTGTGATAAAGTATGTTTCTTACTTTTTCACGCTCAAACGGCTGGGCCAATTTTGATGAAATTTGGTATGTTGGTAGCCGACTCGCTGTATAGTATAGGCTACTTTTTATCCCTCGGGAACGCGGGTGAAATCGCGGGGCGGAAGCTAGTAAAATATAAATTAGAACACAAACTGATTAAAAAGTTTCTCATAAATCGAGAACATAACTTACCAATTTGATAATGTGTCTCTGCAATACGCCTGTCGTCACTGCGATATAACTCTTTCTGAATATCCAAGCAGCTCTCTGTAACAATGTTAAATAATTATTAGTGAATTTCACGTTACCTCCATTCACTAACAATAAGTTACATCTCTCTTGCCACTGTTTTACCGACAGGTATGAGTAGAGACAGCGATATGGTGCGAGCGAGAAGTAAATAGCGGCGACGTCCTTTATAATCCCATTCTTTATCCGCGCTAGTACAAACATACATATAGTATGACACAACTTAGATTAAGCATCGGCAAAATTCGTAAAACCGATCATTCCGGAAAAGTGTGCGTCTACAACATTACCCATGTTTATTAGTACTTTAGGCGAAAATGATCTTGTTGAACGTTGAATGGCGCGATAATGAATGATTTTTATTTGTTGTGTAAATCGGAAGTGAAGTGTAGATATGCGATTTGCCGATGCTACATCTAAGTTGTGTCATACTGTACAAAATTATGCGAAAAAAATAGCGTAAAACGCCCCCTGGGTCAGTCGGATAAAAACTTTCGGGTAGATACTCACGCATATCAATAACAGCTTTGTCGTAAGTCTCACTCTCTAATGCGACCTCCCCTAACACGAGGTGAACATCAGCCAGTAGCGCCCGCGCCGTGTCTCCGCCGCCATCTTGCACGCGACGGTATAAGATGCTCCGGGCTAAGTCTGTGGAAGAGGATATTGTTAAGTTTTGTACGATTTATATTATATTATTTTGAATTACTTTAGGAATAAAAAATTCTGTGTTAATTTTGTATCTTACAAATCTGTTCTGCAGCATGATGTAATAACAAATATTTACAAAAAAAAATGCATTTATAATCCAACTCATAAAATAAATACTATGCAATCCAAAGCAATTACAACCAAGCGAGAAGTAAGTTATGAAAGCTTTAACATTTTGGTGTCCCAAGGACCGACAACCAAAGAATTTATCAGGGAATACGGCTCTATTGGCTGCTTATTGAAATCATCAATTAGTTTTAAAAAGCACTTGTAATTCACATATTATCAATGCGAAAAACATGCTTTATGTAGAATTTGGAATAGAATAATATCATTGAAATAATTACCAAGCATCTCCCATGCCAGCTGTAGATTATCCACATCATCTTCAGTATCCACGTTCATCAGAGATTCATCATTCGCCTCACCATTTGTGGAGCACTGTATATATTAAATATGTTAATTGTAGTAATTTTTTTACGATCGATCGATCGAAAATCCTACCAATATTGTAATTGTGAAAGTTTGTATGTATGGATGGATGTTTGTTACTCTTTCACGTAAAAACTACTGAACTGATTTGGATGAAATTTAGAACACGCATAGTTTATAACCTGGATTAACAAATAGGATTCCGAACCGGTAGTAGTCTATTGTAAAACTGTAACTGTTGACGTTCATAAGTGCCTTATTAGGGCCTAAACTGCATAAATGAGTTTTTAATTTTTGAGTTTGATTTTTTGATACTTTTTATCCCGGGAAAACAAAATCCCTCGGTAACGCGGATGAAACTGCAGGGCGGAAAGCTAGTGCTAAACACAAAGCATCACTAACTACTAACTGACTTTCAAGCTTCCATACTATAAAAAATTTAATATTTCTTTATTTTTAGGATTCGAAAAATTGCTAATACCTATAACAGTAAGATTGGTCTACTCACAGGTTCTGCATCTCCAGCACCAGTGCTGCTTCCAGGCTCATCCTCTTTAGTGGTAGACTCTGCCTCAATTTTCTCAACTTCATCTTTAGAAGAATCTGCTTCTCCGTTTGGTTTCTCTGCTTCTCCGTTCGGTTTCTCTGCTTCTCCATTAGGTTTCTCTGCTTCAGCTTCACCATTTTGTTCTTCATTGCCATTTTCACCATTTTCTTCTTGTTCTAAAAACAGGTTTTATTAAGTTTAGTTATAGTATGACACAACTTACATGAAGCATGCATCGGCAAAATTCGTAAATTCGATCGTTCCCGAAAAGAGTGCGCCTACAACATTACTCATGAGTTCAAAAATTATCGACGAAAATGATCTTGTTGAACGTTGAATGGCGCGATAATGAATGATTTTTATTAGATGTGTAAATCGGAAGTTTGCCGATGCTACATCTAAGTTGTGTCATACTGTAACACAGTTTGAACACACAAATCAAATTAGTCAAAATTATTCTCTTGTCTATAAATAGTGTAAAACGTAGAATATCAGAGAAATAAACATATTATAAACTAGCTGTTCCGCGCGGTTTCACTCGCGTTCCCGGGATAAAAAGTAGCCAATAGCACTTGGGCATAATGTAGCTTCCTATTAGTCGAAGAATTTATTGAATGTAGATCCAGAGATTAGCATGTTCAAACCAATCCTTCAGCTTTATTATTAGTATACATAGATGTACCTTCATTATCTTCTTCCTCTTCATCAGCATTGCCAGAGCCCGGAACTCCATCTCCTAAAACTCCACTTTCTTCTCTAGATAAACCTAGCAATGCTTTGCCATACCTAAAAAGAATAAAATAATCCTTCTTAAATGTTTTGTCAAAGTGGTTCTTGCACATAAATTTCTGGTAAATACCTACCCATAGATATCTCTAGACCAATATTAATCATTAGCATTAATAAGTATTATATCCTAACAAATCATTCACAAATTTTCTCATCTTTTCCTAGGCCTAATACACTCTGAAATAAATACTTAAATATACCTGCTGGTACAATCGGCAATACCATATTAATTCAAGGGCCAAAAGAAATAAGTTTACCATTTGGGTCTGCAGAAATAATACACACATTGTATGACTACATTTGATCATTAACTGCAGCAGTGTTTTAAGGATAGAAAGGCAGGTAAAAGACACTACTTATTCTATGCTAACAGTTTATGCCGCATTGTCTCTCCAATTCTTCTAATCACCTGAATTCTTAACTAATCATTACCACATATCTGAACATAGGCCATCACAACAACTTACAGACATGTCTCAGTGCAGATGAACCTTTAACTTTAATGTTTCTTTTAAATTCCTATATAATATAGGTTATGATTTCAAAACAACTCAGTTGGCTTTGCTATAATTTACTATGGTATTTTTCTAGATAACTTTAGCGAGCTACAAAGACAAACCTTAAAAGGAAAACTAAGGAGACCACAGGTCCAGCAAGTTTCTACATAGAAAGTTATGGAAAATAATCTTATTTTAGAAACCTACCACAAATAAGCCTCAGCACACTGATCAGCAGATTCTCCATGTTCCTTAGCAAGTAGCTCACAGGCCTTAGCTAGGGCCTCAGCTGCAGCATTGAAGTCCCTCACTGCAAGGTGACGGCGGCCTGAACCAAGCAGCTCTGAGGGAGTTGATGTTGACGCTTCAACAACTTCAGCCATTCTGTTAATGATAATTGGAATTATCTGTTAAGTAAGAATCCTGTAGGTAAACTAAGCACATTTAGTTAGCAATATTTTTTCAAAATAATATGTATTATGGTATATTTTAGAAAAACTATTCAACAAAAGAGAAATGGTTAATGCATAATTTTTCTGTCTTTATAAATATTTTATGAATCAAGCGATACGTTTATCATGCGCAAAGCCCTAAAATAGATACTACATAATGGTTAGTAGCTACATAATTAGAAAGTAAGTATTCAATTACGATACGCATTGTGGAACAAAACAAACGGCCTCACAGCCCAAAAACCTTACTTTCTAACACTTTCAATAAAGGTAGGTCGGACCTAGGTAAGGTACTTCATTCATCGCCGGATTTAACGGTCACAACATTTTATAAAATAATACCTACATGTACAACAACCACGTGTATGAAAAGACTGTATTTTTATCGTGTTATAAATTAATCGTAGCTTTAATGTATTTAAAATAGGAAATATCATCAAAATAGTGAGAAATATTGCAATACCTTTATCGAAAATAAGCGGTTAGAAATTTCATCCGACAGCAGCCATTAATGAATCGTAAAAGCAAATAAATAACATCAATACTTGAATGAAATACTCACTTAATATATCGGCGATCGTTTTCTACGGAGGGGCTACAAATATTTATGATAAGTAGTGTATTTTTCCTAGTAAAAACGAATAAAATGTACTCGTGGCGCGTCGAACAAATCGCCCTCTTTTACCAACCAAAATCTCCAAATTTTTGACTGACAGACTGAACTGAACGAACTGACCAAAGACCACAGACATTTTTTTTTTTTGGCATCACACTTCGTGTATTTTGCCAGTGTCAAGTTGAGCAATGTAGGTATTTTTATATTCTTCATGTATAAAATTCTCGTCAATCGTCAAGTTTCAAAGTTCAAGTCATGTTAAATCTTTTTCGAGTCATAGTCAGTCAGTTAGGTTTTAGTACAATGGAAGCCGTTCTACTAAAACTTCTCATGGACTTCTTGAGACAACTTGAAAAGCCACTATACACGTAATCATTTCATTTCACTTCACTGGTGCACTTATATTGATCTTTATTGGACAAAATACCACCGATAATATTCAATAAAACTCAAAATACACGATTTTATGAAAATAAAACGAAAACGCACGTTGCGTTAGCAAGTTCCCGCCAAAAAAGTCGACCACAGACATTACATGTAAAGTTTTAATGTCATCTGTCACATTAATTGCCGCGCAAAATTGAATGAAGCAGTTTGTCTGTGGATAGTCTAGTCTGTGGGTGTGAAAATCGAAGAAAGACAAATCCACAGAGTACGGAGAGATAGATTTCTTTTGTAATTTTCCATGGAAAAATCCTTATGCTGCAACCACACATGGCTATTTGTATTTGTGTGTTCGGCAAATAATCACCATCTGTAGACGGTACTTAAGTTTGTTTGATAATGGATAAAAGTTGTTTCGATGTTTCTTTTCTCGTTAATAAATTGCCGAATCCAGTAAGTACATGCGAATACGGATGCACTAATAAAATAATAAAATTGCGAGCTTAAATAAATATTATGAATGTCAATTATAATGTATTTGCGTTGCGTATTGGCGTTGACGTTGATGACTCTTCGATTTGAACGATGATCCATGAATATAAAAGAATATAACCGGCAAAAGTAACTTCACCAACGTCGTATCCTTTCTTACCGATATACGTTATAATCCCTACCTACCTATCGATATTTAATTTTATAGATTGATTTGTGATCTATCTCGCAATTTTGTAGACTATCGATTAGTATCAATGCATTGTGAACTGTACCTATATTGCTTGCAATGTGGTGTGTTAATTTTCGTTAGTTCATGGTCCAACCATGTCAAACTGTTAAATTAAGAACTGGCATCATCGACGGTACACACCTCGAGCACTGATTGTGCAGGGCGGAAGCTAGTACCTAATATTTTAAATGCGAATGTTGGTGGGTGAGGATATTTGTTACTTCTTCACACTTAAACGGCTGGACTAATTTTGGTGAAATTTGGTATGGAGTTAGTTAACAACTTGGATTAACACATAGGCTATTTTTTATCCCTCGGGAACGCGGGTGAAGATAGATAGTACGTACCTACTGTACTAAACATTAACTTGTTAATCTACACATTAGAGTACCTATATATAAGTATATATAGGTTTGCAAAAGAAGGACATGTTACGAAGGGTCCATAAAAAGTGCAATCTGGGGGTTGCGGAAATTCGGAAGTTATAGATAATAACTTTATTGTTTTATTATTCCGAATTTTAACTTAGGTATTTAGTACCTTAACAGTTAATACCTATAAGATAAGAGCCCTTATCTGTCAGCGTGTCTGTTTGCGTAAAGTTTATTTTATATAGAAAATGACTTAGTTAATGTTATGTTATAGGTAGGTACTACGTGCCAGCTGTGTACAAATACAAAACTTACGCAAAACCACTAATACCGTATGGTGCAAAAGTAGGTACCTACCTACCTTGCCTTTGCCTTGCTACATAGAAGAGATATCTATAGACTCACAGCTTCCTATCAATCTCTAAACATATCGCACACGCCAAATAACAGATAACAAAGCTTGATACTTGATGCTTACCTACTTTTAAAATGTTTTTTTTCCGATATTTATATATCGATAAATATTCAAAATAACATACCTACTAATTAATTATGGTGCAGGCAGGCCGGGTGCATCACCCAAGGTGGGTATCGACTTTTCCCCCGCCCCGCCTAAAGTGGTTGCCCCCCAATCAACCCGTAGTGATGCATGTTACCTATAACTTCGATTGAAATATCGATAAAAACGTACTTAACTAGATTTTATGTTGACTGATGATGTGAGCTAGGGGTAGGACTGCGTGGGCGAGACAGGTATCTTTGCTTTGTATCGGAGAAATATTATTATGGCCCACCACACTAGGGCACCACCTCTTACCGAAAATATTCATGTATGTTCAGTGAGTGTAATGCACCAGGCCTGTAAGAGTAAATTAACTTTGCCTAATTGCAATACAGGATATAAATGATAATAAAATTCTCGACGAAAAATATCATATCGATAACCAATTGTTCTGAACCTCCCATCACTGTAAACTGCTTCATTTTCCCACTATCCTTCAGTACGTCTGCATCGCCGGCGCTACACGCTCGCTGCGCTGGCTATACCTCCGCGAAATCAACCCCTTGTCATATCCCCACGCGATCATAATAAAACACGATAAAAATTGTACACTTGAGGAAATAATGTGACGTTATACGTTATACAGCCTGATGCATAACCCTTCGGGTAATGATGAAAATGTAAGTAGATTTTCCGATTATTGTCACCGGTTTTTTTGTGAACAATTAGTGATGTCACATGTTAACAGATAGTTAACTATAGAAAGTAAATTGAAATTGTGATAATGATGTTTGATGTTGTTTAGGTAGTTAGTCACGTAAGCCCATGTTAATTTGGTTTACCGGATTAATAAGTATAGACCTGAGTTTATGTAGCCATCTATATTTTATTAAACACATGCTTCTGCATCGCGGTTTCACCCGCGTTTTCAGGATGACGGAGGAACTTTCCTATCCCAGGACCTAAAATTTGTTTAGCCTGAATGGTAATAACAAACAAACACACACACAAACTTTTTCAATTAGTGTGAATTAAGATAGAATAGGATTACTTACCTCCATTTCATTACGTATGATCAAGTTTTCCAGAAAAGCAGAAAAATTAAAAAGAGCTTCAAGTTTTTTTGAAAAATCTTATCTGAAAAATCCCTTGGAATTGGCGAAACTTTTCAAGAAAGTGAAAAGCCCTGAGTGTGACACTAGTTATTTATTCAATAAATACTTACTTTTATTACGGTAACTACAGTAATTTCTTGGTATTCAAATCGTGAAAACCAATTTTGAAAATAAACGTAACCTATAAACATTTCAACAGAAATTTAATTCACCAGAAGGAAACAACCTTTATTACACGGACAGCTTAGTCACTGTACAATTGTACATAATTCAAATATTCACTATTTATGGGTCATAGCGAGCACTACAATTAATTTAACCCCCCCATTTTCTCAAAACTAAATTTGCCTTGTTGATAGGTGAGGAGAATAACCTCCTCGGCGACCAGATGAGCAGTTTCATAATATTTGGGCGCGAGTTAAGGCCACGAAAATTGCTCCCCACGGCAGTCCAGCGCGAGCGTACATCGCATACCACAAGCTCGGCGCAGGCATGGAGGCCCAGACCGCCACGCCGCCGCATGCCGAGTGCGAATGTGGTGTGCACCCATCGGTCTTCTACCTATTGGCAACGCTGCTACTTACCAGGTAAGAGTTTTTAGGAGCCTACTAATCAAAGGATAGCTTAATTAGCTCGTCTAGTATCCACGGAGCCTGCACTGTTCCCAATCATTTGGGATCGGCATCCATTATTAATTTAACCTACTTACATTTTCTGATAAATTAAGTTCATCAAACTAGGTTCATTAGTGAATTGTCAACTTAGAATTTCCAAGACAGCTGAAGCGGCGTACTTCACTCTTAGAATTCTTGGTCTTATACGCCTGTCTGTTGTTACTTGGCCCAATTTCACCAACGTCTGCAAACTTTTATACTTAGAGTAAATACCTATGTAAATTCGACATACCTACTCTCTATACAAGTCATATTTGCCCCATGGATTAGTGCTATACAACATTGGTGCAAATGGTCCTTAATTAAGTTAAAACATAAGAATCATAATCTAGTCAAGCAATAATTCTGGTTGAAATCATGAAAAATAAAATACCTAGTCGTAGATTTAATCTTTGTCTATTATTATCGTAATTTCGAAGAGAAGCCCTAACAAAGAACGTGTCGTATCGCCGATCTTTCATGCGGTTATTGAAGCTCTACCTTACGCCAACCAACATTGTTTACTAGCTATCATGATTGGCTTACAGCTACTGGCATTGTAAAGATAGTAAATATCATCTTACATAGCTACTTTGTTACTCGTATGATTGATTGTCACGAAAACCGTCTTATTTGATCGGTTAAGTTTGTTTGTCATGGATTTATCAGGGTAATGACCTCAAAGAAACAAGAAAGTGGCGAAGTCGTCGACATTCTAGAAATTCTTTCCTCTCAAGTTGGTCGTATTCAGCCGTGCGCAAGTAAAAAAAATAAATAATGTAACTGCAGCTAAGAAATTAATAAAATTAATAAGGTGCCTGTCAGCACGCAAATTGGGAAGTCCAGTTGCTAAAATACATTAATCTTAGTCGCCATGGCTGAAGGGTCTTGTTCGTATACAAATTGTCACCGTCCCATTAATTTAATATTTCAAGCGAAATATTAAATGGAAATGGAGCGGAAACTTGATGGTTGGTTTTTGACTCTCAAGATAATATAATGGTAGGTACTTTATCTTACTTCAGATACCCCTGGTGTTGCAAGCGTCCATAGGCTACGGTAACCACTTACCATCAGGTGAACCGTATGCTTGTTATAAAAAAAAACCTACTAGCCTAAGGCAATCTAAATTAGTTCATGAGGCTAATATGTATAATACAGGCTAAAATACAAATATGAAATTCACCGTATGACATTCACTATGGATACCACGGTTGCAGTATGTATTTTCAAATTCAAAAGTTTATTGCATCAAAGCATTAATTTTTATTCCTATAAAGCATTGTTTTAATTTCTGTAGGGTGGGTACCTACTCCCAATAATTTCCAATAACTACTAGAAAACCTAGGGTGATAATATAATAGTAATAATATTTCTAATAAAATAAAATATGAACTTACTACTACGAAGCGTCGTAGCTGTGCTACGAAGTATTGCGGCCAGCTTGCTGAGCACGCACCACCAAAATCTTTCCATAGAAATTGTTTATTTTTTAGTTTGTACGATACAATTCGTTATGACGTCATCATAATTTATTGTGCAGAGACATAAAACAGCATTATAATGTCGTAGTATATTTATATTTGTAGCGTTCTTATAATTCAAAGTAACAGATAAAAGTTTGTTCGTAGACTTTGCTACGAAAATTACTCAATCATATTTTTCCAATATATTTTATTAAAAATTATATGCACTTGGAAATATTTGTTCGTAAGCAGGATCTATGAATCCCTATTGTATTTTACATTAATAAAGTATAATACAAAATTCCATAATCCTTAGCCCACCGACATGTTCAAACAAACATGTACAAATAAACTGCCAAACAAACAGTGAGGTATACATAAGGAAATTAATGTTTATACAACGGATACGGTTAAATTACACAAATCAACACAAATGGAATTGTAAACATGACAGAAAAAATAAACGAACATAACAAAAACTCCGTATTACATACAACATTAGCTTTTGTTGACGTATCTTTGAGTTTACTAGACACATACAGGGTTACTGCGGGGTCCTATAGGGTATAGGTAGTAAGCGAATTTTTGATAATATAAAAAAAATGTTCTTAATATTTAGGATTTGAGCATCATGATCACATTATAATTTATTTTATTATTAGATAGAAGGGTTATGTTGTTTCCTTTTGATGTACGTAACCCTAAAAGTTAGATAAAGAAGCTAAAGTATAATCAAAACCTAATCGCCTACAAGATTGCATAATTTAAAAATTTCAATGAATAACATACCTATTAAATGCTCTCGAGCGATACAAACGATCTCCGTTCTTTATTCTAGAATTTGTGTTATATTCTGGAAATTCAACCCCTTAGGGGGTGGTAAAATTTGTATGTGGTACATTTATAAAGCTCCATAAAATCTTCTTGGAAGTTATCCGGCCGTGTGTAAATCATATCGTATTTATAGGAAATATACCAAAAATACGGCGTAATATGAAACTCATAGGTACAACCTCTTTGCAAATAAGATTCTCTCATTGTATAAACAAATGTTTTTATCTTATCCCGGTCAACAAACACAAATAACAGTCAGTGGCGTAGCTAGGTGATAAAGGGCCCTGGGGCAAAATAAAACTGGGCCCCCCTGAAGTGTAAATAGAATTTAAAACTTGTCGAGAATTTCTCTGCATTTTTTAAATGAGTTGCCTTGATTATAGAATTGTTTCAACCTATTTTATTCAGATTCCAATGGCGCGAAAATGTTCACTAGTTTAATAAGAGGTTAGCTAATCAATAAAAGAAAATCATTAAGAGGATTTGGGCCCCCCCCCCGAGCACGGGGGCCCCGGGGCACCGCCCCTAGCCCTCCGGTAGCTACGCCAGTGATAACAGTTCTTTATTGCCCAGCTCAATGCCATCATAGTATTTCTCTGTTGTGTTGTGTATATGTTGAGTTAGTATGTAGGCATTTTAGGCAGCAACATTTACGTTTATGTCTATCCATTTATTCTTGTCGGCAAAGCTAATCTTACTCTGGCTGTAAAAATAAAGTGGAAGAGGACTTTTCACGTCAAGAGGCTTATTTCTTGTAACTCGAAACCTCTTCAGCTAAGACGATTAGGCACACCTGTGTAGACACTGCCGAATTAATCGAGAAGTTGTGTTATTTCTTGAATACATGGTTTTGTTTGTAAGTACCTACGTACTCTGGGACATGAGTTTTAAGTAGGTAATTTTCAATCAACACTATATAGGTTTTGAAGTATATTAAATTGTAGATTCGTAGAAAGGTCCTCGAGTGGCAGAAAGAACAAGAAGACGCAGCGTGGGCAGGAGGGTCGCGGGAGGGTAGCGCAGAACCGGCCACCGTAGAGATTTGTGCAGCAGTGGACGTCTTTTGGCTGACATAATAAAATTGTGGATTCAACTTTTAATTACTTCAGAAAAAAGAGAACCGCCTTGAAAACCAGAAAAAAAATTGAAAATTAACTCTAGGAACTCTAATCTGACACTGTTTTGATGTTACAAAATTCCGTCCTAATTATGAATTAAAACGCAATCAATATCCGTTAAAAACAAAATTTAAAAAATCGTAAGACTCCAAAAGCAAAATCCTGCGTCTCCTGGCTATATCAAATATATGATTAAATTACTCTCCATTTGTCAAACTAAACGAGACTAAAGCCGTAGATCAGCCGAATTTATGAAAGCTTAATTTAAGTTACCATAATGCAGAAAACTGAGACCGCTATCTGACTTGAGGCTTATTTTACGATTTTTATCTCAATTTGAATAACTTTTTCATGCTTTAGAAGCGAGAGAGACCTTAGGGTAATCATTCAATGTTATCTGCCTTTTAGATGTTTATGTGAAATGTTTATCAGACGAATTACCTTAGCATGTTAGGGGATTATCAAACCCCACCCCGCGGTATTACCCGCTTACCCGAGAGATCTAATGTATTCGCGGGATATTCTACCTGTGTGCGCTAACATGTTTGTATAGAGCTTGGTATACGTACGTACTATAAAGATACCAGATTTCGTTTCAATCGATAGCGAAAACTATACTATTAGGGTTCCGAAAAGAAAACGGAACCCTTATAGGATCACGCGGGCGTCTGTCTGTCTGTCTGTCCGAAAATATTGGACTGGATTGAGTTGAAAGTTGGCACACATATGTAAGTCGGTGACTCAAACATAGGCGTGTTACGTAAATAAATGAATTTCAAACATGGGGGGTAATTTTGGGGGGTAAATTAGAAAATAAAACAAAAAAGTTTTGCAGACAATATTGTGTAACATATCAAATGAAAGGGCTTGTTGTGAGGATCTCAAATATTTTTTTTTTATAATTTTAATAAAAATAGTTTTAATTTAAGAAAATAGGCGAAAAATTGGCGAAAATTGACCATTCCCCCACCCCCCTTATCTCCGAAACTACTGGGCCAAACATTTTGAAAAAAAAAATAGATAATAGTTCTTTACCTATGGATTACAGGAAAACCTATAAGTCTATCTTATTAGATAAAGATACTGGTTTAAAGGTATTCCTTTAAACCAGCAATTCATGGATATTTATATATATATAATCTGAATCTCGGAAATGGCTCCAACGATTTTAATGAAATTTGGTATGCAGGGGGTTTCGGGGGCGATAAATCGATGTAGCTAGGTTACATTTTTAGAAAACACGATTTCAAAAAATAAAACCTTTTTATAGTTACCATCAACAAATTTGGGTCAGATTTAAAAATATTTGTGGAACTTAGTTAAACATGTACGGAACCCTCTCCACGCGAGTTTAACTCGCATATGTCCGATTTATATTATATTGTTTTCTATTTATTTTTTCGTATGTGAAGCACAAAGCCTAAAAGAGACCTGGCTCTCAAATGCAATACGGTTATGAAAAAAGGTTTTTAACAGATTGGTTTTATTTTTATTTCCCCTAAGAATTTGTTTTTACAAGAAAAATCTCTGAAAATTAAAAATTCCATTACCAGAGATCAGCTTCCTCACTGTTTTTTATTTAAAAGCTTTTAGTGTTTGACAACAGGTTAACGCGCTGAAATTGCATCAAAAATTAAACTGGTCAGGTACCTAGTTCTAAACTGAGTGTTTTACGAGTATCTAATGAAATTTTACCACACTACTGGATATTACCATGAACATAATTAATTAGTCCTTAAAGATGGCCAATTAAAAGCCATGAAACTGTTTTGATATAGAAGAAGAGTAATGTCCACAAAAACCCATCCATAGTAGTTTTTTCAGTGGAATCTCAGAGTGTTAGTTACGCTACGTCCAACCGTAAAGGCGTAAATTGTTGACCCAAACTCCGTATTTTATATCTCAAACCCCCCCCCGTACATTTACCGAAACGTTCTCAGCGTGAAACTTTAGTGCTTTTACGTGTTAAACTAGCATTTGTAGTACAATATTAAATTTTATGAGGCAAAATTGCAGTATCAGTATACATTACATGAAACAAGAATTGGATAGTCGTGCTTTGTATTGAATTTCACTTTGCAGATATTGTAGTTAATATAGAGTAGGTTTTGCTTCGGTAACTGAAAACAGACTGGGGTTGATTCAATTTTGGATGACATGTACAGTGTCCCTTTGAGACCTAATGCCACTGATGTACCTAGCGAGTAATGAAATATTGTAAATGGAAATGAGATTTACGATATCAGTACGTACGATAATATGTTTTTATTGACTTTAATTTACATAATCATTTCCAACAAATATACAACATACAATATAGGTACTTACAAATAAAAAAATCTTCGAGGCGGTCACTACTCCCGATCAACGGCTCTATATTAAAGATCAAGGTTCCGGAAGTGTTGTCGCAAAAAGCTCAACACCTGCGCCGGTCCCCCAAGGCTTTAATTCGTTTGGAATTATAAGATGATAGGTATATTAAATATGGAATAATAATATTAAAATATTCAGGGAACAAAAATGTTAAAACAATGGCGTACAAAATGTTGAAGAAAAATCTAGACATTAAACTAAGTAAAATTTCATGTGTCCCTTGCCAACCATAAAACATACAAGATGTAACCAAAGGTGAACGACATCCAAGCCCGTTCGCATACTCGTGACTTTTTCTGACGCCTTTTTGCTTGTCCCTTAAATAAATAGGGGCGTTGCGGCACTTTCGGCTCGTTAGATCTTCAGGTCACGTATACGACGAGGATTTAGTCGAGTTTTATTAGTCGGGCAACTCGGGTGTATACCGTGAGGTCGACCGCCCATCAAAAAGGGCAGATTGAGCAGAACAGTAAAGTTGCTTACACAAAAATCGAATTAGGTGAGCTGTCATCCTATGTAAACTCGATGAACAGGTTTAATTATCGATTGCTGTTAGAATACCAATAAAGTTGTGACAAACTAATAGAAAGCTATAGGTGCTTACCCAAAGTATCATAAAAATAGATGTAATTAACCAGAATTAATTTTATGCAGCTTTGTTTGCACTTTTAAAACCAATTAAGTTATATAAAGCTTGATACAAATAAAAATTATATCAGTAGGCAGTAGCATACAACAGATGCTGCTCAGCGTTATTTTTCCCCCAGTGAGAGAGATTATGATAAAAGTGCTACTATTCTGAAATGAAGAAATTCCCTTGTATTGTATGATATTATTATGTCGTTATCCGCTTTTGTATATAGGTATTGCGCAATAAGCAACAACCAGTCTCAGTAAAGTAGATAGGTTAGAGACTAAATAATCTTTTTAATTGTTAAGCAACATCGAAAACTACGCAGTCTTGGATAAACTTAGAGAGAAACAATACTCTTTTCCGCTAAAAAGTAATTTCAATTACAGTTTCGTCCCGTTAAAACTGGATGTTTTTTTCATCTTTTTGTTCCATGTATGGCGGTTTACAGAAAAGAGTCACCAACTCTGTGACTGCTGTATAAACGGACATATGGAATTTGATGACAGAACGCAAAAAACATATTACACATGTCACACTTTTTATCGCCAATACGTGAATTATATTTCGACTGAACTAGATTGAATTTGTGGTCGCATTAATCCGTTACACTTTGATGGATAACCGGATCAACCGGTTGACATGGGTATAGCATTATTCAATGTTTTGTAACACTTGACAATGTAATCCTTTGTCGTATTTCTAGCTGTAATGGTTATACACTTCTGGACACATCTATTGGCCCACCTTAGAGTTTAGGTTTCGATGGCCCCTACCGAAATATGATTGCTAGATTGAACAAAAACTGTTGATGCAGTTTTAAACCTGATTCATTTTACCATCTTTTTCGATCGTATTCTTTTAAATTTGAATTCAGAATACCATACGACATGGAGCTACGCCTAACAAGTCGGATATGCACCTTGTTAAAGGCAATTGATTTTTGAATAAAAAACATGTTTTATCAAATATAGGTTTAATTTAATAACGCGTGTTGCCTCCATGGGCATCTACCACAGCTCTCATACGATTAGGCATAGAGTTTATCAACCGCTCTATGAAATTTTGAGGGATCATCTCCCATTCCTCTTCTATGGCAGTTTTCAACTCCTGCATCGTCTGGGCAACTGGCTGACGAGCCCTAACACGTCTTTTTAGCTCGTCCCACATGTGTTCAATGGGGTTCATGTCTGGGCTTCTGGCTGGCCAGTCCATAACTGTGATGTTCACATCCCGAAGATATTCCCTGACGATGCCGGCCGCATGGGCTCTTGCATTATCATGCATAAAAAGGAAATTTGGGCCCACATAGTCCGCGTATGGTATCACGTGAGGTTCTAAGCACTCACGAATGTACCTTTCAGCATTTAATGTTGGCAGCCGTGGTCCTGTAGCAACCTCAAGTTGAGTTTTGCCGCTCGCGGATATACCGCCCCAGACAGTCCATGAGCCACCGCCATAAGCAACCCTCTCTTCAAAGCAGCATTGTGCGAAACGCTCTCCCTTACGTCGGTAGACCTTCTTCCTTCCATCATTGCCATGTAACACAATTTTAGACTCATCAGAAAAGAGTACACGGCTCCAATCTTGCTGTGTCCAATTTAAATGACTGCGTGCGAAATGAAGGCGCGCTGTTCGGTGGGCTCGCGTTAGTTTGGGCCCATTAGCTGGCTTGTGTGGTACCATATCGCGTTCTTTTAACCTTCTCCGAACAGTTCGAGCGCTCACAGATACTCCGTGGAAGTCGCGAAGTTGGTTTTGTATCTCAATGGAGGTAAGGTGACGATTTCTCAAGCTGGTCGTCACGATGAATCGATCCTGCCTTTCAGTTGTGACCCGAGATCGTGGCCTTCCTTGGCGACGAACAAAGCCGCCAGTCTCTAGGTACCTCCGATAAACATTTCGGACCGCAGATCGACTTAAATTAAGTTGAGCACTCACGTTTATTTGGCTGTGTCCGGCCTGAATAAGTGCCACAGCTTGGGCGGTGACTTCAGGTGAAGTATCCATAGATTATTGATAGAACCTCACCTTAATGTTAAGAATAAGTAATGTTTGTTGCAAAACCAAAGATATCAATCACTTTTTCAAGAATTAAATCCAAGTAAACCAATAAAACCAAGTTTTCTTAGTATTCGATTGTTTGATATCAACAAACAGGCTCCAAATTGTCTTTTGTTTCTTTAAATTCTGTGTTCGAAATTCAAAAAAAGACTATTGAATGAAATTGTGAATGTGCCAGGTTCAAAACTGCATAAAAACTTTTTGCTCGACCTAATATAAAATTTTAGCTAGGACCAAACGAAACTGAAAATACAAGGTGGGCCAATAGATGTGTCCAGAAGTGTATTAACGTTTGAATTACTTCTGATTGTATGTGCTGATCTCTTGACCTGTCTCTTTCTATAGGTATTCTATGAATAAAGAAGGTTACAGTCTCTGAATACGGCAGTTTGATTGGCTGATTACGTCCCAGATTCGATTCATATACAAACATTTCTCATTATCATATCTGTCTATCTGGCTGTGTATATACCTATTATGAAGTATGTCAATATAGTAATGTAGGTTCTGCTTACTATGAGGTGATCTCAGGATATATTTATTTTAGACCTTTGGGAGGTTCATCCTCATGATTAGCATGACGATAAATCTTTCTTTCTCATACCTATATAGGTACCTATATGTATACCTTTAAACACGTAGCTACACGAACATAATTTATGTATTACAATTTTAATTAGTTATTTGACTACAAACTTGGGATAAGTAGCCTTTAATAACTCCTCGGCCCTTAAACCTATCTTAATTGTTAAAAAATACAAGTCGATCCCTTGCTTCGTGAAACACGATTTATACAATTTTAAGGATACTCAATCATTAAAATTGTATAGTGCTACAATGCTGCAGATGCATATGTTTTAACATGAATGTTAGAATGATATGACATAATGTTGCGTAATCGCGAACGTGACTGTACACCCTCACAACTCTCATGTAATCGTGACCTATTCAACTTCCAGAAAGTAACCTATAAAACCCCGCTAACAAAACTAAAACGTACCCATCCATACATACATTTTATAAAACATCTGTTTCCCGAGATCCAAAGAAAAAGTCTTATTTCCGCGAATGACAAATCGTTTTTGAGATTGACCCAGTTTTGAACATTCTCTCATGAAGAATACGAATTATTTTCAAATGTAATAAAGAAGGAATTATTTCAGACTATTCGTAAATAATTGTGTAATATAGTAGGCCATTTTAAGGGCAGACGTTTTGGCGCCGCGACTGGTAAGCCGCCAGTAATCGATTGAGCTCCAATCCGGACACAAAAAAAGATAAAGATCTAATAGGACAGTTGTAAATTTTTCATAGATTTATACAATTTCCCTTAAACTTGTTTCTAGTTCCCTTTATTTAAGAGAAAGTTGTGTAAGACAAAAAAGGGATCCAGTGTTATTTGCGAGTCATTTTTTCTATAACCGTTAGCGATGCCTTAGATTTTACTGAATGGGTAGGGTTTTGATGCCTTTTTTACTACATGAATACTAATTGACTGAATTGTCCCCTTTTTAGTTCGAAGCAAGAAATAGAGTATATTTTAAACAGATTGACCTAGATTTTTCAGTCTTTCTACTTTATACAAACGGAGCATGTGAAATGTTCTTCAGACAAGAATGTTATTCGTACTTTTATTTATCTTATTTATTGATCATTTGATTTGTTCAATAAATAATTTACTCTATATGTTCTCTTTAACATGCTAACCATCAAAATTTCTCCACATAAATTCATAAGGTTAGTAAACCCTAAAACGATTCACAGGAACTCTCCCAGGTGTACGGGTGATTTCTGCTTTATTTGGCGTCGAATTGGTAGTTTTCAGCCAGCAAGCAATCTCGTGGAAAAGGGTAGAGTCAAGCTCTGTTTTATGAGTATTGCTCACCTAAATAAATCAGCCTCCAAGGAAACTTTAGTAAACTTTTGTACGCCTAAAGCGGTAGTGATAAAGTTTATTTTTGATGTAACACCCGTCTGTCTTCGTGATAAGTAATTTAAGTCATCAACTACCTGCAAAGTAATTGGATGTTATATACAGTTTTATTTTAAGGTTAACTACGGATTACGAGCGTATTTCGTGGTTTTACTCGCATTTATGGAGGATTTAATGTTCTCCTTGGACATAAAATATCATATATTATTATGTATCTTATCTTTTATTTTCTAAGTATCATCCAAATCCGTCCATCTTTAACGGTACAGGTGAATAATAAAAACACAAACGCCATTATTATATTAGAAAGATTCAGACGAAAAAGTATGGGGTTTTTACAGTAAAACAAATAAGACATACCAAAAATAAAAGCTAACATGGTTGTGTAGGTATCCTGAATAAAATACAGACCAGCTTAAAGTGTAAGACACAATAAATAATGTCAAAGGAATGCAATTACATGGAAAGAACGAATTAACTTTAAAAGGTCTTAAATCTAATTTCTTGTTGAAAGGTAGGTAGGTAGATACCCTTTTCCATGTTTGAATTGGTTTACTTTTCTTTACTATAAAAGGTACCTACGCTATTTCGGATCTCTCAATACTTATATATTGTATATAAAGTCTTGTCCACTTTACATCATAAAAACTAATCTAATGAATAGAATCAATAACAAGAATGGCTTACTACACTTACTAGCAAAAATAATTAATACACTAAAATATACTATGAAATTAGTATCACCTCAATTAAATATCATACTTAGTTTACTACTCCTCCCTTCTAGCAGTCATATATTTGTATTTTTTTCGTTACCTATTCTTTTTAGGGTTCCGAAAAAAAAAAAAACGGAACCCTTATAGGATCACTCGTGCGTCTGTCTGTCTATCCGAAAATATTGGATTGGATTGAGTTGAAAGTTGGTACACATATGTAAGTCGATGACCCAAACATGGACGTGTTACGTAAATAAATTAATTTCAAACATGGGGGCTAATTTTGGGGGGTAAAATAGAAAATTAAAAAAAAAGTTTTGCAGACAATATTGTGTAATATATCAAATGAAAGGGCTTTTTATCAGGATGTCAAATATATTTTTTTAGAATTTTAATATAAATAGTTTTGAAGTTATTTAAGAAAATAAGCGAAAAATTGGTTTAAAAATATTCATGGAACTTAGTTAAACATGTACGGAACCCTCTCCACGCGAGTTTAACTCGCATTTGTCCGATTTATTTTAGTAAGCTTCAATATAAATTAACTTTCGAATTATATTGTTTTAATTTTCTAGCTAAACTTTTTAGTATTTTTAGTATAAATAAAAAGTAAACATTATCGATGTTACTAAAAGCAATCGAATTATTCGATTGTTTGAATGAATTGACAATCGAATCAACGATTCATTCGATAACTTTTTTTGGAACAATCGCATATAAGATTTAAATGTAAACGTTTATTATTCATGAACATGTAGGCGAAACCATATTTCAACATGATGTCTCTCTTGCGAAACACAAATATGCCAGAATTTCGACTACGCTTTAGTGAATTACAGGAATTTCACACAACACTCATTTAGATAAGTGTGACACCAAGCGTTAATGCAAAGCAATTTAACTTTAAACTCAAACTAAGGTTAACTACATACACTGACTCGTGACCTGTTAAGCAAACAAACAAGTTTAATTTGTTTTCAGCAAATGCTCTCTCACAATCCCTTGAGCTTTGTGAATCAGTAAAAGCTTTTTAGGCCGTTCACGTATCGAAACCAATCTATAGAGCAATTTTAAATTGATATTAGTTCGAGGTAATCAAACGTTAAGCGTCTGCAAAGATTGATCTACTTTGTTTGACTTTCATGAATCTTTAGGTATATCTAGGTTAAGGAGGCATATTATTGAAACTCCAGACGTGCTTGATTAAATGGGAGCTCCTTATAAAAATAAGAAAGCGGATTCTAGAAATAAAATGGCTTATCCGAAAAGAAAATATGGAGGTAGCAGTGGCGAAGGGTCCATACAAGCCGATTCCCATCGGCTTACCTTTTGGAAATCCCAGTCCCACATTTTCATAAATTTCAAAGCCACTTTTATCATGCTTAAAATACATTGTCATTATAAAATTATCGGTGTATTTGAACGGCTTACCCCCACCATAATTTCACCCCTCGCCACTGGGAGGTAGCTTTTTTTTTTTATTTAACAGATGAAAACCAATAAAATTCAATTTTTTTATACTACTAAGGTAGCAAGCAAGCATACGGCCCACCTCATGGTAAGTGGTTACCGTCGCCTATCGCCATTGGCAATACCAGAGATATTGCCAATGTGTCGCTGACCTGTTACAATGCCGAGAAGGCAAATTGGCTCTCCAGTGCAATTGCCGGAACACACCGGTAGGTGCTTGGCGACAAATTTTCAACTTGAGGGTGGTAGCCAGCCAAGCGGGTACTACAAAGTATCCTACCACCGTGCTATGGTTTCCTCACGATGTTTTACTTCACCGAAAGCTCCATTGTAGGATTCGAACCCACAACCTTCGTCGCGGCATCCGACGAATTCCATCATCATTCCATGATGAGATATTAATGGACGGAAATTATAAATATTATTCTATGAAACAAAAGTCGTAGATAATGTTTTCCATTATACAAAAAGCTAAAGTAAAGGACATTAGGGACCGAACTAATGACCTCGCGCACTCGTTCAAGCATTATCAGTTGGAAATTATACCCTATTTTCTAGATAAATTACTGTTATTATTCTATGAATAAACCATTAGATGGCTGATAACAGTATAGTATTTTCCATAGACATTTGAGAATGGTACTGAACTTTAAAAGACAACTCGAACAGCGATAGATTTTTGGGTAAATTAACGGCATCGAATCATGCGATGGGTGCACGATCCAAATGTTTTCTAAAACTACTAATAACCTTTTGTGAATGGTTGTGAGGATCTATCGATCGATTTTACCAATCCACACGGGGCCGGCTAAGCTAACTTTGACCTTAATCGGGACATTAAAGCAATGAGAGGCCATTATAAGGTGTTGACCTGTTGATTATGATGACTGTAGCAACAGATTTGCGTTTATTCTGACGTCTCGTCGTGTTTCATAAAACTTCAATATTTTTTCCTAACAACTTATTTCGAGCCAAGCCAAGGTTATGATTATTAGCCTGATAAAATATCGAAATTGTCTCATTGCATTCTGTCACTCTTGCTATAAACAACACCCCCGAACAGTTTTTGGTAAATATTCAATGTTTCTGATTTATTGCCGCCAAGCTGTCAGTGTGTTTCGACACAGTTCTCTTCTAAGATTTGGGTACTTACCCTTCGACCACATAATCACTGAAAAAAGTAAGATTATAGTTTAACACACACACTCTAAATGGATAGATAATATTACTCGGCCTATTAAAACTACATATAACTATTTCGTTTGTTACAGTTGTTCAACGGCAATGCTATGCGCAGCGATCATGACAGATCACTGGGAGCACGTGGTATGGGAGCACGCCGCCCTGGCAGCTCTTGCCAACGCCTCTAATACAGCCATACAGTGGCTGCTTGATGAAAAAGTCGCAAAGGTAAATATTACTTACTATTTATGCTTCCATGGCATTTCAGTCCGTAGGCGCCGGGAGAATTTCTACCCCTACGTTGGTAAGCCTGTATATTGGGACGTCTAATGTTTCTTGACACTTGTAACTTGGACAATTCCAATACTAGAGTAAATGTTCTTTTTCTTAGCGTATAACATCCTCGGACTCGCTCTGGGACGAACGATGTCATAAACCGCGAAGCCATTTTACTTAAAATGGTCTTATGACTAGTGAACATATCTGAAGTAGAATCGATAACCATTTGGGAAGACAAATTCTTGACTAGAAATAATATACTGGCAAGTTATGCATTAAGTGTTGTTGTGTGTAACTACAACCTTCCCAATGATGGTCTACGAAATGTGGCCACTATGGCAACGCTAAAAACTATTCATTTTATGTCGGTGCTTTGGCCACCCATTGCAAAAATTGAATATTATGTTAGCTCCTATCATATAAATTTAATACTGTGTATTAAATGACATTATTAGGTATATTTTTATTCAAATTCAAATTCAAAAGTGTCTTTATTAAATGAACTCATTGCAAGTATTTTTAATCGTCAAATTTGTAAGAAAAAAAAATATGTTTATAAAAAAAACTATAGAAAATAAAATAAAATATTAAAATTAACAATATGACAATAATAATAACAAAAATTATAATAACACTAAGTAGCATGTGAAGCGAACAACTCATTGAAATGCGTTCTTGTCTATACTAATATTATAAAGAGGAAAGATTTGTTTGTTTGTTTGTTTGTTTGTTTGTTTGTAATGAATAGGCTCCGAAACTACTGGACCGATTTCAAAAATTCTTTCACCTTTGGAAAGCTACATTATCCCCGAGTAACATAGGCTATATTATATTTAAAAAAAAAATAGGGATCCTTACTAAAACTCCAATAATGTAACATAAGGTGTAAAAAAATGACCTGAAAAATTCCTTACGTCGCGTGCGCTGCGAAAACTATTGATGATAGAACAAAATCATTTACTACGACTTTGCAGAACTCATCATTATCTACAAAAAGTGTCGCGACAGCATATGTCTAAATATTATAGTTTTGTCACAGTAAGCAGTTTTTTATTCTAAAATATTAATTTACATATGCCGCCTCTTGAAAAGGCTCTTCATTTGTACCTTGGTATTAATCCTCATCAAAATAAATTACTTTATATTCAAGACGGCTTTAATACCTTTTTATAACTTTTTGAATTATTCAATTCGGACATTTTATTCGGAAGATATCACGAGTTTAAAAATGCAAGTATTAGAAAAAAGTCGCGTGGTTGTCGCTCACCGCGCTCAGCTAGCCAGCATGCGATGTAAGCGTCACTGGGGTACGGGGGGGGAGTCAATGTAATCTTATATATATAAAAGAAAGTCGTGTTAGTTACTCCACTTATAACTCAAGAACGGCTGAACCGATTTAGCTGAAAATTGGCAGGGAGGTAGTTTAGAGCCAGGAGAAGGACATAGGATAGGTAGAGGTAGGTAGGGTAGGTAAGTAGGGTAGGTAGGTAGGGTAGGTAGGTAGGGTAGGTAGGTAGGGTAGGTAGGTAGGGTAGGTAGGTAGGGTAGGTAGGTAGGGTAGGTAGGGGTAGGTAGGGTAGGTAGGTAGGGTAGGTAGGTAGGGTAGGTAGGTAGGGTAGGTAGGTAGGGTAGGTAGGTAAGGTAGGTAGGGGTAGGTAGTGGCAGGTAGAGGTAGGTAGATAGGTAGGGGTAGGTAGGGTAGGTAGGTAGGGTAGGTAGGTAGGGTAGGTAGGTAGGGTAGGTAGGTAGGGTAGGTAGGGTAGGTAGGGTAGGTAGGGTAGGTAGGGTAGGTAGGGTAGGTAGGGTAGGTAGGGTAGGTAGGGTAGGTAGGGTAGGTAGGGTAGGTAGGGTAGGTAGGGTAGGTAGGGTAGGTAGGGTAGGTAGGGTAGGTAGGGTAGGTAGGGTAGGTAGGGTAGGTAGGGTAGGTAGGGTAGGTAGGGTAGGTAGGGTAGGTAGGGTAGGTAGGGTAGGTAGGGTAGGTAGGGTAGGTAGGGTAGGTAGGGTAGGTAGGGTAGGTAGGGTAGGTAGGGTAGGTAGGGTAGGTAGGGTAGGTAGGGTAGGTAGGGTAGGTAGGGTAGGTAGGGTAGGTAGGGTAGGTAGGGTAGGTAGGGTAGGTAGGGTAGGTAGGGTAGGTAGGGTAGGTAGGGTAGGTAGGGTAGGTAGGGTAGGTAGGGTAGGTAGGGTAGGTAGGGTAGGTAGGGTAGGTAGGGTAGGTAGGGTAGGTAGGGTAGGTAGGGTAGGTAGGGTAGGTAGGGTAGGTAGGGTAGGTAGGGTAGGTAGGGTAGGTAGGGTAGGTAGGGTAGGTAGGTAGGGTAGGTAGGTAGGGTAGGTAGGTAGGGTAGGTAGGTAGGGTAGGTAGGGTAGGTAGGGTAGGTAGGGTAGGTAGGGTAGGTAGGGTAGGTAGGGTAGGTAGGGTAGGTAGGGTAGGTAGGGTAGGTAGGGTAGGTAGGGTAGGTAGGGTAGGTAGGGTAGGTAGGGTAGGTAGGGTAGGTAGGGTAGGTAGGGTAGGTAGGGTAGGTAGGGTAGGTAGGGTAGGTAGGGTAGGTAGGGTAGGTAGGGTAGGTAGGGTAGGTAGGGTAGGTAGGGTAGGTAGGGTAGGTAGGGTAGGTAGGGTAGGTAGGGTAGGTAGGGTAGGTAGGGTAGGTAGGGTAGGTAGGGTAGGTAGGGTAGGTAGGGTAGGTAGGGTAGGTAGGGTAGGTAGGGTAGGTAGGGTAGGTAGGGTAGGTAGGGTAGGTAGGGTAGGTAGGGTAGGTAGGGTAGGTAGGGTAGGTAGGGTAGGTAGGGTAGGTAGGGTAGGTAGGGTAGGTAGGGTAGGTAGGGTAGGTAGGGTAGGTAGGGTAGGTAGGGTAGGTAGGGTAGGTAGGGTAGGTAGGGTAGGTAGGGTAGGTAGGGTAGGTAGGGTAGGTAGGGTAGGTAGGGTAGGTAGGGTAGGTAGGGTAGGTAGGGTAGGTAGGGTAGGTAGGGTAGGTAGGGTAGGTAGGGTAGGTAGGGTAGGTAGGGTAGGTAGGGTAGGTAGGGTAGGTAGGGTAGGTAGGGTAGGTAGGGTAGGTAGGGTAGGTAGGGTAGGTAGGGTAGGTAGGGTAGGTAGGGTAGGTAGGGTAGGTAGGGTAGGTAGGGTAGGTAGGGTAGGTAGGGTAGGTAGGGTAGGTAGGGTAGGTAGGGTAGGTAGGGTAGGTAGGGTAGGTAGGGTAGGTAGGGTAGGTAGGGTAGGTAGGGTAGGTAGGGTAGGTAGGGTAGGTAGGGTAGGTAGGGTAGGTAGGGTAGGTAGGGTAGGTAGGGTAGGTAGGGTAGGTAGGGTAGGTAGGGTAGGTAGGGTAGGTAGGGTAGGTAGGGTAGGTAGGGTAGGTAGGGTAGGTAGGGTAGGTAGGGTAGGTAGGGTAGGTAGGGTAGGTAGGGTAGGTAGGGTAGGTAGGGTAGGTAGGGTAGGTAGGGTAGGTAGGGTAGGTAGGGTAGGTAGGGTAGGTAGGGTAGGTAGGGTAGGTAGGGTAGGTAGGGTAGGTAGGGTAGGTAGGGTAGGTAGGGTAGGTAGGGTAGGTAGGGTAGGTAGGGTAGGTAGGGTAGGTAGGGTAGGTAGGGTAGGTAGGGTAGGTAGGGTAGGTAGGGTAGGTAGGGTAGGTAGGGTAGGTAGGGTAGGTAGGGTAGGTAGGGTAGGTAGGGTAGGTAGGGTAGGTAGGGTAGGTAGGGTAGGTAGGGTAGGTAGGGTAGGTAGGGTAGGTAGGGTAGGTAGGGTAGGTAGGGTAGGTAGGGTAGGTAGGGTAGGTAGGGTAGGTAGGGTAGGTAGGGTAGGTAGGGTAGGTAGGGTAGGTAGGGTAGGTAGGGTAGGTAGGGTAGGTAGGGTAGGTAGGGTAGGTAGGGTAGGTAGGGTAGGTAGGGTAGGTAGGGTAGGTAGGGTAGGTAGGGTAGGTAGGGTAGGTAGGGTAGGTAGGGTAGGTAGGGTAGGTAGGGTAGGTAGGGTAGGTAGGGTAGGTAGGGTAGGTAGGGTAGGTAGGGTAGGTAGGGTAGGTAGGGTAGGTAGGGTAGGTAGGGTAGGTAGGGTAGGTAGGGTAGGTAGGGTAGGTAGGGTAGGTAGGGTAGGTAGGGTAGGTAGGGTAGGTAGGGTAGGTAGGGTAGGTAGGGTAGGTAGGGTAGGTAGGGTAGGTAGGGTAGGTAGGGTAGGTAGGGTAGGTAGGGTAGGTAGGGTAGGTAGGGTAGGTAGGGTAGGTAGGGTAGGTAGGGTAGGTAGGGTAGGTAGGGTAGGTAGGGTAGGTAGGGTAGGTAGGGTAGGTAGGGTAGGTAGGGTAGGTAGGGTAGGTAGGGTAGGTAGGGTAGGTAGGGTAGGTAGGGTAGGTAGGGTAGGTAGGGTAGGTAGGGTAGGTAGGTTAGGTAGGGTAGGTAGGTAGGGTAGGTAGTGGCAGGTAGAGGTAGATAGGAGTAGGTAGGGATAGGTTTGTAGGTCCCAGTTTTATTTTTGTTCTCAGGGCAGGACAACGTCTGCCGGGTCAGCTAGTCCTCTATAAAATCAGAAACTTTATAGTACCCTTTTTTGTACAACTTATCTTTAATTAGCTTTTTAAATTTTAACACGGACAATTCTTGAATTTGTTTGGGTACTTTGTTAAATGAACTCATTGCAAGTATTTTTAATCGTCAAATTTGTAAGAAAAAAAAATATGTTTATAAAAAAAACTATAGAAAATAAAATAAAATATTAAAATTAACAATATGACAATAATAATAACTAAAATTATAATAACACTAAGTAGCATGTGAAGCGAACAACTCATTGAAATGCGTTCTTGTCCTCTATAAAATCAGAAACTTTATAGTACCCTTTTTTGTACAACTTATCTTTAATTAGCTTTTTAAATTTTAACACGGACAATTCTTGAATTTGTTTGGGTACTTTGTTAAAGAAGCGTATACATTGTCCCTTAAAAGAATCCCTAACATTGCTCAAACGAGTTACAGGTATAGCAAGTTTATCCTTATTTCTAGTGTTTAAACTATGAATATCGCTATTTTTGGGAAAGTTATGAATGTTTTTCTGAACATAAATTAAGTTTTCATATATGTACTGTGACGACACTGTCATTATATTTATATATTCAAGTTACAAGCACGCTAATACCTCCAGCTGCGTGTTAATTAAAATACAAGCATTAACATAATACCTTAATTTTCTCACCCCTATATTTACAAGAGTCCGCCTGAATTCCCCTTTTTACATTTTATTTGAAGAGGGTTCATTTGTTTATTTTTTATTTTGACGAACAATTAGGATCCTCGACAATCATGATACAAATGGCGACAAAACTTTCAATTCATCTCTATGAACCGTGTTTATGAAAAATCCTTACAAAATGATATCTGTTCGCAATAAACTTAAAAACTACTGAACGGATTTTCATTCAGTTATCGCCAATAAGTAGACGGAGTGATTCATGAGGAACGATTAGGTGTAATTTGTTAAGATTTTGTGTAAATCGGCTGGTAAAGCCGCGGGGAACAGCAAGCATAGTATAATTTTGTTCATAAGAAACTAATATAACTAAGCCCATACAAATGTGGGAATAATCTGCTACCCGCTTGTTTTTTTTATCTATCAAATCGAATACATTAAATATCTTGTAAATGTAATCGCGTTCATGTGTATCCATAACTATAAGGAATGCAGAAGACAAAAAAAAGCAATAATCTTACAATTTAAAGCGAATCCGAAAAAGTACGGTCCTGGAGTCTGTAGCTAAAAAAAATGTTATATCCTTACAAACAATTCCTTACATTGAATTATTATTAATCCTAAATAACACGTATGAAGTGAAAGTTTTCTTATACGTCGGCAATCATCTGCCCATACGATTGGTTTTATTTCCCTTTGGATAGAAGTTGGGTGAAGTTAGGGTAGTTTAGAAGTTGTTTTAGGGAGGAATAATTGATGGTGGATTGGTGGTAATCTTCTTACAAACTTATCTCGCCTGAAACTTTGTAATTTAATAAAAAAAACTGTTGTTCTCAGTTTTACAGATTCTACTACAGTATGACACAACTTAGATGAAGCATCAGCAAGATTTTTAAAATCGATCATTCCCGTAAAAGTGCGCCTACAACATTACCCATATTTATTAGTAGTTTAGGCAAAATGATCTTGTTGAATGTTGAATGGCGCGATAATGAATGATTTTTATTAGTTGTGTAAATTGGTAAGTTAAGTGTAGGTATACGATTTGCCGATGCTACATCTATGTTGTGTCATACTGTACTAGCTTTCACTCATTATCTTTAACTACTCTCTTTCTAACAAAAGCATAAGAAAGGGACAAAGAATTGTCCTAGCAAATTAGTCCGATTACCTGTTTCAACATGAATTTAATTTAACCTTTATTGGTCATGACTATTTACCAATTTGACAACAGTAAAATTGTTCTATCTTTTTTCAATAAAGTTTATAAGAAAGAGAAGGGGACATGACTAATATTCTTTTTGACATTTCTATATGGGTAAGCAAACAATTTCTTACTTACATAGGATTCCAGCTGGTTACAGATGGAAAATATTTCATCTCAGCAAACTATTTTTTTATTTCTATACACCCACGGGAATTATGAAATTTCTATTCCCATAGAAAAGAGCCTATATACGGCATTTGTTTATCATCCAACCAAAACCGGGAGTAAGTACACAAAAGGCAGTTTCAAAGAAAAACAATAATATTAATAATATTGTCGTAGTAACACCTTAAGCAAATCACACAGTAAAACTTTTCCTTTGTGTTTGCATAATAAATACTTAACTTTCCTTCGCTTTTTCTTGGGCGCAAAGACTTTACTGTAAATTTTATTATTCATATTCTTTAGCAGTAACTCCGCATTGTCTACTGACATATATATTTATAATTGGATTACTTTAGGAGTAATAGAAATAATGTTTTTATTTATAAGCTACTACGATGTCCGTAGACTTGCTACGCTACAGCTACGAAACTGCTACGGCTACAGACGAGCTACAGAGCTACGAGTCTAAAATATGCTATATTTTATTACAGGGTAGTTGAGTGACACATCAAATCAGCTACTTTTTAATATATGTCAAAACGATAGTTTATATAGAATTTTGTATGAAATATTACACTATGACGTCATATTTTCACAGCATCAAATCATCTACTCTTAGTGGTTCCACTGGTAATTAAAAATCATAAAAAGCATTAAATGTACAACATATTTGATATTTCCACGTTTTTTTAGATGTTTTATGCATTAGTTAGTGTTTGGTCATTTATTTTTGATGGTGTCAACATTCTTTGGTGTCAACTACCCTACTGCCCAGCAAAGAAGTGTTGTTTTCGAGTTTCTTTATTCCACCATAACTTTTAAATGTCTGAATAGATTTTAATGTAATATATATCGGGTATCGTTAGAATCCTTACATCATCTCGAGTTTCATTGCAGTTTTAATTAGTTTACCTTTTGTAAAAGGCAGAAGAATTGTGTTAGTTTTGTATCTTATTACATAGATTTTATTTAACCCCTACATAGTACGTAATATACTTCTTTATTACTGAGTATTATTCATAATAGTGAAGGTATACTATTAGTTTTGGAATACATTATAATACGAGTCACTTTGGCGTATTTTTGTTTGACACGCACCTATTACCACTTTGTAAGCTCAAAAATGTGTATCCAAATGTGGTTTTTTTTGTAAAGATTGCTGTTTTTTTTACAAATATAATTTATCGCGTCATCTGTATTTTATATTTTAATCTAAGTATGTCGAATTTTAAAGATGAAATGATATTTTGATAATTTTTCATTATACGTTTTAATTATTAACTAAATATATAAAAGGAACTTGACTGGCTGATGGTAAAATAGGGGATCGCAGGTGAAACCGCGGGGCGGGAAGCTTCTTTATTTATATCAGACATATAGTTCACGTAAGGCGTCGACTCAGTGAAATTTTGAGTAATGAGAATTAAAAATAGGTTTAAATTAATTTCACCAACTTTTTTATCGGTTATAAAAAATCGGTGAAAACAAATGATATCTAACTTCTACTATAATAATTTAGGAAGGAAACTCCAACATTTACTGCTCGTTCACAGTTTACAGCTGAACTTACAACATATTGGTCTAGTAAATAACTAAGTTGGAACTAGTTTAAATACTGAAGTCACCTTGACTATAGACTGTTTCAGGTCGACTTATAGCCTATTATAACTTTAGTACGTTCATTAACATTTTAGAATATTAATTGTTTCCCAGCTCGTTCTAGTAAAGGTCAATCGATGTACAGTTAGCGTCAAACATCGCTGATCACTTTAGGAACGTGCTCACGCCATTCAGTTGATTACCTAAATAGGTTTTTTAAAAGGAAAAACTGACTCCATTGTCAACCGTCAATAGATTATCTAAATAGGTTATTTAAAAAGAAAAACTGACTGGCTGATTGATCTGTCAACGCACAGCGCAAACCACTGGTCGGATTGGGCTGAAATTTACGTCACATTAAGGATTTTTGAAAATTCCACTTCTAAGGTACTATCATAAGTTATCGTGGGTAAAACCGCGGGGCGGAAATCTAGTTAAATATTAAAGAGTCAATCTACTTTTAACGTCGACTGATCTCTATATTGATTTTTTTATGATCCCTTATATCTTTTTAAATCATGCATGTTTTCCATGACTAATTAATGGTAATTCCTCATGTCAAGGTTAAAAGCAAGGCCAGCCTTCATTTGTTTGTACCTACAATAAAACCCTATATCTATTACAAACCCACATAATATTTTGAGAATATATCCAGATTGTTCAGAATCTCAAGCCAATTGGTACTTATTAAAAAATGTATTCTACACTAAGTACCTATATAAAATATTATAAAAAGGTATGTTTTTTAATTCGGTTGTAGGAGGTGAATACCTCGGAGTTGCTGGTCCGATTCTGATGACTCTTTCACTAATAAAGTATATTATCCCCGAGTGCTATAGTTAGGGGCTGTGTCCCACAGTTTTGCCCGCGTATGCATAGAATAGACATTTTGAAATAGGAATTTTCGAGACCTATATTGAGATCACTTTTACTTTAGGGCCACCTCTGAAAACGTGAAAAATATTTCAAACTTAGCGAACTAAAGTGTAATCTTACGCAATCAAAATATACGAAAAAAAAGTAACATCCCATAACAACAGTTGTTCATTTCATATTGAACAACTCTGTTGTTACCTATAGAATTTTCGAGCAGCTTCGCGAAGATGCCATCTCAAAAATACCACTCAATCAGTATAAGTTAGACGCCATTCTCACAAAACAAGAAATAATGTATTCTCTAGAAAAAGAAGCCTTTAACGCCTTGGGGACGACAAATTCTCATTGTATAGAAACTAGGCATCCTATGAATAACAAAAATTCTTATATCCTACGTGGGTGAGCTAAACGAACTGCGAGTAATCCCTCTTGAAAACCTTTTTTGGCATTACATCTTACCCTGAATACCTACGAAGCTGAAATATAAGAAATATTTCTTACTTTGAAGTTAGTCATAGTCATAGCAATATGATTATCCTTTTGCCTAGGACTTTAACTATAACAGCTTTTGTATTCTTTGTTAGTAAAAGCTAATGAACTACGCATTCGTGACTTAGTTGGAGCATTATTATTATTTTATTATGAGTCTAGAGACTAGATATTTATATAGATAAAAGGATATTCTTCCTTTCTTTTAAAGTACATGTACAATTTTGTGTGGCCAAGGGGGATCCTTATGAAAAAGCTATCTACTATACGATAACATTACCGAACTGTTATCATTATATTTATCTAGTGATAATTACTATAAGGTGGACCGACGATCTTGTGAGGGTCGCGGGAAATCGCTGGATGTGGGTAGCGCAAGATCGGCCAACATGGAGATCCTTGGGGAAGGTCTTTATCCAGCAGTGGGTGTCTGTCGGCTAATATGGTGATGATGATTATTACTATAAACCAGGGGTAGGCAACGGAATAGAAGGTTGAAACTCGGACCGCCAAATATTGTTAAATATACCCACATATTAATTTAAATACCTAGACCTATATTCATAATGTTTAAAAGCCACATAGAAGTAATTATTCTAGTTACCTAGTACCTATGACTGATGTGATTTGTTTAGTTATATACCTACTTGATCACCATAATTTTTTTTCTGGACCTCATTAAAAAATTTCAACAGTATCCGGACTCCACCTAAAACTACTTGCCGCCCCATGCTATAAACATAAATTGTCATATAATTAAATAAAAGTTCGGCTAATAACTACGAGTATATCATACGGCAGCAGCCCGGATCTATTAGGGATCAACACACGCAGATAGCTTATAATATAATAATAATAATACTTTATTAGCAGAAAAAGCACAAGCCAAGACAATATCTTGTGAATCTCACACTAGGCTGGGCCTGTTCTGTGAGGCTCTATTACTAGCCCGTATGGAGAGGGACATAGACTAAATTTTGTCCCGGGAACGCGTTAGTTCTACCAGTAGAACTAAATAGTAGCATAAACAATAATACCTAACCTACCTACTCCAGTGAAACAAAGTAAACCTACCTATTCTTTTTTTATTTATCCATTACACGGTTGCTCTACAGAATTAAAGTGGCCACATACGTTATCGTAAATTGCATATCTAACAACCTTGGGTCACGGTTCACTTCTACCTTTATCTGTTCACCTTGACCGACAACCAACTGCTACCACTTTGTAATCATCATGGAGTAAGCTGCATTTATCACATTTCTCATGCTAATTTTCACTGTGCTAGTTTGCTTGCATATAAAGTGGTAAATTGGATTTATGTTAGTTTTACCAAGGAGGATTAAATACTCGTATTTTGATATTGAATTAACTTCTTATTGTTTGTTACTTTTTTCGTGCATTTTTATCACTTTAGGAAATATTAGAACTAAACTAAGTAATACAAGGATCATGCCAAAAAAAATTGATACCTACTCAAAAAATATATTCTTTCACTACCATTTCAAAGTATCTATAAAGGTTCACTCTGAACACGTAGATATACGCTTTATAATAAAATTTGTCTACAACACTTTAAAAAATATCAATGTCAATCAATGTGAACTGAAATTAATAAGTTATCAGCCAGGGCTATTTCTTAAAAATGTTGAATACAGGTAAAAAGCCTAAAAGAAAATATCTCCGGTGAGCTAGAATAGGCGTGTTTTTTTACTAAAATAGTCGAGGTTCTGGCAGAGGTCTGCGGAGCGGCGTTGAGCGAATTTCACTTTCGTAGACAGTATCTAATTTATTTTGTCATGACCCTCGTCATTTTCTAAGCTAGTTTAGCAAAACTTCTTTAGCAAACTATAAATTAACAGTTGCTCATGATTCTCCATTTTCTCTACATCTCATATTCACAAATAGAACATTGTTCAGTGTAATTAGAACAAGATTGAGTTTGTTCCCGATGGATTAGACAACAAGCTACACAATTAGCAATGTGAATTAAGCATAATATAATTAAATTCTCATATAACAAAGGAAGGTACAATTTAGACACGCGAAATACAGTTTTTGAGGTCACAAATTGGATTAATATGGCATTCCTTAATGGGTTTTATAATTTGTTCCATTATTCCATTTAGAGCTTTGTGACGTCTCGCAGACATTTTGTTTGTTTGACAGTAATGGTAATAATGTTTTTGATAGTCATAGTTATTTAGGTTGCCTGGAGTAAAATACGTGTATTATATTTATTAACTAGTTTTACTTACCTACTTAATCAACCTAGGTAACAATAAACAGAACAGAAAAGTTTTTATCGTTGCCACGGGAAATTATTGAAACGAGACTACACGAGAATTTGAAAAATTCTGTCATGAAAGATTACACGAAGCTTATTGGCTGCAAAATGTAGCAGGCCTTTCGGGCCCAAGCTGCGCAGGGACTTTAGTAATAAGTTTATCATATCAGCTTATCGAGCATGGACTGTCAATAAGTTTAAAACATCGATAGACTAAGTATGTCTTAAATGTCATGATAGTTTTGTCGAAAAAATCGATACATTTATTTGCTGATGCATCCCGGCCTTGCAGGGCAGCATGTAATAGATTACAAATATTGCAATACATGTTCTACCTGTAATGCGTATAACACAATAGGTATTTATTTTTAAAAAAATAAACCTCTACACTTACCGTATTTAAAAAATCGGCCATAATAGGGTTCCATACCATCGCACATAATTTTATTTTCATTATTTGTTGTTATAACAGCAACACAAAATCACATTCTGTGATAATTTCTACTATCTATTTACCTATTACGGTTCCTGAAATACAGCGATTTTTAAGGTCGAGAAAAAAACGTCGAAAAGATCACGTTTTTTTAATGGCGACCTTTAACTTTATTTTATTTGTTGTGACTGCTATTTCAACTGTGTACTTATTCCGGTTCGTAAGATACAGCCCGCTGACAGACGGACGGACAGCGGCGGCTTAGTGATAGCGGTAATAGGGTACCATTGGCACTCTTTAAGTACCTAACCTAAAAACATTCTACAACATAAAAAAGAAACGTTTATATTGCAACAAAGCCAAGCTGACAATTGACTCGATATCGTGTCGTATGAACCAATCATAATATAAAGGCATGTCCATAATTCCGTGGAAACAACGTCAGCTGTTCATATTAAACCTTTCATTAACTCATTGCTATTGATAACTCGCGATTCCAGAGTCGGTATTTAGGTCAAGGTTATATAGGTGTACAACCAGTAGGGCTGTCAACTTTTCTAATGGAAATTAATGAGAAATTTGTAGGTAGGATGTTTTTTTACTTTATATAAGCATTGTAAGTGAAGTGACAATGTGTTATTTTTGATATCTCATAACTATAGGGTATTAATGAGGCCATGTCAAAGGATCATACAAAATATTCATTTTTCATACAAAATATGTAAGTAAGTAATTGGACAAAGTTACGATTTTGTTTTATTAAGGACGTCCTTTTTGTTTTGTTGAAAGATAAGATCAAAGATTAAAATAATATACGATAAGATTAATCAACATAGCATTTTCTTAGAATGAGATTGGTTTTAATGAAAAGTACTACTAATTTCCAAAAATAATTTACATCCAGCGCGGTAATGCTGCCAGCCTTCTGGGCACGTTACCCACGGGCAGCGATCTGAACTCAATATTCTATTTATAATATTGAGTTCATAAATATACAACGGAACAGGAAATTTTCATTTTGTATATATCTTGTAATATTTTTTTTTTGGTTTAATTTATTTTTTTTTAATTGTAAATACATCCTAGTTGTAAATGTAAAAAAACAATAAAAAAATTACAAAAAATATATATTTTATTATAGTCCAGACATGACGTAACTATTTCGGGCGGCATTTCACATTTACGTGACTTTGGCATATTTTGAGGACAATTTATTAAAATTTATAATATAGTCGGTAACCCTATTAAAGGGGCGCTAACAATGTCAAAACAATGTATTGAATTAGCTTCGCCTTGGAGAACTGCACCCAGGCAGGGCTTGCACGCAAGGAACGTAGGGTGGGAGATAAATGAAAATAAAATTGATAGTACATCTAGTTTTTTTTCTGTTTATATTGTACTTTATTACTTCGTCTGGGCCTTCAATTGAGGTTTATATCTAAGTATTTTGAAATAGGTATGACCTACTTCTAAACATGGTACTTATTGTAAAAAAATATTCATCAAAAATATAATAGATAGACATTTTAAGCTAGTGTGATAAATCAACATAGGACTTATTATTTTTTTACCTTACCTTACGAAACAACCATTTATCATTCTTCAAGAATATTTAAAAACATGTGTTTATATACTTTTAATAATATTTAGTTATTAAACAATTATAGTGAGATAATTCAAAAACATTTTAAATTATGTAATTTGAACTTGAGTTACTTTTCAGTTCTCGTCAGAATTCAGTCTCGCGAATCGATAGTAACTCCAGTAGATTAAGATTTTAAAATGCAATCCTAAATCTATAGAACATAAACAGACTACACATCATTTTACACACCAACACACAACATGAAGGAAAAACAACAAAGATGATGAAAAACTTTTGCCATAAGCGGTTTATCAGGTAACATTTGGGTAACAGGAAACCCAAGTTTTAACGTCATAATATTTTATGACCGCGCAAAAAGGAACGCGTATTCGTGTTTCATTCGTTGCGTTAGTATTATTAAGCAATCAATAACAAAAGATTGCGAAGCCGTACAACTGCTATGTTAATTCAATTCTGTGAAACATATTGTTTTTCAGACCTAACATAGGTACTAATACTGGGTGATTTTTTAATCACTGTCCAAATTTTCAGAGATTATTGTAGGTACTTGTCATTATGAACATACATTTTGACCAAACAAGATTTATGTTTTGTATGAAAAGTTTATTTCTTTTTCGTGACTTCAGGGTTGGTCCCATAGTAAAATTTGTTCATAATGATAGTACAATAATCCTGCAAATCTCTTTATACACCCTTCTTGAAGAACCCTATGCTGCAGTTACTGAAAGGAAAACGAAAGCGTCGGCAGAAAATAGTAGAATAAATAGTCTCAATTTGTATTTTTTTTTATAGATTGAAGACACAAGTAATAGAAAAGGCGGCGGTACATTTTTAGTACCAATGAATGGCGGTATTTGGACGATGTGTGTGTCTCTAGAAGGTATTTCTACTCCTCATTTTGCTATATATTATTCGTATTTTTACTGAAGTATTTAACTAAGATCCTTATTTTCAGAGGAAGAAGTATCAATATTGTCTAGGGCTGGATTCCCTACACAGCCTGTATGCACAAATTATTTAGCAAACAGTGATGATGAAGAACCAAGGGCAGATTGGCAACATCGTAAGTACCCTCTATATTTAAATAAACATCAACCCCAACAGCCGTTATAAATTAGCGTCAAGGCAAAGCACATAGTATGATATTTATGCAAAATAATTGAGCAACTAATAAATTCCATAATAAAGAACAAGTCTTCATTATGGAAAAGGAATGTTAAAATATTCAAGAAACATAATTCTGTCATGCATAAACAACGCCCTTTGCGTCCCTCACTCAACTCAACCTTGGCGAGGTCTGTTAGGCAAATTCATTTATCAAATGTTTTGCACGAAAAAAATAGTAATCTTTATTAGTCATCCGTAACAAAAGCCCAAATAGTCGAATCCTTTTTCATTTACTTAAATCAATTTCACTAATATGATAAACCAGTTTCCGTCCTGCAATTTCGATAAGGTCTAAGGGTTTTTCTGCATACGTTTTTATATGTTTTGTTTGTCTGTCTGTTTGTTAGTCCGAGCAAATTTATTTAACGGCTGAACCGATTTCACAATCCGTACCATTCAAGGTATATTTTTAGATCTTTAAACCCGGTAATCCGAGGAACAACTACATATTAGTTGGAACATATACAACACTAAATAATATTGCCTAAAATTACCCTGAAAAAAAACTTTGCATTCAGTCCCATTTTTAGTAAGAGTTTGTGATAAAAAATATGACATAAAAAGCACCACAAAGCTTGCCTACGCGTTTTTTTGTGAAAGCGACATTCAGTGAAAGTTGAATGGAAACTGTGACGCTCTTTGAATCGCTAATGAATGTTTTTCAACTTACTATAGGTACGAATGGGTACGAATATTTTGACATTGATTGGTAGAGGTTTTCAACAACCGTTTTCAATCGATAAATTAATTATCTAGAACGGAATTTATTGCAAATAATTTATCTCTTCTTACTGTTTATTGTTTACTACAACATCGTAGGGAGCCTTTATACGTTTGGAGGGATTCACTATCATAGTTCGGTTAGGAAATCTCAGTTCAGCGTAAAACCAGGAATTCTCTAAAGAGCTGCCGCTGAGAAAATAAGTTTTTGACGCTTGTTATTTATGGACTAATCATGGAAACAGCTGTTCCGATGTTGAACGCACTTTCACTAAATTATACCTAAGTAAATACCATACTTTCCCGAAAAAGTCCCATCGAAATCGCATTAGCCATTTCTCACCGAAAGCTACTCGTATTTGCTGATCTACTTTTCTAGCAGTGTTCATTCGATACAACATTTCAGTTTCTATACGATTGTAATTTTATTTCAGGTATGCAGAACTTATCCATATCGTGTGCTCTAGTGTGTTTGATAGTATTGGGCAGCGCGGCTTTGGTCGGCGCCTTTGGAGTATGTAAACACCAAATCAGTGCTGTCCTCATAACGGGAGTCATGTATCTTTTAGCTGGTGAGTAATTATTGCAAGGAGAAAGCCATGGGCATAAACTATTGCCTTCATACTATAGGGCTCGTGCAAAGCAAGAAGGTATGTATACTAGTTTTGCCCTTGACATCACATAAAATGGCAGTACTCAAAACGCCAGGAAATTTAATAAATTGGAAATTACATAAACGTATCATCATATCCTATCCCACACACATTTGGCGAATATTAGCGGATACGTGTAAGCTAATGTGCAGGTGATTCGTATCCCCTAAACCCCTCCTCTGAGAAACTATCAACACTTTAAATTACCCGATTTTAAAAATTATAAATCATTTACCTACTATGAACTTATACCGATAACTGTCGTTTTGCCTATTGCCGGTAGCAGAAAAAACAACATCCATGCTTTTTATTTCTGCTACTAAGTTAAACACTACATTTAATTTTCAGGTCTATTCGCAATGTTCACGCTAATGATAATCCATTTCAAGCGCGTACAACGAGTGTCAACACGGGGTAGTTCTCACGGCGACGACACAGGCGACGGGGTCATAGGCCCCAGGTTCCCAGCTATACCCTTACTTTCAGCTAGGGAGTTCTCGACTTCATGGTCCCTAGAACTCGGCTGGGGAGGCGTCGCCCTAGCAACAACTACGTCTCTACTCTGGATTTTACTATCCAAAATAATGAGATACAACCCTATATCCGCCATGTTGTTGTAAATTTATTTGCCTTCCTTAGTTTTAAGTCAATTACGATTGGGTTTCTCCTCGGTCAATTCCAAAGACGAATTTATAAAACTAACAGCAGAATTGATTTGCAACGATGAAGCTTTCTAGTAAGACTTAGTACCTAAATGTTGACATGATTTTGATGTTTTATGCATTTAAATAATACGCTGAGCTTGCTGCCGTCCATTGCTATTAATTGTTGTACCTACCTTCCTATTGATACTCCACATAAATGTCGTTGAAGCGATTTTGAACTTTTAAAATGTTGCTACTTTTAAATTATAATTTATACAAAATGTGTAAAGTAATAAAAAATGTTTTAGTCACTTACTGTACTTGACTATAGAGGTTCTAGAAAGATTAAATCTGTAGTTTACATTTCAATTTCTCTCCATAGTTTTTCAGATAAATATAATAGCAGTTAATATTTGAATCATGCTCCTGGCCTATTCGTCAGAGCTAGATATTGAGGGATAACGGCCAACTTGAAGAGAACGGCTAGTATATATCCCTTGCCCGTGCAACGTAAAATGTCTTTGGAAATCCCTCAAATAAAACTGATAGATGGAAATAGCATAAATTACTGTAAAATGACTTGGAATATGAACTATTATGAACGAAAATTATTGTGTAGAAGGGTACAGGTAAACGACAAATTCTTTAGTTTTATGAAATATTTTAATTAGTATTTTTTTTTTGTATAAATATAATTGCCCTGTTTAATGTTTTAACGAGAATGTATATAGAATATGAAGGAATATACCTTGTTGTTTTTTAGCTTATTAAGTGGGATAAGTATGTATATTATAACTAAATTAAATGATTTTATTATCTTGTAAAGTACTTTAAGGTCTCGATTACCTGAACCCTAAATGTATTATGGTGCTGTGCAATGTAAATTTGTTCAAATAAAATAGTCAATAATACATAAATAATTAACCTACCTATAATAAAACTAGTAGACACCCCTTGTCACATATAAATATAAAATATAATTAAATATCATCTCCATTCCTTGAACTATAAAGTCTAAAATTAATTGTACGAAGGAATTACTTTGTCAGACAATAAATTCTTAGACGATTTAGTATTCATGTTCCAACCAATTAAACTTCTTAACGCACATTAATGGCATTTCCCGTTTCCAAAAAGTAGGTTAAGTTTAAAGTAAATTAATTAAAACCCTGTTATAGGCTTAAAAAGCACTAATTCTTGTTTATTCCATTTAGATGGAATGAAATTGGATGGATGATAATAAGGGCTGCCATAGTAACAAAGTGAATGCTATACATTCATACATATACATACATACTTTTTGGTCGAAGAGATACGATCACCATCAGTTACATTGTATAAGTGGGGCAGTTACTATGTTATTACCCAAGAGAATACGAAAAAATAACACTTTTCGAGGATACATGGATTGATGGCATATAAATTTTAAAATATTTTTTTAGATAAATTATTGTGTGGCAGCCCTAACTGATGTGTAATGCTATGCTATCTTCGCAAAATAATCTTTTGTTAGTTGGTAATTTAGAAAGCAAAATAGTTCTATGTTACATTGTACTTATTTTTATAATTGAACTGTAGGTACCTATTGTATTCTAAATGGAATCTATTTTCATGTTTTTTATTCAGGTAAACTCGTACTACATTAGTGAAATATCTATGGAGTTCAAATTTCTGTAATTTACGACGCCTAGAAATCTCTTAACTTCGGGCTGCGCTGGCGCGGCTCTATCCACGGCGGGCATTCCCTCACTCTCTATCACCTCACCATCGCCCCCTTCTTCCCTATCACCATCATCTGTGATACTTTCAGCATTTGATGCTACTGGTGCTTCATCAGTTTCAGTTGCCCGAGGTAAATTAGAAGCCTCTTGCTCAATAGAAACTTCTGGTAAAACTGAAGCATTTCTGTCATGAACTAGTGCCACGGGTGATTGAAACTGATGAGACACATCATCATTATTTGAGATTGACTGATCATTACCCGTATATTTAAATATCTGATCTACATGTCGTATACAGCAAATATCAAAATTCTTTATAAATATGTTGTACATTTTATTGCCTATTTTATTTTCAATTTTACCTAACTGCCAAGTTTCCTTCCGTGCAGTGTACCATCGGGTCCAAACGACATCGCCTACCGAAAACTGCCTCTTTCCGAGCACCGCCGAAGAATCAGCATGAATTTCTTTTGATGGCATGATTAGGTCTAGACGCGATCGTAGGTTTCTTCCGAACATTAACTTAGCTGGCGTTTCGCCGGTGGTACAGTGCACGCTATTTCTATAATTAAACAAATAACCTAATAACATTTCACTTATTTGATGCAGTGGTAGGTTTTCTTTTAAAATGCATTTTAACATTTTTTTACATGTTCTGACCGAATTTTCGGCTTGACCGTTGCTGGGCGGATGATAAATGGGTGACGTCATGTATTTAATACCATTGGAAGAGCAAAATGTTTTAAATTCGTTAGAATTAATTTTGACATCATTATCCGATACCAACACGTTCGGTATCCCAAATGTTGAAAATATACCCTTAAGTTGTGCTATAAGGTTCTTAGTTGAAGTTCCATTATACATATGTATGCATTCTATCCATTTGGTGTAAGAGTCTACAAGCACGAGATATACCCTTTGCCCTACGGTCATATAATCAATGTGAACTCGCTGCCACGGAGCCCCGGCGGCGGGCCAGGGCGCGGGGGGGTCCCGCGGCGGGGCGGCGCGCACGCTCACGCATGTTGTACACGAGCCGATCCAGCGCTCGATGTCGCCATCGATACCGGGCCACCACATTCTACTTCGCGCATTACTTTTAGTTTTAATAATACCTAAATGAGTGTCGTGCAATTCACCTAACATTTTTTTTCTTAGGGTTGACGGAATAACTATTCTATGCCCCCTAAGAAGGCAACCGTTTTCGTACTGCAAGTCAGATTTGCACTGGAAATAGGGTAAAACAGATTTACAAATAATTTTTCTAGGCCAGCCCTTTTGCATGTACTTATTGACCGTTTGAATCACAGTATCGTGCTCCGTCGCCTCCCTTATCTCGCGTACGGTAGTGGCAGGTGATGATTCGTCTAAAAACTTCAGTGCATAGGTATCTATATCTACATCTTTATCGGTCGTCTCAGACTCGTTAGTGCATTTTAAAGGTGCGCGGGAAAAATAGTCGGCTACTATGTTATTTTCACCCGATACATACTGTACTAAATAATTATAAGCCGATAACGTAATAGCGTATCTCTGGAGCCTAAGCGCCGTCGTTACCGGTATACCGCACTTATTATTAAAAATAGAAACCAAAGGCCTGTGGTCGGTTTTTAAAATGAATGGTTCGCTACGACCGTATAAATACTGATGGAACCGTTTTACCCCAAATATAATAGCGGTCGCCTCCTTCTGTATTTGGCTATAGTTACGCTCGCTGGCGGTAAGCGAGCGAGAAGCGTATGCGAGAGGGCGCTCGTGCGCGTCGCCGTCCCCGCGCTGTGCTAGCACTGCGCCGAGTCCGGCCGGCCCCGCGTCCACCGTAAGTATCAGCTGTGCTGCCGGCTCGAAGTGTGCGAGGACGCGCTCGGACGCCAACTCGCGGCGCACCGCCGCCATAGCCCGCCGCTGTCTCTCTCCCCACACCCAGGGTGCATCGCTGCGTAGTAACTCGTGGAGAGGACACAGTAACGACGAAGCATTAGGAATAAAATTTCTATAGTAATTTACGACGCCTAGAAATCTCTTAACTTCGGTGACGTTGGTCGGTTCGGGGGCGCTTATTATGGCCTTAACCTTATCGGGGCTGGTCATTAACCCCTTTTTACTGATCACGTAGCCTAAGTAAAGAACGCTTTCTCTGAAAAATTCGCACTTTTCTTTTTGTAGACGTAAACCGGCACTGCTTAATCTACCTAAAACTTCCGTTAGTCTTTCCAAGTGTGATTTTCTATCAGGACCTGTTATACATATGTCATCGAGCCAGACACTGACTCCGTCTATACCCATTAAGAGAGTTTCCATGGATTTTTGAAAAATTGCCGGCGCGTTGGCGAGGCCGTAAACTAAACGCGTATATTTATATAACCCTTTATGCGTATTAATAGCTGTAAGTTCCTGTGATGACTCATCCAAAATAAATTGATTATAGGCATTTTTCAAATCGAGTTTACTATATAGCTCACCCCCTCCAATCCTAGCGAAAACCTCTTCAATCCTGGGTAAAGGATATTTTTCAATTACGAGGTCCTTATTTAATGTAACTGAAAAATCACCTGCGATCCTAATTTTACCATTCTCCTTTAAAACGGGTACTATCGGTGTCGCATACTGTGAGTGGTCTATAGACACCAATATACCTAAACCTACTAACCGCGCCAATTCTTGCTCGACCTTCTCTCTCAGAGCAAAGGGTACAGTTCGCGGCTTATAAAACTTTGGAACAGAATTTTCCTTTAGTTGTAGTGTGACCTTAAATTTATTAAATGAACCCAATTCATCCCTCCATAGATCAGGGAATGTTTCTAATAATTTATGTACATCGTTATCGCTACACATTAACGAATTAATGTCGCTTGTGATTATTAAATTGAAGGCGGACATGAAATCTCTACCCAGCAATGGTGGGCCACCATTCTTAACAACAAAAACTTTAATTATTTTTTGCAATTTATAAAATTTTGCTATAATTGAGAAACACCCTAGTGGAGAGATTTTATGTCCATTATACATGCACATTTTAACATTGCAATTTTGTAATTGGTAATTTGAAAACATCTTGGAGTACAGGGTATCTGAAATTACACTGCTACCAGACCCTGAATCGAGTTCCATTTTAATAAATTGATCGCCTAAAACTAGCTCGATTTGAATTGGCTTACTATCGGCAACGTACCTTATATTAAAATTCTGGCACTCCTCACAAACCGTGGCCTGGGACTGGTTACCACCACTGCATTCCTCAGAATCGACATGATAAACGCACGAGCCCTTAGAGTTACCACACACTTTTTTAAGATGGCCTTTTATACCGCACTTTTGGCACTTATAACCCTTGTAACGACACTTATCACTACTATGATTTTTCATTCCGCAAACCGAGCACCGATCATTATCTCGATGCGCCGACGCCACGGCACCACCCGCGCCACGTCCACGCCTGGGCTGCCCCTGGAATTTCGCACGATATACTGGTTCCTCCTTCACGGAAACGACCTCGGTACTGGTAGTGGTGCCTAACATGGCCTTTGCCTCCTTGGCACAAGCCGCCTGCTCCGCTAGTTCAATAGCCTGCGTCAACGTGAGCGTAGACGGATTCTTCTCGAACAACTTGTCACGTTCTGGACCTGCGCTCAGGCCAAGGACGAAACGATCTGTCAAGTTCGTTTCTAGAGCGGCGCCGAAGTCACAGTAAACTGCTAAACCTCTTAGTCGCGCTGCCCATTCTCCTAAGTTTTCGCCTGGTTTCCTGCTAGCATTAAAAAATCTAGCTCTGTCCACGAATGAGCACTTCTTTGGCTTGAAATGTGTATCGAGCAATTCCACTAGGTCCTTGTAGCTCAAAGTTTCCAGCTCCTTCGGAAATGCGAGGTTAAGTACTAATCGATACGTTTCTTCTGTGAGATGAGTTAGTAGAATTCCACTCTTTTTTTCATCGTCCACACTATTAATTTTCATAAACTGCGATAATTTTCCTTTGTATATCAGCCATTCGCTAGTTTTATGGTCAAAAACCGTTAAATTCCCGAGATAGGTATTCATTTTTCCGCACGCGTAGGTAATCCAACGAACGTTCGCCAGTGAGATGTATGGAGCGCAATGAAACAACCGAACTACTTGAACACTAGTTTATTACTAACTGCCGGCCGGCTGTCGCGTCGCGTCGTTCGCCGCTCGATCGGCGAGCGCGCTGCATATAGGTACATACATATACATCAGTTTCTCATATAGCCCATTTTTGTTGAGACTACTTTATTGACTCGTGTATTAATAACATGAAATTATATTGACACTACTCTCCGTACGTTGTAGCTTGGCGCGGCTGACAGTATCCAGAGAGAAATGACAATGAGCCTTATGTCATTGCAATAAAGTTCATCTGTTTCATTAATGATTCAATATGTAGATTTAGGTGAACCTTATTGCAATGTCATATGGTTCATTTTCAGATCTCCCTTGCTACTGTCACCCGTACCAAGTTACAACGTACGGAGGGTAGCTATAAAATAGCCTCTCTGTATCTACAGCCGAATACATGATAAAAAAATCGAATTTATGATTCTAGTGACAGCAATATAGTACGAGCTTTACTATCCAGCATTTCCACTTCCGAGATATTTTATTCATATACATTGTCATTTTATGTATTGCGGTCAAAGAGAAGGCACGAGAAAGATCTTCAATATATCTACAAACTTTCAAGTGGAAACAAACTCTTTGATATTTTAAAACTTTGCTTTTATGCACTTTTATGAGATATCCTCTTTATTGTAACTAATATTAAATGAAAAATTCAATGAATGGCATGAATTAAATTGTGTTAAATGTTCTTTTATATTTTGAATGCATATTAAAGCAATATTATTTTGTTTATATTGTTGTTTCATTTTTAATAAAAAATACCTCATAATTAAAAAAATATATTTTCAATAACATCATAATCTATATTTACAAAAGAATTAAGGGGGATCGGCCAAAAAGCCCGCGGAATTTTTTTCAAATTGCAGCTCAGCAATAAGTCATTTATTTGTCAAAATGTGATTCGCGACACTGAGATATGGCTATAGATCTATCTATGTATTTATGTTGCATTCAAAATATTATAGAACTGTTATAGAATTGGTTCCTGCGCGTTATTTATCGAAAAGGTACCAATGTATGGATTTAAATAGTTTAAAAAGCATAATGTATACATACAGTAATCAATTGGCATATTAATGAGGCGCAAATCACATTTTGACAAATATACGACCTATTACTGAGCTGCAATTTGAAAAAACCCTAATAAAATTTTAATTTCGCGGGCTTTTCGGCCGATTCATCTTAACTAACAGTACAATTTGTACATCATTCTTGAATTTAAACACAAATACGATACACAGAATAACACAACAGATTACTTCAAAGATCAAAACCATTCTCTTACCTACCGCTGATTCATTCAATCGGTCAGTATTCATTCATCCTTTAACAATTGATCTTCAATATCTATATCTTCGGCCTTCCTTTTCTTAGGACGTGGTCTTTTTCCGTGTAGCATCTCTAATTTAATCTTCTTTGATTGCTTTTTCTTCTCTTTTAACTGCATTTTTCTCTTGGCTGCCCTTTCTGGGTTGTTTACTTTTTCTTGACGTAGTAACTGGAAAGTGAATGTTATATTTAATAGCATAAAGTTTAATTTCATACTAATATTATAAATGCGAAAGTTTGTTAGTGAGTATGTTTGTTATTTCGTCACGCTCAAACGGCTGGAGCAATTTTGATAAAATTTGGTATGCAAGTAGCTGACACCCTGGATAAACACATAGGTTACTTTGTATCCCTCGGGAACGTGGGTGAAACCGCGGGGAATAGCTATTGATTGATATAAATGCTGTTTGTTGGTGAGCGCATCACTTGAGAACGGTTGAATCGATCTGGCAATTTTTTTTATGTTCGTAATAGGGTTCCGAAAAAGGTTTTTAGGGATAGAAATATTGGAAAAGTTGCCCGAAAAATACGGGGAAAACCCCAGTGTTTTTCTATAATTGTTTTCATTCTATGGGATTTTAAGTCCAGCTTGTTATTATGAAACCAAACATTACTAACCTTTTTCCTTTCAGCCCTCTTTATATTCAGTCTTGTCTGGACTTCAGCAACAAGTTTACTAAATTCTATATCTCCTATTTTCCTTCTAAGTTTCTTGCCAAGTCTTCCCGCCAGTTGTTTGACAGGCGACGCTGGCGCCATTGCGTCACCCGTGGACAGCTCGCGAACTATCGGCGGTAGGATGACGTCAATTATTTTATTAATAACGTCACTGTCTAGTGAACTGATTAGGTGTATCCACATGGTAAATATTGATATTCTCTGAAATTAAATAAAAATTATATAATAACAGGTCTGGTTCATTCCACTGACGATATTGAACTGATTAGTTAAGCGGTTAACGGCCGAAAGAGATAGAATGTGATGAAAAGAAAAACTATTCGTCCTTTATCACTCATATTAGCGTTCACTCCTTTCATACTCATACCATCTTACAAAAGGAAAAGCGTATGTATATTTTATTTATTTTCTCTCTAGAAGTTTACAGAATAATATCAATGACAAACCAATTCTGCCAATTCAAACAGAGGCCTGTGTGATGAATATGGCATTAGATGCCTTGATATAAATCACCATGTGTATGATACAAATGTAGATCAAACCCTGGATTAAATGTATAGTATCGGATATTTTTGAGTGATAATAAATCACGTCGGGAACTCGGATAATACCACGGACAGCGCAAAATCTTGATTGATTATTATAAATATACATATCAATATAATCATAAACTTAAACTGTTGTATCATTGGGCAAAGGGCTCCCTTTCCTTTTAAAGTATTTTCGGTCAGCTACTAATTCTGCTATACATTAATAAAAACGTACCACCATACTTACAATATTCATAGCATTAGGCGCTCTTGCCACCTCTACGTTGACTGCCTTCCTTAATTTGAACAGAACCCATCGAATATTAACTTTCCCACCGCCTTCAGTCTCTTCTTTTTCAATATCACTCTTATTTGTTAATTTGAAACTCGACATTGAATGCACTAGATTCAGTATTTGGAATAATACCGATGTAGCCTGAAAATTAATTAATATTTGAACTACAGATAATAAAAAAGTCACCGTAATCCAGCTCGAAGGACCAATTAAGTAGTTTTTAAATTACTCGATAAAAAGTAAGAGCTATAAATACAACAGTCATGTCCAAGATAATCCATCAGAAGAAAAATAAACACAAACCTGCTCAGCCATTTCCTTCGAAACTGTAGCCGTGTATTGAGCACAGAGATCCAATACCAAACTCCTCAAAGTATTTTCAGTGTCAAAGTAAATAAATCCTCTATCACTTTCAATCTCTTTCTTAACCACAGAGTCCAATTCTTTAGCGTCAATGATAGCTAATAATTGTCCTATAATCTTAGCAGCTCTTAATCTAACCCATGCGTGAGGATAAGCAAGCAACACTTGACAATATTGCGCTATTTCATCGTAATCATTTACATATTTCTTACTTTTTAAACTAGCCGCGCAATGGACACTAATTCTATCGATAAGATTTAGAATCTGTATCAAACTGTGGTCTTTTTCGTTCTGTTTTTCTTCATCGGTTTTATCGTCGGCCTGATCGAGTTTTATCTTTACAAATCGCCCTTCTGTTATGTCATTGCTAAGGAGAAGTATTTTGCCGCTGACTAAAGATAGGATTGTGTTCAGCCTATTTTTGAATTCTTCTTTTTCTACGTTGACGAATCGTGTAGTTAGTTGAGCTGCTAGTTCGAAATGCACTGGCTGGAAGAAATAAAATTGTGACCATAAAAAAACTTTTTTTTTAACTATGACTGAGATGTAGATGTAGAAAACATATTAAACCTGAATTAGACCCAAAAATAATAATAAAGATTATTTATGTTCCCTAAGTAAATTCTTTAAAATCTTACCTGTGTGTATTGAAAGAAAGTCAACACTAGATCAAACAGTTTATTCCTCTCGAGCACAGAGAATCTATTGAGCATCGCTTCTATGCAGCCTGCGGCTGACTCTCGACAAGTCGGCGCGCTATCGTTTACCATACACGCACCGAGCGAAAGAAGCAAATGGGATCCATGTTTCGATAGCTGCGCCTGTGTTTTTAGAAAAACATGGTAAAGTTTGCGTCATTTATGTATGATGATTGGAAATGTTTTACTATTAAGAAAAAAGTGATATGATAATTTTATAACACAAATTCTCACGAACCCGCGTGAAATCGCGGAGTAGAAACAAATATTGATATATTTTTAAATTATATGTTACATATAACTAGAGCTATGATAGATGGATAACTTACGATAGTTAATTTATTGATAATCATCTCAAGGAATTTCAAGGAGGATTCCCTGCCGTGTTGCAGTTCATAATTGAGTTGCGAGACGAAAAACTCTATCTGCTTTTCCATGCGCTTGCCAGTGTAGTGGGTCAAATAGTTGACGAATATAACTCGTGCTTCGTCCCTGAAAGGTAAAATTTTGTTATATTTTAAATACTATTGATAAAACCATTAACAAATTAAAATGAACTGAAATTAATAATTTTAGTATAGATAAAGCCAGGATTTGCTGAACCGTGGGCCACTTTCGATCAATTTGACTTTCAAAACTTTCGATTAGACCACTTCCGATAGAGATATAGCTATGCTATATAAATGAGTTTGTATTTATTATCTAAACACAGTTTTTATTCGGAAGTAAGCAGGTAAGCGGCTTGAATAATATTCTTAATTGTACTTCTACCTAAATAATTTTAAACGCATACCAATCTTTATTTTAAAAAAAAACTTTACCTGGCCTTAGAAGATTCACTTAATATGCAAATCTTGGCGACTTTATCCATAACCTCATGCAGTTCAGGCGATACAAGCCTAGCTTCTAATATAGCTTTGAGTAAAGAGAACGAGTTAGTTTGTCTCTCATCATTTTGACAGTCTTCTTCTGCATAGAGCAGTAATGCTTTGAGTTGATCTGCCTCTAGTTTATGGTACTTCACATTTCGAATTAAGACTGTTACTGCCTGGAATTGTTAAGAAGAATAAATTAATCTGGAAGAATTAAGGCTTCCTATACTCTGTTATTTAATATAGTCCTTTATGAGATTCTCAGGAACTACTTACTGTCTGAATTTGAAAAGCAAAAAATGTATGCGTTAGATACCAATTTATTGTGGAATGTACAATACAAATTCAGAAAGATTTCATTACTTGCTGTTAGTTTTTATCTTTATCAGCTTATACATTTCACATCTAGTAAATTCTGTAAAATTTTCAGTAATACAATGTTCTTGTACTGACCTTAAAAGCATTCCTGACAAGATGATAATTATCATTTTGCTTACTAATTTCAAACGTCGCATACTTATGCAATATTGTAAATAATGTCTTTACTATATCTCCAATCATTTCTTCTAGAGTCGGAGTACTGACTCTTATCGTCCACAGCGTAGCGATACATTTCAAGGCAACTGTTGACACCTTGATATGATCACTCTTCAAAGCATCTACTAAAATAGGTATCAATGGATCTACAAAGGCTCTACAATCCATTCTAGATACTTTCTCCCTTTTCAAAATTACGTAAAGAATATTCAGACTGAATTCGACTAATACATGCGCATTTGCTTTCCCAGAAGTTTTAACATTTTTCGCTTGCGATTCTTTATTGCGTTTTGGTATTTCAGGTATTATGAAACAATCGGGTTTTGCTCTCAACATTTTATCTCTCTGTGCTTCAGTGATTTCCCTTTTAGGTGCACCTAATACAAACTCCGGTATACTTTCTGAAGCTAAACCGTGTAGAAATATGAACAGGGACTCTATATCTATAAACTTGTTTGTTACTAAACCGCTTGAAACGTGCATTAATGCTTCTTGTACTTTCAGAACAACTTTCTTCGAATGATGTTTCTGTAGGACTTCTTTGAAAGGTAAAAGGAGGTTGATTAAGCATTTTTCGGTAATGTTTTGAGAAACAATCATAAGAGTAACGTAGCTTTTCTTGCTTGGCTTTGCTTCAGGCGTCTTGTAGTGTAGCTTATCGACTTCTTTTTCTTCAGATAATGCTCCAAATAAGTCATTCGTGCAAACATCAAGTATGTAATGAAGGTTTTTATTTAAATCTCCAGGTTTGAACTCGGCTTTAAGAGCATCAAGGACTGTATGTATCGAAGCAACCAGAACGTGGACTTGGAAGCCCCTAGTCAATAACATAGTGAGGTGTTCTAACAAAACGCCTAAGTAACCTGAGCCAACTGTAAGCATGATTTTTTTAACAATATCTCTTGCTGTAATTCTCACTTGTTTTAGTGGTGATTTTAGGAACGAACATAACTTTATGATGATACTGGAACAAATAAAACAACTGGAATTTAATTATTTCAAATAAAAAGGTCATACAAAATCTCATTGAATACGTAGGATAAGTGTAAAATTTCTGATACCTACCATATAATTTTTATGTCATAAAAAATCTTAACTAGTATAAAGTTAGCTCAAGTGGTGTGCGAGTCCACAAACCATTTACTACTAATATCCTCTACCTATTTAATGTTATGGTAGGTAACTGGTTCATGTTAACTTACCCCGGTAGTTGATGCGTCAGCATATCTCCGGGTAGCCGCTGTAGTAACTTTACCAGCGCGAGCGCTATTGGCACTCGAAGCATGTCTTCTTCTTGCCTTTCAAGACCAGTCCGGCGCCGATTTACTTTATGAGACTCTTCATGGTCGGTCATCTTACCTATAGCACTGAAGAGAACAAATATAGAACTTGTACCATGGCATTTAGAAAGAAAAAATATAGATAAGAAAATATTTTAACAATGAGATAAATTTGACCTCAAAGGTTTTTCCAACAAAAACTTCTGCAAGTTGTTAATTGCAAACAGATTAAAATAACGAGGCACTGATGATTTTATAAAACATAACACTCAGCATCAATAATACATGATCAGTATCTTAAACAGCACCAAAAATAAGTAAATTAATATAACTAACCGGTTTAGCTGGGGTAGCAATCCAACAGTCAATGATTTAACAATCCTTTTGCCTACAGAAGGTGAAACACTTGTTATTCGTTCAAATGCTGGGATATTTTCAACTTCTTTTGATATTTCCTCTTTATCTAATTCTTCATCAGCTGCCTTCAATTCTTGTTCTTCATCTATTTGATCCTCTTTTGGAACAGTATTGTCATTAAGTTCTGTTTTTTCACCAACATCGTCTGAATTTTTTTCAATGACATTATTTTCGATAACATCAACTAACTTAACATTTTCAATTTCTTTCAAAGATTTTCTAGCATTGGCTCCTTTTCTCCTTTCCATATTAGTAGTCAATGATTTTGGGAACTCAATATTCTTAACTTTTGAGAAATCAAAATGAAATGCATCAATTATTCCAACTAAAATTCGAACCAGTTGCTTTTGGTGTTCAGTAGTGTGACGCATTTTATTTAAGTACAGTTTTAATATTACTTCATAATGATACCAAGGCAACAATCTACAGCAAGTAGATACTACTTCTATACATGCATCTATCAAAGTATTTTTATCACTATACTTATCATCACATAAATAAACAGATGCTAAAGGTAATATGAAGTTAGTAAGAGTCCTTGGTGTCGGACATTTTGTCAACTTCTTTGCTACCTTACAGAATTTTAGCAATGCTCTAACACGCCTGTGCATTTGTAAATGACACATGTTATCGAAAAAATCGACTTCTCTGTCTTCGTTATTTATCAAATTGGCTAAATCAGAGAGTACGACATCAGCGTCTGGACATTCTCTTGCTAAATCTCCAAGTAAAACTATACATTCATTCCTCAAAATGTCATTTTTTGTATCTCTTATCCCAGTTGATATAAGAGCTAAAACAGTATCACGAACTAGGAACTGGCCATCACTTGCCGATCTGTATTTCAAGAGCAATTTCGGAAGTATTCTTTTTAGACATAGACCGGCACTATCACGTAACCCAATATCTTTCTCTGTACGAATAGTATAAAAGCAGTTGTTAACAATAAGTATTGCTAGATCTACATCAATCTCTTCTCTTTCAGAAAGCTGATAGATTTGTTTATATGCTTCTAGTCTCCGATCAAAATCAGGCTGTTCGATCCATCTTTTATTATATGCATTCATTTCACTTATTACATTCGATATTCTGGTCAATACGTCCTTGTTTGTTGATGAACTCTCAGCAATAGAAGATAGCAGTTTTATAAGAAGCTTTCTGACATCAACTGGACCAACTTTATTGAACAAAACAGCAAAATGTTTAATATAGGATTGAGGATTAGTGCTATGTCCTAGCAAATTAATAATTGTATTAACAGCATGTTCCATATTTTCTTCAGCCATTTGCATACAAACTTTTTTCACCAATATTGGTAATAGCAAATTCAAAAGCTCGTCACAGATTTCTGGTATAGCAACTAATTCTGTCACTCTTGAAAGGATTAATAAATCTCTTTTGTTCACTGTGTTTGATTTCGCCGAGTTAGCTATACGACGCTTCATAACTTCCAATATGCTAGGAATATGCGGAATTAATATTCTGCTACCAAAATTAATGTTTTTAAATTCAATTTTTTCATTAACTTCGGGTAGAATATTAAATGATTCAATAGCAGGAGTTTCTTTATCTTCATCATCTTCAGTTAAGGTCAATAGTTTTTCAATCATATTTAGAATCATATTAACTACACCAGAACTTGTTTTTGGTGCTAAGAGCAGATTGAATAAAGCTGGCAATGCACTAATGGATTCTTTTTCTGAAGATGTCACTAGCAAGATATAATATCTAGGATTCTGGCACCATACATTCATAAGTCTCAGCAATGCCGTTGGTGAATGAATACCCTCAATGTGGAGTTTAGGAATCAAAGGCCAGAGCAGAGTTTCAAATAAGACATATAATTCATCTTTACTCCAATTGTACTTTTCAAACTGTTCAAACAATTTTCTCAATGTGACTAATGACAATGTCCTAAGATTTTTCATGACTTTAAGATAACCAACATGAACCTTATCTCCTTGAGATAACACTGCAGCCACAGTGGAAGAAACAGCATAAAATATAGTAAATAGCTGAGAGAGTAACTCATCTTTCATATAACCACCAAAATATTCTCTAACCACTTCAAATAAGTTCAGAATACTGTGCAGTTTTCCTGGACTTATTATTGATTTCAGATCTAAGCTTGTTGTGATGCTTTCATAAATTTCTTTAGGTTTCATCGTCATGTACTGTTTCAGATGCGAAAACGCCATTTCGATAAAGATATTCAATTCATTCTCAGTGCAACCTGCCAAGTACCGCATTACAAGAGATCGCCTTGCCTGTCCACCACCTTTCTTATCTGCACTTAGCTTAGATGTCATTTTTCCGTAAAGAATCCTCAATATAATAGGCACAACATGTTCTCTGTCTTCCGATTGTATATTTTGAGCATCTTCTGTTATTTTGAACAACGTAAGTTCATCTTTAAACTTTTTCTCGTCAACCAAATTGTGCAAGTTATTTTTATAGGGTAATACACTTTTGTTTTTATAATTTAAAACGCAATCTAGAGCGTATTTTTGAAGCCCAGGATTCTTATGTTTGAGAAATTCCATGTAGAGTTCCCAAAATACAGGCTCTTTATGAAGTGCTCTAGGATTCTTAAACTGTGCTAGTACTTGCATTATGTTGATTAGAGTTTTAAATATTATTTTTCCAGACACAGTTTCTTCAGGTTCAACTGCTTCTATCATTGCTTCCATATTTTCTACGTTTTCTTCAGGACTCTGCTCATCAATATCCATTTTATTACTATCTCTGGTTTCTACATCAATTTTAAGGGCATTGGAGCAATCTTTCCTCTTATATTCATCATCAATGAAATTAAGAAACAGGACAACAACATCTCGATTTTTATTTTCGCAAACGTGAATACAGTTAGACATAACTTTTATCATCAGATTTCTGTAGTTGAACAAATCCGGTCTTTCGGCAATACTATTGTATTCTGAGTACAAAACTTTTACAACTTCATAATTTGAGTCCAATTCAGCATCAAATTGGAACTGTTTTAAGTTTTTCTTTGCGTTTAAAAAAGATGACTGCAATGCTGTATGGAATGAAGCCCAAAACTCATCCACCAATAGCGCGTTACCATAACTAGCAATGAATTCAATAACTGGCTCCCATAATAATTTAAAATTGACATACAAGACACCCAACATATAATTTAAAGCGAAAAGATGATAATCAGTGTCTTTCGCGAGAGCATATTGTGTTGTGTTGAACGACATTTTTTGCAGCATATTTAGCTGACTTTTATATTCTTGTATAGATGGCGAAATAGATTCGACAGCATAACACCGGCTGAACACTGAGAATTTTTCGACACTACCGCCGACTTCTGCAGTTTTGTTTAACTCTTCCACATTTTCAAAAAGCTTGTATACGTGAGTGGTTAACAAGCGAACCTATAAAGGAAAATAATTATAGATATTATTAAAAACACAATTTAAAAAATGCGATGGAGGAGGTTCTTATTAAAAATACTTACCACATGAAATGGTGACGAAACATTGGTTTTCAAATATGAATCCACTAATGATAAAAATGGGTAAGTTAATCCATTTTCGTGCTCATAAGCTGTCAAATACAAATCCAATAAATGGAGAGCGCATAAATAATTAGGATCTGCTGCGCAAGGTAATATAATTGGTAATAATGTCTCAATATCACATATTTCTTTCAACTTCTTACAGCTTGAAATATGAATTGCACTTTCTAATGCATTAGCTAATATAAATAGCACTCTTCTTGCATATTTCGATAGAGCAGTATTGTCACAGTGAAATTTATTGTCACTGTTCTGATTTTCAAGATTGTAACTTGACAGTATATTCAAAAGATTCAATATCAATTGACTTAGACTTTTTACACAGTAATCAACATCAACTCTTTCTAAATGAGGCAAACAGAACAAAACATTCAATAATTTGATTGGATTCTCAACAATATTCTCTATACTATCATTTATTACGGTATTAAAATGGTCCATGAACACCGGAAGACACTGTCCAAAATCGAGAGGGTATTTAACCCATTCAAAAAGTTTTATACCATTTTTGGAAAGTGGAGATTTTTTCAAGCAAATTTTGCTGAGTGTGGACATAGCTTCGTTATCAAAATCAGATTGAACCACAAAGTTTAGGCAAGATGGTAAAATGTGCATATCGAATTGAGAGTAATCAATTACGTTTTCAATAAAGTTTATCAAAATATTTGGGTATGGTAGAGGCAGTAGGACTCTTACAATAATTCCAGCATGTTCTTGAGATAAGGATACATTTGGAGAGAGAAGTAACACGGCACCTATTTGTGCGCAAACTTCTAGCACACTCTCTGAAGACTGTTCACAGATCACTTTAATCAACATAAGAACAAACTGTGGTGGATTTGTCAAATATTTCCCTTTCTGATGTTCGATAACTTGACCTGCTAGTCTCAATATGAATTCCAAGCCTCTGTTTGCCTCATCATCTTCTTTCAAGATTTCTTCTGTGAATTTCATGACACTGGACCAAAATATAGCATACTCTTTATGTGATATTATCTGTAAGCTGTCTTCTATAGTCTGTGTTAGAACTTTGAACAGTACCTCCTGATTTTTCTTGTCATCTTTAAGCATTTGCAGCAGAAGGGGCATGAAGGTTTCTATGCAACTGTGGAACTTGCCTCCAACTCCTCTTAGAATTTCAAAAATAAGGTGACCACATCCTGCTACAGCCTGTAAAGATATTATTTCTCACAATATTTATTTATTTAGTTATACAACCTTCCTGGGAGATCTTGTATATGTCACTGTATGATTGCGAATAATGCTAGATTACAATCCATCTTGCGAGATTGTAAACCATCAATACATTGGTTGGACATGGTTGGACCATGAACTAACAGAAATGACCATGCCATATTGCAAGTAATATGTTACAGTTTACAATGCATCGACAGTCTACAAACTCAGGAGATAGATTACAAAACAATGCTGACATAAAGGTATATTAAAAATATGGGCAGCATAGAAGACCAATATGTTTTTCACCAATTTTAAAACAGTTTATAAATGATATAGAAATTTGAATGTTCAAGAAATAATGTGATTTTGAGTAATTTTATGATAGTAGGTAATATTTGTTTTAAAATATAAAGTATTCCAGTTTTATGGGATCTTCTGAAGGATTTCATTCCAAGGATACAAAGTATCCTATATTTTAATGGAGACATACTTACATTATCACAAGTCTGCAAGTAATTTAAAATGAGACCAACAAACTTTTTCTTGTCTCTTATATCTCTTGCTACAAAAGCAAAACTTTCAGCTGCAAAATTATTTATGTACTGCGGCTTAAATTCACTTAGCAATGGTATTATTCTCTTCAGCACAAATGCAATATCTTTTTTTAAATAAGCTTTTAAGACTTTGAATAGAAATGCTAGGCATATCAGTGCCCATTCCAATCTTTCAGCATCTTTTGTATTTAGCAGATCTATAAGTATGTCGAAGAATTTTGGAAAATGTGGGTAGAAATCTTCTCTTAAATCTTTTGCTAGTGATACTAGTATTCTAAAAAAAAGCATTCAAATGATTAAATAATATTCATATTTATTCACATAATTATTAATTTTACTACTACATGTCTGACTGCCCTAAGGTCTAGTTGTATGGACTGACCAAAGAGAATTTAATACTACGTTTTAGGACTGACATTGACATATGTATAATAGTCATAAACATAGAGTTAAAAAAGTATATTTTAATTTCTTTGGTCATAAATGATATAACTATTATAACAGTTTATTTGGAAATTTTTGAATAACAAACATCAAAATAAAACAAATGGTTTTACTATTATAGTAAGTGCTTTGGTTTAATTTTTTATAGAGGTCTAGTAATATGAACATTCTGTGGTCAATGAAACTACTTGAATTGGTATTGACTGTTTTGACAAGATTTACTCCTAGTCTCGTTGCATGTGTAGCTCAGGTATCGATTATACTATGGCTATTAAAATGCTGATTACAGTTAGACTAATTTAGCTACTTACACAATATTATTATTTTGTATTAGATAAGAGGTTCTGCCACAAGGAGCCTTTTGTGTATGGAATCCTAAAGATGATCAGTATCCTAATATATTGCTAAATTAGGACTTAACATACATACTCTGCCTAACTCTCTAATAGAGCATGATCTTGAATTTTGAATTATCACTTACTCTAACAAAGGTTGTAAACACAACTGGTCTTCCAACTTCAGATATCTCTCTAATATTTCAACAACTTCATCTTTCCTATGTACCAGTTGTGGCACAGTTATAATACCAAATACTTCTTTTCTAAACTTCTTGAAATTGTCTGTTAAATTGAGTCCATGCCATTTTTGTATAGCTAGGAAAAAGTGAGACTCATTTTCTTCTGGTTGCTTTGTGTATGCATGTTCAATATGGTATAAGGCTGCATGACGGATGTCAATGGAATTTATTCGTTCCGCAAAGGGGACAAACTGAAAAACAAAGAAGCATCTACATACATACATTTTATAATTGGCTTCCACTAATTATCACATATTTTTTAGTCACCTTCAGACCAGAAATTAATAATGAAAGCAGATATCATAGTCAAAGTGATTTGGTAATATATTTAAGCTTGTGACTGTTTATTTACTCTAATTGCTTACTACCTTTGTTTTAGGATTAAGCTGTATTGTACAATTGTATTATAATAAAATCAGCACATTGCTCAAGTTGTCTCTATCATATAAAGAATAAGGTAAGAGAGTACCCATGACCTTCTTTCACGTCATTTAACATCACTAAAAATGTACTAATAACATGTTAGAAAATGCATCAAAATAGAAAAATGACAATTGTTTTACGTTCTAATTAAGGTTTTTGCATAAATCATTTTATTCTGTTCTATATTAAATAGATGGAGGTGTTTTAGATTATTATTCATGATTATAATGTCAATAAACATGTATTAGCATCGATAGAAAGGTTTTTAATATAATTTCATGGACCTAACCTAAAAAAGTTACTTAAAAAATATTTTTCTATTACATACCCGAAAAGTGTTGGTAGTTTTGTGTTTTACAGGTTTAATCTTCATCTTGACTTTCTTTAATCACTATCGCACTAAGTCTTAGTCAACATAGAATAACTAAAAAGTAAACAAATTCACTTATCATGCCGTTACACCTTCACACATGATATTATTTGTTTGTTTGACAGTTTTGACACTGGCTGCATTCCGAATGATGATGATATCGATAATAATTATCGATGTGAGCGCGCTAAAACGCGTACCGAATCACTTTTAGCGCGATAACGAAGCCTCGCGAAACTTCATCGGTGACGTCATTACATGCGCCATATTGCGATTACGACGACCATGGTCCAAACGTTATCGCCGTGAGCGTGGCTGTCAAAAGTGACACTTGTGTTGTGTTTTTGTTTTGACAAAGGTTTTTATGTGAGAATAACAAATAAAAATACACTGTATTCAAGTTAGGGAGTCTAATAATTGAAGTTAGGGAGTACCAACGCGTTGATCATTAATTTTTTAATCCCTTTTTCGAATGTTTTAGTTCTAAATACTGTCAGCGCGTTCACAAGCGTTCCGAATCATTGACAGTTCACAGCTCTTATAGATGTGATATTCGTATCGGAACGCAAATTATCGATGTGAGCGCTAAGATCGATTATGGCATGTTTCGGAATGTACCCCAAGTCTGTGGTTGGTTTGACTTTACATTGACAGTGGTATGACAGTTTGAACTTTGAAGCGAGCTGAATGCATCACAGATTACTGAATACAAGCTACACTGTACTAATATAATATGCTGTATGTATGTAGTCATTGTTTGTATACATACATACACTCTTGGAAAATTAAACGAAAACTTTTCAGCGGTAAGTGAGGATTTTGTTGTTAATTGATGTTTATATAATGTATTATGTAATTTTCGAAAATATCCATGCTTTTTCGAACTAATAAGCGTCTAATCAGCTAAAGTTGATAAATATTTCAGAAATATAATACTTCGCGAGTTGATGTGCTGGCTCCCTAATCCTTACTTTCTGGCTCACAGAATTTTCATGTCTTACTTATTCAATTCATGTGTGGTCACAGAGAATACAAGTGAGTGAGTGAATTGTGTGTGATCGATCCGTTGATCACTGATCTATCAGCTGGTTGTCAGTAGTGGCGTTAACCGTTAATAAATTAAGTAACCGGTAATTTTAGGTGTTTCTTTTTGTATCAACCGGTTTTTCTTCTGTTTAAATTATTTATAAGTTTGAGATAAGTTTACTTAGTGGAAATTGATAAATAATAAGCCGGGTAGACTAAATTAAACTCGTAATGTTCAAAAATTTATTTTATGTTAAAAGTTTATAATTTATATTTACAAGATAAATCATTACGCACGACAGCTTCCGATTTAAATCATCATTCATTACATATCCTGCCAAAGATCTAGTCTTAAAATATTAAATAACGTAGCTAAATAAAAATCTTTGTAAGCAAAGAATAATGCAATGAATTAATTTTGGATTAACTGAATATTTCTCAAAGTACCAAATCTGTTAGAAATCTAATAGAATTTCTATTTGGTTGGATCAAAACGGGAATTTACAAAACATACCTAGTAAACAAGAGTTTAGTTAGATTTTGATTATTTTGGACACACGCTTAAAATAAAGAGGTAATTTTTAATGTCACACCGGTTAACATCACTAGTTGTCAGAGAAAAATTCTAAAAAAAATATTATTTTGTAGACCGGCACGCACATAGGATTTGCTATTGCTTTTAAAATTAGGTATCAAATTGTTATTTGCATGTTTATTCCATAACGTTGACATGCTTTATCAAATTATCAGCCAATAGTCAATCACTCGCAGTTCACGCAGTTCAGTGTCCCATCATACTAACGCACATTTAAGTATAATCAAACTATTTATCTCCAGAAATAATTTTGTTCAATGCTTGCTCGGCTTGTTAATTCCTTGCCATTTGGCATATCTCAACAAATCACGAAGCTTTACTTCCAGGGTATGTGTATTTTTTCGCATTGAGACATACATTTTATGAGGATATTAAATATGCTCAAATCGGTCTCCTGTTTTAGCCTTAGTGCGCAATCAGAGAGAAGCCCATAGCAATCAAGATAATCACGAATTTGAAAACATGGAGGTGACAATACTGCCAGCTCTTAAGGACAACTATATGTACCTTCTTGTAGACAAAGCTACCAAAGAGGCTGCTATTGTAGATCCAGTTGAACCAAAGACTGTGTTGAATGCGGTAAAAAAACAGGGTGTTAAACTTACTTCGGTATTGACCACACATCACCACTGGTAAGATCTAATCGTTGGATGTAATTATCTTACCTACTTAGAGCACTTGACATAATATTTGTCACAATTATTTTTTCATTTCTATAGATATGGTTATTGAAGAAACTTATGCTTTCATATGCAAAAATTATAATTGGTAACTAACTTCTTCAAGGTTTGACTTACAATTTAGATGTAAAACAAATAGTTTTTTTTTTTGTATTAATGCTTATATTTAGGTATTACTTTCTACAATCTGTGCAAGATATTACTGAAACACTGTACCCACACTTCTCACTACAGGGATCATGCCGGAGGGAACGATGATCTTGTGAAACAGCACCCTGGCCTAGAAGTGTATGGAGGTGATGTCCGTATTAATGGTCTTACCAAAAAAGTGCAACACAATACAACATTTAATATTGGGAACTTGAATGTACAGTGTCTTTTTACACCATGTCACACTTCTGGACACATTTGTTACTTTGTCACTGTTCCTGAAGAAGGAAGTGACTCTGCTGTATTTACAGGTGAATTGACTTCTTTTTCTTATATAGTACCTTGGAGAACAGCATTTTTTTTTTGTATAAATCTCATTTTAGGTTGTTCAGTATCAGTCATAGAACAGATTTCCATCAATTGTTCAACACTTTTCAATCCAACTTAGTAACCCACGTGAGTAATCTAAAATGCAGTCGGCGAGCGGGTGAGTGAGAGCAAGAGATAGGTATTCATATGCGCATATTTCAAAGTAAACATCTTGATATTATATTACTAACACAAAAAGATCTAACACATATCAAAATAAACAATAAATGTTCATGACAATTTGATTAAGTATATTTTGTACTGGTAAAAAAAATATCCTGTAGATAAACTTAACAAAAAATATAAATGCCTTCAAAGGCACTAAAAAGCATAAAATAACTATGTAGGAACTCTAATCTGACTGTTTTAAAGTCAGCTAAAGTGTAATTCCTTTATGTTCCCTGGAAAATATAATGGTACCATTTTTTTCGCTGACTTCAAAATAATTCTTTGTACTTTACTAACATTTGAATAAAGTCAACCATATAATTTTCAGGTGATACACTATTCCTTGGTGGCTGTGGCAGATTCTTTGAAGGTACAGCAGATCAAATGTACAATGCCCTCATCAGCATATTGAGTAACCTCCCTGACGATACCAAAGTATTCTGTGGTCATGAGTATTCTCTGCAGAACTTAAAGTTTGCACTACATGTTGAGCCAACAAATGAAGAAGTGAAGAAGAAGATTAGTTGGTCAGAGGAGAGACGTGAGGAAGGGAAACCAACAGTATGTAGAAAATATTTGTATTTTTAATATTAATTGAACCTTTTCCATGCTAAAGCTTGTGTACAGCATGATAAATCATCCTATATGTAATTTAAACCATTAATTCCACACACAAAAGAAAACTTTATTTTTTATTAGGTCTTGTATAGATAATAAATAACTCTCTCTTTTTTTTCGCTGTGAGCTGATTAATTGTAAATATGCACATGTACCCACTGAACGCACCTAATGAGGCAAATTTTATAATCCTCGCTCACCAATCCTTAACTAAATCGGTGAGGTTGATTTGATTGAGGTGAGAGTTGCTGTGCGAAGTCATTATAAACTTGGTAGATTGTGGCTTGTTTGGCATGGACAAGACATAATGAATCAGTAATAATACAATTAATGAACTCTTGACACGAAAACATCTTATCGAAATTACATTATCAGTGTTATTTATAAATTATTTTGAATGTAAGCATTACTATTGCTTATATCAGCCTTTTTCGGTCCACTGGATATATGTAATCAATATTTGATTAACCCACATCTGATAGAGGTTTAATATCTTATAAGTTCCATTACTTGGCAGGTAATATTTAATTTTAAACCTTATTGTATTCTAGGTACCTTCAACAATTGCTGAAGAAAAGTTGTACAATCCATTCATGAGAGTTATGGAAGCCACAGTTATGAAGCATGCAAAGAAAAATGATGCTGTTGAAACTATGAAAGCTATACGCCTGGAGAAAGACAACTTTTAAGCTTAGTTATTTATATGTGTTGTATTTCTTTATATTTCATGCATTTACATTTATTTTTATAGTGGTCACAAGGTTTGTTAAATTTATTTTTGTTAAAATAAAATTCTTAAACTATAGATTTGTTTATATTTAATTGTTGAGTATTGCCGATTCTGTTGTTTACAAACTTAAGTATGACTCACAAATCTTTTAGAAATAGGATAGAAAATTTTCAAAGTATATTGTCATTTACAGGAATGGAGTTGTAAGAGACATCATGAGAAAGAAAACATACACATCCAATTTTAATGGCAAATAAATTCAAATTGAAAACATGTTAGAAAGAGATATAGAGGTTTGCATACAACAGAATCAGCATCAGATATTTTTTTGTTTCGAGATGTAGGAATAAATAAAAAAGAAAACTAGTTAAGTTAGTCTGTTATGAAATATATTGTAATGTTAAATCTAACTTAAAGCTGACTATCACAAGATAATTTAGAGCTATCATTGATAGATGTATGTCATTGTTCCTTCTTTATGTATGCAGACATTTGCTCTGCATACTTCTCCTTTGATCTCTCAAACATTGCCACATATACCTGTAAAAAATACAAAACATGAATACAAATTTATAAAAAGATACTATCTTAGCCATCCAAAGAGGAAACAGTCAGCCTACTGGGAAACCTGGGTGTTGATCATTAGCAGCAACTGCCTCAAGGTTTTTTTATGTATAGATTGTATTTTATATATTTATTGTAAATAAAACTTTGTTAATTAATAATTTCTGTACTTTTTTGATTAAATTAATTTTCATGTATTTACTCACTCTTTTCTCTTCATTTGTGAGTCCCCTCCACCGCGATGCCAACTGCCGTGTAACCTCCTGTTTAGAAGGTTCTGCTCCCATCTCAGAGTTAGTTTCAGCCACTACTAGAGGTCTTTGCTCTTGACAGAATTGAAAGAATGCATTACATGGTTTTTTCGGTGCATTTGGATCTCTTTCAGGCTGAAATAAAAAAAAATGTGACACACCTCATATAATTAATTTACACTTTTAGGTAAATCAGATAAGTATTTTGGGAGCACTCTACTGCTGATTCCAAATCTAGTAAACATTACTATGTATATGAATTAGAATATGAGGTACACAGGTAGATCATAATTTATACTCTGAAACCTGTAATTTCAGTACAAAGAATTGTTAAGTACCTTGTCAGCTTTACTTTTCCGTTTTGGCCCAGGTTTCTTGCCACCTGCAGTATTCTGTTTCTCAGTTTGCTTGGCAGCCGACGTAGCTTTAGCTCCAGAACGCGCTGGTTTCGGTACTACTTCAGGTTTAGTTTCTACTTCTATAGTAGCGGTTCTGAAGGCATCGCCGTGCATGTCCAACCTTTCAATCAATAACTTGATATCTTTCCGATGACGTTTGGTTATTTTCTTCGCCTCATGAATTCTGTAAAGACACGCTACAATACTTAGCCGCAACGTACTAATACACAGAAAATACAATTACACAGTATTCAATACCGACCTGTTTATAATTCTTTCGTTATCCTGCTGCAACACTTCACATCGTTCTAAAAGCAATTGATATTTACGCCTATAAATTTCCTCCTCGGACGGTAAGCTAACCATATCATCAGAGTCGTCAGAAATATTCGAGTTAATCTGTTGGACTGTCATTTTAATTTATTTCACAGCTTCAAAGTTCAACACGATCAAATTTCTTTTTATTTTTGTCTGTCAGTTGTCACTGTCACAATTTATTCGTGTAATTATTTTGCTAAGTTGGTACACTTTAAAAGATGCATTCCATTTTAGATTTTAATAATAATAATAGTGAAACTTTACATTTGTTACAAAAATCCTACACACCTCTGACATTTCATGCTTGGATTCATGATGTCGTTTGTGGGAAATGGAACGCAAGATCGTTCGGATACATGTAAATCTATTTTCTACGCATTTATATAGTATACAATATAAACCAACATTTTTGTTTTACGGAAGCCAATTATTTTTGGATGACATTATTATTTTTGTAGGTATGTTGTATAAAAAATACGTCATCTCTAAACCTTCATTGTAGTTCAAAACTATTGTACTGTATTGTATAAGAAAAGGAAATAAATAATAACTTGGTTTGAGCATTTTACATTTAACAATGCTTTTTTATACTCTTGTTTTTAGTAATTTTTAGTAGCTTTGTCTTTTATGAATTTATGGCCTTGGCCTTACACATGAAATCTACCAACATGTAGATAAAAACATCAAACATCCGGAAAAATGCGGAAATTAAAGAGCAGCTTCACGGCGGGGTGGTAGATGGGGGGCGGTCGGTCAGGGATTTGTTTGGGAAAACGCGGTAAAATTTATTTCGTATCACGCGAATCATTCCGCGATTGCGCGTAACAGAGCGAAGATTCCCTAGAAACTAACATCGATCGTACTGTTTGCCGTGAACTTATTAATTCAATGATAACATTGCGCTGCGGCATACAAAATGAACGGAGTGTTTGTGGTGTGGTCAATTATTTTGTATAAATTTTTTGTCATGCAGAATCGTGTTTAAAATTCAATTTATAAACACAACAATTAATTAACTAATACAAATGAATCCGAAAAACAGCAATGAAATGGATTCCAGTGGTATCGAAGCGAACTATGTTTATTTATTTCACATTATTATTTCTATTATATTTATTTTATGCTCTGAATTCTTGTTTAGTTGACGAAAGAGAGGTGAGTTCCTTCTTCTATTTAATATTATGATAATACCTAAGCTAGCTAGATATTTAGTCCGTAGTAGCGTTTCTTCATTTCGGACATGCAATTTAATACTCGACCGACGCAATATTTAAATATTGTTTATTAGCCAAGGAATATTTAAAAATATAACCGAAATCAAAACGCCTTTTTCGTGCACTACTTAACTGAGCAATAAAGGGTTAATTCCATCCTTGCATCTTAATTTTATCGGCTTCTGTATGTGGGTAATTACCTTACTACTATATTAACTTATTAATATTTCAGTTCACCATGAAGTACATATTCTTAAAGCGTCATATATCCAAGTACAGGAGCGCTACAGTTCGCTTCGCTTCATTCCTGGGGTTTAACGTTGATAGCAACAAGTATAGAACACTTAATAAAAACTCAGTACCAGTTAAGAGATTGCCAGACGCACTCATCATAGGTGTCAAGAAATGTGGGACAAGAGCATTATTAGAATTTTTAAGGTAAAAGTCCATTGATGTATGTGAAAATAGCCAATAGTCATAGCAGCTTTAAAAAGAGGTTCTCCACTAAGCAATTTAATATCGACTAAAGCCTCTAATGGAATAAGTAGGTACCTATTCCCAAAACTAAAATATTACCGAGGTACCTATACCTACTTAATCCAATCATAGGTTCCTATAATTTTCCAGGTATGATCTATCTGTTCCAAGTTTCATTCAAATCTGTTCAGCCGTCACGGAGCTAAGTTGTAACAAACATACCTACACTTTCGTACTTATAAAATGATTAAAAAAATAAATAGTTTAAAAAAGTATTAATGGATTTTTCAGAATACATCCGGATGTCAGGGCTGCAGGGTCGGAAGTGCATTTCTTTGATAAATACTATCATAAAGGATTCGAATGGTATAGGTACGTGTTTCAACAATGGTGGCTGAAACTTACACCTTAAATATCTATACTACGGTTGCTTTTCCTTCACCAAAGTTTTGTTTTCAGGGATAAAATGCCCCCAACATTAGAGGGTCAAATAACTATGGAGAAGACCCCATCTTATTGGGTAACCAGATCAGCTCCAAGGAGAGTATACGCGATGAATCCTGCTGTTAAATTATTGGCTGTGGTCAGAGATCCGGTTACAAGAGCCATTAGTGATTATACCCAGTCTGCAAGGTAAACAATAATAAGATTAGTTGATTGATTTAAAAAAAATATCAAAAAAAAAAATTGCCATTAAGTTTTTCTAATGGAAATGAATTAAAATAAGAGAAGGGAGGGCAGGGGGCCATGGCCTCCTACCTGGCCGGCTAACTTTGCGGTTTACAATTTTGGTCCGGTCGGTCCAAAGAATTTGGAACAGTCGAAATTTTGAAAATTTTACGATCAGACCAATTCTGAATTGACAAAAAAAAAATTTTCATATAAAACATCTTCTTTTCACCATGCAATGTACCACATAGTAAATGTTGTTTTTACTTGAGTAGGTACTACCAACCCACAAATTACAGTAGGTGAATTACTATACACTTGTATATTGGAGATTCTTTTGATTCTAATCCAAAATCACTTATCACTTGAAGCAAACGTCCCTCACTCCCTCGGTTCGAGGACCTAGCACTGGTGAACAGTAGCATCAGTTGGGGAGGCTTGCCCTGGTCAGTAGTGGACGCGTCTTGGCCTCCAGTCAGGCTGGGGGTGTACGCTCGACCGTTAAAGCGATGGCTCAGGAGGTTCCCGAGGTCCAGGCTGATGCTCATCAGTGGCGAGAGGCTTGTCGCTGATCCAGCCGCTGAAATGGCTAGAGTACAGGTACCTATTTAGTAAACACTTCCGCATTTTTAATATTTTAAGGATAGTAGAAGTAAGAAGGATTATTGTATCACTAATAAGTAATAACGATGTAGGATCTCTAATCTGACTGTTTTTTTGCTAATAATCTGAGATTTCCAGGGTGAAGATACCTACACATATTTTTTGAAAGCTAAGCTAAGAAAGTCTCAGGAATATGTTATTTTTTTCTTATAAGGGCCTGAGAGAGAACACAATTTAGGTAATTCCCGTACAATAATCCACCATTGTCTTGCAGGAATTCCTTGGTTTAAAGCACGTGATAACAGAAAAGCACTTCTACTTCAACTCAACCAAAGGCTTCCCATGCCTCCTCAAGTCAGAAAGCCGCTCCACCCCCCACTGTCTAGGTAAGACTAAAGGACGAAGTCATCCCCACATAGACGCTGTAGCTTTAGAAAGACTGAGGGATTTCTACAGACCCTTTAACGAAAGATTCTACGAACTTTCCGGTATTAACTTTGGATGGCCTTGAATAATGTTGTGATTTTAAAACGTGGTATACGGACAGCTTTGGGCACACATGTAGTGCATACACGCTTGGTCAATAAAGCCGAATTCGGTTTTAGTAAGTAATGCGAATTTGTGCTATTTGACTACAATTTTAGCGAGTTCAATTTCTCCTTCATAATAGGGTAGTTGACACTGTCAAAAATAAATGACCAAACACTAACCAATGCTAAAACATCTAAAAACACGTGGAAATATCAAATATCTTGTACATGTAATGCTTTTTATGATTTTTAATTACCAGTGGAACCACTAAGAGTAGATGATTTGATGCTGTGAAACTATGACGTCATAGTGTAATATTTCATACAAAATTCCATAAAAACTATAGTTTTGACATTAATTAAAAAGTAGCTGATTTGATATGTCAGTCAACTACCCTATTGTATCTTTAATTATCATTGTTTACATATTTCTCGCTAAAATATTATATTGGGTGATTTTTACAGAATTTATATCGCGATTTTTTTTATTAATTTTCTAATTTTAATCTAACTCGATGAAACGAAATGTATCAATATAATTAAAGATATACATCGGTGGAGATTTACAATTAGCTTACTAATAGGTCATTCATTTCTTTAATATTTTGTTTAAATTTGCTGTAAATCTTCCTAAATATTTTGCCATTGGTTCCAATGTTCCGATCGTAAAAGTGGTTCGGCATTTCGAATAGATACTGAAAATAGGTACTCAACCAAGTTACCTATTTTGTTTAAGTTTACATATATTGTTAATTATTATAAACTACATATCATTTATTTATCTCGTATTATTGTCGTTAGAAATGTACTTTCGGCGAGCGAGAAACCGAAAGTTTGAAAATACGATACATAAAGTTAAGTAACAGATCTCAAAATAATTGTACTAATATGTAATAATTTCTGTTAATAACGAATTCGCCATTAAGTGTATTAGTTTGTATTTACGGTGTATATTCGATTAACAAAATCTATTCCGAAGACTTTTCTGAAGTTTTGTTTCTCGCGGTACGAACTACCTTTGTACCTACTAAATGGTCGAATTCGCCAGACTAGTGTAAACGCACCATTATAATGAATGATTAGTTATTTCTTATAGTTCCTAGTAAGTATTAATAATAACATATATAGGTATATAAGCATTCCTTAATCGTGTTCCATTTTAGATTCATTTTCTGTATTTTTGCCTTCATAATTTATACGATTATGAGGTTATTTATTATTAGCTAATTGCTCAGTAGTTAGCGTTAATTAATTAGGTAATTAAGTCTCAGATTTTACCTAAAATTTTTCTCTTACTTTGTTATTTTGTGATAATATTTATAAGTAAATGAACGGTTATAAGTAATTTATTATGGTGCATTTTCTCATATACGACATGTCGCCATCACGTTACCGATCAGTCATATCAAAAAACAGTTCTATAGAAGTTTTACGATGCTGGCCACCTGTTAGAAACTCTGCTATATACATATAGGTACCGCTACGTACTGGGGCACTTTTGTCGGTAATACTCGCGACTTCACACGAATGTCATATACGACTTTTGCCGACTAAAAAAAGCGGATATCTAAGAAATTCAAAAGCACGAGATTAGGCCCCAAAGCTCGCATTTTCTACTTGTGTCGTATTCGATATTTGCGGTAAATATGGTGGATATCTTGAAAATTCTACAAATTAAACATTTTGATAGAAAGAAGTCCGCCATGATTTTCGCCCACTGACTAATGCGTCTAATGACATATCTAATATATTTCAAAATCATGAGCCAATAGTCGACGCGAGTGGTGTGTGAGAAAAAAACTACCTACAATACATGATACTTATAAAACTAGTTGTTTTTTAAACTCACTACCTAATAAAATATCCCTATTTATTATGAATAGAATACGAATGGTTGTGTAATTTAAACGAAGATTAGTAATTAGGCGACTGTTATTAATTGTATTCCTCTTTTTCTCTAATTAATAGGTAATCAAGATTTATTTCACAAACTAATTTAGTAATCAGCCTGATTGTACACACGGCCACAGATCAAGCTACACATTTTTGTTGCAAAATAGCTCCTATTACAACCGCATAAGGTGCCGTAGTGTGTAGCTTGACCTATGGCCGGTTGTACATCGCTACAGAGAAAACGTACAACATTCATGTTTTGTCAATCATATTTGAGTACCTTGCTAGGGGAAATAATGGAAATAAAATGAGAGTGATTTAGTTTTAACACTGAATACGGAATATTTATTTTACTCACAGTTAACGGTTTACAAATTGTAGCCTGTTTTAAACAGTTCCTTTGTTACTTCTATGATTTAAGCATAGTGCTGCATCACAAAAACTAAACATGATTTTATCTGGAGTTTATTAGAGGACATAACATTGACAGTTCTGTTTTTATCTGTATCTGCTGTATTCAAAAAACTCTAATAGGTTTAAATTAGGTCTTTTAGCAAGATAAAAATATAAAATATTTCGTATTTATCAGTTTCAAGTTAACTTAGATTAATGAGCATGATTCCAATGTAGCACTATGCTCGAATCTTATTTTATACATACCTAATATTTATGATTAAGGTTGTCTAGGAACTAAATAAATATTTTGGAAAGGCATAGTCGCCAGCGACTAGAAAAATAAAAAAATATTATTGTATAAAAGTTGAAGTAGAAAGCAAAAAGTGAACTTCCCTTTAAAAACGGTAACAAGTTTTCAATTCTACATTATCTCAAACATACATAGAAGGAATCCTTTCAGCGGTAAAATTAATATGACATTTTTTAATAACCATCACATTGCACCTAATATGATAACCGTAAATCTTAAGACTGTTTTCTAGGGAAGTAAACTTTTTAACACATAAGTAGGATAGCTAAGTACTTGCACTACGCCCTCCATTATCACACGTGCCATGTAGATGCTTTTTTATAAACTTTGATAATTATAATTTTGTTAGTGGAATTGTAACAAAATGACTGTTAATTTATAAAAAAAACTCGTGTAAAGAATTAAATGAAAACATTTTTTTGCACAACAACATGTCTATCATTTTTTCTTAATTAAAAATGCAACTTATTGAACTAAACTTATTAAGCATAATCTGTTCTAATTATGAAAGAACATAAATACCACGAAAATGCTTAAATGCAAGTAAAACAATACATATAATGGAATAAAATCATCTGGTACAAAACAAAAACCTTCAAAATATGCCAACAATGGCATGGATAACATATAAATAATTTATAACTTTTTATATAGTTAAAACACACATTAGAACACCTGTGTTTAAATTATAGCGTGTATCTTATATTTCTATGGAAAATCAAGCTTTACGGGAGATTGATAGTATGCATGCAGTTAGTTAGTACATTCAAAATTAATCATGTTTATGGGTAATAAGTGAATGAAGTAAACAACCTGTAGGTACATCTTGGGGAAAACTTCAATTAAGAATTACATGCAAAATCACAAACAAGTAATTTTTGGACTTTTCAAGGAATCAAGCCTTTTTTTAACTTACAATCAAAATAAACATCAATATCTTTCAAGTTTGTCGCTTCAGGGTTTTGTTTCTTTGTCCTCTTGGCAACATACTTTATTTTCAATACATATTCACCAATATTGGAATTGTTTTGGCTGAGAAGGTCTATGCCAGAGATGGGGAATGTGCGAGCCCGACAAATTCCGTTCCACGACATGAGTTAATCCGGTCATGATTTCATCCGGCCTCAATAGAATGTAATAAATTTGGTAGGTAGGTAGATATTAACTGCTCTCAATGCAGTGAGAGCACAATAAGAAAAATAAATATATTGGACCTAGATATTTGACTTATTTTATATGATTCACCTGTAAATATATTTCCCCATCCCAGGTCTATGCAGCAGGGCGTTAAATGGAGAACGGATCTTCATGAATGCACAATTCGTTATCTTGTATTCGTTCAAAATATCTTCTAACACCATCTTATAGGCAATAAGTTCGTAAAAACAACATGAAATTAAGAGAAATCGTTACTTGAAACATATACAGGCACCTCGAAATTATTTATCTGTAAAAAGGAGACGGAACTGGAGCCGACGATCGCGAATACTATCGTCACGTTGTCGTCGTATTTCTTGTGAAGACCCGATATATCCTCTCCAGAAGGTAAGCTACTTGATTCTCTGAAAAGGAAAATAGTATCAGTTATATATTGAATTAATTTCCCATACGTTGTTGACATACAGAACCATTTGTAATGCGGTGTATAATTTCCTACTACAATTATAAATGCAAAAGTTTGTGAGTATGAATGTCTGTTTGTTACTCTTTCACGCAGAAACTACTGAACGAATTTTGATGAAATTTGGAACACAGTTTATAACCTGGATAACCTGAAAACATAACATCCCTCGGGAACGCGGGTGAAACCGCGGAGCGGAAGCTAGTTAGGATATACAATCTTAGGACTTAGTGACTTAGTATGTACCTATTAAAAAAAAGGTGGAATCATTAAAATGATTATTTTCATTCAATATAATTTCAGAAGGATTGAAAGTAAAAATATAGCACAGTATACTATACATAATTTTAGCATTTCCAAAATATTACTAGCATTAGTCAATCAATCTAATTATGTAAAGTTACTTACTTGAGGCAAATAACCCTGAAATGAGGCTTTGGTGGATTAGACTTCCTAAAATTCTGTACATCTCTGTTGTACACATCAAATGTTACAGTAAGACTTGTTTCGACAACATCGTCTTTGTGCGTTTCAATAATCCGTAATTTCTTTAACATAGAAGGCATATCGGTGCAGTCTTCTAGCTTTATAATAGGACTGATACCACTAGTATTTGCTGTTTCATTTTCCATTGATGTGCTTGGATAGTTTTTATATGACTCGGCAGTGTCTTCCATATGTGTTACGAACGATATTTTGGCTTCTAACCAATTTTTATACTTGCACTGTTGTTCCTGTAGAAATTCGTATAAATATTGGTCTCTATAATACTCTATAAGACGAGTTTTTATGACTTGACTATGTACTTCAGGTCTACCAAAGTCGTTAACACCTGGGAGCCAATTTTCAAATACTTTTTTCAACTCTTCATACTGCGTTGTCATAGCTTCTGACGTATTATCTGCATTACTTTCTCCTTCCGCGAGTCTCTCTCTCAAAACGTTAAACGGATTCCTATACATTTTCGGTACTTTCGGAGGTTCTTCGATAACACAGTCGGAATCTGAACTTGAGTCGAGAGTTACTTGTTTTCTATCTATTATTTCATAATCCTTGCTCAAATGTATATCGGCATTGTAGCGTTTATTGTAATGTTTTACTACATTTGAAAACGCACGTCTGTGTGGAGCTACAGCTTTGCCCATTGCTTCGAGCTTTTTAAGTTTAAGTGATAATTGTTCGAGTTTATTTAATATACGATTCTTTGAAAATTCCTCAAGCTTTTCGCGCTGTTTTTTGACGATTGTCTCATCGTCATCTTCCAATTCGATTGTTTCTATGATATTGTCATCTTCCATATCGAATTGATCGGTGAGGCGCAGCCTAGTGCCATACCTCCGGTTATACGTGACTAGAAGTTTTTGAAGTGATTGAATGTTCTGGATTTGTGTGTTGCCTGCCGCAACTAAATTCTTCAATCTTGATGCCAAGTTTTTCAGACATTGTAAATGGTAACGTTGCACATTATCTCTCGCTCTCATCCTCGTTGGCCTCTGTCCATATTGCCCGCTTTGATTATAATAAACATTGTTTTGATGTGGAACCTGTCTGAACATCATAGGTTGAAACCTTTGATTAATAAAATAGTTGGCCAAAAAAGGTCTTTGATAGAAAAAATTGTACTGGAAAGATTCAACACTGCAGCGAGTCTTCCAAAACTGGAATGGCCTATATTGAGGAGTACTTCTTGGATTTCTATTAAATCTTGGTGGTGGTTGTGGCGCAGGTGGTGTTGGGATCGGAATATTTTCGGGAGTGTTCGTTGAAGAGCTTCCGATGCGTCTAATGTTCATGGTGTTTACTTCATCATTCATTGAATAATTTGGCGATTCCGTCGCTTTACGTCCGCCAGTTTTAGCTCTTATATTTACCAGGTTGAGGACATAAGATAGCTTGTTTGTAAAAACATTCTTGGGTATGTGTTGTTCATCTGGTACTGTTATAGTAACTGTATCTTTTTGAAACAAATCAGGAATTATTTTGAAAAAGTTATGTAAACTTTTACTATTACATTGCATGGTCTGTCTTTTTTTGAGCCTATCTAATTTACTGTCTTTGTTCAGGATATCATAATCTGTTTTAATTCGTTTTATGTTTTGTTCAGTGTTATCAATAACTTCATTTGCACGCTTTTTGGTGATTGGAGACTCATCATTTGTATCATCATCACCCATATCTGTAATTAGAGAAAAGGTTAATTTTTTTAGTTGAAACAAGTTGATTAGTATTATAAGCTGCTATTTAAATTACCAGTATTATTGATTGAACTATCTACTTCCATAGAATTACTTTGTTTCTCATTTGTTCCAACAACACCTTTTTGTGGTAAAATTCCTGAAACCGTAACAATTTATTCATGACTTATTAATTTGAAAGTTGATGAATATACCTACAGGAAGGGGGAGGAAGGAAAAAGAAATGGATGGATTGTGTAAAAGATAATATGAGAAAGAATGGACTGAATGCTGTTATGACAGATAGAAGGGCTGAATAAGAGTACATGTTGTGCCAGCCCCAAATGATTGGAAACAGGGTAGGAAAATGATATAAAATTTTATTCAATGAAATATACTCACCAGAATCTTTTACATTTTGATTAATTTCTGTCATATCAACATCAATGTCTTCAGTTTTTGGAATATTCACTATTATATCGGGTTTTGTTTTTTCAGTATCTTCATTTTCACCATGATTAGCTTCTATCTTAATTTTAGAGTCAGTCTCATGAACACAATCTGAGGAATTTACTTGTTCCTTTTCAGGACTGTTTTCAACTGTATGAGTTAAGTCTTCTACGGGTGCATTCTGTTTATCATTTTCATTTGTAATATTGATATTGTGCCTGAACATTTTGTATCCTAGCCTACTGAGATATGCATACACTTTATATTCAACAATACATATTTTGTCTTGAAGCAACAATGAATATGCTTTTTGTAATGATACTGTTACTTCATTGTGTTTTAGTTGAAGACAGTTCTGAAAAAATGTATAAAATTATTTACATTTAACAAGATTCACAGATACAGACAAAATACAAATATTAAAAAAACCCCACAGAATTCATAATGAAGCCATAATTTTTTAACCAAATTTAATGTGTTAAGTTTGTATACTCACAACTTCCATCAAGTACAGAGCTTCTTCAGGATAAAGGAATATTTTTTTTCCTACATTATGGCCAACATATTGCCAGTAGCCGCCAGATTGCTGTGTTACTTCAGCCAGCTTCAGGTCATCTCTCCATTCTGCATGGCTCAATGTACCACTGTGAAGATATGACAATGTTTTATTAATTTTATCACTAAAGAAAGAAACACATTTTGTAAACAACACACAACACAATTGTTAAAAAGTATGTGCAACAAATACTTAATGCATCTGTGGTTCTTAAGTTGTATGGTTTGTCCGCTAGTGTCGCCACCATCAATGCGAATGTAATGTTCTAAGAAATAAAAGTGTCTCCATTTTGTTGTTTATAAAATATGTTTTATTAATTGCTAAAGCACTCTCCAGTAGTCGAGCTATCCATAAAATCGAACAGGTTATGGGCCCAGACAGGCTCACGGGTAATTAAACAAGGAGAGTCGCATAATTAATAGATTACAAGGCGGCGGTAAAGTCGTAGAAAAAGGGCGTCGGTCAAAGACGTAAAAAGAAAAAAACAGCATGGAGGTGGAGAACATGACAGAATCAAAATACACCCGGTTAGAAGGGGCGGCTAATTGGAACACATGGAAATTTAAACTAAAAGTAATTTTAAAGGCAGCAGATGTGTATAAAATTGTTGATGGAACCTACACCTGTCCAGAAAAGGATACAGAAGATTGGTCAAAAATGGACGCCAAGGCGCAAGGAATTATTGTGACCAGAATAGCAGATAAAGTTACCGCTCAAATTTGTTATTGTGAAACAGCTGAAGAAATGTGGTCGAAACTGCACACAATATATGAACAAAAAGGTGAATTATCACTGCACCTATTGCAACAAAAGTTTTTTGCTCTACAATTTATCCAAAACGAGACAATGTCTCAATTTTTGTCTCGAGTAGAAGAAATAAGAACAAACCTTAAAGCTTTAAAAGGCGAAGTTAATGAGAGCATGATCATTACAAAAATAATAACTACCTTGCCTGAACAATACCAACATTTCATATCAGCGTGGGAGTCAGTACCCAAGGAGCAGCGTACCATTGATGAGTTGTCAGCCCGGTTGTTAGTTGAAGAACAAAGATATAATGCTAAAACTGAAAACACTGAGGCTTCAGCATTTCCAGTTTTCAATAAATCAAGAAAATGCTTTAAATGTGGAAAATTAGGACACTTTAAACAACAGTGTAAATCTGGAAATGGTAATAGTAGTAATAATAGTAATAATGTAAGTTACAATCCTAATTTTACTCGTAAGTTCTGCAAAATTTGTAAAAAGCAAGGTCACCTGCCCAATGTGTGTTGGTTTAAAAACAAAAATAATAACATTAACAGTAATAGTAATGCTTTTCATGTCTCTGTACTTTCTGCTCTGAATTCTGAGTATGTGAGTGATGAATGGGTGATGGATAGTGGTGCATCCGAGCACATGTCACATAATAAAGATATTTTTAACAACTATGAACCTTTTCAGTCTCCTAAACAGATTTTAATAGGAAATGGTACAATGATACCAGCTTTAGGTATTGGTGATATAAATTTAGAAGCATTCAATGGTTATGAATGGATAAATACCATATTATATAAGGTTTTATATGTTCCAGATTTAAAACTAAACTTATTTTCAGTCAGTGCTTCTACTGATAAAGGTTACAGTTTAAAAATTGATAATGAGATATGTAAGTATATAAAGCAAGGTAATAAAAAGGTAAGTGCAATTGCTATAAGAAAAAATAAATTATATATAATGAATTTTAGGTATATAAATATAAATGCATATGTTGGTCGTTTGAACAATGGTTTAACAGAGTGGCATGAGAGAATGGCACATCAGGATATAGAACAAGTAAAATGTATTCTTAAAAGATGTAATGAGAAGTATACATTAGGTTGTCAAGAATCTACTTGTGTGTCATGTCTTAAGGGTAAATTACATAAACAACCTTTTTCACTTAGTGAGGTTAGGGCTCAAAAGCCAGGGGAATTAATACACATGGATCTCTGTGGTCCAATGGAGACAGTGTCACTGGGAGGAGCAAGATATTTTTTTTTAATTAAAGATGATTATTCAAGGTTTAAAATAGTATATTTCTTAAAAAATAAAAGTGACGTGCCAGATAAAATTAAAAACTTTCTAAATATAACAAAAAATATAGGTCATAAAATTAAAATCATAAGGTCTGATAATGGAACTGAATTTATAAATAAAAATGTAAAATCATTATTTGAGAACTCCGGTATTATTCATCAAACAAGTGTTGCATACACACCTGAACAAAATGGTTGTGCTGAAAGAGAAATACGCACAATTACAGAAGCAGCAAGAACTCTATTGTTAGCAACAAACTTAAATAAAAATCTGTGGGCAGAGGCTGTGAACACAGCAGTGTTTGTTCTTAATAGAACAGGTAAGAGTCGAGTTCAAAATGTAACCCCATATGAATTATGGTTTAATAAGTCAGTCTATGATATTAGTCTATTAAAAGTATTTGGTTCTCAAGTAGCTGTACATGTACCAGATCAAAAGCGTCTTAAGTTTGATTCAAAATCAGATTTTGGTTATTTTGTTGGTTATGGAGAGACAACCAAAGGTTACAGAATTTATTTTGCTGCAAAAAATAATGTATTAGTAAAGAGAGAAGTAGTTTTTATTAAAGAAAATGAAAGGTTAATAAATCCCCAAATCCCTATGTCATTAGAAGAAACTAAAATAGAAGAAGTAATAGAGGAGGAAAAAGAAGAAGAAGAGACTAATATAGAAGGAATAGAGGAGGAAGAAAAAGATAAAGAGATGCCAATAAATGAAGAAGAAAGAGATATTAATAGAGGAGAAATAGAAATACGAGGTACTGAAATTAATGATGATCAAGAAGTAGATGAGGAAACCAGTGTGGAAATGATACCAAGTACAAGTAAAAGACAAAGAAAGAAACCATTATGGCTTTCAGACTATGATACAAGTTTTCTGTCAGTTGATAATGAACCAATTACATATGAAGATGCAATGAATTGTAATGAAAAAGAGAAGTGGCAGGAAGCTATTACAAGAGAGTTAAATACATTAAAAGAAAACAATACTTGGACAGAAGTAAGTGAGATTCCACAAGGGGTGGAAATAGTATCAAGCAAGTGGGTTTTTAAAGTAAAAGAAACAGATAAAGAAGAAAAGTTATATAAAGCTCGTTTAGTAGCTAGAGGATTTGAACAGAATGATTGTGACTTAGAGGTATATTCACCAGTAGCGAAAATACCTACTTTCAGAATATTTATGGCAGTTGCAAATAAACTAAAATTGTTTGTTCATCAAATGGATGTCGTAGGTGCATTTCTACATGGTAACATTGATGAAACTGTCTATCTGCAACTTCCTAGTGGTGAAATTTGTCTTTTAAATAGATCTTTGTATGGGTTAAAAAAATCACCTAAATATTGGAACAAAAAATTTGATGAGTTTATGTTAAAACAAAACTTTTGTAAGTCAAAGAATGACTTTTGTTTATACTTTAGAAGACAAGGAAAAAGCTTTATGTATGTCTTATTATTCGTAGATGACATAATCTATTTCAGTAATGAAAATATAGACATAGAAGATTTTAAAAAACAATTAAATAATAACTTTAAAATGAAAGATTTAGGTATAGCTTCAAATTATTTAGGAATTTGTATAAGTCAGGATAGAGAGAAAACAGTTTTAAATCAGGAAAAATATTTGTCAAAAATTTTAAATACATATAAAATGTCAAACTGTAAACCTATTGATACACCACTTGATAACAATTTTAACTTTGACGTACTTCGTAGAGAAAAGTCGGAAAGTCCCGAAGTAGAGAAAAAATGTAGACAGCTCATTGGTAGCTTGATGTACGCAGTGTATGGTACTAGACCAGATATATGTGTGGCTGTGACATTCCTTAGTAGATTTCAGCATTGTGCAAGTGAGATGTTGTACAAGGCTTTGAAGAGAGTATTGCGTTATGTGAAAGGTACTTTGAACTTGTCATTAGTGTATGAGAGTACAGATACTGGTATACAAGGTTTTGTTGATGCAGACTGGGCCGGTGATACAAAAGATAGAAAATCTACAACAGGTTTTCTTTTCAAAATGTTTAACTGTACTGTGTCATGGTGTAGTAAAAAACAGCTCAGTGTATCACTATCATCTACAGAGTCTGAGTACATAGCACTGAGTGTAGCAATATCTGAGGCTTGTTGGTTAAAAAATATACTTAAAGATTTTGATATATTAGATTGTAACTGTATTGAGATTTTTGAAGATAATCAATCTGTTATTAAATTAGCTTACAACAATGAAAATAATAAAAGACTAAAACATTTGGACATAAGATACCATTTTATAATTGACAAAATTAACAATGATAGTATTTCTCTTAAATATATTAAAACTGATGATAATGTAGCTGATATGTTAACAAAACCTTTGGGAAAGATTTTATTCAATAAATTCAAAAATGTTATATTTAATGAGTAATTTGTAATATTCTTTTGTGAAACATTAAACTGAAATTTGGTAAAGCAAATTTAAAAATAGGTACTTAAATATTTGTTGTCAAATTAGTTTATGTAATTAGTTTTTTTTGATTCTAGTATATATGATTATAAATTGTTTATAGATGCATTATAAGCATGTTATAAAAAACGATATTTGTTGAGGGGGGATGTTAAAAAGTATGTGCAACAAATACTTAATGCATCTGTGGTTCTTAAGTTGTATGGTTTGTCCGCTAGTGTCGCCACCATCAATGCGAATGTAATGTTCTAAGAAATAAAAGTGTCTCCATTTTGTTGTTTATAAAATATGTTTTATTAATTGCTAAAGCACTCTCCAGTAGTCGAGCTATCCATAAAATCGAACAACAATTAAATGCAATATAATTTTATTAAGACAGTAATTGGGTTGTGTTACATAACAAATGGATACAGACTCAGTAAAAAAACCCTGACAAATTATAAGGTAACAAATTTCTGTAAAAAAAATTTGACTGTACTTTTTTTTTGCACAGTCTTCAACTACTCGTTAAGACGAATCAAACAACTTGATAGGGTTATGTGGTTTTATTACGGAGTTTCTATGGCCACCTTCCAGCTCCATCATCAGATCAACTCCACATCATCATAATATTGCATTGAAAGTAAATAAAAGCTTGTAAAAACAAATTAATTATCCGTATTTTTTTCACAATTTGAGGCCCAGTCGTTTTGAAAATATATTTGAGATTCTTACAACAAGCCCTTTAATTTGATATGTCACTTGATATAGTTAGTAATTTTATTTTTAATTATCTAATTGACCTCCCAAAAGTGGTCCTCATCAGACAGACACAAGTGATCTTATAAAGTTTCCGCTTATTCCTTTTCAAGTAAGGAACCCTAACAAATAAATTCCTTACTGTTTCTCAATCCGTTCCACCTCTATCAAGTTTTTGCGTGCTTCCAATGCAGACTGAATCTGTTTCTGTTCTAACCAACTCCCATTTGGTGTAACATCTTTCATTCCAACCTCAGGTAATGTAGTATCATTTTTTGTTATACCTTTTGCTACCAACTCATCACCTCTGAAATTAATAATGGATAATATAAGGATAAAGAAACAACAACCATATTATATATAGCATATAATACAAAGGTAAACATTTGTATATTGTTATTTGAAGCATAATAAAACCAGGGCAGTTCTGTTGCACACCATAATTATAAAGGTTTTATAAAATATTTTCTTTAGTACTTGGTTGACCAAGCTTTGCTTGTTTCTTTTTCATAAAACAATGTTTACTAAAAATCAACCCTTGCTAGATCGATTTATCTCCCCCGAAACCCTCCGTATACCAAATTTCATGAAAATCGTTGGAGCCATTTTCAAATTCAGATTATATATATATATAGGTATAGATGTTTAGGATAATAAATAAAAGAATATTTATTATAAGGCTAAAAAGTAGCCTCATTTGTCACTATTCTTCAAAGTCCAATATTTTTCAAAGATATGATTGATTTCACTTGAAATTTATTTTTAAAAAAAATATTGGAAATAAAAGCCATGGAAATCCCTACAATACGGCCCTATAAATAGATATCGAACCCTACTATTTTATTTAGTCTGATGAAAATCTTTAGGAAATTTGGATTTTTTATCATTTCTGGAAATTGTTGTTATAACCAGTTTTTCCAAGAACAGGCTTAGTAGCCCCTAGGCATAGCCATGAATATATGGGTTACTATAGTAAAAGTATCAAAACAGAGAAGTTCCTTACCCTACCTACATGTAGGTAATAAATGTACCTAACAAAAACTAAACCATGCCTCAGTATTGAAATAATCTAAGCAGACTTTAAGCTGAAGTTGAGTTCATCGAAATTTTATACAAAACGTGTAAGTAGGTAAGTTATTTTACTTACGATAATATTTTTGGTTTATCCATTTCAAACTATGTAGTTAAACACAACACTTTGAATGCTAATGTTTGGAATAGTAAAGCAGGTAATCTTCACTTTTACGAACAGTCTGTGAATGAAAGACAGCCTTGGAGAAAAGACTACGTTATATACTGGAAATGAATTTATTAGTGATTTGGCGGTAGAATTAGAATTACCTACACAATATTTGTAGGTTATTTGTATTAATAAAAAATAATTAAAGATTTCTTGTAAAATTTGAAGAGGCAATGGATGTCGATGGAAATGTCAAATGAAAGTATTTGAGAGCAGTGTTGCCATGTCATCTCAATAAAAGAAGAAATGGCTAAATAATCAGTTGTATGAAATAATAAATCGGCTTCAAAAATAAATATACTCAAAAGTAAAAGCTACTTGACATTTTTTTTTAGGTCGATGCCAGCCTAAGATGTCAAATATAAAGCATAATCAAAATAGAAACAGTAGGTATATCCGTTAAAAATATTAAATAATAATATTTTTGTTACATATTGTGGTGGCTTAATGCTACCAACCTCTTTTATAATTTCGAATTTGTATATAGCCGTACATAAAGGAAGAATTTTATACTGTTATTTTAAAATGTAGCTTGTCAGTAAGACAAGAGTTTGATTTTCCAAGACATGGTCTGGAACAGGTCATTAATTGAGTATAGCTTCTCTTATGATAGAGTTTGTACCAATACTGTACGTCCAAATATAATATTATAAATATATACTGCTCCGAGATCCTCGTATCATTTTAACGCTAACATCAGGTGAAAATCCCACTTATTATCCCGAACCAAAGGCTTTAACATATTTCACGGCTTTGCTGATACCGACCTAAAAAAAATGTAAAGTGGCTATAATGCTATTTTTTGTCAATTTTGATTTTATTTATTTCTTAAGTCGATTGAATCACTTATCATTTATTTCGTCATTTTTAGTGTATGTAAAAATTGAGAATGTATGTTATATTACTAAATATTCCTCTCCTTCCTTTTTTAGAAGCCAGTTAAAAAGCTGCTAGAATATTCATTTCGTAGCCTTTAAAGTGGCTAAAGTGGATTAGCAGCCTCTTTTAGTACCGGTGGGGGGAGGGGTGTACTATTACTTTTTAATCAACAAATTAGTCACTACGATACCTTAAAATCAGTTTGTCAATCATTTTTGAACTGCATAAAAAAATATGAAAGTTAAATAAGTATGGAAAGTACAGCATTATAATTTGACATGGATAAGCTTTCTTATTATACTAACTTGGTAACCGAGTTTATTTGCAGTAGTTTTTACTTACCCTTAAACTTTAGTAAATTAAAAATGTGGCTAAATTAATTAGCTAAGAATATTTGATATTTGTGGCTAAAATTAACATAAAATGTGGCTAAATCTAGCCAAAAAAATGGCTAACATGGCAACACTGTTTGAGTTAGAGAGGAACGAAATCACAAAAATCTGACTTTTTGGCGGGAACTTGCGAAGTGACGTTGCATTTGCGTATTATTTTATTTATAAAATCGGTTTTTCTAGTTTTATTGAATATTATGGTGGCATTTTGTCCAATAAAGATCAATAAAAGTGCACCAAGTGGAATGAAATTATTACGTGTATAGTGGCTTTTCAAGTTGTCTCAAGGAAGTACGGCCATCATTGTAAGTACTAAAACCCTAAAACCAAAGATCAGTGCCTATAACCTAATTTAAACTGACTAACTACGTGACTGGATATGACTTACTGACTGTAATACGTAATATCCCCAAATAGTGCTCTGTGATAGCTGTAGGTTTCGAATTCGAACCAGCAACCTTCATCAAGTTATTCACACTGAACGCTTTCAGCTTTGAGTTAGCGAACAAATCTAACGACATAATATTATCTTAATTCAAAATTGATTCAGCCGCTGAATAGCGAATGCTACACGCTCGATATGTATCGCGATATTTGGATCGTAACCCAGGATCAAGATATTTATCGAGTCTGTAGTATAGCGTATCACCTATCGTGATACGGATCGCTGGATTTCTAAAAATCCATAAATCCACGATTTGTATCTAGTATCGTTGATAAATATCGAGCGTCTAATCTCTAATCGATATTAATCACGTCAGTATTAATTATGTCAGCGATAGAAGAGGACGCGCTGTTGAGTCGGCGCCGGCGGCGCCCGCCGTACCTCAAACAAACGACCAAAAGCATTTAAAATAATTCATACTAATATTAGAAACACTACCAGAGGTATGGGACAGCTCAAGTGCCAACAGTTTAAACAAAGTAAAAAGGGCGAATGCCTATGAGCAACTACGTGTAGTATTCGCCCATGAGTGATTACGAGGGAAAATTGGGACGGTCATGATAATATTATATAGGTAGTCACCTACAAACCTACAAACAGGTCCAACACATGGAAAACTATCACGACAAGAGTCTTCTAGTTCACGAGCTATATAGGCAATCGACTAAAATATCAATATAATAATATAATTTTACTTACAGCGAAAGAAAACTGTCTGGTTCTGATTTGATTTATTTTGATATAATGTTAGAGAGTAGTCTAAATCTAAAATAACAAACACGTATTTTTATTAGTAAACATCGAAGGGTGTTATTTTTAAGAAAATATGAGTTTTATGCAGATAGGTAAAATACGTACTCGTTATTTTTCATGCTTTCGGACATATAATCCAAACCCGTAATTAACTCAAAACTCTCTATAGAAGTTAGAGGGTTTAGTCACTTTTCAGTAGGTAGGTACTTTGGATTTCAATTTCTCCCATTAGACGACCACGAACCGGAAGACGAAGCGTGGGCAGGCCCCGCACAAGGTGGACCGATAATCTTGTGATGGTCGCGGGAAACCGCTGGATGCGGATAGCGCAAGACCGGCCATCGTGAAGATCCGGCGGATTTGCAGTCTTATCCGCCCGTGTAGTACCAGCCGCCCCTTTAACAAATCGAGGCGGCGTCCTCTGAAATCTGCCGCCCCTAGGCCGCGGCCTATACGACCTATTGACAAATCCAGGACTGCTACTACGAAACTATGGTATGCATGGTGCTACTTGCACTTTGCTGAAGCGAGCTTTTCCGCGGCTCACCGAGTATTTTTGGTGGTAATCGTATCGAACACCATTATTTATATATATGTTACAATTAACGAGAGATAAAATGATACGCGATAGCCCGGCTGAGCTTTGAAGTTGAACTTTTTATAATCCTTTGTTAGTCTAGGATTGCTTGTGTACAAATTAATTCTTCTCCAGCCTGCGGTTTGAATGATTATTATTATTTTGTTGGAAATTCATAATTGTAGGAACCTATACACCTGTCCTTGGAATAAGTGCTTCTATTTCTCTGAAAATATTTTCCTATTTAACTGTTGGTAATGTAATTATTTGTGGACAGTACATGAACTCAACATACATATTTTTATTTAATTAGAATCTGTTCGAAAATGCTAAAGGAATACGGATCTAATTTCCTTTGCCGTTTGTTATCTCAGTAATAAACCCATTACCCTCATCCTTGGCGCGACATCGGCCTAGTAGAGAAACAATTAACCGTTGCAACACTTCTGTTAAACAGACGTTCAACAACTCCACTCGTTCAGTCAAGTTCGACGCCTTTTCAAATCAGTCGGTTTATAACAACTCAGCTGTAGCGTAAGCTACGAAGTTGTAGACCATTGTAGACTCGCGTAGTAGCTAGTGCTACGTTGTAGCGTAGCATGTCAAGACCATGCCTGACGGTATCGATTAGTCTCTCGGAATTACCCGAGCTATCCCGATAACTACCGAATGCGGCCGAACGCTACCCGAGAGCCACGTCCATCCATACATAGCGGAAGTAATGAAATGTACAGAAAGATATGAACCGGAAAAATTGTCGCTCTCTTTTTCTTCGCGTCGCGTCTTATCCGGGTCCCTAAAAACGCTTCCTTTGTCGGTTTTTCCTTTCAGCACATTTTTCCTCGGGCTGTTACGAATGGATGTTTATGTGCAGGGTGTAATTTTTTTTGTCGGGCTGTTTAAAATATTCTCAAGTTTTTCTCGCCTTTGTCTATGTACAGTGGGGATATGGATAACATCCAATTTGCATAAACTTTCCTTCGAAAGATGAAAAATTTAAAATTTAAAATTCCCTTTTCATGCAGGTAACAAAGGCCCCTATTATAACTCGCAACGCTCCCCAAGTTCTTTAATGGAAAAGCGTCATTAAAGTTAGAGTTAATTGGCTGTATAGTGAGAGCCTACTCGGGGACGTCACCGGGAAGTTCCCATCGCGTTAGGACCGAAGTCGACGAGGGCTGGAGGCGATATAACGTATTGTAGTGGCAGTTTATGCGACGTGCCTCCCCCTTGGTGCCGACGACCGACGCGATACTTACACCATAGCTCAGTCAGCGTCGAAGGCGATAGTCATTCCTTTACGCACGACACCGCTAGCCAGCATCGATTTAAATTTATTCTTAAATCTCAAATTTCAAATTGTGTTCGGACTTCGGTGGTCTATGTTTACGCCCGCCGTCGATCGAAGGGCGGGCGGCGTGGGGTGGCGCGCACCCCGGATACGTCGTATGTACGTACGTCGTTATTTATGGTATATTTTGACGTGTTCGCTCGTTGCTAACTTCAAGTAACGTAGTATAATGGGGTGATGGATAGTGTTATCGGTCGCTATTCGTGGTGAACCATGTTCAAATCATGCATTTATTATTACAATCTTTGGAAAAACCAATAATGTTAATAGTTATTCATGGAAAAGTATTGTTTCAGTGATGTTTGTAGGTTGTGTCGACCGGCGTTTCCATCAATGCGGATTTTGTATTGAATGAATCTAATGTTATACCTATTGTTGGTTTTAGTTTTGCGATTCAATTTTGTGAAGTGACGTTCGTTCAAAATTGTTGCAATTACTTAAAAGTATTTCTTGGGATATACAAAATAAAGCAGCTGTTAAGGTAAGTTTTTCAATACTTTTACATAAGTTTTTTTAATTAAATTGTTACTGAAAATAAAAGGTAGGCTCTTAACTAGTTTTAGTGCTGAACATTTGTTTATTTCTGTATTTTAAAACTTAAAATGATGTACATGGATATTTTATTTAATTATTTTCAATTTTCATTCGCACAAATTAAACTACATATAGGACTATTTAAAAAAATAATAAAATATGAATTAAACTGCAGTACATTTTATTATATAAACAATAGCTTAAATAAAATTTAACACCATCTATCGATAAAATTATGAAGCAATTAATAGTTCACGATCCTGCCGCCTACCACAGCGCCAAAGTGTCAGCCGGCGACACGCCTGCAGTCACGCGGCGTTGACTCGCGTCGCAACATGTTTGCGTGGGTGTAGATCGCTTCGTGATAAACAATTTTATGTGTTTTCTTTCTTATCAACTCATCAAAGTGTTCTAAGTAAGCTGTTGTGAATTACCAGCGTCTCGTTTCGTATAGCTAAATATTTAGATTGTTGTGATTTGTGGATTAAATGTTATGTGCTTCTAGTGTGTCTGTGTTTTGTTGTCGGCGATACCGTGGACAGGATTTTAGCCGTGCTGTAAGGGTCTAGGGTCTATCATGAGGAAGATAAACGGTGAGGATGCAGATTTAGACTGTTATGATGCTTGGAGCACGTCTGTATTACATGTTAACCTCGTTTTAATAGAGATAAGCATGTCACCGGGTTGTGGTCATTGAAGATAACGTTAAAAAATCATGCGAAGTTCTAACAAGACGAAGTACAAATTGAAATTCGATAACATTTTACCTTTGAAGCTTATGAAAGATAACCTTTTCGCAAAGCGTGTTAGTTCAGAGCTATTATGTCAAAAACATGGGGTGCTGTTATTAAATAGGGGAATGCCTGCCTTTCATAATAATAGCTGCCCGCCACGAGCACTCATTGAACCTTCGTTTTACAATTCCTGATTATTAATCAACATTATTTTTATAAATAATATAATATAATATATATATATATAAATAACTCAATAAAGAAACTTCAATTAAGTTACAGAAATAATAAAAAAGACAGTCGTGACAAAAATTCCTAGCATCGATGCTGAAGCCCTATAAAAAGTTATTAAGTAACTGTCTCTCGAAATAGAATTGCTCAAGCTAAGGAAGAGCAGCCGAAAAATCATTAACCGTAGCAGATCCCATACAAATGGTCCATAAATGTAATCCGACTATGTTTGATGGCCTTCGCCGCCCGCCAAGGCGTTCGATTACGAAACCTTTGGTGCCTGCCTAGACAATGATTACATGCGATTTATAATAGACTAAAATACTACTATTTCGATATATTTGGATATATTTACAATAAAATTGGTCACCACCAGATTCCTATAGAAGTGAACGTTTAATCTGACGCATTAAATGCAAATGGCAAAAATTTATTGAAGGTTACAGTCGATGATGAAACGATACAAACGTGGAGTTTATTATTTTTATTCAGAAAACCTGTTTAGTATTCCGTGGAGAGTTGAATAATTCTATCTTATTGTTTTCCTTGTAAATTTTACACATCGTCAGGCCTATGTTAGAAGACTTTCAAGATTTATTGTTTAATGATTGCGACAGACAAGGCGTTGAACATCTATTTGTTTTAATAATACGCTCGAATGAAGACACATTTAGGTGGCAACTCGTAGTTTGTTATTTAGTCGAAATAAGAGGCTGACGTGCAATATCTACTGATGGCTGTTAACGGTTTAATTAGGGTTCACCTGCCGATGGCCATTAAAAGAAAATTCGGACAAAGTTAATTACATCTCACGTGGTGTAATATGGTGCGAACTGCGAACATCAAACTTGCAGGAATTTTACGACCTGAGGAAATGAGTGAACAGGCCTCAGAGGTCGTTGGCCGAAGCTTAGTTAATATGCTCGCACGTAGCGGCAGAAAATCAAATAAACAGTCGCTTTCATCTCCGGTTTATCGGCGATGCACTTCGTAGCCTTGCACTTTGCCGTCTGTGTACAACAACTGTTCATTCGCCGCAGCCATTCCTCAGATATTCGAGGTCAATTATTCATCTCATATTAATATTTGTATTCCATTTGCGTGTAAAGAAAACAATATAAAAGACAGAAAGAGGTGTCGAGTGACGACTCTCTATAAAATTTATTGTTTATAGTTATGTACACTCGCGTTTCTTATCTTGTAATTTTGTTCCTGTTCATAAATAGGTACCTTTATAACTTAGTAGTTCCATAAAATAACCGAACCCATGACGTATTTGATATCTACATACAGACAATATACGAGAATCTAAATGAACTATGGTAGGATTTGTATAATAATGTTTTTCTTTTAAGTTGGAATGACATTTGGTGCAATTACTGATTCCTCATGGTTTCCATAAAGACATTGATATTTTATCAATTTGATGAGTTTTAAAATATTTCCTATTCGACTAGTTTCAACATTGAAAGACATTTCATTCTTATCAGCCGAAAGACGACCACTGCTGGACCACGATGGTGTTGGGCTACTCTCATGCTGGATGATAATTTAAAACCGTAAATAAACTTGTTGTACGTATCAACGTTTTGATTTCGCAATGATTCCTTTTACCACTTTTTGAAATTAAGTAATATTGATTTTTCCGCGCTCAGCTCATCAACAATATTTGTTATTCATTAGCCAGTAAAACAATTTCAAGCAATCATACGTCTAATAACCGATAATGCCTCTATTGATTTTGCCAGTGGCTCGGAACAGCACTCCAATATTGACAATGAGCGGTAGTTTAGACGCCACTACGTGCTCCGAGAGTTGATGAGCATCCTACGTGACTCCCAGTTCATTGCTCCAGTTTTTTGCCACTCGATCTTGTGAATGAGTTTGCAGACCTTGGCTCGAAGATCGGAGACAAGGACCTCGGACAGCAGGATTTATTGCTACAAAAACACTCCACGCGTGCTAAGACAACGTTTGCACATAAGTACTCCCTACTTAGCTTGACAAATGTTTTTGGCGGAACATTATTGGTATACAAATGACTATGGTATGTTTTGGATACTTTAATAACATTCAAAATACTTTCAGAGCTCACATGAAAAACCACTTTTAACCGCAAGTAAATCACTATGAAATCAATAAGTACTACTAACTAGGCGTGTTAGTGCGCTGTCGACGCCGTGAATCCTGATTTTCAATACTGGTGCCTACATTAGGTAAGAGTAGTTGTGGTGGCGCCGCGCGTGATTGCCATGTTGATTGAGATCACACGTATATGTCACAAATTGTCGCTCCAATTCGCATGTGACGCGAATACATGTCAAACTACATAGAAAGCAAGCCGCAACAATAACGAGTTTGCTCTCCCCGAAGAGGAAAAATTCACATATGTAATTATTTTGGACTTTTAGGGCCTGTCTCACATGTTGACGATATGTTACGGATCTTTACATAACTACTAATAAGAAATAAACTTCAGAAATATCTATCAGATAAGTTATAAAGGCTTATTGACAAGCCAATGAGACGAGCTTTATTTTGAGAGTTAATGAACATAGCATCATTTACCTTCTCAATCTAGAGAGCAGGTAAACGGGTCTACTTTGTTCGTTCGTTTACCTCCAGAGGGTGGTGTGATATATTCAGGGCCCATTTAAATATTCCCGGGGGTGATAAGGGGAAGGGATGCGAGCCGGTTAATCAAGTAACGTGATCCATTTATCTAGAGCACTCTTGATATGGTGTCGGTGAACTTCGGAATATTGTAGCCTCATTTAGGGTTGAGATTGAATGTTGAAGAAAGGCGTATTAGCGGATAAACCAGTTTCAAATTCCATTATGATGCTGAGAATTTTAAGAGTACCAATTTACCCATATTTCGACAATGCAATTTGATTTTGTGCGTTATTAATAATCTAAAACATATTTTAGTAGATACGCTTAGATATGCAACTACCTTTTACATTTGTGCCTTTTTCTAGTGCTTTATGCATGGCCTAGGAATGTAAAAGCCTATGGTATTGAGATTTTTCCTTTATTTCTTGCTGTAATTACACACAATCCGCATGCGATTTCTATACTGCCTTCATTTATTAACATTGGATTTATCTACTGGTATTACCATTCAGGGTTTGCTGTGTCTCGTATTTTTGCTCCAATTGCATCCACCGGATAAATGATTCCTCAAGTATCCTGCACCGATATCAATGGAATTCTATCGATTGCAATGCAGTGAGATTGGAAACAGGCGGGTGCAGCGTTTGCTTCGTTTTACTGCATTCGATCTATTTACGGTTTTATGAACGCCGATAAACTTGTGGCGCGTTGAACCGAACACTGCTGTCGGCCGAGTGCCGAACCCTCGATAGATACATGAATTTAAATTGATGGTTTGTATACACTCGTCATTTCGATGGCCGATACTCCTGTCAGTATTGTAGTCTTTATCAAGTTTGTGATTAAATTTCTTTTTTTAATTTACTGAGGGCTGATTTTTCAATGACCACATAAGTGATTTTATATACATTTACCTATCAAACATATTGTATTAAATGTAATGACAACAGATGCGAAAAGTAGCCTGTAATGATTCACTATTAAATCGATTTCCCTAAATATAAATACTTTAGACAGAAGAAATCCTTACATAAATTAAGATCACTTTTCAAATCTTGCTTTGATACGTGACATGAACTTTGAACAGAATACTAAGCTGAAACAACCACAGTTTATATACATTTGAGATCTCAATAAAACACATGCAAATCTTTTAACTTGATCAGTTGAATGGCCAAAAATAAAAACAGAACTCAATTATGTCATAATTTGTTGACATTTTTGGTACATAAAACAATAAAACTAACTATCAGATATACTTGAACTCTAAAGCCTGGTAAAAGCCTGCTCCCACGATACTATGACCTTTATAAAGGTAAAAGGCTTACAGGGGTATAATAACCACGTCCTTCAAAATGCTTGTATTGTTTCCTAAGGATCGACTGGGGGATGTATAAAATTCAAACAAAATTTGGGCATTTAGAAGCTGGAAGCTAAGTTGGGAAATATAATGAATTCATTGTGAATTTTGTAAAGGCCTTTGGAAGCAGCAGCACAATAGGAACATGTTAAACGATTTTCTAATTACCTACCTATTGGGAACAAAATAATTTATCACAAATTGTGATTATGCCTTAACTTGACTTACAAAATACTATATAGAAGAGTTTACGTTTGCCCCAATTGTTGGAAAACTAACGAATGAATACATAAAGACTTCAGTACAAATTAAACAACGGAAATACCAGGAGGATTCTACAGCTATCTCAAGTGAAATCCAAATGGAATTCATTCATCAATCCACACTGAAGTTAAATGGGCACGTTAATCGTTTAAGACTTCTCTAATACTAGTTTACACCACAAGTTATCGCTTCAAATACCTCCGCATAATATAACTCGTTCATTCGCCCAGGAAGTGACGTCATGCGGCTGGCCTCACACACGCTTCCTGCCCGTCTTCTCGACCTTCACCTAAAAGCCTCTTTGTATTTTTTGTCTCATTCATTCATAGATAAGTTCACGCTGAAGCAACAGACAGGTTGATTGATATTAGCAATGGCGTTTGGTTGTTTTAACTGTGTACAGTATGAGTTTAAAACAAAGGTAGGTGAAGATAGGTTATTAAATTGACTAACAAATACAAACCCGCTGAATCGATTTGAAATTAACTAATTAATAATTAACTTTAATGAGACAGAAAGATTTTCTTTTGTTTTAGTTTCAATAAAAGTAATATAAAAAGTTAAAATTATTAACGTTTATGTAATCAAAGGCGCAAAAAACTGTTACCTACTAAAACATATATTAGAACAAAAGCGATCGCGATCTTCGTGCAACATTTCACAAGAGCAGCGGTCTCAATACGGCGATCATTGCAAAAATCAATGTCACACCGAACAATGCCCCTCATGGCTGCTCTCCTCTGACCCTAAGTTCATGTTCGACAAATAAATAAGCATTTTGTATGACTTTCTTCGCTGATTAAACTCCGGTCGTGAGTCACGAGGTTGTCGAAAGCCATCTTGCTACCGTGTTGAACAATGCAATGTTCGGATCCTCTGGACTTTAACAATGTGCCCCAACAAGATTCTGACAGTCTCACCAACAACATTGTGTCTTCAATTCATTGTGACAATTTATGTTGCTGTTTGTGGTACCTAGTGTGGCATTTATTTATAATGCCTTCGAGATTTGACTGAATACGATTTAGACAAGGCTGAAACGTTTTGTTAAAATTACTTTCTATTGTGGTACATATGGAGATACCCTGGTGAACGAGTTATGAATGACAATAGCACTGTATGCATTAAAGCTTGTATATTCGAAGCAAATAATAGAGCCTTGTATCTTAATAAATTGAGGTGTACGATTCCTTAGAATATGACGAAATAGCTGCTTACACCTTGCTCATTTTCCGCAACCCAAATTTTTGTTTTCCAAGAAAATTAAAGTCCGTTTCATGCAAATGAGGTAAATATTTAAGAACTCGTTATTGTCTTGTGGACAGAAAGATGACTAAGTAAATTCTACCAGCTGCCGCACTGCTGCTATATTGTAATTCAATCTGCTGTGTCTATGTGTATTGTCAAACACAGGCGCACCTTTCTGCACCTAGGTTGTTGTACAATGATAATGAGAGAGAGGCGAGCCTATCATGTTTATTTCAAAAGACATCCCACGTGTTTGCAGGACGGTGGGAATCGCAACATTGGTGGACTCGCAAGTACTCGCAACGTGTTCGTGGTTCTAGTACGTCGGCATCTTTACTCTGTCGCATACACAAACTGCATTATTGCTATTGTTTAAATTATCTTTACGACCTTTGTGTTGCCAATCGCTAGGTTATTAAAAGGGAATGCGGATATTTTACTTCGCTCAACTGCATCGATATCGTAGTCCTTAGTATCGGGTACCTACTTTTTTTCTGTGATACCGTTCAGTAGCTTTAAGCGAAATTGAATATAGGCATTTTATTAATAAGATTTCATACTTTTACCAAATTTTTAGCTTCTGAAGTTATCCTGTAAGTCTTCATGTAGTAGCGGAAATCATGGAGGCGCTTTATAAAAGTGTTATGTATGAGTCAATTGATTCACGATTTGATTTACGAATTTTATTGAAAAAATCCCGTAATTAATGAATTGAAACTGTTAATATTCCTATCAGTGGTTGCTCTCAGTTTGCGAGACTTGACGAGTAGTTCTGTACCCACATACCTGCAGTGTACACAACTCTTCAACGAGACAATAGCCTCGCGGGTTCAAGATCACGACCGTCTCGGCGGTCGAGTGCACTCGCTTACTTCCAGTCTTGCAACGAGTATTTTATTTTTAATAGCGTCAGTCAGCATGTTATGGTGTATTATGATGTGTTGAAAATTAAATGGTAACTTACTTAGAAGAAATGAAAGTTTTTGATACTTTGTGCTTATGAAATGAAAAGCTTTTAGCATGCAAAATATTTTAGGCCTAGGTAAATAATTATACGACAGACCGTTGAAACGAGGCAATAACAGCTACTTTAATTATTGAATAATAAACATTATTTTTATTATGTATAGGTATCCTAGAAATACAATACGAAACAAATAAAAAATATTTAAAAAAATGTACCTACATCAAATTATAGTTTTGATGTGATGACAAGCAGTGATGATGATGAATTCAAAGATCGTAAACATACTTTTAAACTAACTATGTTTCATAAATATAATGTAAGTATTTAAAACTAATGAAGATAAAGCGCCCTCGAGATATTAATTATTCAGTTGGTAGCTTAAATAGTGGGATAGCAGTAAATAGTGGGATTAATATAGGCCACTTTACGGTGAAACATATACTGATTCGCATAAAATTATCGGATTATCTATATTACGAAACTTCATAAAAATCAGTCAAATTAGATGAAACAAAAGACAGTCGACAGGTCGATGAAATGCCATCCGATATTATGAAGCTGCAAATGTGTTATTGACCCCCGGTGTCGTATGTCAGGATTTCCCAGATTTGGTTATGTAAAAATCTCATTAAACACAAAATCATTGCTTGCTGAGCATAATCACTTTCATCAAGTGATTATTAAGCAAGTAGGTATTTACAAAACGTGAGGTTGGAAATAATTGTAGGCTAGTAACAAGAGTAATTTTTTTTCCCTACCCACGTTGTTTGTAACCAGTCGACAACTGATCTTTAAGTTTCCAATAAAGGTTAAAAGTGAGAAGTCCAATTTAAAAGAGATACACGTGAATAAAGATATTTTATTTCACCTTTAGCAAAACAAAAGAAATGGAAAGTGTCTCAAGATTTAATCATCAATTTCGATTCAGAAATTAAAACAATGGTTTTATTGGTGCTGAAATAATTCAGGGTTCTATCACTTAAAAAATGTGTTCTTTCGTCGTCTAAGCATTCACTAATCTTTAATTTGATTGATTTTGTACAGTTATTTTGGACATATATTGGAAGCAATTTCTGTCAAAATTAAGAAGCTTGATTTTAGAAAATTAATAGCCTCGGGTTTTTATGGGGCTCTACTAAAAATCAAGTGGTGCTTGCTTATGCTGAGTCGAAGTCAGATATGTCATCGCGTACACACGTACCTACTTATCCCAAATTAAGTCTATTTTTTCTAAATATACATAATTCTATTCATAGCTCTGTGAGTTTTGATTATTTTTTCTATTGATTTTGTAAGGTTTTATCTTTATCTTTTGCCGTTTGTGCTTATGTTATTATATAAATTTTTACCTTTGTTATATCAAATAATGTTTTGCTTATTAACTAATTGACTATTGTTAAATCTTCAAAAAAATCAGCGCAATAGACAGATTACACAATGATGACACTCATTCTTTCAAATTACAACAAGCTTTTTACTTGAAAGATTTGTTATGTAATTGAAATTAGTTTAGTTTGTAAATAATAATAGAATCAGAACCATTCTTTTTTATTGTCTTCTATGTTTATGTTATTGTTTTTGTCTGTGTTTGTTATGTCAAATAAAGTCTATTGTCTAATAAATTCAATAAAAATCAGCGCAGTACGATTTATCTATATACATTGCGCGAAGTTGCAAGAAGATATCTACAATAAATATCAGGAGAGTCCTAATGGGTGTCTTTTAACATTTCTGCTATTTATTTAATGGCTCTATTCACATTCAGGGATTTTCTCTAAAATATTGTCTTCGCGAAGTGTTCCAGTTTTCTTCAATCCTGCATTACAGTAAAAGCTTTCCGTACTTGGAATGATTGCATGGTTTCTTTGTAAAAAAAACCAAGTCATTTCAAAAGTAAAGAAATCTTCGTTTAATTCTGCGATATTAAAACAACAAGGTCCCGTAATTAATTCGTGATGGAATTTATTCAACATTATGTTTATCTGTAATTATTTCATTATTGTATTGATGATGACCTTTTTTTAATTAATTAACTACAAGAAGAAATCTTGTGATATAATTGATTAAATATGACATTTTGTGATACGCATCACCAAATTTAATTAATCATATCATTATAATAATTATTGGTTGCATAAACAATATTTAAGCATTGAATAATATTGTTAAGTAAGTTGTAACCTTAAATAAAGATGTATCCATTATTTTAGTTAGTTACTTGTTAACTTTTATCTTTGTTGTAACTAGAAGCATCAAAAGTGACGCTGAATAATTTCGATAAGGGATTATACAGGTAACTGCACTGCATAGTAAAGTACACTTGTACACAGTATCGCTTCAAGAACAACATTTGTTATCATAACAAGTTGTGTGTTTTGCGAATTTGCAAATTCATATAAGTAGCATATGAATTTTTATTTACATTTTATTGGTAGGCTTTCGTGTTGACAATCACAACTTGAATTCCATTTACGATTTCTCTGAAATTAAGAGGCTGTAGTTATTTCTGCCAATACTACAATAATAGTAGACATGAATTGAACATCAAATACAGTGGCTTTCCACCAAAGATGGATGTATATTGCTTCGTTAAAGCTATGATCAGCATACCTCAGGTTGAAAAATAGACAAGCAATACTATTTGGTGAGATAAAATGCAGTACTGATGGTAATACAGCCTTAAACTCTACCTACAGCTTCCTTGCATACATAAATCATCTTTACTAGTTTTTACCCATTCTTTAGGGATGTAATATTTTCCCGGGTTAAAAATATAATTTCATCACGTTAGATATCCTTATTGAAAATTGTTACAATATTCTTCAAAACCTACCAATTAGGTAGTATTTTTAGTGGTGGTTTTTTATTTGTCCCTAAGTTATTTGTAACGAACCGGATGCAGTGTACACTTTTATCAGTGTCTGTACATGTAAGTTGTCACTTTCGAGTCGTGACTCACGAAGACAACGGAACGAGCTTTCGTTGCCTCCATCCAACAGTAGGGTCACTTTGCTGTCATAAATTGCAAATCTTTAGTAATATGTCCTTAAAGCTTCGTTCGTAGAGTTCAAATCAGTTCTTATATATTTGTTATTCTAATTAAGTACTCTATCAAAGTATCTAGTGATGTAATCTACTTAATTAATTAAGAAATATTATTGATTAGAATGGTGTCAGTGTAAGTTCATAGTTATGAAAGAGTTTTGATTGGCAATTGTATAAATAAGTACACTGATGCTGGTATTTCTTTTTAATATGATATTTTTTTTAATATGATCATTTTCCTTTAAGTAATAATTAAGTATAATAAATGTTTTTTTCTCCTTTTTGGCACGCAGGGCCGCAATCTGGGACAATTTTTGTTTGTTTTGTATTTATTATCTTATTGTATCCCTTTTTTGTTCTTTAAATAGTTGATAAACCTATATTTTTTTTAGATTTACCTACGTAAATGTTTTTATTTAATTATTTATTGTTATAAGTATGTTTTAATTTTCAACAGAATTTTTTAAATCTTTTCTTAGGTAGGCATTAAAGAAATAATATCTGTCAATTCTTAATCTGTTTTACTACAGGCTGTCCGTTTACTATATTAGTCAGTATTAATTATATCCTCTTGGTATTAAGTACACAAACTTTTTCATAATACAGACACAAAAGTAGCTCCATTTGTACCAAATATTAAACTCATAGTCAGGCCTGAATAGGCCCAGGAAATTACTAACAAGGCAACCATGGCATGAAGGCACATCTTATAAATGGGAAAGTCTGTTTGTTTAATTGACTGCGATAAACTCAGAAACCTCAGAATTGATCAACGTGATTTCTTGCCTAGGACAAGTTATAGTCCGAGGTACCTTTTAGCTAATTGTAAATTACGGGACCTAAGAAATGTTGTATTAAATCAACAACTAACATTTTATGTAGATGATTATTTTTGAGCATTACTGCAAGTACTGAGATCAAACCAAGTAGGTAATCTAGATGAGCCTGAGAAAAACCAGATTTCTAAAGAGATCTGTGATAAAAATGATTTCATTTAAATATTATAACGCCCAATTTTGGTCACGTTCCCTCAATACGATGTTAGTCTCCTTTTCAAATACGCCAAGTTATTAAACTTTCCTAATCAGTATTTCTTTACGGAGCGTGCAAAAGAGAGAGAGAGTTTTTCCGCAAATAATTTCCATCCAAAATTCTTTGACTCCTTAATCATAACATCGCTGATAAATTATGGCACCAATACATTGGAAATAAAGTCCTTTATCAAACGGCGTCGTGATAGAAATCTGTGAAGTACTTAATGTTTTCAATTCTGTATAATCGGTTTAGAATTTCCAGAGTTCCGCGTCAGTAATTGGATTGGTGGAAGTTGGGTGCCCCATTTGGGGGATGGATTTTTCACTGGACTTAACCGCAAGCTTTACTTACGAATCAATTGTGGAATTTGCAATTAATGGACGCATTTTACCGGTTTTTTATATCAGGCTCTATCTATTTATGGGATCCGATCGGGTTACATCTGCTCACCACAGAACTAGTAAGTTTATCATGTCGGTACAAAGTAATACCGGGAGGTATAGTAACTTTATTAGATACTCGTTGCTCTATTAAATCGTTGAATAGTTATAGCTGCGTAATATTTAACATTGCTGTGAAATTTATTATTTATTTTACAGTGTAATATATTCATATAATATATATAGTATTTAGTCATAAAAACGAATTAAGTTTTGGTGTCACTGGCTATTTTCAATATTTGTCAGTTAAATACGTCTCTCAGTACCGTTCCATACCTATATCACAGAATAACTAATATACTACGTACAACCTATATCAACGAATTATCTCCACGCCACGTCGGCGTTTTTTATAAACTCTCACTCACTCCGCAATCTTTTAATATTGCACGAGGGAGCAGATGTTGGGAGCCTTTTACTCGGGTACGCTCACACATCACAAGGGTAGGCCTAATGTGCGCCGGCGACACGACAAAATGTAGAGGACACTTGATGTGAGCGTTTAAAAGGGCCGTTTTTCTTGATTTCCACGTCAGAAGTACTTATTGTACTTTAAATATTCCCTCTTATTCGCAGTTACAAAAGTAAAGTTGGGTTAATTTTAGGTCAAGATGTTGGTGACAAGGGCACACAAGTAATTTTCTTAATTAGGAAGCCGTATCGATTCCATTTTTGACTGTTATAATGTAAATTGTATTTGGGTGAGTACTAAACTATTAAAACCTCATGAAATAAGTTTCTTGAACAAAAATTTAATTTCATTAAAATTCAGTAAGGATCAAAGCTTTTATACGGATATTCTACGTACCTAAATCTAAGTAGAGTAACCCAGCTGTAGAAAAGAGCTCCCTAATGCCTGGCAAGACCATTCCAACTTTGTATCCTAATGAAAAATGTCTCGTTCGTACTAGTTGGCACCTTCGAGGGTACACTTCGCGTCACCCTCCGTGAAAATATTGTTATCGATTGCTTACGGGAAGCGGAAACGTCGCAGAGTCGCGAGAAAAGTTCAAAAGAGGTGTAGGTGCTTGCCTTTGGACGTCGAGCATTCACCTTGTGAACGGTACCTACTTATATATGTGGACGCTATGTATTGGACATACTGAAATACTGTTGCTATATTTTTTTAACTCCATGCCATTTTATTAAGAATGATTGTTTTTGTTTGATTCCTAAAAGTTAAACAATTAAAATAAAATGAAACAATCAGTTCAAATGACCATTCGGTCTTCGTCATTTATATTTGAGAACTTGATAGTTCCGTTGAGAAATTAATGAGATTTTTTTATACTGCCTTGTGTCATGTAGGTATCACTCCATTTGACTCCAAATTAAGAACTCTTATGTCGTCATAATAATATTATCATATCATATTATTTATCGTATCATCATCATCATGTCAGCCAAAAGACATCCACTGCTGGACAAAGGCCTCCCCCAAGGATCTCGTCTATTGATCGTATAGCCTACACAAAACTCCACTAGGCTATTTAGTTTATATTATTCAACTGCGGATCACATAAGATATCAAAATCATTCCGCCTTTTCAGTGTTAGTGACGTTTTGGGGACATCGTAAGCGTCAGCGCGATCAAGTCATTCTGTGAGTTTAACGACGTGGAAGTGATAATAGCTTCTACGCTTTACACCATTTTCTAGATTTTCTATAGGTGCATTAATCATAACTGTAACAACGTCGCTCGATAATTATGGTGGCTATTTGAAAATTTGTGTTAATTTTAGGGTGTATTACCTAAAAAAAATAAACGGACCCTTATAAGATCACTCCAGATGTAGTAAGCGTATCAAACTCAAAAAGGAAGGGCTAGAACACAGGGTATTTTTTTATGTCAGAAGGTTGACAAGCAGGCAGGCTATCCACCTGATGGTACCTAAGTGGTTACCGTCGCATATCACCATTTACAATACCAGAGGTACCTATTGCCAATGTGTTGCCGACCTGTTACATTGCCGAGAAGGCAATTACTGGCTCTCAATTGCAATTGCCGGAACACACACATAGGTGCTTGGCGACAGATTTTCAACTTGAGGGTGGTAGCCAGCCAGGCGGGTACTATATGGGTGAATATATGCTATTTGATTTTTTTGTGTCCCTGAAGAAAATGTAATCTGTTCCATTCAATTTTGATTATTTCTCTATTTGACATTATTTTGTAATTTGTAATGATGAGGGCCAGAAGATTTTTCCACTTTTTTAATTTTATAAGCACCAGAGGAAAATGTGTTACCAGGGGAGTGACACTATTGGCAGAGTAGTGACAAATTAAGGCAGGGAAGTGACAGGCCATTGATTATTAGCTAAGAAAGGGGACTAATATTAAATTAAACAATATATATTTGAATATTTTTTAATATACAAGATACATTCAGTCGTTACAGTTTCTAAATGCAACCTTATTTTTAATATTAATGGTTTGTTAAGGCTTAATTTTTTTTAACCTCTCTTCCCTTGTTTGTTTCTTTTTAACATTCGCCATGATGTCTGGTTATATTCGAGTATCTAGAACAAATGAAATGAAGCCTTAAAACATTAAATATTAACGAAAATAAAAAATCGTCACTTCTCTGGCGCTTATGTATTTCATCTGGCATGAAATCTGCCAGAGAAGTGACGCCAGAGAAGTGACAAAACCACACATAACCTACAAAAACAACATCACTCGCTTTTCTGACCACAGTTTAATGTAATACATGACATCTACGCACAATAAACATTGCATTGTGCAAGTATGCAATTTCGTAACGATAAAATACAAAAACATAGACTTACCAGAGTAAATACTCCGACGACTGGCACAAACACGCTTTCCTACAGCGAATCGCAAACTGACGCCATATTATTGGAGTTTTGCTCAACGTCGTTAGCTTGCTTCTAACTTCACACCGTCGTACGCGCGTAGTTCAAGGACAAAAACATACCTATGCGGTTTTAAGTCAAATTTTACTTCTTTGAGTTTCGCCAGATGAAGTGACATTATTGTAACATGAGATGGAAATAAGTTATTTTTTTGTTATATTAATAAATATTTTTACAGTGTATTTTGATAAAATATGTTTTAATGTTTATAAAAGCATATGATTATATTTAAAAAAAACATAATGGCATACGTATTTAAAGTATCTGGCTATAAAATCACTATAATCTAGTAATGGGGGAGGCCAGAGGAGTATACATTTATAACTATTTTAGACTATTAATGACTTAACTTAAACAATTATCGTGAATACACTATGTGGGCCAAATAAAAGACCATATTCTTTATTGTTTAAGCATACAGAAACAATAATATAATAAGTTTAACATAAATTTTGTCTATGAACCATTGGAATTCAAATAGCATATATTCACCCATATAGTATCCTACAACCGTGCTATGGTTTTCTTCACCGAAAGCTCTAACTCATTGTAGGATTCGAACCCACGACCTTCGTCGCGACATCTGACGTCACTACCACTGAGCTATCATCACCTGAGTAGATGCTTGGTGACAGATTTTATACATGAGGATGATCACCAAGGTGGGTATTATAAAGAACCACCGTGCAATGACCCAAATAGATTATATTTTTACTATGTATAGAACATGTGTTTTCGCACAATCTCATGATCAGTAATGACGTGCCCGAAAGTGGTAAACACACAAGCTTGAAGGAAAGATAACCGATATTCTTTTGGATAAAAATTAGGTAGGATATCCCGAAAGCTATAAATTTTGCAGTTTATGCGAATAACGTTTTAGGAATATATTGTCTATTACTGACCCTTGAGTTTTTAGTCCTCTGTACTCGGTACCAGGTGGTCTAAAGCTTAATGTTCCCACTAAAAAAGCTCCTATGCCTAAATTACATAAACCTTTTACTAAACATTGCTAATAAAACTACGTCAGCGTCAAAGTATTCGCAAACTCCTGTCGCACCTACTCAGTAAATACATACCTTTTGAAATATTACTCCATAATTATAGTTAATATTAGCCAAGTTCTAAGGTTCATTGTGTGAAATGGGGTGGTAGGCTGCAACATGTTTGAAATATTTAGAAGTATCCCCGCTTAATTAGGGCCAGTACTTTTGCGCAGGAATAGAATTTATGAAGGCTGGGGGAGGTTGTCAGGCGAAAGTCATGGTCGTTACTACCCTGTCGAGGAGAATGAAAGGTGTAATGTATGTAAGGGCTTGACTATAAGCGCCCTTCCAACTTGGCCGGATTTAATTACAGGCGCCATGCCGTCTAGTGATGACCGCACCCGCTTATCGATTTTCAGGAGTCCCTCGTGTGTGAATTAGAATATGTAGTTTAACACGCAACTTTGTTCGAATGTGAAATTTTGGAAATTTAATTAAATTAACATATTTGTGAATTACAGCTAAGTGTCATCTAGCGATTTCGATGTAGTATACCTAAGTAAGTATATTCTTATAGCAAAATATACCTAATTTCGTATTATTTATCTACTTATTTTCAAAGATTAGAACACTTGGCTTCTATTACTAGAACTATTGTGACTAATAACTGATTATTATATCTTTTATAGTTTACAATGTTTGTCAGCCTTTAATAAAGCCGGCATGTAGGAAATAATGTCTCTTATAAATCATTACAAATTCAACGTCGGTTAACTATCGATAATCTAAATATCGACTTATGCCAACACTAATAATAGAGCTTGTCCTCCTGGGGTCTGAGTTATAAGGCCCTCAGCGACCGCCGGCTGTCACAGGCCATTTCCTCTCGCATCCACTCAGCGCCTTGCTAGGTTAGTTTTTTCTATTTCATTTATCGAATACTTTCTCTCCTAGCAAATGTTTCGATTTTTTGTAAATAAACTAAAATATCGTAGGATAGCTACTTTTTTGGAGTAAAAGAAATTAGAAGCACTCGGTTTTAATATAAGTGAATTTGTTATATTACAATATAAAAGAGTACCTATCCAAAGTGAAAGCCATTTATTTAGGCTCTTATCCCCTACTTTACGCCCTTAGCGGTCGGATTTACAAAAATCCATTCTTAGCGGATGTCTACTATTGATGTTATGAAATCTATCTGTATGCCTAATTTCAGCCTGATCCATCCAGTGGTTTCAGTTGTGCGTTGGTTGATAGATCTATTAGTCACGTTTTCCTTTTATAGTAGGTATATTTAAATTAAAGAAAATTAAAATATTTTCCCGAGGCATAATGCAAAAAAAACATATTGAGTTGCAAAGAACATCTGTATCCATGTGTCGGTTTTAAGTATGCGTGACATTTGTACGAATTGTACGTTTTTGCGAGCTACATACAATTCAAGACAACACCTTGTTAAATGGAAACACTCATAATGTAACCGGCTCGACAAACAATGAACAAAACCGCACTTATTTGTTGTTTGTCTTGTAAATGCCATCCTAAAAGTACATTACGTGACTACGTGTCTCTTTTCTTGTAGGTATCTAGAATACGGGACGTGGTCTTGCTTTTTTACAACTGGGATGCTTTTGTGGCCGACTTGTGAACTTACTGAGAAGTTTTGTGCGGGTCAGTAAGGCGTGTTATTGTTTTATTTTCTCATTTATTCAGGGAAGGAGGTACTTTATTTTCAAAACTGTACGTATTATAGGTAAATAGGTACTTCATCTGCAATGTTATATACTGTGCATCATGATACAAACTCAGAACACAAAATCTAAATCAAGATAAACAAGGCTCAGCGCGTGCTAAATGATAAACTATTTAGTATGTAGATGCTAAATAATTAGAAGTCGTTTATGCTAATGAAATGAACATACAAACAGATACAATGTATGTTTTTACGATGATGCTAGCTTAATAGTAAATGTTCTCAAAACTGTGGTGGTTTAAAAATCACATAATTCTGAAGCACAATTAAAAAGTATTTTTAAAACTATTCAAGACACAAAGGTGGTCCAACAAATATTCCAGGCCATTCATGTTTACTTATCTGTTTATACCATGTAATGTGTGTGACACATCCTTTACGGCGGCGACAGGTGTTCCCACAAAGAGTTATGGCGAACGAGATCCCTCACAAAAGCCGAGTTTTTACTCTCTGAATTATATATCAGAGGCTTGGATCATGCCGTGAGATTAGGGTGAGATGATGTTTTTGGGGAGAGGCGCCGGTGGTAACACTTCTGCGAAAAGCTAATTAACTTGAAGTACGTAAATTCAATTAATTTATGCAAAGATTACTGATGAGCCTGAACAAATTTGTTCACGTCACATCGTCTACATGGTCGTTCACTAAAATTCTTTTAACTCGGATAACGACAGTGACTCCTTTAAAATGTATTAGCTCCTCATTTTCAAGTAGCAATTTGTAAATCACTTATTCTATCTCTAACAAAACTGTCCTGTAGTTTCTTCGGGTCATCTCGGGTTTCAATTTCATTTCAAATATCATGAATCGAGTAGTTTTATCTATCTCTTACATCTTTTTAATCCTTACAATAACAACAACTCATTTTCATTGCTATAAATATACGTTCAATTAGTTATACGGCTTCCGGGATAACGCAACACGGGACTGTTCTAATAAAAAAAATAATCCCTTCTTTGATTTTAAGCCATATATTAAACTTCAATCATATTTGTTGAAGTCTGGGAACTTTATGATAAAAATGTTCTCTCAAAGTTACGATACTAAAATCCGCACGCGTTCACTTTCAAACAATGGTCGAAGCTCAATGTTTGCTGTGGGATTAGCGTGTTTGCTTTTCTCATGTAGCCTCAGTCAGTACCCGACATGTTGTCTTAAACCAACATAATCCTTTTGGAAGTTACCAGTATTTTATATTAACCATAATATGCGAACCGGTTTTATGAGATGAGCGTCTATCTGTAAACTTTGAAGTGTTGAAATTATAAAAGTGATATTATGCATGTGGTAAAGAAAGGAAATCTTCAAGAGTATCAGAATCTATAGATTGTATAAATTGTAATTATGGAAGAAAATCAAAAAAACATTAGAAGACTATACAAAATTTCACCACGTGCTAGAACTAAGCAGGAAACTAAACAAATTATTAACTGTATTATATTAACATTGTCGAACCAGAGACCATTAATATTGATGAGATAGGTGGCACTGACAAACGATCTTATAATAATGTATATTGAAATAGTTAAAAGACCATTTGTTTCCTTAATATTTTTATCGGAACATGTTACTTGATGTTGAACGAATTTGTATTAGCCCTTACTAAAATATCGAAAATATGTTTGAAGATCGATGTTTGACGATTATTAGGAACGGAATTGAATTTCTACTGCTCTCTTGAAATCGATATGATTACAAATAAGAATTCTGAATTGTAAATATCTCAACTATAATAAACTTTAAAGTTTGAATTCGCTTCTGATTCTCGGCATAACAAACGAGAGTTACTATTCCTCAGTGAATTCCTCCTCTACAGCGATAACTTATTAATATTTGACCGTCACAAACTTGTCTAACACGATCCATGTCAGCATCTGCAAGTGCAGGATTAACTGACTAGATATTCCTTGATTGGTGTTTTGATTTAACATTAATGACGTGTTCTGATAAAGTGAAGTTATCTTTAGAGGCTTGAGAGATACCAGTGTCAATGATGAAACATCAGGATTCCTTATCCAGTCCAATCTAGTTATTATGTTTAAATGAAAGCTTACGTTTAGGTATAAAGCTTTGATTGGTCAATGAACCGTAAATCTAAAGTTGGAATCCTCGATATCCAATAGGTACGTTTTTATTTTTTGTGAAATTGCAATTCCTGTTACCTTTTTTAAGGCTTCATAAAACTTATTATGGCGTCGATAAGGAAATAAGTGCTTAAAGTGTTGACTAAAAGGTCTTTTTATTACTACCGGATAGGACCCTGAATTTAACAGCTACATATTTTAAATTTTATAATTATTATTACAAAGTTGTTTTGGGATTAATGAGCAGGTACATACAGCAAATGCTTAGCTTGTCCACTCGTAAAACTTTCCAATGAGGTAATTCGAGCTTCGGCAAAGACAATTTATAGTGGTGCTATGGTGTCTAGTTTACGAGAGTAACTTTGAGCTCGGTCGGTACTCGGTAGGTACTTGACTTGCTAGAATATCAAAAACCTCTTAGTTTTAGTGGTCCGATGAAAAAAAGGAACGCTTATATCATTTCCCGGTACGTTATAGTGGTTATAGCCTGTTTACTTCGAATCTTAGCAAGTTAGATGACTAAATTATTAAATCATCGTGTCAGCCAAAACACGTTCGCTGCTGGGCAAACTTTATAAACATACTTAGTACCTACTTTTAAAATGTTATGATTAAAATATTGTTTAAAACAATAAAAATCACGCTTCCGAATAAGAAAGATTCTCTTATCTCCGAAACAACTGAGTCGAAAAAAATCTCACTTATGTCTTAGCTACAGGAAAACCTAAATGATCACATGGAATACAAAATGGTACGGAAGCCTCTTCACACTTGTGTACACTTGGTGCACTTATTTCCTACTAAGTACCTAGATTTCGATCGCTAAATATTTTTTTTGATTCATTGGCGTCGTTTATTAATTTACTCTACCGTAGCAACACTTTATAATTCTACAAAAAATCAAAGAACGTTATGTGGCATCAAGCAACGACCGCTTCCAAAAAAGGCGCGACAGCATCCACTACCTTAGGCTAGATACACATTGTAGATTTTCAGTTGCAAAAAAATATACTTAAATAATTCTTATCATGATAATATATATATTCTTATCAACAACCTTAACCTAAACTATTAATTCATATTATTGACGTATGCTTGTAAGTACTTAGGAAAATCCAGAATAATTTAATAAAAAAATATTATCACGGTTATCGTTGCTTTTAAACTTTGACTTGTTATCTTGGTTCAGACGATAATGTTTAAATTATGCGAAAATAATAATACGATTATTCCCTGACTACCTATTATGTTCCATAAAGATCAATATTTGCATATTTATTTCCTTTGATACCTATAGGCAAAGAATATTAACTGTATATATTATAAGTAAAGAAGGCGCACCCTCCTGTCTGCGAATGTATCGTCGCCCACTGTTGCAGCTACGCATAGAATAACAGTACTTTTGTGTATTGCCGTGAATATCGCTCGATGCGTGTGCGTGTGATCACTGGGCGTGGGACCTGATATAGGAATAATTAAATGTTTTGACCTTAAAGTCGAGGCAGTAGATGTTAGTGGAAACCTAGCTTTATATTTTCGCGGTCATGGTACTGCGCGTGCGGCGACTGTTCCGTGTCAGTGTTGCTAGTTAGAAAAATATTACCTAGCGGGAAATCTAGTTTTAGTTTGGCCCATTTTCGTGCAATACACGACAGAACTCTTGCAGAGGTCAAGTTTTACAGGCCAAGAAATGGTATCCGTTCATTATTCGGTCTTTCTAAAATAGAATACTTATGGCAATATAGGGCAAAGGTTCGTGGAGTAGAATTTAGATTTGTTTAATGTTCAATTATGTTATGAATAAATAAAAACAAACTTTCAATTCACTGCAATAATAAATGACAAAGTAAAATATACGCTTATCGCCACAGATAAAAAATAATATTGAAAATGCTAGAGCAATTTCATCGTTGACTTCATTGCGTAGTTATAGTAATTAATCCTTAACAAATATAATCACTAGTTGTCAATATATTGCAGCCGCTTGTTAAGAGTGATTGATTCCTTCTGATTATCGTAGAATACTTATTTATTAACATAAAACCACAATTCTATAAAAAGATTATTGCTGTTATTCAAATAGTTGTTTTGAAATTAATGTGCTAAGGCATAATCTTGTGTGGAAACAACTAATGTAAGCCTGATCGTAAACGAGTGTCATATTATTCATATAAAAAGCTGTGAACTGGGTAATTTGTATTTGAACATCTGACGATGATTATTATAACTTGTATCGTATTTCGTGTGAGTATATAGTTCTGATTTGAGTAAAAGCCCACGCAAGCGAAAACTCATTAGAGTAATATTTTTAAATGATTATTTAAATGTAAATGTGTAGTAATAATACGAATAACATACTAAAAATAATTATTATGTGCATAACACGTTACCGTATTAGGTATTACTTATTATATTTTTGTCGTATTTAAATAAAAAAGCAATATAAAATATTTATGTATTAAAAAAACGAAGTTCAGAATGAAGTAGATTTTAGAAAATAGTAATGTATCAAACTATGCCTGTATGTGTATGAACATAAAATAATAAAAACACAGACAAATTAAAACTAAACAGTTTTCAAAAATGGTTGAAATATTTCTCAAATCGGAGCATTTACCATTTATTTTTATTGATTAAAATCTTTACCTAAAGAAACTGACATACTTATATGAACCCATATATGACATATACGACTATTTCATGAAAATGTTAATAAAATATACAACCATTCTTCTCGCAAATAAAATGTTGATAACTTACGACCTATAACTGAGCTGCAATTTGCAAAAAACGTGATAAAATTTGAATTTCGCGCTCCAACCGAACGTTCCCCCTTAAAATGTAGGTAACAAAATACTTACTCTATTTCCGTAAGCACTATAATATTATAGTTAGAGATTTTGTTGATCCAACCAGAAGTATGGTTTTTTTTATAAAAAGACATGGACAAAAGAAATTATAATTAAATTTTCAGTATAATTTCTGTATCATAAATTCCAAACATAAAATTATCGAAAGGTACATCTTATAAAAATAATGTAGGCAATTCATTTTTATCTTTCGCTCACGTGCCATACATGTCTAGCGAAACACCATCGTTCACGCGCCCATGATGACACTGTGACATGTTCCACGCTCATATAAAAATTTACGAGCCTACATCACATGTTAATACGTAGGGTTGGCGCCATTTTATCGCAAATACGAAAGAGATATTTGTATCTCCCCTAGTTTGGAATTTGAATTCTGTTGACAAAATTGAATCAGGTGTTTTGAATCATCCACCGCGTTCCACGTGCTTAGCAGCTTCAAGATGTTTGGCATGATGCTATTAGATTTTCGATGTTGCCAGTGCGATACATTTTTGAAATAGTTTTTCAATGTTGACTGTTTAATAAAAGAGTTATTTAATTATAGAATTGGCTGAATTTCATAACAAGATAATTTATCCTTGTCCTGACTCCTGCCTAGCTTTTATTTCGATTAATACCAATCAAATCAATGGATACCTCATACATATACGAATTGAGCTATTGAAATGTATCATCCTTCTGAATTGGTTTTGATTGAAGCCAGATGAACCGAGATCATTAGGAACATACCTAATTTGTTTCGACGATATGCGGACATTATTTCATATTGATTGAATAGGTTGATATTGGAAATATATATTTTTTATATTTGCGTGTATGACTATCTTTATCTAGCTGTTTGTTTGTAATTCGTTTTTTGTTTAATGAAACCGTTTGCTTCTCAGTGTTAAGTATCCACAACTTTTTTTTTTTTAGTAATAAAATTGTAGTGTGTAGAATTAAATTCATTGAATTATCTTTATCTTAGACTTTAAAACAGTCAGATTAGAGTTCCTACATGGTTATTTTATGATTTTTAGTGCCTTTGAAGGCGGTTCTATTTTTTGTTAAAAGTTTTTTATTTTTCTTCGGTAAACTCTTTTGCTACAAATACGATAGTAGCTTTTCTGTGTAAATTTGACTTATTAGAATCGTTTCCAAATACAAAACAAACTTATAACACTTGTTACATACATTACTTGAAGCTGCAACACTGTAATATTCCTTGATGCATTTTCTATTATTCTATGGCTTTTACGTATCTTTTAAGGATATTCGTATTCACACGGCCGCTTCCTCGTCTCCTCCCATTATCGAGAGAGCTTTACCAAAATGGTGTTGGCATTCTTGACGGGCTCTTTGTGGCGCTCCGAAGAGTCCAAAGGAATAATGTGTCATGAATTAAACATTGTACACTTTACGGGTTATGTAATGTGTGAGAACTTGAGATGTTACCTGTGACTGATGTGGTATGTGACTAATTGGTGGAGTTCAAGCTTTTGTTGGATTAGCTCTGTTCGCAGTTGTTGATAGTTAAACAATATTTTTTATCTGTTTCATGCTAACCTTATCACGCGATTAATAGTTGTGGGATTCCACGTACTATATCTTAGGTATCATCATCATTAGTTTTTCAAAGTCTGCTACTCTACTCACTACTGGATATTTAAGCTTCCTTCTCTTAGTTCATCAACCTTTGGCAACCAGTCACTCTACGTTTTAAGGGTTGTCAGCCCGACTAACTGCCTGTATTGGTCATTATGTTGAAAATCCAACCTGATGCAACATTGAGTCTGTATCAATTATATGGCACACTTTCACGATCCTCATACATCAATTAGCGTTCAATAAAATACCGAAATATGAGCTGCGTAGTTCAGCGCATCTAAAGCTTTATCAGGAGTTCAGGATTAAAAAAGTCGATCGAATCGTCAATATAAAAGTGCCTGTCAAACTTTTACGATTACTTTGACCCTGCTTTACGCTTTTTTATTTTGATTTGCAAGAAAATCGATGGGCGTTTAATGTAGATGTTTCCAGTATCCATATAACTTTCCGTTTTAAACGTGTTTCTGTATTAACAGGGTCGCCATTTAAAATAATGCAATTCCAAGACCTCGTTTGTAACAAGAGCGGTAAAATTGAAATTACTCCTTCAGACAAACTGGGTCAGAAAAATATACCCGAGATTCGTTTAATTTCACATCTTTATTGCTGGCTTTATTACCACAATTGGCTTGTAGAAACGCGTAGGTAATTTCTTTAGAGCTTGATTGAATTTGAAAATCTAGCAAGTCTAGATAATTAACTTCGTTTACACTCCGTTTAAAATAAATCTCACTTATGGATGCTTGGATGCTTGACAAGCTTTCATTATAACTTTTAGTACCTACAAATTCTTGGTTTCTATTGTTTGTAGCGATCGACACATTCATCAGTTGCTTTATTAACGAGAATAATAATAAAGTCTGTCAAGATTAAATTACTTGCGTTTATATTAATTGATTTCAAGAATACGGAATCTGTCAGCTTAGATAGACAAATGGATAAAACTTTGCTAATAAATTCCGTTCGAACAGAATCGTAAAACAGTGACACATTTCAATTTTGCAACGCTTTATAGAAAAATACTTCAGTTTTACGATTTTAATTTACAGTTTGGACGCCGCTGTCGTTTACGATCGATTGATTGAAATGATTGATCATTTTATGCGCCCGCGCATTTCATCAACGGTGGTCCGCATCATGATGCAATACTCGACAGCCGAAGTGTACCGGGAATTCTAAATCTTGCCAATTCCGTTTTAGTATGGGTGATACGTATTTCATATCTTGATAAAGTTTTATTTAAAGGTAACTTATTTTCTTTGCCTTACTTGTGATTTATGACATGATGCGAATAAAATGTAAAGTACTTTTTGCACCGTTTGGTCAATAATAGGTACAGAATTTTCTATGGAATATTAAAAAGTATCTGGTTTAGTTCTAGGGTTTACCTACCTAATCTTCGTCCCAAATCCCGTTCTTACTCATAAACTCATGTTCTCATTTATATAATGTCATTATAAGGTATACGCTTCATCTACGTTCATGAATCCTTTTCATAGTTAAACTATATTTTCTAAAAGATAATCAGTACCTACGGTGATAGACAATTACTATATTTGAGTGGTGTTAACCATTCCATCATTATACTAAAGTTGAAAGTCGAATCTTTTTGTGTTAAATAACACGTACCTCAATGAATAAAAGCCATACCTAATCGGGTTCTTTATGAATTTGCAGTACCAATAAACAATCGACATATAAAATACAAATACTCTTACATATTTATGATGAAATATAAGTACTTATTGAAAGTCTCAGTTGCACACGTCCGCTATTTATAAGGTTCTTTGTATTAATGATGATAGTTTAGTATTCAATTTATGTTCTGTTAGCGTTGCCCTTTATTTAGTTAAATTGCAGTAGTTTCCAAGTAACTATCCCACTGAGGACGGTCAAGTTGGGCCTTACGAAGTTTCTTGTGACCGTACTGTTACTTATTCCGGTCCCGTATTAACCGCAATAGTTAACATTGAATGCTGAAAGGTTAGTTTGATAACGCCCATATTGTATGTTTACTGACGTGGGAATTGAAAATAAAGGGTTCAAAGGTTGTGTAGATGGATTCTGAATATTTGTATACTGAAATTATTGGAATTAAATTCGAAATTCGTAAGGAAATTAAAGACAATCCGCATCTCAAAGAAGCGTATAGCATAGCACGTATTTCGGATGAAATATGTACATAAGATGGATGGATTGAAAGAGCAGGCCAAGAGACTAGCAATATTTGGTCTGCTCTATACTCCTTTTCTATTTTTACTTTCATTCGAAATACGTGCTAAAGCTCATATACTTAGGTACCTACCAAAATATCGAATAGGGATTATAACAAACAAAGGCGAATAAAAGATGTCTTAACCCAGGACCCGTAGCGTAGTGGGGCTATTGCTGAAATAATGTAGGTATATAATATGTAGGTATATCCTAATATGTTATTTCAGTCATACATTTATTAGTTAAAAGGGTATAAAAGCTATTTGAGCAAATATCTTCGGAATTATTAAAAAAAGAATGGAAATTAAAAATAAATAAAGTTTGTAAGTCGTTATAAACTAAGCGGTGGAAAAAGTTTCAAGTAGTATAAAAATACATATAAAAAAGTAATCAAAATCTATAAATAAGGTCATAATAAAAACTTATTTAGAAACGTGTCTAGATTATAAAAACATAGTTACAGGATTTTTTTACAAAAACATGTCGCCATCGAGTTTAATTTCAAGCAAAAACGTCAACAATAATTGTTTTGTGCAAAAATCTGTAACGTTCGATTTTCAGAAACACGGCACGATCCGTCGCGTCGCTCAGTGGTTGTAAAAAATGTACATGCACATTGTCACTAGATTTACACTCTGCTGGGATTTGTTCAGAGCTGTCCATGCGTTATTTTTGAAAACAATCGACGTTACATTCTATTCTATAAGCTAGTAATGGAACTAGTCCAATTTGAAGATTTTTTTCAAATTTGACCTTAAAATAAAAAAAGTTTTTATTTCATGTTATTTTTAGTAGGTATGTTATGTAAATAAAGAGCATGAAGTTAATTTCACGATTCACGTGAAATTAACTTCACGCTAACTTCGAGCAAGTAGCATTTAGGTACAAGGGGTTCGTAGTTTGTTTTATACTAAAACTAGGTAACAACCGACCTCTTTAAACTTGAATTTACGAATTCATACCGTCGCAATTTACCAAGCTTCGGCCTAGGCTGCCTAATATACCTACATATGTACAAATTTATGGACAAAGCGTGTTGTTGGGTGGTTAATAAAGAACTAGAACGAGGAGGGAAGCTACTAATATTAGGTATACATTGGAAAAAAAATGGTAAACAAACAAAACAGTATATTTCTATAGGACATCTCAAATTAAAGATACTTTTGTGTCTCTTAGTTAAGTTACGAAAGTCGCAAAGTGGGAAAATTACATTAGCTCTAATGTAAAGTCTAGAACGAAAATTCAAAGCGCTAAAAGCTTTAGATAGATCTTACTGTATGCAAAGATAGTTGGAGTGAGGACCCACACAATTTATCAAGCAATTTGCCTGCGAATGCGTGACAGACGGACAGACGGTGGGATTGAAGACCGTGGCATTGACATTTGTTAGAGTTTGTGTGAACGTGATGTCTTTCAGATACTTCCTTGACAGTCAATACCTATACAGTATTTAATAGCATTTCTAAGAAATATTTGTATGTTAATCAATATTGTAGAAAAAGTATTGAGGATATAAGGTAATGTTTTCTTGCTTTTAAATTTGATATATTTTATGTCACAAGATTCAAAATCAAAATCAAATCAAAAACTCATTTATTCTGTTTAGGCCCTGGTAAGGCACTTATGAACGTCGATAGTTACAATCATTACAATAGACTCTACCACCGGTTCGGAATACACTTGAACTGAGAAGACTCCGGCAAGAAACACAGCAAGACTTCATATTTTTGTGGGTCTTTCTTTTTTAAATTTATGTAATTACAGTTTGTTAATTGTAGTTTGTTTGTAGTTACCTATAGGTACGCGAGGCCCGAGCGCACTGTAGGAAACTCTACCTCATAAGTTAACAACATGGGATTCGTTTCTAGTAGTGTTAGTAAAAAAACTCCTAAAAACAGGGTTGCCTGGGCGCAACCTAGAGGATTTTGTATAATAGGCAATTAATTAGGATGTTCTAAAAAGCCCGCGAAATTCAAATTCTATTAGGTTTTTTTCAAATTGCAGCTCAGTAATAAAATAAAAAAATCTCAAAAAAAGCTCAGTAAAAGAATTTGCTATTTTAATAAGGAAAAAGACTATTAGGTAGTCTATTTCTATGTCGCATCGACTTATGCTCTAAAATGGTTTGAATATTAATGTCATGGTATTAATGATGTCAAGAGTAGGTAAGTTATTTGTGATAATACTTTGTGTGTCGCATAAATTATTAACAATTAATAAACTGTGATGAAATATAACCAGTGGCACAGTAATCAGTAAAAAAATACAATTCTTTTATACATAATTATCTGATCTTTACGGTTATTTGAATGATAATTAAAAACCATATTTCTGATTCTGTGACATTAATAACTAATACAAAAATTAAAATCTTCGATGAATATTGAGTTATGCGACGCATGAAATTGTTTTTTAAAAATGAAATCTATATTTATCGTGGTAAATAAACTAATGCATATTAATTAATACATCGCATCGTGGAACGCTTCATGATTTCTTGTCACGTTGGTTGATACCTATTAACTCTCATATTACCTGAATATGCGGTTTGCGTTGAGGTTTTTACGCCTATATTGATTTTTGATTACGTATTGAAAGAAGATACGTGCTGGACTATAAAATATCATCAATGTTTTTATAGCAGTGCCACACAAGTTACATTATCCTAACACCTCTTTAGTTTTAGGTAAGTAGGTAGCTACGCTTCATATTTTATAGTGTGAATTTGAATTTTAATATGATTTTCATCTTAAATGTTTTGGTAGAATATTGAATTTAATTAGTCATAAAATTCAAAACACCGCATCAATTCCTGGTAGAAATACATAACATAAACAGAATATAATGAACATGTCTGTTCGTCCTGAGTCTGGGTGTAATTATCTATATATGTATGTATTTACAAAAAAAAAAGTAGTACATGTAGTATATCAGTTAAGTATCTGGTTTCCATAGTACAAGCTCTGCTTAGTTTGGGATCAGATAACCGTGTGTGAAGAAATGTCCCAGGATATTTATTAATACTGCGCCTTTTCTAACACGATTACATGAAATATATTTTTTAAGAATAAAACAATTGTATTTTGCTAGACAGTGATAAAAAATATGCGCTATGTATGACGAGCAACCGCGCCAACAGTTGCCAACATAAATTATACACTGGTTGCCAAAATGTGTAGCTGCAGTAAATAAAACCAGCATGGGTATCATTTTAAATGTACCCTTAAAATATCAATGATTAAAATGTTACAATAAACAACTGTCGCAATAAATGTCATATCTTTAACTAAAACTACTATAATACGTAGACCAACCTAATACGAGTTTTCAATTCGCATTGCATTACATTATAACAGTGGCACAGTGAAAATTGTGAATAATTTTCTAATCTGCACATAAATCGGGTATGAATCTGTTACGGACTGGTACTGGTTCCCCCACTGATACTGGACGTGGACGCAGTCTTGCCCTATCTCTGCTCAGTGGAAATTGCGCATTTATTTGCATTTCTGAATATATCAAACTCGCAAGTTCCGTTTTAATTATGTACATTGAAGGCCATTGGAAAACTACATTTTCTCATAATTGCAAGTATTTATAGTTCAAGATTTATCTAAGAGAAGCGGAACTTTCTTTTGGTGCTTTAACTTAGCGTTCTGGAAGACTCAAAATTCGTTACGCGCGGTTTGATACCGTAATTTGATACGTTTTTTCATATATTCTCCTACTAGGTGATGATGAAACGACTGAAAAAAAAAAAACGTTAAAAAATACGAATAAATTTCACGTGACCAATTGAAGATTGTATAAATCGGCTAAGTACGTATACGACCATACAGTATGTAGGGTTGTAAAGCATGTACCTACAAGCACCTACAAGTTAATAGCTTACAATGGTGCTGATACTGCCATAATGAACTAAAATAATATTAATCACATCACCTCTCTTTCTTACAAACATTATTGAAAAGGTTAGGAGATATTTAAAGCTGTCAAATTAGTCCATGCCATAGTCATCTACGGAGAAATAGTCGTTACCTTTAATCTGAAGAAGAATGAAAATCATTCTTAAATTCACGTTGAAATAAGCAATCGGATTAATTGCCTGAACTTTTTTTTATCCCTTTCTTATGTTTTTTGGAAGAAAGAGATATAGTAAGATTTTTGTTTACGTTGTAAACAATGCAGTATTGGGGCTAATTTAATTATCACAAAAATAAGATTGTTTTACATAATAATAATATGTTGATAAATATTCTTCAAATAAAATGGTTGTATGTGACGTACTTACGTTCTGATGTCGAATTTACAACTAGCAATCACCTGCGGTATTTACCCGCATTCTTGTGATAAAAAATAGCCTATGTAAATCTACGGTCCTATTTCTACGTCAAAAATCACCTTGATCCATGCTTTATTGGTACGTGAAAGAAGGACAAACACCGTTTATAATATTAGTACGGATTACCAATTCTTTTTACTTACGGAATTCTAATCGGTTTACAAGCATTCAATGCTCTTTTGGCAAAGAAATGCAAATAACAAATTGCTTCCAGTGGAACTAAATTTTATGTCTTTTGAAATTGTAAATGACAATACGAATTGAGCAATACTTGCCTGCTAAAAACCGATTGCAAAATCGGTAATAAGCTACCAATTTACACGCTAACAGTTATTCCTTATAAATTTAAGCATCACTGTTTGGCTTCAAGCATTAAGTATTTCACGGTCATCAAAAGGTTGGTAGTATTTTGGAAATCCTAGAATATTATAAAAGTGTGTTTATTCTTGACCTTTCACGCAGTAACTGACCGACAATAGATCGAAGTTTTCTTTTACATAGAGATAGTACAAAAGTAACATAGACTAATTTCCATCTAGGACGAAACCTGGTTAATTTACGGGATCTATCAATAAGTCTCTATGCGAGTGTTGAAATTTTCAGGTTGCTGAAAATGACCATGAGCCTTCAATTTTCTAATACAATTGTTATTTTGTTACAGGTCAGTAAATTGCGAAAAATAGCTCAAACAAGAAAACCTAAGCATTGTATTGGTAAGAAGAGGTCTTTTTTATAGAAAATTGTTCATTTATTGGAGCGTGTCACAGTCTAGTGATATTCGCTGGACTTTTTTGTGCTACTGCTTTAAGATCTATTGAAATTCAATGATTGAGATGATTAGCAAAAAGCTGTGTCATTGTAACATAGAAACTTGCAGTGTTATAATTGGTTGGTTAGCGGTATACATCCTAGATCTTTTGTTAGGTACATCCGGTATAAATGATTTATTTGTTTTAGTCTACTCTTTTTAATTAACAAACGATTGAATGTTACGTCTATAAAAAGGCTACTCGAAAACTATCGTTGAATTAGATTAGAAATAAAATTAGATGTTAGTCCAATATTGGTATTTATCCACAAAGGTTAAATTAAAATATTTTTTTTATTACGTTTTGTGCTAAGTGATCATCACTCAGTGGGCGATGGTGGTAAACACATGAAGCCTAGATGGAAACTGGCTCTCAAGTGGCTTTCGAAACACAGCGGAAGGTGCTTGGGAACAAATTGAGGGTGCTGAGCCAGCCAGGCAGCTACTACAAAGTACCCTAACACCGTGCTATGGTTTCCTCACGATGTTTTCCTTCAACAAAAGCTCAGCTCGTTGTGGGATTTGAACCCGCCACCATCGTCTCGGTATTCGACGTCACTACTACCCTATATATTATTTATTCTTTGCTACTACTAAGCTAATATCGTCTATTCGCCTTGTTATCGCTGCTTATAACGGCCTGCTACAGCCACAGCAGAAAAGTAACTTTTTAATGAGCTTAAGCAAGAAAATGATGGCTATATACCAAAGAAATGTGAATCGCTAATAAACTGGCTTGCGCATTACTATAATATTCAATTTCCTGTGAGAACGACGTCCAAAAAATTTCATATATGAAGGTCAATATACGATTCGTGATCCCCACTCGTAAATAAAAAGTGCGTGACGCGAAGGGCCGTCTCCGGGAGCAGTCAGGTTGACAAATGTGTCAATTGGTGCCACCGGATGCCGCGGGGTCAAGCCTTGTTGGACAAATCGCGGGTGTCAGCCCTGACTCGCGCTCGTTTGTGACCGTGAATATAGGCTCGTTTTGTATTTGGATTTGCTTAGGGTTGGCACTTGACGCCAAGCTGTTTTTCTCAAATTAACCGTTGTTAAAAAACTTAATAAGGTTTTGCCCTGCGTTTCCGTTATAAAAGGTATGTTGATCTCCGGCCCATAACCTATCTATATGCAAAAAATCATGGCATTTTTTGCTGTGTGAAAAAATAATGAACTAACAAACACACTTTCACATTAGTATCTAAGGATTAAATATGATTCTGCCTGCGAAAGAAAATGAGAGTTCAAATTTATAATTTTAGTCGCTAATAATAAATATAAGAAATTACTGCTGTTGCGCCCGTAGGACGCAAAATAACTATACATTTTGTGATGACAACCATACTGCCATGCCATTCCGTCAAACTATCTCAGGGCTGTCACTGAATATACATGTCCGGTTTATTATGAGACGGATGCGCTAAATGGGGGGAACGGGGCAAATGTTCACACGATTATGGGGACCCCGAATGATGCTCAACTATTTTCAGGCTGTTTATTTTGGGACAATCTGTTTTTTAGAGCAATATGTATATATTTTTGTTCATTTCAATTTCGGAAATTGCAATCATTGTGCATTGTGCATTTTTATTATTCTTTGAAGTGTTTTTTTCTGTGAAAGTATCCATGTATTTCAATAACAATAAAAGAAAATCATAGCTGTAGTTTTCTTTGGAAAGTAGTATTTCTTGTTACGCGCGAAAGTATATAGTACAGTGTTGCCATACCACAATAAGCGCAGATTGGTTACAGGCCAGTGAAAATGAAAAAGAAAGTTTGAAAGTCTATTAAAAATGTAATCTATATTCTATTTAGGAGCTACTTACTTGTGAAGCGTCAGAAGTAAATCAATTACCGATCCAAGAGTGGCTATTACCAATTGTACCGTAATGCATCACACTCTTGAGTTGACATAAACAACCCGTATCACTCAACATAGTCGACGAGAGTAGTTCGTAATTGATCCTTTTATACGCTGTACAAGTTCGTTTCCCCATAACTCGATGTAAATACTCTGAATTTATTGATAGAATTTCAACTCTAAACTGCTACAAATACAGTTTAAAATAAATAAGCGTACGTTGAAGTAATTGTGAAGTTTTCCTATTGAGTTACTTAGGAACCTTACAAAATGTAAGTCTGGAGTGATTTTCTTTGAAACTTTTCAATTGGTTCTACAGTTTCGTTAGGTGATTGAAATTTATTATAATAGTTTTTCCATTACTTTATCGTATGAAATGTTATTAATTATGTTTTTCTTATTAATATAAAATCTAATAAAATTAAGAAAATCTTTGAATTACAAAATGTTTACGTTTAAGATTCAGCAGACATATGCTTACGAAAATCTGTTGTTAACCATTTACGACGCACTTATTCGTTCAAGACGACGCCATTCGCAAACTCATAAGGTATTCTTCTCACAATTTATAACGAGAAGCAATAAATCTCATACAATATCTTATTCACGATTATGTGTTAATATCGGCTTTTATTGAACATTGCATTTGCCATTTCTAGGTTTTCGTCTAGAGTCTAGACAACAAATTATGGTAGTTCTCAGTTTTAACTAACCTAAGTGGTTAAGGAAATGTATGGATCACATGTTAAATTTAACTGTCTCGGGTAGCTAAGAATTTAGGATTATTTTGATTATCATGTTCACTCCAAAATACACTGTTCTGATGGAATGTATAACCCTTCTGATGGAATGCCATTTTACACCTTACCAAATTACTTCAGTCTCCCAAATGGATTAAAAAATAAAATCTGACGTGCCTGCTTGGTAGTTTAATCAGTGTCTGAGAAGCTAAAACCGTTTCAACGACATGATCCAATGTAAGCAAAGCTAGTGCTCATGATGGCCCATTATAGTATTTCACTGACATATCAAAACCAGCAACTTTTTATTCAATAACAAAAAGATAATTTATATAAGTTTTGTATGAAATACTTCATTTTGACGACATCATTTTACAGCATCAATTTAATTTTGATCGAATATAAATATTTGTTTTGTTTTTTGTTTTGATTGTTTGAATATAAATGTTTCACACTGTTGAATAGCCTATTATCATTGCTTTTAAAGCCGGTAGTGACGAGTTATGAATTGCATGCAGCAATAAAAAGAGAAATGGAAAAAGAGCGCTCCCAATAAATGTCATCGATAAATTCATATACAACGTTTAAGCTAAAAGAGTTACAGCGGTGAAATATCGTGTCCATATGGAACTAAAACAAATAACAAAGGGGTGAAATGTCTCCACATATATCTTTAAAATGGAGTTAAAGTTATATAAGTTTCAAGAGAGGTACGTGCCTGCCATAGCGACCAGTGTGGCGGGCGACATCCGCAAATGGATGTTGACAGACTTCCTGGTCTATAATGAATTCCTCTCTTCTATCCCAGTCTAACTCTTAGGTGTGGATGTATGTTGAAAGGGAATGGACGATCTTTTATAGTTCTACGCGTATGTATTGGAAATATTACGTATATGGTGCATTGTCGATTGTTAGAGCAGAAATCGTTGATGTGATGAATCCTACATTCAGCTTTCGGTGAAGGTTAACATAGTCAGGTTGAAAATCTGCTGTCAGCTGTTCTTGAGATTCAGTTCCTTGTGAGCTTTGTGTAATACCCAATTTCGGCCACATCACTTAAGTCATTTATTTATTAGGGTTTCCAACAAATTATACCCTAAATCTAAATATACAAGGTTTAAAAAAAAACGAGGAGCATGATTGGTTTTAGTGCTCATCCGATTACAAGCACAACAAACACAAATAATAACAAGACTAACTCGATTTTCAGAATATTCAATGAAAAAAAAAAAGACTAAAAACTTGGTGAGATTGAAGTAAAACATGGCCACAAACTAAAACATAAGCATCTAGACATCGCAAAGATATGAGTTAGGTAAGATTCCATTTTCACCGCCATTTTTGAGTGTGAAACGCGTGTCGTGACCTCACGATCTGTCATTCACACTCAATTCACTATTTCCTCGCGATAATGTAACGATATGTTTTTTACATCACCTAGAAAAGTAGTCCAAGATATAAGAAACGCTCCTTTGATTTTCGTTTTATTTTTTACTGATCTGACTTGATCTGTCAATCAGAGGAAAATACCAAACAAAAACTGCAAAATTTTAATATTCCGAAAACTAAGTTGTTATTTACACGATCATCAGGCGCTTTAAATTTCCCGAAAATTCCGATAGCGATGGCTTTCGTAATCTTTTTTTATTATCAAATATTTTATTAACTTTTTACATATAAATTTAATATTTTATATTTATTACATATAGGACTAAATTAAAATGTCTATCTTAAGTGAGTAACAACGAAACTGTCATTGTAATTAATTCTCATAATAATTAATCAGTTTTCATTTTAATAAATAATTGGTTTAGCAGCGCAACACTTTAACATAGTCAGTACCCGCTGCTTCTTTCCTTAGCCGCTGTCAGCTTCTAAATTGTACAGTACAAATAATGCTAGACCGGGAGAAGCAAGGATAATTTGCGATTTGCGCCGCGTACCACCGTCAGGGCACTGCTTTCACCGGGATGTTACATCGCTCGCTACGCTTCACTAGTCACGCTATATATGTGACAATTTCGATTTATATTTGTCCGGTCAGTTTTTTTTATAGGAGTTATAGTGTTCATATTTAAGGGCTTTAAACACTTACTTGATCTTTCGGATTAAATTATACCCATATCATGGAAATATTCTGTATTGCATTTATTAGGTAGGCTGGCCACGTGTGTGAAAAATGTCCCAGGATAGTTTTATTTATTTTATTTCTTCTTTTCTGTAAACAAAATATCCAACTAGTTGAGCATTTTGACATGTACAGGTTCAAGTCTTGGTCTATCTTCTTCATCCTTGGTTTTCAATACATTTGGACAAAGGATGGATCTTTGTCCATCGATGTTCATATCATATCACTTATACTTACACCGGCATTTTGTGTAGGATGTAGATTAAACCCCAAAGGTGACTATTACGTACTCATCAGGTATCTCAAATTTCTATCATTAAACGTAGCATCACACCCACTATTATAATAAATTGATTATTATTAGAAGTGATAAAATTCCCGACATTAATGGGCCGTCGACGTTACAATTTACAGTAAAAGTAGTCCCTACGTAATTTGTAAAAGGCGATAGATAATAATTAGGGTTGGCAGTGGTGGTATCAAATATCGGTTTGAAGTATTGATTCGAACATTCAATATATTTTTCATTTACACATTTTTGTAGCTGATTTAAGTAAATATGAAAATAAATGGTACAGCAATTCGAGTTGGAACTTCATGTTTTATCAAGTTACTTGAGAAAAAAAAGAATTGTTGTTTCATGCGAAATTAAAGTTATATTAGTATACTGAGATAATTAACTACGAAGGAAGTAACTACCTACATATTCATTCCTTACTTACCTATTTAATTTTATATGGCTATAGTAATTTTTGCCTTTGATCTGGGGTATCCGAAAGCTTTGGTTTGTTGCTAGTTGGTACATCACTAGTGATAATCGTCACTTTCTCACGTACAACTTACTGCTTCTTAACAAGCGTGTAAACCCGCGGTATGATACCGTGTCTATTTATACTAATTGTCGACCGTTTAGAAACTTACTTATAAATTGTACATAATTTTACATCGTTCACGATCATGTGATTTCTATGATCTAGTATGATTGCATTCATTCATGTTTCATATTATACTGCCATTCATATAATTGTTGTTATTATTTACTACTTCTACGATTTGATTCCCATCAATTCTATGATTATTTCATATATGTATATTTCAAATTCCAATTCCCTGACTGATCGGTGAGTGTCACAACAACTTTAGTCTAAAACGCTAGTCCAAGAGATATGAAATTTAAAAGGTGTGTTCCTTGAGACGTGTAGGCAATAGGATCCACTAAGAAATGATGCTGAAAAGCTGCAAAGATTGCTAGTATACATAGATATTTCCAATAAATCAGAGAAGCGAAATTATTATTTTTTACTTTGTACAGGTCTGTGTTTGACCACAATCTCATTGTGATCAGTGATGATATGGCCGATGATGGCCCGCACATAAATCCTAGAAGGGAAATATTAATCCAGAGAAATGACAATTATAACCGATAGCTTCAATGAGAAATTCATCAATAAGTATCGACAAAGCAACAACGATAATAATAGCAGTAAACCTAGTCACGCTAACAAATAAACATGTTTTTATTGTAAACATATCACTATCGCCAATAAAGAGAATAAATGAAGGCATGTCTCTTCAAACAACCGGTAGAGGTAGCTTTCCCTGCAAATCTGCCGTGTCCAATTCTCCTCCTGTATGAACGAGCTTTCCTAAACGTAAATTGTACCAAACTATCTCCGCTCGGCTTATAAAAGTAGGCTATAAATTACAGATACCACTTCAGTGTTGACTGCTCTGTTCTTTGGCCGAAATTCTATGTCGTAATTCATATTATCTGTGACTTGTCAGAGAATAATATCATAACTTATACGGATCTTTGGTTTGTTGGTGTCTTGTATTGCTACTATTTTTTACTTCAGGCATAAATTTGACGGGCCAGTTGGCGCAGTTGGTTAAGACACCACGTATTGCGCCGCAGGTCGTGGGTTCGATTCCCATCCAGGACAAACATTTGTGTGCATGAGCATGTCTGTTTGTCCTGAGTCTGGGTGTAATTATCTATATAAGTGTTAGGAATTAAACTTATAAGTGGATAGTATGCTGCAAATGAAAACCACGAAGCTCTGACACAACATTACGACTCATTTATTTATCATTGACATTTAAGTAAAAAAAGGAAAATAGAACCATGGACTATAGGTACAAAACAGTTTCCAACAATAAGTATGTATTTACAAAAAAAAGTAGTATATGTAGTTTATCAGTTATCTGGTTTCTATAGTACAAGCTCTGCTTAGTTTGGGATCAGATAACCGTGTGTGTAGAAATGTCCCAGGATATTTATTTATTTCAATTAAGTCAAATACAAATGTAATTGTCGCATTAATATTTTTGAACATCATCGTTTGAAACTAATGACATTTTTATTACTCCACTCGACAATTAGGTACATCTATTGTTTCTTTTATCTCCATCATGGTGAAATATTGACACGGTTAAGGGTAACCGCACAAATCCTGAAAGATAATTATTTCTAAAATCATAATAATAATTCTAGCAATCCCGTATTCCCCAGTTTTACCCCCTGAGGAGTGGAATTTTGTAGTGAATCCCTACACTTTTCAAGAAACACACCCTTTAAATTTCATATCACTAGGATCAGCGGTTTAGACTGTGCGTTGATATATCAGTTAGTGACTTTGAATTTTATGCATATTATAAGTTCCGGCAATTACACTTGAGAGCCAGTTGCGTGCTTGGTATTGTAATAGGTCAACAACGCATTGGCAATACCTCTGGTATTGCAGATAGGCGAAGGTAACCACTTTCCATCAGGTGGCCCGTCTGCCTACTTGTCAACCTTCTGATATAACAAAAATACACTAGCTGTCCCCGCGGTTTAACATGCGTTCCCTGGTTTAAAAGTAACCTATAGGACTCGGGGATAATGTAACTTCCTATTAGTGAAAGAATGTTTGGAATCCAACTGGTAGTGCCAGAGATGAGCGCGTTCAAACGAACTCTTCAGCTTTATTATTAGTATATCTAGATACAGATAAAGAGTCTCTAATTACTATAACTAGCTCTAATGACGTACTACCATTAACTGTATTTTTACTTTATGTAAGTGCTTTCCAGTCTCAAACTAACGAAGGCCATCAGCTCTTTATATTTATCTCAGCATATTGTAAGGTGTTACTATTACAATATTTTCTTGCTTATAAATGATTGCAAGCTTATTATTTAATTATTCAACGACCCCCAGGTTAGCCTTGATCGATTATGATAATTAATAACTGTGACCATAAGGCCAATGAAATAAATCTCGAGTGTTGCTAATGTATTCAATAAACACGAGTCGGGTCGTGTAAACGCGCCGTAAGCTGTTTGCTTCACCACTACTTGCATTTACTTGCACGCTGTGAACTTAGCGTCTGGCTAAGGCGAATTTGTTGGCTTGCATTCCTACTTTGCCGCTAGTACCTCCTGTTTGAGTTTATGCCTGAAGATTTTATCTTATGATGCATTCAATAGAGTTATTGGTAACAGTTAACGTTTAGAATTGGTGATTTTCTTTGATTCTCTTGAAGAAAACAGGTCTGTAAGTGTTTATGAAATTGTTTGAAACTTTTCTCGAAGTTTTTATTTTTGTCCGGCATAAAAAGTTTCTCAAGTTTTATTACTGAGTTGGTTATGGTTTATTTTTATTTGTGCATTTCGTCCATTTTCTTATACCCTTTACGAATTCAAACATACACAAAATGTTAATACATCTATAATATTAGATGTGGTACCTATTTTCATTGTTAAATTAGTTATAATTACACAGTTTGCACTTTTCATAAGCCAAGTACACCAAGTCGGGAGAGACTAAAGTCTAGACTACTGTAACTTCAAAACTTATTTGTTCTATGCAAACCGATACTTTCTCATTTCTACCACCCGGCTCATCCAACTCCGGGTCAAGTCATTAAGGTCTTTAGCAGCTAGTAATTAAGTTATTAATCGCGTGCCCTCGCAACCACCGAGTGTTTCTCCATGATGACCCTTAATGAGTTATTGTTCCCCTACGTTTATTAAATTTATGTTTCTCGGGAAACTGGTGGGCTATTAGCCTTGACCTCGGCTAAAAAAATAGTTACCATTATGACTAACTTTTACCAGTTTTTTACCTACATTTCCTAATTTATTGAAACTTTATTCAGCCCCTACTTAATTGAGTACTGTTTCAGTAGTCGTTTATTTCCTACGTAGAGTAGTAGTAAGTCCATGCAATAGAAATCCAATTGGTATCGTCATTTTTATTCCATGCTCCTACGCATATAAAATATTGGTAATTTGTTTGTAATTGACATATCGATTGTAGCAATTGACCAATTGACGTCATTCCAATATGCATGCGGAAATAAACCCACGTGCTGGATATAAAAATAGCTTGATATAAGTTTATTATCATCGATTCAGATGCGAAAAAATGCGGTTTTTATCAATGATAAGTTATCAGCAACAAGGGAGCGGTGTAGAATGTAACTGGATCTACGCGCTTACCATCATCAATAGATATTATTTTAACTACATGAGATATATCACGTACGCATTAACAATCAATACGTATGTAATGAGAGAAAATGATACATATTCAAAGAATACAAAGATAAAAGATGGATGTCAAATCAATCAATATTAAGAAAGTCCTGACTCATTCATTGACTCATCAACGTTCAATCCAAAAATGCAATGGGCCCGTTTATGATGCATACAAAAATCAAGGTGGAATATTTCAAAATTCAATCCCTAAAAAATAATCCGCGGGGCAGAAAGCTGGTCTAGTGGTCTAGCTTGGTCTAGCTTCATTGATGATATCTCATTTACGTAATTATTAGTATTATTCGTATAAAGACGCAAATAAGATACCTGTTACAATCTCATTTGCTTACTCACTTACTTTAGCTGCTGATTATGATATGGGTAACTTCAATGTTTAAAATTCTGATCTGCGCAACATCGCAGCAATTTCGTTGAAGACTCCCTAGGGCTTTATGGACCAACAACACTGGGAATGACCAATAGCAGATAAGTACTCGCTTAAGAAAGCCTCATTGGAGTCAATATGGAATGAATAGTGATATTTAGTGAACCTTTTGCAATATTGTCTGATGTTGCGGCTAGCCCCCGCAGCGATAGCAATTTGCGGACAAAAAGCTGAATTCCACGCAATCGCGTTCGCGTTTAACCATTTACTAGAGATCTCTGAGATTATTTTCTGGAATTGAATTGTATATCTTTTCTATCTCAAGATTTAAGGCTCTATCAATTTATTGTTCCTAGTTTATAGTTACCTAGGTATATATATTGGAAGATATTTTAGTTTCTTCTTCTACAAAATTGATCAAACTAGGTATTTGTTAGTCTTCTAAAATAACCATTTCTTAAACAAATGTTGAAGCATCGGATTTCACTTTACTATCATCTGTCATTAGAATCCAGAATTCCATATTTTTACTAATTTCAGTTGATACAAGTCCATGTTAAGCTTGTGACGATTGTCCATTTGAGTCAACGCGCCCCCTAATGGTGTTGTCGTGATAGAGCAGCGTTATGCCAGCCCAATCGACTGATAATGCAATCGATTTATCGTTTCATTTGCAACATAATCACCGATTAGAACACGCTGATGGGAATATTAATTTAGATTCTATTTGGCTAGATAGAATCACTTGTTCTATGTTATATTTGCTTAACAGTGGTCACCAAGATTTATTGATTTTTATTTCGAAGTGTTGACAAATAATCGCTGTGTCGTGGAATTTTATCAGGTTCTTGCTTGGAATTCAATATGAAATGGGAGTGATCATTATCATCCTTAAAATAATTCTGGTAACAATTGAAATCTCTGTTTTGTCTTGCGTAATACAAAACACCTTTATTTAAATCTAAAAGATATTTATGTTTTTTTATTTTACAAATCCTAAAAAACTTGTTAGGACTGTCAATCCCTCGTCCCCAGATAATCATTATGCATATGCACTTGTACAGTAGTAAAATAAGATGAAGTAATCCAGCTCAGATGTTACATGAAGTAAAAAACAATCCGAGAAACAAAACGTCCGTTAAATTCATCATCAATTATAAATAGCATTCGATAGCACCTGATCTCTGTATTAAACTGGTACAAAAGCGGGTTTATATCCTGTCCCTTGTCCTCAGGGAGCCGTAGGTGTGCGCGGCTTTGATCAAAGCGAACAAGCAAATTTACGATTATCCAGTAACATAAACCAAACGCACGGAAGTGCCGGCGTGACTGATGAAACGGACTTTCGTGAAATACACGGGAAAAAGTTAAAACTGGACTTGTAAATCTGATTAGTGCAGTTTGGTATGTGTATCGTTGCACCATGCATTTCGGGAAATTTATTTTTAGTTGTATAGTCTTAGTGGTGGCGAAGGAAATGATATAGATTATTTTAATGTAGCTCTTTGATGATGAACATGAGTTAACATAAATAATGATGTCTGTTCAATTTTTATTTTTAACAGACTTCATTAATTTTCACGATGATCTGCGATCTGTATTGACAAATCTGCTGTATTGTTATAGTAGGTACTATGTAGGTTATTATGCTCCTTTACTGTCGTTATTCAGTTACTTGACTCCTTTGGAATCGTTTCATATATCTTCAAGAACAATGTACTCCACTTAAGTAATTCCACGTTATGGGATCATAGGCATTCGTATAAAAGTCCCCTTGAAAACGCCATAAGTAATAAACGATGCCAAATTCCCCTTGTTATTTATTAAACTAAGGCCGACTTGGAGCGACTTCCTTCCACCGTAGTTTAAACAAAACCCTCATAAAAGGGAACTTATACTGCGAAACATTTGATATTTCCTCCACATATGATTCTATTATGTTGGAAAAAACGAGTTGTTTAAATCTATAACGATTGATTGTCAAATACTCAATGCGTCAGTATTAGGTACATACATACCTACCTACTGAATGACTGAATACTCTGCTTTATTTGGAGTTGATTTAAAATATTTAAAGAATCCGACCATTGAAAACAGCCCAAAAAAGGTCTATATTAACACAGAGCCTCTTTCAGACTAGACTAATAAATCACAAAGATGATGGCACACATCCAAAACCGTTTAGCACATAATATGTAGAACGGAACCCCTCGAGGTGATCGCTGACGCATCGGAAAAGGTGTTCGGCGAACAATCAATAACACGTCCAATTTACTTGAGCTCCTTACTTCCCCCTATTGCATACAATCAACCTCGATTACGAGGAATTTCCTGGGATATTAGAGATCTCGTTTATCTGGTCTGTAGCACGTTCCTAGTTCTCACACGTCAGTCGGTATAAGCCGGTCAATAACATAAATTTCTTGGAGGCACGCTTCTTTATTGGATTTGTCGTTGTCGGCGAGCCATTGAACCCAGCTCGTAGACTGCTCACGTAAGGAACTCTCCAAAATAAAATTTGTTGAAAACTGGGGGAAATCTGTAACTGGAGTTTCGATGTTATGTTAGTGTTTGGCAGAAGATTCGATAATATTACTTCTAAGTTTGTTATCTAATTTTTTTATATAATATGTTTGATAATAAAGATCATTTTTAGCAACTGTGATGTGTGAAAGAAGTCTTGCTGAGTTTACTGATATAGTTTTCTCAGTTTAAGTGTATCAGGGCCTAAACTGAATAATTGAGTTTAGATTCTCAGTTTGTTCTCAACTTTTTGCTTCAGAGCTTAATGAAAATAACAAGCTTTAAGTAATGAGTTACACATTTTATGATATTGTTCTGTTATTATAATCTCATATGAAATTCGTATATGTTACAAGATATTCTCACATCGGCAACTTTGTCATTCAATCTTATTACGACTTGCATGAAACGAGAGTTATAAAACATTTCCAACATATTCCTCGAGCATTTTGAGCTCTTCTACAAAGTTCTAGCTCAGAGCGTTTTGTCTAGACGAATGTTCAACATCAATGTACAACATTTTGTTTCTGTTACAACTGCGCGGAAGTTCCCCACATATTCTCAACGGGGACTTACCTTCAAGGCCTTTGTGGACAAAACTTTGCAGGCCAGAATGGCAATTAAACTGTTTTAATTTTTTTCTTCCTCATTTGCAAAACGATCAAAACGTTGCTGTAACGTTTATTATGCAGTTAAATGAAGAGAATGTTCCTCAAGACATACGATCTTGTAAGTATTTATATCGCGAACAGTTCTTGTTACATTTCTTCCGAAATATTATTATAGCCTCGTCTTCGCTTTACGATCCATGTGAGGTGTAATTACGTGCATATATCAGTAGGTACCTACCTACTTTTATTTAGTAAAACTATATGGGACTCGCGGCGTCCGACGTCTCATCTGCCAAGTTACCATAAAAGGACCGTCAGCATTTTTCTTCTGGTGAAAGTTTTTATATGCACGCCGAGGCTCGAACATCCTCAGCCTTTAAAACATTTGCATTTCTTTTGCATACAGCGAGCAGATAAGATATTTCTTGCAGATTCTTTCCATCTCTCAGGTAGATAGCTATTGTCACATGCATACTAATTTAGTGATCGATTAATTTATTGGTGCTTGTTTATCGGTTGATCGATTTAACGGTTCTTGTTATAAAACGGATTTGAGCATCGTATCATGAATGTTGGATCTTAATAAACGCTGTGCAATTTATTTATTTGCAGTATTGTCGACTGCTTCAATAAAATTTGCGATGATAAATTGAAAGGTACAAATGCCACAGCACCAGTTTTGTTATGATATGCTGTAGTGAGTGAGTCAACTGTTGCTGATAATTTAATATCCTCTACATATGATATGGTGTGACGAACACCTAATTCTTTCACGAGTCAGGTAGACGCAGCTACCTTCGTCATATCCCAGGCAACCTGAGATAGGCAGCCCGAGACAATTAAAATTTTCCTCCATTGTGCTCATACGCTTTGTCTCTGCCCTTTATTTGTGACGTAATAACCCCTCACTATTATACAGTCTGATTAAACCCTGTTTAATTCGCGGGGTAGGTTAGTCCCTGATTGGATTTTAAGGTGTTAAGGGGCGTTACGATTGAAATGGAACGGAAGGTTTTCGAAATATATTGAGGGTACTTTAGACCTGAATTGGGTTATGATTTTCCTGGTTCGCATTAAAATAGAAAAGGGTTGAATATGAAAAAACACTCAGAAGGTGAATGGAGGTTCAAGGATTCATGAAAAGTAATGCATGATCCAATGAATTTCATTTTATCTGCTTCTCAAAGTAAGCAAATGAAGAACTTAAATAAAGAAATTAAAGAACACAATTCAAATACATCCCGTTTTACCCTTTGGGTACGGAACCCTAAAAATGAATCTTTGTTCGATCGATCGAAAGTTTATTAGCGACTGCAAGTACATTCATTTAACTATTGTGTATGAACTATGAAACAACACGTGTAATACAATACTGTAATTATGGCTCGCTCCGTCCATTATGAACTGTAAGGTGAACAGATAATTACTCCTAGCTCCCAGTAGTGCCACGTTGAATAGATTGGTCGATGCCATGTTTGTTTATTGGTTAGCGAGCGTGATTAGTTATGTGATCCGTTTAGCTTCTGGAGTTTAAAACGACAGTCATACGTGGAGTTCACTATTTTTTATCTGTTAACTTACTGTGTTAACAGATAAAAAATAGTGAGTGATGTCATGAAAGGCTGTCTTTGGCAGGTGATATATGTTTCTTAGTAGAGATGCACTCGAAAATTCCAAAAGATACCTAATAATTATGGCTGGCGGGGTTAGAATGATACCCCAATCTCATGTCACGCCACAGGTTGTAGGTAGGTACGTAGGTACCTACGTCTGAACGTGGTAATAGAGCCTCTGAGAGATCTGTTTGGCCTGAGTCTTGGTGTAATTTATCTACACACTAACTTTCGCCTGCGGTTTCACCCGCGTTCCTGAGAGATCTTATGTTTTTTCGGGATAAAGAATATCCTGTATGTAATTCCAGGGTATGATCTAGGTATGTGCCAAGATTCAACCAAATCCGTTCGGTAGTTTTTATAAATAATGTGTGTTGTGAATAAATGTCCCAGGATACTAATACTATTAACTAAAGTCTTCCTGAAGACTTTCCAACTTTGGAGAGAAAGGAGTCTTTATTTGAATACAAGACTCCTTTCACTCCAAAGAGCGATAATCACAAAAAAGGATTTTCTAAACGTACACCCATTACCTTTACGCATGAGTACCTCCATTCAGAAGCATCCAAAAACCGCAAAACTCAATGCGGAAGCGGCGAGCAGCTAAATGATGAAGGTGTCTCGACGGGGTCGTCGCTCCCATACATCATACACCCTGCTTCATATGTGGTGCAAGATGATAAATAGAACCCGTGTGTGAACTGTTACTTGGGTGTTTACTGCATATTGATTACTCTCGAACAATCAACGAGTTTGCTAATTAGCGTACCGAGCTGTAGGTACCGACTTTGTAATTTATATACGATGGGTGATGTAATTTAGGGTTGTGAAATATGTTTCGGTTATTGAGGTCGAATTGCAATTTTTTTTTGGGACCATTAAATGTTATTACTTACATACTTTTTTCCTATTTATAGGTTATCAAAAGGATTTGAAACCATTTAGATATTTAGATAAGGGAAGATTTTGGGATGATATCCTATCATAATATACCTATTGCCTATACTTAGTCATGCTATCCTATCCTCCTACAATATTTAAGTGTTTATAAATTCGAAAGTTTGTGTTTGTTTTGCTTGTTATCACTCAGTTCCGTAATTTTTGAACAGATTTTAATAACATTGATACATCTTACCCTGGAATAACATATAGGATAATTTAAATCCCGGGATGATCTAATAATAAGATCCGTTCGAGAACGTAGGAAAAACCACGCCGCGCTCGAAGCTAGTGAATTTGGTAATTGTTAGTCATGAAAAGAGACGTTTTGGTTTTCAAGAATTCTCTAGTAAAGATGTACCGTATCACGCGTCTTATGAAGGGCTTGTTCATTGTAATTAAAACCCGTCAAATTATGCTCGTTCTGCTATCCGCAAATTATAGCATTTATTTTGGAATTTCAGATAACTCTTGGTTTTCGAACAACGTTTCGGATATTATAGTATCACTCGGTTATATTACATCCCTATTGCTAATTAATTACACTGCGAATTTTGTACGCTTCATAAATTTTCGATTAGTATTTTCCATAAACAATGTATTTTAGTGGGTATCATTAACTAAGTATGGGGTTAATTTACCTTTATGATGTTATGAAGGAAATAAATGGAATTACCTACCTAATTATTATTTTTTATTCTGTTTGAATCATTAATTATAAAATTTTGACCACATAGAACTTCTGATTTAATTTAACTAATATAGATACAATATCTAAGTAAATACTCGTTTAGTATGAACAGTATTGTACTTACTTAAGTTTTATTTTTAAATTTGGTCCTTCAGTTTTGCATAACGATTCATCAATCATGAGTGAAAAATAGCAAATAAAACCTTTCAAAATTATTCGGAAACAAATCGTTTTACGATGTTTCCACCCCAATATGGAGCAAATCAATAATCAGGCCTCGAGAGGTCCCTTTTTCTGATCAGCCCATTCGTATTTGTGTGCTAGTACAATTTCTCAATGTGGCCAAGTTCTGCGTAAAACTGCCATCGATTTTACCCTCCTGGCTTCATTCCAATCTCTTTTCCCTTGCCTAATATATTTGCGACTAAAATTCTGCGGACTGTTGTGTAACATGAAATATAAGTTAGTAATAACAAAAATGTGCCAGTCATACTTATTTCATACGAGCTGAGCCTTTTTGTAAGGAAATGAGAAATGTTTTTGCTTGTTACAAGTTATGAATGACATGATGTGCTATGGTGTGCTGAGCTTCGGGGTCATGGCTTTTGTATTTTCATATATATATTTGTATCTATATAAGCAAAGTATTATCACCCTCATGCCCTTAATTTGACATACTTTGTCATCTTTAGTAAATCAGTATGCTATAATTTCAAGAAGACTTGTCTCACAAATATTATGAGCTCAGATTAATCGGTTAATTATCGGTAACAAACTAATAGTACCAAATATTTTGATCACAACAATGTTTGTTGAGATGATACCTAAAAAAATATAATTAATGATAGACTTTAACTATACTATGACTAAGAAAATTCTAAACCTATGCGTGAAAGACCCATCCATTTTTTTTCTTTCTTTAATGTAGACATTTAAAAAAAGATAATAAAATACTTTTCTAAGATTAGACAGACAGAGACAGAGCCCGCACTGTAAAATACTTTAAGAAGGTAGGTAGAAACCTGCTAATTTACTTGCTGTAATTTCTATAGTAGAATTAAACTTGACTTTTTTCTCATTTAAACCAAAAAAAAGTATAAATAAATAAGGCCGTGAAAAAATGACGATTTATTTCACACGAGCCGACGACGTCGGTGTATCGAAACAAAGCGTAGGAAAGTTTGGAAAAGTGCGGTCAAATCATAGCCCCCGCGGGACATAGTTCGAGGGAACTTTCCTATCGCATCAGCCTCACCTTGTGTAGTATGTACTAGGTGATAGGCGGAGCGGAGCGATTAGTGAGAACTGAAGGTAAAATATTGCAGTGTTGAAGCGGCCAAGCAAACCTTTCTACTTTATGAATAAGTATGATGGTACCACGTAGTTATTCAAATTAATTGTCGAAACTATGCGATCACATTTGGTATCCATTACTAACTAGTTTTTCACCCCGCAGTTTCACCCGCGATCCCTTATTAGCTATTATTACCTAGGGGTTGAATTTTCAAAAATCCTTTTTTAGCAGATGGCTACGTCCAGTGGTTTATTTGTGCGTTGATAGATTAATCAGTCAGTCAAGTTTTCCTTTTATATATTGGCAGCAAATCCCCTTCAAGATATGACATATCCAGAAAGAGGTTGAAAATAAACTATCATTTTCGTTCTAAACTTCACACTTGCGCTTACGCTCCCTCTAAAGCTTCTATGCTGTATGCTGGCTTAGTTTTTCTATCCGATACAATCCTGATGTAACCTTACAATAAAAGTCTGAAACAAGTTACAAAAGTATGTACATTTTGATATGTGTTCTTTTGTTTTTGCTTCTATATCATTATATGGAATGCAAGTACCCTATTAGGATAATAAAGGATTTTCTTGAATATTTTTTCCGAACCTTGGGTATATCACTTAATCTCTTTCTAACAAAAAACATAAGAAAGGGAGAAATTTTAGTCCTGTCCGAGCGCGTTGGTAACTACTAGTTTCCTGTAAATGACAATAGCATGTCTCCTACCCTTTTTCAAATACATTTGTAAGAAAGAGAGGTGACGTGAATAATATTTGTTTAGTTTGTAATATAATAGAATCGGCACCATTAGGTATCGTTAGTTGGCATCGCATCAATGAATAATTACAAGAAATAATTAAGACCCCATTCCCTGAAAAACGCTAAAACATGTGTTACGGTTTCCCAAAAATAACGGCAAAAAACCCACATTTAATAACATCTCAAAGACATTTTAAAATCTAAACAGGTATATCAACAACTTCACCTAGCCATATTTCTGAAATATTTTCTCATTTCCAGAAAAAAAACATAATAAATTATCTAAAAACCTAAAATTGACCTTTGCGGTTTTCCAAATTTACATTATTTTGAATGAATTTATTATAAATCTTTTTGTATGAAATAAAACTTAAAAGTATGAAACCCACCTTCACCGTCTCAGTTTTTTTTACAAACTAACACCATACCAATAATCTACGTCTAAATATTCATGAAATTCGTCCGCCATTTTTCATAGTAATTTGTATGGCGGAACGTCACCGTATTTATTTGAAATTGATTTGAATTATTTCGAATGCGTGTATCAAACATTTTCAGTACCTTTTTAGAATCAAAGGTGAGAGCACGCCAGTTTGAAGCTCGACGATGAATTTTGTTTTTTGCATAAGTTGGGTCGCGACTGCTCAATAAGACATTATGACTGACTGTCAATATTGTTACTACCTACTTACATAACTGTGATGTTTCAAAATTATTGAAAGTCATAAATATTTTAAACTCAAACTAATGCATACAAACATACAGATAAACAACAACACTAAAAATATAATATTAATTCGTCTTCAGTGTCGCTCAATTAGTTCCTTCCTTTTTTTTCTCAAAAAGTTTGCAATTACAGACGAATTTTCTACAGGCTTAATAAATGTATACAGGATGATTTTGAAATGGTATTTTAACCCGAATTCTAAGGATAGTGTACATCATTATCAGTAATCCTACAAAATTTCAGGAGCCTGAGCACTACCATTACGATGACAAGATTTACAAGTTTATCGAAAATCTCTAGTAAAAGCCTTTACTCGCAATCAGAATAGTACTAACAGGGCAAAATAGCTATATTATACTCGCTCGAGTAATTTAATTGATACTCAGTTAGACTCACATTGCAGTGTATATATAACGATAAACTAATTTATTGATTGATTGATTGATATCTTTCGTTTGTATAGAAATATTGTAATATTGTTTTCCACTCTTAACCGTGTATGAAGAATGTCCCAGGATATTAATTATTATTATGATTTATTATATAAACTCTAAAATTGATTTTTCATGATCTGTATAAGGTATACATCAATTTTCATGGATCTTTATAATGAATTTTGTATAATGAATGAACTGACGTTGACGTCAAAATTCTGTTTGAAAATATAAATGAAAATTAATTTTATTTCATGAATATTTCATCTGTATTAATCTGCGAGTTCTGAATTTATGTGTATTGCGTTATTTTGAAACTATTTTCATTTCAAATTCAGTGCCTAAAAAGCCGGAAAATGTTATAGAAAAAATTCAGACATCTGTCAAGTTCTACAGGTCTATTTCACCATCGTTCACTGAATTCAACGTTCCTTCAAAATTATATGTGTAAGAAAGAATCCCCTTCGAATATGTATAACTAACGGACTTGGTGGACGTATAACTAATGGACTCGGAAAATGGTGGATTTGTGCAGCTGGCTTGTTAGCCAGTTTGTTGGCAACAGCCAACCAGAGCCAGAGAAAGAGAAGCAAGAAGAACCATCCAGCTCTTTTGCAAGCCATTTGATAATTCTACATAATGATGATGCTCCTGAATATGTATCGGACTACCATGCTTTTTCACAGTGTCGCCCTGTTTTTTTTTTAATGTTAAATATTTATTAAATTTTAATTTTTTAGCAAAATTCTAAACTACAGTTATCTTTTATATCTTTATTGACTGCATTTTGTTCATATGCAGGGAGCTGCTAATAGCAACGTGCCAACAGTTGTAAGCCAGCAGCCTGTATCATTGGAGAACCTAGTTCAGTGTCCAAAATGCCCTCAGCCACGCTTTTTTAAGGGCCAAAGAGGTCTGAGGATCCATCTTGGTAAGTCACATAAGTGCCAGGATGGATTCTCTTGCTCTGCTCCATCTATATTCAACCAAATTCCGGACATCCAAATCCCTTTCCACGAACATTTGGCAAATTTAAAAAATTCAACTCCGCTTGTAAAAAGAATACCCAGAGGTGCTCGTATTTCTGTAGCCCAAAAATTATCTGAAGTGATTAAAAAAACTATCGCTGATAATTCAAAGCGTGGCTGGGAGGAGCTGCTATTGTTCCCATTTAATATCCTACACTTTAATGTGAATAATAAAGGACACAAAAAAACAACACTTACAAGCCAAATAAAAACAAATTGTACCCATCCAAATACATTTTCTCAGCTTAATAACTTTTCGGACTTTAAACCAAATCAAAATTATTTGTTTAAAAACATAGAATCAAAAATAAGCGATGGGGATATTAGAGGAGCAGCTCGTTTACTGTTCTCTAATGATACGATGGCTCCCAATAATCCGACTACATTACAAGCTCTTAAATCTAAACATCCACCTTCAACAGATAACCTAAGTCTCCCTGACCCGCCTCTACCCACCGATCCAGCTCTGATATCTTCACCTCAGGATGTCCTTAGAGCCGTGATGTCCTTTAACGGTGGCTCAGCTGGCGGTCTTGATGGTTTGTCTCCCCAACATTTAAAAGATTTACTTTCTGGGGCTTCGGGTGATGCTGCAGAGTCTCTGTTGAAGGACTTAACGGATCTTATAAATCTGATGTTATCAGGAAAGGTAAATGAGGATATTCTGGGAACTCTTTACGGAGCCAATCTGTGCGCGCTGAACAAAAAGGATGGTGGCGTTAGGCCAATAGCTGTAGGTTCCACTTATCGCCGGCTTGCAGCTAAAATTTGCTGCAAAGCGGCTTCTGCCGATCTGGCCACCTATTTTCAGCCTGTACAGCTTGGCTTCGGCTCTAAGGGTGGGTGTGAGGCGGCTGTACATTCCTTGAGAACTTACCTTTCTTCCAACGTAGCACAAGTTCTTTTGAAGGTGGATGTTAAGAACGCTTTTAATTCTATCGACCGAGGCACTCTGTTGACGCAAGTAAAAAATAAAATCCCTCTATCATATCCATTCCTTTATCAAAATTACTGTTCCCCGACCAAACTTATGTACAAAAATAATACTTTGGCTTCTTCCGTTGGTTGTCAACAGGGTGATCCTCTTGGACCGGCCATTTTCGGACTCGCTATTCATCCTATCATACAGAAGTTAAATTCAAAATTTAATTTGTGGTACCTGGATGATGGGACTCTAGGAGGTGATGTGAACACAGTCCTCAACGACCTTGAAACACTAGTTCAAGAGTTCCACAAAATTAGTTTAGACCTAAATTTTTCAAAATGCGAAATCTATATACCTGACAGTTCTATAGACCAGAATTTAACTCTTTCGCAATTTAATACATTAGCTCCAAATTTAAAACAAATTAATAAAAGTTCACTTCGACTCCTAGGTTCGCCCATATTCGAGGAATCATTCGACCCTTTTGTAGACGAACAAATTCAAAATTTTTATTCTACGTCTGAACGGCTAGAAAAAATCAATACTCACATGGCTTATTTTATTATGCGGCATTGCCTTTTTGTACCAAAATTTACGTATGTTTTACGCAGCAGCAATCTTTGGCAATACGAAAATATACTAAAAAAATTGGACAACATTATTAGGCATACTCTCATGACCATCCTCAATATTGATTTCGATGATCGCACCTGGATTCAGGCCACCTTACCTATACGTTTTGGTGGTCTAGGAATCCGCAAAATTTCGAGTGTTTCTTTACCGGCGTTTCTGTCTTCAGTTCACAGTACACGTGACCTCATTGGTAAAATTCTTGATCCGTCACTTGGTGACTTTGAGGTCTCGTTACTGCCTGAGGCCAGAAACGCCTGGTTCATGGCCTGTCCAAACACAGATGCTCCGTCACAAAAAAAATCACAGAGGCAGTGGGACGAGCCACTCAGCAGGCAAATTCATAACTCTCTTTTGGAGTCTGCTAATAATACTGCTGAGCGAGCTCGTCTCCTTGCTTCCACCAAATGGGAGTCAGGGCTCTGGCTCCATGCTTTACCTTCCCCCAACATTGGCACGATGCTCGACAATGCGTCATTTAAAATTAGCAGTTGCCTGCGATTAGGAGCCAAATGTATTGTGCCACATCGCTGCCTTTGTGGAGACAGTGTTGGGCACCTTGGTCATCATGGCCTCTCTTGTTGTAGGAGTGCTGGGCGTATGTCACGGCATGCTGCCATAAATGACCTAATCCGCCGATCTCTTGTCACCGCTGGCGTACCAGCCGTTTTAGAACCAAGTGGCTTGGTGCGCGACGATGGCAAGAGACCGGACGGAATGACTTTAGTGCCCTGGAAGTTGGGACGACCATTGGTTTGGGATGCTACATGCGTCGATACCTTGGCTCCGTCTCACCTTCCAGACACTTCAGTCATGGCCGGTGCCGCTGCCGCCCAGCAAGAATGCCTTAAGCGCCGCAAATATGCATCTATAGGCAATGGATGCATTTTTGTGGCGTTTGGTGTTGAAACACTGGGGCCGTGGGGCCCAGATGCCCTTCTTTTGTTTAAAGAGGTCTCCCGGCGCCTTATTGAGACCTCCCGTGACAGGAAGGCTGGTGTCTATCTAGCACAGCGAATCAGCATTGCCATTCAACGTGGCAATGCCGCCAGCCTTCTTGGCACGTTCACTCAGGGCAGTGATCTGGCACAACTTTTCTACTTGTAAATATTTTGTATTTTGTAAATTTAGTGTTAGAGTTATATTAATTTTTAGTTATTGTTAGTTTAGTTTAGATTTAAAGTTTCTTTAGTTTATAGTTTATTATTTTAGTTTAATGTTTTGTTGTAAATTGTTTTAAACACAATATATAAAATTTTAAATTGAACATGATTTGCGAACATGTTTATTTTATGATTTGTAGTGTTTTGAAGTCGTCTCTATTCTTTATTAAATGTTTCTTTGTCTTAATTGTTTTCTCGCTGGTCGAGGTGAAAAGTTGCATGTTTTAAATTGATATCCGCCATTCCGATTTTAAGTTTTTTTTTTAGATGTTGCGTTTGGCAACTACACTGCTTGACATTTGTATCAAAACTGAACATGTTATTTTTATAGGAAATTTGTTTTACAATTTTATATAAAAATATTAAGTTATTTATTTTAAATATTATTCGTGTCCTTAAAAAGGCAATAGTAAAATTCATAAACTTCAATTTCAACAAATAACACACAAAAAGTTGTGCCTATGTGTTAAATCGCTAGGCTAAAATGATATTCTGATCAAACCATCGTCCATTTTATTTTAGACTAGATGGTGGTGGTCCAGAAGGCGGTGTTCGTTCGAATCACTTTTCTTCACGCTCGCAGCAAAATAGCTTTTTTTGTTTTTACACTTTCAAAAATATAAGGGATGATACGCTACCGCGAGATGCCTAGAACGGTACATTCTTCATTGACCGATAAATAAAACATCATATAAATTGTTACTACTAGCTTTGCGGGATACGAGTTAGTAGGATAGTTCAGTTAGCTCTCCTACTATAACCAAAATTAAGTGTGTATGCTAATTAATTTAAAATTATTATATGTAAGATCTGGTACGTACTGCTTACCGTGGTTATCTAAATAACATGTAGTACGCGGACAGTGGCAATCCACCCATTTCTCTGTTAAAATTATGACGCAAATGTGTGAGTAAAATATGTCAATGTGTGTAGTCTACGATAAATTCCCACGCTTGGAGACTAGCCTCTTAAAAGAATATCGCTGTCTTATGACATCATACTTCTTTTATCCAATGACGTCATTAACCGCTGAATGTGATTTCATTTACCGTATGATGAATTACAGTTTCATAGCAAATGCAACGCCTTCTAGATTCAAGTCAAAGTTTATTTCCATGGAAAATCTTGCTTACCTACTAAGCCAGTGGTATTAATTTCACGGCCTGTTACCATGAGATACATGTGTTACTCAGTTCAGTATCGTGCAATGTGCACTATGTTTATGGGTAATTACTATGACATTTAATTAAAAACCAGGGTGGCAATATGTGGAGGAAGTTTTGTATTTTATTCCGTATTACAAGAAGATTCTTTAAATTTAGCTACGTTTTATTGGAACCGTCATATTTAATGAAAGTACTAGGTAGAAATTTCAGGCAATATATTTTTTAGTTTAGGCATTATGATCATTTATTACATGTTAGGAGTCCCTACGGTTTCACCTGCATTCCCGGGACAAGTTTTTTTTTGCGCGGAACTATTTTTTTTTCTGAAGTAAAAGTAGACTAAGTTACTCATTATAACATAATATATCTGCCAGTGTATATCCCGTCAAAATCAGTCCAGTAGTTTCGGAGATTATCGGAAACAAACAATTTTTTTTTAAAGCTGTTATTTGGACATTACAATCAGACACTTCATTTTGATTCATATGTATAGACAGATAACTTTCGTCCAAACTTTACTGAAAGCTTTTTATTTAAGCTTTAATGAGGATTGCAACTTGACCAACATAAAACAGATCCATTCTGGAAACAAGGAAAGTCTACACGCCCACACACTTACGTATTTGACGAAAGATAAAATGTATCGTAAAAAATATTGCGAGCCTCTCATTCCGCCCATGTTATAATATCTCATCTCTGGGGATAATACTGAGCGATCATTAACTTGGTTATAAGGTTTATAGGATTTTGAGCTTTGTTTTTCATCAGTAATATGTTTTATCTTCGTTGTTAGCTTGGCTGGTTATCATACTTATGTTAAAATTCTTAAGGCAAGCACCTACCTGTGTATTCTGGCAAATGCACTTGAAATCCCTTTCTCCTCTAGAGTATTTGTGCTTACAAACTTGCACACCTTACTTGCTTTCTTACTTTGATGTTAGGTATATGCTAATACTGAAAAGCCCTCCAAACAAATTATACTTACCTCCTAAATACACTGACTAATGTCGACAAGATTTTTGAGTGATTTTGAAGACTGTTCAATCTCCTACGCTTTTTTGGGAGATTTCAGGAATACCGAATACAGTTTGTGTGATTCTATAGAGTTTGTCAGTTTCACAGGTGACGGATTGCTAATCTGAAAGATATCTTTACAGGCTAACTTATTATGTTTAATTTGCATGTAAGAATTTGCTCTATTAAATAACTATCTATTAAATAATTATGAGGAATTTATGAGCCACCTGTGAAAAAAGGCCTTTTATCCGATTCCGAAAATTCTGTCACTAACAGGAAGCAGCATGATTCCTTAATGCTATAGGCTAAGTATTTTTAACCGTGGAGGACAACTAGTTAGACATATTGTGCTTTAAGTATTGTCCCTAATCTCTCAACACTCAAGTACTCAGCTACATTAGTTATGCGTCAGCACATTACCATCTATAGGAACCTCTCAAGGGGCGACTGTTGAGAGCCTGTTGATTTTTAATTTTAAAGATCCATCCTGAAGCCAGAGAATATACTGAGGGAATAAAGCCTCAAGCAATATTTAGCGCACAAAGCGATGGATTTTTGAAGATGTAGAATATTACATCGCGTCAAAGGCACGTTTTAAGATGAAAGACTTCATTTTGTTTCATTAAAATATTATTTAGTATGATTTGATTTGATTGGATCTCGACCTAATACAACATTTTGACTAATCCAGATTAATGTTTTGTATGAAAAGTTAAACTAAGCTAAAGTTTAATTAAATAAAAGTTGTTCATAATGATGAGTACCTACAATAATCTCTTTAAAAGGCTTCTCATTGAGAAGTAACTCTGTATGTAATTTAAATCAAAATCATAACTAAAATCACTCAGTAGAAATAATGATATTTATTTTATTAGTAGTAAATACTGTTACAGTAGTCAAACTGAAAAAATAATCAGTCAGCTAATTAAAATCGAACTAGAAGGTAATTAGGTTAATTATGCTCTACGTAAATGGCTAATTACTAATTGTGGAGCTAAAATTAGAAAAAAACATTACTGTTATTAATTCTTAGCACGTAAGAAATTTTATTGAATTCAGTGGAAATAAAAAATAAATTTACTTTTTTATCTTTCCAGGTAAGTTGTTTCAACTACTCTGAGATACAAAATGTATAAAACTATATTTAACTTACTGTTCATTAAGTGTTGTATTTGGTTATAATTTCACCGTGGTAAGTGATCATGTGGAAGAATGTTTATGATATCTATTAGTCTTCCAATACGAGTGCAAAATGGTGTACGCTCATCTAGCATAGGATATAAAAGTTCCAACTAATTATTATTGGTAATCATCAGTTAATGTTAAAATTATAGTATGGTTAATTCCATACTAAATTAGTTTCATCATTAGTCAGTCAGAACAAGGTGCAATAAGTCGTGTACATAAGTGTAGGAGTAATGATTTACTATTTGTAATATGCACTGTGACCCTGTTCTGTAACTGTATTACACGAACTAGTTTACTCATTACAATTAATTTCAATTGTATCCTTTTGCTAACAAGGTACATTTTCCACTGCACTTTCATTATTCTCCGTGCATTGGTAGCTAATTCATTTTGCATTTCTTTATTGTATGCAAACGAGAGAGTTTCGCTTAACGAGATGACTTTATTTAGTTACAGTAAGCTTTCTATCGTTCAGTTTCCCAAGAAACCAGTACTTTAGTATTATTAATAAATCAATTTCCTAATGGAATTATGAACAAGACTTAAGCAGTTATTAGTTTAATGAGGGCTAAGTTTAAGTTAATTTAAAATAGTTTCTGCTTATAAATTTTATGTAATAACATTCTCAGAATCACATGTTTAATGTTGTTTAAAATCTGATGAATGTAGAGGTTTTAAACCTCATTAAATTGTCCTAAAGAGGCATTTTTTAAACAATCGCACCTAAAATACGAATTAACATATAAGGTTAATGAACAGAAATTCCACATTGTGAGTTCAGAAAGCACCAAATTTTGCTTTCTGGAGAAAACTCCAAGCACGTCTTTCACACCAAATGCAGCAGGACATCGAATATCGTAATATCTCTGAATAATGCAGTCTCACCAAAAACGGTGCATGTATACCTAGCTACGAGTATATCGAGTAGTCGATGTGCGGTCACATTTCTTACTTCACGCCTGTTAAGGATCTGGCAGAGTGGTAAAGCGTTAGCGTTGCGTGAAGCGTGCACGAATTATGACGATAATCGAACCTGACCTTTTGGTAAAAGATAAATGTCATGGTATTAATCTCACCGTGGTCAGTTTTGATGGGACCGCACAAAGTCTAGAAAGGATCTACAATTTAGATTATATTATGTAGGTACTAGGTACCTACCATCAAGTTATCTCTAAGCTTTGTGAGCTTACCATTTTTGGCCACATAATCTCTAATCACCGTTTAATTGTGGTCTAACACAGACATAGTTGTGACACAGCAGTGGCACTTGCGCTTGCAACTTGCTCTCTTCTAGGTATAAAATTACTAAGTAACTTACTTACGTATATCCTAAATCTCGCAAAATCGCACATATCGCACCTTCTGCGACTCATAAAATGGAAGTTAATAGTAGCAATGCACGCTGAAGGCACCGCCATTCGACACTCAGGCTGCAACCTAAAAGAGTTATTGCCTGCAGGAGTCAAGAAATGCGGAAGGCATCATCAAGCAGTCCATTTACGGCGAACTCATTTCTATCTTTGTTTCTTTTATATTACAGAAGCTATAAAATGTACACCAAGGAAAATAGTTTTATTTATTCGATGCGTCTCTTTCTAGAGCTGACAAAGAAGCATTTTACCTTATAGTACATGTTCTAATGATCACCACGCAGTAATAACACTCGTCTGTGAACTTGTTTATGACAAAAACGACTTGAAATTAAGTTTTAAAATGCTATTTCTTGAAACACGTCTGTTGTAAACCTTGAACTTTGTCAAACGACAGTCTTCTTTGCGAAAGTACATACAAATTATCGTAAATAAGTTTACAGTACAAGCCGGCTCAGTGACAACACACTTTACTACTTTTTAGACGAGATGAGACTCTTTACTGTTAATAATATGACTACTTTTAGTATAATAGAGCTATAGAAATAGGATTGGCAGATAGAAATAAGTCCAAATTGAATTCATACTCACACAAATTTGTAAGTACACAGTCATATTCATTATTTTAATTATTGTTATATTTAGGTATTCTTTTGATGATAATGATGATATATTGAACAGACCTTCCATCTATTTGTCTATCGATGGTCGAACCCCATTAATTTGCTAAGCTTAAAATAATTTTTATTTTACTGAAGATGAATGAAGCATGTGCCTTTTGTGGACTTAATTTTCTGTCGTAACCTTGTATTAATTAACCCTTCGAAGTTTTATACTTAAATAATTTTAATGATTAACTCAAAATTTTCTCAAGTTTATAAAATGATTGCGATTTAATAATTTAAAAAGTTTTATATAAAACGACAGTATAACTTACAGTCGTTTTAAACGTCACGTTTTTTACAGTCTTTGATGACGTGTAATTTAATCTTAATTTGTTCTCGTTTCACACAATCATAAATGACGTTCACTTCATGCCTTAAACATCTAGCTTTTTATAGCCTAGATCGTAACATTGGTAACTACCTATAAAACATTTGTTGAGACAATCCCCGCTAGGTGTCTTTGATGAAATCCCCTCGATTCCCCACATTGTTGCGAGAAAGTGTTTTATCACTGAATTAAAATGTAATCATTTTTGAGACGGCATTTCATTTGATCTCTCACCTTTTATTGTGTGCACTCGACTTTTATGAGATACACAGAAAATGTAAGTCGAAGTTTGACATTGTTGTATGATTACATTTGTCTTCATTTCAGAGAATGATGCTCATTTATTTTTTGTTGAATATTGTAAGCATCAAGATGAAACAGCACAGTATTTTTACTGTTAACATTTTTAGAAGTAGGTACTTTTAAGAATTAATGTAACTTGCTAAGTAGGCTATATTGCTGATGGTATTCATTTCCCATTTAGATTAATTTTTTTTTATACAAGAGTGATTTTTGAAGACAATACATTAACGGGTTTCAAGTTGTCTGCTATAAATCCAGGATAGGATTTTAATTTGCTATATTGTCTAAATCTTTATTTTTGGAACATCAGCTTTAGTAAATGTCTTTAGGTACTTTAGTTTTAAGATTTGCCTTCAAATACAATGATATAAAATCATTTGCTATGAAAATCATTTTACTATGGTAATTTTCAGAAATATGAAACCCTCTGTACACATTTCTATCTGAAAATTTCCGATAAATTTTCGGTATTGATGGTCTTGTCTATATCTAATTAATGAGGCAAATATTTTGCACTACGAGGTTTTCATCAACCAAAATGGATATATTGAGAAGAAATTTTATCAAAATTTAATTTGGCTCAGTCAAGCTGAGCATAATTGCTATGAGACCAACTTTGAATGTTTTATACATTTTAATTTAATATAAAAAGTTTGAAATTATTTCGGTGATTTCAGAATTTTTTTTTTTTGTAAAAGCTGTTCGGCAAAGTTGCATGACAAACCCAACTTTGGTTTCAAAAGTGTCATCTTAAAGTATGCACTTAGTACCTTACTATTAATATACATTCTATGCCGTATCCTACGTTTTCCTTGCTTTCTATAGCTATAATTTTTTTTTGTTATTTAATCCTATCTTTCACACTTTCGCAATTTCACATTTGCTACAAATAATAAGTGAATTCGCATCAATAACAACCGGTCGACATCCTTCATAAATCCACGTCATAGTGAGACGCGTAATAATCCCACAAATAATTGAATATCTTTCGATATTAGAGCTATCTTGTAGTTACCGGCTGCGGCTGTGCAAATAGACTGCCTCTTGGTTATTTACAGCTTTATCATTTAGTTAAATGGATGTACTTATAATAGAGAGCACATATCGAGAGCACTTAGTTTATTCAGTTCAGTGTTGCTTAACATTTTACATTATGTGAAGTGTTTATAATGTCCTGTATTTTAGACAAATGGCAATTTTGAATGGGTATATTAGGAGACCCAATACTGGGGATAGTAAGTACATCATTATCAATAATCCTACCATTACCAAGTTATGACAATTTGAGTTTAACTCTGATGAAAGCCATTACTCGCAATCTGATACGTAGGTAGTGATGGGATGCAATAGCTATTTCAGCACTCGAGTAATCGAATAGATACTCAGTTAGACATTTGATGATATATTTATGATTTTTAATTGTATGGAAATATTTTATAGTGTAGTTTTGGACTTTAATTTTTTCTATTGACCTGTATAAAGTATACTTCAAATACCCTTTCGGTCTACTATACTCTTCCAAAATCACTCCGTATATTATTGATCTAGCGAGATTTATTAGATCCATGGTTACAATTCAGGTAACTTGAAACGAGTTACGTATGGAGGTTCCTTGAAAAGTTGTATAGGACATGTGTTGGTTTTCTGACTAGCTGATAGTAGTGCTATTTAATCTGCTCAGTAACTGTTACATTTAAATTAATTATAGTACCTACAGTGGAATTAATACACTAGCTAGTCGCTGACTAATTAAACCACACCCCTAGCTTTATAATAACTTTGATGATACAATAGCACGGTTTAGTTGAAATACTATTTACACTTTTAGATCTAGGTCTAGTTTAGCTAGATATTGGGTTCACGGGATATTAAAAACTAGGACAAAACTCAATACTTATAGTTTAGTAATTGAATCAGGATAAAATCATAGTAATAAGAGTGTATAGATTACACCATTTGTTTTAAAGTAGTAAGATAATGAAATAGAAACGACTCGTTGATCAAATACGTTTATAAACTGAAACTATTATAAAGAGAGAGCAAGAAGAAAGTTCAGCATTTGAATTTATGGTATGACGTTTACTGGTGAACAGATACCAATAATAATAGTAGAAACCAAAACGAATTAAAGGATAAAATACAACATTCAAATCTCAAAGATTAATGAGCCTGCAAAATACATTAGGCTAAACACAAACTGACAGTCGCCATGACCGCTCGGCAATGAACCTACTCAAGACCGATAACTACTCCTTTACACAAACGCAAATAATATAGTTCATAGTACTACGGACTTTATGACTAAACATTATTTAAACAATAATACAGCGCGAGCAAACAGTAATAAACGTGGTGATAAATCTTTGATTTACAATTCAAGTCGTACAATAGATTCTGGAGGCCATAAAAATACCGTGTATAATGAGAAAGGCTGTGTGGGACAATCGCTAGGTTCATAAACTCTCGTGTCACGACATTTAGTTTAGCTAATTCAATAGCTAGGTCAAGTTCTTAAGCGCCTTCAGTGCGAGCACGACCGTATCATTTGTTCAGTGTTTTCTTTCACGCCTTTTGAGCCATTAAAGCCATCTCTGTTTATAGATAAGGGGCTTTCATTTTTGTAACCACCAGTTTCACAAATCATGTAGGTGTTATATTTGCCAAAGAATATATTTGTTGTAATTCAAAATTGTAATGGAAATGACCATAAATAATTTCTAATTTAATTACACACTTTGAGACTATGCTTATATTACGACTTATCATATCCATAGATACTTTAAGAAAGCTCTAGGTGCAGCTGATGTAGAGCACTTGAAGGCATTAGGCTTTGTTTACGACTTTGATTAGTTATGGTAAAGTTTAATTGAGTTGTCTGTAGCACGTTAAAGTAGTAAGGTAGCTGTTAATTAATATTGAGCTTCAATAACTTGATCAAAAGCAGAACTATCAGTTTCAACTGTTTTGATATGATAGAGAAGCGATGTTTGTGTTCAAATATAGAGATTTCTTAAATTGGTTGAGGACTAAACCTCATATTTCTATATGATTTATCTACAAAGCACACAAACATATAAAATAACAGAATTAACATAACAACAAAGAAACGTGACTATTCCGATTTGATTTCTTCTTGTGTCCATATACACTAGATGTTACCCGCGGCTTCACTTGTGTTCCCAAGATAGAAAGTAAGCTATAACCTTCAGGAATAATGTAGCTTCCTATTAGTGAAAGAATTTTTCGAATCGGACCAGTAACAAACAAACTGTTTAGCTTTATTATTAGTATGGAAATTAAAATCAAATTTAATATTGAATACGAACAAAGTGACTTTATATTAGGTCTCATAATATTAAAATAAAACATAAAACGTACGTAAACTATCGTAAAACAAAAGAAAACCATCCATAAAACAACCTTTCACAAATTAACCAATTAAATTAATAGGGTAAAGGAAAATGTAGCGTACCTAAATTGTTCATCAAGATACGACGTCATTTCTTCATGAAGGCTATAACCAATGGCCACTAGTAGTAGCTATGAATGTTTCCAGCCATTTCTCAGCGGCAGCGGCCAGTTTATGGCTTTGACATTGCCTGTTTATGTAAATGAGCGACCCCCATCTATAGTGTTTGGAGTCTCCTAACGTGTAACTAGGTTTGCTATTAACAGTAAAGCATTTATATCGTTACCTTCAATCAAGTTAAACGTGTCTTCATAAGAATTGCCGTTGGTCGTCTCATGCGATTCAATGGATTGCCTTGGTTTTACATTTAATGACATTTCTTGGGTGTGTTAATAATTTGATTAGAATAATGCTTCTGGTAGCACTTAGTTTTGTGTTGTCTATGAATTATCTTCTGTCTCTTCCTTTTTAACTCTCCTTCGCCTTGGTCTTTTAATTTCAAAGGTATTATGAGTTTCATCATTACCATTACCATAACAGTATTTCGCATGATAACTTTCCAACACAATCCTTAAGCTGATTAATGATCTCTTTTATCGATAACTTTTATATAGCATATATAGTCGTGTTCAGCTTTATGTCTTTATTGTTCCTCTTTAATCCAATTTCAGATTAAATGTTAATGTTTGTCATTTCCTGGAGAACAGCAAGCAGACGTTTCACTTCGTGGGCGAGTACTTTATGACCGTCAACTCTAGCGCATTAAAGATTTGTGAACGAACCATGTCACGGTTACAACGTAACCTGACATCTAAATCTTAGGAAACAACTTGGGCCGAAATTAATAGTACTCCATTGACAAAAGGTACATCGGTACAACTTAGTTCTATTTCGACGAACACAACTTTCTATGTCGAGACTAAGATGTTTGTTTCTTTGTGAAATTATTGATACGTTTCTTTCTTTATACCTACAGTTTGACATTTTTGTTTTGTTAACTGTATATTTGATTAATTATCGTGACAAATGTAAGTATTTGAGGCTTTGAGCACAACCTTCGAAAAATAATGCATAGTTAATTACTTGCATATTTTTGTATTTTTTGTTCGTTATTATGATTAAAAACTGGTAATCTGTCTGCCTCAGCTAACGAAATTTAAAAATTACAATATAGAAGAATTATCCATCGCTACGAATTTATTATAAAATAAAATATAGATTTGTTTGTATTTATTTTCAGGCCATTAGTTTAAGCCAAACCCTCTGTCATTTAACATTTCATGTCAGGTGTTTTTTATTTTGTAATGCCTGGATTATTGGCAACATCGTTTTGACTACGAGCAATCAACCAAAACTATTCTTTACGCGATAAATCCCAATATCTATAACCTATAAGTACCAACATAATAAACTTAAAAAGCAGCCGATAGAATCACTTTATTTGACAGTATCACCTCTTGGGGCGTTTAATAATTTCATCCATTCTGCTCATGCCGCAGATAGCCCGGCGAGTTGGGACGTTCGCCGCAGATAGGGGCATGTTCTCATGATATACGAGCCACTTTGCGACAGTTCCATCCAGTGTTTCCATTCCAGTATACTGAAGTGGCAGTAGTTCAACTTTCGACGTAATATTTTACGCGAACTTAGATGGGCTTATCTTCGCCCGTGAAGTTTTATTGACAAAGTGGAAATATTTGTTTTTACTAACAAATTACTTAAAGTATTTTTTTAAATTTCAAACACAACAAAATCTTCCAAATTTCTGAGAGGGATGGGATACATGGTACCTACTTACATTTGAACATCAACTTCCAGCGTAGTTACCATGTATCCTTGTCATATATCGCTATTCATTATTATTTATAATTTTATCAGTCACCTTAATGTTTGCGATGTCATAGACTTAGGCCCTGAGTGAAAATTTGCGAATTTGCGCGAGGATTGATATTTTTTTATGAATCTCAGCTGAGTCAGACAGGACCTAATCTTGACAACACTCAACATTACTTTTTTTTTTTTTGTAATGTCATATATAAATGTTTTTCTTATATTTCAATTTGACCGTCTAATCAAGTTACTGTGCTTTCCTGCTCTGTCGTCCACTCAGCCATATTTACAGCATCTCCCGCCGCGTCAAGACTTGATTTCATTATCTAGCACTCTCTGTTGTTATTTGATGCTATCACATGCCAATGCCAAAGATAGCATCGTTCTGACCTTGATACCCTATTAGGAATCTAGGTTTTGAGCTATCATTACACTTGTTTGTGACCATTTGGTCATAGACTGAAGATTACAATCTATCTATATCAATACTAATAATAAAGCTGAAGAGTTTGTTTGTTTGAACGAGCTAATCTCCGGAGTTGCTGGTCCGATTCGAAAAATTCTTTCACTAATAGGAAGCTACATTATCCCCGAAGGTTCTGTTACTTTTTATCCCGGAAACGCGAGTGAAACCGCGGGAAACAGTTAGTATTAAATATAGGTACTGCTATTTCGAATTTTCACCTGTTTTTTAACATTATAAAAAAATATATTTAAATGTATTAGGACAAAAAAAATCTGAATAATTTCCACAATTGTAGCAATATAAAATATTACAATAATTATGATTTTTTTCATCCACACAAATGCTGATAACACCGGAGTGCTGAGATCTTAAAACTGCCATGGATATAAAATTTATGAGTTTTTGTAAGGTGCTGCCCCCTTAGATAAGAAGCTTAGGGGCAGCTCGGAGGTTATGAAACACAAACAATGTGAGTAAAATTGGGGGTTCGTTGTGTGCCTTAGAGAGATTATTTTAACCGTGACATGATAGTACATAAAGTAACATTTAATACTATTTTTATTTAGGTATATGACAATAATATTGTAAAAGAATTATTTACAGACTGCCTTAACGACAGCTTAAACCGCAGGGTGTACAAGAACACACGAAATTTTGCACAGAAACCGACATAACCTAGGTATTTTATTTCAGGCAGTTCAGATTTTTTATAATCCCACTAGAAAAATAGGGGCTTAAAACACTATAGGAAAATGGGAAATAAACCGTTTAGAAAGTAAACAAAATATAATGTAAGTAAGTAGGTACTTAATGACAAAAGTACCCATTTTAACAGTGTTTACATTTTAGCGGGAAATCTGACAGCTGTCACCTGTCACTCGTGTGATACGGCGTCAATATGAATTGAGTTGAAACGCGCGTATGGATTCAATATTTATCTACCTTGTTATGTAGTGATATGTTTTCGGTTTCTTTTTTAATATTTATAGGAGGGCCTACTAAATTTTATACTTTTAAAAGAATAAGGATATACCTAAAATATTATTTCTATCGACCTAAATTATTTAGTTTTTTTATTGCTTTTACTTCCATAGATCTGTTAAATAGAAAGTACAGATATGTACCTAAGTGGTAAATATTACTATCTAAGTATAGATAGGCGGTTAACTGTCGCACGCTCGTCACTCAGTAGATAACTTGGGCATGTACAAGTAGTTATTTGTACCTACCTGTTGATTTGATAAAGGGTCAATGAACTGCTTTTCTCAAGTACCTACCTACTTTAAGTTCTTATTTTTTTATTATTATTGAATTATTAACATTTCGCACATTTAAAAGACCTGTTAAATAAATTAAAAACATAAAATTACTCTAAAAGTCGCGGGAATACTTAAGCTTAGTACTTGGTACATAACTACCAGATTACCAGTTAATTAATTAATATCCAGAGATTTTATCTTGATAAATTGTTAATTTGAGCCGGCCGTAGGCGCGTACGACGCTAATGTCTTTAAAATAAGACCACCAACGAAATGTATATGATAAACGACTGCGTATACAAAATAAGCTATTAAACATTTTAACCTTTCATTACGACATACTCCGATAACCCTCATCTAAATGAAATAGGCAATTTTGTGCTTAATGCTATTTAGTTTACGACAATAGTTTAGGGTTGACCATTTGAAGAATTCTCTATTATTTTAAATATCATAATAAAAGTACAGATTAGAAATAGAACGTAATATTCTAATGTCTGTTAGCCATCTAAAATAAAACTTACGAATACAACAAAAAAAGATTTAGCTAAATAGGTGCAGCCGTGCTGAAACATTCATTGGTTTTTATTAACATAAGTAGGTAGATATAAATAAAATAAAAAATACAAGAAAATTATATTCAAATTTTAATCCTGTCAAATCAGTAGGTTTAAATTTGTATCAGTAGAATCTACATTGATTGTTTTCAACGTGAAACGTTTGTTGTTAGGTCTGTAAGTGCAAATATTTTCTATACTTTTTACATAATGTATTTAATAAAGAAACGTAGTGAGATTAAATTAGTTTAGTTAGTAAATAACAGAATCGGCAACAAACAATTCTCGAAAAAAAGTTGACTTAATAAGGCAACTATCTCTACCAACTCTATTATTAATAAAGAGGATAAATAATATAATTGGTAAGTGTTATACGAGAAGAAAGTGTTTTATTTGATTGGATTGCGTATTGATTGGTTCGTTAGTGAATTGTACAATTCGCACATACCTCTAATTCAACATAATGAACTTTAACTCAATTAAAATTAGAAATATTTTTCTTAATGGTTGTTTCGGTTGAAACGGGTTAGTGACAACCCTATGTTTCCGTACATAACAGTATAACTTAATTATTACTACAATATGAATGTTACTTAATGTTTTAGATAAGATTAATGTGTAATTGTTGATTTTCACCATTTGCTTATATTATTATTCTTTATGCAAAATTTGGGATCAGATGACCGTGGGAAAAATGTCTAGATACCAATTTGAATGTGGATTTTACACGCGGTTTGGTAAAATTAATGAATTAGTACGCATCGTTTTTATTACAATTTTACGATGCGAAAGAAGCCGCAGTTTTTTTACTATTATTGTATAGCCTTATTTTTAAACTAAATTTGTTGTTTTTAATCGTGTTTCTTGTCTTACTTGATTTTCTTTTACTATATAAAGGACTTTAAAAGATAATGAAATGCGAATTTATTTTACTATAGATATTTTTTTTTCGTGTAATATGGCTGAAATAGTAATCACCCAAAGACTAGAAGGATACTAGGTCTCAAGTGCAGCTCCCGGAACTCATCAGTAGGAGATAGGCGGTAACTACAAAGTACTTTATCACTAATACCAGCTACTATGTAATCATTCCGGTATATCATGCTACAAGCTTTGCGTAGTGCAATCGCATAGTGAATTTATATCAATAAAATTAAAACGTATGACCAATTGCCATGAAATTAATGCTATCTCTGGAGGCAATGTTGTAATGACTTCTCCGTGACTACTAATTATTCTACATCGTTAGAAATGTAATCCTTACTGCATATTGATTCTGTATTACCTACAAAGGGGTAACCGTAGGCTAAATTGATTTGCTACTTTCGTTTTCACTGCTCGCGGGACCAATAGTTTGTCTCTCTCGCTTTCATTTGAAGTACGGGTACATGTGAGTGAAATGGTAACACAGTTCTAAGTTACCATTAGGAAATTCAATATTAGCATATTAGATGCAGTGCAGACGCAGAGTGCAACCTATCCCGGTTAGTAAGTAAGTTGTAGTAAAGAGAAATCAATATTTAAATATAGGCTACTGTGGGTTCAGTCAGTATTTCAGTCTTTTTGCTTTTCAAGTACCTATGTAGAGTATTTAAATTGAAATTAGAAAAAGCTCGGGATTTATTTTAACGTTTTTTAAATAAACCATGACTTATTTTTAGGGATTTATTACTAACTAGCTGTACCCCGCGGCATTACTCGCGTTCCCGGGATAAAATGTAGTAGTAGTAGATAACCTTCGGGGATAATGTAGCTTCCTATTGGTGAAAGAATGTTTTGAATTTGACCAGTAACTCCGGAGATTAGCGTGTTCAAACAAACAAACTTTTCAACTTTATTATTGTCCACCATTAAGGTAGAGTTTTTTATTTATCGATTTCAAAACTTGCAATTATAGGTGTATAAAGAATAAGAATATTTTTCCCCCATTTAGCAGTGCCGTAGTTAGATAAAACTTTGCTCTAACCCTATAAAACGCACGCGGTCGTATCTACCCGTAGCATGCGATAATAAATCTGTATTTAATAACGCCGTAATGCACTGATATTGGTTGCAATATAATTTAATGCGCCGTGAAAATACATCATAAACATTTATGTGAGAAAAGCAATACTAACTTACGTAACTCATTAAAAGAGTTGTCAATTCCTACACGCGTTTTAAATAATTTCAGTAGCAGTGCTTGAAATTCTATGTTTTTCAATTTGAGACGCGCGTTCCACCCGCGATCTAACCTCTTTTCGGTCTTAACGAAATTTTATAGTTACATTACGAGCGAGCGAATTTTATGGCAAAATTCAAATCTTCATACAATACAATTTGAATTGAAAATTAGCATGAACAAGTCTGCAAAGGTGCTTCAAACAAATAGTTGTTGTCGAGACGCGATGCGATGCCTGCTCTATGTAAGTGCTAAGTGTAGCGGTAGGTACCTATTTATTATGCTAATGAATGTCTGTCTCTGCATCTACCTAACTCTTGGCAGATTCGCTCGATACTTAAACGGCTTTTAAGTATTGTGTGAAATGCTATTATTTTAGTTTTTTGAACTTGTTAGTTGTGTAGTTTCTAACGGTCTTTTAGTTTCGCCTCACGAATAATCGTATTGTTCTTTTTACGTACTCTAGCGTAAAATAAACGATATATATATATTGTTTTGTTGTTTTATTTTAGAAAATACATCAACCATAAAAGTACGAAAAAAACACATCTCAACGGTCTGTGCAAAACTCTTTTTTTGTTTATGGTGCGTTAGTTCCTGGACACGCGGCGATGGGAGTCGAGCTAGTGTTGCACCAAACTCGATTCAACAGTACCTACCTATTTTTTTTTTATTGATGCGTCAACCATAGCTAAGAGAAGATAATGGCATTACGAATATATGGAATAAAAACATTAAGCCAAACCATTTCACAAATGATGTTTTCAATACAGATTCTTGAAAAAGATATCATCATTATTCTTCGTACAATTCAAAAGTGCCGCTGAAGCGTTTACACATAAAAAGAAAATTGTGTCCCGCTGTGACGCATATGTAAGACGGAACGACTCCATTCGAATTTGTCTGTGAAGAAAAATAGTAGGCACCTGCAACTAAATGCATTCGAGGGGTGTCGAGGATTGTAACAGGGTGCTTTTGAAGTGCGCTCATTTCGCACGCGTCTCGAGGGTTGACATGTCGTATCATTAGATACATGTGTCGTGGGGTGGCAACTGCTAAGTATGAGCTGAAAAAATCGGTTTTTACGGATGAATGTGGTCTTTCGTACCGTAACGTCGCGTTTGTAGGGTCGGAATTAGGACGAGTGCTCAAGTGTATTTATTTATCTGTATTTTATTAAGAAGTTATTTTATTATATTCGCACGACTATCGGACACATTGCTTTTGAAATTAAAATCAATTTTAAATTAATCTTTTGGTTTAGTTAACTGGTTTATGTCTTGAAATCCAAATTAGCCTGAAACAACTAACACTCCTGCACTCCATCTAAAGACTATCAATTAAACGTCATACGGAATCGTCATACCTGGAATGCACAACATTAACTTGAATGACGAGAAGGTAGGTCAAGCCAGGGTCAAGCCTTATGACAACAAACCGTAGACATAAACAATTGAATATGTCTAAATGGACAATGGAGATACATATCTTTGTAGGTGAAAAGGGGGGCGGGGGGGAGGGGGGAGTTTTCCACGGCTCTGTAACTGCACACAATGTGATGGATTGCAAGCAGGGTGCATGAGTGGCTCATGACGACTCCCCCGTTTAAGTAGCCCTTCACATCTCATTGTTGTTTATTTTTATCTCGCCTGGAAAATTACTGATTCTATTTAATTTTGTTTAACTTTAAACAATTTCCGAACATGTTGTTTTGTTTACAATGTTTTATACCCGTTAATTTATTTACCTTTACGTACTTGACGCAACGAAACTTTTGGACTTATCTAAAGATGGAAGAGATAAATTACGTATTCGTACCTGTATGAATACTGAGTACTTTGGGATAGCGGCTTTTACTATGGAACTAAGTTGGAAATCATACTTTTCATGCTAAAGATCAAACTATGCTCTATAAAAAAAAATCGCGGTTTTCTTCAGTTGCTTTAATTTTTAGTAATACATGCCATTTCAAAGTACCTATCCTTCTGGTATAGGCTGATAAAGACCTGCAAAGGACCCTTTTGCATCGCGAAGTTAGGTAAAAAAAGGAAATTTCATCTTCAAAAATCCTCCTTCTATAAGCATTCTCTTTTGATCTACATCTCCTAACTAGTATCTAAAACATAATAAGCAAAAGAGCCTTCCTTATTCGAGAATCAAAGGCGTACTTATAATCGAGATTAAATTCATAATTACCCAATAATAAATGCATTTCCATCCGTAAAGCGTCCAATTTATATCGATTTTTATATTAGCGCGCCCCGCACAACTCTAGCTCTTAACATTTGCGCCGGCTTTACTCGCTATAATCTCCTTTACCGGAATAATTTCGCTCGTTTCATTTCGGTTATTGGATTCCGCGGAGTCGGCCTCGACTCCTCTTTGAACTTGATATTTGTAATAAACTTTTATATGCTCCTTAGCGTGGTTTTCAGTATTTTATTGTTCACGCAGTTTATTTATTATGTTCAGATTTTTACCTTAGAGAAATAGAGGGCATTGTTAGCTCATCAATATATTTCTGGAATTATATATTTATTTTGTCGTTGCTAGAAATGGATAGCTTTAAGAGGCGATATTTATACTGTCGCAATTAAGAATCAAGAGACTTGACCGTCATCAGATCATTATTTGGTTATCCCATCGGTGCAATAGACATTATATATTGGAGATTTCCCACGCAATAATATTTCTACGCAAAACGAAACGTCGCCACATCTATGACGCAAACGGTAATTCATTGCGGCGCGTATTGGTTAGTAAACCCTTTCATTTCTCCCCTACCTACAAGCTACCTACACATAAATTTAAGGACAAATATAGGAATAAAAAATATCAAGAAAATATTTAAATAGGTCCATACTCATAGGCAGGTTTTAATTTAGTCACGAGACTTGTTCGAAAACCAGTCTAACATCCCGGGCTATGTAAAAAAATACCATTATGGCACCACCACACTTTCCCGGCTATTGATCTAATATCAATTACCGGTAAGTCTTACTTTATGTTTATCGTATGTGTACCTAATTGAGCTAACATAATTATCTAGCTGCCGTTTTACGCGGCACACTTCGAGTACACATGCTTGCAAATAATATGATATATCACTAATTAATATAAATGTTAGTTTTTATTGCTGCTAAATAAATCTATAAAGTAATTTTATGCAAGAGCGTAAAGCCGTGACACATACCTAAATGGTGTAGTGTTTTGCTTTTTGGCGGTAACCTTTCAAAATATTTTTTTTTTACGAAATAGTTCCTCGGCATATTCTTTAGTATCGCAATAAAAAATGCAGGAAAAGCCTTAATTTTTAATCGTCGTTTCTCATTATCGTCGCCTTAAACAGTTACATTTGACAAGGGTGTTTTTCGTTGTCTCGCGTACCTTTGTTTCTTTTTCTCACTGCTGTATCTACAGAAAAGCTAATTTACAATTATTTCTATAGGTCCAGAAAACTGTAGTAAAGTAAGTGAAGAAATTACCTATATTAATAACATTTAAAAGAATTGATTGAATTTTAAGATTTTAACATAGCTATTAGGGTTATGTAAATTTAAAAGATAATATTTACGGACTGATATTTATTCAAATTTGCATTAAATAAAACTTTTGTAGTATTTTTTATTTTTTTTTAAATTGGGCAGCAAATTACTGTGAAGTTAAAGTGACGTTCATTTATTTTATTATCATTACATTAATTTAAAGTCTATAGAAATTATACGATATTGAATGAAAGCGCTGAAGTCAAATATTTTCGTATCATTGACTTCAATTGGGTTTTGTCTACATAGCTGGAATGTTTTCAGGCAAAACAAAAGAGCTTCATTTTCATAGTAGGTAGGTACAACACTTTCAATAACGGAGTATTTCGAGAAATTTCATACCATCTGTTTGTACCAACAGCTGCATAAAATAATTTTTGAAATAATAATATCCTAAAGAAAACATTAAATGTGAAAAAGGGGTAAATTTTGGTACAAAAGTAGAGTAGCAATGTCGGCTTGGTCAATAATTTTTTTTTATTAATAAACATGGATTTTTTTTTAAATGCAGTGTGACTTTTGACTTAAAATGCCACCAGGTTAAATCTGTCTTGATCTCTAATGTGTCATATATTTGGTGTAAATAGAACCACTCTTACGAGTACGCATTGTTGATTCATTTCAAAAGTCTATTATAAAGGTCATCGGTCGGGAAATCACCATAGAAATATGTCAAAATTTTGTATTTACATTTTCTGTTTTTTACACAATTTGATACAATTTTAAAACCAATAGTTCCACGTGAAAAACAAATCATAAAAATCATGTATCTACAAATAGCATATGTAGTAGTTTATTTCCAATACTCACGAAAAATCAACAAACGTATTCAAACCAACCAATACTCGATAGAAACGAATGGAAAAATGTGATTCGTTTATAACTCTTTTAGGCCGGGTCGCATTGGATTTATGTGGCGGGGAAATCGGCTGCTTTTCCTTCTTCAACTACGTAAATCATTTTCACATCGCAGAACGGGGCGCGGTGGTGTTTGCTTCACATATTTCGTACACAGCCAGCCCTTAGAAAGTGCACAGTATCGATAAAGGCTCGCCGATCGAGTGAAATACCAGTTTAAGCTAATTATTTATTATCTGTTGCAAAGGGCGAGACAGTTTTATTAATTATATCCAGTTTTATTTACTTCTTAGATGTTTCTTGTTTATTAAGTTATCAAGAAATACTTGCTAATTAGGTGCCAAATGCTAGTGAAGATATTACTATAAAATAGTTAATAGCTACCCGTGAACTCGAGAAATCTACTATTACAGCGTGATTGAGTAATAAACATCTACGCTCATTTTTTATATCCTATATACTTTTTATAATTCATGTAAATAGACATTTTAATTTCATTTATTTTTCATGAATGTTTTAAAATCCAGTACAATAATAAAGTACCTATATTTTCACTAAAACCATTGTAAATTACCTATATTAAATCGTGTATACTTTTTTGTTCCTCATTTGTACGGAAACCGTATGCGAGTCTTATTTGCCAATTTGGCGTCTGTTTCGCTAGAAAAATCTAGGCGATTTGCTTTGCTGCCTGCAAAAGGTCTTGCATCAAGAACATGCATTACTTTTGCTTGATTTTATTGTTGTAAGTGAATTCCGTACGAATTGTTAGCTGCAGACTTCTGTTGGAAAGAATCATGACGATATTATGAGAATTATGCCAGTCTTTTTTCGTATTGACGTTAGTTTGGAGTAACATGGGAATATTCTTACTATAGACTAGACTAGATGCTTACAGAACTGTTTGCTATTTTGTTAAGTGTTTATGATTCTTGATCAAATTATCTCTTTCATTAAGACCCAATTCCGAAATTAAGAAAAAAAAGAACATCCGTTTTGCGCTCTACATTTAATGTAATTTTAATTTAATTTGAACAGAGTTTCACTCTTAAAGTTTTAATTAAATCACTTAGTTTCTAAATACAAGACTTTTGCTATTAAAGAATTAATAAAGAATTAGTAAATAAATTTCCTATACAATCTTTTGTTATGATTAAATATTTTTCTCAATTTTATTTATACTTGTGTTTTTTCTATTATGGATTAAAATTAAGAGTGGCTACAGTTGGTGGTTAGGGACTAATTTAGATAAAACCGATAGAGCATTTAAACGGCAAAGGAAGCATAAATCGTAATATTAGTCTTTCATTTGACAGTTTACCAGAGTAAATAATTATTAGCAATCGAGATGTAGCGATAAGATTTCGATTAGGTACTGATCCACTATTTTATTCAGTGTATGTTGTATATGTGTAATATGAATTGGCAACTTCTTTGTATTAAAATTTGGATATGTATTTGAAAGCTATAAAAAATTTAAATGATGGTGACGGTTCATCACCATTCTCAATTCATTAACTTTTCAACGTGACTTAACAATTTGTCAAGGTTATTAAATTCAGTGCCGCATGCGGCAGGATAACGTGTGGCAACACTGTGATTTATAGATATAACTTTTATTTTTATGACACTTGCTCCGCTCGTTATTTAGATGTTGGGGATATTATATTATGCTTTCATGCGAGATGGAAAAAAAACAAACTTTTTTTTTTTTTTTTTTACTATATATAGGTTTGTGTTTGACCACAATCTCACCGTGGTCAATGATGATGTGGCCGATGACGGTAAGCACACAAAGCCTAGAAAGGAAATGGCTCTCAAGTGCAGCTGTCGGAACACACCGAAAGGTGCTTGGCGACAGATTTTCAACTTGAGGGTGGTAGCCAGCCAGGCGGGTACTACAAAGTACCCTACCACCGTGCTATGGTTTCCTCACGATGTTTTCCTTCACCGAAAGCTCAAGCTCATTGTAGGATTCGAACCCGGGACCTTCGTCTCTGCATCCGACGTCACTACCACTGAACTATCATCGCCTTAAACTTGATTAACTATTCATAATTATTCAATTAGAACCCATTATTGAAACGAAATTAAGTATAATTATAAATAAAGTGCTATTCATTATTATGTTTAGAAAAAAAATGCCAAAATGTCTAAAATTTGGCTGTCAATAATTCGAAAGTTGTGAATATTATTTTTGGATAAAATAACAAAAAATAATTCTAAGCTCACATATAATTTCTTGCGATTCATAACTTTTTAATCACCGTCTAAACGATATATTTATGTTTAATTTCTTTTAGTATCACTCAGTACCTTATAGCATCACAAAGTTTATATATTATTTGTGGACACTGCACACTGAATACGTTACGGACCCTACAATAAGCCTAGACTCGCTCCTGCATTTCATTGATAACTATCATAAGAGTCATCATTTTACCCTTAGTAACTTTGTAACGCTGGAATGTGAATTAATTTTGGAATATTAATTTTATAAAGAAAAAAATTTTAACAACCATGTTTTATTTTTCAAATATAAAATAGGTATATGTATATCATTGAATTTGCACGTACCTAAGTAAGGTTTCAACAAACATTTGATTTTATATTTAACATAACCATGCGTATTTAATAAAGAACACATCAATTAGGTATGTATTGAAGTAATATTACATTGAATATTATTTGCATCATATTTCCGTGAACGTTGAACGTCGAATTTGAAAGAAAGAAAGAAAAAGTTTTTATTTTTTGAATTTGAGAGGGCGTATAGAAAGGTATTAAATTTTTAATACTAAAATAATTCATTTACATTATGGTTTCTCTCCATGCTTCTCTCGTAAACCTTTGAAGGCCTTTTTAAGGCTGTCGTTGTTATTACTTGCAATTTTATTTGGTTCTTGTGTCTTGAGATTATTTAACTAGACTCATTTATTTCTTTTGAAAATCATTGCCATTTGTCATTTTCTTATTAAGTTTTAAGCCTACGCACGGATGAAAATAGATATCTTTATTCATACTTTTTGTATTTTATTTTCAGGTAAGAAATACCAGTTTGACCGATGAATCTTAAAATTACCGTAAGTCCATATATCCATTAAGCGAAATGAAATGGAAATATTTAAAATATAATCTTTACGATCCAATGGTACCAGAACTGGTACTAAAGAATTATCATAATTGGTAAATAAAAATTAATCTGTGGATAAAATATTGTCAGGATATATTTTCATTATTCTATAATACAAGTCTTTGTTTCCGTTGGTTTTTGAACGATGTTACTATAGCAATATTGCTAGATGCAGCAAAGTCTATGTAATGTATCCAATATTTTTTGGTGAAAATTTTAGGTAGGTAATTTATTTTAATCAATAAATTTCATTTGTATTTCTGAATTTGAAAAATGTAGTCTAATGTAAATTCGAGAAACGAATTGCATGTAGCAATATTGCTCGAGCGGCCGTTTTAGATTACCTGAAATATCTTACCGAAACTTTCGAAACAAGTGCTCTACCCCATCCCGTCTGTGCTGGCCATTACTTGACGAAACTGGACCCTAAAAATAGTTTGGCCCATGTGCCAACTTCTTCTGATGCGCTTCACTCTTGAAATAGTCGTTGTGGATATGACGTGTGATTCATGGCTAACACAAAATATCGCCATTAGTAAATCTAACTGCTGCCCTCCTGGTACAGTCGTTGATGGGACCACCTATTGCAGCCTTTTAGTCGATTCATATCCTCGACTGCTCTACTAATAATTTATAGAGTTCCGTCCAAATCTTCTGTCGTAAACACCCAACCTTAGTTCTCCCACCGCCTACAATAAATACGTCACACATTAATCTTCCGCAATCAACTCGAACTTTCATTCAAGCCATCGAAGTGTAAGGAATACCCCAAATCAATGATCGGAGAGCGTCGGCGAACACAACGTGATTACTTGTTAAAATATCGGCCGTGCAATTCACGTAATTAGCTGGAATTCAATTAAGAACGGACGAAGATGACGACGTTTGTGTGGTGACCATGAGATAGGGTTGACAGCGGGAGGGCTCCCCGGTAAGCTGTGGGATGTGCGTCAGAAATCGAGGCTTGGCTTAGATAATTGTATGGCTTCGATCAATCATTGTTGCTAAGCACATCATTATTGATCTCAGCAATGATATTATCTCAATTTAATTACGTATGTGAGATACGTAATCGACATTTTAGCTATTTCGTCTTCAGATTCACTGATGTCGCTTTATCACTAGTCATCCAACTGTTACTGCCACCCAACTCATATTTCGAAGTACGTACATCACAGTTTTTGTCACATGATTGCTGGTTTAAAAGGTACATTCACATAAAATGTTAATAAGCTGTCAGATTTTACAAACTTAAGAAAATATACTTCTTATGTCAAGATATTCGATCCTTTGCGTGCCAATGGTATATTAATTAAAATAAATTACCAAAGCAATAAATAGCCGTTTTCTTTACCTCAACGTCTAAGGGAAATAGTTTGATTAAGGAATGTTTCCAATCATGTTCTACAATAGTATTCTAAAGCAAACGGTAAACTAGTTGCAGTATTTTCTCCGGAATCGTATCCTATAGGCGGACATTGGACAAGTCCGGACACATGGCAGCCCTATTTCGCAGTGTCGATATTTCGAAATACAACCCGCTCCGACCATATTCGTTAGCGAAAGTTGACTCTCACGAACGATGCAAAATTTCGCTATATTTGTATTAAGATTGCCACTGTCATAAAGTTTGTATCGACACAAAGTGCGCATAAAACATGTGCCTGTTGATAAGGGCGGGAATTATGTCGATGATTGCATCGCACTGTTGTAATTCAGTTACTTCACGCTTATTGTAAATTTTGTTTACTTTCAATTGGAACGGTAGTTTATGATGTTGTCAATTTATCTGGCGAAGTTGTCGATAATTTTAATAACAATTTTGCTGATCATCACAGCGTTTAAAGATGTATTCGTGTTTGTGAATCGGATTTATTGTTTCGATCATTCCTTAAACATTCAATCTTTGATATTGATTTTCTCAAGCTGATTGATGTACCATTAATTTCATGAGCGATTCCGACAATCTAGCTACTCATTACCGGTGCCTATAGATCATAGTAATTATAAATCCAATTTAATAGTTAAAGTTAATAACTTTCCATTTATATTTGAAAAGGAGAAAACATTTAGCCGGATGTGGCCATTCCCGAGGTAGCTTTCCAGCTATTTCCTTGATACGCCGAACGTATTTTTCCCAGTGGCGTACCTACCTAAAGTTTTAACGGATTTCGTTTGCTAGTTTTTAATTCTTTTTTCGAATGCCTCGGGATGAATAATGATTTTGTCGCTCCCGTTGTGCCCCAGGTGTTTGGATTCGGCGTATGTTGTATTTGATCGTAAACATATACACATGGGTGCGTTTCGTTCGCTTTTAGGTTTTTTTTTTTATCGAGACTGTAAATGAATAAAAGTTTACTCAGTGACCGCTCGGACACTAACGCCCTTTCTGATTTATTTATATCTACTTCTTTGTTGTAGGGGGAACGATTTTATGATTCAATCTTTGTAATTGTACGAGTTCCATTGTCCAATGCTTACAAGTATTAAGTACTTACTTTTTGTTTTGTTTTACATTACAGTACAGTGTGTCAGTTCAGTAAATTTCCTTAAAACAATCAAAAACATTTTTCAAACTTTTTTTAACGTTTCCATTTTATTCTCAACAATTGATACGCAGTAAGAATTATTACGACGAAAAATGCCCGCGCTGTTTATTCGCAGTGTATCTGACGTAATAACATTTAAAATGTATAGTGATGTTTTATTATGACTGAATGATTATTGACGTTCCCTTCCGCTCTTGTGCGTCCGTGTCGAGAGAGGCACTCTCGCTGCATACATTAACTGCATCTCCAGATCTCCGCCTACGTTGTGTACCTACATGATACCTTAAATATTAAATTGTCCGTTTTGTCTGACTGTTTATCTGCATACATTGAAACGTCTACGGTATTTGTAACTATTTGTATTGGTCTATATTATTATTTTTAATTCTCCTGTAGTAATTTTAATGGATCAATATGAATAATAATTAAAGGTTTTCTGTGTTTACCACCTTTGGCCACATTATCACTGATCACAGTGAGTTAGTGGGCAAACACAGGCCTATACCTACATTGTAAAAAAAAAAACAACTTTTTCAATGTTTTTTTATGAACGGTTCCTAGACTATGGGCAGTAAGTAGTAGGAATTATAAATAACACTTCTCTTTCATACAAACGCTTTCCTGAAAATTTTAAAACACGTCAATGAAAGAATTAGCCAAATGTTCTGAAGTTATGCGCTTACATACATTCCGGCAATTAATTTTTATTTATACATATAGATTTGATGTACTTATCTATTATCAGCTATGTACTGTAAGTGGCCATTTGTAATATCCACAGTGTTTCAGCCTTATTATTGCTCTTTTTCAGCAAATATCCATTGTATCCACAGACAAATTGTATAAGATAATACTTAGCCCGATACAATTCCATCTATTATAATAATGGTATTGCATTTGGTACGTCATATCCATAGGAGGTTTATGATCACCAATAGAAATAAGTAGATTACTGACATGAATGGCTTCCTTTGAAAGTGTTTATGTATGGTAGCTCTATCATTGTACCAACAGTTTTATTCTAAGAAAGTACACTATCTGTATTTCAACGCAATGTTCAGGGATAAGTACATGCCTAAGTAAACTATATAATAACTTTACTTCTTTAGGGTCGGTTGCATAAAGCGCGGTCATAGTAAGGTTATAGTTAACTTTAACCGCCGAAAGAAACGCAAACTGGGTTGCTTGTGTCACTTTAACTAAATTGTTTACCGTAACCATAACCGACCGAGGGAGCTCGATCATCGTCAAGGTAAACCCTACGGTCAAAGCATGGTAATGGTAGTAAGTTTAAAGTTAACGTTGACTATAACTTTAACTAAAAGTACGAGCAACCGACCCATAGTGTATTTTAAAACTAAGCAGCTAATTTTCCGTCGTGCTATCACCAAAGTTTTTGTTCCACTGAAACTGGATAAATTTAATTAAACAGCACGTGCATCTAACAACGAACTTGAAACTTTGTGCAAAACCACCAGTGCATGGCCACTGTTCTCACGATAATGCACATTATGACCGACAAACCAACGAAATTGAGGCGTAACTGAATCGCTGAAGTCACTTTGATTGCATATCGAAACACAATTAGCCATTTAAAGCTCCGGCTACATGCATCGTCCGCTAACAAAAACATTTCCGGACGCATAAACCAATTTAACAGTGTCGAATACACTTCAATGGCAATTTGTTAGCACAATAACAATCTAATTCGGCCAATTCTGTGTTGGAAATACGCAACCGGCTGACAGTTGAATGGTCTCAGATGAAAATAGCCAACAGTTTATGTGTCGGGCCTCTGGGACCGGGAAATGAGTATTGTAATGAGTTTTAATGGAGGCCGACGAAAGATTGTTTAATCTCTTGGCATTTTGATGTTGTTTTATAGGACACTTAGGTTACGGCACACATGTGTATATATTTTGGTGCGATTATTGAGCAATCTTTTCGATTACACAACTAAATAGAGGTTCCCTAGTATCTTTAGTTTCCCTGTTATGCTGAGCACTACTTACAATTAGAAACTTTATTACGCTTTGATATAATATAAAATGTAAGTGAATTGTTAAAATAGCGGAGTATTCAACTCAACTCAAATAAAATGCTCTAAAGTTAATTTTGGCCTGTTAATAAAAAACCTGCGCAACAAATTGACTCCGTTAGTTGAAATACACAGAGCATTTTTATAAATTGCATCTGGCGGGCGCTAACTCCGGAAGCGGACGGGGGTCCGGACGCAGTGACGCCGGCCGGTGCTGCGTTCGCGTTTGAAGTATGAACGCAGCCTAACCGGCAGCCTACACATTTGTTGCATTTCTATTCCAAATTCCATCGCTTGTGGTTAACCGCATCATTTATGCGGAAATTTAGTTTCGTTGCTGAGCCATTTCCAACGCTACGGAAAAATATGGCATAAATTTATAGAAAAGAGTCACATTTTTTGATTAATAATTTTAAGTATATTGTAAAGAAAATCAGTTGTGTGACAATATAAAACCATAAGAAAGCATGTCTTTGAACTTTTTTTTATTACGGTAACATTACACAGTCACGTATCCTCATAAAGGCCTTATGTCATAAAACTAATTTGCTCTTATGACGTTGTATTCACGACAAAAAGCCTGGACGTGTTAAATTAACTAATAAACCCGGCGCTGTCTGTTGGCTTCGTGACAAAGGCTAATATACCTTAGTCCTGCGCCTGCGAAGGCTGTATGCTTTATCCTTAATTGGATGGCAATGTCTACTTTAAAGAAAAAAAAGTTTTGTTTACTGGACGGGTTCTGTTCTGTATTTATTTGAGAAAAGGTCTTGTTAATTAGTGTCACATTTATGTATAAAAATACCAGTTTATTGATAATGGAAATAACTTATATTTTTGTACGCAACGTTCCAATGGAAATCAAAACTAATTATGACCTTTTCAAAAATAGAATGTTCATAACGTAAGTACGCACGAAGTAGGTATATTATTGGCTCTGTGCTGTAAGAAAAACCTTTAACTTTTTTAACTAAGTAAGCTAATAATTTATAAAGAACAGAACCCTTGAAACAAAAAAAATAATTTTGAACTTTATCGTTGTAAAGTTGTCTGAATTGCAGAAACTAAAATTAAAGTGATATGATCTCTAAACAAACGCAACAATTTCAATCGTACGAGTGCGATGGCAACAATATATATACATATTTTTTAATCTTGGTAAACTATATCGTTTGATGGTACGATAAACGAATCTTTTGGTTATATTCAAATTTTTCAGTATGTCAAAAATTTGAATTGGCGCGTAACCGCAACGATGCAACGCAATAACTGCAACACGGTCTTCTTTAAGCGTCCACTCCATATTTAAAAATGAGTAAAATTCTAAAAAGTATACATTTTTATTTTCATAAACAATTCGAAATTCGAATACAATAAACTTTTTTGTGGCCATCATTCTAAAAGAAAAGTTTTTACTGTGTGACAATACTTATGACCTGACTAGGTACTTGTATTGCTACTTATTGTGAAGCGTTTATATACAGTTGCTAGCTGATAACGTATATCACACTGGTAGCGTCATTGTGAACTATATAAACAAAGCAATCTTGATCCGCTACTTCAGAGCAGTGTCACAGTGACGGCTTTATTTGATGTTCCTGCGCAAATTGTAGTCAATTGCTTTCAAACGAAATGAAGACGATTACGATGCAAAGTTTTAATTAAGTAGCAGACGTCGCGTCTGTCTTGATGACATTTGTGATATGTCACTTACGTTCTGACAGAATGATGCAGTTCTAAACATGATACTCTGAGCAATTAGTTTTAAATACTAATAGTGATTGCTAGAATTAAAGTATAGGTATCTCAAGTTGTATAATGTATGACAAATTACTGAAGTCTCATAAGTGATGGTTATAGACTACAATATTTTTTTGTTTCGAGTTGAAACATGGTTTGATTTAACGTAGTATACCGCGGAATTTAAATTGTATTAAATTCGTACCAAGGTTATATAAAACCATTTTGTTTGATAGCCCAAATTAGTCAAGGATCACGTTCTAGTATAGCGTTCACAAACTATCTGCCGTTTTGATTAAATAGATTAGCATACGTCACCCACAATCCTTTGGGGAATCTAAATTCAACATTAGACTGACGTAACGTTGTTGTCTTTTAGAAATACCTGTGATTACCGTTTGATGCTTGCGACGTCACAAATACTTTAGGCTAGGAGACATGAAAAAATGTCAAAGGAATTTTGTTTTTGAAACTAGTGGACTACATTGCAAAAAAAAAATATTTATATCGACTATTATATTGATATAGTAGCGTGCATCTATCGAGCTTGCTATACTACTTTATCCAGTTGTACACATATTTTTATAAACTAATGCCGGCCATAGACGTTCAAGTAATTTGATCAAACAGGATGGTAGTTCCAATAGTTTTATCAAATTGGCATGCATGTCTGTGGGAAAATTTGATCTTGAATGAGTTGTTAAATGGCATGACGAACTAATTTTTGTATTTCTATCTGTTCAAACAGTTAATAATTTGAACGTCTATGGCTGACAAAAGTCGTCAAACAAGTATAATGTTTGTCTGGTGATAAGCAGTTATCATAACCTATAGATACTTGCAAGATCAGAGTCACAGACCACTCACACCCGGGGTCCACTTACGTGTTAGTGTTACTAACTCGATGAGCTCTGGCGACACATTTGCAGTTATTCCACTTTTTTAGAGAACATACCTAGTTGAAGTCGCTTATGGCCAAGATCTAAACTCCAAACACCCAATTAATAGGTATAACGCCCTACCGTACCATGTAAAGAATCCAATAACTTTGAAACAGTGCCCCTCGTATGTTAAAGGCCCAAAGGATGGTGACAATTTGCATTACAAAGACGTCGCCTGAAAATTAACTGCACACATCGAGGCTTTGACAAGCTCAGTGTTGTTGGTGACAAAAATGTTAATGCTGCACGTTTATTTTGCGTTAATCTTCTTAGTAAAACATGTTACGTTTTAACATGTTAATCTACTTCATATATTTGCTACTATCATTTTCGATTTATGACTTTTTTGTTTTATCACGAAAAATAAATTATATCCTTATATTGTATTTCTGACAAATAACAAATAAATAAAAGATACTTATTGATTAGGTACCACTATCTACAAAAAACACAAAAAAAATATAAAAAATTCCAAGTAATAAAAAGGTGTTCCAAATCACAAATTTGCGAAAACGTACCAAGACGGTAGTATTAAGAACGACATATTATTTAAGATATCAACGTATTATTATGCATTAAAATCGATAAACAACTTAAGCACCGTGTTTTATCTACACCACAATTTAAGTCTCCTGAATCTCATGTTTATGCCAGTGCTATAACGGCATAAGTACATTTTTCTTGAGATTAAACCTAAATATTATCATTGTTTAAGGCTTCAAGTAATTTATTTACTGTGGTCGTACCTTATGTACTTATAAGGGTGTCACTTAGTTAACTTGGAGACGACGGATTACATTAAAGAGATGAAAGGTGTTTTACAGGCATGAATTTTAAATTGCATTGCCTTAATGTGATGTGCCTTGAAAGCGTTTTGGTTTTTTTCTTTTAGCTTTGGCCAAGTTATCATGTTACGGTTCATTTAGGGAGATTACTTATATATGAAAACATATTTCAGGATGTTATAAAAAAATTGTCTTTAAAATATAGTGATACTATTAGATTGGGAGTCTTATCCAAGTCCTCGTCCACGTTACAAATTATATATATTATTTTGGGTTTGGTATAATAGGCTAAAAAGGCATTAAATTACACCTTATCATTACATTATCAGTCATAAAAAATGGCAAAATTGATTTGCACAAACAAACAAACAACCTCTCACCCCAAACGCATATACCGTCTCCGTTCCGTCGTGGGTAAAAAATAGAACCATATTATCGTATTTTCTTATAGACAACAGGTATGTACTTCGGGATGCTAATTCATTGCCTCTGTCAATTTTGTAATGTGATACGGTTCGAAAGTGATCAACTATTTTTGACGCTGACTGTACTATTCATAAATGTATTAAAATAAAGTAATATTTTATGTGGCTTTGTAATTATCTGTGTAGAAACTATAGGAATACTAAGTACGTAAGAAAGTAGTTAGTTAAACACATCCTGGATTAAACCAGAAGCTTTTAATACGCTTGTATCCGAATTTGGCTTAAAGCCAAGGTCAATAAACCCTTTTGTTTATCTACGCATACCTTAAAGATACAACCTTCCGTATGCACATACAAACGACAAATGAATTTCTAATGAACTCCCACGTGTTTAAAGTATGATTTCGATTGGCATTTGAAATCTGTTTAATGTAAATAAGGAGGGCATCCTAAATAAATAAATGCAGAGTATCGCGCGGTAGCAGGAACTCCGATTCTGAAACAGCTATTATAAATGATCCCCCTTTTAAAAAAAATAGTCGACGTAGACGTAGGTATAAATAAATCTGGACGGAGTTTTGCCTCATCCAAAAATGAAGCACGAAATGTGTGTTAAGTACGAACACTACAGTACTGGCACAAGACAAATTGGTAATAAGTACTGATCCCTATTGACGTTGTTATCTCGATATTATGGTGAATATGTGTGTCATATCACCAGCTGTTTAGGCTGTGCGTTGATAGGTATGTCAGTCAGTGATCAGCCAGAGACTTTGAATTTTTATAAATATTATTTTGACTGTTAAAACTAGACATTATACTACCTCAGAATTATATGACTATATGTTAGTGGAGAGACAAACTCAACATACTTACTAGATTTTGTTTTGATAAATCTAGTTTATTTACTTCGTAGTAAAATACTCCCCAAGCTCAAGGGGTCCCTTGGCCATAAACGACATTTGAAAAAGTTACACCTAGGTATATAATATCCTAGTTGAATAAAAATGACTTAACTTTTTCAGTTACTTATTTGCGAGTTAAGTATTCAGATTACGTCAGGTCTCAGTATTGTAGCTACGTTACGTAAATATGTGCAATATCCCGATTGTAAAGCAGTTTTTTTGAGTTTAGTTTAAATCGGGCCCTAATTTTTTTTTTTTATTTATTTTTTTTTTGCCCCGGGGCCCCTGGCTACAAAGCTACGCCACTGGCTTGCCTAAATATTTTTTCTCGTCGTACTTGGCTTTGTTGGTAAAACCTTTGTTATATAAACCATTATAAAATGGACTTGGCTATCATAATGATGAAAGCCCTACATTATAGACGCTTGCAAATGTTTGATACTTTTTAGACTTTGAGGTATCAAAAATACTACAGTGTTTGTGGAAGAGATTTTACTTCGAGGTAACTAAATATAAAGTTCTAATTACGCAAATATCAATTTAACTTCAGTAATTTTGAAGCATAATTATGTTTGTTGATCACAAAGTTTGTTATTAATTGGTTTTCAGGAAAGTAAGAGTTTCTAAGCGGAATGAAACAGGTAGGTACTTCAAATTGTATAAATATTTTATCTACACTGTGCTAAGAACTGAGAGAACTCTGTCGCGCTCAAGTTCTTAACAGTTCATATCCTGGGAGTAATAATATACGAGTGTGTAACTAAATTACACATATATCTCGATTCAAATAACTCTCTTGTGAATAATCACAAAGTTACAGCTACATATTATATCTTTCAATGAAATTCAGTGATTTTAAAGCGTTCAACTTTAGGTAAAGCACACGATATATTTCACTCACATAAAGTTCACAGTAACTTGTAAAAGCAATATCTTAACAAAGCATTACCAAGCTAACATATTGTGCACTCAGCTCATATTGTTTAGAAAGTAAATAAAGTATATCCAGCATTCGATATTTATAGGCCATGTTTAGGCATTCGCGGCGTACGTCTACAAAACCAATTTATCTAGAATCTGAACACTTAGAAGAAAACCTTATCGCTCTGCCATAAGAGCTAGGTAGCCTGCAAAGTGTACTTTGTTTAGTTCCACTTCCGAAGCATAAAGACTCCCATTCATGACCTGTGAAAGACTGTACCATAGACAAGAGAGGTTCAAACACACAAAAATGATTTATATCCGCCTAGATTTCTTATCGAATATTGTCGAAGTTTTTAAGATGTAGATTAAGATGTGTTTCATGATAAAATATTATGTTTATTTTTGTTGATGAGTTTTATAGTTTGGCTATGTATTAGAATTGAATACCCAACAATAATTTCAAATGCTCTTATTTATACAAAGATACTTACATGTACTTCTTTCCAAAGAAATAGTATTTAGTGTTATAAGTTTGACGTGTCTGTCTGTGTGTGTGTCTGTCTGTGGCCTCATAGCTCCTGAGTGGACGGACCGATTTCGATTTAGTTTTTTTGTTTGAATGGTGTCTTAGTCGAGAGTCTTCTTAGTTATTTTTCAAGAAAATCCGCTCAGCAGTTTGGAAGTTATGACTAATTTTCTAGTGAGTTTCGGGGGTTTTTTTATTTTTTAATTTTAGTTATATCACATAAGGACTCATGGTTGGTCGAATGATTTCTATCTGGTCTTTCTCATGTATTGTGGTCACTTTTGGCTAGTCCGTCCATCTGGTTAGAGATTATTTACTACCTGTACCTAATCTATACTAGTCTATACTAATATTATAAAGAGGAAAGATTTGTTTGTTTGTTTGTTTGTAATGAATAGGCTCCGAAACTACTGGACCGATTTCAAAAATTCTTTCACCTTTGGAAAGCTACATTATCCCCGAGTAACATAGGCTATATTATATTTAAAAAAAATTAGGGATCCTTACTAAAACTCCAATAATGTAACATAAGGTGTAAAAAAATGACCTGAAAAATTCCTTACGTCGCGTGCGCTGCGAAAACTATTGATGATAGAACAAAATCATTTACTACGACTTTGCAGAACTCATCATTATCTACAAAAAGTGTCGCGACAGCATATGTCTAAATATTATAGTTATGTCACAGTAAGCAGTTTTTTATTCTAAAATATTAATTTATATATGCCGCCTCTTGAAAAGGCTCTTCATTTGTACCTTGGTATTAATCCTCATCAAAATAAATTACTTTATATTCAAGACGGCTTTAACCTACCTTTTTATAACTTTTTGAATTATTCAATTCGGACATTTCATTCGGAAGATATCACGAGTTTAAAAATGCAAGTATTAGAAAAAAGTCGCGTGGTTGTCGCTCACCGCGCTCAGCTAGCCAGCATGCGATGTAGGCTCAATGTAAGCGTCACTGGGGTACGGGAGTCAATGTAATCTTATATATATAAAAGAAAGTCGTGTTAGTTACTCCACTTATAACTCAAGAACGGCTGAACCGATTTAGCTGAAAATTGGCAGGGAGGTAGTTTAGAGCCAGGAGAAGGACATAGGATAGGTAGGGGTAGGTAGGGTAGGTAGGGTAGGTAGGTAGGGTAGGTAGGTAGGGTAGGTAGGTAGGGTAGGTAGGTAGGGTAGGTAGGTAGGGTAGGTAGGTAGGGTAGGTAGGTAGGGTAGGTAGGTAGGGTAGGTAGGTAGGGTAGGTAGGTAGGGTAGGTAGGTAGGGTAGATAGGTAGGGTAGGTAGGTAGGGTAGGTAGGTAGGGTAGGTAGGTAGGGTAGGTAGGTAGGGTAGGTAGGTAGGGTAGGTAGGTAGGGTAGGTAGGTAGGGTAGGTAGGTAGGGTAGATAGGTAGGGTAGGTAGGTAGGGTAGGTAGGTAGGGTAGGTAGGTAGGGTAGGTAGGTAGGGTAGGTAGGTAAGGTAGGTAGGGGTAGGTAGTGGCAGGTAGAGGTAGGTAGATAGGTAGGGGTAGGTAGGGTAGGTAGGTAGGGTAGGTAGGTAGGGTAGTTAGGTAGGGTAGGTAGGTAGGGTAGGTAGGTAGGGTAGGTAGGTAGGGTAGGTAGGTAGGGTAGGTAGGTAGGGTAGGTAGGTAAGGTAGGTAGGGGTAGGTAGTGGCAGGTAGAGGTAGATAGGAGTAGGTAGGGATAGGTTTGTAGGTCCCAGTTTTATTATTGTTCTCAGGGCAGGACAGCGTCTGCCGGGTCAGCTAGTTAATAATAAAGCTGAAGAGTTTGTTTGTTTGAACGTGCTAATCTCTTCGAAAAATTACTAGATATTTTATTATCTTCATAGGTTAGGCTACTTTAAATCCCGGGAACGTAGGTAAACAAATTGCGGGGGACAACTAGTAAATAATAATTTCCTATTCGCATTTCAATAGTATGTCACAATCTATACTACTAATAATAAAGCTGAAGAGTTTGTTTGTTTGAACGCGCTAATCTCTAGAGTTACTGGTCCGATTCGAAAAATTCATTCACTAATAGGAAGCTACATTATCCCCAAAAGTTATAGGCTACTTTTTGTCCCGGGAACGCGAGCGGAACCGCGGGGAACAGCTAGTCTAAATATATAAAAATAAAGGAAAAGGTGACTGACTGATCTATCAACGCACATCTCAAACCACTGGACAGGTCAAGCTGAAATTTGGCATACACATATCTATTATGACGTAGGCATCCGCTAAGAAAGGATTTTTGAAAATTCAACGCAAGGGGTAAAATAGGGCATCGTGGCTAGTCATCCATATACCCTGTGAACTCGTTCAAATGATATCCAAATTAACTAAAGACCAGTTTGTACGAGTATTTTAACATGACTTCCTAATTAATAAATGATGTCATCCATATATCCACTAGCCATGACAAAACTGGCGAGCGTAAACCAATATATCTTTACTCAATATATGTATATGCCACCACTGACAGATTTGTTAAAGTAATCACACGGGAATGCCGATCGCAGATACATGTGGTGTTGCACACACCGACCAAATATTTGATGAATTTATTTGCTCAGCTGTAGTAATTTCCAAAATATGTGAATTTGATACAATGCGCAATGTTACTATATCATAATGAAGATGTTTTGGAATCATCCTTCAGATATTAGATAAGTAAGTCTCTTCTTTTACCTTCTAAATTTATAAAAGGAAAGCGTGACTGATTGACTGACTGATCCATCAACGCATAGTTCAAATCACTGGCCGGATTAAGCTGAAAGGCATACAGATAGCTATGATGATGTAGATATGTGCTATGAAATGATTTTTGAAACCCCTAAGGCGGTAAAATAGGGGATTGCAGATGAAACCGCGGGCCGGAAAGCTTTGTTATGGAAAGTCTCACTCTACTGATCTTTTATATGTAGGTAAGCACGGAGCCACTGAGTCTAACTCTTACTTTTTGAGGAAATAGTAACTCTAGTATGTTCCATGATACCAACTGTATGAAAGTAGCACAGTCTAGAAGTACCTATAGGGTGTAAAAATCTTGTGTTCAGTTTTATAGGCTAGCTGATCTTCCGGTCTATGAGTAGCTCATCGTAGGGGGCGGTCGGTCAAACTAAACCGATGTGATTAATGACCCCGACCCCACAGTATCGGCAGATATCGTCTATCGCTACGTGCCCGGCTCTACGGCGATCAGTCTTGATTGCCCCATATTGTTTAAGCTATTTGCTACCGTGCGTGAGTATATTTTATGTACTTTAGGACGCAGGAAGCGTTTGCGAAATTAGAATATTTAGGTGGACGGTATAGTTGGAATCGTAGATTTGAAATTGAGTCAATAAAATATAAATCATGAAATAACTCAAATATTATTATGTTTACGAAACAATCAAATCAACTACTGCAATGATTTCACAGACTAATTATTTGAAAAGGGTAGAATTACAAAAAAAAATTGTCAATGAGATACAACAAATTACTCAAATACCTTTAGGAAACAATAAAAACAAATACAATCTCGAAGACTGATCATTTTAAAACGGAGGAAACACAGAAACACATATCTTATGATGGTATACACCAAAGCACAAATTTAGGCCGTTAAAGCGGAAGTAATTGACAAAAGACAGGATAGTAAAACAGCATGACCTCAGAAATACAAGTGACCTATTGAACATAGTACTGATGAGTGCTGGTGGTTGTCCGCCGAGGCAGCGATGTAAATCGCACGCAACCGATCACCTCGTTAAATGTGATAAGTGGATTCAGTAACAGTTTACATGGAAACGCAAATAAACATATGGAATTTCCATGCGTTAATTGTTTTTTAACGCTGGTCAGTTGCTGTTGAAGGATGGTTGGATGAATAAATGTTTATAATTTATGTTCTGTCCCGCAGTTGTATCCTTGTTTTTGAACTTGTGATTCTTGATAAAAGTTAGCTTTGTACTTGTATGTGTTATTCCAAGTTATGGCACATAAATATGCCAAATTTCATCAAAATTAGATCAGACCTTATTTTTGACCAAACAAACATTCACACTAATTTTAAAATATTCATTAATTAATACACTATTGGATGTGATATAACTTTTAGTAGGTACCTACATCAACACAGATTGGAGTAAGAATATTACAACTTTGCGTAAGAAACTCATAAAACAAATGGATTTTACTACTTAGACAAAGGTCATAAAATATGCTCATTATAATACGAAAACTTTTAAGCCGTAATAGCACACCTTACTCAAGACATTAGAGACTTCAAAGGACTTGTAGCATAAAGCTTGCCTAAATAAAAAGGCTCTTTAATGTAACCACAAAGAACTACAAGCCTCAGGACAGACGCGTGGCGGGGCGTGGTAGGACTTCGCCCCCCATTAAGGGTGGCCACACCTAAATCCGTACTTATTTTAATCACTCATACCCTGCTGGCTTTTATCATGCGTGCTGCTGATGGCCTATTCCACTAAACTAACGATTAACAACCTTAACACCATCAGCTAGAGTTGATTATTGAAGGTATTTCAGAACCCTTGTTGGTGGTTAGAACAGGAAAACAGGAACATTATGTGGATAGAGTAAAGCTACGTCAAGATGAGAATTGTTCTAGTCACAGAGATTTTTTGCAGTGTTTTAAAAGGGATTGGTTGTTTTTGTTTGACGAAGACGAATGATTGTATTCAGGGAATTAGGTTTACACGTACAAGAAAACAGTACTCGTACGATATTTCTCGTAGATTTTATTAGTTTTAAAGTACTTCTGATTCTGCACCTAAGATTTTAACTTACAAAATTATGATATCTAAAGTCTATAATCTACAGTTGAATTTAATTAATGTAAGCATATAACGGTACACTAGTTTATAAGCCTGCAGTTAACGGGGATTATCGCACGGATTTCTGCCAAAATGCACCCCTTTCTCCTTTAGTGGATGGACATTGACCTCGAGTATAATGGTAACAACCTACCAAAGCCTACCTTATAGTAAATTTTATAAGTGTAAATATATTTTCATGAATTTATTCGGTATAACTTTTGCTTTTTCATTCATCATACGAACAGCAAAGGAGTGGAATACAGTTTCAGCTTCTACATTTCCTGACAACACAACTAAGACGAAGGCTAGAGTTAGGCATAATTTTTTTCTTCCAATTCAACAACTCATAGTTTTGTTAATTCGTCTAATCTTAAATCATTTAGGCGCACCTAAATTGGCTAAAGCTCGTAGAAACTGCATTATCCAAACGAATGTTCCCGACGGGTGGCGACCGCCTTTTTTTACGATTCCACAGCGATACGAAGCGCACCACAAAAATTCGCCCCCGCTGTTTTAGGTCAGTTTCGCTTATTTTAATTTTGTCGACTCACAAAACTGATCTTTTGTTCCTCTATTAAAAATAACTGGTGTATTTATATAACTGTGATTACACTGTAAATTTTGTTTCATTAGATATTCAATTGTTTTGTATTCGGACACTATTATTTTTATTCTAGTCAATCTGTTTACAAGATGAATGGCATTGATTCCGTGCGTTGAGTTATTTGGGGGCTACCATTTACTTTTATAGCGAATTGCTACCTCCACTTTACTAAACTGAAATTTTACAGTCACATGTAATTTATTTCCATTTGTTGTGATTTTATTTTACACAAAATATTCAAGTTGAATCAATAAGAGTTGGTGGGTTTGCGGGTCCCTATTCATACCTTTATGTGATACCTACCTGTGTTAAAAGGCATCACATAAAGGCCCAAGAAAACATATTAATGTTTTGCAGGGTTTTTAGACATTCCTTCTCTGTTCAATAATAGGGTAGTTGACAGTGTCAAAAATAAATGACCAAACACTAACCAATGCATAAAACATCTAAAAACACGTGGAAACCTCAAATATGTTTTACATTTAATGTTTTTTTATGATTTTGAATTACCAGTAAAACCACAAAGAGTAGATCATTTGATGCTGTGAAACTATGACGTCATAGTGTAATATTTCTTACAAAATTCCATATAAACTACCGTTTTGACCTTTATTAAAAAGTAGCTGATTGAATAAGTCAGTCAACTACCCTATTTTTGCTGTAGTCCTACGTCAAGAGTTTTATTTGAATCACTAATTTGTAACCTACATATAAGACCAGTATTATATAGGCAATATAATAATGATTTATGAAATACAAATGGCGTATCTATCATAAAGAAGTTATAAAAGTTGTAAAGGCAACAAAAATGAAACAAAACCATTTATCGGACCGTTTTCTGAGGGCATGAATTCTTCAGAACCCTGTTTATGCGTCTCGAGGATTTACCATCCTACTAATGAGTATGGATATGGATGAATGTTTGTTACTCTTTCACGTACAAACTACTGAACGGATTTAGATGAAACTTGACACATAGATAGATCATACCTTGGAATAATATATAGGCTACTTTTTATCCCAGGAAAACATAAGATTCCTCGGGAACGCGGCTAAAACCGCGGGGCAGGTACTTCCACTGTTACAGTTTTACACGGAATTAAATCAATGTTCTTCTAAGCAACGGGTCATTGAACCGTCTGGGATGATATTGCTTTAATTTGAAGACATAAATTTTACCTAAAGGTACATTGTATGTAAGTAAGTTCATAAGAAAACAACTATTACAGCGTGTGAACGGTTTGATACTATGAGTTTGTGTATTTTTCAAACCAATATTGAGCAGAACAGTTACCTACTATAGAACAAATTCTGAAATCACGAAAATTATTTCAAACTTTCATACTAGGTACGAAAGGTTAATTTTGCTCGAAAGCAATGTATGAATTTTTCGCGATTTCAAAGTTAGCCCCATAGCAAATGTTGTTCTGTAACATAGCCAACATAGTTTTTGAAAAGAGGTAATCTCAATATATTTACTATTCAGTGTGATCTCTTATGCCGGCAGTTTACATGCCGTTGCGTATTTGCTGTATTTTGAAAATACTTGATATGACAGTATGTTTGGCAGTGCCGGTTTTAGCTACCAGCACCCTGGGCGAGATGTGATAACCCCCCCCCCCCCCTACTCCCGCCAACAAAAGGGATTTTAAGCCATTATAGCCATTTTATCTTTAGACTTGAGACTCGAGATAGCAGGACTCGCTCATGAGCGACCGGAAATAAAGGTGGGCCTGGCGCCCCTTTACATCTGGCGCCCTGGGCGATCGCCCTACCTTAACGCCGGTACTGATGTTTGGCAAATAATTATGACGTACCACCTACACGTAGGTATTAGATACTACTAAACATTGAGACATCCTACTAATATTATAAATGCGAAAGTTTGTGAGGATGTCCATACATCCTTACAATGTATGTATGTATTGATGTATGGATGTTTGTTACTCTTACACGTAAAAACTACTGAACGGATTTGGATGAAACTTGGCACAGATCATTCCCTGGAATAACATATAGACTACTTTTTATCCCGGGAAAATAAAATACTTCAGGAACGCGAGTGAAACCGTGGGGCGGAAGTAATTTATAAAGAACCCAATAAATCAAACAGTAAAAATCACTCAAATCAATCTCTGACAGTAAAAAGCAAGCGTCGCGATAGAATCCAAGGTCTGTGGACAGTATTATAAATTATAATTCAGGTCAGTTCGTTGGAAAAATCATCAAATCGTTATACATACGCATATCGATGATGTTGCATGTTTATAGTGCCGTAAATCTGCTTACAGACGAGATTTATTGTTATAGGAGGTCGGGGCCACAAATTGTTCGGCACATTTCGGGCTTTGTCCAAACCAACCGATTTTTCTGATTACCTTTGCAGTCCCGCTTTGAGACTTATTAATATGTTATGTACCCCTGAAGGCATTTCTTTAATGTACAAAAATTGGTTTTCCTACTTTATTTTTTTTTAATATTTATAGGCCTGTGTTAGATAGAACACAATCTCACCGTGGTCTTTGATGATGTGGCCGAAAGTACATAAAGCCTAGAAGGGAACTGGCCCTCAAGTGCAGCTGTAGGAGCACACCGGTAGATGTGTAAATAGCCAACGATCAAAATTGAATTTCATATTAAAAAATTGCCACTTTTCATTTAACTATTATTTTATGTTATGTCATTCATAAAGCACGCCACAAATCTGAAATTTCATTTTGCCACCTTTTCAAATCGCTTAACTATCGGATAGATTAAGGATTAGAACACACTAACTCGGACAACGCTCCGGGGAGAAAAATCTCTGTACTCAGATGCATTGTCTATACCGTAGTCTTTCATGTCGAGTCATGTGACGTATTTTCTTCCCATGACATGACACGCGGACATCTGAGGTGTGCGACGTAGTGAGATAAAGCTTCAAAATTAGGTAATAATCGTATAGATCTGACGTTTTAAAGTACAAAAATAGATGGTAATTTACAAATGACTATTAGGTAGGTATCACTCTCATAAATTTCAGACGTATTCAATCCTCGTTATCTTACGTAGGTAGAGAAAATCCCGCTGTTTCTTGAAATTACGACAATGAGCATGAGTCATCCACGTACAATTAAGGCAAGGTAAATCAGCTGTTAGGTCTATTTATTCGCCTTTGTATCTTTACAATGTTTTGTGTTATTTGCAGAGATAATTAACTAAATTTAAAATATTATGACGGTAGTCATACTTAATAATTCGTCATAAGGTTCTGTACCTCAAAAGGAAAAAATGGAATCACTTTGTTGTGTGTCTTCTATCTGTCTGTTCGTGTGTCACCCTTTTTTTACTAATATCTACGGGCCCTTAGAACTGTAAATCAAGTTTCTAAGTTTGTAGCTAATCAAAACCTGTAGGGTACTTCCCATTGACATATAATCATGAAATTTGGCATGAAGCAAGGTGTTACAGCAGAAATAATATTTATTGACAATATTTCCTCATTTACAAAGGTAGATAAGTTTAAACGGAACTTTCGGTGCTCAAGTCAGACTCGCACCTGTCCGGTTTTTTAATACTTGTGAGAGACCCAATTATTTGCCATTCTCGAAGCAATTAAACAGGCTATGAATACTTAACATGTATACTTAACATGTAATCTCGTATTAATAAAGATTTAATACCGTAACTTATATAAAAATAAGTGATGTCCACTCTTATACCTGAAACGGTTATTAAGTACAGTAAATCTGTAATTATAGAAATTGTTTTACATATTCAACCCTACAGTGTAACCCTGCATATTTCAAGTGGGCGTACCAGATAGTACCAAGTTATTATGGCGCATAAATCCATAATGATTGGCCGTCTTGCCAGTGGATAAGTGCCTATTACAAGTGATCGGTGTAAATGAGGTGCGTCTTGAAGAATTAGACCTTGTTCTGGGCCTAATGCGTTGGCTGTTATGAGAGTGATGCATATTGGCCGTGCACATACGCACGTATGGGATTGGGACGGTTTTAAATTTGGAAGCATCTGATTGCAATGCACCCTTAGATAGCACTAAGCGTACCTATGTAAGATAATATACCAAGTCTGGTAATTTACAATATCTTCAAGTGGAAAATCAACTGCCAAGGCCAGATTCCTTCTAGCAGCTGTATGTTTACCATCTTTGGCCATATTACCACATAAGTCTGAAATTGTGGTCAAACTCAAGCCCAAGAAATCAAAAAACTCATTCTATGAGATTATAGACTGTTTACGATACAAATATCTACATTTTCAGATTCTTACGTAATTTCGCAATTTAAGCAGAAGGCAGCGTGGCCGAGTGGTCTAAGGCGCTGGTTTTAGGCACCAGTCCGAAAGGGCGTGGGTTCGAATCCCACCGCTGTCAAATTTGTTTTTCAACTTAGTAATATTGATTTGTATTTTGTTACAGGTAAACGCGCAAATCATCAGAGCTGACATTTTGATAATAATTATGGTGTTCTGACATTCACTAAACGGTATTTTGTATCAGTTTTCGTAACTACATACTTGCTTATTATTATTATCACAGAGACAACCCTAGATCGAACTACAAAAACAAAAGAGAAAAGATTTCGATCGGAATCCAACAGGAATTTCCTAAATACCACAGGATTCTCTTCACCAACTTTCTTTTTACATTCAAAACATGCAATTGTAAAATTTATGGCTCTCTGAATAAGGTTGGTTTTGAATGAAAATCTATACTATTTTCTAGGTTTACTTTAAACAATAAAAAAGAGCTTTATGGGCATACATATAAGGATGAAATAGAGTGCACAGGTGTGTTTGTGTAGTAAAAAAGAAGGTCAGAAATCTGTCATTGCATTTGTCAATAGCATACCGAGGATAGGGTGGACCGATGCATGGGTTTTCGATTTATGTTAGATTTTTTTTATCTATAGGTTCAAGTTTTTATGCAACGCTTTTGTTGAGATGAAATCAGCTTATATCTTGGGTATTTGTAGGGTGATGTTTCAAAATTATAATTTCAATTTTTTTTATATTTTCACATACCTATAACTTTTACCTTAGGTGCTAGATGAACTTTGTTTAATTGAAAAATATTTTTAAAATAAAAACACCCATAAGCCCATAACCTCAGAGGTCTCGAAGTTAGGTTCATCGCTGAACAACATTAAAAATGTACAAAATCTGAAATGATTTCACACAAAAGATCATTCTCGATAAAAATGAAAGAAATCTAGTAAATTTATTGTGGAGTGTCTTTTTCAACAGGAGACAACATAGCACAGGAATCCATCACGTAACTTTATTTATTTTCCACTTGCTCTCCCATCGGCTTCGAGGGGATCTTATGAATTCCTCATTTTGCATCGCCTAAAATGCACTCAATGCGTTTTTCAAGCAGCTTGTATGAATTACAATTAGGTGTGTACTTACCTTTTGTTTCACACTGGTTAAGTAATGTGTTACTGTTTAGACCGCTATAGTGTTTAATGCCTTTGTAATAGAGTTTAATTTCATTCCATGAACTATAATGTAATGGTTCTAATGTTGATATTTGAAACGTTGTCTGAGTGGATATGTAAATCAGGAGACTATTAGCAGGGTTAAGTCGAGAGGTGTGTGCATAGCTTGAAGCTTCATGTGTATTCATGACTCGAACGTGTAGACATGTCTTTATAGTCACTTAAGTATTTTTTGGATCCTTAATTTAATCAAAGGTTCAAACGGCTGTAACTTTTTAGGACAATGAGTAATTTGTATGGTTAATTTAATGTTTCATTCAATAGACCCGCGTCTTCCTCTTTGTTAGGGTTGTTTTTTCAATTACAAAATATGGAGTATCAAGCTGATAATTTGAAATTATAATAATTATTTTAGTAGGTATTGTATTCACTTATCATAGGAATAGGTTTATTTAAGGATTATTTTAAAATTGACCTTTTGAAAATTTATTCAATAAACAAATACCTACTTCATTCTCAAAATTGTCTAAATGACCAATAAATTTATTAATAGAAAAGGATAAAATACAAGAATATACTCAGAAGTTATAATAACATCGTCTAAATATTTGGAAATAATTAAACTTTTAGTAAAATAACTTCAGTTACATTGCTCCACCAGCAATGTCCATTACCTGTCATAAAAACAATTAAATCGTGTTCCTCAAGCTTCACGGTTAAAAATGACCGACATTGATTCGTTCCAATTAGTAGTATGCAATGCTTGGCACATTGTATCTTTCAGTTGCTTGCAGCCGAACACAAGGGGTTCATAGAGTGGCTTATAGCTGAGGAAATACAGTTCATTATACAAGTGACATACGAGCATACTAGTTAGAGAACTGCAGGTGTCATGTGCACCGTGTGATTGCAGTTATGCCTTGAGATATGTCCTTGTCTTTGTTTGGCTAATAGACAGTGCTACTAGATTAGGTGACTTTGAAAAATGGAAATAATAAGTTTAAAAGTAAATATAGCATAGAAGCTGGAAGATAATCTAATGAAGATATGTCATTCATGTAATTAGATAAGGTCAAAAATCGTGTTTTTTGTAACATTTTACAAGACGGTCAGTAGTAAAACCTATAGACTATTATAATTTTATATCAATTATGGAAATAAAGGGAAGCTTACCTAATTAACACACCACACAAAGAAATGCACAGACATAAAAAACATACCTGCAGTGTTTTTGACAGCTGCAACAAAAAAGAGTTGGTGATACATAAAAAACATTCATCTTCGTAGTAGAATTTTATCAAAATCAAGAAATGTTTGTAATTAAGCTATCTAACTAATTCGTCGTTCCTCACATCCATATATCCCTGCTAAGCTTAGGAAATACCACTCATTACGAGGACTCTATACATAGCAGTGTTGTTCGTCCGCCGGTCACGTTCGTAACCCATTAATATTTGTAACCAACTGAGAGCAGATGTATCTGAACTGGGTGGAGGCTGAGTGATGAAACTCAAAAAAGTATTTCCATTGAAACTTATTGACATCAATTGATTCGCCTTGTCAATCATCGGTATTAGGAAAGAGTTGGAAATGAGCACATGGGACTGTTGTTTTCAAGTCAGTTTTATTAATGACCTTGGATAAATTTCAGGATTTGATTCATTAATTGCAATAAATATTTCTCCTGTTTATAGTAATAATATATATCGGGTCTATTCGCGCATAGAATATCATCATTTTTGAATAACCTCGACGTTTCTATCAAGATGCAATTGGTCGTGGTCACGAGTGGACTGAATATTTCTCCTGGCTATGAGTATTAGCTGTCTATAAAAATATATGGAGTCAAACTTACATATTTATAAGTTACATATTTTTAAATTTGTATAGTTACAGGTTTGGTTTTTGACACTTACCTCACCGCAATCAGGTTTTGCCGATTCAAATACTTATTTATTTATCCTCTGAGGCAAATAAAATACACTAAATTACTATCACCATAATCTGCTGATAAAAATCTTTCCTTTATACATGCTGCGAAATGTATTCAAACAAGAATAATTTATACAAGGCTTAAGATTATCAAATCTTAAAACAAAGTAAGCTCAGGTTGTAAGACATTTTATCTCAATATCTGGCTACAACTAATTACTCACAGCTAAAACTAAAAGTGATTACGCCGCCAAATTATCTGACGTAGTACAAACAACTGTCCTCATTAATAATAATTAAGCGTAGCTGTTAAATTATAAAACTATAGCAGCGTGTGAACAGCAATCTGGGGACGATGTAACCAGATGTTCGAATCACGGCCTTATAGCGACATGTGCTGCTATTGTTATTTATGGAGCTTGCGGGAAAATAACTATACCAACTATAGAGACATGGTTCTAAATTTAATTATGCCAAAGAATAAATAATATACTACGTACTATTAGGACTCAATGGAACGTTTGGTATTTCAAGGCAGAATGAATGGCAAAAGACCACGTGGTCGGTCTCCGACTAGATGGTCGGATCTTATAGTGTCTACCACACACTCCACCATGACCGAGTGTTCCCGCAATGCTTGCAACAGGGCCGAATGGAGACGGATTGCAAAAGCCGCCACTCAAGACCTATCATAACCACGACCACTCTGGCAAGAGTGTCAGACTAGGAAAAAGAACGTACTATTATGCTGATCTAAATATCCATTTAACGAAAATTTCGGATATCAGGGTGCTGACGTCTTCTTAGGATTGTCATCAATCATTTCAATCTTTAACATGATTTGATTATAAATTATCGATAACTAGTGGAGAGGATAGGTTCTTGAGTGACGACCACGTTTGGAAAGCACTGAATTCATTAATTCATCTATCAGGTGGACTAACGACCCGATCAGAGTTGCTGGGACGCTATAAGCAAGCTGCTTTTAATTGTTCGTTATATGGTTGATGAAATTAGCCTTGTGATGATGAGAAACAATTTATCGAACAATTAGGTACCTACTAAAGATTTACAGGTTTCAATAATATCAAGAGTAGATAAAATATTATTTGGTATTACTAAAAGCCTCAGGTTCAAAAGCTCTCTCGAGTATATTTTTTGTGTAATCCGATTCCCACAGGAGGCGTGCCCTCTGACAATTAAAATTTTACCTCCTCCGACCTTCATTTAGCTTGGGTTCGTTAAAAAAAGAATCAATTACAAAGACCCGGGTATTTCGTAACTGTTTTGACAATGCCGCCGGTCATTCCTAAACGTTGTTTCATAAAGATAAAAGAACATGTGTTTTGTTGGTGTTCATTTCGATCACATATTTTGACTGCTCTCGTTAATGTAGTGCAACTTTTAATTATTATAGAGATTTCAAAACTACCATGATTCAAGGTATAGCTTCTTTATCTTTAGCCTATTTTCTTTCTAGTTCAATAACTGTGTTTAGATGTTTCGGGAAATGTTCAGTAATACCGTTAGTAATATAATGTACTAGCTGTTTGCCGCGGTTTCAGTCGCGTTCCCGACTTACCTTCGGGAATAATGTAGCTTCTTATTAGTGAAATATTTTTTCAAATCGGACCAGTAACTCCAGAGATTAGCGCGTTCAAACAAATCTTCAGCGTTATTCTTAGTATATAGATTATGTATTGCTATATCTTATTTTTGATATAATAATATGTAAGTATACTTAAATTAATATAACAATATAAGATACATACATACATCTCTTGTCAGTAATGAAAATGCCTGACTGCTTGTATTCCCATTTCACTCAGGCTAAGAACATTGTGTCTTTCATTTGGCCGTATTTTATTTCTATTTCCTTCGTTATAGGAAATGGGGAATGTCGGTGTTCGGATGTGTCGTAAAAATAATATCCATTATTATAATTGGGGCGGGTTGACGTGACTGTGTGTTGTTCCTTTGGTCGAAATAGTTAATGTTTTCTTACCGGATTCTTCTATGAAGTCGATTCTGATTTTTGTGACTTTACTTTTTACATTTTTGTGTTTTATTGATTCTAGGAACGAATTTATTTTTGATTGATTCTTGTATGATTTTAAGTAAACTGCAACAAGACTAAGGTATTTTTAAAAACTGGTCTTCAATCTCATTTGATATCCATATTTCAACTAATCCTGCTATAACTATTTTGCAAATTATTTCGCGAAATAACTAGCATTCCTGTTAAACATGGTATAAAATATCATAAATACTATCACATCGTTCTAATAAGCCTTTAATAACCGAACAACTTGCAAAAAGCAAGTCGTTTAAACTTACTCTAATTTAACCGACCGACAAATTTGACAAAGTTGTTCCAGCTTATTTTATAATTGTCGTTACTTAAACAGATATGATAAGCTTGTAGTTCCTTTGAAACTTAGAAATATTTAGCTTTGATTATTTTTAATGATATTTATGTAGGGTTTTTCACTCGTTCTACTGTTTTTGAGGTCATAGAAGTTTTGACCGATATATATTCCTATTGATACCGGTATACAAAACTAGGTTCCGCCCTGCGGTTTTGCTCACGTTTAAGAGCTCTTGTCTTAAGGCAATGTAATATCGTATAATTATATATCACCATAAATATTGGAGGTTAAATAAAGCTAGTGCAATTCGTAAAAAAAATGTTCTGATCATTAAAAATTAATCCGTCAATCTATGTAGTTTAGAATTAGTAAGATAAATACATTCTCTACAAAAACTGACATAATACCTCTTTTAAAGAGCCGTGAATCACAAACAGCATTGTTAAAGTTCCGTACATATTTATTTACAAAACATAAATAATTCATTCGACGCATGCCATATGCTACGAAAACGTTAATTATAATTTTAGATGCAGATAAATTTGAATTACACGGTTTAAAAAAAGTGTTACTGACACCAGTCAAATGTAAAGTTATGACTTTTCTGGTCACGCCCTAGTCATTTTTATTTCTATTTCTAACATGTGCCAGGTGAGAAAGATATTACTATGAATAAAGATATTATTATATCAGCGCTACCATTTAATGTATTCAAAAATAGTGTACCTAAATAATGTTGGCGGAGTCCTTACTTATGCTAAAGTCTAGAAATCAGTTTGTAAATCTGCTGATATTGTTTTGTTTACCTACTGCAATACTATTTATATATACTGATAGGTATTATTATATTTTATACAATCAATTTCAAAAATAAATTCCCATGTATCATAGCATCTCCGGTAATGTTCTGTAATATTTTATCACAGGCGAATGGACTATATCCCTAAATTGATCAACCCCTATCAATTGAGCGTTAAAATATGTAAATAAAATTGTCGAAAATAGCTTTGCGCTAGCGGCATGTCGTACTTGGGGTAACCATGGTTATTATACAGAAAAAGTGGACAAAGTTTTTCAAGATTTCTAGCTGTTTCCTCGTGGTTACGCTTACGATCCCAGCATAAAATGTAGCCTCTATTTTTGTACCAAATTTCATCACGAGTGGTACCGTTGTAACTGACAAACTTACTTTTGCATTATTTTATATATGTATAATTAGTTAGTATTGATCAACATAAATATTAACTGTCTCTTGAAGTACTTACTTAGCAGTATAAATCCGATGAGTAAACAAACCGACATGCTTAGATTAAAATTGGACGTTATCATGTTATGAGCTTAATTCAGACTCAGTTATCTGTTACCGAGATAAAGTTCATGTCCGCCTCAACAGGTTACTGCCCACAGATTATACACCACTAGCTGTTCGCCGAAGTTTAACCCGCTTATGTTTTCCCAGGTTAAAATAATCCTATATGTTAATTGCAGGTTAACTATGTGCCTAGTTTCATCTAAATCCGTTTAGATATTACGGGGCTGAGTACTGACTAATATATAGGTAGGTACCTACCTGTATATATAAATATAACGAGGCATTATGTAATATAACGAGCCAGCATTGATCTGCAACCTATCTAGGTACCTACTGCAGCTTGATGTTTCCTCTCATTAGGTGCAAACCTCGATAAGTAGCAGAGCTTTTGCAAGCGGAAAAAACTTGACCTTATATTGTCTTTTAATTTTAAAATATAGATTTGTTGAAGCATAGTACAAGCATACTCTAGGCACTTGATACAAGCGAACAAATTTTAATTACCTGCCCTGTGATCACACGCACACGTCGTCGTAGCGTTATGGCCGACGCAGAGTGGCGGTTGAAATATATACCATAATTCGATTGGATAACTATTAAATTCAATTGATAAATTTTAAATCCTCTGCCGTGTCGTCCGCCAATGTGCGACGAGCATTACGCTATGCTATTACGTTGCGTGCGGGCGACAAAACATCCGCGAGACGAGTCTGTTCCATATAATTTAAGCATTTGTGTTACATTAAAAAAAACATTCACATATGCAGATAAGTTTATAGATTGTGCTAAAATGACTATAGGAAACTTCCAAACAGTGAAACCCATAGCCTCCCTACTTTCGTAATCCTATACTGGAAAGGATGGCCAATTAGCCGACGCGGGAAACTTTGTATCGAGTTACACAGTTTTTGTGTCGAGTAAGGCGGAACAAAGCTACAGCTATACTCGTTTCCTAACTTTTGATGTAACAATCGTTGTATTAAATTCGTTTTTCGATGAAGTTCCCTTAAAACGTTACACGATAACTTTTTATGTTTTTCAACTAAAATATCTGTACCTACTTATGTAAATACTAAAGTTTCTATGCAGAGTTTATTTAATATTTCAGTGGTAATTTCAATGGTATTCGTATTTTTACAAGAAAAGTTAACTTGGCAACTAAAAGCATCATCTTTGCTGTAGGAAAAGATATCAAGTAGGTACTTAAAAATGGATTCGGAACGGTCGGTGTCGTGTTTTAGTTCTAAATGACTTCTGAGGGCAAGTGATTCATATTCGGTGTAATTTTTATTATTTTGTTATTTCTTGTCCCTTGAAAAATGTTAAGAAAGAAATATATTTATTAACATATAATTCAATATATAAACACTATTACCTAAAATAATGTTGTACGGTTTTAAAAGGTCCCTGCCTCAACATAAAACTATACCCTACTCGTACTTACTGCACAAAAATGCATTGCGCACGCTGTTATTCTGGCAGGCCTTTGGAAGAGTGAGTGACACCTAAATCCTTTGACCAAGGGCCGGTATTTTCATAGTCACCTTCAGAAACTTCCCTAAACTGAGCTATCCTTAACACACTGGCAAAAAAGCCAAAACAATTCAAAGATAATCAATTACTCATTACATTGATACCAGATGCAAAGGAATGTCAAACATATATATTTATTGCAACAATACATCGTTATCTTCCTAAACGATCGATCATTTAGTGCCTTCGATATTTTGTGATATGTTATATCGTAAGATATTGCTCAATGCAAGAAAACATGATTGTGACACAACACAGAATTAGTAGACATATCGGCACCGCTGCTTATCAGCATTGTTTTGTCGATGCTCTACATTTCTGCTTTCATAAAGAATAACAACAAATACACAAAATACGATACAGAGTTACTGTTAAGTAACTAACACATAAACCCTTAACCTGTTGAATGTTCCTGGAACTCCATTATCCATGCTAATATTAAATGCGAAAGTAACTCTGTTTGTTTGTTACCTTTTCGCGCCTAAACCGCTGAACCAATCACTATGAAATTTGGCACGCAGATAGCTGAAGATTTGCATGATTTTAAATATGTACCTACCTACGACATACAATTTTTAGCATTAGGTATATCCCAGTAGATTTTTTTTTCAAAAATTTCATCTTTGGATCAAAAACAATTTCAATAAAATCATCTTATCCCTAGGTTCATTATCCTCTAGAATATGCAATTTGTTCAAGCTAGTAAAAACTTTTTCCAAACCGATTTATTTATGCACAGACACTTATCTTGGTTGTCCTTGGACAAACAAACAGAAATAATTGGGAGGTAGCTGCATGTACCGGGCAGGAAGCCACATTTACATATGAAATACCTACCAGGTAGGTTGGGTTGTCAGCAACGTGAAATTTACCCTTATTTGGGCAAATAGTCCCATATTATTTGCATATGTTTTATTATATATATTGAAAAAGGTATCTTAAATTATGACCCTGTTCTTACATTAATTATCATAAAATAATGATTTAAACTACCGAAAAAAAAAAAAAAGGTATTTTTTTAATTATTTTGAAGCTATCATATTACTTATGTATTAACTAAGTAGTTTGTTGTATCTACTCTATAGAAGAGGAGAAAAAAAAAAATTCATTTCAAGCTGACGCCATTTTCTATCAACGTATCATAAGGTATTTTCAAATACTATCTGGGAACACATGCTGTAGGTAGGTATGTTTCGCAAATTAACATGAGAGGCCAACGCCATTGTAATTACTGGCCCGCGCTGGCTCTTTGCTTATGAGTTGAATAAAAAGTAAAATTTTACCTGTTTAGTGAAATAATTTATATTATCAGTAATTTTAGCATTATACAATGAAGCTTCAAGATTTTATTATCTCTTAAATACTTACGTTCCATAATAATACACGGTCTGTAAACTCATTATGACATGATTATATGATCTATAAATTAATTAAAACATCACAAATTATTCGGAGAAAACGCCTACAGTTAATAAATTATCTTAAAAAAAATGGATGGAACTTTAAAGGATTAAGCTTAGTGTTACCTTATTTAAGACCCCAAAAATCATCACCATTACTTTAAATTAAACCCACTGTTTTATATTTCTTCACGATAATGACATTTAAACGACATCTTTAATTTAAAACAATGGCCTTTGCATTTCAGTAAAATATCGAGTTGTATCCGTTGGCGCCATTAAGTGGCTTTTATTTTTTTACATGTGGAGATGAAATTTTAAAATGTTTTAACGCCAAAGTGATGTAGGACGACCGGTTTTACAGAAACGCTCAAATAAAATAAAAAGTTGCGAGGATGGAAATGAGCAGATGAAAAATAAAAAATATTACAAAAAATGTGAACGTTTCGAGAGAACTTTTTAAAATTATAATAAATATTAAAAAGCTTAAATAACTTTGAAAGCAGCATATTACACGAGTCAAGAAGAACCCGATTCAACATAAACTAGGATAGGTACAAAGTACCCCACACTATACAACATAAAGGAAGCGTTGAAGACTAAACGTGTGGGTATCATGACAAGTGGGTTATGAAGAAGCGTAGGTTGAGCCACGCTCGATTATGATACCTAACCAATGAAATATTATGTTTTGAACATAAACCTGCATTTAATATATGGAACAAAAAAAGTACAAGCAATCCGAATTGCCATATACGAAAGTAGAACAAAATTTATCATAGACACCTTACTTGACAATTTAATCAGACGTAAACAAAAAAGGAGCACACACAAGAAATCTGATTGAATTTCGTTAAACAGCTCTTGACACCGTATAAGACGAAATATCTACTAATAAGGAAATCATTAAACTACCAATTACAGATCTAGCTTGAGATACATAAGTAGTGGAATACGAAAATTTTCCAGGTCTTATTAACATTCGTATCTGCAATATGCAGTTTGAAAGTAGCTTGCAAAAAGCATTCCCTCCAATCTTAATTTCTTAAAACACGCAGTCGGTTCCTTTCGATTCTGCGAGTGCAACGACCGCTGAAATTTAACCGGATTTTATTATCTAATTATCAGTTTAAGAAGAAGGATCTAATTGCAATGTTCGACACTTAAATATCCTGCTTTATTTTGGGACATTCAAAAAACAGACCAAAAATTAAAGATTTTAAATAAAATTGCGTCATTATAATGCTGTCTACAGTTTATTTCATTTACAAAAATGTTGTTACAAAAGCGTAGGTTTTAATAAACTTTCGATGATCTCACACAATTTAAACGCTCTAAAATTCAAACCCAATGTGGTTTCATTTAATATCGTTAATAATAATAAGTGGAATAAAACGTACGTCCTTGAAACCAACCTTCCCAGAACCTATAAAGGAAATAAAACTAAAAGTATGGAGCCCCGAGCTGATAGACGGGGGATTCAAACTAGTTTAACAATTTATCGCTTCTGTAAGATCTTTAGACGTTCAAACGATAATCCATCTAATTACTTATGGTTGAAAATACATTTTGGAGTGAATACTGATGAATATATCTGAGAAGCTCTGTTCAAAACTTAAATTAAATTTAGAGGATGTTCCAAAACATTGGTTATACTTTGAAGAGATTCCAAAAGAAGGCTTTGATTTGATAGATGAGCGAATAAAGGTTATAATAACGGTCTTTTGAAAAGCGGAGGATTCCTCGTGGAAAATAAAGGATAAAAACTGAAATTTGGACTGGAGGCGTGAAGCGCGATAACTCTTCATCAAGTGGAATTAACACGTCGATCAGAGTGAATAATCTTTAGTTGGGTATACTTAGCAGTAAAATGTCATAATTATAACGATTAACAGCATCTAGTCATTAACCTGTTCAATAAATCTACGATTGATGGTTACAACTTACAGGTGATTTATCGATTACTTCTTAAACTTTTTATCTAAATTAGACGTCATCTTCATCATTCATCAATCTTTAAAACTTTCTTTTCTACCTGATAGTATTCATACATATACCTACTGTCATAATCTAGATAAATTTAGATTCTACTGGTGTCATTTCAATTCGTTGAAGCAATGAGATCACCTTTTTTTTTGCTTAGTAAAATTTATATTATATTCGTAGTAATATTGTTATCGATGCACTCACCTACAGCGTCGAATGCGACATGGCAGATAACGGTTTTGCTTCGTAGCGTAAAATGTATATTTTATAATCTATGCCATTACATTATCGAACGGGCGATCGCAAGGGCCACGCGCCCACACGAGCGTGTCGACGCCCGTCAAATCACGACCTACTCAAACGAAATCCCCGCGTAAAAACGAGAAGAAATTTCATACAAAGGTGGCTTTAATCTATTGCGAAGTCACGACAGTTCCATCGAGCTGTTCGTCGTTGGATTTGTCGGGTGCAGCGTTCGTGCGAGACACAGGGGGGGCTACCGCGCGTCACTCGGCAACGACGACGCCGGTTCAGCCCGCGCCGCTTTGCCCGGTCAGTCTGCCGCTTGCGTACCCCTCGCGTGGACGTACGATCCGTACTTCGAGCTCTCAGACGTGTTCATGATAACTTGTGACAAAACTTAGTGCACTCCAGTTATAAGTGGATTGGATTATTTGCAGTGTTTGTGACGTTTAACAAAGATGAATGTGTATCTATTGTGCTGAAACTAATTTCGCGTACGGTTCAGGAAACTCGAGCCGATGGTCCTCTTGAATAGTAACATGAAAATTAATGGTAAATTTTACAATGTTTATGCATGAGTTATGGATCTGTTCACTGTCACTATTGATATGCTGTTGTTTACCTGGATGATCTGATGATCTTGGCTTGCACGACGCACAAACTTTCACACACATCACGTTGTGGCTGCACCCGGGAGATCTGGAATACGGAGAGACTTTGTATATTAAAATATTCAAATGAGCTGGTGATATTCCATAAGGACCACCAAAACAGTTAAAACAATGGTGGACCTTGCGTCTGTCAGACGACATTGACTCTCCAAATGTAAATTTGAGTTAACACGAACAATTGAACATAGTGAGCTTAGAACTCGATATATGAATAAAGGCTTGTGTGTGTGACCCTGCTGCGCCTACGGGACCAGCCGCTGTGGGTGGACGGCATAGCTCCGAACCGCCTAGAACGACAGTGGGTGTTTGAATGGAGCCAGTTAATAATAATGGTGAGATTTAATCACCGCCATAGAGGTTACACAACAAAGCTACAAGCATGCCCAATGCCTATGGCTCGAACTGTAGAAGACAAGATCTTTATAACATTATCAGAATAGAAACTAACAAAAGCTTTCAAAAGAGTAGCAAAAAGCTTGTAGTTTACGTATATTAGGTACTAATCATTAATCCGAATATTTTTCTTATATCGAGCGTACAGAAATAAATTATTATTATGGATAAATTTACGTCAGTACAAAAACCTTTTTAATATAAGGCGTTTTTTTTTTTGGAAAGGACTAAAGTTGGTAGCCTCTGATGGCTGCACCAACCTTACCGGGCATTGTAATTTGACTTTACAACAGTTTATTGTTAACAGATCAAGAAAGTGGGTTACATAAGTGAACCAAGACGTTAGAGAAGCGTTACATATTATATGAATCCTCCCAAAGTCAACATCCTGTACACAAGTAGCACCAATTTGCACATGTTACGCAGTTGACCTCAGATGTCGATTGACAAAAAACAGACCGCACATGTGAACGGCGCTGAAATTCAGGCCAAAACAACTCACACGGCCATCCATATTGCAACTAAATTGTGCCTTAATATATACAATATAACATAAAGGCTTATAGTAAACAAAATGAATAATTGCCAACGTAATAAAATCAAGTTCAAGGAGTAATGAAATTTAATTAAACAATATCTAAGGTAACACTGTAATTACTGAACACATCTGTTGTAAATGATGAATGCGTTCATTGGGAAAATAAAAATAATAATAAGGAGAAACGTGTGCAGGCGGGGGCGGCACGTGGGCTGGCAGATGTGCGAGCGCATCTCGAGGCCACCACTTTTGATCGACACGACCCTTTATCTCACCATCTTGCAAACTTCGCGTGCAGCTGAGATTTAAGCTCCATTATTCTGTCGTTAAAACCTATAAGGGTCTTGATACAATCTCACAAAAGATTCACGGCATATAGTCACGCTCTAAATTAATATCATCCAAAAATTGGTAGCCATCTGGAAAAAATAATAAGCGTTTCTTTTAGTAATTAATGTTTCTATGCACCTAAGAGGTCATATCCGGCTCAAAGGACCGAGTTTTTCAAATGATTATGATCGCCTATATCTCGTAGACGGTCACTGCCTTGTACGGCAACTTGTCCGAGTCGGCTTCGTATTGACAACTGTGGGATAGCCACCATCAGTATGGGCCTATCTCAGATAACTATCGGCTCTCTAGGTGTTTTCATAATTTCTCTATCCTATTTGAATCAATGATTTACAACAACACTCATTGTCATGCTAGTGTTTTAACTGTTGAAGTTTCTATCCAGCTCATTATGTTAAATTGTAATTTATTTCTCTTTACACTGTCAATTAAATTATCATGGATAATTCGTTAGTGGATGTCAGTGACCTTTATATGGGGTTAGTAGTTTAAAGAGAGGCGATTTCTTATTGTCTTAACTAACCTTACTCCGTCGAACATTCATCAATCATTTTATTCTACAGTCAGTACTAACAAAAAGAGAAACAATACAGATATTAGAGAAAGTTTTAAACAAACTTTATAGTACATAATGACAGCTATGTTAAGGAAAACGTTACAACAATAAAATAGAACAATTTAATGCACCAGTTAAACTCTGTAACTTGTTTAGAGCTTCTAAGTGGCAAAAGGAAACTTAATACAATACTTGTATTTGTTAAACTGACATTGGCTGTAAGTTGGCGTGTAAACACATAGTAAACTCAAACGTTTCTTAAGTAAAGCGAACCTTGTAAATTTCGCTCAAAATAATCGCTGAGACGTTTTATGAATATTAATACGACTGTGAGTGCGTGTAAACATGAAATTATGATGGCAGTTTCATCTGTCTTAGTTGAGAATATATTAATGTGTGTTGAGACAAAATGTCGAAAATGTACCCTATTCATTGTTTTTTTTTTTTATATTAAATTATTAATAAATCGGGAACTAAGAATAATATTTTATTTAATATACCCATAATGATTGTAAGGCTAAATTGGAAACATTGTAAATTAAGGTATTCAATTTTTTTTTTATTATTAAAGAATTATATGAAATTGTATATACGCATGATAGCCATCAGAAATTACAAAAGGAAATACGAAATCCGTCAAAATATCGGGCACGCTCCCAACACCTGCTCGACAGCTGTACGAATTTACAACTGACGGTGAAAAATTACTCCCTTGAGGTACCCTACAAATAAGCAGATGGTAAAATAAAGTGTTTTGTGAGATCCAGGTGGATATTTGTAAGTTTTATTATAAACATGCATTACCGATTTTCCTATTGATGGATCCAATATTTTATTCAGACAAACATTTATGTCGTACAATACTATAATTTAGTTTTCCGAAAGGCTTCTGACAACGTAAACCATCTCAATAAATTTTCGTTTCAACTTCATTATCTCCAAGAATCTTGTTAAATTAATTTATAAAATGAATACCTTCAAACGTATCCAAAAATGGAACCACTAAATGAGTGACGACGAATGATGAGCCCGTTTCTAATTTAATTAATCCCGACTCAAATTATATTTTGCTGAACAATTCAGATATATTTTAAAAACTTAGCTTATTCTAAAATAGCACATTGTTTTTTGTTGTTGCATATTGAACCATTTTGTTATTCATTATCATTACTAATACTACTCACCATAACCAAGACGTCATTATGGAAAAAACTCTAATCCTTAGACCATGCAGCGCTAACTTTATAACTTTTAGTTTTTTTTTGCTTCAAAGCGGCAATTGCGTCACCTGCAACTTTTTGTTCACCTACACTTTTGTTTTCGTTTACGGTACACGTTACACAATTCAATGAACGTTCTGCTCATCCAATAGTGATGTTACTATAAATACAGCTGCCTACGACCGTCGCCCACCTTAAACGTATCTAATTGATGTCTATATCTAAACGTAATATAACGTCGCAGTCTCAGCGTCTGGAGAGGAAATAGAGCTGAAAATAAATCGCCCTTACACAGAACTTTATACTAAAATAGTCGAATGTTCTACGCCTTCCATTTCTCTGCCACCATTACCATATCCTGTGCTGCGTGCGATGTTCATTGGGATGTGCGTGCCCCTTATACTATTTTTTATGCTTTGGTATCTTTCAGACTCAAATGTGTAAGTTTATTAAGTATTAAATTAAGCGATACAATTACTGAACGTGGCCAAATCTTCATATGCTTTAGATTTATTATGTTCCATAAGTGTATTGTATTGGTTGACTGTTGCAAGTTATGATGTTAAGTACATTAACTTAAATTATATTATGTAATAATAATAAGAGTTAATTAAAGTGTAGAAGGCAATTTACTTGACGCCCGTAACGTTACAATATTGCTATTATACCGCATGACTTGTACATTGTGGCTTGATGAAGGGAGGGCTTGTGACACTTCATCGTTAATCATTCCCATTCGCGGCAAAGAAAATTTTGATTTTCAATCTGAATGTTCAAAGGTATTAACTAAATCCAATACGATTGATAAATGACGTTCGCTAATTAAACACTCCGATAAAATACGTACAGTGTTCGACAATGGAAACAGATGTTAGTTATTGTACCTGAGATGTAAGCTCATAGTTTTGTCGGTCCGGATATGGATCAGTTTTTTTTATTTAAACTTTCTCACAGGGGGTTATGAGTTTTTGTTATCCTGTCTTTTAAGAAATGTTGTAGGGATTGAATAGTCACGGCAGATGTTGTTTTGTTAATTTCCTCTGCTTGTGTACAAGGACCGCGATTTTTTAATAAGAGTGTTATGTTTTCAATCAATTCATATTCTTCAGCATCATATTTTAAAACTCCTGTTTACATAGTTTTTCTTTGTGAACTTTAATTACAGAAGACTTTAATTAAATAAATCTTCCAATAATACTTACAACGCTCTTTTATGCCATGGTGCTTCAAACGTCAAACACTCGGCACAAATATCTCAGGATCTCATCCGATGAGAGGGGTGTAAAGTGCAGGTGGCCATTGACTGCAATTAATGTCTCGGTGTTGGCAACATTCCAAACTACGCTTCACTTGCAACAAGTCTTAAAAGAATAGCTGCAGTTTGGGTTACATGGAAAGGATAAAAGGCTCGTTTTAAAATTAATGAACAAAAAAAATATTATTCGGTTTCTAGAACTGGGTTTTTAGATAGTTAAATGTTAATTAATGGAAAGCCCAAATGCCTTGATCAAAATAATCAAAAATACTAACAAGAGCTCTAGATCTTAATGGGCAAGATAATGCTAAATAGCATTTTAAGTCGACAGTAGAGCAATCCACCTCATCAAAAGAGTTATTTATGATTTATTTATACAAATAAATTTTTATAACCATAAAATTACATGTGAGAATATTACACACGGGACATTTCTAAATGTCCAACACGCATTAGTAAATCTTACACGTAGCACATAATGTTGATCGCTTATCTAAGTGGCCAAGTTCATAGACATTTTCTTGTGATCTTAGACAAGATAATAATATACTAAGTTCATTTACATAGCCACTAAATTATAGAGAAAGATGTGTTTAATAGCATTCGATTATTATCTGCAACATTTCGCTAATCCGTAAAAAACTGGTACCACTTTTGACCAAATTGTCTATTCAATCTTTTAAATCCTTATTCATAAGCTGTACAATTTTTTTATCACGATCATGCAAAATAAAACCGTTTCCATACATCCTTTCATCACTATAACTGCATGTCCGTCAGAGCCATGTCATCTCAGTACTTCGACCCATATTATCAGCTTGCTCGCCATTAGTCAAGGTGCCCATTTTGGTCCAAGCCGTGCCGTATCTGACACTGACACTTGGTATAACCTCACTCCCATGTTTGGCTCTACAATTAGCTGTCATAACCATTCTTTGTGCACGTTTTGACTGTTTAATTGTATGCTGTTTACATGTTCATGTTTTGTTTGTATGATTATGTGGTGTCATGATTTGGGCTAATTGTATTGACGCTTATGTTAGTTCTTTCTAATTCGTTAGTTTGAATATAAAATCTTTAGCCTTATAGTCTAAAGTATAATTAGGTTAAGATTGGTTAATAACCTTTGAAATGTTGCATGTTCTTTGCATCTGATTATGATATAAGAGACAGTAATTAATTGAAACATTACATTACTCGTAGGAAGGGCATTTTAAAACCGGATTTCGTTTCTCTCCAAAATTGTACCATAATTGTAAAATAACAACTGGGACATCGTTATCATCCATCATTGGAGAGATAAACGGCCGATAAGATAGACCTCACAAACTGGGTGCTAGAATTTCGTTAACATACATAAAGCTAGATGTTCAAGCACTACTTTTAGTTGTCTGTAAAAAACTAGCTTTCGTCACGCTACTTTCTTTTTTATAGCTACGTGATTGAATGACACGATAAAAAGAAATGCAGAATCTGTAATAATAGACTAATTTCCAGGTTCTATTATATTCTGATTAATTTGGTTAGAGGCCTGTGAAAGATAAGCTATCGATGCAAATAAAATAATGATACCAAAGGATAATACAATTACATAATTCTGCAATATTGCTTTATAAAATAGTAATGTAATTAATTAAATTGTGATTCTTTAAAATTTAGACCTTCCTAAAAATCTCTAATGAGTAATGACTAACTCTAAAATATTAAAATTAAAAACAATATCAAAGTCATTTGCCATCAATGATGTAACAATAAATCAAGGGTAACTTATTTTAAATAAGCGTTAATTTACACCATGTCGTCATCATGTACAACTTGTGGAAAGAAACATTCATAAAAGGGAATAAAAAAGTGTGAAGTATTTATTAAACGGACGTATTTTAAACCAGCATTTTTCAATGGCATATAAAATGTAATATTACGTCTAGGCGTTACGTAGAATGTAAATAAAAGTTGGTTATTTTGAAATATTATAATTTTATGAACTTTAAAAAACTTTGAAAAATGAAACCTCAATCAAAGACAATAAAAACCTTGAAACTATACAGAAAAGAAAAACAAAAACAACGAGGAAATGCCAAATAGTGCACAACATTTTAATAAAAATGTAATACAACACATAAACAGTAATCAGTGAAACAAAAGAAGGTGTAAAACAACTAATGTCTCCATAAGACCCTATGAACTTGACGAAGCGTAAACAATAGAGGTAATCGCAGTGCGTTGGACGATTTATATTCAACGCGCCACGCTGCATGAATACTCAATTTATACCCAATGATAGTGTCAACCGCTAACCAATGATTACCATCTGGTTTCCTATCAGTTGCGTACATGAGCAGTAAGTGTCGGGCGTGGATATAAAGTACGCTTTAAATTTTGACATTTATTATAGAAGTTATTGAACCTAAGTTGAGATGAAAAAATACCTAATTCATAATGAGTAAAATTCTTAGTAGACAGACACCATCCCTTTGAGAAAATTTATGTATGTTTTCGCACACAAAATATTATCAAAATATAATTTTGACTAAACTCTACGTATCCGACTAAGTTATTCGGGGTATCCATGAGGATTTCCCTGGGTCACAAAAAAAAAAAAAGGTTAGTAGTTGAAAATTTGTGCGTGAAAAGACCCGATATACGTGTACTACCAGAAACGCACCCATAAAGAATTACAAAAAAAATACTAAAATATTTAGATTTAAGTCTGATCTCTAGTTCGAGTTCCACTGGATTTATGGATAAACCCTCTCCAGTAACGTGATACCATCGGAATATCTATCATCACGGTGGGTTGAATCAATAAATTTACTTTGTTAAAATAATGTCACATGAACATTAGTCATTTCATGAAATTCTAACATTTATTTATGGTCTTCTTTTTCTTCTCACGCCTTGGTTGAACCACGTTCATTATTTTTAACCACTTGTTTGAGGATACTTTTCTTTGTTGTCTCTTTTTAATAAGATTAATTACCTGATTATTTAATGTTTTGTTTTAGGCTAACTTTAGTATCATTATCTACAAACGACTTTATGTAAAACTACAGTAATTAAATCTTCTATTTTAACAGTAATTCCATTTTCTATTTACAAGGTATCTCGAGGATATAAAACAAATACTCAAAAAACGTATTATTAAATAGTCTTCCAAACTATATTCCTAAGCTAAACAGGATGTTAGATATTTAAAGCAAAATTCTTTCACATCAAGGTCCCAGTATTCTCTTTTCAGTTATATCTCAAAAGCTATGTTGTTCTTAAGCAATTTGTGTTCCCAGTCATGCATAGGATCAAGTGCTCTCAATATGATCTAATTAGTGCTATCTTCCTCACTGATTGGATCATGTTCCCACTTGCTTTATTCCCGAGATGCAAGATCGGCATCTGCATAATGTAACAAGTTAATATTTGGATATGCAATTAGGTTCTGTGCTAAATACTATGTTACATTTACATATAGATAGTTTGTTGTAAACCTAACAACAAATTAATTAGTTCTGTTATCTCTAATTAATGAAGTCAACGTAGATATTATATATTGTTATAATTTGCATTTAAAAGATGACATTAAGTGAAATCGATAAATCTTTTAATCTAAAACTGAGCGTAGTATTTGATTAATTTTTTATCGTCGATCATAACTCTTGTTAACTAGCAATAACCACTCCAAAATGAGATTTAATCGTTAGCTTATGCACACACATGATTACTAATTTAATCCATAGTAAATATTAACTTTCTGAAAGTAGATGACTATACAATAGAAAACGGAGGCCCGTCGCGCTCGACAGGCCAATCCATCAAACTTTACTATGCGTACAGTTAAACCACCTCCGGTCCAATCAGGGTTTTTATTGGATGTCAACGGCCGCTCAATAACGAGACGAGTGAATAGAATCACGCCATAGACACATACAATCAAAGCAAATAAAAATTATATTAATCACAACGTTGTACAATGAACGTTGTGTAGCGAAAATGTTTTTTTGTGCCGCGAATGAACTCTTTTTTGCATGATACGCAATTACTGCTAACGACTCTAATATGCGTTCAATATATTTCGCTATGTCTTTATTGGATCAGGCCCAAACTCCTTTTTAACGGTATTAGAATTCAGCTTTCTAATGCGAGCTTTGTCGTGATTTAGACTAGCGAGTGCAATGTGTTTATCTGATTTATCGAGACAATGATTATGAGCATGTCATGACGCTTCAGATATTTCGAAATAATGCATATTCATTTCTGACCCGACGATGTTCTTGGAAATATAAATCGATAATGTCTCGGCCGTTTAAGGGGGACGACCCGTTAAGTATTGATGGTCGGTGTGTAACACCACATCGCTAACGACTGTTAACAAGGTTTACATCTGCGACAACACGGAAACTCTCATTGTAGCGTTATAATAATGTCACCGCAAATTTTTCTCGAATAACAATAAGCGCACAAGTTTACTATGTCAGATATTTGAGAGCCCTGTTACCTCGAGTAGAGTTCTCACACAAAAATATTAAAAAAAAATCCGAACCAAGAAGAATGTAAAATAACCGTCAAAGTTGTCATAATATCGGGAGAAATCTCATTAAAAATTGAGAGGAAGGTACCATAATTGGCATTCATTTATACAGCTGTACGGTAAAAGTAAAATAAAGGCCCTCCCAACGTTTGTGCACTCGAAATGTTAACGAAAAATGTGAGATTGACAAAATTCAGTTCGAATCGTGCATTAACTGTTAAATATTCACGTAACCTTATATAATGAGGTTTTAAACTTGCGCTCATTTAATAAACAACTAATTTGAAAATGTATGATCAATTTTGAAAGCTCCAACAACCTGTATTTGCATCAATGTCAATGTTCCGGCGAGGTGAAGCCATTTATAACTATCCATTGACGAATGATTTGCAATTTCTGTAGCTATAACAAGTCTTTATAGTTTAACGACGGCACCCTCGTGGCCTGAGGTAATTTAGGACTATCAGTTGGCCCCGCTTTCACTGCTGATGAATGACCCGGAGACCCTCGTCCCTTCACACCTGACATGCCCTGCTATTGAGCCGCTCAAATCGCTTCTCTTTCATCGCTCTCGCTGTCTTGTTTACATGAGATTTCATTTTAAAACCCTCTCGTTAAACTGTCAGCGATCATAGCGTCTGCAAGGATGTCCTGATATGAATTTACAGTTACCGTTTCGCTATAATATCAATTTTGCAACCTCCAATTGCTCTGTCAGGTTGGAAATTATCAATTCAACAATTACTTTCGGTAAGATCTGTTATTACTGTACGTCTTTTATTGGATGGCCTGAGGATATACGAGAGATTAATCAATCGTGTGGCCACTTTCTCTCGGTAGGCAGGTATTGTTGGTAATTTCATAGTGCTTGTATTACCATCGTTTGGTCACCCCACAGTGTGGAGGTAATTTAGCACTTACTATCAGTCTGGTAGATTTCTCTACTGACTGATGGATGTACACATGTCCCGCTGTCTCGTTAGCAGCCTTGTGTTCGATCCTCGCGTTTTTGTCTTCTTTTTTAAAACACCGTTCATTTATTTAATAAGGAATTTTTATTTCTGTACAATGTTTTTGTTTCCATGTCTTCAAAATATGTAATGAATTTTTTTTGAAGAATCGCTTCCGTTTCGACTCCAGTAAGAAAAAGTTTATTATATGAACGCTAATTTGAGGAAAAAAAACAATGCTGAAGTCATAGTAGTGAGTGGGATGTCTATTATATTTATATTAATTTGTTGATGATAAAAACAGTCTCTTGTAAAATCATTTGTTTAGACATTTTTTTTTGTCAAGCTCATTGTCTGGTTATATTGTGTACTGTAACAAATACTAATACGTAGCTTCCAGTTTTCCTTTTCAAGCACCGACTTATCAATTATTACTAATATGCGAACGTTTATTTAACGATAAATATGTCAACACTCAACATTGTCCTTTGTATGTACTAAATAACTTATATCTTCAAGTAGTAAGTTCTCTAAGTATAGTAGTAAATAATGTAGGTGCACTAAGGAATAAGGTCGTTGACCAATATCACAGTGCATGAATTATAGGCCATCAATTTAATTGTTGTTCGTAGTATTACAATTTTATTATAGCTCATTAATTATATTTTATAATTATTGATTTTCCTGTCTTTGCTTTTATTATTTATTCGTAGCTTTGCTTCCTTATTATATTATAGCTGTTCCCCGTGGTTTCACTCACGTTCCCGGGATGAAAAGTAGCCTATAACCTTCGGGGATAATGTAGCTTCCTAGTAATGAAATAATTTTTCAAATCCGCCAGGTAGATCCAGAGGTTAGCACGTTCAAACAAACTCTTTAGCTTAATTATTAGTATAGATATGTAGAAACAATATGTATAAATTATGTTTAACTAGAAAATTCTGTTCCTGACCTTTCGTATCTTCAGAACAAAAACATGATTTCCAAATAAACTCTCGCCACTTCTTTTTGTAGATAAAGTCTTATGCGATAATTTAAGCTCTAGCACATGGCTATAAATATCGTTTTATTGAAAAGTAGACATTATGTGCTTAGATTATACTCTGTCACTCATAATATAACCGCTGAGGTTTGATTAGCAAGTATAATAGTTGCTGAGGCAAGTCAATGTATGCCCTTGCCATGGCAAATGTTTGCTTTGTTTGCACTAATTTATGAATCGATGTTTCCTGGACCAGTTTCCTGGACAAGTTTATTTGTAGCCCTTAAACTTGTCCTATAATTATTTTTTGATTCCCGGATCTTTACACACCAAACACCGGTATTTAACCGGTCAAAAGACTTTCATAGTTCCTTAACACATGTAGTTCCCCGTAATTGTTATCTATGACGTAACTTCATTTTATCAAACTCTGTGTAACGACCTCCGAGAAAGTTTATGATGAATTACTTAGACATTTTCATAAGAAACTAGTTTTGTTTAAGTCAAGATCGATGGTTTATTTCTCATTGTACACTTAGTTGTTTAAATTATGTTCTAGTTGAAATTAGACGTTGCGTTTGAATTACCAACATTACCAACTCTAATTTTACATTCCTCTGAAACAAAAACATCAAGAATTCTAAAACTTTACTGAATCAAAAATCTTCCACAATCTTGGCTAAGTGTCTGAATTTTATGAGGAAGTGTCACATCGGTACTCTGCGGTCAGTTACCTTATTTGTGCTCTACAGTTACACAATATCCTCGATACATGTATCATAATACATTACCAGCACTGTTTTCTTCAGCACGTTTTCGTTTCGTAATACTTACTCGTATGGATGTACCATATAACATTTTTTGGTCATTATGAAAACCTGAATTGTAATTTTTGTGTGAGGTAGGTATTATGATTTGATTAAATCTTATATGGCTAATGTGCCATGTGGGTATAGGATTTTGAGTAACAAATACAGATATGGTATTATTTGAACAGATGTTGTTTTTGGCAGTGTTTTATTATTCAGGATGTTGTTGATGTAAAAGGCGTTATTGCTTGTCGGAAGCAGAAAATACTCTGGGTATTTTTAATTTAATGTTTTGCTTCTTCAATATTAATATTTATGTCTGACAGTCTAACATTTATGATTATGTCTGTTTTGGAAGAACAGTTATAAATTGATCATACATATTGGTTTGTATAACATGAACTATTCGATTTACATTCACAAGGAAAATTTCACTTTTAAAATCAAATTTGCTATCATCGTCACCTATATTGTTTTCATCTCCCGACAGATGTCTGTCTTTGATCCACATTCGTGTATCCTCTTTCACTCAATCATTAATAACATAAAACTTGCTATAATATTTTGATACCATCGCACAGAAACTGTTTAAAATATCTTCCAACATCAATAATAGAAAAATAATGAGGTCCATAAAAACTATACTTCCTGTCTAAACTAGTAATTAAACAGCTTTTAAAATTACAAAAGAGCTATTATCAAAGAAATCGATTTGTTTTCGTAACGAGAACCGTCATTTCCTGTTTTAAAACATTGTTTAAGAGACGTCCTTCAATTTGAAATGTTTGATTTTATTCTTGAGTGTTCGAGTGGCTAATTATAACTACAGTCATGTGTACACTTTAGCCAGTGTTAAAATTCAAAGTGTTTTCTTTCAAATTTTAGTTTTTTCCTATAAAAAGACTTGAAACTATGTGTCTATTTTCTAAATTATATATGGGTCTAATTTAATTCGATATTCTATGCGAATGCGAATATATAACGTCTTTGATATAAAACTATTACATTAATTTAATATCATTTACTTAACTTTCAAATGAAATGAATGTATAAGATACCCCTTTGCCCGTAGCCGCGTGGTATTAAATATACTACGCACCTCTATTACTAGTTTAAAAATAAAAGGATGTTCATGCTTGTACTGTTTTTTATCGCTCGGACAACGAGGAAGTCTGTTTTATTCGTTTTTTTTACTTCAGCAAAAAGCTCCCACAGCTATTTCAATATTAAATTTTCACTTCCATTAACCGTCGCACTGCGTACTTTTTTGCTCTTTCCATGTTATCGATTACTCTTTGTCGATGTAACTATAACGAAATAAGCCTTTTTTACTCGTTAGTGAGTTAGTGGCTTAAAAGAACCCTACGCAATATCTTGTCGATCGTTGAAGCATGAGGTTGTCAAGTGTCGATAATCAGTAGTATCTAACTTGTTGCTATCCATCAACAAAATGCTTCTTAGAGATCTATATAAAGTTTTCAAAAAGATTAATATAGTCCATTTAAAGCATCTGTTTTTGTAAGAGTTAAATAACTCCTACCTGACGCCTGTAGCCGCTAGGCATTTTAATGATAATCCGCTTAACTCGATGATTAAATTTTTGAAAATATTAACAATCGTCATTTGTTTGATCGAACTTGAATCTAATCGAACTAATGTCGTGTGAAGGCGATTACAACTTCCTATATATTGCACATTTAGTAAGAATAATCTGGATATTCTCGATTGCCGGAATAACTAAAACTAAATCAAAGATAGCAAATCCACTGTAGCAAATGTGGACCTTGACTGTATTGTATTAAACATTTTGTGAGTTAAAATCGTTTAATATTGTTAAAACTGTTGAACTGTGTAAAGTGTGAATTTAGTATTAAATTAACACATACTTGCAAATTTTAGTCAGCAACATCGCCATTTTCTAGTAGTAACATATTAACATTGTTCGCGGTTTGTCTAGTTGATACTGTTAGTCTTTTTATAATCTCAACTGAAATCTTTTTCATATCGGAATCCCAATATACGCATAATTCTCAGAAAAGCAAAGTTATTACCTAACACAATGATGTCATCTAAGTAAGCGCCCTGACAATGAGCGAAAATCCTCAAACTCAAGCAAGCAGGAAACTCATAATTCGATAATTGTCCGAATTCCGCTGCACTAATCGCCTAATCACCAGTTACCGTGAAGAGGAGCGAAGTGGAGACAGAAGCAGAGTTAAGTACAATTTGTCAATAGCTAATTAGTGGTGCCATTAGCCACTTGAATTTGCGGTCGAGTGCAGAACGTTAAGCGATTGTAAACAAGCAAGACAATGTTACGTAATATTGTCTTAAATTAATTTAAAACTTTATGTATTTTACGATTCCAGGAAATTGTGATGTAATAGATAGATGATGCATTTTGTCTGTAGGTAGGTATATTTTTAAAATAACAATTTAAGGTTAAAATTCCCATATTTTGTATGAATATTTGCCATATTTATAAAGTTTACAATATTTTTCAATCAAACATTAAAAAAAATATTATTTCCTCTTTTCATGGGTATAACTTTAAAAACAAATAACTTGGTTGATTGAAAAATATTGTAAGCTTCATAAATATGGCAAATATTTATACAAAATATAGGAATGTTAACCTGCTAAAGTTTTTCATTTTCCTAGCACGAATTCAATAAAACGTGAAATATAAATACGGAATCAAATAATATTTTACCTCAATCTACGACCGAACCTTCAAAAACAGCAAGACCCATATTTCATTTAGTAAACACAGCAAGTCGGCCTAAACATAGTGTCTTAAACGAAAAAGGAGTATTAAATTATGAATAACCCAGTGCCACGTATCAGAGTTGCGTGATTGTATCAATAGATTTGCCTTTATCGCACCGTTCGGGGATGGTAAACAAATTTTATTACGATGTTACTCAGCTAGTTGGACAAGTCACGGCATTGTTATGCCAAATGGTTGTAACACACGCACTTAACACTGACTGACTGATGTAAACTTGGCTCCCACATAAATATACCCTTTGTAATAAGTAAATTTTGGATTGACAGTTATTTCTGGCAGAAATTACATTTGGTTTTAAATTTCGCCCCTGCGCTTGTTGTCTTGGTGACTAGGAAAATTGTTGTAAACATTATGATAGCTCTTTCTTAAAAGCGTGACTTTTAAATGATATTACCTTTGGTTGACGACTTAAGTTTCTACAAGACAATTATTGGAAAATGAAACACTGATGTAAAAAAAAAACCACATCAGGCAACAATTACACAAAACTGAGAAGTTCTCAGTATCTGCGTCGTTGCAAGCCAAGGCCAGAAATTTAGGAACGGAACATATTTCTTTACTGAAGCCTTTCTTTATCAGGTTGCAGCTAATTCTTGGGCATCAGATTAAAATGACGATTGACAAAGCTGGACGTCCACCAACTCCTAGACGCGCCTCCTCCACGTACCGAAGTTACGATGAACTTGGCGTTATAGAGCGTAGTAGACCTTTAAAATTCAGGCACGGAGGAGTCGAAGACCTGACGGGATTAGAACAATCGAGAGGCTTTAAGACATACGAGCAAAGAACTTTAGACGACATCACAGTGTTGAGCTCAGAAGAAATTCCAAAGCCAAAACGGAAAACAATGGAAGGTTTAGCTAACGGCTTCAGACGAACGTTCTCAGTGAGAAGTAGGAGAGAATCGGAAGGAATTCCTTTAGATACTTTTAGTGTGACTTGCGAAGAGAATTTTGCTACAGTCAGGGGGGCGCCATTTGGGAGGCGTAGGTCTTTATCTCGTGATAGAGGATCGTCATTGCTAGCCAGAAGTTCATCTGAAGGAGACGTGAGGATGCCCCCTCCCCGCGCCCCGCCGGCTGCCCCCACCCCGCGTCTCCATCGCTGCCTTCGTGCTCTAGGAGGAAGCTGGAAGAACCTATTACTATGTGAGTCCGCAAGACATGTGGCTTTAACAGCTTTAATTAATTCCCAACATAACGGTGAACACGCACGACTCGAGTCCACAAAGCACACTAATTAACATCATCAATTAACCGTGTCTAAAAACGTAACCAATGCGTAAACATAACTCTTAACCTTTACAAATCCAGTTACTCCTCTCATTATTCTGTTATTTGATGGTTGTTAACCGTTTTACCGCGTTCGCCTTGTCTGAGTTAATTATTGGTGCGACGGGTACAAATGACCACTAGAAGCTTAGTTAGTTTAAACCTGTGATTAACCACAGGGCTTAACCGAATTAAACGCTTTCTTTTATGTAAATTAACCAATTGTTTGTACTGTGAAGGAGGGAGGTGATTAATCTCGGATTACAGTGTGAGGCTATATTTTATTTAGAAATGATACCCGCTTAATTGAGTTTGACATAATAACTGAATAATGATGTCGATTGTTAATTAAGGTTTATTATGATAAATTGATAGATTGGCGCCAATATTTGTAACTGTTTATGGTCGTTGACTTCTATAGAATAAAAAACTTCGTCATTTAGGTAAGACATGTCAATAAAATCATCACTTTTTGTGCCTTTCTTGTAATTTATGAATATGAGAATGCTTATTTGATTTTGGAATGTCATAAAATTAAATTAAAAATAACCATAATAACTTTAAGTACCTACTTAATTCAGAAATATTTTATTACAGTCATATTCCACTGTTACTGTGTTCATTCCAATGATTTCTAACGCTATCTATACCTATTTGTTAAGCCAACTAGTTTATAATAACAGCAGAATTTACCTTTAATATCACCATTTTACCTTTCTTACCTCATATACTTACGATAGGCAAGTCATATCTGTCGCGTAACCAACAATCATAAATAAGATATTCAGAATTTACTTCATATTCTAGAATCTCAGTTAGCTACCATATGCGGGCAGAAATTCAGCAATATCATATGCAAATATCCAATTTTAGATGCGGACCTTGACTAATTTACTTTATCATTTATCGTTGTATTATCACTTATTAACCAATATCCTGTCTATAAATGAGTATATTTTGTGTAAATATCGAAGTATCGCCCCCGTTATATGACGCCTACGGACCCAGTAGGTAGCAGTTGTATATTGTCATTTAACGATAATGTTATAAGGTTATTTGTGGTGTGAACGATTCTAGGTGAATTATCAGCTTCATTTGGACATTTGGATAAGTATAAAACTGATTCTATTTTATATTGGCTGAGTTTTATTGACATATAGGTACTACATTTGTGGTTTTCCGAAATTTGTCCAACTTAGAGTTCTTCCAGAATTTTCCTGAGTGATGGACGACTTATGTTCTACGTGTACAGCTCACTTGAATACAAAGCATATTCGGATAGCGAAATCTAGTGCGTTGTACCCACATATATATCGATGGTGTTGCAACTGTTGCAATACCATGTTATAGGCTTCTTACCATCATGCGGGATGTATGCTTGTATGCTACTTTAGCAGTATAAAAACATAGATAGGTAACTAAAACACACATCCCCAAACATGTCTCTATGATTAAAAAAAAAAAACTAACTGGAAGCCCGGTGAAAGTAGTGATGACAAGCCGAATTTATTATGTTTTAATGAAAATATAAAAAAATAACAATAAAAAATACGAATGTATTTATAACCTAAACCACAAGTGCTTAAAGCTCAGTTTAATGTGTAGCTGGAACCCTATCACAGCTCGTCGTGTCATGTTAACCCTTTACTGCGGACGGTCTCATTAAGAAAATTGCCTTTTTAATTTTCCGTTACGCTGGGCTCACAAGGAACCGAACAATAGCGCGGCTTAAGTGGAAACCAGTAGGTACTAGTACTAGTTCCGAGGGAAAACATTACACTCAATATTCTGTGAACTTGGAAATTACAACACTAGTGAAAGTTTTATTTTCTAAATTTTAGTTAATGTCTTGGTTTTATGTCCCAAGATATTTATTTATTCATTATAATATTTACTTTTGCTCGTTTATTGAGACAGATAATAACAAATTGTACCTATATTTATAATTGTATATACTAATAATAACGCTGAAGAGTTTGTTTGTTTGAACGCGCTAATCTCCGGAATTCTTCGTCCGATTCGAAAAATCTTTCACTAATAGGAAGCTACATTAATATCGAAGGTTATAGGCTACTTTGTATCCCGGGAACGCGAGTGAAGCAGCGGGAACATCTAGTCTATACTAATATTATAAAGAGGAAAGATTTGATTGTTTGTTTGTATGTTTGTTTGCATTGAATAGGCTCCGAAACTACTGAACCGATTTGAAAAAATCTTTCACTAATAGGAAACTACATTATCCCTGAAGGTTATAGGCTAGTTTTTATCCCGGGAACGCGAGTGAAACCGCGGGGAACAGCTAGTATCTAAGAAATTTAGTACAACCACATCCAGCAACATTTAGGTAGCGGAATTACTACGTCTAATATCGAGGGGGAACGCTTGCGGTTTGTCAGTGTTGTCAGCTTCTATTCAGTATTCATTGCCGACCGGCAGACTGACAGTTTCTGTGTCTTTTAGCGAAATTACTTTTGTATATATCTATATACGTTTAGGTTCGTAGGTATAACATAAGCATTATGTTCATTCATCTTTTGAATTTAGAACTGGCTATATGTTGGTATTATTATTAGCTTGAGTTTTTGGTGATGGCAATCATAATGAGGTAATTAGCAGGGTCACTTTAAATCTGTCATCAATCATCTATTGCTATATTTCGGCTGATAATAATAGCTAGTTCTTTCTAGGTTATACCAACCATAGTCAGATTATGGTCAAATCATTTAGAGTTAAAAATAAATTAATTAAACCATAAGAACCGGGATTAGTTACTACTAATCCACAATAACTGACATTTGTCAAACTTGACATTTAAATGAATGAACTATGTAAGTATCCACCTATCTTTGCAAAAGGTTAAAGAACTGTCGATAAAATCTCGAGCAGAAAGCATAGTATAAATATTTTTCCTCGACACTGTCAATGAACGCTACAGCAATATAATATTAATTAATAAAAAAATCGTATTATGAAAATCACAGCTGAAGCATGCAAAACAAAAGCAACTGTCATTCGCAACATACATAGTGGTCATAACACTGCTAATCTATTTTTATCTACTTAGGGGTCGTATAATCCACCTCACGTAGTCGGCGGGTTATCTGGCAAGCGTTGAGCACGTACATTCTGACTTGGACATGATATTCGCTATGTGCAGCGTATGGCACAAGTTACAACTTTAAACGGCAAGAGATGATCCATCCTGCTTCGTTCTTAGAAATTCTTACTTAGCAGTAACTGCTTAGGATAAAGCTAAGTACGGGACTGTGGCCGGAATAGGATTACTTATTTGAGATAAGTATGTTGTTTTACAACGTTCATGGAAATGCGATCTTTGTGATGGAAATGCGTGTTTCGTGGTAAAAGAAAATGTTTGCTATGTTAATTAGGTATGTAGATTTTTTTTCGCTCATTTACATTTGCTGTTGGACGTAGGTCTGAGGTCTTTCACGAATGGGAAATCAAGCCTAGAATTAGATAACTGTAATTCTAGAATCAATTAAACTTGTATCGCTGATTAACTGCATTACCTACTCTTCGGCATTTTAGGGTTGACTAATTCAAATATTTGAAAATCTGGTGAGTTCTGAAACTGACGTGAAATTCTTTATGTATACGATTCCTTTAAATTATTTCTTTTTTAAATCGAAAAAACATTATTACTATTTATATAATAAATAAATAGTAGTAATTTTTCATAATATTTTTCCGCTCTATATGAATAGTTTGTACCAAAAATAAGCACTGCATATTATAACAGAGATCATATGCTGATTATTGGGTCACGTTAGAATGGCACTAACAAATTCCACAGCACATTAAACAACCTTATAATCGTCATAAGAATCCATTATAATAATTAAGCAACGATGTTTTTGTATTTCAAAATTATTTTTATATAATTGAAAGTGGATCTTCTTTTGTTTGTTCTTTTCTTTTAGTAGATACTCTGTAGCGTTCACCTGCCTGGTTTTCATCCTCGAGTTGAAGAACAAAAATCTAAGAACCTACTAGAGAATCCCAACAGCTGCACTTGAATGCCAGTTGTCATCTAGGCTTTGTGATTCGGCTAAATCATTACTGACCACGGTGAGATTACATTCAAACGCAGACCTAATCATCGCATTTTTTTAATATAATCAAAAACAGACACAATTAAAAGAAATAAAAACACGTCTTTAAAGAGAAATCTTCAGTAGCTTGTGCCAAATGAGATAGACGATAAAAAGTTGCTACAATGAAATTCATTCATTCCACAAGTGATTGTAGCTGATTTTGAACCGGATTTTAGCTGAGAACCAGTTGCTCGTAGACAATTGTTAGACAACTGACCTCAGATAACAGATAAAATCAGTCAAATACCGCGACTGTGGTAGCTCTAAAATTAACAATGCTTAAATTGGGCAGGTTTGACCAAACATGGGTCTGGCTCTAATTGCGCAGTTGAATACTCCGAACAGAATCATATTTGTGTCAAAGAACCTCAGAATGTATGAAAAATTTATACATGCATACAAGGCCAGGAGGCAAGAGCTTTTAAGCTACCTATATAAAGTTGATACTAATATTATACATGTGGATATGAATTTATTTCTGATACCTTGATTTAGCCAGGGAATTTGAATGAAAGCGGGAATCAAAAGCTATAACTATGTTTATTCTTTAGTTTTAAAGGTATAATAAGAATATAAAATTATTTTATTATAATGAAAACTATAACAATAACGGAATTAAAACTATATAATCTAAACTTAACTAACATTAACTATGTACATAAAAAAAAACTTCTTACTACCTCCTTATAAGTAAAAAAAAATCCCCCAAATCGCTAGCATGCCAAGAAGGCTGGCCGCATTGCCACGCTGAATAGCAATGCTAATTCTTTGTGCAAAATACGTGCCATCCTTCTTGTCATGAGAGGCCTGAATGAGTCGATAGTCTTTAGTTTCTGTTTACAATCGTCATCATCATATCAGCTGAAAGACGTCCACTGTTGGACAAAGGCCTCCCCAAGGATCTCCACGATGGCCGGTCTTGCACTACCCGTATCCAGCGGTTTCCCGCGACCCTCACAACAATACATTTAATCTTACAAATTTTCCGTCCCCAAAATTTTACAGGCTCTAGATCCCTAATATTAGTAATTTATCCTTCTGTTCTGTTCCCATAAATAAAACAAAATCTAATTGAAACCTGTGGTACCTTACAATCGAATCCCCCTTTCAGCAGACAAACTCATCTATTGTCAAATTTGAGAATAAATGATAGACTCAACTCGAAAGTGCGGTTAAGCCTTACCCAAATTAATTCCGTGCAATAACAATATAGTTGAACAATGGAGCGCAGCGCACTGTGTGTTCGTCTTTCTATAGAACCCTCGCAATTAATAACAATAACTTGGAAGGCACCTACTGCTCCTAATTTCACCTCGCTGGTAGGTATTAACTGGTTTCCATAAAGCTGTTTTAGTGCTGATCTGATTAGAATTTCTACTATGTCTAGTGCGTTTGGAATCCTTGATGTCAATTGTCTGAACAAATGTAGCCCATAGTGGTGCCGATTCTGTAGTTCATATCACCTCTCTTTCTTAGAAAGGTTATTGAAAAAAGATAGGAGATATTTAAAGTTGTCAAATTAGTTCATACCATTGTCATCTACGGTGAAATAATCGTGACCAAATCACGCTAAAATAGCAATTGGACTAATTTGACAGGATCAAAATTTATTTTATCGTTTTCTTATGTTTTTTGTAAGAAAGAGATACATAATAGGTGAGTTTGGATTAGTTTGTCAACAACAGATTCGGGCTGTCTTCTTTATATGGACTATTTCTTCAGATGTAACAAAACCAACCCGTTACTTTCCAAGAAAAACTCACGTTCTGTTCGGAACATGATAATTGATGCAATACTTTACCCAGCTTCGGCACTTACATTTGGCTTTATTTACTTATCAGCCATAATTGCATCATTTATTTCACGCTGTTTATCTTCTTGATCCAAATCGTAAAGTGATTTAAGTAATTGCTCAATAACACCTTCCTTTTTTAACCAGTTCGAATTTCGAAACCTCTTGAGAACAAGTGATTTTCAAGATTTCTTAACTTAATCTGTACATTTTATCAAAAAGTCAATTATCGTGACATTCTCCAGTCTTAATTCAAAACTGACTTGACTGTATCCTGTTTTAACCAGAAAACCGATGATCTATCTATCTCTTTAATTACAGTAATTATAGTAAACGAGTATTGTTAATACAATGTTCCTTTTTATTTGAGACTTGATACATACTTTTTACGACACTCAGTAATGTCTGCAGTTCTGTAATCCGTAGGTACTGAAGCAATAGTAAAGTGAAAAAAAAACTCATATTCGTTCAATCTCATGAATAAACGATATTAAGATACAATCTCGAACAATAACTACAATGTTAATTTTAGCCAAAAAATTGAGCAAAAGGAAAACCATACTTTCAAATTAAAGCCGGTGTCACATAACTGCGCATTGTTCCTGAAGATCTTTATCAGGGTGTCCCACTTTTAAATCGTTGATTATACACTACATTATTGTTGAAGTTGCCAAGTGAAAATGGTAACGGCACCTATTGTTTGCTCACAAATAATTTTACTTAATTGACACTTACGATGTGTAAGGAGGCTGCATTCAATACATTTATCTCCGGTACTTTTAACGGGTCTTTGATATCAAAACAGTCATCATATTTATCCATATCTCCAATGGCAGCGTTGCACCACATAACCTTCTTGTGTTCTCATTCACAAATTCAGCGTTTCCTCTTATTCTTTCACTGAATAGGTTCACTAACGTTTCTGTTACGTTTGTATTTTAACTTTTAATTTAATTTGTTTTTACCCTTTTTTATTGAATCTTTTGACCTTCTATTTTTTCCACGTTTGTAGCTTGCTACGTGAAAGCGTCAGAAGACTTGAACGGAACTTGGTTTTTATGCTGAACGATCTTTCAAAGTATAGCATGACTTAAAAGCGTCCAAGTCGTTTTCCATCTAGAGCACCCAGTTTCTGTAAATGGGACAACGGCATAATACTTTATGTGTTGATAAATGAAAAACAAGATAAGTTTATTGCGCCAGTTAGAAAAATAGTTTCTTAGTACAGAAAATAAAATAAATTACGTATGTAGATAGCACGATGAACGTTTTATTGAAATAAATCTATTATTTTTAATGGACCCTTACGCGGACAATTTAATTTAATCTTACTTGCTTTAACGCCATATAATCTGGAGCAAGCAAAGCTTTAAACATTTGCAAAACACACGAAGAGCTTTTTTAGGTGTTAAAGAAATAACACAAATTAAAATGTTATAGGTATCTTATCTAACCACTCATCTTTCAATGAAAAATCTTACCGCAGATTCAACACGAAAAAGTTGACAACATCTAAATAAATGCCGAATAGCTTTTGTGTCCCGAAAAAAATCCCCCCTCTTTTGTGATTCAGACATTGGGCACAAAGCATTCGTGCAAACATTTATAAAAAGTTAAGCATTTCGTTTTTCTTGGGCACGATTGTCCCAGCCTTATAGGGGTACTCCCCTATAAGGCTGTTACTACAAGGGAAGATTTGCATTTAATGGATACCCACGCGCGACAATATTATATTTTTGCATAATAAGAGTTTGAAATATTTCATAATTGATTTCAATTCACGGTTAGTAAATGGCACTTTTTTTGTAAAGTTTTCAGGGAATACCTATTTAATTTTCTAAGTCTGAGATTAATATATAATGGATGATTTTTTTATCACCGTCCAAATTTTCAGGGATTATTGTAGGTACTCATCATTTTAAACAACATGAAAAGTTTTTTTTTTCTGCAAATTTGGACAGTGATTAAAAAATCGCCCTGTGTATAATAATCCTTGTTCGTCCTAAATATTTAATAACTAGCGACCCGCCCCGGCTTTTCTCGGCTTCACCTTCCTCTTGAATCACTCTATCTATTAAAAAAACCGCATCACAATCCGTTGCGTAGTTTTTAAGATTTAATCATACATAGGGACAGACAGCGGGAAGCGACTTTGTTTTATACTTGCAGTGAAGTGATAAAAATCATGTAAGTACCAACGTGGTCTGGTGTTAAGGTACTTAGCGGTCCTCGCCTGGCGACTCTCTCAAGTTCAAATTCTGTCGCCAAACACCTATGGGTGTGTTCCAACAGCTGTACTTCAGAACCAGATGACCCTTCTAGCTTCGTGTTTTCACAACCTTCGGGCCACTGTCGTGGCCCGAAGTGGCAAACATAAATATAAATGTTTTGCTCCTATCTTCCAAAATTCATGTACCATTTGTTTCACCAACCAGCTTGGCATAAATACCTACAAATCACACAAAAAAACTGCCCCCATATAAATTCTCAGGGCACGGTCGTCGTCGGGTCGAATTCTAAGCTATTATTTGAAAGCATGCCCTTTCCAGACAGCACTCTCAATACCCTTCATTGTTCGACCCTATACGCCCTGTCCCTTTGTGTGTACCCTTCGGTCGCCAAGTGAGGCCATACGGCAAAACAAGTCTTTTTAGTTTATTTTTGAGGCCGATTTTGATATTGGGTCAGAATCTAAGAAATGTTTTTAAACATGACTGTTTATTTACTTTAAAAATCATTATTATAATAATGTATTTAAATAAGGATTTCTGAAGGAAGTAGACGTAAAGGCAAAAGTTTATTATTTATAAAGTACGTCTCGTTGAGTGCAAATTTCTGTTATGTTCTGTTCTAAACTTCAATATACTTCGTATAGAGTTCAATTTGGCATTGTTTTATTTGAATGCAGATGTTAGAGGGAATTAGCCGAAGTTTCGCGACACACGTGTTTGAGATCACAATGGATTGCGGTTTCAATATAAAATTTGATCCATTGAAGAGAGAACAGAACAACTTTGTTCATTTGAACTATTAGATTGTTCAATATTAGTTCTACAATTGTTTGCTTTGTCTAATTTATAGTTTTCATTTTGTTTCAGGTAAGTACTACAAATCCTAGTACCGATTTATCTACAGTAACAGAAGACTTTATTTGAAAATGTCTTGGAAATTTATAATCGAAATATATTGGGTAAGGATTATGAAGCAACGAATCTCTCATTAGTCTTAAGAATCATAGTTATAATTCTGTTTTTTTTACATAAAACTGAAGCCGTCCTTATAACGAACTATCTAGGTATTCGTGTCCGGCATCACCCAGGTGATTTTTATTGAGATTTTCACACAAATATACTTACATACATTTTAGCTTTACTTTACTTTGAACGGTCAATTCATTATCTTGTAAGGTCATAAATTAACCTTATCTTTGCCCTCTCAACTTAAAGCATCGTTCACGAATTAACCTTCCGTCATTACTTAAACTACCGAAAAAACAATTTCCCTGCAAGCTGACAAGCTTTGCCTAGATGTGGGTCAATAGATTGCGTCACAGATTATCTCCTATCATCGTCAGTCAATCGCCTAGCACACCTGACCCCTGAGATGCAATCAGTGTAATTATTGTAAATATACATCGCGGAGGCGCAGCTATCGGCGTCATCTTGTGTTTATGGTAGATGTAGGCGCCGGATTGGGAGTGGGCGTGTAGCGTGAGTCAAGAGCGTTTGCGGATTAAGATGATGAGCATATTGTCTAATATAGGTAATATACGGCTCATTGGATTTCAACAAAATCATAAGTTTCTCTGATGGGAATGGTTCTTTTGACAATTTCCACACAATTTTTAAGCCAATCGTTTTGTATTTGACGACTTGATGAGATGTCATCTTTTCACAACCTTATAAAGCTATTTACTTGACCTCTATCTCAGTAATCTGGATATTTCATATATTTTTATCGAGCAAGGAATCTCATAAGTAGTAGACATTTTAAAGTCTCAACATTGGGATCTTCCTCGATGTATCAGCGTAGGTACTCATTAACTTTACTTTCGCACGGTTGCTACTTACTAAACAAACACAGACCAGCTGTCTGTATACAGTAGATAAATCAAGTAAGACTGACGGATGTTGCCTGTCATAATATATTACTATTAATTATCTTTTAATGTGATAAAGGTCAAGAATAGTAGGTAGAGATTCCTGCAAATGAGTGTTCCATTCTTTGTTGCTTATAAAATAAATAGGTTAGTTACTCTCAGTTAGGTAGGTACATACATAATGCATTGATACGTTAGTCTTATAACAAAGGGAAAGTGAAGGAACCTCTAGCTAGACTGTTACTTCTTTATTTTAAAATGTTAATGACTAGAGCAGACAATCGCTCCTACTTTAAGCCATTAACAGCGCTCGAAGCAAGGGTTATCCACTCCACCCATGACGAGCCCTGGAGATATTGTCCGCCAGATAAACCCGTCTACATCCAACTTTAGAACTGTTTACTTTGACGCTTTCAGTAACCATGGTGATTATAATTTATCGCTCTAGGATGCCACAAAGATTATATTGATGCTGAATTCGACTTTATTTAATAAGAATTAGAATGCATATTTCTCAAATTAAATAGGAAGTTGACGATGGAGAGTTTCACTTTGGTTCGTGTTGTTATTTATAATAATCGCATTGAACAATTTAACAGTCAAGGGTAATAAGGAAAGGTTAGGTATGGTTAGGTCTAGGTCTTAAGGAAAGGTTGGAGAATCAATTGATCGTCCAGACAGAAATAAATGCATGATTAACGGTCAAAAATTTATCTAGATCTTGCCTGCAATGTCTGTCACTGTATAGTCTCTGAATTTATAAAATCAAAGAGATGGTTCGAAAATAATTTATGATTCTACAGAAGCAAATAAATAAAGATTACAGCTAAACAAAAGCAAATTCTTTGAGCTTTCCATCCACGCAAAAGGTACAAATAATAAAGACAAATACAGATTAAATGACGCAAACAGAAGTGACCTAACCGCTTATGGAATTACATCGCGACATATGAAATATCTGTTTCTACAACCCCATTGTTTGTTACAACCCCAGTCTTGGTAATCCCAACCAATCTCTTATAAAAAGGAAACATTTCCTTAATTCCTCGGAAACATACGTAATCTACTCTGACTTTTGTGTAATGAATGAGATGCTATCTGAAAAGGTTACATTCGCAGTTATTAGTTCAACGAATCGTTGTGTTTTTGAACACATGATACAATATTTTTTACTTTCTTTCATTATCAAACTTCACGGCTATTAGAAATTTTATTGCAAAATATTTTCTAGATCTGCTTGTTAGGGTTAGATTACAGGCGTAGTCCTAAGTTGTAAAGTGGCCCTGTTTTTAATCTGTCCAGTTTTAGACCAGTTTCTCGTAGTTTAAATCTACATCTACTGCTCTGTAAATGTCAAGTGAAACATTATAATACCGTTTTACTTGTGGAAAGGATAGGTACTCTTGCTATCATGCGACCGATTTTATGATCAGAAATGATCAATAAAACTTTGCGCTCAATTACATTCGCACTTTTGCTTTAATAATCGTAAAACGATGTCCTTTTTGGTTTTGTAGCTACACAAATGGTATCATTAAGTGTGATATTGTTTTAATTATCATTAAATTTACGTATTGCTTCATTCGTACTTGGATTTGTTCATAATATTGTAGCCTCAATCAACGAAAAACTAACGATTTATTTTTCCAGTTATTCTTTTACAATCATTATTAATAACAAAATATTGTCTTCATCAGTATCGAAAATTTCCAGATTGGCAATTAAAATCACTTTCACGTGACACAATGGATCTCTATTAGTACATTTCGATGAATTTTTAAATAATTCTGCCACATTATAAACGACTTTTTATCTCCCGGTGTGGTTACTTTAATTACACAGAATGAATACATTACCTTTTATGAAAATCCGACGTCTACTGTAACGTAATATTTTCAAGACATAAATTATAGCCTGCCAACTGCCAAGACGTCCATCAGAATCTCTGTTGCGGTTGCTTTATTATCGCTTAATTTAAAATTTTCTACAATTTTATTCAGCACTATCACTTGAATGTACTTGAATTATCAGATTACATTAAAATATGATTAAAAGCCCCTGGTCATATGAGAGATAAAGTCAATTAAACGCATCAAACAAACGAAAGTGACCCCAATATTACGCTGGCAGCTAAACACGATGCAAACTGACTGATGTATGTGGAGTCGTGTATTAGGTGCATAGTGGTCCATGAAAATAAGCGAAAGCGATTTATTTCACTGAACCTACCTTATATTTGACAACAGGACCATAAGCTGAAAATTTTGCACAGTATTTTACTTGAATCCCAAGTTTAGCGTTAATTGCATTTCTATAGAGTACAATTTGGTAATCTTAGTTTCCTTCTTTATTCCTTTCACAACTTAAATTCAATTTTTTTTAAGTCATCATATCCCTGCCCTGTACCCAATCATTTGCGGTCGGTGCAATATGTATCTACTTACTCTTGTTCCATTCAGTTTTTCTATCTGTCATATCAGCATTCACTCCTTTCTTACTCATATCATCTTTCACACGATTCATCCATTTCTTTTTCGGTATTCCCTTTCCCGTATATCTAGCAACTTTCACATTCATGACTCTTTTAGTCACATGGGTTTCATCCCTCTTCACATTTCCGAACAAGGATAAACGCTTCCCTCTGAACTTTATCATTCCTAATTTTGTCAACTTTTGTTACTCCACATATCATCCTTCAAATTCTCATCTCAAATTTTTTTTGAGTATTTTGTAATATTGTTTAGTCATTACATTAAAAAGAACCCGCTATCGCTTTAAACTTAAGCTCCTTTATAACAAATCGCATTTATGGTCATGAGAGAGGCCGATTCGATTTCGTATAAAGAAATTACGTAACGTCAGCTATTCAGTTACGATATAGGCTTGTAATTACTGTTTTATCGATCAACTACCGAATTCATCACGTTTCGCCTTTAGTGCCTTTACGAAATTACGAGCTCTTTGTTTATTTAAAGGTCTTTTAATCTGATTACCTGTTTTTTATTTATTCATGGAGTTACCAAAATATTGAATCTGCAGCCACCCTTAATTTGACTACTGGATTCTACCATAGGTCTTGGTTGGAACTAGACTTAGATGGGCCTTACTGTGTTTCAACAGTCAATAAACTATCCACCGCATATTAGTGAAATTTTCAGAATTATATCAGTAGCTCCGGCAATACCTTCCTACATCCAAACAAACATAACAACTTTACCTCTTAGTTTTAATAGCAAAGATAAATTAAGCAACTTTCAAATTAACCAAAACATGAAGGTATTAGAAAATTTATTATAATAGTAGCACGCTATGATGACCATTTTGATATGAGAGTGTTTTGCTTTAAATACATGCGTGAAAGAAGGACAGACCAAAAAACATACATAAAATATAAGTAAGGATTATTGATTGGATAATAAAAAAATAAAGTAACTATCAATTATATAAATGTGCCAGCAACTACTTTACGTATTATAATCATTATACTTTCATTCAAGTCAACACAAAACATTTACCAATCATTACCAAATTCTTCACCAGCGCGTGCTCGCCAAACAAAATAAATAGTCATTATTTAGCTCTTGACAGTTTAATAGTTGCATACGTCAATATCATGACGGATAATCATAGATTTGATCACGACTGTAACAAATACTATTATCTAAAAGGATTCTTTCAACGACATTGCTGATATAATACATATCCGGTTGATAAATGTACTTCATTGTACTCGCTTATCATATACTTTGAATTAATTCATATCTTTGTAGGATTAATAATGAGACACTTTATACATAAGGAATATAGTTTAAGTCTTCGAACATCAGCTGGACAGCTGATGTTCGAAGACAGGAATTCTAGAATACGGACGTATTCTAGAATTCCATAACCTGGCATTTCAGACAGAAGTTGCATGTTCTATGATGAGTTTATTGGCTGCAATGTCAAATGTAGAGTTTTTCTCATGATATACCACAGAAAGTTATACTTCTACCATATCCACTTAATTTCTAAACATTTCGATCTCACTTGTATCCAACTTTAACCACGCTGTGGTCAAAACTTCGTTCAGCGTCCAGTCCAACTTACTCTAAACGTGTAGGTTAGTTGTCTTGCGACAGATGCTTTTCTATTGACATATACTTTAGAGCCTTTCATAAGGGTTATTTCAGTGTTTCCGTTTTTCTAATAACAAGCATTTTTTTACTACGTATTAGTCTGTGTCTTGACCACAATCTCACCGTCTCACAGTGATGATGTTGCCGATGGTGGTAAGCACACAAAGGCTAGAAGGGAACTGAGTTCTGGTAGTAGAGTCTATTGTAAAACTGTAACTTTTGACATTCATAAGTGCCTTATTAGGGCCTAAACTGAATAAATGAGTTTTGATTTTTATTTTGAGTTCAATCATGTTAATCATGGGAAAAATTCTCAATGCCAACATAGAATGACAATGTTCCCGTTTGTAGGTCAACAATTTGTACTTGTTTGCGGGTAATAAAACCAATATATACAGTTCCGAGACTTATCGGCACATATTCTACTCATTCCGGACGACAAACACAATTTACATGTTGACGTCTAATGTTACATTGATAAATATTTTGCGGATCTTGACAACAATAGGGGGAAGAAATATGACGAGATATTTACATGGAAATATAGACATATTTTATGACTACAAAATTGATGACCTGAAATTAAGGGCTTCTTTTTTTTCAAAGCATAATCATATATATATATACAGATAGCATGGTCATCTGATCCCTAAAAAATACTAAACAGAGCTTATACTATAAATATGTCTTTCATAGGATAACGATAGAATTACTCTGCCCAATATAATCTAGAAGTTCAAGTTTGCAGACACTTAGTTTTAAACCCAATAAACATTAGTAAGTAATGCTATACATAGGCCGTATACTACAAAGCGTAACTATTGCGCCGCATTTTAAACGTTTAATGCAACCATATATCTGCTTTAGCTTGTGCACGTAGGATAAGCATTTGCTCCCTGGATTTGTGTGCGAAGCTCCTTACGGCGGCATTTCTACCAGGCTCCATATTTGGTGAGCATCCTGCCTTAAATGCGCAGTCCTTTTATAAATGAAATGCAGTGTTTTTTCAATCATATTTCTAAACACTGATAACTTTAAATCTCTGTCATTGATCTGGATCTAGCCTACAAAATACAACTAAATGAAAGTTCTCAATTGTTCCTAAAAAGGTAGAAGTCCCTGGAATATTCATGGCTAACCATCAGTAAGACATTTTAAGAGTTTTAAGTTCACTAACTTCAACTCGTCTTTTTTTCCCCTTCTCGAATCCACATTTAGGTACAATCTCTATTATAGTACTCGCTACAACCGAAATTATTAAAGTGATACCCTGCGCGACAATCATAGCGGAATTCCTCCACATAAGTGCATTTTTTATCTAGTACAGTTACTAAGAGAGTGCAAAGTGCATGCCCACTACAAAAATCAAATACGCAAATATTGATAAAATGTAAAGCCGATAGACTTGGCAGATGTCGGTGTGATCCTGGAGCACCCTCCCATATAATTTAATGTCGAAGGGGAATCACAATAGCTATCGATCCCTTTGTGCTGGTGCCCAAGGGAAATCGCTTCTTCATACAGGTTTTACAGTGTCACCACAAAATAACTTTGTATTGTGTACTTGACAGAAGGTAAATTGTCCATTATATTCATTAGATCATTTATATTTGAGGAAAACCCAAGATGGAAAGCTGGAAAGAGGAAACTCAAACAAAGCGAAAACATAAAAATACATTGATTAGTGTGCATCATGAATCTTATCTTCGATATGTATATTCATACCCAATCAAGAACTATTTCTAGTAGCTATGCTACATTCATTGATTAATTATATAAGCTTATTTACAATTTCTATTCTTACCTATTCAAACACGCCCTCAGGTAAGGCAATGCATTATACAAACGAATTAATGTGGTTCTTGGTAATCATCACGTTTCCTCGTCAGACCACATTGTTTCGCCCCGTCATAATTCTAATTTAGCAGCGGAAGCAACAGAACCCGATTCTTGAGGAATTGACGTTGAATAATTAATGGGGCTTACGAAAAGAGCCTTATGTTCTCATCGAAAGGATTTATTCTCACTATTACAGAAGCGATATAAAGTTACAATTAGATACGTAACCAAGTTTTTATAGAATTAGAAATTACCCGTAAAATGAATCTTCGTCAAGTCAGAGAATCTAAAATTAACGAATTTATATAAATCTTAAAAGCCTATTTTACATATTTGAAGACTGCTGTGAGTTCTAAAATAAGTACAAAATGAGAAAAATAAAATACCTACTTATAGCAATAAATACTAAGTACAAAAACTTTTATGCCTAAATTGCGTAACTTTCCAAAGTTCTAGGCATGCAAAAATAAAGTCTAAATGACTGGATATTCGGGAGCCTTGAAAAGCAATGGTATATCCTCAACCAAGTGGGAAAGGTTCAATACGGAAAATAGGTAAAACCGTTTAGAATACGCAACTATTCGCACTTTATAAGATACGCATCTTATGAGGTTACATGTAACACAACTAGGTGTCTTTTTCTTTTCCCTAGTTAATTTTACGAAATGAGGACATACTTCTCCTGATAGTTATATGAGAGGCCATGTGATATTATATAAATAAAATCTCTAATCTTTGTATGCAAAAACTACTGAATCATTAGTGACAAATTCAGTAGTATTAATTTGCTCCTAAATGTGCTGTCTTGTCTCTATTTTATTATCATCACTATAGTGAAGTGTCTCTTCAGTGTAGAGTAGAAGAGTCCACCAACGTCAACAGCTAGAAGAAAGATATCAAATATATTAATTACGAAACTCGGTCTTACATCATCCCTGACTACTAAATTCTGCATCTCTAATTAAAAATGCTGAGCTCATTTTATCGTTCAGCTAATTTATTCAAAGACGAGATCGCTGTCAGAGGTAGGGTTGTTAATCAGAATGAGCATCCCGCTATCCGCAAATTAATTCAACAGCACTCGTAGCATCCCTTTTGAGATTCCTAGTGATAGATCGACTTTCAATTCGAATTAGATCTTCGTGTTATTCAATTTGACCTAACTCAACATCTTAAGGGTCAGCTAATATTGCAATAAGGTCTTAAATGATTGTTTTAGCAAACTCATTACGAGAATCTCCGCTAATCAGAGTTGAGATTATAGCCAGTAACACCCGAGTAAAAGCATAGAAATTCATAGGCCTAATCCCTCAAAGGTGTTAGAAGACATTACGAATTCCGCAGAAGAAATAATCGTAATATTTTCCTTAATTTTTCATCCAGCTCAATGGAGCACTGAAATCCCCTGGGTTTGCTTTTACTTAACGGAACCTTATTTAAAATAAACAGGGCGGTGTAAACGGGAGACGTGCCTAAAATTCTGAACGTGTCGATATAAAGCGGTATTATTTTCTCTGGCAATAAATGAACGTGCTCAAAGAGTTTCTTTAGACTTTTGTACATGTACTGCTCTTAGACATCTTAGTAAATTCTGCTCAGGTACCAACTTACTATAAGAGAATGATCTTTTAATGTTATGATAGAGATTTTTATATAGACATATTATTATATATTATTATATTGGGCAGACGCACTGATTCCAATCTAATATTAAATTTTCGTACTAAATTTTTTTGGTATCTGATCACAATATGACGACTTATAAAAAGTATATTATTTTGCATACAAATAATAACATTAGATGGCCAACCATCATTGTAAGCAATCTGTCAAATTCAATGCCATTTTGGTAGCTACCTACCTAAATACCTGACTCAAACGACAAGGTAATTCGACCATTATATGCAAATCAATGTTTATGGATACCAGTATGGATACCCTTCAAATTTCAAATGCCTTCATAAAGCCTCATGTTATTTCAGTTGTCCCTGTAAATAACAATAGCAAGTATCAGAGACGAAATTGTTTGATGTAATAAAACGCCTACTGGCGATCAGATCGCTGACCAAATCCAGATTTTACGGCAATTTTATTAGCGAAATCTTTAATTTTACGACACAGTTTACGATAATACAGACATTACTGTGACAATTTATGGTGTCAGATTAAAAAAAGGATGTGAATGCTGGGCTTCAAATGATTACTCTAGACTTTCACTATCCGTTTTATAAATCACTTCTTAAAAAAATATAATCAATACGACGGTTGGGCAGGACGGCAGCGAATGGAAATGTTATCATTCAAATGAAGAACTAATAAATTCAAGATATTGAATCCTTAATCAAGAATGAAAGATGTTGAAAAATATATACAAGTAGTCTAGATTTAGAAACAGTCTACAAAATACCAGATATTGTAACCATTGAATATTTTAAGGTGTGCCCACATTATCTAGATTTACATTCGACTATTTCGACTAAGTTATTCGTAACAGGTACAGGTACATCCCACACGGGCGTCTTACTGGCGCCAACTGACAAGAACGTTGTTACATCTGAAACTAATCTAAATGACCATTGGAATTAATTAACGTTGCTAAACTGTAGCATTGCAATCATTTACCAATAGATTCTGTAATCAATCGATCACAAAGCCGTTTACAGCTATCTGTGTTGTGTTTGGAATGGTTATTTGTGCCTTAATTGGAGCTCAGATTGTTATGTCTGGCTTTGAAGTTGTGGCTTGTCAAAACACTATCTGTCTCTCGCGGTAACACTCACTTCTCTACATAAAAGTTACCTATGTACTTTTCCATAAAGGTTATCTGCTAGAACCAAACTGCGATCAGCTCAATGACTTAGCCCTGAAAACTTAACAAACAAACAAACATACAAAGCTACTCTACTATCAGTGTAAATTCTATCAGTTTTTGGTTCTACAATATTATCAACCACAGAACTTATATTGATGATCTCAGTCGCATTGTTTATTTTAATCTCATCACAATACCATTCATTTTTATTATACCAGGTGTAAGTAAATTAACATATTATAAGTAACTAGCGACCCGCCCTGGCTTCGCACGGCTTTTCTTGACTTTTCTGTACGTATTATACATATTAACCTTCCTCTTGAATTACTCTATCTATTTAAAAAACCGCATTAAATTCCGTTGCGTAGTTTTAAAGATCTAAGCATACATAGGGACAGACAGACAGCTGGAAGCGACTTTGTTTTATACTATGTAGTGATAGTGATGTAGTGAAGTCCCAGAGACTACTGACTATTTATATTCACCTGTTATTTCTCCACATTCACAAGTATAAATAAGTTAGCACATTAAGTAAATCAATTCACTTAGAAGACATAAATGGAGGCTCATAAGTTCCGTCAGCACTGACGTTAACAATATGATTAAACCAATAACCTTTTGAAGTACTACCTAGTTAGCAATGACGATAGACGCGACACTCGGTAGTCGCCAGTCGACAATCTCAGGGTTAGGGTTGGCAATATAGAGTTACAAGGATTAATTTTGCCTGTATTTTCAAAATTCTCCAATGCGGTTCTCCTTTGTCACATTGTTTTTAATACATATCACTTGCTTGTCTTAACTTGAGAGTTAGCGTATGAATTATATGGACTAGAAGATGCAGCAACTATTGGGATAGGACTGTGTACGTACGGACTGGTTGTTAATAAACTGATTATGAAACGCTCAATTATGTTTAAAAGAGATATTCGTTTAAATATACATATATTTTATAGTAACGATGATGTTATTCATAGGGCATTTCAAGTTCCCTAAAAAAAATTAAGAAAATTTTGTTGGTGACCCTATGTAGCGTATCAATCATACCGCGGCGCGGTATGCGTACGCGCTGCGCCAATAACCTGCCATTCTTACCGATACCCGCCGGTAATTGAACGCTGGAGCCTTTTAATTGGCACCTTTTTATGTAATAATATACTATGTAATTGTTGTAACGAGTTCAGCTATATCACTGAGGAGTATTTAACGTGAAAAAAATGAGCGAATAATTTATAGATGGTAATTTGCAAGAAACAATGGATAGTGAAGACAGCATTTCACAGAGCGTGATTACAGGGTATTATTTATTTATTCACTGAATAGCGCCAAGAAAAACCTCCGACTAAGTGGACTACGACGTCAGAATCTCTAGAAACCGCCAAATTATTTTTGATAATGGCTGAACAAGATATGCATGAAATATGAAATATTTTTGGAGTTACTTCAGGTCCTGGATACATATTATTGGAAATGCGAATCCACGAGAGACAGCTAATGCTACTTATATTCTCAAAAAAAACATTTCACGGATCTAGTTGTTCTATTTATGAATGTATAGTGTTAAAATCATGATAATTTCATACCTATGTGTTTAATTATATTTTTAACTAAGCTTTCCGATACTGACAATTTCAATTAATCTCTTTCAACGATTTACAAGATGGATCCTTATATTATCTGAATAGAGCCTGACATTTATCTCTACAACCGACGCTCTGACTCGGACGGTGCGGTGTACAATAAAAAAACCTATTTTATGATCCTTTATTCTCGACAGTCTGACCAAGTCATTTCTAAGCAATAAACTCCTATTTATAGACATTTCTCCATTTTTAAGTGATTGAATTGCCAGTTTTATAACCTAAATGTAACATCCATCCAGTGTCGTAAATTTTGATATAATTATGGTACATTTTTAGTTATTTGGTACTCCATTACGTAGAGCGTTATTGTTTTTATTAACAACTTTCACCACGTGATTCTCAAATTATAAGCGATCAAACAAACATTGGTGAATAAGAAGAATATTTAATCTTCATTATTATTCACAAAATATCATATTACTCTTTCAAATGTGGTTCTTGAAAAGAAAGTTATAGAAGTACTACACTAAACAGAGTTCATAATCGTATACAAAAGATACCACCTAACACAGACTTGAAGCTACAAATGTTTCGACCGATCTACATGAAAGTAGCTACCAGCCTGCAGCCATAACAATACAATTAGGAAAATTTAAAGGATACATAAAAGTCTCTTATGTCCAAATTTACAGACACAAAACTTAACGGTCCCTGGAAAAGAAGCATAAGTATTTGGACATTTCAAAATAGATAATTTCAGGGGGAGGTGAGCACAACTCTCGTAAATATAGCATGGACATGGTACAATGCGTGAATTTTACACCGTTTTTATTTTATGACAGTGCACTAAAACATTTCGGTCCCAACAATAAAATAGTCTCGGTGTTTTTTTACGACACCTGCACGTGAATGAAGAACACGCTCTTCAAAAGTGATTTCAAACGAGCGGCTACTGTATTGGTGCTAATCACCTTCTCATTACCTCATGTAACTATTTGAATTGTTTACAATTGAAATCAGGTTGAGTTTTCTAAATGCGAACACAAAATATTTGATACATATTAGCTTCAGCGAAATTGATTCTCAATTGAAGCACGTTTGTTTTGCACCAGCTAAATAAGCTACAGGAAATCTTTCGAAAATCTGAGAATATGATGAAATTCTCAATACTAAAATCATTTTGAAAGAAAAGTTTAATTCTATTTGGGAACTTACTATCAGATATAACAATCCTGACAATTTAGATTTAGATACAAATCAGTCATGACACATTATATCATTATTTAATGTACTTACATCCGTTATATCTCAAAATTACTACCTATCACCATGTTTAACAAGCAAACTTCCTGCTTTGAAACAATTGGAATGAATTCGATTTAAAAACTATCAATTTCATCTCATGTTATGTGAACGAACATCAGACATGGCCTAGATATTCGTTATTGAATTGAATTTTCGTCTGAATCTCATATTTGGGCTAGATCTTTTCTTGAAAGTATTAACTTATAATGTAACTGTTGAAGAAAATAAAAGAACGCTTTTGAATAGAATCGCAAATACAGTGGGAATGGGAGACATTTTGTCTGTTTTCAGTCGTAAATAAAATCTGTAGATTCAAGTAAATTATCTGATTTACCCATCGCAAAAGCCATAGTGTGTCTTTTATAAATATTATTTATTTGTATCATGAAACGTAAATACTAGATAGAATCCAAGGTAAATCAGATATTGTAACAATCATAAACGACCATGAGTAGTATATCAATATAGTAGAAGTGATAGTCACTAAAGTAAGTCTTTCGAAACATATGGTGTGTTCCTTATCCCATAATAAAGTTGGCCAAATGTTACTCCAAAAATACCACAAAAGACTTTCGCCAAATGTTGGCTGTAAAATTGGGACAATATGCCACAACACAATAGTTCTGAGATTGATGCCCTCTAGTCTCGATACCGATGTTAAACCAAAACGAGCGTAGGTAGAGAATTCCGATCGGTGTGGGCCCAAAAAGACATCTGTGGACATTCCAAAGGTCGATGACGAAATATACCCGGAATACTTCCTAGATAGTAGTGCGTATCTTAAAAATTTCAATGGCGTTCGGAATATTTACTTGGCTATAACGATGTTTTATTAGCAAAACACAGCAGCTTGAGTTGAGTTGCAGCAACTACACACATAAAAAGGATTTCTTCATTTAAGATATTTTAACTTCCACGAAGTTAGTTTGCATTGAACCAAGATAATGGCGATTTCATATATAGGGAAACTAATATTTTCTTGTAGAAAGAAAAAAAAACTTTTGGATTAATATTCATAATTCAAGAAATCAAATGTCAATTGTTTTGTGACAAGACAATTGACATTTGATCCAAGACAATGTATCTTCCACCAAAGAGATTTAGTTTTCTAGTTCTAATGAAATTGAAGTTCTTAATCCAAAAGTACTTATAACTTGTTCATTCAAGAAAATGCAGAATCAATGTAAGAGATGATATTCTTAGTTCAATATGATAAAAATGTATAACAAAACAGAACGATCTTGTTTTGAAATTGGTTTTACTTGGATTTTGAAAGTGATACATATCTTAAGATTTTTTTATCTTCACATGATATAAAACATTCTCAGTTTAAATTGTTATTATATTATAATAACAAATAAAAGCCTTGCATAGAGAAATAATAGATTCTTTCAAGATTTCAACATTTTTGTGTAAGTTTCTGAAATCTTCTGCAGAAATAAAATATTCTCATTGTAAAATTATTTGTCCTACCAACAAAAAGGGTTTTCTCATTATGAGATAAATTTTACTTGTGGCAAAACGTAACGATTTTTTACTAAACCGTAACTATCTTGGATGTAGTAATGTTACTTTCTTCTGAGAATTAAAGGGTGTTTATTAAATCATAATTATCTTGGATGTAGTAAAGTTACTTTGTTCTGAAAAATAAAGATCTCCTTTCAATAATTTATTCCTCTTTGTGAGATTTTTGGCATGCTTGTATAGGTAGATATATATTTGCTTAGTCTAAGTTTAAGATTATATTAGTGTAAAAACCATAATGTAGGTATTCGTGAAAATAAAAAATAAATCTTTTTTTTTTCTTTCGTACACATCTAAAAAATGTTATAAATTTTCACGAATACATTATGGTTTTTACACTCATATAATCTTAAATGTAGACTAAGCAAATATATTTCTACCTATACAAGCATGCCAAAAAACTCACAATGAGAAACAAATTATTGAATGGAGACCTTAATCAAAACAAGCTAACTTTACTACTTACATCCTAGATAATTACTATATAATAAAAACCCTTTTAGTCCCAGTACAAAGTACCCTTACTACATCTAAGAAAGATACAATTTACTTTCTTTTTATTTTACACAATTTTTTCGATCAAAATGAAAAACAGGTTTGAATATAATGCAATCTATATTAATAGCTGGCTGTACACACGAATAACATCATATTATTCAAGTAATAAAGATATATCTCACATAATGTTATTAATTTACACATAATTTTAAAAAAATAGGAGAAACTGATTTTAAATTCTCATATAACACTTACAGAGTCAATAATATTGATTAATTACAAAATTAAAATAATAGCCTAATAACTATCTAAAACTAAAACGATAATTTAGATACTTTTAACATTATTCTTTAAAAGTTGGCATGCTTATGTCGACTTACCTACAGTAAATATGTCTAACATTATAAAACTGTCAGTACAGTATAATTAATAATAGGTCATTGAATTATCAACACATTAGGTTGAAATATCTTTGTGCAAATTCCCTTGTAAAATTATATTGAACATTTAACTTGTTTGCTTGCAGAAGCCTTCAGCTTTTGTTCTTCTATTTTTGTATGTAGGAATATCACCAGGTTCTAAAAATAAGACAAATGTATTAGAACGTTGATTGATCAGATCGTAGCGATATTATAGAAATGACACCTAGATTAATGTATGACAGACAAAATAAAACATAAGAGGAGGATGAATGCATATGTATTGTAATGAAATGATCATATTCTAAAATAAATAAAATACTTTAGGGATGTACTAGGTACGAGTACCTACTGTATGTATCTAAATGTATAATTAGCAAACCGGTCCAGGCGTCTTTGAGTAATCGGGGATCGAACATGAAAACAATAGAATATGAATGATTCCAACGAATTGAGAACCTCGTAATTTTTTGAAGTCGGTTAAAAGTAAACTTATTGACTTACTTTCACTGTCCAATTTTTCTAAGCCTTGCACAATGCTGAGCAGATTTTCGTTTACAGGTTTTCTTAATAAACTTCTTTATAACCTTTAAAAAGTTGTTCGTTGCGTGGGACAGCAACGCACAAGCTTTTACTGCAAGTGTCCCTTGTCCATTGCAGTAAAAGCATTTATGCAATTTATATTGGCCCTAAACTGCCTCTGCGCGCACAAATGGAGTTGCTTGTTATCACTTTCTACTATAGGCTTCTGCTTGCAGAACTTCTTCTTGCATCTTGCTTTCAAGATGTGCGCCAACGGCCGGCCGGTCATGGAAAGAATGGACATGGTGGCCGCTCGCTGGTTGCGCGGTATTGTCTTGACAAAAACATATTTTGTCTGCCGTAAACCGTAATTCCTTTAATCTAGAAAATGTATCTTACTATAAGTTATTTCGTTCAATGATATGAAGCACTAGGAATTGTTAAGTTAAGACAACATTATTTATTCCAATTAACATACTATAAAACTACAATGAAAGAAGACTATCTTAATTTAAGATATTATTACTTTGGAACTCAATAAAATAATATTTTCTTGCTTAAATAACATAATTCTTCATTTGAAGATTAAATTTTAATAGATTAAATTGTTTAAAAATTTTGAAATAAGATTTTTTTTTGTTTTTAAACTAAAACTTTGTATATTTGCTTTGAAACAAGTTTTCTTTAAATGTCAAGTAAAATATTTTATTGTACAAAGAATAATATTTTCTTGGAGAAAATATATATGACTTGAACAGAAACATATTCTCTTGATATTAAGAAATATTTCAAGACATTTTTTATTCTTAATTGGAGAAATCCTTTTTATCTGTGTATAATGCAAGTTTGTGACGATGGCTCCTATCAAGATTTCTTGAATCGTCTAATAATTTTTTCAAGATGGTTGGAATATGATAATTTCCTGGACTTAACATTAAACATTTCATCAAGACGTCGATGACTATTCTCCCTTATTTTACCCCCTTACCTACGTTATAAGTAGGTAATAGCTATCTGTATGATTTTCAGCCCGATCCGTTGTCAGTGGTTTGAACTGTGATATCTTTAGATCCAGTAACACTTTCCTTTTATATATTTAGCTTATTTGAAACCTTCCTAAGTCTGGTTTTATAATATGTGTTGCCATTATATAATAATACAACGTAATTTTAAGTTCTTTTTCATTTTGTTTTTTGTTCATACCCATATTCCTTTGAGTTTTATTGCGTCCACATTCCCAAGTTTTTGAGACGCAAAACCGAGAAAAAAATATAGGGAGGGCTTTGTTTGGCATACAATGATGTTGGATAGGGCCAGACGCCGCGATGTCGGCTGATAGCCGGTTCGAGTCCCGGGCCACGCAAATATTTCCGCCTAATTACCCACGCTAAACGTTCCAGAGGAGTTTCGAGCTTATGTAAATTATTTAGATAAGAGTTTGCGTGCAATTTCATGTTCTAAGTTTCGTTTTGTTACTTAATAAGTATTATTAACTAAGTCTACTGATGAAAGCTTTATTAGATGTTATTCATTTTGAACAGTATTACTAATATTTTTTAAATCTAATTTCATTAAAATCACTCGTAACGAAAACATCATAAATTTAACTGAGATGAAGACACTAAAAAGGTAGACAAAAACAAAAATAAACCGACTACGGTACGAAAAAAGTAAAAAAAACGGGATTTTTTAATCAATTCTCATTCAAAATTAAAAAATCAAATATCATTTGTAAGTAGGTATATACTTTTGTAATCCTTTTTTGAAACCCTTCATTTTGATACGCCACTTTATAGGTTTGGGAAAAACAATATTTGAATAGCCCAATGACATTCGCGCAATAAAGATGACATATCATTCATCAAAATCGGTTCAGCCGTTTAATAGTTACGAGGGAATATAGGGACGGATATATACATACAAACAGGTCAAACACATGACCTCTTTTTTGGCTTCGCTGCATTCGGGTAAGAAACAATGCAATTCATTGCTCATAGCTATAATAAAGCCTAAGAACTTATTATTATACTTATTTATTATTTATAATGTAAGTACTTACGATTTAACAATATATTACATCAATCTAGACTTGTATGGTACTAAATGATCATGCCTTACAATAATGTAGTAATAAACAGAAATAAGTACATCTCAATAATACCTTTTTAATGTAATGGCGACACGCTTTTTTAAGAAATCAATATTTAGGTGCTATAATAAAATTCGTTGCAGCTCATTAAATTGACAACCCTGATATTTTATAGAGCCTCATAATTTGTATCGATAGTTTTGATGACTGTAATCATCGTATCGATGAACTCAACTGACAGTATGTATTTATTATGTGACCATTCATTTACGAGTATATAATTTCTCTGATTTTTTATTAAGAAATTAAGAAGAAAATCTTTCGATTGCTGTCGCCTTATTTGATCTTGATTATTTTAAAATAATAATTCATCTTTATTATTAATAATTTTAAATGTTTTTTGTTCTTTTCAGGTAAGTAAATTCATTCTACAACAAATCTACAAATGGTAAGAGAATGTAATTTACCTTACGAATTGTCCAGTGTCTCAACCGTTAATTTCCAGCTCGCGTCATTTCTAATTGTAGCAGATTACTCGAACACATTATCAGCCTGACCGCTTAACCTGTGACGATTGCCATATGTGACCATCACCACTGTATCCTGAACCTCGCCTATCCTAATAGTATTTGTTATCTTAGATGAATGTAAAGGTCTTTCTTAAATGGTGGCCTGAAGACTGCATTTCAAGGTTGTAATTTGTTTACGCGCTAGTTTATATTGATGTCCAGTATGACATGGTTTATGTTGCTTTTTAGAACATTCTAGAAACAAGTAAGCTCCCATCTCGCGTTCCCGAAGGATCTAATTTTTTTCTGTGACGAAATTATCCTCTATTTTATTCCAGGGTACGACTTTTCTACTTATGTCCCAAGTTTTTGCAATAGGATATAATATGCACAATTTCCAGATAATACCTTTCAGCCTTGTTTGCTAATAATTATTAATGTTTTTTTTTTAATCACATTATGTATTTTGACTTTAATGTAATTTGTATTAGGTGAGCTCGTCCCATTCAACCTACACGATGACGTCACACGACTTGTAAAACGCTGTATCTGAATGGAATACCTATATTTTATCTCACGCTAAAAAAAAGTTATATGTATTTGCAAAATAATTTTATGGACATGATGATTTTTAGCCATTTGATAACTTCTCTATCTTGGATTTAGGTTATTACTATTCTAGCAATCTATTAAAGTAGTCTATATTAGATACGATTGAATTCACAAACAGAGGCAAAAGAAAATATAAATCTTCTAATGGTATAGGCATCTAAAGGTTCTAGATAGGATCTTCTTAAGCTTTTACAAAATTCACTTAGCAAAGTGAAACTGCCAACGTATTTTCATCAATATTATGTCTTTTCGAGCGTTAAACTGTATTCTTAATACATTTGTAAGCAATAAACCTTTGTCAATATGCCTCGTGAAGCTACCAGCTACGTGACGAGACGTCTGTAATACTGTCTAGACTTCAGACGTCCGACCACTAATGTATGATCCCCTAATCCTATCCTAGCTACTTTTCGAAAAGGTTTTTTATGGGCACTTATATAGGGGTCATATTGAAATGGTTGGGATTACGTGGATGACACACTGGATTAGTAGTCAACATACGTTAAATGCTGACTTACATAGAGCCGTTCGTAGGTCATGCAAGTACCTACTCTTGAACACACACTGAATTAATGAGCAAGTCTTCTAGTACCCTGGTTTTAAGATAGCTCCGACTCTTTCTGTTATATTACTTAAGAAAACGACGTATAAGTATATTTAAAACCAGAGTGAAAAGACTTGTTTTAGACTGTCTCATATAATAAGGGGGTACAGTAGCGGGTAGGGCGCGGTTGGGCGACCGCCCAGGGCGCCAGATGTAAAGGAGCACCTCTTTATTTCCGCTCACTCCTATTATGCTAACACTAGAATGGAACCCAGTGTCCAATAAACTAAACACATCTATCACCATCTCTTTTTTCACAAAAACAACAATTTAGCTGACGGGGGAGGGCGGGTGGAAAGCTCGTCCCGGGCTAAAACCGGCGATAGACGCGAATGAAAACATCATAACTACTTATGTCGTCGGCCGTGCAGGGAAAAACAATATTGTAAGCCTGGAGATAAAAGATAATATCCAAATCCCAAACCCAATCGGTATTAAATAAAATCACTTTTTTTGTGAGCTTTCGGGGAAGAAAAAGTTCCTCCAATCTGTCCTCAAGGACTGCAAACCAGTTGCCTTCTAGGCATTTTAATGTCGTCAACACATTTGCATTCTCTCTGGTATTGCTAATATCCATATAAAAATATAGAGGTACATAAATAAGAAAGTATAAATAGTGGAACCAAATCGTCATTACGCGGTTCCGCGTACCCAACACGACTGCATTCCCAATTTGTCTCCTTTTATACCCAACCATTTTAACTTTACTCCCGCGAAAAAATACTTTCAATCTTATTATTCAGATTATAAAGCAATAATTCGCGTATCGCACGATTTATATTATAGCTTGAGGTAGTGAGTGGATAACGGTGCGTGCCTTGTTGCTGCGGTCCATGTATGGAGTGGTCATGACATGCGATTTGTTGCAGTTTTATCTCGCGCACTCCTCTTGATAGCTGGTCTCCTGGTACTTTGATATTATCTTCTTATTGTATAATTAATCTTGTGTCAAAAAAATATTTTCCAAATTATCTTGCTGAGTCATTAGGTCACTAAAGTTTAGTGGAAAAATCAGTCGAGGAAATCATAAATCTCCTGTCTTTTCCTCCTTCTTTCCACTTGGCAAAGAGACATTCGGCAACTAGAAGATGATAAGAAACCACCAACCACCTAGCAGAACCAATCTATAAATTAATATTAAATAGTTCTCTGATTTTTTATATATAGTTTGTATATTTGTTGTAAATAATTGTAAATATTGTATATTTATAGAATAAAATTTATTTTGTTCTCTGACTACATCAACAAGTATAGAACTCCCTGGAGTACACAGGTCGTCTGCGTACCAGAGTTGCTTTGCTGTTGTACTTTGTACCTATAGCTTTTAAAATATGTATAGCACACATTTTCTTTTGTCAGCATAAAATAATTTCATACCTATCATATTTAACATCGTGATGCGATGTTAAATATGATAGGTATAAAAAAAATAAAAATAAATTAACATACATAGTCACACCTATCCCTGCCAGTGAATCTGCCAAATGTCAAAGCTTTAGCATAATAAAAGTTTGAGAATAATAATCTCTGGCTTTCGTTTACAGTTAACTCCACTTCGGGTGGGTATCACTATCGCATAACAATGCAACAATTAGCAAATCATTCGACTCGCTCTTTCGAACCAAAAAATGTCGTCTGCATATTTAACAGTTTCTTTTGACAATGATGATATTTTTTTTCTTAATACGTTTTTTATAACCGTGGATTTTATTTGTGTCGTTTAAATATAAATTGTTTTGACAGTTACCCCATCGTGACATACAATATAAACGATTTTTGAGTCGGTCTTTTTTACCCAAAAAAGGTATACCAAGTTATGTTAATTTCATCACTTGTGATTACCTCATAGATATGTCAAACTAAATTAAAACCACATAGTTAATCAATGAAGGAGCCGACACAAATCTATTTATTATAGTCTTAATCTGTCATACTGCCAGCTTAAATAATATTTAAGCGGCTTTTATGCTTCAATATAATAAAATATACTTACTAGAATTATTTGATGGTAGTAAATTATGGCCAAAAGTAATTGGAGTAGTAAATTTTAATGGTCCTGCTTTTGCCAGCGGCCCTATGTGGAAACACTAAATTTGAACTAATTTATGATTGTGACAAGCATTGTTAAGAGCTACTTAGTGAAATTTAATTTAAAATAGCCCAGAGCTTGAAACCATTAGTTAGTTATCAACACCACAAAGGTAATAGAGAATTAGGAGTAATTTAGAAATCATGATATATTGTCAGAGGATACAGAACACCTATTTTTAAATCACAGCATTTTTTTTTTATAAATAGTTAGGTATCGTTAATCTTTTATAATAGCTTAAACATTTTCAAGGCTACAATCGATAGAACTTAGCCGAAGTAGGAAAAAAGTTTAATGATTTATTTATGAATGAGTGCAAACTGGTTTTGTACAACGCAGCCGGACGTGACGTAATTCGTTAGGTGGCTTTGATTTTACACATTTGTTAAGACGATACGATGAAATATTATGTATTTATTTCGTGGTCATGTTAATTTTATGGAAGTATTCTGAAGAACTAATAGAAAAAGAGATACAGATATATCTTAGGTACCTATGTCGAGAAATATTCACGATTACTCTTACCGGCAATCCTCTCAGCATTTTATCCGCATAGAGGTTGAAGAAAATCCGTAGGTATTTAATTTCCCTATACGTCATACGCTATAACAAAAAGTTAATCCCATCTATGACCAATGGTTAATAAGTATTTGTTCTTTTTAATTTATAAATAAAAACTGTATTTCTGCCAAATGTATAATTATTTTCTCACATCCGCAGACCAAACTCGTGTGAGAATGGAAACATTTTCTAAACAAGCTTGCCGATCACGTATCGGTTTTCTTGCGGTCCCAGACCGAACTCAATCTGACGAGGTTTCCGAGAACGCACACTTATGTCACTAGTTTAGTTTTTGTGCCAACACACCAATGCTACTCTTAATAGTGTTCTCTGCCATTTCTGATTTAGTAAATGAAATATGGCTCATTAAAAATTACATAAATAGGATTTATTGTTTTTCTTTGGTTACGTAGAAAAGTGAAGTCATTGTTTGCTTTTATATTGTTATATTCGTCTTTGGTCTCCTTAAGCTTCTTATGTGCTTCTCCCCACATCATCGGTGCATAGTTTCATGGACAACCACGCCGCACACCAAGTGAATCTACACTGAATGTATCGTTTTGCTGACCATTACACCAGTGAATCTACAGCGTATCGTATTGCTGCTCAATTCATAGTTGAACACTAAAACTCATAAATAGGATAAGACTGCCTGCCTGACTGACTTTTGCAGCTGAAAGTGCTTTATCTGAAGAACATCAAAATACACACCAAATCATATTTTCAACAAAACTTCTCATTGATTTGTAATCCTTGATTTGTAATGAATATGATGAAATGATTTGTTTGAAATGAATTGTTTGTTTGAATGATTTGTAAAGATTCCATTTAACTGACAAACCCATTCATTGTTAATTTATTCGTATAATATAACCTCTTTAATTCAATCATGAATTGTCTATATATTTTAAAACAATAAAGTATCAATATTTCAATAACCATCCTTTGTTCAAAATTAAAATAAAAACCGGTCTTTTATTATTTATCAATTAACGTAGAATGTTATCGAGTAATCATAATTGATTTAGTCGGAAATGTTAATTAAACGAATATTTTATCGATAATCTCTATATTGATTCGTAAATTAAACGTGAAGCTTTTTTGCAATTCCCGACTGCGCGTTTGTATCTCTAAGTATTTAGTGAATCTATTTTTCGTGTTTGATGGTCCGTTATCGGTTTATTGATCGTTATTTTGGGTTTATTAGTTTTAGACTAATAATTTTATAAGCTCTTGGTATAATTAAAATAATGCCCTTAATCGTTTGAAATGTGGTTTTTCCATAAAATTCATTTAAAAGAGCCACTTGTTATAAGTTGTTAAATTGTAAATGTTTGCACAATATTCTTATTAGAAATACTTTAGACAGATCTGGACAATTTAATTGTTCACACAAAAAGAAAAATATTCATAACCTACTATATCATAACATAAATAGGTTTCAGCTAGATTCTAACTTTCAAAATATATTATTATATTCTTGCCTCATCATAGGCAATCAAGTGCGACCTAGGAATCTGAATTGGCCTTCGTTTGAGAACACAGAGGTCTACAGGTTATCAGTTATTCGATCATTCCCGCATTTACATTAATGCCCATTGCTGACATCATAGCTCAGGCTACCTTAGAACTTAAGTCTAGATCTAACTAGGCCGACAATAACAGTAATGTCAGTTACCATAAGGATGCTTTTCATTTGGATCGGAACGAATTAGGCTATTAAATTTCCTGAATTCAATATTACGTCATCTAATACTTATATAGAACTGATTGAAGATGTGCCATCTTACTCGAGTCAGCTACGTTTGTCTCTACGTCTCTGCCAGAGGCTTCTGCTCTTTTGTAGTCAAATTTATAAGCATGTTCACATTTCAAACACCTAAGGCGAGCTTAAAAATTAAATTCACTTTTCAGTCCAGTGTGTTCAATTCCTCAAGGATATCTAATAACATAGAAATAGTTGTTAACAACGAATCTATCGTTGCATTACAAATTGTTTCCAATTTCCGACAATTTATAGTTTCCACAAAGTGTTAACTTAGTTGAATGTTACCGACATTTGTTAAGTCAATGTTTTGGATACAGTTACTGTTTTGTTTAGGTTCAGAACTGTGTTGAGGATTAAGTTTCACCAGCATTGCTTGTAATGGTAAGGTCATTTCAGCTTACCACCATGATATAATATAATATTAGTTGATATATTTTTTATAAAAATTTTATTATTAATTTCATTATGCACTTAGTCTACTCCTAGTTCCTGATCAGGAAACCGAGTTACTTGTCTGCTATATTACAAATAGTAACGGTATCTCTCCAGGTTGTTTTGTAAATTCAAGACACAGATGATATCACCTGGAGATGATAAGTCTGTAATAATTTGAGACGAGTACCTAACTCTGTTTCTATTTAGTCATCAATTTAACTTCTTGCATGTTCATATAATTTTTATTACAATACGTTGAGATACTTTTTATCGTGTAAAATTTAACCGGTCCTCGTACAAAAACAAATTTATTATACATATACAATCACTCGCCTGTGACACAGACTTCAGCGAAGTAATTACTCAATCATCAATATAAACATAAATCACTGTTCGGTTTACGGACACTTTTGCATTCAGCATTGACATTGCAATTTCTCGGTGTCTTTAGTATAAATTATTACCCTCTTTAGTGTTTTGAAAATTTTCGAGACAGTGACATACGAATATATTTTTTGAAATGCCAGGATTGTAGGTTGATAATTATTAAAAGGAGTTAATTGACCTTTTCCAACTTCTTTTTGCCATTGAAATTTATAAATATTTAAATTACTGTAATCAGTCGCCAAACGCCTTTATTTTGGTAACCTCACTTGAGCCAGACTTTGTTGTTATACTTTTGGCCATTTACCATGTAGGAATATTGGTCAAAGTCAAACTAATCAATCAGAAACACAGGCTCATTATCTATCTAATTTTTATCTTTAATAACGAGCAATTCTTGTAGATCGGAATCGTATATAATCGGAATGTCGGAAACGGCACCAATGATTATCATGAAATTATGTATGCAGGGGGTTTCGGGGGCGATAAATCAATCTAGCTAAGTTTCATTTTTAGAAAACACGATTTACTAAAAAAAACCGCATCCAGGTACTTATTTTAAAACACCATTAAACGTTTTTAAGATTGAGATTTTGCGGAAGCAATAAAGAAGGCTGAAATGAATTCTAAATAAACAGAATACTAATGGCTGACGAACACTAAATTATGAATGTGCACAATATGGAGTAAATATACTCGTTTAGTATTCTAATAGCAATAGTTTCGAGTAACAGAAATTTACATGAGAAATGTTTCAGAAACAAAAGTCTCGATTAGCAGTTTGGCCGTGAAGCCTCTGTGGTGAAGCCAAACTAGTAAAGTGCTAGTTTATGATTTTCATTTGTTTCTTAGAGGAAACCTGTGCAAACTTTATGCCTACTTGGCAATTATGAAGTATATTTTTATGTAAAGTATAGAAATGCAAGGTTAACCTTTTCGGCTCTCTTTTATGCCTTAGTTAACTAAGTTATTTACCTGAGTACAGTGTTATATCAATATATTTCATATAACTGTTTTAATTATAATTAAATGTCATAAAATACTCTATCACCATAAACTACACTACGATTTCTTTAATGGATATTACTTGAGGCCAATTTCACCCAATATGCCTATAAAATTACTTAACGGCTGTAATATGATATTAAACTACAATAAACGCATATGGTTACCTCTCTACAATCTCTCTCCGGTGTTCACCATCACCACCCGTCGTTTGAGATACGACCAGGGTCCAAATTAAGAAGTACCTGTTTACATACTTTTCGACACTTTCCAAACATTACGTTGGCTTTGAGGCCATTTTGTAAATTCAACTTTTCCTTAACGTCTCAATTTGGATATCAAAATTTGAGATTATACAGATTGTGGGCCGTGACAATGATGATTCTGAAACTCCATTACCATAAAAAGGAAAGAAACGAGCAGAAATTACAATAAAAAATAAACTGAACGTCACTGTAAATGTAAGTGAGAATAAATTAATTATGTGAGATTTAAACACTTAAACAATCTAAATATATATTCCAGTTCTGGAATTGATTACAGAATGAATAAAACTTTCGTTCGATTATTTGTTATGTCTAATTTGGGTCGAACTTTGGTTCGTTTTAATCCAAAAAACAGATCCAGATTAAACACGGAACGGATGCTAGTACATAATAATCATCGTAAGTATGATAATAGAAATAACAAGCCTAAGTAAATAAATCGACAGCGCGTAATTCGTTAAATTCTAGCCCAGAATATTGTCCAAGTGGTTGAAATTCTAGTCACTAGTTATTCAATCAAGTATTTGTAGTCTGTAACTATATTTATAGACTAAATAAAGTAGCTATAAAATGCAGTTACTAAAATTGTGTCTGGAAACCAACACGCAGATGTAAATATGAAATTTATAATTCACATGTTAAAGAAAATCGTTTCTGTATAGGTCTTGGAACAATAATCGTAAATACAGATCCGCAATCAATATAAAACAATCAGAATTTAATGTAATATTTTCTGCATGTAAACGTTCCTATAAAAACCCATGAGAGCCCATGTTATCAGTTGTAAAGTAGGTCGAACATTCAATATTATATTTATCACTATGATTGAGATCTGTTATGCTAACAGAGATGGCTGTTCAGGCTTATCTGCCAATGCTCTTGTAAATGTAACTACTTCATTTATTACGATAAAATTCGAGAGTAAATTATTATGATCACTGTAGTTTATTTTCTTCTTTTACTTTATTTTTCTGTAAACTCATTCATTATATAGATGCAATTTCATTTTCTTTGAATCAGTTAATGATGTATCAACATACAAGTTATATAAACGATCACCTCTGTATATTATACACTAGCATCCGCCCCGCGGTTTCACCCGCGTTCCCGAGGGACCTTATGTTTTCCCGGGGTAAAAAGTATCCTATTTGTTAATCCAGGTTATAAACTATCTGTTACAAATTTCATCCAAATTCGTTCATTAGTTTTTGCGTGAATGAGTAACAAACATCCATCCATTCATACTCACAAACTTTCGCATTTATAATATTAGTAGGATAAAGTTATTCTATTATTTCTATATTCTTTTGTTTTATTTCCATATATTGTAGTTCATTTAAAATGGTAACATTGCTCACTTTACTTGACATAGGATATGAAAACATTTAATTATTTGAGATTTATTCTTTTACATGTGTCTATTTTTTACATCTTCATGTTTTTTTATTCCATGTTTTCAAAATCATTTGCTCAAAAGTATACATCTATAATCACTCCGCCATAAATTATCCTAAAGCTAAACATATTCACGCTCATAATCTGTTACTTTCAACAGACTATAAACTTCAATATCAAGTTCATCGTCTCTCGGAGCCTGAATAGAGTAATCAACTCTGATAGAGCTCATCCTGCCATGCGGTGCTTTTAAAGAATTAAAACAAACATTCACCATTTCCTTGAAGATAAAGGTGCTCGTAAACTATATCTTGGAGATAAGCAAGTGTTAATTTCTTATGAAACTATTGTGCGGCGTCTCTTCTATCAAGAGCGTCTTTTATAGTATAACCTACAACTTTTACGATTATTTCGAATTCATACGCTATTTTCGTGGGAATATACTTAGCCTGCGTTTTAATAAATCCCAAAGATGTATAGAAAGTTATATACAGTAAAAAGTGTAGCTAAGATAAAGATTTTATACTAAGGTAATAATAATATTGGCTAAATAAGGTAATAAATAAATATCCTGGAACATTCTTCACACACGGTTATCTGATCCCAAACTAAGCAGAGCTTGTACTATGGAAACCTGATAACTGTTAAACTACATACCTAATTACCTATACTACTGTAAATAAATAAATTGAAATATAACTAGAATTTAATTAAAACAAGTACTACATAAATTTATGCAAATATTAAAATATAGCAAAAACCTGTGACAGTTGAACACTAACCTAATTACAGTGGCTCAACTGCATTTCAACAACATTCTTCCTCTCAGCGGGTTACTAAAAAAAGTAAAAGGACAGCAATATTACTTAACTAACCTACAGTGTTACATTACATAACTATGAACGTGTGTTGAGTGTAAAATAATGTAAATTATTATAGATTCAGCTACCCTATAAGGCGGTGACATACTGAGGCGGCTGTCACTCGCATGCATTCGCGTCATTGACACAAAATGTATTTGGACTAAACTGTTTGAGATTATGTGGCCAGTATGCTATATTGGTATTAAATATTTGTCAAAGTCTAGAGTTAAATTGTAATAAAAGATGCTTTGCCAAATTTTCTAACAAAAGATGTATCTAATAAATATTCACTGGGAAAGGCTTTTTTTACCTATTACATACATAATAAATATAAAAATGGGTCAAGATAAAATCTTTCTTCCTCTCGAGTAGTTTATTCTTTTTAGCTACTTAAGTGGCATTGAAAACAATCCCTAGGGTCTAGTTTGACCCTTTTTACGTTATCCTGATAGACCCTCAGCTGTAAAAGTGTGTCACAATCGTTTTCTTACAAAATAAAAATCTTGTATTTTATGCCAAATAAAAAGTCCTTGTATTTCAACAATTTTCCAGCGGTAAAACTGTCTTTCAGAAGCTAATCAAAACTAGATTTATTATATTTGTATACCTTAAGTCATTAAAATAACGACGTGACGCTTTTGAATCAATAATTTTATTTTTATCACAAACATTATAAACACCTTAGGTTTCCGAATGTTATTCGAGCTTTATTAATATTCCTTTCATTATGTGTAATTAACACCTGCATATATTAAATTTAACTTAACGATACGGTTAAACAATATTAATGCCATAAACTATGCCAGGACCATACTCACAGTAAATTTAAAATAGTAGATCAATTTTTTATGTCAAGTGTCATGACATTTGGAGCTGTTATAATAGTTTTTAGATGTTTTATGCAGTGGTTAGTGTTTGGTCATTTATTTTTGACACTGTCTACTAGCCAATTATATTAGTTCACGCTGTGGTAAAACGTAATGGGGAATGCATTTCATATCCTAATGGTCCGCAATAGGATCGAATGAAACATTGCACCTAGGTGGTTCGAGGGATGACTTCTGAAGCGATACAATGAAAACAATGACGATAGCATCAGGTCAAAAATTAAAGAGTACGATAATGCAGGTGGTAAATCAATGAATATTCCATGAAATGTATTATACAATTACACATAATTCATTTCAAAATGTTGTTTGTAGTGAAGATTTAATTCATTCCTGCGAAATGGAAATTTATTATTATGATCTTAGTAAAACCGCCATGCTTGAAGAAGTAAAATGCGGAAGCTTTCTGCCACTTTTAGTACAGATGGTCCTATCTACATAAACAAACATAATATTTTTTTTATTATTGGACTATGATTATTAGGAATCTTCTGTCAATTATTAGTTGAGATACTGCTCATAAATTTAACTGTACAGCGGAATATGGTGACCGATCAGTGACCGCTAACACTTGACCCCCTGCCGAGAGGTAACTATCGAAAACACTAAATATTCCTCTACAATTATTGTTTCTTATATTTATTTATCGACAGGTAACAATTTGGGACATGTTTATATTTATTCATCGAGAATTTTAACAGTTTTTATACCCAATTTTTCAATGTATCGATGACAGCCTATGCGTTGTCGTGATAATACGTTGGAAAACATTCCCATGGCACTCCGACCTTTGGATTTTTAAATCTATTTTTATTTTCCTCATGTCCGTAGATCGTCAGCCATTTTACATTTTCTTTTTTAATCTGCGGACTAGACTGAATTTGTATCCAAAATAAAATATTACATAGCCTTTATTAGATGCATAGCAGAAATCTCACAGATGAGGTCTACAGGTTGATAAAGTTGCAACTATGAACAAGTAAAAACTTTTGAATTAAAAAACGTTTCTTACTTAAATCTTTATATAACTCTAGGTACTCGTTGGTTTTCTAACAACTGCAGCGTTACATTGTTAAAAAGTTATGTCAAATTTAACCTTGATACGAACACAAACCTCGAATCACATACCTTATACAACCACAACCGGTATATTGAACTCAAAGATGCGTTCGCGCATCGTTATTAGCAGAACGAGAGATAAAATAAAAGAAGTAAGAACCAGTCCACACACCCACACAGAGCTGGTTTGACTTGCTGCTTCTATCTACAATCGTTTATTTATTGCCGATTTTACTGTGGTGCATTCGTATGATTTTTATTTAAAATCTACTTTCAAGGCCCTGTACCGTTATTATTTTGACACGTAGAAGAGGTTTATATGGTGTTATTTGTTTGAACATAAATAGTGTCATAAAGTCTTATATATTTTTTATGTTCCATAGTTAAACATGTCCCGTCAATTGAGTATATGGGCACACTAATTGGTGATAAAGTCTAAACACAGGTGGTTTAACTACCGATTAATAAGTTTTTATAAGAATGCATTTCCAATTCGCCTACTGTATCTTTTATGCACATTTTACCTTCTTATGTCAGAATAAAGCTACTGAGAAAAATATAAAATTATGTGATAACAAATAAGAAAGTAGTTTTAAAAAAAAACATACAACATAAAGAAGAAAAGAAGGTTTTCCAAAGCTCTTCATTTGCAATATATCTCCCACCTGTTTTCACAGCAGTTTTATCAAATTTAATAACAAGCCACCCCAGTGTGTTAAGCGATACATTCTCAGCGGGTCCAAGGCCCCATAACACGGGGCTTGCTTCACGCAGCGGGGTGTCATTATCGGTACAATACACCACATGAATTACGTGTAAGCAGAGCCTATATATCTTGAAACAATTCATTTGATTATGGATCATTTTTAGATCTTTGAGATGATACATTGGGATATTTTGAATTCATTGAGATTGTGACAGAGATACAACTTAAGAAGGTTCAAGAAGTGTTATAAGATATCCTAATGTTATATGTTATTAGAACTCTTATGACGGCAATTTTTACTCTCATACAATAAAAACTAGATGTCATTTGCGTAACACATCTCAATCCTGAATAATCACTTACTCTTGTATCTTTAGCAACAAAGGCTCTAACTGCCTACCAGACAAACGTTTATCACACTATAAAACTACTAGCCATGCACTCAGGCAATCAAGCTAAAGTGGACATTAAGATAGTTCAGTATGAAATGGCAAACGAGTAAATGACATGATCAAACGAGACCTGATGCAATTTCTATTAAAGAAAATTTACATGCGTGCCTGTTAACCGGCTATGTCCAATCGAATAGGTTTACTGGTTTTCGAAACTTGATAATATTTGCATTCCAGATTATGTGAACAGTTTAAGTCGGTAGCTTGCAAAGGTTACTTTTTCTCATAATCGTATGTCTTTTTATCTTAGTTAAATCATCTGATCTCTGAATCTACTCCAATGCAATTTGCATAGTCAGAAGATTTGTCGACGACTCCTTAGTTGAAGTATGTTTTGACGGCGGTTTCATAAACACGGCGTCTTTGGGGTTCAATCATGTTATCTCTGCTGTTTAGGTAATACGACTCTTAAATAAATCCACAATTTTAATCAGGCTGTATTATCTCTTCAAAACGGTCATTAAAAATGTTACTCTTTGGATAAATATGAACATGTCACCTGCCAAATTCAAGTATTATCTGGTAATATCCCTGGCCCCTCCTGTCCACAGGTCGATTATGCAAATGACACTGGAATGATGTCGGCTGAACTAACGGGATTCCATTACACGTGTGAAATTTACATAATATAATAACTATTTACATACACATGTAATATTGATGTGTCTAAAATTTAACAGATCTTCACTTTATATTAATACACATAGAATTTCAGAAGATGCTAAAATTAAAGCACTATCAAATCATCAAGTAATAAATTCTAAGTGTGTATTTCTATTACTAAATGCCAAAAGTAGAAAGCAAGAAGCCTAGCGTTAGTCAAATGCAGGATTCCATCATGACTCATATTTTTCTCAGTATAACAGTTTTCCTCTTGCATTGCGATCCAAAGAACAGGTTGAATTCTTTTACAATTAGGTACAGAGCGCGCCGACCGTTACGAATTTTGAGCAGGTAATTTTAATTAATTTATTATGCTTTTTATTTTTGAGAGGACATGTGTGTGACGAAATACTAAGAAAATACTTTCATCAGGGAAAAAGTAAGATCTGAAAAGAAGCCTTATCCTTACTTAGCCACTCTCACTCAGAACAGTTGTTAACTCAAATGTGCTCGACAATTCTAAAATTCTTAAGCTCTGTGCCCTTAACAAGCCAATCTACATGGACACTGTTTGCTCAAGCGTAATACAGACGCAATTCTGCCTAATGGTATTGTTCTGGGCCTTAGTTCTCTATATTTATAATGCTCTAATCCTGCAACATTGCAGCCACATTCCAGACGCTTTCAATGCAAAGTGCGAATTCTATGGCCGCTCCAATACTGTGAGACACAAGGTCTATTGAAGTTGCTACTTAATACTAGGGCAACTATCATATTTTACAGTTTCAGAGAATAGTCTGCTGGTAAATTTTAAGTGCCGTATCAGGTAAAACTAAAATTAGTAATCCTATCTTTGGAATTTGTACCTTGTTCTGTTAAACTGCATTTTTTAAATGCTGTTTGAGTTATAATGAGGATATTAAGTCTCTTCATGTCAACATCACCGACTTATTGGAAACAAGGTATTACGCAGGTAACGATTCCTTATTAAATTCTTACATTGAACAAAAACATTTGCAATATTGTTGTTGTGGTCAGAGACATCATAAACATAACTTTCTTGACCACTGTATAGAATGGGCCGTTGTTCACCGTTACCTTCGTCATGAGAAAATTCGAACATTGTTGCGGTCAAAAGTGTAAGACCACTAGAACATTACCATTTACCACATTGTTAAAGAACAAACAATAAAATATGTTCTACTTAGAATAATAAAACAGAATAGAGAAACGCGATGAGACTCAGTCACACAGGTATGATTCAGAGATATATGCAATAAAGTCGCTGCCATATATCGATTCTGTAACATCATCTCAAAATATAGCATCTAGTACTTATAAAAATGTCCACATTGGTTCATTGTTAATTCGAATCAATCCGACTCCTATCGATATCGTTTTGATTGAACAGTGTAGTGGATGGTCTTATGTCAACCATCTAAAGTACACTTTGACTGTATTTACATTATGATCAAATCACGCGACGTGAAATGGAGCACATGCTAAAATGGATTCCAATATATGTGTTGAGTTGGATTCCAATTTGTGTGTTGAGTTGATGCTAAGTCAGTTGTTTACAAATTAATCTAAATGTCTAATTTTGTCCTGCCAAATTTTAATAAGATCAATTGCTGGGTTTCCATCAAAATTAGTCATCTAGGTATAGATTAATTTGACAACTTTAAATATTTACTAAAGATTGAATAAGTTTAGTTTGTAAACAACAAAATGACCTCTAGCTTCCTGACTCCTTCTTGTTTCTCTAGCTATGTTATGCCCATATTCATCTAAAACATGGTCGTGGTAGGAGTATTTTAACGCAAGCTAAACAGATTCAGTTACAGCAATGAGGTAATACTTCCTCGATAAAACAAATTATTTACTTAAAGCCTCTGTTGACAACTGCTAATCTACTTCTAAACAAATCTTCAACAAACGATTCTTTATCCACTTTCCCGTGACACCTACATGGTGACTCTACAAAGTTGCGGCGATATCCTTCTGCAGGTTATCCTCGCATTAACATAATCGGGCTGTGTGTATGCCCGGCGACCTACCACGTTACACCATTATGCTGAAATTATCCAATAATTCGACGCGACTTAACCACATTTTGCGCTCGTAACCCCTGTGACATTTTGTGGGAAACTGATTTCATGTTTTAAATGTTAACATGTGTAGCAATGTCGCACATATTGAAATGAAACACTTATTTTAGAGGATGTGTTAATAGAATCAGTTTAAGACAGCCAAACTACGAGTACTTGAATAACGTAAATGCACAAGATAGCAGACAAGTTGCTATTGTGTAAAATTTATGTGAAGTAATATGGCAAGGATAAAAAAGCAATAACCCAAATATAGACTAGTTTTATGTTGATGCAAAAAAGAGCTAAATTACATCCTAGCAGCTTTGATGTTGACTATAATAGTGTAAGATTTTGAAGGTATTGCGTAAGAATAGTTTCAACATCATATATTAGGAGTTGTTCCGTAAAATTAAATACATAATCATCTGAGATCCATTTAAAACACAAGAAAATATTAGTTGCGCTTCTAAAACACCGACAACAATAATATGGTAATAAGGGCTTATTCTGTTCCAAGTACGTGAAGCAATTATGCGGACGTAGTGTCCTGTGCGTTTGAATGCGACATCCCATTCTTGGAGTACACCTGACGTGAACATGGGCCTATTCATCGTGAGACATCTTCAAGTTGCTGTGTAAGGGAAGAGCGGTAGCGGTGGCAGTAGCTGCAAAAGTTGTAACCTCTGCTGTGATTTATCTAGAAGATTGTAAGAAGGATTAATAATGTTAGAGTTCACTCAGGATTTTAGTCGATAATTTAACGGCATTTTTCTCAGAATCTTGATCTAAGACTGCTTTATCTAAAAACAGTACCTACAATTATTTTTAGTAGCTATCCTAATTACTTCATTACTCACAGTCAAAATTAATCTTCAATTTAGTAATTTTCTAGATTTTTTTTTTTTTGAAAGGATTAAGTTGGTAGCCTCAGATGGCTGCAACAACCTTACCGGACAAATTTTCTAGAATGACTATGAATAATAATACTAAAGAAAGTTCTGAGATAGTTACTTACAGCACGCACCAAAACACAACATTGTATCGGCCAGTTGACAATAGGTACAAACATTGAATGATGTGTTGTTCCCGAGACAAAAGTCGGGACTTGAAAGTGACAAGTTGACCACTAAATTGTAATTCCTGTGGGCTAGACAAAGAACCGACTAACACTGTTGACAGAAAGCTGTACTATGGAACTAAGATATGAACCCATTAGTCCTTTAAACTTTGAACAGTCCATAGTACAATCTTAGAAATGGCTGTATGAGAAGATCCGGAGTCTCATATTTTAGATCACCTTATAACCTATTAAAAAGCTATCGTTAATAATGGTTTAAAGTAGTAGAAAAGTGAATTTTTGGTAACCATTGCTCGGTATTGGATTCCAAAGCATATTTTCACTAAATTTCAATATTTCATTCCCCAAATAACATGGACTAAAACATCATTAACCATTCTTTTCATTCCAAGCTTTCTAGCCAAACAAAGGCATGCTTACGCATATACTCAGATCCGTACTGACTGAACCACTTTCACACAACATTATTCTTAATAAGTCAAACATCTAACATTCATTACGTTACGAGAGCGATCAACCAGGCTGTTCCCACACTCACGTTGTGTTGAAGATGTGACATTCACGATGCAATACGTTTTGAAAATCAATTAAATGATTCCTATTCCTAAGCTTGAATCGATACTTGATTGATTGTTGTTTCGTTCGATTGACTTTACTAGTTTGTACGAGTAAGCTATGATTTATTGTTTATATATCGCTGTATCGCACATTTAGTCCTCACTATCCTTATATTCTAATTTCTCTCTTATTTTATGTTTAATAAAATTATCATACAAAATTATTATTCACTTCAATGAAGCTTCTGATATTATCCATCTTGTAAATAATGTTATTGGCAATTTGCTGCTTGTTTGATATCATCTTGCACTTATCGATATATAGGACTTAATGACATATAGGAAACTAAGTAGATTACTCGATTAACATTAATCATTTCTACTCATTAATGCGTATTACTTAACCACCTTAGATGGTTAGAGATGTGTCTCAGTAATCTCTTATTATGTTACACACATTAATAATGCCCTTTGAAGGTGGCTCAGCCATGATGTTATGTTGGCATTGAACATGATTTTGGTTGAAATAATTCCAGTTGTATCATTTGATCGGATTATCTAAATTCAAATTATAATACCCAATGTTAGATTAATAATTTACAATTTAATAATGTTTTGATTAAATTAGATATTAAATTGATACCACAGAATAAATAGAAACAACTTAAATTTCTTATCTATCCTTTATAACATTAAAAACTATACCAATAAAGTAAATCCAACAATAAAACAAATGATATTGCTCCAAGAAAAATAACACCACTGCCTTATATAGAAAATCAAATCAAATTCAACCGTCAAAGAGAAGGCGATCGAAGCCCTGCGCGCGCGCACTACATTATTCAAAGGACGCAACTAGTCGACTATAATTACCCCTTGGAATATATTACACGTCTCAGTTTAAAAGCTCATGTAAAATATATTACACGCTATAAATAACGTAAGAAACATGTATAACCGTACATAGTTGTTTGACAAATCGTGCATTAAGTTAGAGTGGTTTCATGATTTGTTAGGGTTCTCTCTGACGCCGCAATATTAGTAAGTATTAGTCAAAGTTATCAACGTAGTCGATTGGTCCATTCATTACAAGATATAGGTCTATATAAAATGAGTACATCATTTATTATCTTAAAAATCTCATTTGACGTAAAAGTTTAATTCTGTACTCCATTTCCAGCGATACAAATTCTCTCAAAAAAATTGTCAACGAAAATTTTATTCATAGTGGTACATCTTTATATGAGATTAATGATAATAAATGTATATAATCTGTAAAAAATATACTTTAATTTAATGCTCAACGAATTAAATATATGTTTACAATTAAATAACAGTTTGGTTGTGATTAATATTCATGAGATTTAAATGAGATAGCATTATACTTATTTACAACTAAGATTTTTAAAAGATTTGAAATTAGGAATGGTTTCAACTAAAAACTCAAAGATACAGTCTGAAATAAGTTTACCTTTAGGTAAGCAGGAAGCGAATGCAACGATTGTGAAAGAAAAATCACACGTATACTGGTCTAGGTTTGAACCCGAATTGCGTGGGTGAAGGAATCGTGAGAGCAGACCCAGGGCGCCGGTCCAAGCCAGCCAATTACTCTTACTTATTTTTCCAGTAATGTAACCTTTATGACCATCCCATAAGGACTATTCTGATAAATCTCAGTGAAACAAGTAAAATTGACAACGATTACGTAAATAAACGCTCTTTACTATTCGCTCCATATCTGTGAATGTTTATCTATTTGATGTTTATTAGTGGTTACATCCTTACAAAGATCGCCCAACATAAATAGAACTCCACTTTACCCCTATTTAAACAATTTTACATTATTGTTCACATTGCGAGATTTTTGGAGGCCTCGAGAAAGCTGCTTGTGGGGTGGTCTCGATGTCTCATATTCATTATGACGCTTCATTGATTTTTATATGACATTATTCTTTTTTTGTTGGACAATAAAATGGCAGTGTGTAGGTGCTTTAACTCCTTTAATTTATGAACGGTTCGTATTACATAACTGTAACGATTTTACATCCATTATAAGGTTAAGTGTGGGCATTGTCCTGATCCACATACATAATAACAAACATACTCTGCATCTATGTAAAAATGCTTACTCAACCATTTCTGAAGAAAATATTTATTTGCTTACTTTGTTTTTAATTGCATCTCGTAAATATTTACGTATAATTCTTAATTGAGTTGAGTAGTATATCACTTTCAAGAATTCCAATCAAGTCAACTGTTCCAAGCAATACACATAAGGAGGTTCTGCTCTTTAGTTAATTCCAGATCAATAAAACTAATGATAGTTTACTGTCTTATACCATAGAATTAATGTTCCTACTATTATTTAAAAATATCTCCCAAGGAGCAGGTGGTTGCAGGTTTTTCTATAAATACCGATTCCTTTCACCGTCAGCACTGCAATTGGCAGTGTCTCAGCCTGCCACCCACGGACTTAGCCGGCGCCTAAAGCCAGTGGGTGCGACAAACGAAACGATATGCAACTTATGTCGAATCCCAGATAAAGCTTGACTTGTAATTAAAGTGGACAACGTTTCTGATTTATTGTATTCGGAGTTTGAAACGTGACTTCGTTATGCGCCGCCGCGGTTCGGCTGCCGTCGCGTCGGCCGCTTGTCCGTTTTGAACAAATTAGATGTGTTTTAAGTCTGTTTTATTTTAAATAAAGGTATTTTATTTACGTCCGATTAAAATATCACATTCAAAAATAGACCTATATATGCGTGCGATCGGGAGTTTTAACATAGGTGTCAAAAACATCTAGATATAATATGTTTTTGACTTCAACTTGACGTTGGTAAGCGGCCGTTATTACCTATAAAGTGAGTCCATTTCACAAGTCCTATGGAATTGAAATGGATTAAAATCTACCTTTTTATCTCTGAAATAGAGACAGACTTTATAGAAGATAACTGGCTAAAGCTGGAACACATGTACTGACTTTTTACTTGACTATGTTTGCAGGCGAGATTGCTCTATCATAGCTTAAAATATAAATTACTATTTTTATTATTTTATAAATTACACTTGTGTTACGGTAGTATCACAGTAATAGTACCGTGCAAATATAAATGTCAAAATGTATATCCAGTAAATTGCTATGAATTTCAATGTATTGAACACCATAAATAATATAAACTACTCGCTTTGAATCCAAAGACAAGTGATAATATTCAGTACATTTTGATTAATAATTTATTATGTAATAAATTTTCGTGAACTATGAATAGCGTGGAATAATTGTGTTCGGATATGTTAATAGGCAAAGTGGTGTAGGTCATGGCATCCGCCCACGATCGCCCACTGGTCCGGCGCCTCGCCCTGGTCAAGTATCCTCATTTTGAATAATTTGTGCCATATGGAAACTACATTGACTGAATGGAATTCGCCTCATACAAAGCCACCATAAGCAGGGCCTGCTTATGGTGGCTTATGCACTCCTTAAAACCAAACTGATGTAGTTAGCAACACCTGTGATCACACGCACACGCAGCCTGGCGCTGCCTTGCCTCCATACTTGGTTATTCGTATTTGTGCATTTGTCATGTTTCGGCAAATAAACACCTTGTGTAGACGGTATAAGGTACACATGGTGATTATTTCCCGAGACTTGACAAATACTGACCAAGTGTGCACTTTTACGTAGTAAACATCCTACTAATACAAAAACATAAATGCGAAAGTTTGTGAGTATGGATGAATGAATTGATGTTTGTTACTCTTTGACGCAAAAACTACCGAACGGATTTGGATGAAATTTGGAACACAGATAGTTTATAACCTAGATTAATACATAGGATGCTTTTATCCCGGGAAAACATAAGATCCCTCGGGAACGCGGGTGAAACCTCGGGGCGGAATCTGGTTCTTCATAAATTGAATTATAATAAAAAATATATCCCATTCGTTCCACCATTGAGAACTCCCCTGACTTGTCGTTTTGCGACTTTGTCGTCAATTTCAAGAAAGTATTAAAAAAATAATATCGTTAGGTAGATACTTATAGGTACCCAATCTACATTTTACGAGCAATTAAGTTTACTTCGGGACGAATGTTTTGCAGACCTTATTAGTCGGTGTTACCAGCTCCCAGCTATTAAATTTAGAATTGTATTCCTTTATATGGCTTTGGAAAATGTAATAAGAAGTCGTGAGTTACGGAATACCGAAATGGCAACCCTGACTATGGGAAAAGGATTTGCTTGATGGAGCAATATTATTTTATATCTCCATTTCGATTATGGCAAAAGGTTCCGTAAGTATCGTAGTAATAGACTATTAATATGTTATTGCTGGGAAAAAATGAACTCTATTTTGTTGATAAAATGATCCTTTTTGTGAAATAACAAGGAGTTAATGCCGGGATGGTAGAAAGGATGAAAAGAAAGGCACACGTAATTGCACCAACCTTAAATATGAAGACTCTATAAAATATCTAGGAATCAATCATTCTTCTTTTTCTTGTGTTTACTATGGCAACCAAATCCTTTTTCAAGACTTACTTTTGCCAATATCGGGGTATATACACTTTGCAAGTGAACGGCCTATTAGATTGTGACGACTTTAAGTTAAGACCTAGTGACATTCATGTTTAGAATTGGATTTTTCTAGTCAAGCACGCTCCATCATCGTGCTTTTACTTCTTTGTCTTCAATATGGCAACTATATCCATTATAAGTTTATAACAGGACTTATTTTTTGCCAGCATCAAGTATAATATATTACTTCTAGTAATGTGTGTCTTATTGTTAAATCACTTTGAAGTTATAGTCAGTCATAGTCAATCATTTAGGTATAACAGGTTGTTAGTATAATAGTGTTCTACTAAAAAAAAGACAACTTGAAAAGTTTTCACTTTCATTTGGTGTACTTGTATTGATCTTTATTGAACAAAACTATAAAAATAAAACGAAAGCGCAACGTCACTTCGCAAGTTCCCGCGAAAAAGTTCATCGTCCATTACTGACAGACTCAAAGGAAGACTACCACTTGATTATCAACATTAACCAGATGTTAATTATCAGTGGCACATCAAAACATAAACTTACAATATGATTCATTCAAGTTCAAGAAACTTATTTCTATCTATTTACAGATTTAAAACCACATGTAGCACCTGAACTTTATCCACAGATAATATTAGTATTCCGATGAGATATACAGTTTAATACAAGTTCAATGTTGATGTTAAATCTGAATTGTGTATAACATTGTAGGTGGTCAGGTCTAATACAAACACACATTCATGCTGAACTAACAGCATTGTTTATTTTATGAACACAGTTAGGTAATGGTTCCGTATCTCAGTGACTGGTCTGAGGAAATGGACGCGTAAAATTAAATAATGACATATATCAATTTAATTACATAAATAGATACATAATGGCCCTCACTATATCTCTTTCAAATAGAAATCATAATTTAAAAGCGGTAAAATAAATTTAGTCCTGCCTGTAAAAATTAGGCCAACTGCTTGTTTCAACGTGAATTTAGGCGCCATCTTATTTGGTCTCTACTATCTCATCACCTTAAATGACATTAGCATAGACTAAAAAAAAAATCTACTATTATTTTCCAATAATGTTTGTAAAAAAAGATATACGACATAAATACCTACTACAATTGGACTATAAGTACCTACTAAAATTGGGAGCTGTATCACTAAAAGTGATCATAGCATCTACCAGGAAACCATTGAAAGAAAAGGAATTAAAATTAACTATATGAGTAATAAATTAGTCGCTTAGCTTTTCATGAAGGACACATCTCTATTTTCTTTATTAGACACTTTTCTTTCTACACCAAAAATACGAAACTAAAAAATTGCCACAAAATCTGATGGATAGGCGTACAGCATTTTACAATTTCCCGACACAACTATAATTTATAATCATAGTACAATTAAATAGTATTAATAAGTAAGTACTCAACGTATGTAGGTACTTACGTGAGTAACGTGCATCACTTAATTTATAGCTAAGTTTAGTGTCCAAGCACTCGACGGCTTTACCCGGACAGGCGGTAAATACCGGCCGATTTATAGACTCGCTTCTCGCACTCCTGAAGAGATCTCATAGACTATAACATGTGCTGGCGTGAATTAACAAAGAATAAAGAGTAGATAGGACAGGTTGAAACAGATGTCAGACGATAACTTTAGTGGTCTTTGCAGGTTGATCTGTAAAAAGGAAAAACAAATTTTATTGAATGCCTGCGGCATATTGATCGATACTCGAAAAAATACAAATGAACTACAACACACCACTATAATACAAATGTCTGTATTCTATTAAAGAGAAAGATAAGATCTAACAAAAAATACGCACAGGTGGAATTGCCATTACGTTCATTGGAGCGGGCAAAAGCTTTATATGTGCATCCGGGTACGAATTTTCTCTTTGCAAAAAATCTAATCTATTCAAATTAATCTATGATCAAGAGTGAGACGAAGCTGGCCTGCGCTTGCGCAAGTCCGCCTCGGTGGCGCCGTCTACCGTGATCTATTGGCGCCTACCTCTCATTATACTCTTATCGCCTCAATGCAAATTCAACAACATTTTAATCTTAGAAAAGTCTGTTTTTGTATGATACTTCACGTGTTTTAAGGCTCGCGGGACCGTGTAGGCGGGTAGGTACGGGATTGTGAAATTTTGAACGCTTTTTCCCTCGGCGCGTGGGCAGCTAATTACACCTCTAACTATAATTTATGTTGGATAATATCGTCAAAATTAATTTTGTACTGCAGTGTTTGGATAGCCTAATATCGGTAATTGCAAAAATGTAAATTGGTAACCGGTTACACGGCAATTTGTCATTGACACTGTTTATTAATTTTAATTTAATGTAGTGTTAAAATATTATTATTATCAATTTAACCTGATGTGATTGTTATTTTTCTTCTTTTCAGGTAAGTACCACAATCTCTTGCACATTATGGATTATTCAAAGGATATGTAGTACCTACCTACGTGTCGCTAGTGTAGGTACGTATGGATGCGTGTCAAGAGGTCAACTAATTGATTGAATATCTAAATATTTAAAGGTAAACATGGTTCTTTTACATCCTATTTATAAGCGGATATACTCGTGCGTGTCTCATATACACAATGAGGAATAACAACAAAAATATCTAATTAGTCCGTCAGTTAGATTATCAAAAAATATGGGATATGTATTTTTTATTTTGATCCGAAAACAAAAAATAACGAAGATACAGTGCGTTAAAATTTTCCGGTCTGCAAAAAGTGTATTAAAAAGTAGTTGTACAATGACGTCACAAGGCCCCACTCCTGCACTTTGATGGGACTTATCTTTGTAATTTCCTATTGATTTGATAAAATAAAAAATACGTATCTAATATTTTTTGATAATCTAACTGACGGACTAATTAGATTTTTTTGTTGTTATTCCTCATTCTCCCCGCGATATACCTAAACTGTAAAGTTATCTCAAGGTAATTGAAGTATAACCAAATTTACTTATATGAAAATATCTAAAAGATTTTTTCTTCTCCCAAACAATCCTCATTGTCTCTTAAGTGAAATAAAATCACTTCCTAAACTCCCTTATTTGAATAAATAACACGTTCTCAATAGAACATTTTACACTCACTCTACCTTACAGGAATCAATTTAATAATTCATACATAGGTATGGGGAACCATGGTCCCATAAAAGCAATTCTAAAACTCGCCGTCGACTCGTAAAATCGAAATGAAACGGGAAAAAACGTTTACAGTCCTTTCGGGGAACTCTGCGCTATTCAAAAGGTTAATTTTAGGGTCGGCGTATACTGACACAAAACCAACTTTCATTTAGTTTCAGAAATTGATAGGCCCAAGTTTAAACTGTTTTTAGCAATGTTTTTCAAATATGTTTGTGTATAGTGAACTAGATATAGCAAGCGTTTATGAGCGGGCAACCTAAGTTTTTTTGATAATTGTGTATAATTCGTTGCACAGAAATTCATGTAATACATGAGCACATAAAATACTTTTTGAAGATGTAAATAGTTCGTGTATGTATAAATGTAGAGAGTGTAAATAGTTCGTGTATTAAAAAAAACAAATCTATTGTAAGATCTAAATGATAAATCTAGTACCTATTGAATCATGCCTACACAGTTGAGATCATCGAATTGACTCAATTTACGATTATGCGTTATCTAATCATACGCTATTATCAAGTATTATTATTTTATTTCCTTGTAAAGCGTGTTGAAGTTATTGCAATCTTGTAATTATTGTTAATATTGCTATACCTAGGTTATAAAGTGCTTATTCACTCCGCTCTCGTGACCTCTATAAAAGTACTGTGTTGAGTTCTATTAGTTAAAATAATGTTTATTGATCAATAAAACTATAAACAAATAAAGAACTTAGCACCTACCAGAGTGGTCAAGCATGTTATCATGATAACTTGCGGGCCAATTTTTTGACATTTTCAGAATATATTTTGATCAATTTTGACTTGGAGTTGGTTCTTAGTAGGTAGGTACTTCCACTCCTAAAGGACTGCAGTAGCATTAAAAAATACTCAATTAATAAATGACACATAATTTTTTCGATCCACAATATAATAAAAAATAAAATTTAAAGCCCCGTGTAGGCTGACCTTTAGAAATATTATAATCCGCATGGCGAATGTGTAGGTGTGCTCTAATAAGGCCCCAGGGTCTGCGAGATTTCCAACTCGGTAATATTTCGCCTTTTATTTCATTTCTCGCTTTTTCGTCTAGTTTATGTACGTATTCATATTGTGTTTGTGCTTCTCGAAACTCACACACAACGCGTGGGTACATGCGTAGGTACAATTTCAGGGTTATCACCTGTGCTTTTAAGGTTTAAAGTAAGTAAGCTTTATATTACAGTAATTTCATGAATTGAAATTCTCTAATACTCATCTATACCTATAAAATATTGGTCTCATAGTAAAGTACCTAAGCGGTTTAGTTGTTACAAAATTTTAAAAATTAAACGAAGCCTTTTTAAAAACAAACAATTCCAAACGAAAAGTATATAAATTATAAAATACAAACGTACATTTAAATCAACATCCGTTTCCACCCCCGAGCGTCCATCTAAATAAAATGTTGCCCCATTTCCACTGAATTTTGAAATCCTTTTCAATCCGCCATCTGTACACTACAATAATCTTCCGTCACGTTCACACTCGTCAAGTCAAAACGAGAGGTATACATTGATCCCGTGACGAAGGCAATCCCAATGGAAAATCAACAAGAGAACGTAAACAGGGGACGGGAAGATTCTTTTTCTTTGTATAAATTATTCAGGAATCCCGACCGCTTGTTTAGGCGATTTCATCGGCTGACTTATCTGCTTTGTATTCACACTCTCATTGTATAAATCACTATCAGTTGGTTGCAAAAAATAATGTTTACCGTTCCCTAGTCGACAGTGTGATTTACTTTTTAAATTTAAATAACATTTTGTAGTCTTAAAAAGATAAAATGTTTCGCTAATTTATTTACCTATGGATTTTAAAGCATGGAAATTTTAGAAAAAAGACCGTCCGCATATGAGGAGGTACGAAAGCTATGGAACTAAAAAAGTTATAAATATGAAAGAAGATGGATTTGTGCGAGGATGTGGAGGGTGATGTGTGGTGTGAGGTGTGGAGGGTATCCGATTGAGGAACAGAAAAGTTGAAAAGCCACTTAGCTACCAATTCCACTTTTCCAAAATAATTGAGAATACAATAATGATAATCTTCATATTCACTTCAAATAGAATATTTAAAAAAATAAAATTAAAGTTTCTGCCTTCTGAGCTAACTCTAAACCTGTGTTACAGAAGTTAGTACCCTTACAATGTGATCTAGTTTTAGTAATGATGGCTTGATTGTAAATATAATATTATAATTATGTGTATTTTAAAAGGGTTAGGGAACTCGGAAGTACAAATAATCTTACACGTTATAAAAAAGTATTTTGAAGTAAGTACCTACCCAACATAGCTTAGCTGGGCTACCAATTTTTAGTGGGAAAATCTGTCGCCAAGCGAACAGAAGTTTGGGGTAGCTTACTCCTAAGTTAGTCAAAAATAACAAATACTACCAAATAAGTAAGTAATAGGTTTTATTCCGACTTGTTATCAGAATCTTTTTCAAACCTACTATGTCATTATTTTATTTGAATGTTATATTTTCGTTTTCGTATTTGTTCTTATCATAAAGTCACCGACATTACAATAAATATTTTTCATAGGTATTTTATATTCATTATTTGTTCCTGAATGATAACTTTAATGATCTTTTTCGACGTCAATGTTAATTAAAACTTATATTACAACACACTCCGGTTTTAATCTCTGAAATATAGTTTATCTACGATACCTATGAAGCGATATTATGGCCATGGACTTTTTATAGGACGCAAGAAGTCCTCTTTAAGTTGCCATGGCAACTACTTATTATAAGTAATATAATCCCGCTACTATTCAGATCCCGTCTCAGATTAAAATCTTGTTACAACCGCAAAAGGATTAATTTAATTAAAATAAACATGTTTAATAAATATACATCTCCATGACGCCGTTGTACAGAGTTCATTTCGACAGAATTTCACATTTAAAATCTTATTACACTGTTTGTGAACGAGAGAGCGTCGTTCGCCGTCACATCCTCCGCAATGTCGCTGAAATTACGCCTGGGGAATGACGCGAAAGCTTTGTGAATTATCCTTTCGAATGAATGAATGATTTAGTCAAATAAATTGGTGTTTCTAATAATGTTTCGAAAGGTATTCTGCTTAATGTAGTGTAAGCTAGCTAGTAGAATTCGTTCTGCAGGGCTGTTTTTTTTAATTCAGATTTTTCTCTTCAATATCTTTAGCTACACAGCTAAAGATATTGAAGAGAAAAATCAACACTGTCCCAGCATTTCTTACAAATGGACTCGCAATTTTCTCAGGTTATGAAAAAAGCTCTCTATTGAAGATAAGTTTTCAAAATTTATTTCAACATTTTGATAAATTACGTTTAGATGAAATTTGATTTTACTTTTAATAATAAATAATTTAATAGTTCCTAGATATTTTATGTTGTTAGGTTTAGAATTAGTTCACTAAAAAAATCCTAAAATAACAATTTTGTAGAAAATGTAAGAGATGTCAAAATCTCTTTGAATAAAGACAGTAAAAACTTCAAAAATTCGAGAACAAAATGAGTTACCATAGTAATACTAGTCCCATAAAGAGCATCCAAAAGTTAATTTCGTCGAAATGAAATTCGCGACTATTCAAAGACCGGTCGCGTGTAATTTTTCTTTTATTACGTCAAAAATACGAGACATCCCTCTGACAAAGTGATATTTTACACTCTCTCTTCGCCTTTGAAGGATTTTTGAATAATGATACACTCGCTTACAAGGTAAGAAATTAATAAGCTTGTTGATAGTTATTACAAGTAGGTATACGTTATTTAAAAAAAAACTTTTAACGATAAATAGAACCGACTTCAAAACACTAAAAAACATAAAGTCCTACTCTAATCAAACTGACATTGTTTTGAAGTCCAGACTATGGGACGACCTGTAAAGTAGGTATACCCTTTCAAAAAGAATTTTCCAAATCTACTATCCCATGTTTTAAACCAAATTATGATTTTCCTAAGTGCCTAATTTCATGCAAATTCGGTGAACCACTACAACACCCACACAAATTTTCTCATTTATAATATTAGGTAAATATCGCTCGCTTCTTTCATCATCATCGCCGTAATTTTCTTATTAGACATTGTTCACTCGCTCAACACAAACTCATTACCTGTCAATACACCTTCTGTGTCTGAGAAAAATTTAATTTCCGTCGATGCGTCCGTACTGAAACCGGAATATCTAAGGGCCGGTCCAGACTGAATGAAATGTTTTGTAATAATTGCTTGGACGCGTGCCAGCCGTGATTTGTCAAGCTGTCGGCTCCTGAACACCGCTAATGATATGCTATAAGTTTAGTTACGCGTATCTCTCATGTTGGTAGTGATGCGAATGTTATTAATGAATTGTACATTTTTAGATGATTATATGATACGAGTCAAGGCAATTAAACAATAGAAAGTAATCTATATAAGACGTCTTTATGAAGCTATAAAAGCATTTATTCAGGATTATTTTTAACTTTTCATACAAATATGAATCCTGTTCTATCAATATGTATGAAAGGCTTCATTTTTTTTCGTGATTTCAGAGTTGATCCAATAGTAAAAGTTGTTCATAATAAGTACTTCTACGCCCCAAAGTACTGCAGCTTGACTTATAATAGCCGTTACTACAAAAATACATAATAGTAGGTACTACTAGGTACAAGCTATGTGCAATTCTGAGAATATGAACAGCTAGCGCTACCAATTCATCAATAAAGTAAGAAAAAAACCGCAACTTACCACTAAACTTCAATCTATTAATTTCACTAACCACCAGCGCCAACTTTCAGTTCACAAATAAAGATGGCGGCACTTTACTCTAAATTCAAAATAATTTCGAAACATAATCGCATGAGAATGTGACTTACTTATTCATATACATATTTTATATTGAAATATGTATCAGTAAAATGAGTAAGTCGAAACGTGAACGCGTGAGTGTCAAATAAAAATGTGTTAATTTGTTTATGGCTTTTATGCATCACGATCGCAACTTGTTAAGCTCAAACATAACCTTTGTACTTCATTTTCTAATCCAATACGAGTTGTATGAAAAATGACTAACTATTATAGCAATCAAATTATGAGTAATACGCAGTACTATTATTTATTCTGTGATTCTTACCATTAAAGTACCTACGGCATCTGATAGAATGTCTTTAGGACCCCTGGCTATTTGTGGACGTTGTCAAACTATTGTATAAATAATTAAATATCCTGGGACATTCTAAACACACGGTTATCTGACCCCAAACTAAGCAGAGCTTGTACTATGGAAACCAAATAACTGATATAATACATATACGTACTTTTTTTGTAAATACATACTTATATAGATAATTACATCCAGACTCAGGACAAACAGACATGTTCATGCACTAATGTTTGTTCTGGATGGGAATCGAACCCACGACCGGCGGCGCGATAGGTGGCGTCTTAACCAACTTTGCCAACTGGCTTGTCAAATAAATATACATCATCAGTTTCCAGGTGCCAACACGCATTTTCTCAGGGGCCGCACTATAATCATTACCATCTACACCGCAGTAAGCGCGTAGTTAACCCTCATTACCCATACTTAACGACGCCATGCTTTAACATTTTGTATATTTTAACAATATTTTTCCATTTATAAAATATTTGCCAGTAGCTAGCGATAAATAAATTATATTATTTATAATCGAAATCTTAGCAGTAATTATTGATTTTATATGTGACAAGAAAATAGTTGCTTTCATTTACATACAGAGTGTATACTTAATTCGCACTAAGCATATTAGGAAGAATATATAGATAGACACAGAACTATACCTGTCCCTGGATATTAAATAGCCTAAAACCTTCATCTAGGAACCTGAAACTAAGAGGATACCTATCTTTGAAAAGCGCTTCATAATCTGTACTGTGGTTCTCAAGGTATGAGAATACTAACGGACAAATTGACCTACATATTATTTGGTTGGTTAAATTGAGTACGGGGTGTTCATGAACTCTAATGCGGGTGAAAACGCTGGGCGATAGCTAGTTTTCTATATATGTATACACTATAGACACAACTTTTTTTTATCCGAAAAGAACAAATGACATAGTTTTTTTTACACACAGTCAATCGACCTCAATCTATGGCCCCAGATAGCTGATATATACCTACCTACTATCTACTTAAAATATTTATATTTTTTCTTGAAAATGACAAATTTTATTACGTCAGTAAGGTAGATTGATTTTATATTTATAAGGTTATTACGATATCATAAGTATATAGATAACTATACTAGTTAGGTAGGTATATCCATTCCACTATGTATTACGTTAAATATAAATGGCAATAATTGTTAAAGTTTTAAAGGTTAGACATTAAAAAGGAAACGTATGAAGACATTTTGAAGCAAAATATCGGTCAATCAACCTACTTTTTTATGGCTATATTCCGATGGGATGGTGTTTACAAGCATAAATACAAGTAGTTATATAGAATTTAATAAATACGTGGGTGGTACATAAAGTATGAACTAAAGCTAATTTTACCACTGCACTGGTAAAATTTACATTTATTAATGAAAATGTTGATCGAAATATTATTTGAAATGTATTTTGATGTTCAGTTTTATGCCGTTCAAGTCATTTGCTCAAATAGGATAGTTCAAACAGTTTTATCAATTGGCATGAACATTGAACATCCGCGGGAAAATTTGATCAAATATTAGTTGAAATGCATGAAGAAATACAAATATTCGTTTAACTAATTATTTAGGTCATATCTAAAATTTTGTCCCAATAATTATTTTAGTACAAGGTTGTATGATATTAGTATAACGAGATTTATGTTTTTGTTCTACATACATTATTATTGTGGGCGAAGAAATAGGTTATTTCAGCCACCTCGCCTAACCGCGAATATTATTAATAGCTATAATAATCGTGAAAAACAGGTCAAATATACAAAAATAACGTAAACCGCACCTAAGACAATGCTATTTATTTATTTTTATAACTACGAGTCGCAATTCCACTCTCGTTGCCGGTAAAACATTACCCTATGTCTCTATACATCATAGACTAACTTGGGTTCAAAGGTATAATCGTGCAAGGGTCACAAACAGACAAAGTTACTTTCGTTCCTATTTATAATTATACATATGAGTCTGTGTGTGATTAAATAATGTGTAATAAAAAAAAAGATAGTCTACCTAGCTATCAGTTATCTGGTTTCCATAATACATGGTCTGCTTAGTTTGAGATCAATACTTTCTACGAAGATGCATCAAAAAGTGATAAAAATATTAAATTTATCTATGCATAGAGTAACTCAAAAACAGAGGATGCTGTATTTATATCCTATTTGCGAAATAATTACCAATCTGTTATGTCACTGTTCTAATTAAAGGATATAAATTAAATCGGATTGTATCTAGTTTGACCTAAACTGACCCCAGCTTCTAAGACGCCTCCACGTATTACTAATTTAACATATTGACTATGTACCGCGCCCAATCATACCTATTTAAGACAAGTACCTAATGCCAGGAAATTAATTAAAACAAATAGGTGTCTTTGAACTTTGCGAAATATGTAATTGAGATTTATTTGTTTAGTGTAAGAACTGAAATTACTATGATCAAAATAATTTATCTATGGTTATGTAAGCTGAAGGAAATTGTTTAAAATATAGTCGAAAAAGAAAATAACTACACTTTGAAGAACATTAAAATCACTCTAAGATATGATTTATCTATAAGCTAAAGTACAGCCATTAAGTTCTTGAGAAATAATCATTCACATTTATAATATTAGTAATTTACATAATCATGTATAAAAAAATCTCACATTTTCCTTTCTGCAGACTCAAAAAGGAAACAAATAAATCAAACGGTTCACGGTGATTCATAAAATTTATGTCTCTATCATTCTTATCCATAAGAGGCATTTACGCTGTCATTTTTTATTATTTTATTTTTCCCTACAACGACATCTGTCTGCAATTAGAACGGTATCAATTTAGTGGTTTTGATAATTTATGGAACTATAAAAAGATATAGATTGACTAAAATCCACTACGGGAGCGAAGCGAGAGATGTATTTAAAGTTTTATATTCATGGTGGTATTTATTGCTAGGTAAATAAAAGATTAGTAATGGGTAGGTACTTAAAAGAGGTATCTAGGTAAGTTATTAGGTGAAGTAATCGGAGATTTTATAGCTTCTCTGTTATTGTAAGACTTTTAATCAGTAAAATTGTTGCTGATAACTTAAAATATTTTTGTTTATTAGATATACTACTGAAAATTGTTAAAATGAACGGTAGTTTTAGATTATGGACCGTATTCTTACTTACCAAAAATTCAATACACCAAAAATATTTATTCCATTTTTTTATTTGCATGTATAATTTAAGATAAATATTAAAGTATAAATCTCATGAGTATTAATTCCATTTATTGTACATATAAAGAAATAATTACAAGTTATAATTAATTATTATCGCGCACAAGTCGCACAACAACGTTGTCAAGATATTAGTAAACAAATTATCATGCATGTAATAATTAATTGAGTGGAACTGCGCCCTTATAACTCAATCAAGGAAATGGTTATAGTTCTTATTTATATCCCATTTAGTGCAGTTGCGATCGTTACAGCAACGAGGCTAATTTATGTGTATAATTTAGAAGTCTAAAATATATCTAATAATAATTACTAATGAAGAGACTATTAACGTAATATATGCATCTTTGTAATTGCATAATTTTATAACTAATTTAAAAAAATATAATAAGTGCTTACAGTAAATTCGATTTCATCATCAGACGTTCCACAAATTCATCGAGGCGTAAAGCAAAGTCAAAACATGACGTCATTACTAAAGTTTCTACTGCCTTTAATTTTTTTAACAAACCTTACAACGTGTTCTCTCTGTTCTTTAATTACTCTATCGTGATATAACCTAATAATCAAACATCCATGGCTGACGTCACAAATATGAATTCAACTAAAATTACTGATGACGCTCGCGCTACTACCATGGAATATTATATTGCAGTTTGCGTCACGTCTCATCACATGTCGTCAGACAATGGGATATAAATTACAATATTAGCACGGTGCCATGGGACGTAGAGTTGAGACCCCTGATAATGTACCATAGCGGGGTAGTGTTGTGATCGCGTATTATTTTTTTAATTGTAAGTTTATAGTCGATTATACATTATAAAAAAAAAACAAAGATATAATTATATTACGTAGACGTAGTGATTAGGTACTTACTTTGTATGTAGTAGTATGGTTTTAGTGTTTTGGCTGGTTACCTGCAGTTTCATCCGCGATATCTCTATTTTGCCCCCTTAGGAGTGGATTTTCAGAAAACCCTTTCTTTGTGGGTGCCTACACTACAAGGGACATTTATTCCAAATTCCATGTCGCTAAAACTAGTGATTTAGGTAAGCTGATGTGCGTCCGCGAGCCAACGGATTGATATATTGTCAGTCAGGGACTTTGAATTTTACATAAATAGATTTTAGGTCACTATGTGTGGTACTTGGACTTCCTACGCTCTCAGTAAATTTTAGTAACAAAATAATATGTAAGAATATTCAAATTATTAATTTTGTCGCATCACTACCGCGCCGCGCAGAGGTCGAGACGTGCCTCCGTGATGTGCCATAGGATTTTATGCGAGAAAACACATAAACAGTGCACATATTAAAACATTATTATTGAGAAAGTACATTTTGCATGGATATGTTATAAGGTTTATTGAATTTATTATGATATTTTGACATCGAAACCTCGATCTCACATAGCTGTTTCACAGTCGCAGTTGTCGTAAGAAATAATGAGTAAATCATTATGAGATAAAATAAACTAACTCTTAAGTAAAGCAACTCTATGTAGTGGACTTTTATAACAATATACCTAATAGATTTATGATATTGGCTATTATAACGTTGTTAGCCTGCTGTTAACCTGTTACTTTTTAAATTTCGAATTACCTAAATTCATTCGTAAATAGAGACAAAACAGTCGACAGTCAGAGATAAAAATCTCAACGGCCAGTTATATTTTAGGATTAGTAGGTACTGAAATAATTAGCTGTTATAACGTTAACGAGTGTTGTGCTATTAACGTAATTAATGTAGCATTCATAATAACTGTTTTAATGATTAAAGGAAGTCGTTTTAACGAGCGCGACGAGAAAGCATTAGGTACCTACTGCTTTTTTTACATGTTTTATTTTTAGATTTGTCAACTTTTATACTTATTAGGGAAACGCATTTTTGTCAACAGCACTATGTAACATTAATATGGTTTGATACTACCTATATACAGGATTATTTTGATTTATCCCGAGCATAAGAGAGATCATGCCTTCCGCCATTCGCTCTAAAATAAGATGAATAGGGAATGGAAATATTTTTTTTGGTCATATGTAGAAATGCCTCACATGATTATTAATTAGGTAATAGAAAAATATAGTCAGCTTATTTTTCTTTTTAACATACCGCTTGTATATTTAATTAAGTTTTTAACAAGCAAAGTACCATAGTATACGCCGATGAGGAAGTCCCATACACGATGGTATTGTTTAATCTGATCAATATTCCGTATATGTCACGTCTGTAGATGGCGGCAACCAAAATTAACATATAAATTAAGAATAAAGAAAGGACCGCTGTAAACTCCAACTCTATATTTAGATGTTGATTTAAAAAAAAATGTGATATTATGGTATACGGCCTTATGAGATCAAAATATTCTCCTCATTTGAGCGAGTATTGGTTTAAAATAGCGTTAAAAAGTGTTAAATTTTGCTAAGAAATATGCTAAGAATATTTCTGAATTTATAATAGTAAGTAACAACGTTTAACATTTGTTACAATAACGGACTGCACTAAGGGTCGGTTGCTCGTACATTTTAGTTAAAATTATAGTCAAAGTTAGTATATTTAACCGCCGAAAGAAAGCAAACTTGCTCGTGTCACTTTTTAACCGTAACCATAACCTACCGACGGAGATCGGTCATCGTCAAAATGACTCTACGGTAAATGTATGGTACTTAATAGTTAAGTTAACTTTGACTATAACTTTAACTAAAATGTACGAGCAACCGACCCTAATAGCTTTAATATTATTCTTATTATTAAATTAAATAACATGATATTATTTTTATATGACACCACTATTAATATTCCGGCGGGCTCCATACCTCGTGTGGTCGTTTGGAACAAAACTCACGAGCACGACCGTGTGGGAAGGGTGGCGTACGCCTTTTGTGTGTAAATAATGCCTTTAAATATGCTTAATATGAATAAGATTAAAAAGATTTCGTGACTAATTTGGACTTTTGTATTTTTATTTTGACAGGCCAGTTGGCGCAGTTGGTTAAGACGCCACCTATCGCGCTGCTGGTCGTGGGTTCGATTCCCATCCAGGACAAACATTTGTGTGCATGAACATGTCTGTTTGTCCTGAGTCCGGGTGTAATTATCTATATAAGTATGTATTTACAAAAAAAAAAAGTAGTGTATGTAGTATATCAGTTATCTGGTTTCCATAGTACAGGCTCTGCTTAGTTTGGGATCAGATAACCGTGTGTGAAGAATGTCCCAGGATATTTATTTATTATTTTATTTATTTATATTGAAACTGAGGTTTATTGACTCTAATAATGTTCTTTTCTATCAATGAATAAAAGTATGCATATTTGATTGAACCAACAAATAAAATATTAATCTAGTATGTACGAGGACATACAATGTTGTACCTACCTACTTAGATAATATGATATATAATATAATAGGTCTTAATATGTAGGAAAAAAACGACTACTATGTATGAATAAAAGACCCAATTTATTTCATTCAACCGTAATTTGTTAAATGCAAATATTTGGTTGCTAATGCTAAAATATTGGCGGTTTTATTCTAAACAGTAATATTCAGAATAATATAGTCGTGTGCATACGTACCTACCCGATATTTTTTTTAAAGTTTCAAACGATCATCGTTTTATCAATGACCACTTGTGGAGTCAACATTTTGCTCGATCATTAAATTTGCATACATATTTCAGATTATCTATATATCTGATTCTCGATTTTACTTCACTTTTTCTATTTTTAAATGTTTTTTTTTTGCTGATAGAGCATTTATTTTATTCTTGTTACAACTAAAACATTAACCATAGCGAAGCAATACAATTTAATAGTGCAATGTAGGTATTTATTTATCTATACTAATATTATAAAGCTGACAAGTTTGTTTGTTTGAACGCGCTTATCTCCGGAGTCACTGGTCCGATTCGAAAAAAAAAATCTCTAATTGGAGGCGTTTTGAGTTTGAGTTGAGTACTAGGAATGCACCGGGATTTCACCCGCGCCGCGTTATATAGGGTTATAAAAAGTATCTAATCTAGTTTTTAAACTAGCAATTCACTCAAAAATGGTTTAGTGAAAACCATGAGAACGTAGATAGAAGGACAGACGGTCAGATTTTCGTTTTAATAATATTATTAAAGGTAAGTATAAATAAATAAATAAATATCCTGGGACATTCTTCACACACGGTTATCTGATCCCAAACTAAGCAGAGCTTGTACTATGGAAACCAGATAACTGATATACTACATATACTACTTTTTTTTTTTTGTAAATACATACTTATATAGATAATTACACCCAGACACATGACAAACAGACATGTTCATGCACACAAATGTTTGTCCTGGATGGGAATCGAACCCATGACCAGCGGCGTGATAGGTGGTGTCTTAACCAACTGCGCCAACTGGCTTGTCATGTAATTCAGAAGTAGATTTTTATTTTACTGTCAAATTCACCACCAAATACAAAGTATGTGAAGGATTAAATTAAGTGTTCACGAGAATTCATAGTAGGTAGGTAAGTAGGTAAGTACGTTCATAATGTTCTTTTTTACGATTTCCGCAAACACACGCTGCCATTGGCAGATGTGATAATAATATTAGTTTATATGACAGCACACACGTTATGAGACAGTATGGAGCGAATGGAAATTTTACACTTGTACCTTTAATGCTTTGTTTGTTCAAATAAAACTTTTGTTATTGATGCACAATAAATGCGCAAATGAAGTGTTCTTGCTTGCGTAAAACTCTAATTTTTTACGGTGTTTTTTTTTTGTGAGTAAGTACAATATTACCATAGAAAATTATGATGCTGTCGAAGATAGTACTAGTGGGTGCTATTTGACAGTTTTTTTGGTAGACGTGTACAGTATGACACAACTTAGATGTAGCATCGGCGAATCGTTTTCGTACACTTCACTTCCGATTTACACAACAAATAAAAATAATTCAGTATCGCGCCATTCAACGTTCAACAAGATCATTTTCGCCGATCATTTTTTAACACACGAGTAATGTTGTAGGCGCACTCTTTTCGAGAACGATCGATTTTACGAAGTTTGCCGATGCTTCATCTATGTTGTGTCATACTATACTACGATCTTTGCCACGGCATTCTACGTCACTATATTGAGTTATCATATAACTTGGAATTATTCCTTTTTTTTTTTAGTAAAGCTTGACTTTTTTATTGAGAAGCATCTCTGTAAAAGTTATGTAAAACCAAAAATTTTGGGTCAGAGAAAAGATTTATAATAAGTGGAAAACATACATGTACCTAATGCATTATGCGCGGTAAATTTTGTCTGCATACGGGTGGCGCGAATGGTCGCAGGCACGTCAAATTTTCGGCACGGAGTATAAATCCTGGTGCCCACCACAGCATAGGGTTGCTAACTTTATTTTCTTTAAGTAATTAAAAATAGGTACAAAATCTTCTTCTAATTTACTAATTGGTCTGTTCTCTTTTATTAGATCTGCGACGGCAAAAAAAAATGTTTCAAACCTACTATGAAACTACATTTTATTTATTATTCCAATAAAATATAAAAATCAAAACAAATCGCCATCCTTACCATGCGAGCGTGCATGCGATAGGGCGTAGGGTTGCCACAAAGCTCTTATTTACGACGGTACTCATTAGGAATTCTGCGTGTTTACCACACGTGCGTCCCATACCCAGCAACCCTGTTGCACAATAACGCATAAAAGAAACGTGACGCTTTGAGATGCGCCGATTTGTCGCTATTCGCAGACACATTTAAGCTGTTAGCACACTGACACTGCGGCATCTTGATATGGAAAACGTGGTAGACACTTTAGTTCGGTAGGTACTTACTTTTAAAAGTTTATTTTTGTTATATTGCGTCGAAAATATGACAGGATCTCTTTTCATTAATTCTTTACCAAAATGCCATCATTGCCTAAGGTTGTAGATTTAGGTATCAATCTTACTTGACTTTTATCAATAGTTATTTTGATTTAGTATGTCACGTGAGTACGTGTGATATGTTTTTACTGAAATATTTGATTTTTATCATGGATAGGTCTATCAAAGTGGCTAAAAGCAATAAATAGCAATTGATACAAGTTCTAATTGTAATAGGAGCATTCTGGCATTCTAGAAACGCGAGTCGGTGTTTTAACATTCCTTAGATGCTTACACAACATTTATAATTCAAATCTGCAATAGTTTCTTCATTAGAACTCGTGTATGCATGTCTAGTAATGTAAGCAACTAGATATATTAAAATGGCATAAACATATTTTGTCCAGTTGGCAAATAAAATGATTCTACTTAGCATTTATGTAGAGGTATATATCTATCTACAATAAATTGACTTTATTCAACGGGTGATGAAAAAATACTATCATTAAAAAAGGGGTGATGCCTCAGTCGTAGTGCGTCGAATGCCGTGACGATCCGAGCCTCGAATCCTTTCTCCTTCAATCAAAGCTTGAGTTTTGGGTAAAGGGAAATATCTGTTTTGTATTATCTACTATTCCAATCATGTGGTGTGATAATAAAGCATTATCTATCTAACTATTTATAGCACGGTGGTAGAGACCTACTTTGTAATTCACGCTTGGCTGGGAACGACTTTCAAGTTGAAAATCTGTCACCAGCACGCCAGCACCCTACACGTGTTCCTACATATTATTTCAGCAGTTGCCCTTGAGAGATAAATGCCTTCTAGGAATTGTAAGGTCGGCAATACATTTGCCATTCCCCCTGGTGTTGCTTGCCATCAGGTAAACCGCCTGCATGTCAGCCTTTCTGAATAAAAAAAAAAAACTCTTTACTTTCACGAAATAGTCTTTTAATTTAAGTTTAAATTGCCAATTTTGAGTAATATTCGATTACAAAGCTTGTAGACATATTGTAGGTTCAAACTTCAAACCTCTTGAAATAACAAAAAAAGTTACATGAAATTAAAAAACCAATTCGCCGAAAATCTTTTAGCCTCAGGCATCTTAGGTCGATATGACAGCTTGATTTAACCTTTTCCATGATTTGTTACGTTTTATTAAGTGTTGCCAGTTGAATTGTTACACTTGTATGGTGTTTTTAACATTAATGTATCATCATAATGAATTTTGAGTGGAGTGAATGATCAAGCCTTACAGATAATCAAATGCTTCTTTAATAATTTTAGGCGTTTTAGTTACATTGCTTTAGTCCATCGGCGAAGTTAGGTAACCTCATATCGTCTTGGACAATAGATAGGTACCAGAAGGTTTACTTATTTTCCATCCTGTTATAATGTCTAGAAGGCAACTGGTTCTCAAATAACTGGCGGAATACACTGCTATGTTCTTCACAACTGATTTTCTACTTTAAAGAGGTAGCCAGACAGATGGATTCTACCACAATGTCATGGTTTCCTTCACCGCAAGCTCATTATTTTTTAAATAATTCTAACCCTGAATCTTTGAAACGTATGTAAGTGATTGATAAAAAAAGGTGTGGCAAAAAAATTATTGCTTTCATATTATTATTCTATTCACGTACTGACCCAATGGGTTTTGGACATGGACACTCGCAAAGATTTATACATAGATGGACAATCTAAAAGATTCGCACTCCATGCGTCCGCTTTGAAGTTACTCCTTGATCAAATACAAAGTTAATACATGGCTAGATATGTCTCGTACAAGATTAATGGGTGCGTGGCAGCCCTAACTGGAAGTCAATGGTGTGTAATGGCTACGGTCCAATCAATTAAGATACGCAACGTGGCCGTCGAGACAACGCCACCCGCGCAGATAATATAATAGTGACTTTACTCTTCGATTATTTGGTACAAGTTAGGACAATGATTTATTTACAAGCATGCATACTTTTACAAATTGAAAATCTTTATATTCCGCGATGAATTTCAATAAAATCCGGCCTTATTTCTTGTCTAACCTCTACGCAAGATATCAAGTTTCTAGGCCCAAAGGATTACGTTGGCCGTTGATGAGTCTGTCAGTAAGTCAGGACTTGTCTTTTTATAAATTAACATAGAAGATAAATAATAATTGACTGATTTACAATGAACGGAAATCAATGCATTAGTTAGGGGATAATGGGATCGCGGGTAAACCGCGTAGTGAAAAGGTAATATTCAATAATCAACGGCCGTCCAATAGCTATGTATATATTATGCCTAGGTACCTTCAAAGCCAAATAAAATAGCATATCTAAACTGGGCAAGCGTGACACATCTTCGGCTCTATCCGGGGTGAGTCGATAGCCAAAAGTAATCAAATTATCAATAGGTGTGAGTGGGCTTAAAATTTACGTGGGCTTTTCAAATATGGTATGTATTTTCCAATTCTAGTTGTCATGTAATGAGATCCACGAATTCATAGCATATTTTGTATTTATGATAGACATTAATAATGTCAAATCGTATCCAAATATCGGATATCATTTATGTGGGCTGTTTGGCTGCAGTAGACCTCAATTTCAAAGTTGTAGTCAATTCTCAAATGCCTACATCGATTCTCCCATACCACATTTTTCTTATTGGTTTTTTTAAAGGTGTCAAATACTCAAAACTAAGTCGGTAGGTAATTAATGGTCAACAAATTTTACTAGTAATTTCCTTATTTTTTTTTTAACTTCGGTCTTTTTGTTTGCTGATTCTTGTCTGAAACTTAGTCAATCGTAAATTAAGTTTCGAAAAACAGTAATCTGAATACATCTATTAGTATTAATAGATTCATTAAAGAAAAATGAGACCTTATTTCGAATTTCAGATACACGCAGTAATAAAGCCCGTAATCCAGTGCATAACAACAGCGATAAACGATAATTATAGCCTAAGCGCATTGTAAATCGTTACGATACGATCTATTACTGAAATCGTGCCAATGTATATGGAATGTAACAATATTGTGTACATTTAGCTTAAAATATACAATGATTGAGAGAGTTTCAAGTTTCGATTGAGTAATAACATTTGACGCATTACTAAGTTGCAAATGTCAAGATGGTAAAGTACAAAATTATTTACGACTTCTACTTACATGGAGATCAGCCTTACTATAATGATATTCTCAATTATTTATAGCTTACATTTCAATGTATCTTCAATATTAACTGTCTTTAAGGTCAATTTAAGTCTGATTCTATTTCCAAACAATTTTACATTACAAGTAAAACTATATGAGAATATCCCAAAATGACTGTCAGCAATGAAAGATTCATTGCTGGCAGCCCTTTTGGGATTTTCTTGCGGTATCATGTGAGACTATAATATATTCTAATATTATATTCAACTTTATTACTTACTAGTAACCCGTCACAGCTTCGCACGAGTGCAATTTAGATTTAAAAAAAATCGCATGATAAATTTTTTTTGGCGACTTGTCTTTTTGCCTTGACTATTATTCAATGATGATAAAAGCCATTTCATAGTCCGATGCGTGGTTTAGAAGGAGTTGTGGCTAAACAGACAGACAGACGCGGTGTCATTACAAATATAAGCGAAATATTTTTTATAGATTAAATTTTTTCTTTAGTTTGGCCTTAAATTTGCGTATTTATTACTTCGTTAAAAGTATAGCATCGCGTAGCTTCTGATGGCACATTCTTTATTGTCTCATGTTATTGGATCCATTTTCGACAGACAGTTGGCAAACGAGCTATGTATCGTAAAAAATAATTGTTATCATCTCGTTGAAGTGTTCTGTTTCATTTTTAGAACATTGTAGCAATTGTTATCGAGCAGAAGTTATGTGTAGTCGTCGCCATTTTAATTTAGAATGGCTAATTGTTTGGAATCATCAAAGTCGTTTGGGGTTAATGAAATAGATTTTGCTCTAAATGGTAAATGTTATTTGAGATTGAATCAATTGTAAGTTATTGAAATTAAAAAGCTAGAGCATTTTAAAGATCGGTTGCGACTGCCAACTTACCGACAGACTTATTGACTTAAAATTGTAAAGAACGAATAGACATCCTAAACCTAAATGCTTGAACATAAGCTCATTTGGAATCAAGAACATTTACAAAATGTATCGAACTCTATCTTGATATGAACTTAAGCCATGAGTGACAATTCAACAATAAGTATACTTCGTATGTAGGTAGGTAGGTACATAACTAATTGCATACATAAATGTCAACAAGCGGAAACGCATCGTAATTAATTTTGTGTTCCACTTCAGAGCGTCAAAGCACAATAGGCGGACATCCAACAAGAAGATATTAATTACATTTATTTTCTTAATTATATAAGAAGGGCTCTATACTCTACTTAATTCAATAACTTTCAGAGAGGAATAAAAAATGCTTTTATTTTATACGGACGATATGTAAATTGCATTATGTTCTTTTTTGTAAATTTAAACGTATTAATATTGCGCCAATCCCAAAAGATTGGATATAGGCCTGACACTTGATGATTAAAATCCATTTAAGTACTGTAACGTTATCAGTTCCTGCAAAATAAATTAATATTATTTCAACAGAGAAATACAAACACCAGAAGATCTCCTCCAAAGATATTAAAGTGCCATTAACTGGAGGCAAAATAATAGTTTACAACGCAATAAAGAAAGGCGATAAGAAGGTAACAGAATTGTTACAAACCAGCTAATTATTAGCTATAATAGCTTTGTAATGTAACTGTGGAGTCGATGGCGCCAGGCGGAGCCTTAATTTGTTTAACAGCATGCTTGAAGAGAAATGTCAACGAGACTGAAACATAAAGGTTAGGTACTTAAAGGTAATGATGATTTATATACATGACCAGTTCTCTAATCAAGCAAAAATATCCAATACACGACCCAGCTTTGCTCGGATAATATTTTCAATTAACATTCTGAAAGAAATTCTCTACACGATGGTAAAAAAAACTATATCTTAGGGTTATGCATACTTTAGATGAAGAGAAAGAGAATATAAAGAGAATTTGGAAATGACTCTGTTATTGCAAATGGCGATAGGTGACGGTAACCATTTACCATCAGGTGGACCGCCTGCCTGCTTGTCAACCTTCTGTTATAAAAAAAATGTTAAAAAGAATGCTCAACTTGAGATGTTGAGCTTTTAGATGAGTTTCCATGGCTGCAGGGTTGAAAATGAAGATGAATCTCTTTCAAGTTTCCTCACTATACATTAAATTATGTAGTATAAATTGTTTCTGCGTCATAAACTTCTGTAATGCTTATAAAATCCGCCGTATACAAATAATATACGAAGACATTCAGTAAGTACCTACTAAGTATAAACATAATAATCCCATAACATTTACAATCTAACCGTCTGCTTTCACTTATACTATAGATATTGGACAAATAAATCATAAATCATGGCAACGAAAACCCATTAGATGCAAAGATTTTAAGTTAGATTGAAGGAACAAAGATATAAAGGCGCATAGTTCACGAGAACTACTCTATCTAAGGAGATCCGCCGCCCACGCACGCCACGACGCAACTGACTATAAATCATCTTTGTGCACATGTTTTATATTACCCCCTCCACCCGCAAATATCGATATTCAATTGTTACCGACGGCTACAGAAACCCAGCTTGTTAATATTGTTCCAAATGTCTTAACAATAATTTGCTTTCAATTTCTAATAAGCACTGATATAAACATGGATTTAAATGGCTTAATTGCTCGGGCGTGGTCTACAATAATTTGTTTTTAATAAAGCAAGCGATCGAGCTCTTACAGCCGGCGAGTGACTGCGAGGCAATAAAGTAGAGGTGAACGTCGTAAATCGGCCCTATATCGGTTATCGAGTGGGCTGGCGCCAATAGGTAACATACGTCTGCCATCTTGGTGAAAAATGCACGGGCACCGGTCGAGCGCTAACAAGCAGGTCACAGCGGCACCATCGCGATATTGAAATATGGCGCCAATGAGACGATTTATCAAAATAATTTCAGCTCCCACTGTATGTTTACTTTGGTGACATAGCTATTTCCTTACATTACAAACCTGTTGTATTTGCAAAACTCGTTCGATAAATAAGGCACAAATAACTGAATTACCAGCTCAAAGTGTGAATAAAATGGTAATTTTGTAACGTATTGACAGTAATTGCGTATAAGACATTTAGAAACAGGGACATTATAATGAAATCTATAGCCTTTTGACGACAACTTAATCAGATTTCACATGGAGTTGTGATTAAAACATTAACGTTTGGAGGATAAGGAGTGTCCTCCTAATAACTTCCAATCAGTTACTGAAAACTGCGCCACATGAATCTTAAGGCTTCATATTAATTAGAGTTACTTTTGGAGATCCTCCGTCGTTTACCTACAGATTATTATGCGAGTGAGAATATATATCAGTAAATAATTAGTTAGCTATATCTATACTAATATTATAAAGAGGAAAGATTTGATTGTTTGTTTGTTTGCTTTGAATAGGCTCCGAAACTACTGAACCGATTTAAAAAATTATTTCACTAATAGGAAGCTACATTATTCCCGAAGGTTATAGGTTCCTTTTTATTCCAGGAACGCGAGTGAAACGGCGCGGAACAGCTAGTCTATCATAAACAGACTAGACTGTAAATACCAGAATATACTGTTCAACCAAAACCGAATTAAAATAGTACGTACATTGGATAGTGTCAGTGTTTGATATTTCAAATTGTATATTGTAAGATTTGTTTTCGTAGAAATTTCTGTTTCAATCGAATGGCGAAAAGAGCCTCGTTGGGTCGGATCGGACCAAATACAAATCAATTTAAACACTCTCACAGCTCACATTGCTAACTAGTTATATAAATCCAGGCCCTAACCCGTTCGTCCCACGTCCATTTGGACCTGACGGAGTCCGTAAGCCGGTGCCTTTTGGACCGGAACGGTGTGTGATAAAATTTCGCCGTAAATACGTTCTGATAGGGCGAGGAATGCTGATAGAGATCAGCGGACACGTTTTATGGTTGAACCACATAAAAGGGCTGGTATTTAATCAACGCCATTGTGAAAATATGCCGTGAGCTTCTCCGGTGTAGGAATTCGCTATTTGTTGTAACCTTATCGTGGAAAAGAAATTTCTTGGTACCAAGAATAACTTCTCGTTGACTTACGTCCTGATTTTTTTCACCGTTGTCAAAAATCTAAGATTCTAATGACCAATTTCTAAGTTTCAGTCGTTTTACGTCATTTTCTATTTGACAACCAGCAATTTTAAAGAAATCGTTATGATTGGCGATACTAAGTTTACCTTTCCAATTACTGACTCAAAAATACTGTCTACAATTTTCAAATATTAACTTCGACCCTTTCACAGGCCCTTATTTGTCTGTACATTTATATGACTACCATTTTCTCTCGAGTCGCGTTGAACTGGGGCAAAGGGGACAGCTCGCCAAGTTTAACAACAAAAGTCATCGTATCTTGACCCTTCCGAACATGGAGGTGCATGACTTTAAGGTCCACGCTTATCCAACTTGTATTAAACGCATAATGGTGAAGTGTATTTAACTTTGCTGGGTTAAATATTTTTCGCTGGCTTTTAGCTGAAAATCAGTGCTTTGGGCTAACATGCACAGTATTATCCCTGCGTAACAGAAGATCATATATTTTTTCATATCATATTGCGTAAAAAGTTACACGCCAGCATTTTATACCTACTTGACCTTTCGAATGACGTCCTGGGGTGTCATTTTTGAGGATATTTAATTGGATTGACCACCTGGATCAGAATAGCTCCTTTACATTTGAAATAATAGAGCTAGTTATCGTTCTACCTACAGACCACAATCCAGACCAACTAATCAACCGCTAATCCTAATATTACCAAAACGGCAATAATTCACGCGAGCTATAATGCATGCAACTAATATCGTTACCAGATATTACCGGTTGTATCTGGTTTGAGCTGGTGTCATTAATAACTGGCACGTCAAGCCGGCAGAGCCAGACGATAACATTTGTTAACATCGCCTGATACCGAAGGACAATGGCGACTAACATTCATAGCAAGGGAGTTAAAACTTCGTCTAAAGTTAAAACATGAATTGAAATGTCCAATTTAGATACCGCTTTTTTTTATCGTTCCATCATTTTATCTTTCGTGAAACAATTAATATTATGAAAAAGGCTACAGTTTCTATGACGAATTAAATAAAAAGCCTAGATGAAATGTCGAAAAGAAGAAACATAATATTCGTATACAAGAAATTAACAAAATATGTTATTCTTTGTTTCGAATAAACTAAACTTAAACGTAGTGCTACATTCAGTTAGTAAATTGTACCAATAAATTTACAGTTAATCTAATAGGGAATTCTAGAGCTATGCGACATTTTATTACACCAAAAGTAAATTCAGACCGCGGCAGTAGGTACACGCTGTTTTCGTAATGCAAAATTGCATCTCGCAAAGCTTTGTGGTTTGCATCGTAACAACGATCCTGTACGATCGTCTGATAGCACTGTGACCCCCACTACGCCATCTAACAAACAAAACACAGTTATTATTGTGTAAAGTCACTACAACACTATTGATGTTATTGAATTCAATTTCCCTGTAAACTGCATTTGAAATTCCTTGAAATATGTTCGTCGTCCGTGGCTTTGATTTCTATAAATATTTGTTTTCTATAAGTGATATCATTTTTTTAAATCAATTCATTTACAACTAATACATTGACTTTACTATTTCTCAAAAAGAGTCCCTTATTTATGAGCTATTCTTTAATTTTTTGTCTTTCTATGGTTGGTTCTATTATTTAAAGAACCTTTAAACTCCTATCTTTCCTGCTAAATATTGTTTGCATATCTTAAAATTTAATCAATTTTGTCTCTTTGGCCTCAAGTGTATCACTACGTATAAACTTACTTCGTTAACTGTATCAGATACATTATATAAACTTGGCTTTGCGTAGAGTTATAAACTGGGAAGTGCAATTATGATCAATCTTCCTACAACTTGAAGGGTTGTGGGATAATTCTCACCAAGATCCTTCAAGTTACGCCTAATTAAGATAATTCTTAAGTTATTTATTTACTTAAAAAAGATACATCATACTAAGGAGGCCACCACGTTGTTTAGGATTTTTTTCCGAGTGAAATTGATTTGAATACAATAAGCAAGGCTGCTATACAGTAGACTAAATACATTATTCCAAGTACCTAATCTCCATCTTTAGTTTTATTAATGGAAAATCATATTTTATTGAGAAATTGTATGGAGTCGTGTGAGATAATCACCATCGTACATTCATTGGACAGATCTTCAGTAACCAAAAAATACTTGAATATCGTAACTACATCTGCTAATTTACTTCATATTTTGATTCGAATATCCTATACTTTTTGGCCATTTGCTTTCATTTTTCTTAAACCATGGTTAAAATTCTTTCATTTCTTATACATACATGCATACTATCTTAGATACCAGTCTTAACTAAAATCGAGGTTACGAATATTTCTATAACACTCACTAATGTTTCCAAGGAGGTCTTCGTCATTTTATTACATTGCATAAATAAATTATAGGCACTATTGTAAATCATCGTGAGCCTTTGCGGTAGTTCTGTGTTGATGGATTAAGGCACCGCCATCTTTATATAACTATTATTTGATGAATTATAGGTAATCTGTTTATTGCGATCTGCAGTTTTGCTAAATAATCTATTAATTTTACACACACAGTTACTTATCTTTTGGTAAGGTGATGTTTGCTTAGAAACTCTTAGACTCTTAGAAGATCTGGTTGGGTTGGGATGAAATGTTTATGATACGGAGAATTTACTGAAGCATGGCACCACATTGCTCAAGCTAGCTCTAAGTTATTAAGTATCAGACCTCTTTTATTGACAGCCCTAATTATTAATATCTTCTGTTCATAAATGTTCATTGAAACTTACCAAAGACAGAAATACCTATGATAAATCCACTAATACTAACAAATAGGAAAAATGGTATAACGAGTACAGCAAAGGGATTAAGTACATTATACTCGTAGTACCTACAGAGCTGCAGGAAGACCACACGCGTGCGTCTTATCGGATTACCTCGACAGGTATGCGTGTATCAGATTTCTTCCGATCTAGTAATTTATTTTGCTTTTGATACCAAGTGTCAAATGTTACAAATACAACTTTTCATGCACTACGTTGACCTTGCTCGATTAAAATATTTGAAAATTTTGAAATTTACTACGTGATTCCAAAGTTAGTACCATGGTAAAAGTTCCATAAAAATGAATTAAAAATAGTCTGTTAACAGTGCAATAATATCAAGCAGCCCTATCGAACCTCTTATGATCCTAAGATCTACCTTATGATCCTGTACCGGAAGACAAAAATATAATGCAATGAATATGAAACATTAGAAAAGTCTAGAAAGTAAAGTAGGTTGAGTGAAAAGTTTTCAATTTATCAAATTTAACTGTATTTATTGCAGAATAAGAAGTGTGTAGATTTAATAGTATCTCTTATTAACAGCGCTGCTAATACCATATTAGCCTGTTATCCCATGTTATATGCCAACTGGTATACTCAGGTACAGGTATAACATTGCGTTACATTGCTACCTGTTGCCGTTCCAGTTAAACCTGTTTGTATCATCCTCTGAGGAATTTTAACTGGAACCTATAATTGAAATTAGTATTCTTTTCATTTGTAATCAATTAGATTTGTGCATTAGGTGTTTCATTTTGCGTTTTCTTTTTTTTATTATTTTTTGCTCACATTACGTCTGTATCTTTCTTGTATGATCTCTCTTATACATTTGTTTTTGTATTTAGGAGTTTAGGTGATGCAAATGTGGGTACTTAATACAAATTTACATGTTTTTTTTACGATTTACTAAGAATTTAGTTAATGTCGCAGCTACGTTAGTTTCTTTTCTACTACAGATATAAGAGAGATAGAAGATATAATTGGTTGTATAAGTACATACAAATACTAAACATTAAGCCCACTAAGACTTTTGCCTTGCTTTGAGCTATTAACTTTACTGATTATTATCACAGCATATTGTACAAACTTGACTCCTAATAATAGTAGAGTAAACATTGTCCACGAAATTCAAGTCCTAGCAAACAAATTACATCGATTTGCGGCAGCAATTGGCACTATTTATTCTGAAATGCGACCAAATGTCCTGTGTACAATGATACATTCATCTGAGATTAAAATCTGCCGCGGACAAATGACTTTGTACGTACTTACCTACTATATACATATTTGTACTTTGATATAGTTTGTTGAGAATTATATTTATTAGGCATTGTTTATAGAATCAAATTGTTTGATAGATACGATACGGGATTGATCTTTATGAGGTAGGTTAAAAAGGTCAATGCACTTCTAATATATTAGCTACTACAGTAAGGTTATAGTTAGCCTAGGTTACGGTTATAGTTAACTTTAACCGCCGAAATAAAGTAAACTGGGTTGCTCGTGTCACTTTAAATAAAATTTTAACTGTAACCATAACCGACCGACGGAGATCAGTCATCGTCAAAGTGACTCTACAGTCAAAGCATGGTAATAGTTAAGTTAACTTTGACGATAACTTTAACTAAAATGTACGAGCAACCGCAGCATTTCGAATATGGCTACTATGTATTTTAATTACATAAAATATTATAACTTAATTAAAGAAGAGAAATAAAAAGTTATTTTAGTGTCGCAATATAAAAAATAAGCAACTGAATTTACTCGAAAGCATTGAATCTCGAAAGATAATTATTTGTATTTATGTCTTACTTAATTACAATAAATTTATGTTAGTTTATGTTTCATAGTAAAATTAACTATAGCAATTAAGTTATAAACAGTAGTTAACTCTAAGCTATATCAGTTTAATGACTAAATTTTGTTTAGTAAAAGGGCAGCTATTCAAGCTTGCACAAGTTGCGCGTAAAGCAAACGACTTATTTATTTTTACATTTTGTTTAACTAAATATCTATAATAATACAATTAAAATCAGAGGAAAAACTATATAAATTAAAAGTAAAATAGCGAGTCTACCCATAAATGTTAATATATTTTTTGACATTTATCTACTCAAGAAAGCATTGACACCGATCTACAATGCCTCTGGCACAAAGACGGCACGCTTTCTCCACATGTTTGATTAGGACAACTTTTGGCGCCAAAATTCCTAACCTATGATTCGACAATCGCCATAACTTGTTCGGCTGCTTTGAAAAAAAAACATAGTTGAGGTGAAATGTTGTTTTGAAACATGTTGGAGAGCTGACTGAATAAATGCTTTTCATCTTTTTGTGATGTTAAATCTCTCGGTCTTTCATGCATCTTGTCAAATGATTGCTTAGCTAAGTACGTGCTTGGTATCTACAGTAAACCATTACGATTTAATAGATCGTCTTGACCCACTGGCGAGTCACGATCATTTATATACGAGCACGCATGCATATGCATAGCATACCCGATTATAATATTTACCATTTTATTCATTGTCAACTAATGGGCTTCATTTTTTTTGTTGCCATTGTTTTTAAATTGGTTTTGTTATTTTTTGTACTGGCGAAACGATGCGACTAAACTATTTTCGTTGTGGCATGGTGCGGGTAACAGTAGACAGAGATATATGGAAATGAGCCTTATGACTTTGCAATAAAGTTCATATGTACAGTCAATCGCACCAAGCTACAACGTAAATAGTGTAGATAGCTAATACATTGTAATATTTACACATAATCACAGCAGGTTGGTAGCTGTCACTCAGTACTTATATGGACATCCATTATGTCAGCTAAAGCAAAATAGCGGCAAACATTTTCTTCGAGTTGTCAACTCTATAAAGTTTAATGTCTTTGGTTATTGCAGATATCATGCGGTAGATCACAAATTAATCATTAGAATTGTTACTTTGCTTTTAGTACCTAACAAAGTCTTGATATAATATGGTTATTTATGTACATCTAATGGTCTGAGTAAATAAAATATTTAATATTTTTTTCTTTATTTTTCAGGTAAGTTACAATTACGGTAACACTCTCTCAAAATGGCGTTCCAAACGCTTAACAACATCGTATGTATGTAAGTAGGTACGTTGTATTGCTGAAAGAATTATAATAGTAGTTTATGATACTGTTGCATAATACGAGTGTGAGTTTAAGAACGAGCCGTAGGCGAGCTTCTTAATAGTATCACACGAGTTTTTAATACCTAATTATGTGCAGTATCATACAGTACTTTATCTTAACTCATCTATGTAATTTAAAGGTAAAAAATCTATAATAAGTAATTTGTCATAGGTTTTCATGACTTACGGGTAGCGATTATTCGTCATTTCCATTGCCGCCTCCACAATTTCAGATCCAAGTTTATTTCACCTTAGTATCACTGCTATTTTTCTATCATTTTGGCCAAAATAAAATATGTATGTAAAAAAATCAATAAAATAAACAAACATTAATCATCACGGCGCCCAAATCCGTGTGGGGAAAAACACCTAAGTTGAGATCTCTACCGCATACGCGACCACAGACAAAGTAAATTTGCATCTAAAATTGAGTTGATACTGATTGTTTAGTCCTGATGTCTGGCCACTTATAATGTTTTTTTCTTTATTATTTCGTTTGACAATTTGACTGACAGTAATTGAAGTATTAAAACCCAAAAAACATTATAAGTGGCCAGACATGTCCAAATACTTGTACTAAGTTATTTTAAATACGGGTGTGCATAAAGTGGGTCATTAAAGTACTGTTTTTGATTTCATAATTAGAACTTTACGATATGAGAGTAGATAAAATAATGTTATCTACTTTGTTCATTCAATGTTATTACTTACTTTGTTAATTGGTAACAAGTAGAGTAGTTAATAGGTAAAAACACTACTTATAATACATAATTATGTCTAGGATATAATATTGTTGAATATTATATAATAATTCTAATTTAAGCACAAACCTCATTTCAATTATTACCTTTTAAACACAGTAAAATGATCTCATTCAATTTAACAGAACAGAATTGGCTAATCATTGTTTATGGTCGGCAATAATTTAGGTGATTGGTATTACGAACGCACGCTATAAAATAATAATTTATTGTTTAACTGTTAAACATTAATTACGTTTTCATAAAGTTTCAATACTGATATTTATAATGACAGGTGTTTCTGCATCAGAAATAATCAGAATTCACTCATTTAGAGTTGTACAAACTCAACATTACATTAATTAGTTACTAATATGTAATGTTAAATATAAAATGTTATATAAACCTACTTTATATTACGTAATTTTGATGTAATATGTGTTGACTCATAATTATCTATACTAATATTAAAAAGAGGAAAGATTTGATTGTATGTTTGTTTCTTTGCATTGAATACGCTCCGAAACTACTGAACCAATTTGAAAGATTCTTTCACTAATAGGAAGCTACATTATACCTGAAGGTTATAGGCTACTTTTTATCACGGGAACGCGAGTGAAACCGCGCGGAACAGCTAGTATTAAAAGATTTATGTCTCGCTAGGTATTTACTTTCAAAATAATTAATTAAGTACTTTTATCTGAGCTTTTATAGTAGAGTCTTCTCAGTTTCGAACCGGTGGTGCGGTGGTAGAGTCATTTGTGACGTCCATAAGTGTCTCTCAGTGACTAAACTTAATAAATGAGTTTTGAGTTTGAATACGATAGGTATGTCTTCTCTTAACTTAATAATTTATGCAACTCTTTATTTGTTACTTTTCTCAATAATATAAAAAAGTTTATTAAAATATGCGTATATATCTCCGATATTTTCACAATACAAGATGGTGGTAGAAAAATATCTTGTAAGAAAGGCACTGAAGAGCGCAAAATTAGCTCCAACAAAGGTAATGGATACCGTTAACACCGCGTTTATATTAACCTCCAACAAATTAATGAATAAGGTAATTTACAAAATTGCTAATTACCTGGCCGTTTAATGAGGTCGGCCCGCCCCACGGGCAGTCGACAATTTTAATTACATTTTTAATTTTGCCGTATAATACTACATGAATTTATAACAGCGTACAAGTCTGCTATAGAACGTCTTAACCAATAAAATAATTACTTTTTTAATCAAAATTAAGCGGTCCTCTTTACGGGGAGGTAATTCGGTATTAATGTTTTAATTTTTATAAGTAACTATCATTTTATAACCTTTGCATTAAAAATTACAATTAATGTGAGAATTCTCATGAATCCATAATTGAATCCAGATATATGTGTTGTATTTCATGAATATTATAAACCGTCAGATTTGCATAAGCCTCAGACAAAACTTTTTAAAGTATTTTACTAATATGCTTTGTGTGATTGCATAATAAGTAGGGATAAATCACGTTTATATAACCAATCAACATCAGTACTTAACAGCCGTTCAATATTGGAATTTTCCAATGTAGAGTAAGCATCATTGAAAAGTCTCTTACTACGTAACATTTATTTCTATTGCCCATAGTCACATAGTCATAGAATGAAATAATCGTAATGATTAATATACAAATTGATTTTGGTTGGGTATTGTAGACTGTAAAAGCATTGAGGTAAGTCCTAAAATTATGAAGCATGGAAAACAACACAAAAACATTAAAAAAGATATCAACTACCTAAATCAATTTTGTTTTAATCATAATAGTAAGTCTGAGTACCTAATATACTAGATTATCTCGATCCATCACTCACAAACGAAATCTGAACGCGACTTGGAATTTTCACCAGAGATTTTGTTATAACTTCATAACGGTAATGTTCAGACAACTGAAACTTTGTAGGAATTATTGATAGTGTACACTATCCGTAGAATTCGGGTTAATATACCCTAACAAAAATACCTTGTATGTCCTATATATGTAATATTGAACAGATAAAAGGTTGTAAAGGTGAAAACATTGTAAATGTTCCTAAAAATCGTAACTCCAAACGCACATTCAAATTACTCGTGTGGATAGACAGACATACGCGCGACCTAAATTTAATGTCGAACAACAGAATAGCGTACCCGCAAACTGAATTTTAACAACACAACACTCCCCATTTTTCCCTCGAACATCCCTCGGGGAGCACGGGGAGAATGGTGTCTGTAAACAACAACAGTAACTTTCCGATAATTTTGCGTTTGTTGTTTTGCGAGCAGCCGATTGTAAAATTGTTAAAATGTAATTTTGTTCCGCGGCTTCGTTTACTCTCGTTAGACGCGGCAATGGTTAAAGTTTTGCATTTTATTTCGGTTCATTAAGTTTATTGATACGAGTTTTATAAAAGGAAAGGCTACTGAAAGATTAACCAATCATTGTTTGTCTCTTGCTTTCTAAATTATTGCTGCAGTACCTTTCAGCTCTCAAAGTAATTCTCTACTAAACTAAATTTTATAGAGGTTTTATTTTGTTCTAGTATAGTTTTTAATTTAAGTTACCCATCTCAGGTATCAGTGGTTTCGCTATGTTCAATTGATTACCAAAATTAATTGCTTCTGACTAGAGCAAGTGCACGCCTCCAAAGGAAACGTCATTCATGACCAATACCAATCATGAGATCCCTTAAATTCGGTATCAAATATCCTATTCTCAAAGAACACCGGTAGCCTGTTCCGCCAATCAAACTGAACGACAGAAACACTATCGAAGCGTTATTAGATCGATTCGACTTTATCTTGCATCTCGCTCCATTAGGCTGGGAACGACTGGCGGGGACACGATGTGGACATGACATAAATGTGGTTAAAGAAACACTGCTGTATTATACAGAGTAATAAGAATTTGCAGAACAAATAAAATTGTAGCTATAAACGAGTACTATGCTTTATTTTCTTCGTCTGCAATATCTATAATGACTAAAGCCCCATCTAATATTGATTGATTACTTTTAGATCTGATAGCATTTTTAAGGCTTCTCGCATTATGCCTTCTTCTCTAAATTTGACAGATTAAAACCTACCTGTGAAGAAAGCTGAGTGTTCATTGTATCTAAAGTGCTTACGATTTTTTGCGGACATTTATTAGACGTATTCAGCCCGGAAATATCTAGATAACAGAAAAGGCTTGTTGAATTTCTACCTTTGATTGATTCGCTAGCTTTAGTAGGTAAGTCTAATGCATTTGGATGTTTACGTTTTGCTTGTCTTTTACGGGATGTTAAAACAACTGTTTAACTTTCACAAACAAACTTGCTTTATTAAACATGTTTTCTACCTCAATAATGATGGATAGTACTCCAGTTCGCTCGTTGTGATCTAATCTGTCGGTGAGAATGGTTCATCACAGGATTTCCTCATTACGGATAAACTCCGACAGTAATCATTGACTTTCAACTTGTGGAACAGGTCAACAGATTGTGTCCATGTTACAACTTCCAATACTGGACAGGTACCTATTGATTAAAAACTTGTTTTGAGGAATTACACTGGTTTGATTGACTGGACATAAGTCACCAAGGGGAAGCTATTAACACATCTTCAGATGATGTTTAATCTTAGATTCCTCAGCTTACCACATACTAAGTAGTAGGAATATCTTTTCAGGCATGTTGATGTAAAATAAAATTTTAAAAAATAATAATTAATATTAGTACCTAGTGCGTACTTACCTATCTAAAACAGCCAGGGAAAGTGTATCGCTGTTCGTGTATACGACAAACGCGACCGTCTCCGGTACTGGGTTGAATTTTGTTTCACTTCCCCTCACCAACAGCCTCATGAGTTCCGTGAGATCATAGATAGTCCAGATGTAGAGTGACATTTTGTGTGACACTATCTGCCATAGGTGGATTCCGTTATTTTGCACAGACAATGGTTGCGTTAGTTACGGCCGCGGCGAATATAAATGACAATGATATAACAACAGATTTTTTAGCCTATAAAAGTTCTGCAGAATTAGGAATAGGAGTGCAATAGGAAAAATACTTAAATGTGAAAATAAACAATGGTATTTTCTAGGCAAGCGTGGCACCTTGGACTTGTCATAACTACAAACTCCAGACTTAGAGCAAGTCCAAAAAATCTGAAACACAACATAGCTTTAATATACATCGTGACCAATAGATGGCGCTGTGTACATTTCATAATGATATCCAATTTTAGCGTTCACAGTTGAGTTGCTGTTTGGCTCAGTGGATAAGACAGCGTGTGTATTAAGTGGGTGCGGTGTGAGTCTGTGTTCAAATCACAAAAAGTTTTCCCAGTGAAATTATTGTCGCAGACCTAATGTTTGGGATACTTTTCCATTGGGATAGATCGATGGGTGAAGAGCAACAAGTTGACATTGTCCAACGAGGCGTCCGCTTCTGTTGCAGCCCGCACATTTTTATTCTGTAGCAAAAATAGTATTTTAATAAACTACAGATAAATAAGAAAAATTAAAATAGGTATTTTTTCAGAAAATAATTACAAAGCAATTTGTTAATTTGTACTAAGTAATAATAATAAAGTATACAAAATAGGATCTATAATGTAGGTAACATCTAGACACAGAACTACAATTTATAAACAATTTGCATAATAAAATAGCTATATCGGATGAAAATATCTACATTCATAAAGAAGCAACACGAAGCAATGAGAATAAACCTATAGATTTGAATGCGGAATCTTCTGGAATAACGAGATCAGTTTGAAGCAGTTTCAAGGTTACGAGCACAAAATACTTACAATAAGCTCTTACTGGGGTTGTAAGCAGATAGGTACCTACCTAATATCTAACTGCATTTGTTTTTTCTTTGTCATTTATTTAAAAAACCATAGACTGAAGGCTGAATGCAGTTAAGCTTTTGCTCTGGCAATAACTCTAGTCTTCTTTGACTAACAAAATCTAAAATCTATTTTACTAAGCGTTTAGAGTAACGCATTGCGCAATACAAACCAAATTGGTGTCGGTTAAACCATTACCGTACAATGCCCCCAATGGACCGTCTAATTGTTTCACTCTAATGACTGATAATAGTGCTCTTTGTTTTCACTCACTTCACCGACTTAGTGCGAAGTTCAATCGGCATACTTCGTTAAATAAACAAAATAAAGTGTTTGCTTATTTCACCTATACGAGTTGTTACAAAAATATAAGTAGGACTTTTGCCTAGTAGATGATTATTATTATTACCTTGTAACAAAAAGATTGATATTTACACATTATATCGAATATAATTGGGCCCTAAAAGAGAAAGAAGCTGCTAACTACAATTTAAAGCTCGAACTACATTACCAGAGAAACTGTGTTGTTGTGATGCGATGCGTATCTGCGACTGACTGACGGACGACTGATGAATATTTATTGTGATACCTACCGCGCGATTTTCAGATTCATTTAGTCAATAATAAATGTGATTAAAACCAGAATTAATATACATTATATTGCGAATAAAACGATTATAGAATGATTGCCAAATATTGGTTGGATTTGCAATTTAATATTTCAAAGAATCTACTATTATTAATTAAATATCACGTGACGGGATAATTTAATTCAACATTAATAAAATTTTACGTTACGTTATTATTATTAGTACCTATCTATAGGCTTGAAAATAATCCAAATTATTATTAAAGTTTCTTGTTACATTATAACATTCCATTATAACGTCCAATCTGCCTTTATAACAAATACCTATCTATCGTTTATTGTGCCCCCATCAATATGAAAAGGATAAACATTAGTTACTTTCCGAATATTTACTCCAAAACAATACAAGGACAAATTCTTTTGTGGTCACAATTCCGAGCCTACTTACTTCACGAGAAGAACCGTAATATAAACCAAGTCAAAGGAATGTAGCCTTTACAAGTACCTATCCCAATTAAACCCGTGACATATCGGTAACCCATCCAATGCACCTATAGGTCGACAATGTAACACTTAAGTTTAAATCAATAGCTATTTTACAGCACGCTTCAAAGTTTATTGTATGACAAACACGGGGCGTTAAGATAATGGGCTGGTTGGAAGCCAACGTTAAATATTGTAAGTGGAACGAGTGAGTTAGGAGCTTAGATAATTTGTAGTGTACGGCTACCATTTGAACTTGACTAGCACCTTTTCTTTGAGCTCCAAAGTGACAGGTACAACGTCGATAATTCTTTTTTTCTCTAATCTAATAAACAATCGAATAACATTTTTGTTTTTTTTTTGTAAAGCTTAATTTTCACCATAGACGATATGATTTCCATTAAAATAGTGGCTAAAAAGATGTTATTGCGAGTTATTGCTGTCTATTCCAGAGTTGTTGAGTATGTAAGTTTAAATTTAGAATGCAACGGGTGAGCTGAATGCGGCTGTTGGTTGCATCGTAATTAATTAAAATTGTTTTAATGTCTCTTTCCAATTAACGGAACAGTCGGGTTAATAAAATTGTTAGTAATGGAATGATACGGGCAGCGTTGGTCTAGTTTCACTTGATAGTTTATTTTTCTTTTTTACTGCGTTTTTGGGACTTCGTAGCCGACTTCTTTTCCTTCTTCATGTTTATGATATTATTATCTTCGTCAAACTAATTGATCACAGATTTACTGTAATCACTCCGTAAAGTGATACTTACACGGATCTTTTATATAGATCTATCAGATATTTTATAGGTTTTTTTTATGTATCAATACTATTTATTATGACTGTGCAAATTTTCAGACATTGAAAAAATTTTTTTAATGTAATAAATTTTCACCAGTAACTAGTGGGCCTGCTGTCAACTATGATTGTTTTTACTCATTTCAAGTGCAGATAGAGAGCTTGTTCCAAGTAAATTTTCCAAGCCTTTCGACATTCCAGAAGCGTCGTAAACTTGGTGTTGTACAACTACTAGGTACTCGTGGGTTGGGCTTAGGTCTTATTGAACTGACTAATCAATTTTAGACATGTTGGAGTATGTTTACAACATACGATATCTACGTAAAATCGAACAACACCATATAATTCAAACTTAATTATTCCCTGATATTGTCCCAGGATATTTAGGTACTTATGAACGTCGAAAGTTACACTTACAGATGCAAGATTAACTAGCTGTCCACTGCTGTTTCACCCGCGATTGCGATAGATAAATGAGTACCTATCTTATGTTTATCTACAGACAAACTAACTTTAGTTTTTACGAGACTGATAAAATATAAGTACTTACCTATCTAATCCTTCACAATTTACATACGTACCTAAATGCTATTATTAGAGTCCGATCGAAGCTTCGGCCACCTTCGGCCACAAAAACAAGCGGCGAAATTTTATTTGAATTATAAGTTACTAGATTCCGCCCCGCGGTTTCACCCGCGTTCCCGAGGGATCTTATATTTTTTCCGGGATAAAAAGTATCCTATGTGTTAATCTAAGCTATAAACTATCTGTGTTCCAAATTTCATCCAAATCCGTTTAGTAGTTTTTGCGTGAAAGAGTAACAAACATCCATCCATACATCCATACTCACAAACTTTCGAATTTATAATATTAGTTGGATTGAGAAGTAATCAAGAAATAACAAAGATAATCGACAATTTGCACAAAAGAAACACACACACAAAAGAAAACAGTTCCGAGAAGACGACATAACCCACTTCTTAAAGAACCATGAGAGTTATATACTAGCTCTAGATTGGAATATAGGAATGCGAGTTCAATTGAGACGTTTATATACCGCTCGCGGCTCAATTTTGTAAACGGCATGCACCTTTTGCCATCATTACCATTACTTACATTGGTTATGACTTTAATCGTTTTTGATTATAAATATACCTAATTTTACTGAGCAAAATGTTAAATGGTTGCACAAGATAGGTACCTACTGAATGTCAAACACAGATGCATTCATGAGAACTAAGAGTTTACCGTAATTATTTTCTTTTTCATCAGTTTCAATGGTTTTAAAAAATTGTTTGTATATGTTAATGTTAACAGAAAAGTATCTAATCCGTCATTGTATACATTTCCTAGGAAATCCATATATTTCCTAAATATCTATCGGAGTATTAGGTACCTACGTTCGGGATATTTGTAGGCGGTATTTGGGGGGTTGTAAGTGAAAGGTACTTTTGTGCGAATACTTTCAAAATTATGAAAAATAAAAAGAAAACTGTATATAAAGGTGTCAAAGTTACCTATAGTTTATTTTTTATATTAGGTACCAAGGTAAAAAAGCTTTTTACTATCAAAGTTTATTTTTGTAAGTACCATTCCAGAAAGTGCTAATAGAGTGACAATAACAGTTATCAGCCCTCTTGCAAAGTAAAGTAACTTTCTAATACTACGCTATTCTATTTGTATTTATCTCGAATGACATATTGGACTCTTTGGAAAACAGATGTTCATATTTGTCGACCTTCGAAACATTTTCAAGTTTGTCCGATCACTTCGCAAGTTTTCACTTACATTGTAGAGATGTAAGAATAAAACGAGCAAAGCTTAATTTAACAGAAACGCCATTCAAACAATTCATTCCTTGCATATATTTAAAATCCATATTGATTCGTGCATTTCATTGCTCTGATAGTTTGGTCTCAATTTCCCGTGAGAAATAAGCTTGGATCAGATTAAATACCAAAATTATCGTCTTTATTACCGCTAAAGATACGATCTTTAAAAATTATGTAGTCTTTAAAATAAGGCATGCATCTAAAAATAAACACGGTTCAGTTACGGTGGCGCCTTATAATAGTATTTTATATCGGTCGACGTGCTAAGAATGTCAATACATCCGAACCTACGCTTGATCGAACCGATACACGTAATTAATTCGGCGCGACGCCTCTACTCTGTGCATATTCTGTACGAACATGATAATCACTTACAATTTTAAAACTTAATGCTAATGGTTTTAGGGTTTAAATTTCAATAAATAGTTCATGTTAATATGTATGCTATGGTTCGAGTATTAGCAATCTAATCGTCGTTAATTAGCAGACACGCGCATATTTATTACTGGGTAGAAATGCTACTGTGTTGCTAGGTTGCTACTGCTTTAACTGTTAGATAGGCACTTATTAGAGTTGCGGTTAGAATTTATTCTCGTTGGATATCTTGGTGTTTGTGAATATAGAACGATTATTATCGATGGTCGGTAATTATAAGATCGCTCAGTAGCTAAGTACTTGAAATTAAAATAATCGTTGATGCTATTTTTGTTAATTTTATTCTGAGAAGAAAATAGTTTATAGTCAAAATGACACAATTTTTTTTTCTTTATGATCTCTACATCGCATCTGAGGATTGTTTAGTGATTAATTTTTTCGTTTATGCTAAGCCTTTATTTCTAAAACAGTCTTGACAGACTGATCTATCAACGCACAGCTCAAAACACCGGACGAATCGGAATTTTGGCATACAGATAATTAGTATGACGTAGACATCCGTTATAAGAAATGATTTTTTAATTCAACCCCAAAGGGGGTAAAGTAAAAAGCCGTAGGGGCGGAAAAAATTGTAAATCTATAAATTTTGATACTTTACTATACCTCAAGATAAAGCGTATCCATGAACGCTAATTAATTCATTGTAAATAACAGGTCTCACAATTTTCCGGCTGCCCATATTTTTTTACGGCTCCTTATTTATGGGCGGTAATGATAATGACACAATCATTTTGGTGACATCACACTCCCTCGTAATCGTAAAACATGGCGGCTTGTCGTGGAAATCCATCAAAGTGTTAGTCGGTGGCCACGTAATCCACGCAATGAACCTGAGAGGTGATAAAGGAGACTGGGTGGTAATGTAAGCGAGATTATGAGCTCAATTCCTAAAGATGTGAGACTTAGGTACATCTATACATTACATTTTACTTTTAAATCAGATTTTATGGGTTAAAATGGAAAAAAAAAAACATTTTTAGGCTATAGATAATTAGCAGTTATTAGAAATAGTATTTAAATGCTGTTTAGACACTTAAACGAACATCTAATAAAATATAATCAACGTTTGCTCAAACCGATATGTTCGTGCACACTAATATATTTTCAAAAAGTTATCTACTTTCATCTTACTGTGTAAAAAACAGAACTGAAAACAGAAGTGAATGCACTCCGAAAAACAATTAGAAATGATTTAACACGGTATTTATAAAAGTTGCATGTGTTGCACTTTATTTATATTAAATCTTAATAGCATATTTAAAATTCAGATACAATCGCGTGCGTGTAATTGAAGACATTTATTGTACAAAAGAAAGTAGGTACCTAGTATAGGGACAAAATAATATTTTTAACCAACTGTTAATTTGTTAACTGATTTGTTTGTTACTGCAATAGGCATATTTTTTTTTAGGTTTTTTTAATTTTATTATTCAGTATAATACAATAATTTACTTTAAAATCTATAAGTACCTACAATGTTAAGAACAGAAAACAAGATATATACAGAACCTAAATCTAATTAAGTAATTGCAAGAAATATTCAAAATAAATAAAAAATAATAATAATACTTACTAAATACTACATAATTTTTTTATAAATAAAAAAAGGCATATTTTTTTGTGAAATTGACAAGAGTTTTACACGTATGAATGAGAAATAATAGGTTAGTTTATTATAGGACTAGGTATCTAACCTATACCTAACGGTCACACCAGAAGCAATGGATTAAATTCTCAACTAGGACAAACATTCAAGTGCATGAACATTTTTGTTCGGTTAGAGTTAGGCTGTAAATATTTATTTATATACCTACCTAATATCGAAAATAATACTGAAGTATATCATCTGGTTTCCATAAACACATATATGACATAATATTAGCAGAGTTTTGTTAGATTTTTTTTAACTTTTATTTCGGTTAGACTTTCTTAAAAAAATACACAACAGACTAGCTATACAGAACCTCCAATAACTGAAATTATTCAAAATAAATTCTCACCATAAAGTGGCAGACAGGTTTTTTCTTTCTATCAGGGGTCTGAATCGCAATTAATCTGGTGTCGATTTTTCCCGCCCATTAGTTAGCGTTATCGATTCGGCACGAGCAATTAGTTGGCCGATGCGTTCGAATCCGTCCGATTTTGGTCGAACATGATTGATGAGTTTACTTCATTACCAGGAGGAAGTAAAAGACTTAAAGAAAATCTCGCAGCGTAATTTTATCCGCGTTGGGGTGTAAAAGCCATCGAGGCTAACACAAAAAAGTCAAAGCGTAATCATAATAATAGATGGTAGAAAAATAAATGACTCGTCGGCTACGATAATAACCCCTAAGTATTAAGTACAAGTTTTAGTTTAGTTTTTTTTTTAATCCTCTTTAGTCTTCTGCCATAGACTAACTTTACACAATTCTACTTACTTGATTTTATTCTTCATTCGTTTATCCGACTACCCTTTGCCTTATCCATTCGTTTATCGTAAATCGTAGCGGAATGGGGATGAGATGAAAATAACTCATTCTACGATTGCAGATTGCGTCCTGTCTGCTGTCCAAACCAGATAACGGCTTTCGAAGATTCTTTGAAGGGTAGATGTTTAATATCCAACTTGGTTACTTGTCTAAAGAATTTTCATTATAAAACTTCAACCTCAATCATATTGATACCAAACTTTGCATTCTCCAGTATGCGGAGAAAACTTGCGAATATTAAAATTTTCAGCTGACGTTTATTTTTAGTTCGAGCTTTTCAGAATGATTATGAGAATAATATTTATTTTATTATAAATTTAAAAAAACTTATTAGAAAGTACTACCGTATCTATGGGAATAATCGAAGTTTAACCGATCTGTCCATATTTGTCACTTGATCTTAGAACAATAGTTTAAACCATGGATTACATTTTATCTTAGATTTCATAAACGATAGTTTAAAAGTCGATCGATCTTACGGCCCTTAGTGGACTATTGTTGGAAAGAAAGATCATAATGTTCTATCTGGCCAGCTGGCCACAATACGCCATAGATAAATTTCAGATTATTTAATAAGTTTATTTTTTCTTTTTCAGTGGGCGGGATGTCACGCGGCGGAAGCGGTGCCGGCAAGACCGCGACCGCCAAGCGCGTACCACCACCGGCCGTACCGGGTGATGCCTTCGGCACCCCACAGCACCGGCACTCCGGGTCCAGCTTCGGCTCCCAGGGGTACGCGTCCTGCGAGGAACAACCCTATCCGCAACCGCCGGATACGCCATCCCATACTAGAGGTAAGCTTGTGATATGCCTTCATTTGAACATGTTAACAGTGTAAATTTTTTTTTAACGAAACCTTTCGTCTATTTGTCCTTCGAAAAATATTAAGGTATAGTTTAGTTCATCAAATTGTGTTGTAAAAATCTCTGAATTTAGATAAAATAATATCCTATCACATGTAATTTTTGCCTAAATGGGAAATTATTGACTAAACAGCTTATTCTATGTAAGTGAATCTTGCACCAAAAAGAGAAAGATATTTTAACAATTTGTATTATTACCTAAAAATTTTGATTAAATAAAAATAATAAATTAAAATCAAGCATAAATCCAAGGTTCTCTTCTAGATCCCACCCGCGGACGCCTAAGCTTTGAGTATTTGATTGTATGGACAAATTGTCAAGGTTATTGGCCTTAGTGATCCTTAATTTTGTATCCTTTTCTTCTTCCAATCTTGAACACCAAATCAAATATCATCAAGATGGCATGTTACATTCCAGATGACCACTCGGACTACGGCAGCACGGTGTCGGGAGTGTCGGGCGTGTCCGGCGCCAGCGGCAGCCTCGGCAAGAGTCCGGCCGGCGGCGGCACCTTCACGTTCCCACCTCCCTCCCAGCCGCTCACGCATAAAGCTGCCGTCTACTACCACCACCAGCTCGCGCTTAGCGATGACCAAGGGATTGATATGACGCAGGTGTGTTTAATAAAGGTTTTGTGGAAGGTAGAATTTTTTTAAATACACGCGAACTAAATTCCGAATCGGTGAGTAGAGTAAGGTAGAGTCAACTGTATATCCGAGGTTCATGAAAGCTTGTCGTGTTAAGTCGATGCTATACTAGAAATATGATTCTAAAATACGTTTTTCTCTGTATTCTTTATAAAAAATATATGTTAAACTAGAGAATATATGACGGCGGAGAATATATTTTTTTAAATTGGGATTTTTCATTAGTAACGTCAGAAAAATATCGTAAATATGCCTCTTTTTAAAACTAAGAATACATTGTTCTCTTATTTGAGCCATCCAAATAACTTGAAAAATATTAACATACATTCTGAAATCCATTAGAAAAGGAATAGTTTTCTTACTTTTTTTAAAAAATGGCTCAGTTTTTTTTCAATAACATAAAACCATATTTTTTACTATAATTACGTCTAAGGGACGGAAATATTTGCGGAGAGCCTCCTCTTACTGTTAATAAGTAGGTGGTCGTCACTTGTTTGCAGAGTCCCGGTCGGGACAGTCCCGGGTCGTCGTCGGGGTCGGCGGGGTCGGGGTCGCGGCACTCGTCGGCGTCGCTGGACAGCGGGCGCGCGTCGGGCCGGCTGCCGCCGCAGCACCAGCACCAGCACCACCACGCCGCCTGCCACTGCGGCGACCTCGCCGATAGAGTACGCGCTATGATCGGACAGGGACTACCTGTTAGTATTATACTGAATGATTTTTTTGACATATCGATTTTATAGGGAATAATCTATACTCATCAGTATGAACAACTTTTAGTATGCGACCAACCCTGAAATCACAAAAAAGCAAACTTTTCATCGGTCGAAATTTACCTATGAAAAGATTGAAAATGGTCAGCCAGGCAGGTACTACAAAGTAGGTACCCCACTTTGCTATGGTTTCCTCAAGATGTTTTCCTTCACCAAAAGCAAGATTCTAACCGGCAACCTTCGTCAGCGCATTTAACTTTTTTAGCAAGTCAATTTAAGATTTACAAAAAGTAGATACTAACTGAAGTAGGAATAATAATATTATCTAATTTCCAAAATTTTATAGCATTTTTTTTTGCAAAGCAATAAAAAGTAGATATCTGAAGTATATTAAAAATATCAAATTTCCCAAATTTAACAGGACACAGACATCATCCACGCGTGTTTAGCAGACCTCCAAATGGAGGAGTATGCAAGACTGTTCATAGACGCTGGTTATGACCTGCCGACAGTGACCAGAATGACACCTGAAGACTTAACAGCCGTAGGAATTAAGAAGCCAAATCATCGCAAGAGATTAAAGGCAGAACTTGCCAATTTAAATGTGCCGGACAACTTGCCAGACTATATACCGGTAAATACTCTACTAATCTTTCTAGTCAAGTTGTTTTTAGTACACAAAGTAACTATTTGACAAAGTCGGCATGGGGTTTACATACACTAACTGTTTACACCCACTGAGTCTATAGTTATTATGTATCTTTGCCACTGAGGTATATTACTACGAATAGAAAAACTATCCTAAGCAAAGGTCATGTTCCGTTTTGTTAATATTCGCTGCAGCGCTGAAACAATAATTAGTCCAGTTCAAAAACACATGAAGCATCCAGTTCAAATATCTATTAATTAAAAAGCATAACAAAATAATCTAATATGTTACCTGGTTTTTATAGTACCTACCTACCGATAGTGGTTGCCTATGATTGTATGTGAAAAAAAACCAGGATACCCAGGATTGCATGGTCATTGAACCCTCGTATATGATTTGAACTCCTATTGCCATAGAGAGAGAATAAACTAAAATGCTTGTATAAAAAGTAATCGACGTATTTTTTTTTCCCATAACATGATTCAAGCAGGAATAATTTTGTTTTTAATATTTTCAGGGTTCACTAGAAGAATGGTTACGGCTACTTCGACTAGAGGAGTATGGTCCGGCGCTGGTCGCTCAGGGCTATCGCACGGTCCATGACGTCACACAATTAGCTTGGGAGGTAGGACCATTTTTTCTTATTTTTTTGGAAATGTGAATGTGTACATGGAAATATTTTAGTAGTCTTTTCGAGGGAATAAGGTATAGGTACTTAAAGGCTCCTGCGGTGCGGCCCAATCCTGGATTTTTAAATAGGCCGGCAGCTGATACTACACGGGCATAGGGCGGTTAAGACTGTAAATCCGCCTCTGGTGCGGCCTACTATGCCCTACCAAAATCATTCTGTATATACCTACAAGGTATAATGGTAAGAAAATTCTAAAGCAAATATAATGTTTGACCATGGTTAATATTCTGTTCCAGGATTTAGAAGACATGGGCATTGTCCGCCTTGGTCACCAAAAGAAAATACTTCTTGCCATTAAAAGAGTGAAAGATATTAGAGCAGGAAAGAGGAGCATCAGTAATCAGGGTTCCTTGGACTTCACCAGGATACAACCTGGACAGGTCAGTACCATAGACAATGCATGCCAACATTAATTGTGTTTGTAGTGATGTTTTAGAATTAGACTCTATAGATTCTCGAAAATTATGTCAACGGACGTGATAAAAAAATAGTGGATGTCAAAAAAGTGTGTCTGTGGCCGTCCGATGTCATAATGTCCTAAATAGATTTGACTATGACTATAGAAGATAATTTAGAGATTTTCTTATTTCTATCTAACAAAATTGTTTTCAAAGCATCACTTCAACTCAATAATTTTATTATTTCTATCATTAATTTATTTTATTATTTTCCACATAAAACATATCATTTCATCCATCGGCCATTTTCAATTGAATTAAATTTGCCGCCAAATCTCTAACGTACCTCATAATGTTTTTATTAATCAGATATTCCTTTTTTAAATAAAATTACTAACAACGCTTAGTTAACAAGAGCGTTTTTTATAAGCTTTTATTATTTTTAACTAATTAAGAATTTTCCTTTGAGCCTATAAAGGCTTTCGTTGTTAGCTCCATAACTGTAAACCTAGCATATTCAGCTGGATTTTCTTTGCTGAGCCAATATATGTGGACACATACTGGGAAAACATGGTCCATAAGGACGAATTTGGCGTAAATTGGATAATATTTTGTCTAAATTATTGAATATTTTCCCGATGCGTTCAGAAATAATCGTTATCGCTTAGACTTTAGAGGTCTATGTCCATTGCCATAGCTGTCGCTGGTCGGTGAAACATTTCTGCGACTCTCAACTCTTATCATGACAATTCCTTTTTTCTGCCAAATTTTATGAAATAGGTAGTTAGAAAAATACTTTTGAGAATTATGAGTCCCTCCGCTACAACAGGTACCTAAAATTATTCACCAGTAGATTAAATGTTGTATTCCCATACCATACCTAACATTAAAAAAAGGTATATAAGTACCAAGAGTGATTCTAGAATCCTATCTCACTGCCTCTCCATAATTGTTCGGTGTATGAATGTTAGTTCCCCATAATTAATTACTGTCGGTGTTAAAACGCGGTCGCAGATCTGTCACCCCCCGGCTTCCATCACGTCCATCCGCTGCATCCACCTCATACCACTAGCCCGAAGCAGCATGTGAATGTTTTGTTTTCTTTTCTTTTTCCAAACACAAACCGCACCTTGGACATAATCGGCTCAAGGATTTATATCCGAGGGAGCTACATTACCAGCCTTGGGAGAGACACGCCAGGAGTTACCATAAACCTCCCGACCTAAACTTTGACGCCCTACCAACGCCCGTTTGTGGCACAGATATGGTCCCCATTCAGGTATGAGCAAAACCTCCTTTGGCACAAGGTCTTGTCAGTTTGTTCTCGATGCACCCGAGCACCCGGCTTTTACGTGCACCCGTTTTATTTGTTGTTCTGAACGCTGTTTTCGATGTGTGTGTTGCCAGTGTTTTTTTAATTTTTGTGTCATTTACATATAGGTTGTATATTAACTATAATGAAAAGCCTGCACGGTAGTTATACCTAATATTTCCAATACTAATAGCAATAGCATGTATTTTAAAAACGCTGAAAATGAAGTTATAGTACCTACCTACCAAGATTAATTTAATTATTCATACCCTTAGCATGATAACAAAACCAAATATATAACAAGAGAATCCTTAACATGCTACCAATATTTGTTTATAAATGTTTCTAAAAAATATTTATTTAATTGAAATTTTTATGTACCTAATATACCTACCTAAAACTTACCAAGACAAGTATCATATCCCATCACTGTATACTTTGACAATATTTTGACAAAGAAAAATACTGTCAGCAGATTCGTCACCCGCGCGGAAAATCCCTCGAAAGCCTAGAAGACCCTTCGGAAAGGTCATCGCACACAACATTCTCACCTGACGCCGGGTTTTACTACGGCGGGGGCCAATGGCGGCGATCGTACGACGACGGAGACATAACACCTACGAACGACAGCTCATACGAAGGTGGAGGAACTTTACCCCGTCCGCGAGGGCTAGTTCGACCTCGTCCCGTTGCTAAGATACAAGCAACGCCAGCATATAGGGATAAATCTCCAGATTACGCGTACGACGAGATCGCTTATTCGGCGAGATTGCAGCGCGTTGCGTACGGAGCGAGTCCGCATGTGGCGAGGAAACCTCCACCAGACCCGCCGAAGCGACAAAGTTCGCAATATGCTCCATTTACGCGTTTCGGACAAACTACAGTAGAAATACACCCAGAAAAGAGTCTGCCTTTAAGTCTGCCGGCGTATCCTAGTTCTGATTCGTTGAGCGTTTCTCTGGATAGTACGGGGTTGTTGCCGCCGCCGCCTGCGCCTTCTTCGCCGCCACGAAGATATGAGGAAGATAAACTTCGTACCGGCTCCGATGCTAGTTTTAAGGTAATACATTAATTGATCATTTATAAACTCATAATAAAGCTGAAGAGTTTGTTTGTTTGAACCGCAAAACTCTAGAGTTACCTACGTGTCCGATTTAAAAAATTATTTCACTATTATGAAGCTACATTATCCCCGAAGGTTAGGTATAGGCTACTTTCTATCCCGGAAATGTGATTGAAGCCGCGGGGTACAGCTAGTTAAAAATAAATAGGTAGATAATTACTATCAAGCCATATTCATTTGTAAGCATAAGCAGTTGACAAGAATCTAAGCACTAGCGGTTAAAGCAAAAGTAAAGGCAAAAATAATAGCTTTAGTTATTGATGTGAAAGTTTTAAGTGTGGCAAGCGACCATAGACTACATACCTACTGAAATTGCTTACCAGGCGAGCAGTAGGTACGGCTGTTTGCTGACTTCGTTCGTAGGTATGGGCTTTTGTCCACTGGCGTATAGCTACCGGAGGGCTAGGCGGGGCAGTGCCTCGGGGCCCCCAAGCTCAGGGTTCCTCAAAACCTATTATTGTTTTTTTTTATTGATTAGATAACCTTTTATTGAACTAGCGTAAATTTTCCCAAAATAATAAAATTCTATTTACACAAGTTTAAAGTCATCCAGTATAATGATAAAACCTAAACAGTTTAGGGGCCCTAGTTTTATTTTGCCCCAGGGCCCTTGGTCACCTAGCTACGCTTTTGTCCATTACTGGAGATTCCATAGATGTTTCCATAAACGGTGTCTTCTTGAGTATCTTCGAGAGTAGATACAGTGGAGCTTCATTCATTTTACTTACTATTGTTTTTTCTTCCACAGTCAAGCTCAAGCACAGAATCGGATAGTATTCCGTTCGCGAACGAGAACGCCGGAACGATAAAACAAAATCGGGGGCAAATCGGCGGCCGACCGCACACTGTTGACTACGGACGCGCAGGAATCGGCCTGTCAAATCTCCCACCGAGAAACCCCGATATAAAGCCAACCACACCCCATTCACTGCCCGAACACAAAGAAGAAGGCAAAAGCACCGAACCTGTCGACGTCCTCAACGACATAGGCAACATGCTTGCCAACTTGACAGATGAACTAGACGCCATGTTGGAAGAAGAGAAACGTCAAGGCTTAAACGATTCCTAAAAAATGTTTTCCAATAGAATTAATAAGACCTATAAACTATACTCGAATAATAATTTAGATTTATCACGATACAATAAATTCCAAAGAATGGTACTGATATAAACATCGGCAGTGAATTCCGATCCGATTTTGAAATAGTGAACTGTGAAGTGTGTATAATACCATGGCCATAGACACGACTCTATGCGTCCTTTCTTGTAAGTCAGCCTTATTATGCATTGTTTTTATAGCAATATATTGAAGCAATTCATTTTGCCATTGCTTAGCAGTTGTGAATTTACAATAATAAATTTTCTGATAAATGCTAATGATTATTTATGAATTCTATTACATCCTGCCACTTGCTATCAATTTACTTATTCCTAAATACAATACAAAATAAAGTAATAAGTACTATAATATTATAGTTTTTTAGCGTTTTGTACCGTTGTAGTACATTTTAATAAATAACATTGTTATTGAAAAGGACAATTGACTAAAATCATTTCAATCTATGTTTCTGCTGTAAGCTGTGTGTTTTGTTTCTTAATTAAAACTAATACTTAGTTCCTTTTAATAATAATTAAATCTGTGTTTTTTTATTTTTCTTATAAATTGGGGTAGTAAGAATTAGATTGTAGTCGGATCCAAAAAACAGATGAAAGTGGCTATTTTTGTAAATATTGTTTTTACTTAAATTATGTCATAGATAAATATAATATCCCAGTAGCTAGTTTTTCCATGTACAATAAAATTGTAGAGTACTTGATTATGACGTAGAAATGGACTAGTTAGAATTTATACAAAATAATAGCTCTAGTGATACTTAGTGTGAAAAATATTAGGGTTTACATAATAAATGTATCATAGTCTTTCATATAAAACTAGATATAGACCTCATAGACATTGTATGTTAACATTCTTGTACTGCATTAGGGACATGCCGTTTTCCCATTCGAATATTGTGCTTTCATAATAATTAAACAAATATTTTCGGCTTTTGCAAACAATTCTACCTTTTGATGAAACGCAGAAAACCCACGCCGAAAAATGTTAACAACTGTAATATTTCACAAAATTCAATCAAATAAAACTTCCAAAATATTGATAAGTACTACCTACAAAAAAATTTGGATCTCTTTCTGTTTTTTTGTAATACCTACCTACCAGTGGCGAAGGGTCTATACAAGCCGATTCCCATCGGCTTACCTTTTAGAAATCCCAGTCCCACAGATTCGTCATTTCAAAGCCCCTTTTATATAAAATACACTGTAATTAAGTATAAAGTTATTGATGGTTTTTGAACGGCTTACCCTCGCATTAATTTTACCCCTCGCCACTGCTACCTACTATTTATAACGCATGTCCGTATAAAACGTGATATCTAGCGGCCATAAAATACATCATAGTTTTTTTTTTATTCATTCCGTGTTACTTGAAATGAAAGAATGTTGTGTTATAAAAGTTATTCTTTTATATTTAAGAAACGTATAAATATTAAACATTTGCAGCATGTTAGTGACATCGTAACGTTTACGATGCCTACCATGGATTTAGTATTTGATTCTAACATTTCGAATCCTATTTGAATAGGGAGTATTACTGCAATGTGCACCAGAGTGCAGCACTAGCACAAACAGTAAACGAGTTTTTTGAAACTCGCACCACATTCCCGAAGCAGTTTGATAGTGTTGAAATAACATGCGTTATGGCACGCCATGGCGTTTTGTTTACTGTATGTGCTTGTGGCGCCATCTGCACACAGCTTTGCGTAATGGTCCCTATTTTACGACTTTTCGGTTCTTTTTCATTAATACTTTATTAAAATGCTATTGTTTTAGAATTAAATTCATTTTAATATGGTTGGAGGGATCTAGAATAAGGTACCTATTTGATGACACTTTTAATAAAATAAAAACCGTAGATCAAAACGATAATTTAGTACGGAATTTTGTTTCCTACGTCTTGCGTGTGACGTCATAATTTTACAGCATCAATTGAACTACTGGTAATTAAAAATCATGTACATCATACTTAGCTGATGTTTTCACGTGTTTTTAGATGTTTTATACACTGGTTAGTGTTTGATACTTAATTTATTTTTCATGCTGTCAAATAGCATTTTATGTACTGAATCAATGATATAAGTTCTTGTTACTCACATCGTGTATTTTTAACTAATTGACATTTAAATTAGTTCTTATTGAATATTGTATATCATACCATCTTGACATAATTTCAAATATCACTGAATGAATCGAAAGTTAGCCCCTCCTTAGTAATAACTAAGTACCTACGTTTTAGTTCTCCAGTTTCTAACACCGTGAATGTAATTATAAATAACAAAATAACGTCGTATAATGTAGTACAGTATCATAAAGGTACACTAAGCTTGAAATTGTAAATATCCTGTAATAGAAATTCGTGTTTCTATACAGTCTTCATTGATAACAGCCCTTTATATCTAGACTTTTGTATACCTACCATTCTGTAGCCGCCACTATTTTTTTTTAGAGAAAGGTGCTATGCAAAGGAGCAATCTTAATCTTACCTACTATATTTTCACATATTTGTTACTTTTTGTGTAGATATAATTATTTATGTAGTTCGTTGGACTAGTCAAAATTGTTTCTTGAGTGGCGGCAATGATAATGTAAAAAATGTTTTTAATTATTAGGTAACTGAATTGTTTATTTATAATGAAAATATTATTGGAAGCAGCTTAACACCCTTACTTTTATAATTCAGTCTTTATTTGAATAAATATATTTGTAATATCTAAACCGACTTTCATTTTAATTATATTTACTATAACTTATAGTAACTAGGTAGGTACCTATATTCCTACCTTACATAATGATCGTAGCAACTTTTTGACAATTAAAAATAATAAAATTTATTGAAGCAATAATTTAAACTTTTTTTTTAAAATGACATGAAGGTGCAGCCAGAGGTGGCTACGACACCATTACGCGGACTTATCGGCGAGCGCTGAGGGCTCTTGTTTCCTAATATCGAAAGACACATTCTTAATTTAAACTTTGAGTCAAGCTAACTTAACGAGTAGGTACCTACTTTTATTTCCAATTTATAGTAATTTGCAAAGAGACCTTCTATTTGACCTAGCGTTCGCGAAACGTCTGCCCGGTGGTAGTTCGGATGCAACTTTTTTGTCCGAACAACTTTTTGACAGTATTATTATTGTCATCATTAGCCTAACTGTCCCACTGCTGAGCAAAAGTAGGCAGGCCTTTCCATTCTACTCTTCAACTGCACCGAGGTCTGCCTCACTCAACGCTACACAACATAACTTGTCCTTAATAATTTCTATAATCAATGTTAATACATTTCGATCTATCAACATATTGCACTATGCTGTAAGTAAGTAGGTACAACTACCTATACATTATTTGTAAACAAGTGAACCTCAGGTTAGGAAAATTAATCATGTACCTAACAAAACTTTATGAAAACCATTTTTACTATTAAAACCTCTCTTCTATTCTTATTAAATGTTTTTTTTTTTCATAAAAACATTATCATACATGCTTGTTGATTATCAAATATTCATAAATTATTTTTCGTATCTTTATGAATATTATCAACCTGTAAAGAATAATAAAAGTTGCTAAACGACATGCACAGTTTCATTCATTCATGATTTCAGAAGATTCGAGCGCGCAATTTACGGGTTATGCGAAAATGGAACATTTTCTGTAGGTAAAAATTTTTCGTCGCCCATTGGCTGGTCCATATATACAACTGCAAATAGTGCGAAAGTTCTAGCCAATCAAAGTACAGCTTTGCAGATCGATGATATGACATAACGAGTACCATAGAGAACGGAGAGAGAACTGTCAGGTCAGATTTTCCTCCTGTCAGTTATACGTGAATTTGGTTTGCTGCGCGATCAATAATACAAATTGGGTATTCGGAGCTTGCAGAGGACAAAATCTTCAATTACGATTGATAGGCAGTTGGGTTTGGTGCTTTAATTAGCAAAAGTTTTATTCCAAAGTGTCAAAATGGATACAGGTGCTTACGGAGGAGGCAAGGCTGGAGGCGCTTTCGATCCTCAGGCGTTCATCCAAAGGCCTCCCGTAATAGTCAGGGCGGTGTGTTGGGTAAGATACTTTACATTCATAGTGGTACCAAACCAATAAACTTTAAGTATTAATAATTAGGAATAATTTTAAATGGATAAAAAAACTAAGAAATATAATAAATTCTCCCCATTTTACGTCGCAAGTAAAAATAACTACTTACTTTAAAATATTAGTGATGCATTTCTTTATTAATTGCATAAATGGGCTGAAAAAATATCTAATGATACATTAGGGGCACATCATGTGATCAGCCTTAAACAAGGAACATAGACCCATCTAGAGTAAACAAATCTATTTGTAAATATTGATTTTAGTAATTGAATAAATCACATTAAGGGCCTATTTCTAGATTGCAGATAAGTTTGTGATAACTTTTGTGATAGATACTTGTTAAATCAGTCTATTTTTTCAAAATACCTGGTATAATATATCTTACGGATAATCTATCTGTTGTCTGTTACTGTGGCTAAACTGTTGGTTATCTGCAATTATTCGAATACTTGAGATTGAAATGTGTGCCCCATAAGTCCAGGATTCAAGTGGTGAAAGAATAGCCCGAGTGCCACTGCCCAGCACACACATTAATTTTGCTATAAATTGACCTATTATAGTATTTAACTGAGAATTACCAGTTTACCTCTCATCTTGTTTCAGCATTATGAAGTATGCAAGTGGTATTAGCATGATTTAATTTACACAAAAAATTTAGGTTGTTATTGTTAGTAAGGAATAATATTTGAATCATCATCATCAGGACATGGGCCTCTCCCACTTCCAGTTTTTTATTTATTTATTTATGTACACACACACAAGTAATAATAAAAAAACATAAAAGATACAAATGTACAAAGGGACTGTTTATTTCTAATAGAAATTTCTTCCAGCAACCCTGCGACTGGAAAAAAATATAAATAAATGTAGACACAGTGTGTGAAAGTAAAGGAAAATACATAAATAGATAGAACAAAATATAGAAATACTTAAAACTAATTAAAAGTAAATAAACTACACAAATATATAAAATATTAATACACTACATACTAATACATGAATACATCTAGTGCATAAACAAGATAGAATACATAAATAATATACAAATGGACAATCAAGGTAAAGTAGAGAAGTAATGCTCCTTGACATGTTTCTTAAAAACAAAAATAGTTTTATAGTCAAGTATGTTAGGCGGAAGCGAATTCCATAACCTTACAGCATGGTCAGTGAAGGAATAGGAGTAGGAGTCAGTCTTATGTTTTTTTGTCAGTAAAATTATGCTTGCCAAGACAGTCTCCACACTAACCCTTGTCTGCTCCATCAAAGATCCATTCTTTGACAGCCGTGATGGGCTTCTGCCTACATCACTTAATTTACACATTTTATGTAATATGTACTTTTGTTTATTATGGAGTATTAATCACCTTGATAAATAAAACATTAAACATATCTTGATAACCTATTTGTACTTGTTTTTTGTAACTTTTATTTTGAAGTTGAAACATATTAAGATATATCCCTACAATACATACATACATATTGTGTGGATGCCTTCACTTCTGAAGGAACACACCCTCCAATTTTCATGTTTGTAGAACCATCAATTTAGACTGTGTGTTGATATGTTAGTCAGTGATAAATTGAGGACTTGAATTTAATATAAGATACAGATATTATTTTGTAGCTTGTTTAGAACTTGAACACATTTCTCTTGGTAGGTATCCATCCATAGAGACTGCTAAAGCAGTATAATCAAAGTAAAAAAATATGTGTGAAAAATTGTCCCAGGATATTTATTATTTATATTAAAATACATACTAAGAAATGTTGTTACCACTTTAGCCTGATTTTTCTTAGTCTGATTCCTTCACTGCCCTCTACAACACAAAATGAAGAAGATATTACTATATGAAGAAGATATATCTTTTCCTTTATTTTTTCCATCTGCAGCTTTTTGCCGTGATCGTCATGGGCTGCATATCAGCTAAGGGGTGGCTCAAAATGCCCGATGGTTCAGAGCACTGCGCCTACAACGACGACACGAACGCTTGTAACTACGGCGTCGGCATCTCCGTCATCGCGTTCGTAGCTTCCATCGCGTTCATTGTTGGCGAGTACCTCTTTGAACAAATGTCTTCTGTCAAGACTAGGAAGCATTATGTACTTGCTGATATGGGATTCTCTGGTAAGTTAATATATAGCATAGTACTCATATGTATTGCCCCACCCATTGACTGAGGCCTTACCTCGCTGGGGCTGGTCGTGGGTAAAACTGGAGGGCAGAAAGCTAGAAGGTAGGCTAAGCGAGTAAAACCAGTAAATAAATAAAGGAGATGTTGCCCATTTTTCGAGGTCATGCGACTGCATAGATCGATAGAACATTAGGTAGGTTAACCCACTCCGAAGTTGACCTTTTTCTTTTCATTCAACATAGTACCTACCTGTGTCCTATTTTAGGTAAGTGATAGCTAACAATGGGTATTTAAAACGGTATTGGTTTTGATTTAAGAATATGAAACATTATCTCACTTTTTATGTAGGCTATTCTGAAAACTAATTATGGATGGTCGGTAGGGACCATATTCAGACCTACTCGCTTGTTCTTTCCAAACGATTTTCTTTTATTTTTATTCAGATGATGTGTTATGTTGTTAACGCGATCAGCTTACGTAGGTAGAATACGACCTCATTCCGAACTAAAATTTGAAAATGTAGGGCTATTCGATTTTGGAAACTACCCAATCGGCACGTCATTCAAAGACCGCAAACGACACTGAATGACCCCGAATAGCTCGTGCTTAAAATTATGTGAAGACTTACAAAATTACGTCACGAGGACACTTGCTGGCATACATCGTGTTACATTACCCATGACATGTCAAATCTTTGTTGTGTACTACAACTAGGTACATACTTACAACTGCACTTACATACGTTTTTTTGTGCATAGTCCGGATTTTTTAAGAAATGATATGATATTACCGAAGGCGGTATTAGGTGGGATATTCCCAAAAAGAGGGTGAGTTTCGATACTATTCGGTACTAATACGTAACGCAATTGGTGATTACCAAGCAAAACTGCATATTATAAAGTTCATTATCTAAATTAAAATAATTTGATTAGTAATATCCTAAATATGTAATTTTATTTTTAGTTAAGCTAACCAACAGGACTTAATATACGTTAGTAAGTACCTAAATGATGAGTAATGAGGAGAAATCCAGGAAACTCCTAAAATGTTGATACGAGGAAATGAATTAATTGAAATTTATCTTAATTTTGTTGATTTAATTCATGCCTACTAGGTGTTTAATGGATTGTATGTCGTGAGATATTGAACATAAAAGTTACGATTTAAATAATACAATAAAATTATAAGTATCAAGGTACCTATTGGGTTCTTGTGCCGTGCGTGAGAAGTGTTCGATGCGCAACAAACACTTTTCTTTCATAATTAATGGTGTCACTCAATACAATAAATGTCTATGCAAAACTAGGCTAGGCACGGAGTTGGGGACCTTTTTAGAGAGCAAAGGAACTTGGATAAAAACATTAGAACAGTGGTGGATTTGCAGTCTTAGCCGCCCTAGGCCCGTGTAGTAATAGCCGCCCCTTTAACAAGGGCGTCCCCTGAAATCTGCCGCCCCTAGGACGCTGCCGCCCCTAGGCCGCGGCTTAAACGGCCTATTTACAAATCCAAGAACTGCATCAGAATGAACAAACTTGTAACCTACATACAATCCATCAGCCGGAGGGTCCAAGGTTTGGACCCCAATGTGCCCTTATGGAATATACGGAAATAGCTTTATATACATTAAAAGAATGACTATATATAGAAGAACGCGTGACGAAGGTTTTTTTTATTGCGAGTTTATGCACAAAACACGACATTCGTCGTGTAAAGTGATAATGCGCACAATGATATAGTAGGACCTATTTGTGCAAATATCTAAGCTAATTGTCAACATTTTTTATTTACCCCAGCACCCATATATTAGTTAGATTGTGGTTAAAACATCTAGCTAGTCCGTCATCAACCGAGTATAGGTACAACTCGGTACATCATTGCGCCGAAATTAGGCCACTATTGGATACGTAGATTACGTAATTCAATTTGAAATAACCTCTAAATCTATAGACATGACAAAAAACAACAGAAAATGCAGCTAGATATCATTACGTAAATAATGTCATAGTGAATAACGATATAGGTACTTACATGTTTCAAAAGAACGAACGGTATTTGAAACGAAAAGCATAAAAGTTATGTAATAGTGATGCATGCAAGTTGCGAAAAACCGTGAAAAAATTGGAATATGTAATATGAGGTACCCACTTGATATTGAGAGCACATGTAAAGATAAAAGGAAGTCAGATCTTAATCGAATTAGGAATTTTGTCTTGAGGTCGTAATAATTGACCGTACCTATTAGTTGGGTGTCGATTTGTGAACACGAGGTCCGAGGGTCGCTGGTTCGATAATAGACTATCTCGATGATATTATAGTTCCAACTATTTATATGTAAGATTTCATAACAATGTAATAAAGAAGCTTAATTTACAAAATAATCGCAAATGAAATATGTAAATTTCGTATTTTTATTTCCTTAATTCATGTTGTTTCAAACAAGGCAAAATCAAAACATCCCTCTATAAACTTATGAATAAAACATTTGTACAAAAGGCCTAAAGTTTTTTAATGTCAACATACCTACCTGTCGTTTTAGGTAACTCCCCTGTGTTTTTTTAGGAAATTTGATAGTATGAGAATGAGACTAAGTTGTCGATGAACTCAACATAGAGCTATCTCAAAGTAAAATGTGGATGAATTAATTTCGACGCCCTGAGACTTAATATTTCATTGCATTTCATTTCACACTAGCTTCCACCCCGCAGTTTCACCCGTATTCCCAGATCATATGTTTTCCTGTGATAAAAAAATGCCTATATGTTATGATCTATCTATGTACCAAGTTTCATCCAAATCCGTTCACAGGTTTTTACGTGAAATAGTAACAAACATACATACATACATCCTCACAATCTTTCGTATTTAGAAAGATATTAGAATTTTCACTCTCAGAACGTTTCTCGTTCAACAATTTTCTCACCAATCAGTTCAGTGGAAATAAACTTTTATAGATCGTAAAATACACCCTTAAATTGTTACGAATCTTCTTTTATGGGGTCAAACCTATACCTTCACAACATTCGGTAATTAGGTAGGTACTTTAAACTGCTAGTTGCTATATTGGATCATACATAGACTAATATAATATCCTTGACTGGATGTAATTTACATCGTAACGAAAATTAGTAACACTGAATCCATCAGTACATGATTCTGGACCCCTCAACGTTCGAATTTTGCATATTTTTTATGAATTTGACTCTTCAATATTTTCTAAACGCACACAATTTACGATATTTCACTGATACAGTAGGACTTACTAAGAATTTAAGTTGATCAGACGCATAGGACACAAAAACTGCATCCAAACTGCGATTTTCAAGCAGTTCGGTTCAGTAAGGTGCAGTTCTTCAGACCGTCACTTATGGCCAAATACTGGTATGATTATGTATAGGTAATAAAGTTAAAATGAAGTTTGAATATGGGATAGAGGCTTCTCGACTATTTAAAACACTCCCAAATATTAAGTGGCGTTTCAGTCTCCTCAGTTTAAGTGAATTTGGATCCGGTAGAGTCAATTGTAATAATTGTAATTATCGACATTCATAAGTGCCTTACTTATCAGGGCCTAAACTGAATAAATGAGTTTTGAGTTTGAGTATTTCCTCCTTAGAAACATGTATGTAGGCATTTAGTTGCTATATTCGAAGCCTCACTTATATGTATATGCCGTAAAATTGAATGAAGGAAAGCAGGCAATAATGAAATAAAATGTAACTTCCAGCATTCTGGGCTTTCCTGTACTTCGTGGGCTTCTGTTACCTGTCTAACGCTTGGGGCAAGACCACGGTCCCTCCGCCGGGCACTGCCAACAATATGCAGGGAGCCATCGCATTCTGCTTCTTCTCCATCTTCGCTTGGGTAAGTAATCACCTTATGTAAAATAAATAAAATAAATATCCGGACATTCTTTCACACATGGCAAAGCAGCAAAGCATACTATGGAAACCAGATAACTACATATACTATTTTTTTTGTAAATACATACTTATATAGATAATTACAGCCAGACTCAGGACAAATAGACATGTTCATGCACACAAATGGTTGTCCTGGATGGGAATCGAACCCACGACCAGCGGCGCTACAGGTAGTCTGTCAACTGCGCCAACTGGCTTGTCAACACCAATATCTCAAGTATTGTGACTATACCTTTAAGTATATAACTAAATCTTTCGATATTTAAATATATTGATATGGTGATAATAAATTACGGGATAGGTACAGGTATAAAATAGGTAATAGAGCTTTATTAATTTAAAATGGTAACGTCCAGGTTGCGTGCGCATTCTTCGCGTTCCAACGTTTCCGAGTGGGTGCGGACGCGGCGTTCGCGCCGGCTTATGAAGTAGAGGGCGCCGGCTCCCCGGGCGCCTTCCCCGCCTACCCCGGCGCGCCCGACCCGCAGCCCGCCTACAGCGACCCGCCCTTCTCACACCAACACACCGGTAAGTGTGCCACACGAGGGACTATCTAAGTCCCTAGGCTCAATATTAATAGTCTCGCTAAAACTGATCTGACACCCGTAATGGGAACTTCAACGGGGTATCTGGGAATACTCCATTCATTTTAGAAGGGGCATACTAGACCAGTGGCGGTCTGAAGAGGGGGAGGGGAGTAAAAGCCAATTTTTCTAACCAGGTTGAACAGCCGTCCCGACCCTAAACTATTTTGATTTGCTCCTACATAATGGTGTAATTTTGCGTGGGTAGAGGAGCTTAGATATAGAGGAAATCAGCTGTAATGTAAAAGATAAAATATATATTTTTTAAATTTTCAGGCAACGTCGACTACACGGCCCCGACTTACTAAACAGGGTTTCGTCGTATTTATTTATTTAAATCAGTATTTTTGTTTGCGCGTATTTACACATATCGCCTAAAGTGTCGGTAACCATTAATATTCACTCGAGGACATAAATCAATACTTTAAAAAGTGACATTGGCATAAAATAAATAATAATATCTATGCCTGTCAAATGTACCCTTTAAAACTAAAAAAAGAGTGAATAATAATAAATTGAACCCAATATATAACTTATTTATTGATTTAAGTATAATTAATTCTATATAAGTTCTCAATCGATAATTGCTTATTATAATGATTAAAATTACACAAATAGTAATTAATCATTTTACATCAGGACTCGAATATTATTTGTTAAATTATTATAATAATATATAATATGTATAACCAAAATCGCTTCGAAGTACCTGCTCGTAGGTATATATATATCTTTGACAATATATCCCTATATATTGTAATATAACATTAACAATATATTATATAAATATAATTATATAATGAAAATTCAAGTATTTTTCTGCTAGTGATTTTTCTGTGTGATATTATTTTAACCTCCAATTTATTTGGATTCGTCCATCAACTAAATCCAGACATTAACAAATTAATATTTTTTATTTATTGACGAATCCGAATTGAAGCGTTTATTTTTAAGGTAATAATGTAATTGATTTTTTATAATTAATTTACTAAATAAGTTTCATAATATATCATTATCACAGTGCCATTTTTAAAGCTTTACGAAAAAAAAACACCCATAAACCATTGTTCTATACACTAATTATCAAATGTCATTATTACAAATGTATGTATTATATCAAAAATAATATCATTAAGCAATTTTCAAACCATGTGGTCATTAAAATAAACATAAATCAAGCATATTTTATATAAGTTAAACAAGCACGAGCATTTATCAACATGGCTGCAAGCGAAAGATAAATATTAGTCGTATGAAATGCTCGAATTATTATTTAATGTATATTCATCATTAATAACGAAAGAAATTGCTTTATAGTCACTAAATTGTAACATTTGTGTACGTACGATTTGTACTTGATTTGGTTTATATATTTTGATTGTTCCATTTGGTAAGTAAATATTTATTTTTAGATACATGTTAACGTTCTACTTTAATTCGCTACTATTTAATATCGAGTGTCACATAATGTTTCATATATTGATTGTATTTTTTTTTATTTATAGCAAAAGTGTTGCCATTTTCATCAAACGTTTATAAGTACATAGATGGATAAAATTGTTACCAAATATAATAACAAAACGATCTAATGCATACAGTATTATAATAATAAATAAACATAGTTATGTATTACTAAAGCGCTTAAACCAAGATCATAGTATTTTTTTAAAAATTATATCCTAGTTAAAGCTCTACTAGTAGATTATTAAAAGGTTTTTTAGAGGCACATTTCTTGGTTTATTCTAAAGTTTAGGTGCTTTTTGTAAGTGACAGCGTTATTTACTTAAAGTTAAATCATTGTATTTTAAACTTTAAAGTCATGGTGTAAGGTCTAATATTTAAGTACAAAGCTATCAACCCCAGAATTACTATAGAAATGTGCCTATTTAGTGACTAGCTTAGGCAGTCGGCTTGCTTGTGATTTGACACTAAAAATAATAATTTTAGATCCACTTGGAAACAGATAAGGCTTCTGCGACAATGATGTTTTGACCGTTGAATGACATCGGCAGGAGGGCGCTCTTTAACTTTTAATCTAATAATATGCCGAAAGTAATAAGAAGTGGGGTCAGGGAGATAGTGTTATTAGAAACGGACAGAGCAAACTCTCAAGAAGTGACTCTTCACAAGATAGTGGCGTTGGTTCCGTTTTTGGCCACGCACGTGCGAAAACATCCTTGTTTCACACTAGACATTTCACAAAATACATGGCGGACTTCGGTCAAAATGTTTTTTTTTAAATATCCGCAATGTTTTTGAACGACGTGATTGAAAAATTCGGGTACGTTAGTGCTCGCGATGTATTTCGGTTTAAAATCATAAGTAAGCCAGTAGTTGTCTTTATCACTTCCATAGCTTGCACTTTATTTTGTAAAAAAAATATTTAGCAATAAATTTTACATTCTATGTCTCGTTCAAATGTACTCATTACTTTTTATACAACTATTATATCTCAGTCACAATTTTACTTTGGCAACACTACATTATATGCGCTTTTAAGCTTACAATTTATAGAAATGAGTACATTTGAAATCTTTCAGAGTATCTTATCAGTCGTGTATGATATAAGGGCTTAGTAATTGTATATTTAAAGTGCTATTTTCAATTTGAAATAGTAACTGCCCATTATAAGTTTGTATAACAGTGTTATATAATAAAATGATCTCAAAACAACTCATATTTGGTACACAAAATATGTTGCCATTATTTAAAAATCTAATGAGAATGGCAAAAATTTATAGTTTTAAATAATTACTAATAATAAAATTGTAAACAATTTTCTGTACACCATTCAATATTTAACGTAGTACTCGTACATTATAATTTAGATGTAGATAATGTGACACGTACGTTGGTTAGAAACTCTGTTCAGATGATAATAAAAAAATAAAGATAAAAAAAAATATATTGTAATAGGTAAGTGTTGAATATTAACGCTAAAGTTCAGTGTTTGGTGAAATACTTAAATGTTATGAATGTGTATAGACGTCGATCTTCTGTTATTGTTTTTCTTTTTAACCTTATGTGGGTGTACTTATATGTTAGTTACCAATCTTTTGAGGTACAAAGAATAAGAGCTGAGCTCAAAATGTTCAATAAACTAAACGATGGAATTTGAAGAAATTAAACTCAATACAATCGTAGATATTGAGTTTTATCCCTAGATGGCGCAATCAGCACAAATTTTAAACAAAAATATATACCCTACAATATGAAAAAGATCACCCAACACAAATTTAAAAATCTTTAAAAATACGTGTTATTTTGGTTATAGGATGGGATGTGAAGATTTTAAATTGTATTGTGTTGGTGGCGCCTCCAGTGGTGAAACTTGGTAATTGTATATTGATAGAATGACACGGATAACATTTTTTATGGCGCAAATCGTTTTGTCAGATTTTAACTTCACCGATGAAAAAATATTAATACTATTTTTGTAAATATTATTCTTATTTCTATGATTATATGGATAATATAAATATTAAGTGTACCTATTACATATTGCTTTCTTTAAGTTGGGTTTACAACCATTGTTTGGTCTCAATACGAATATAATTATCACTATTTTGTTAAATTTGTGATATACGAATTTACAATATCATGATAATGTATAATTTTAGTGTTATAACTAAACTAGACCAAAAGGCATTATCTAGACACAACTTTGATTAATCAGTTCGGCAAATCAGTTTATTTTTAACTAGTGCCCTAATTTTCAATGATAAGAATTTCGCATTATGTCGAATAAACTGATAAGATCAATAAAATATAGTAATATTTTCAACAATTTACAATATGTAGAACATTTTTAGTAACATTTGAAATCAAATCCGCACAAACAATAATGAATATTGATGATAATTATATTTGTAATTGTTATTTATTGTGATTATTGTGTTTTAATTTATTCTGATAATGTGCAAATGAGATAATGGTAAATAAAAAAAATATTGGAAAAATAGATATTGTGGACTTGTTGTTTTATTTCTATACTACCTTTTATATTGTAGATAATTTGTATGTGACTACAATTGGAAAAATGACCGTGACGTGTATCGATGGTATGAGAGAATATATTCTCAACTGAAAAGTTTGACCTTCAATCTGGGGCCCTCGGTACGCGAGTCAGGCTCGCATTTGTGTGTGCGGCAATTTAATATGTCAGCAGGCTGACGGTCTACCTTATGGTAAACGATTATCGTCTCCTATTGGCAATTGGTTCTGAAGCTGGTAAACGCCTATAGATGTTTGGCGACAGATATTCAACTTTAAGGTACAAGTCCGTGGGTCGCGGCCGACGCGGCCATAGTCAACCTGTGAAAATGTATATGGCGTCGGCCGCGCGCGTCTGTCGCGAGGCACGGACGTGGCTCCATACATTCTCATAGGTTGACTATGGCCGAGCGCGTCATCCGTCGGCCGCGACCCACGGACTTGAACCACGTACCTTTAGGGTGGCAACTAGCCAGGCGTGTACTATAATGTACATAACCTACCAATTTTCTACTTACTACTAATCGGTTCACTAATTTCAGTTGCAATTAATTTTAAAACGTGTTATATCACTGACACTTTGACAAGGAATAAGTTTATCCAAATACACCCGATGGAGGACTGTCCCTCGTCTGCGCAGGTCCATAATGTTACGTTCAAAATGTTTTAATCTGTTCAATACTGTACCTACGACCGAACGCCCCCATTATACCTAAGTACCGAATTGAAGTTCAAAATAGTAACCAAAGAGGATACAAATACTATGATAAAGTAAGGTAACGCGAGGACTGTTTCCCTTGTTGGGCTATATACTTACGCGCATAGTAGATTTGTTCGACCACAATTTAATAGCGCGACTACCTACCGACCTTATGTTTGTTTCACGGCGATGTTGGCTTTAGTGATGTAGCAAAAGGCACAAAGGCTAGAACTGGCTCTCAAGCAGCTGTGTGTTACTCTTAGTACATAAAATGATGAAGCTACTATCTATAACCATTGATAGTAGCATTAAGTTTCAATTCAATAAATCCCCTCTAACTTAATAAATCAAACTATTTGTATTCTGTATTCTTTTTATTTTAGAACGTCGACACTTTTCCTTAAAATTACATATTATCACAAATAAACAGTGAAAACTGATGATTCACAGAATCTAATCAAATATTGACAATGGGAAGATCTAAGAATGTCTGCAATTTGACACAAAGAGATAAGTGACAAATTGTTATCAACCAAAGATGTTAACATTGCAAAACATACATTACATTGGAAAGCGACAAAAATACACAAGATTTCTCAGTACCTAATATTTAAACTTAAACTAAACTTAACCTAAACAAAAATACCATACCATTATTGTTCAGTACATGCAAGTATTTCAAAATAGATATTTCACAACAATTTCAGAGTGTTCACCTTACGCGGGTGACGCAATCGTCTGTACGCGACGATATTTTGAAGCTCCGCGTGATGCGGTTATATGTCATTCACCTTTTTCATAACAGCTGTAGGTAGCCATTAGTGACTTAGAAATGTAGGTGTATTGGGGGAATATGTCGACGACTTTAACAATAGAGTCAAAGGTAGCAAAGTTGTACTCATAACATAACTGGGACATGTGAACATTCGTTTTTATTTTTATACAATGGAGTTAGCTATACTCAATATTTTTATGTGATAGAGGATCACAAATTATTGATATATCACAAGTTATATAATGTATAGGATAGGGGATAATATTGTTCACATAATTTACAAACTTATTTTCTACAAAATTGATTGACAATCATAATAAATGCCCCTAGTTGTGGTTTATGTAAAAAATGCCTCAAAATTATGTTAACTTGCACACTGCCAGAAATGTCATTGAAATATCTGAAACTAAAATTAACTTAAGATTAGTATCACTAGTACCAGTAAAAAAGGAACTGAATGAGATGTTATGCATACATACAGATCTAATAATAAAAACTTTGGATGAAGTATAATGATAACATAATGAGTTTAAATATAAAATTGATAATACAATGGATAATTTAATGCTTACAATTGTTAGAGTAGGCTAATAAATTGCTACCTATAAATTATGTATGTAATCCTGATACAAATAAAGAAATAGGTACATAATAAATTCATTATTAAGCATTCATTGTACACATGTGATTTATTATACTTAGCAGACATTTTTCCTACAATACTATAATCTTCTCAAACAATTGAGGTATAATTTTTTTTTTAAATTTTCATAATTCCTCACCAACATCTATTTCAACAACTTCATCAAAAATGCTTAGCAATAATCATCATTCCTTCACTGGGTTATCTTCATTTAAAAATCTATTTCTCAATTATTTTTCAACAAATGCAGTGTAAAATTACTTTTCAAATTACACATTTACATAAAGCGATTGTAGATTATTTCTTAAATGTCAACTATAATACTCTAGCACTGATCTAAACACTGCATTATAAGTATTAAAAATGAAGAAAATAAAACTACATTTTGTCATCAGTAACAGGCCTGCACCTAGAGAAAGTCCTTTGGTTGTGACTAAAATATTTAGCATTCTCTAAGCCCTGCCTGTTAGCCTGTACTACTTTTTAGCTTTTGCAGAGTTCCCTTGTTTGTTTGGTGGTGTCCACCTCAAAGCGGACGGGTCTACACATAACCGAGGCTTCTTGAAGTGTGTGCTGGCTAACTGTTCTGCAACAATCTTGGGAGTAACACAGATTACATGTTGCCCCTTCCAGTATTTAACCATGTTCATAGACTGAAGAGTGGATATTATATCAGTTTGTGATATACCTGTCATCTGACTCAGATCTTTGATGCTCAATGTACCTCTACTCGCACTCAACACTTCCAGTAGTATATAAGACCAGTAAGACCTGTAGCTGAGCTTTCCAAGGTCAGATAAAGGTTTTTCAGGGCTACCAACTACTTGTTCAAGTCTGGACAATTCATAACTGAAGGCAATAAGCAGCTTGCCATAGCCTTGTCTTTGAAATGGAGGTAGTGTTAGTATACAGGCAACATTGTTACCTTCAGGGGAGTCTCTCTCTTTAGAGAAGTAACCAACTAAATGCGCCCCCTGTTTGTCAACTTCACACAGAATATAAAATAAGAATTGTTCTATATCAAAATACAATGTTTTGTGATCTAAAAACAATTTAGCAAGTAAACATAAATTTTGGCAATAAATTTTGTGTTCTTTACCATCAGCTTCAAATATAGCTATTGTACCTTTTCTGTATATTTCGCTGCCTTGCGGTTGTCTCGCTGTACATTCGCTCAAGTGATACCTGTAGGTTTTTTCCATCCTCATGTATTTCAAACAGTACTCACAAATCCAAAGCTTTGACTGTTTGCCATATTCGTCAGGGTACGGACTGAAATACCATGTGTCTATCTCGTACTTTCCTATTTGAATCCTGTCAATGTATTTAACTTTTGTAATTGCTTCGTGCTCTTTCTCCAGAGCCGCCGTCGTAGGGTCCATTTCGGCGTACGATTTCTGCACATGATTGATTTCATCGTGTTTACGTTTTTGATTCCTGGTTATTTTACGGCCAGACTTATCTGTGAGCAGGTGTTCGCAGTTTATGTTGTTGTTCGATTGTTCGCACATGTCGAATCTATCCGACATAACCCGGTGGCGGGACACCCATTCGTCAAGCCTCCTGTCGTAGCCCACATAGTGCACATAATACTCGAAAGAGGATTCGGCGGCATTGTACCGCGTTTGTATAATCTCAGCCGGGTGCCATGACTCATCCGAACGCCGCACCAAATAATGCTCCCCTATATCCAGTGGTTGCTCCTGTGTAGACTCAGAGTCCTCATGGTCAACACTACGACACTCAGGGTTAGGTAATTCATTGTTCACTATTGGTTTTTCTAACTCTTTATCACCTTTTGCCATATTAAAACGAAAATCAACAATCGTATCACGCAATACCGCGCAACGCGATTTATCGAAGTGGCCATAATAGCCATAGACTATAGAAAAATCTGACGCGGAAAAACGTGCGAGATTAGAGGTGTACTAAAACGAACCGATAAATACCGTAATTTAATAATAAAAATATTTATTTACTTAATTTACTAATTAAACACTGTATTTATTATAGATTATTATTGATTTTTATATTAATTTTACTGATTGGTATGGGCTTTATTGGCAAGCCCGTACGATGTGATTTACGAAAAATTAGAAACCGGTATGCTGTCTATGGTTTTTTAGTGTTGCCAGTAAATAAAAACTTCCCGTTATTATAGGACAAAGTAAATCGATTTGAATAATCTGGATAAGATTATACATGATAAGAACGCAAAAATCTATTACAACAAAATCATGTCTAGTGGCGGAAAAAAGAATTAAAGTATCATTGGAAAATTTCGGATAGATGAAATACTTAAACTTACATGAAGGTGAGAGTAAAGAAATAAATAATAAAGGATTTTACAAAAGAATGAGAGGCTAAGCAACAAAATGGGACTTGTCCCATTATTTGTTTTTTATACTAGATCAAAAAGACTGAATATGATTGATTAGTTGAAACTTGCACAAAATCAGACTTTTTGAACGCTGTTTTCTATCGGTTGGTTTATATCACTTTTGAAGCTATATATTCTAAGATTAGGGCTTAGAGAGTACGAAACTATGAAATAAAAAAGTTCAGTGAGGACAAGCCCGCTTTTGTTCGCCAGCTCCTCATATTATAAAAAAAAAATTGGAATTTGTTTTAGTTTACTGGAATTCTTCGGAGTTTCTTTGCTCTTTACTGGTAACATTATTTTTTAATGCCGAATTGCCGAACGTACGTAATACCAGCGAAACATTTCCGTACGAGTGAAACGAAGAATTTGTGATCAAAATTCTTCTTATCGCCAGTGCAGAGATATGAAATTAACGTTGTTATCTAAAAACTGTGCTGTTCGTTTATAGGAGTGTTGATTGTGATGCCGATGTGTATTGATTGCATCTAGACGTGGTAACCAGTGCAGTGCTTGTATTTTACGAGAATCACGGAGTCTCGATTGTTGATTGTGCTTTATTTGTGGCAAAGCTGAATAGAACGCAGATATGCAGGCGATTAAATGTGTAGTGGTCGGCGACGGGTGAGTTTCGAACATTTACATCCAATTTACTTGCCGTAGGTATCGTAAACGTTCAGATTCTGACGTCATTAATTTAAATTGACTCGTCTCGATATGGAGCCTACTCGTTCTCTATTCCTTCGATGGAAGCATTAGCCGTTGTTCGATAATACACGTATTATTTTACTGTTATCACGACACTCATTGTTTTCTTTTGGTGCACATATGGTTAATATGACTAATGCATCCAGATAAAAAAAATAACACGTTCGGTCGGAGGTACGCAGTCTATTGTTCAACGAGGTGAACTTGTAACAATATGTTTGTTATTTTAGGCCTAAATCTGATGTAAGGTCTTGCTAGTATGATTGTTTTATTTGTAGTCAGTATCATCATCTATTCCTTGTTACTGTTTTATCAATACTTACAAATAACTAGCATCCCCTTGTGATCTAGGTATCTATATTTATGCAAATAATAAAGCTGATTGTTTATTTGAACCTTGGACAAATTCGATACTTCGTGGTTTGAACATACTAGTCTCTGGATCTACTAAGTAGTTGGATTTGAAAAATTATTTCACTAGTAGGTAAGTAAGTACCTAAGTATTATCCTGATGATTATAGGCTACTTCTGAAGGGTAGGAATGCGGAAGCGGTTTCTGCAGGGGAGAGCTATTTATATATATAAATGTATTTCCAAAACTTATTCTAGGATACTTACATCTCCTATTAGGAAAACTATATTTTTAATTTAGTTTGAATTACGTTACCTTTTTAGTTATGTGACAATTTTATCTGTTGGCTTGCAAGATACCCATTCCTTAACTACATATGAGAAAATAGAATTCCGAGAACTGTACCTTTTAAAAATTACAGATTAAAGCGCATTTCATATATTTTATTTTCTATATTAGAGAATATTGATACAAATCTTTGCTTATCACCTACTACTATTGAAACAATTGCAATTTATATTGACTGAACTGAATATTTTATCTGTTCTAAAACAATATTAATGCTGGCTGTGATAAGGTATAGATTAGATAATGAGAGTGTAGAAAATGTACAAAATTTATAATAGTATTTTTTATATCAAATTGTATAATGTTATCATAGTTTTTCAATACTGATTATAATCAAATGAAAACACAGCCTTATCATCAAACAATACAATTTTATCGGATCCTTTTAGTATAGGCATGGTATGTAACTAAGGACAAAAAACTAAACTGTGCTTGTACTATAGAATCTAGATAGCTGGATGTATACTACATTCTACTTATTTGGAAACAATAATAAAGAGAGATTGAGTGCCGCTCCCTTCTAGGCTTTGTGTGCTTACCACCATTGATTGACCACATCTTCACTGACCACAGTGAGATTGTATTGACCACACAGGCACTGACTCTAGCTATTTGAAAAAGATACTGTCAAAAGAAATAGAAACCCACAATAATAGTCGTTAGGTTACGTAGATAGGAATGAAAATTAAAACATCTACAATATGAAATTGAGTTTTTTTATTATAAAAAGAATTGAAACAGAAAACAAGAAGAAAGACTTTTCGGATAATGATAGAGGATTGACTCATGGCACCCCTCTTTACTTTCTATGGTGCACACTTTGGGAAACCCTGAGTTTTAGTATATTACACCCGGTCTTGAAACAAACAGACATTGATTTCTTGCTCTTACCTTACCTCATCCTTCATCAAGGTCAAAATCATTGGATTATCCATCCATGCATGCCACTACGTACATTATACATGGATAATACTAGTTTATGATAATCATATGACTGGAACAAACAACCTAGGTTTAAAATCTCAGATTACAAATACCTACCATATACCTATCACTAGAATATTATTCTTGTGATGTCCTATCCTACTAAAATTAAAAATGAAAGTTTGTATGGATGTGAAGATATTTTTAATCTTTCACGGAATACTATGGAATGGATTTGGCTGAAACTTGGCACACAGATAGAAGAGGCTACAACATAGAGGCTACTTTTTAACTGGTAACACATAAGATCCCTCGGAAACGCAGGTGAATTCGCTGAGGGGAGCTAGAATTGTTGTATTTATACATAGATCAATTTTGGTTATTAATGGATATAGTATACACAGAAACAAACAAACACAACCGCTTCCCAATGCATCCTGGTTTTAAAAAATTGCACTATGTTGATACCTACTCTAATACTCAAACATTTTGTATTAAAGAAATAGGTAATATAGATGAAACAAATAATTAACCAGTTCCCAAAAAATCACAAATTAGGCAAAGACCGGCAAAATACTGTACTACTTAGCAGAGCTATATACTACAGCGGCGTCTATGAAAACTAATTTAGTGTGTCATTCGGCCCCCACTGTGTGAAACTTGGGGCCTAGGCCCGTAAACACTAATAAAATCTATTTTAAGATACATACACATGTTTTTGTGAAACCGCTCGCTTGTGCGAAGGTCATTTCATCTTGTTTTATGGCAACCGATATTGTTTTACAATAGATACTACCTTATATTTACAATCATGTGTATTTAAAGCGTTTAGTTTGATTTATCTCACTAATGTAAGCAAGTTCTATTTAAAATGTTACGATCCTTTACAGCTTTTGAAAAAAGTCCCATATCATGCTGTAATTAATTCAACGCGAAAGTTTGGATGGGTGTTAGGTAGGTATTTGACCAGGCATTCCGTACTTTGAAGTATGATTATGAATCTGGATGAAATTTAGAAAATAGAGTACCTAATCTATGTTAGTTATTTAACTCATGGTCCGTGTTGCATCCATTGGAATGCGAGGAATACCGATAGGATAGTATTGGCAATAAAAACATAAGGATTTTAAAAATATCCTTGTTGTCCCCTTTTCCAAGAAAGAGTCCACAAACGCCTTTAAAAGTATTGGACAAGGGAAACTTACATTTCTCTTTACGACCCTACTTGTAAGTTCCTATAAGTACGGTAAAAACACTAAGACCTAAATACTAAGATGGTAATCGATCATGTTAATCTTGCATAGAAAGTCGTCTCGTTAACATTCGTATGAAAGTGTCCTGGCTGGCCTGGCAGACTGGTGATATATTAGCATAGCAGATAGGCGTTAAGCGAGCGACTCTACGTAGGTTTAAGCGAAACCCTATAATTGTAGATAGTATAAAAATACGTAATGATTGAAAATCCTTAAAATATGTCTCAGAAATATGGCTAACAGATCCGAAAGATGGTAAGTCAGCTCTAACACCAAGGCATAACCTGCTTAAAATATATAGCTGTCTGTCATTCTGTATGCCAAAAATGTAATGTAATGTGTAATGCTCTTTAGAAAAAGATTTTTAGTGTATCAGGACTTATCAGGGCACTTTTATTTTGCTCGAGTGAATGTCATGCTTGAAATTTGATGCAACCAGTCTGTTATCGCTCAGCATATTTACTTATCACAGTACCAACAGTCGTTAGTAAGGCCGATGACTTACTCGGGGTAAACGCTCTTCGACCATTAATGAGTCATGGCCCTAACTATTGACGCCTGAGTCTCTCTTCCATTCAAACGAGATAGGAAAAGTGAAAGTCTACGTGATCTTGTTCCTATGTCCGTTTTTTGAATAACTTTATTTGAACAGTGATTTTTATGTTTGGTAGCCAATTCTAGAATGCTAGAATTCTCTGTTACCTTCCATCAAAACCTCATTTCATTAAATTCATCATTCTCGTGCCCTAGAATTTTATCAGAAAAAAGCACTACGCGAATGAATCCGTCCCTTATTTTTTTCTGACGTTGCTAATGAACAATTCAAATTATAAAAAAACTATTCCTCGTCATATATTCTCTTTAACATATTTTTTACAAATCTCTTGCAACAAAGAATGCAGAGAAAAACTTATTCTAGAATCATTATTTCTCGTATATCATCAACTTAAATAATAACTGTCACTAAGTAGGTACTTACCTAATTAACTAGGTTGTTTTATCATAACCAATAACTAATTGCTTTGGATTATGATAACGTTAGGTACCTACCTATACCAATATTTTCACAAAGCATTCACTACGTCCCGAAAGCAGCGAAACATTAGCGTGTAACGAAACTTATCTTAGTAAACTATTAAAAAGATAAATAATTTAAAAGCAATCGACTGTCACTTACTAATCGTGATAAAACATGGGATAGTATAACGGCTCGCTCGCTACATTGAGAAAGCTCAAAATAAATCTGTTGCAAAAAAGCGCTATTCTAAGATTCTATTTTTGAATGGTTCGTTTGCATTTCACCGAAATGTGCATTCTTTAGTCCAATGACTCATGAAACATTTTTTGGAACGTATATTTCAGTTTTTTCAACAATTTAATGAGACGCAACGACACGTAGCGGCCTCGCCAGCAATACCCAATCGTGTGTCCTCTAATTACTATTGTACTACGCCCGCATTGTTGAAACCCGCTTTGGTCGGTACGTAATCAAATTAGTGTACCGACCAATAGTACAACAAAGTAAGCCATTGCTTTTAGCTCGACAATCCGATTGGCTTCATTAATTGATCAATGGCGGCTAGTTGAAACCCTGCTTGTGTAATTATGTGGATTATGGTAAGCTGTGTAGAACAAGACACGACAGAATAGCGGTCAGAATTTGGAGATACACTTGTATCTATGGCAAATACAGCTCCTTTTAAAAGTCATTGGAATTTGGGCTAATGATATCAAGAAATGAGGATTATAACATGATCAAATCACACTCGCGCACACGCACACATACAGTCAATTACGGAAACTATTGTTAGTTCTACTCTGCTACAGCTGGAATGGTACACATGAATATAATTTGATGTTTACAAAATCCGCCTAAATTACCTCCTACGTTTTCCTCGTCCAGTCGACCTAAAAGTTCTCGTTTATAAATCATGTTTACCAGCAATATTTGCCGAACACTTGACTCGATTGAAAACGTTTGTACTCATGAATGGAGTCTATAATGCACGAATTATTTATGGTCATATGAATAGTTCTTGGCGTCCCGCGAATAATTACTATGGATTTTATGTGCACTTTCCTACCACATTACAACGACAGTTTGCGTTACGCTGTTTAAGTATCAATTATTTTAAAGAATAATGAACGAATAATTATGTACGAGACTGTAGTTAGGAGCATATCTGTTTACTAGAATACGTTAAAATAGGCAATCAAGTAAAGTAGTTAGTCGTCGGTATAGTTTACGACAGAAAAGCTAAACCATTGGTTTTATCGCTTGTCCATAGAATGTTCTATTGTCACGAACATGTGGGTTTAAAACTGCACTAGAATTGAACAATGACATATACCTATTTAACTATTTCCTTACTCATAACTCAGGAATTTCTCAACGTAAGACCTCCAGGATAGCGAGATTCTAAATTACCCTCCATTGATCTAATTAAGGAAATGCTCTCGTCAGAAGCTTCAGAAGTTTAAAAGGTGACTCCTAAATAGGGATACCATTTAATGATGTATATTTCATAAAGTAGAACTTAACATGCTGAGTTTACTAATTCGACCTCATTTCGGACAAAGCTCCTAATTAGTACCGAGTCATGTTTAACAGTTAATTTCTGTATGCCGAGCTGATTAGTACCTTTAGAAGTGTTCGTAACAGTTTTGTACCCGGGATGGATAGGTATCAATCAATTTGTAGCTTCCAAGGCCCGCGCCTAGTCTTATTGTCTAGGTATGCCACACCCTATCTAACTTTATTCGCTTTTGTGCCATTGCGTCAGATTTGTACTGCAGGTGTATCATGAATTATTTGCAGATGTTAGCAGAATCGATACTTATTCATTATTTATATGGACACTGTGAGCAGAAATTTTGTTTGGAAGGTCCAAAAAAACGTCTGCTCACAGTGTCGATATATTCCTTTATCTGCAAGTGTTACTAATGTTTTTAGAGCTCAAATGACAGTTTCGCTTCGACAACCCTTAAAAATAATTAAAGTATGATTACTTAATGTTATCTTTATTGCTTTTTGACGATTCTCGTGAAATTTAATGAAAGTAATACAATACCCTTTTAGGATCCTACTGGATGCTTCTAAATTGCGTAGAAACTGTTCTAAATGCAAATGACCTGTAATTATCCAAGTTTTAAAGGAAATTGTTCAGCAGCGTCCAAAAACTTTCAAGTGTACTGGGTGGAATTCCTATTAAGAACAATTGAATATTGTTTGCTCCGGAACTTGGTGGTTGCACAACTTCCAAGTTTACATTGTTTACATGAACAGTAAAACTGTAACAAATTGACAACGTGTAATAATTTGTTGTCTATCAAGAGTCAAGACAAACCAACGGGTCTATAAAACAGTTTTTATTACGTATACTTACTTACTTGCATTACCTACATCCATGACCAAAATAAGGTCTTTAAAATGATTTCCTCTTCAGTGCAGCAAATCATTAAAATTAATTTGCTTTAAAATTTTGTTTTTTTACACGTCTGCTTTATGTATTTTGAAAGGTTAAGTACCTACTTACCAGGATTCCAAAAGTTCCTGTCTCGTGTTTCGTTTTTCACATGTCATTTTTATTATTCCGGCGTTCAAATGCGTTCCTGTAATTGGCCGCCAATTTGACGAGATCTCGTATACTTCTCGAGTTACCATCTTTTATGAACCAAAAGCATGCAAGGAAATAACATTTTAAAGCTCTTCTAAATTGGACGGTTGTGAAGTGATCTGAGTATCATGTGTCAATATGTTATTATTAATCCTAGTTGCTTATCTCAAGTAAGTACCTACTTACAAATCTTATATATTTGTGTTTTGACCCTTCGTGTGTTTAGAAAAATTATGTTATTGTTATGCAACTGTTACTACCTAACCTAGATACCTATTTAGTTTCTTGTGATTTATCTATAAAAGAGTATTAAGTTCCATAATTATTCCATTCAAAACCGTCTTAAACACTATCTTAAATGAATTTCTTGTTCACTCATATAGAACACCCAATTTGTCAGATTAATGATGTGTAAAGTACTTCCGAGACATGTGACCGGGGAATAAGATTAACTTCTAAGTACATCACACTCAGTGTCTGTCGCGACTCGCAACGAGCGTGGGAACCATACTGCAATCACAACTAGCAGTCAACACACGCTGATATAATAATAACACTGGCTGTACAGACTTCAAATTACGTTTAATAATTTTTTGAAATTGGAACACAAATTCACATTTGATCATGAAGTTCACAGGGCGTCGCACGTGCGTGTTAAATAACGCGCAATCTTGCTCTCCCCTCGTCCTGCGGGAACCGGTCGATCCACGTACCGGAATTTCGCTTGAAGACAATGGTGAAACCAGTCGAATGAGGTCTCCACATCTCCCTTCGGAGCACTTAAATCTATTCAGAGAAAGGGCGACTGAAAAATAACTATAGATCCAAATGGTCTGGCAGTATTGCTATTCTTTGTTATGAGCGTTTCGCTGTGTATGTTTTTACTGAATCTAATACGGAGTTAAAGAAATATGGTACGCATAATTTGTTCTAATCAAGGCATTTTTTTTGCATATCACGCAGTAACGCTGCACTTATGTTGACGCTATGTGACATTTATTTTGAGGATACCACGAAATTATAAATTTAGATTCGCAAATGTAGAGCGCATATTTTTCAGCAAGTTGGAACAATTACGCGTGGGTTCTATCAAGGCTAGGCTACAGTAACCCAACGAATTATAATACGGCTACCTAGTTTCGAAACACCTAGTAGAGCAAATGTACACAACATCAGTCGTGTAGTAGTTGCAAATCAAGCAAGAACACTGTGCACTTGACCAGCCTCGATAACGTAGTTACGTACGTTGTTACTTTCTGTGAAAGTATTTGCAGAACACTTGGTTGGGTGAATTGTTATTTGATTGTATGGCAAGCCTGCATTATCTCCTATGTCATTATGTGACATTATACAGTATCGAAGAGGACATTAAATGTGCAAAGGAAACCAGTAATGCATCAAAACGACAATAGTATAGCATGTTACAAGGAGTACGACATAATGCTATTCGTTCCAGTCAATTGTGGTGTAAATGAAGACTGAGCACACATTTCCTATTCATTTGTTAAACCGAAAAGTTACAAAAGATACGACGAAATGTATAACTCAGCTATTCAGCTAATAAATTTCCGTGTACCCTGTCTAACGACCGAGATGGCTCAAAATGCTCAACAAACCGTAACAAGAGTCTTGTTCCCTCACAAAGCGCTTTCAGCTCTAGCGGATTTCAACCCTAGCCTAGGGTATATTCTGCCCTAATTCCTGGTACCTCTATGATGCCGGCTACTGAGTCGACTGACCTGTTTGCCTCTGCAGTAGCAATAGTTTGAATGAATGGGTTTCATTAGCGAGGGAGTTGAAAAGATTTTTAAAACCTAAATGGAACGCTATGAGATGAGTATTCATGTCGCGACGGTTATTGATTTGGTTTGAAATTGGAACGTGTTTCGAGCGAAATATCACCATGCCAATGTTGAATATGGCTTTTATTGCGAAGTACATGAATTGCAACATACATAGTAATGGGATCTAAATATGATGGGTTTTATACGATTTATAAACTGCGTAGTGAGCATTGAATTCTTGAGATCATTACCACTCCTCCAGTGTTAATCCATGTATTCAGGATTTTTTCTGATTAGATTTTACTTACCTGAATATCAATGCAGGACCCATTAAATAATTCGACTTTGTATATAGGAGTAATTGCTTGACATTCTGCTGGTACGGCAATGAGGTCACAGTAATTATTCTATCAACGGCAAGATGTTGCCGCAAGTCAGATCTATGAATCGTGAGCCCGACCGACAAAGAGTGTTGCTAGCATTTAACATTACATCATCGAATTCTATGTTTTGGAACGTAATAACAACTATTGAGGTTATTTATAAATGTGATCTGTGTTACTAGGTGTTTACGATCTTGAAACTCGAATCTCGAAATCTGATATGAAACGAATTTAGGCCGAGTCGCCGGAACTGTATTGAAGATTCATCATCAAAGGGAAAATTCTGAAAACTCAATTATTATTATTTTCGCCGAATATTCTTTCGTTTTTTATAAGAACATATTCATGAAACAATTTTTTCTGTGTACTTCAATAGGATAGTTAATTACAAAATAGGTTAAATTTAACCTGAATAAGTAACATAAAAACCTCTGGGGTAAATCAGGTAAATAATTACTAGTGAAAATACAATCATTTTACCTGCTCTATGCAAGTACCAGATTGGGGGCTCGGCAGGGCTACTGCCTAGTCAAGTATATGTTCCTATATTACAATATCTCCGATCAGTGGATCTAAATGAAAAATTATGATTAATTAGGATATTTTTCTTTTATCCTACCTACGACGTATTTACTATTGTCAAATAAAATTACATACCAAAAATAATGGAGATTAACTACAATCTGTGAAGCTGAAAAGCATACTTATCATTTTAAAATCTTTACCTCGTTGAATGTAAAGCGACATTAAGAACCGGAGGATTATTAAGCTTAACTTGTCTCAGAGAAATACGGGCATATAAAAATCCACAAATCATTGTGAGTTTAAAGTTACTTAAAGAGTACATTTCTGACGCAGAAGTCGCGTCGGTACCTAACTAATACAATTCCTTGAAATATTCAAATAAGCCTTACTCCACGTAAGGCAATTCCTTTCATGGTATAACATTTATGTTGCTGTTATGAACCCAATTCAATAAATATTATCCTTTTCTACTAAACGAAATGTACTGTTGGTGTTCGCAAAATTTTCGATTGGGGAAAACTAAATACCTACATATACAAAAATAGAACAACATAACCCTGTCCTCGATTTCAGTCACAAATCATTTACCACACAACACATTCCAATCTATCCATCTCATTCTTCTGAAACTTATTGCGATGGCATAAAGTCTCAATTACATCGTTATCTTTTACTGTTTAGTTGGGCTTGTCCCTTCCCTACTCTAAACTAGTGCCCCATAGAGCGCGACTTTGCTCTGTTTTAACTTTAATTCCAGCCCAAAAATATAATGCCTTTATAAGATTAAACAGAAGACAAATATTTAGTAACTAATTCCGTTGGATCTCCTTCTCTATCAAGTCCCACGCAAGGAAACTTAACAGTAAATCGATGCCTAATTATTAATGCCTTTATGTTTCGTAAATATTTTAGGTTAAATTCAAGCTTTCTAATTATACAAGTAATATCTATGTACTGGCTTGTAATATTGAGCGATTCTTTAATTAATCAATGAAGCGAGTGATGTTCTTAAGTTACGGTATATTTATTCCTATTTACTGATTTATAACGTAAAAATGTATGATGAACACTAACTGAATCTGCATAATTGACGTAAATATTATATCTGCTGCCTAGTTGCATTGCCACTGGCAATTCCCAGTTGCGGCGGTTTTGATCCGGTTTGTGTAATTCGATAATACCACCAGACGGGACAGCCGCCTGGTTTAATGACCACCAATTTGCATGGAGCTCCCTGTTCCACGATTTCATTGATACATAACGAAATACTTAGGGCATTAAATCGCAAGTAGATCCTACTTTCGATTTAATGCCGTTAGGTCATCGACATGGCCTTTCAATAATATTCTAACTAAAATACCTAAAAAAGATAAAATAATTAACAAACGAAGATTTATACCAAGTCATATGAAGTATTATTTCATCTACCTCAGAAAAAAATATGGCAAAGAAACAATATTTCTGTCTAGTATGTGCTTCGTATACTCAACACACGAAATAACAATATAAGTGAATAAAAGAACAACAATAATAATAATCAACTCAGTGGAGTAGAGACTGTCAAAAATGACACTGACATCCAGAGCGGGAAGCGCAAAAACAATGTTAGTACTTTGTGCGCTGATGTAATATATGTTTTACAATAAATATGAATTTTCTACCTTTTCCTGGTTTCGGCCACATTTTTTGTAAATGCTATCAGAAAAAATAACAATGGTACACATGAGACCAATATCACGCGTGGCAATAAACATAAAACCCAAATAAAAAGATGTAGCTCAATGATACTCGGCTGTAAAAATGTTTTTTTGCTTTACAAAATATGATTTTTGATGAAAAAACTTGAAATGGCTTTGGGGTTGATGGACATTGGATATAAGACATCACTTATTCGAATACCTACATTTATTTTAAATTATAAGTCCACTGCCCTTGCACTTAGCATTAATCCGTTACATACAACAACTTGAAACGTAATGAATCATCCAAAGAGCTTCCACTTCTTAGATTATTCATTTTAATCATTACAGGTCTGACTCATTCGAATACATCCATATAGACAAAAGTAAATGAGATTGGAGTGTGCATAGGTATGTGACGTTTTCCGCCCTTCGCCACATTGTCAACCACTCGAATACATAATGCCCTTAAGTGACAAACGGCGGAACATGAAGTGACGTTACGTTATAGATAATAATGTAAAAACGAGATACGTCATAACCTGACATTTCCGTCAAAAGGTTTATCTAGATGATGTGTTCGTTGTCCCTGTTACAAGATAATATCAGTACTTGGCATTTTAAAAGGGATGTTGAAAGGTCTGCTAAAGCCAAAAGTGTGAAGAATTATAATGTATTCTTTCATGAAGATAACATGAAATTGTTGTTAATGTTTAAACAGCTTGGAAATTATGTATGTAACAAGAAGCCGCATGTGTGAAATTATTTATGCAATTTAACATTGACTTCCTTTGACACCTGTTTAGTCAAATGATGACTAAATTAAAAGAAAACCCGGCCTTTAGTGTATTTAATGTATTGTATGCGAACGTAGTTATGAATCAGAAGTAACGGCTTTCGCTCTAGCATTAGGATTCAATAGTCTTGGCTGCGGAACAATTTTATTGTCTTGTCTTTATTAATCTAAACCGTGTTTTTTTAATTTTATAATCAGGTATTTAATTAATCTGAATCATTATCTCATATCGGACACCTGCAACAATTCTTATGCAAAACAGTAAAATAAACATTCCCCGACACGAACGAGACGTAGCAATAACATTAATGTTATTTGAATTTCATCTCGGAAACCCTACTTGCTCGAGTATTAGTATTCTCTGCAAACATATTATTGTTGACTGGTAAACAGCGTGCCGAAACATGACAAATATTTACTCGAATGACCTATTTCCGTGTGCAATTCGGAAAGATATTCTCGATGCCTTAGCCATCAAGATCTGTCGAATTGTTGAGGCTGTGTTACTAGTTGAATTTAAATTTTGTCACTTACTCCCAATCTGTTCACGAGTAATAGTTACTCTCAATCCATTAGGCAATCTTCTGGGGAGTCGCTTTATAAGTGGCTGTAATGGAATTAGCATAGCTCTCATGCAGCATTACATTACATTAGGTAGAGATGGGGCGTGGCGCTTCGTACAAACACTTTTAATACTCGATCATAGTGGTATGTTGCTTTTAGACGATAAACAATGCTACATAGCTGTTCATATAGTTTTGCATATGCATGCTTCTGAATTAATCTGGTGTTCCTATTCAAGCAGCCGTTATACCGTGCTTACTAACCAGTAACTTGATGCAGTTTGAATGAAAATCCAAGGTTGTTCGTTAAATCGTTTTTCTTAACAAACATTTCAGAACTCCCTAGCGCCCCTTCTTGAATTTATTTTTCTAATATTAAGCCCTTATAAATAATGGTCTATTTTAATCTGCAAGGATTCTTACGTTGTGGTTTAATTCAAAAATGGGTTACGTAGGATATTTTACTTCATAATGTTTTATATTGAAAGATCTCTTATCTAGCTTGCTTGGCTTTGTGATCATTGCCCTCATGTTTGATTGATTTCGCATCATCAAGTCATAAATTAATTGGGAAAGTCAAAGAAAAAAAATGGTTTTCCTTAGTGGTCACAAATTGGAAAACTATTGTTTGGCCAATAAGTAGTATTTTGATGGGCAGAATTTTACTATTTCCAAAGATTTGCTTGATTAAATTATTTAGGTATAGTAATATATCGGGTCTCTTCGCGCACAAAATATTATCTATATATTACTATAAACATGAATTGTGTTCGCGAGAGTTTAAAAAGTATTAAACTATGTGGTTCCTCTAATTAAGTCCGTGAGATTGTTTAATGACGCATACGCGTATTACTCACCCGATTACATTTGTTTGAATTTAATCGACAGATTACAATACTGGCTATTGTAATCTTTTCGGCTTTCAATAGCCGATTGACAGCGTTATTTTTTATTATTTGAGGGTTTGACGTCACGTGCGCATGAAATGTAAATGTTTCAATATAACGGTAACTCCAGTGGCTTTGACCTTTTATAATTACTCTAAAACTGAATAAATATTAAAGCATTAGCTTTAACTTTGATAATGTCATCTGACCCATGAAAATTGCTTACAGAGATGGACCGTTTACTAAATATGCCACAAACAAAACAGTTGTATTTTACGAATAAATAATAGACCTAATGGTCAGTGTTGACCGAAACCGTACACGACTCTCATTGTCATGTCTTATGCCGCCATTTGTGTATTTTTTTTATTTTAAATGGGCTTGCGCTTGCCTAGAAGAAGCTTGTTCCATCTGGCCTCGATTGTCATTTGTCCCTAGATTGGAGGAATCAGAAAACAGTCCGCAGAACACGTTGTTATTATTAATTTATTAATCTAAATATTACATTAATTTATTTAAATATTATTACTTACTTACTGTAAAAATGCTGAAAATACTATATTTCTTGGTGAATAAGATATAATGACTTACTGTTTTTAATTGTTTCATGCGGTTTTGTTTACGTAATAAATAACTGAAGTAGGTAATAATATAATTGAATTTCATTTGCATGCACTCTTCACAGAATACATGACGCTTGCATATTATTGCTTATTTTACAATAAAAAAAACTGATAATCTGAATATCTTAAAAGTACTTTTAGTACCCGATACTAAACCACGTCAATATGGTTCAATGACCCTTGCAATAGGAAAATAAATAAATTAGATTATAAAGTCGCAAGTTAACTAACTTAATAAATTGTGTATAGTTGCGTTGTATGAAGAAAGTAAACAAATGCAATACGGAATTGGTCTATTAATCTAGATCTAAATTATTGATGTCTAGACTGTCAGTAAACATGAAACTTAGATTGGTTTGTATTATTGTTACCTTACTTTGAAGTATTAGTTTTGACGGTTGTGCAATTTTCGGCCGATATATGTGCCTATCCTGTGTGTGTGTTGTGTTTAATTTATCATTGATATTTTAAGAGAAAATAATAAGTAGAGTAAAAATACTATAATTATGGTTAAATAACAGTAAAAACATTTCAAAATAGGTACATAAATTTGTGAAAGAACAAAGCCAGAGGTCAGAAAAATATCTCATCTGTTTCATTTCCAAGGATTACCAACAATTTTAATTTTATTAAAAAATAGAAGTACATAAGTATATATTCAAGTTGGTATTTTATACAGAAAATATACTTAATATAGGTATTCGAAGAAAAACAATATTGAAATTGTACCAACATGCAATTTAATGCTTTAAAAACCTTGAGACCTTATGCTTTGCTTTTTTTTATGTTCATAAATGAATACCTGAGTAATTAATTTGAATACAGACCTACAAACAATATAGCTAAAAATATACCTACAAGGAAATACATATACACGGTAAGTGCTAGAAGAAATAGGTAAATAGATATCAAAGGTAGTTTGTTACAGCGTCATTATATTTCTTTGTTTTCATCCTTATCGAGCAATTAACTTATTATATTAACTCAAATTATCTTAACTAAATTCTTGGTCCTTGGCAGTAACTCAACTATGCAATAAAGGGCCAATTAATTTATTCTATACTAGCTTCCTCCCTGCGGTTTCACCTGCGTTCCCGAGGGATCTTATGTATTCCCGGGATAAAAAGTATCCTATTTGTTAATCCAGGTTATAATCGTCTGTGTTCCAAATTTCATCCAAATCCGTTCAGTAGTTTTTGCGTGAAAGAGTAACAAACATCCATCCATACTCACAAACTTTCGCATTTATACCTAATAACATATAAAATTAGTAGGTATTTGATTGATATCACTACGCACAGGTGCGGATCCAGAATTTGGTTTAGGGAGGGGCAATCATAGCTCATTTCACCTGCTTATTCTTCCAGAAAAATAATAAATCTAGTTGTAAGTCAAAATGTTGGTCGAAATCATAAAATGAATCTAACACCGCATTGCAGTAGGTATTATAACAAACACGAAACACGACATGTGCTGTGAGGCTAACGGCCTCTGATGTTATCAAACATTGTCAAAATGTGAAAAAACAGTTGTTAGTGAGTAGGTACCTAACTGATAAGCCGTAACGGGATGAATTCTATTTTCTAGGCTGCAAAGAAAACTATAAAGGACCAAAATGTTTGTAGTCATTGTAAAATTACATATTTCATAGTAAATTTTTGTCAGTTATCTGAAATACTGACAATAGGGGTGATGACTAAAAAAATCTAATTAGTCCGACATTCCGTCCGTCTTCGTTAAATTTGTTTTAGGAAATAAAGAAAAAACATGTGTCCAATATTTTTTGATAACCTAACTGACGGACTAAACAGAATTAATTATTTTTTACCCAGTCATCATCCCTATTGACCTGAGATGACTGAATTATATCAGTACTAACACACTTTTAAATCAGTTCGAGCAATTGGACGTTCTGACACTCGTGTATATAAAAATAATCCTCAATATCTACAGAAAGGCTGAGACATTAAATATTCTAGCGAGACTATTTTATCGCATAAACAGTAAACTGACTCTTTTCCCTAGACTACATAGGATTATTCGAGCAAGACTTGTAATACTAGATGAATAAACCCTTCCCCGCTGTTATTATGATGAATGACCAAAAGTGTCACAAGTTCCGAACTCTATTTATATCCTATACATGTACAACTCTCCCGCTGTGTTGTGATTTTGCGACGTTGCCACACGTTGCGTCGCGGCGGCCGTACATCACTACTACCTTACACATTCTCACGCGAAACTCATTCATCAGACACGTGGTTGGAACAGCTGTAGAAATTAGATAGTTCGCGAGATCCCACGCGAGTTGGAAGATTTATTGTCTGCAGTGAGCTCAGACTTCAAAGCAATTTGCTTCCTCGACAGTGGATATGCAAAGTCTGTTGCCGACAATCGTGAGTGTTTTTTTATAAGAACATTTTTATTATAATATTTTATGAATAATAGCTTTATTACTAAGATTACTGGCGTAACTACTGGTGTGTGAATTTATGCTCGAGGTCGTGAGTTAATGATGATAATCAATCGAGTTATACACATGATGGGCATCAGTCATGTCATCAGTTAAAATGGAACACGTGTGTTAAACGTTTAATGTAGTGATCTCAATAACCCTGACTTCTCTGAGAAACGTGCATGCAGTCCAACATGTTGCTCATAATGACGATGATGACTAAATGAAATAATGAACAAAATACCTACAGCTTAGATTTGTAGGTATGTACTAATAGGCGGTATAAGTTTCAAACTTGGCAGTTTGACACTGGCTTCGTAATGTATAATAAGGTATGGTACAAGTCAGGATCCAGTATCTTCTACATAGACAACATTGTCTATGTTGTCTTTGGCAAATACAACTCCCAAGTTCAAAAGTAGGTATAATACACTAGCTGTTCCCTGTGGTTTCACTCGCGTTCCCGGGATAAAAAGTAGACTATAACCTCCGGGGATAATGTAGCTTCCTATTAGTGAAATATTTTTTCGAATCGGACCAGTAACTCCAGAGATTAGTGCGTACAAACAAACAAATTCTTCAGCTTTATTATTAGTATATAGATTGCAACGTAAATTCGAGAAAATGAGGACAGTTTGTTCGTGAACTAAATTAAGTTTTATGAGCGGCGAACCAGAACGAAATAAATCAAATCGAGGCGATCAAACCGTTTTTATACAATAATATTGACTATTCCTTGACCTCGTCTGAGTCATTGAATGGATCATTGCGGTACATTGCTTGGTTGACGTGAGTCAACTGCAGCGCGATATAATCGCACGACATAGATGACACTCCACTGATGGATTTAGTATTTAATGAAACGACATAAAGTTACCAATCTAATAATATGTTTTTCGAATCTATATTTTTTAACTGTTGAATTTTGAAGTCTGGTAGATTTCTAAAAAGCTTTCTATCAAGCGAACCATGACAACTTATTATTTTACAAAAACATCAAGGGTACTTCAGGTATTGAGTATTGCTAAATTGTGTTTAATTTAACATTATTATTCGAGGCACAAATTGTAATCAAACATAACTACAATCCTTTGAAAATAGTAAATCTCGAAATATTGAAATTCAGGGATTTTAAATCAATAGGTACAATTGAAACATGGTGAACTAAACAATATTGTTCGTAGGACTAATATACGAAAGGATTCGTCAAGAAAACTGTCTAAAAACCGCGTATTTTTGCGATGTAACCCAGCCTTAATATGAATATCTCGTTGACACTGATGCTGCGTGCGCGCCGGGTCGCGAGTTACGAGTATACGTATGACCGCCAGACGCCGATCCTTCATTACGGATATATACCTAAACGTTGATGAAAATTTAAATATACAATATTTATAAAATTAATTGATGAATGATTACTTTCAAACGTCCTTCTTTTGCGGCGATTGAGGTCAATATCATTCCGCGATATTTATAATAATTATCTTAGTTTTATAGTGGTTTTTATTGTTGATCATCTTGAAATAATGATTGGTAGGTTTTATATTCTATCTATGATTCGAAGGTCTAACCACCTTTAGGGTGTTCGGACCAGTGAGCAAGATTTTAAGATTCTAAGGCCCAAACCATCGGTTAAATGTGGCTATGTGACAGAATTAGTATAGAGAATCAATGGCCCCAGCCCAATAATGCGTTGATAGCTCAGCTTGTAGCGGTTTCTATGTTGTATATTTTAGTTTCTCACAAATAGAATCGAATTTTATGAAACAAAAATATACGTGTTGATATTAGATATGATATTGGTGCCGATTTATTTGTTAACAAGCTAAACCAATTTAATCTTACTATATGTGATCGGATTAAAATTAGTTTGTAAAGAACAAAATCGGCATAATTCACACTAATATTTATTCTTTAAAATAATTTACTAGTTTCGCAGCTAGCATTTTCCGGTTCAAATTTGAATGTGCATGCTCATTCCCAGTTATTAATTTACGAAAACACGATTATTATAAATTATTTAAATGTAATCTTTGCGTGCCAACCCTAACAGTAGTTCTGACAGGATGTACTGTGCGTGATACGAGGGCTGAATATTAGAATTGCATCGTTATTACTCGGCTGATTCGAATTGTACGTCTCTGACCTCTGGACGTGCTCGGAAATAGAGGACAATATGATTTTGTCGAGTTTCATTATATTATGCAAACTACTTCTGTAGGTTACTGCTCCAGGATTAATCAAGCTCATAAGTAAATAAAATATGCGCCAAAAAATTAAGATATCGTTATTTTGACATTGCATTAGTATCTGCGACAGCTGCAATTGAGAGCCAGTTCCTTTCTAGGCTTTGTGTGCTTACCATCATCGGCCACATCATCACTGACCACGGTGAGATTGTGGTCAAACACAGGCCTATATATAGTAAAAAAAAAAAAAAAAAAAATTGCGCAGTTTCTTCATTTAAAAGGTCATAATAATTAGCATTTACAAATGTTATCAATAATACAATAAAATTATTGTAAACATCCACGTTTGCTTATATTACTCAAAACAGAATTAAGTACTTAATTGAAATAAATATTTTTTTTTTCTAATTACGTCAGAAAAGGATATAAAAAATTGAGTCCTGTCAAATTAGTGTAGATGACCATTGACTTTCTAATGCCGCACGCAACCATTGTGAACAAATTATCAAAACACTATGATAAAAAAATTGTTTGTTATTATTTTGTTTTATAGTAGGATAGTTGAAGCTACCCTCGTATCTTATCACATCCTTCCTTAGGGCGAATACGTGCTCAAGTGTTGTACTCCTTTTAGGTCAACTGGTATTACTTGCAGATTTTTATAATGTACCTATTTTCAGCCAGTATGTCTAATGTTTCTTTTTCTTTTGATTACAGTGCCGTCGGTAAAACATGTCTTCTCATCAGTTATACGACAAATGCCTTCCCAGGGGAATACATACCTACAGTGTGAGTGAAGTTTTTAATATTTTTATGAACACTTTCCCCAAAAAAGCTCGTTCGAGTATAAATATTCGGAAAACACATTTATGTAACGGCATTTCAGTGTGTGTGTATTGTAAATAGTAATTATTAAGTGGAAGATCTACGCGAATAACTCCGTCTCGTACTAAACGGCGGAGAAAAGGGAGGGGAACTCTAGTAAAAAAGACGATATTTTTATTTTACAATCTAATTCTTATTTTTTAAAGTAAGAACCTATTTATTCCCTTTCTATTGAATCTCAGAATGTATGTAATAAAGCTGGATAGGCCAATTTTATTAAGATGAAAAAATGTTTTTTAAGTTTAAAAGGGGAATATAGTCGATTTTTTTTCTGAAAATCAACTAAAAAAGAAAATGTAGATTTACAAAATTCCTGCATCATGTAAACAACCTTAAAGCAAGGCGACACTGGTTCCAGATTCGACAACTACTCGGCGAATGTGATGGTGGATGGCAAGCCAATCAACCTGGGGCTATGGGATACGGCCGGCCAGGAGGACTACGACAGGCTGCGACCTCTCTCATACCCACAGACCGATGTGTTCCTCATATGCTTCTCGCTCGTCAACCCTGCGTCCTTCGAGAACGTTCGGGCCAAGGTAAGCTGCTTAAATATTACAAGTCATGATCGAGTGTCAAAAATTATCCTTATTCCGCGATAATTTTTTAGGTGATTTTTAGGGTTCTGTACCCGAAGGGCAAAATGGGACCCTATTACTAAGACTCCCCTGTCTGTCCGCCTGTCACCAGGTTGTATCTCATGAACCCTGATAGTTAGACAGTTGAAATTTTCACAGATGATGTATTACTGTTGCCGCTATAACAACAAATACTAAAAACTACCTTCCGCGTTTGGTATCTATTATTATTGTTGCTATCTCGCTCGATTAAAATAACAATCTTGAGATGGGTTCATCCATAATCATAAAAGCTTATCAAGCATCTAACATTCCATAATAGTGGTTTGATTTTACAATATTCAATTGTGTTTAATTCACTGATCCAAAATACTGAGTCAGTCAGATTCGTGAACCTAAATCCACTATTGACTCGTGCCACAACATAAGCTTTATAATTAAAATATATTACATTAATTTCAATTATACAATGATTTCCTAGTTTATTTTTGGTACTGATAGGGATAACATGGGCATAAATCAAATGCTTTGCGTCAAATGAGGAAATAAGCAATATCTGCTATAATGCAATTACTCAAATTTATCCCGTTTCGTACACTAGGGTAAATAGGCTAATTTCTAGAGTATCCCGCCCTTGCGAGATTTGTATCCGATCTTTATCTGTCAAACTAGCGCTGAGACTGTGAGCATGGATACAATACATCGATAAATAATTATATCGACTTTTTTCGACAAATCTGACAGAATGATAGACAGATAAAATACCTAGTTTTGCGATGTTATTTTTAAGCGTATCGTCAGCTGAGAGGTCAATTAATACTCATCAATATATTCTGTACTTTCGGTCAAATTTTGAAATAGATTATTATTTAGACTTTATTATATTAGAAACATTTTGCTGCGAACAGCAGTAATATAGTCAGCTTTGGAAATAACCATGAATAATATTGTAAACTATAAACAAAAGAGATATAAATATTACTCATTACATACACACTCCGTATTGTTTGAGGTGAAATTGTAATAATATTATGCCACTGGTTTAGTTTTCCCAGTGTAACGTCGTAAGCTATCGATTACCGTTTTTCCTCAGAAAAAGTAATGAAGAGGTATTTTAATTTAAATCTTACTAATCTACAGGAAGCTAGCCATCTCGCCCCATTACCAGAGATTTTAGTAGAGGTCCGATTTCAGGATTATTAATAATGATGTAGGTACACTATACATAGAATTCGGTGTAGCATAAAAGTTAACCGGTTGAGAGCCCTCTGCGCTCAGAGGCTACCAATTTTAGTCCTTTAAAAAAAAATCGGGGTAACATACTTACCTAACAATAATCATAAACCCGTATAAACAGACTAACATTTTAGCGCACAGCCCAAGCTATTGGGCAAAATGAAATTTTTCACAGGGCTTTTGTTCTGTTTATAATGTAAGGGATTTTTTTTGGAAATCCAATCTAAGGGGATAAAATAGGGTTGAAAACGCTAGGCCTGTGATATAGAAAAGGAAATTGTCTACTTTTTATCCCAGGAACGCGATTAAAATCGCTGGCACAGCTAGTAACATAATAATGTAAATGTTTGCACATTCCAGTGGTACCCAGAGGTGAGGCATCACTGCCCGTCGACACCCATCATCCTGGTCGGCACCAAGCTCGACCTGCGCGAAGACAAGGACACCATCGAGAAGCTAAAGGACAAGAAATTAGCCCCTATTACATACACACAGGTATATCAAACAATTACATTTATTTAGCAATCTGTAGAGACTACGATAACACGGCGCGCCCCTCCATATTACTGTTTGTAGCCACATCCTTATGGATGAGTTTGTATGTAGTTGTAAGTGTTCGTTTTTTTTTGTTTATACTGTGACCGCCAACGCTGCAATATAGAATAAAAAGTTCATTCAACTCTAAATATAAATAACTTATATAATTATTTATTCACATGTCAGGAAGGCCTGGGACTTTACTTTCTGCATACACAATTATTTGATCCCAATACTAAGCAGAGCTTGTACTATGGAAACCAGATAATAAATACTTTCTTTTGGAAATACGTTTGTCATGGATGGGAATCAAACCCACGACTTGCGGCGTAGTGTCTTAACTATACACGCAAACTGACCTAACTTCTAACCATAATCTCTGTCATTCCAGGGCCTAGGCATGTCAAAGGAGATCAACGCAGTGAAGTACCTAGAGTGTTCGGCGCTGACGCAAAAAGGTTTGAAGACTGTCTTCGACGAGGCTATCCGCGCCGTGCTCTGTCCCGTGCAACCCATCAAGAACAAGCCCAAGTGTGTTCTCCTGTAAAACTGTCGCAACACTAGGTAAGTTTTCCATGAGATTTTCACCTAACTAGATAATAATACAAGTATATTGACAACAGCGCCACCTATCGGGTCCAATTGTTTTTTACTATGTATAGGCCTGCGTTTGACACAATCTCACCGTGGTCAGTGATGATGTGGCCGATGGTGGTAAGCATGCAAAGCCTAGAAGGGAACTGGCTCTCAAGTGCTGCTGTCGGAACACACCGGAAGGGGCTTGGTGACAGATTTTCAACTTCAGAGTGGCAGCCAGCCAGGCGGGTACTACAAAGTACCCTACCACCAATTGTGTTTTTAAACCTTCTAATCCAGGATCCCATTAAAATATTCACACAAAATTTCATCCAAATCGGTCCAACCGTTTGGGAGGAGTATTTTTTCGCTACACACTCGATTTTCGGCTATCGGAACCGAAACTAAGCGCCTTGTACACACGGCCACAGATCAAGCTACACACTGCGGCACCTTATGCGGTTGTAATAGGAGCTATTTTGCAACAAAAATGTGTACTATGGAAACTAGATAACTGATATACTAAAGTATTGGTATGTAACTTAGCTTTGAACAAGTTAAATTAATCAGATCACATAGGTTTGAGCCGTTGAGCTACAGCTTAACAACTACGACAAGCTCACGGCTCAATCTGGAACAGTAATTTGGGAGTCAATTCGCCGCAAAAAAATAAAAACAAAAATCAAATTATTCAGATATTAAACGTATATGAAGCTGTAATGTGACGAATATAACCACCTTGATCTGATTTAAAAAAATATTTATTAACAGCTGCATTATGACTGAGTTTACTTTTCATCCCAGGCATATAGATGAAACCGCGGGAAACAGCTAGTATATGAAAAGGATAATTAATATTAATATTTTTTTTTCTTTCAGATAGTGTAGTACAGACGAAGCCAGTGCATACTGCTTTCTATATTAGAGCGCACCAGAACATCCGCCACCATGTCGCGACACAATAGTGTGCTGTAAAAATCATATAAAATTAAATTAAATGGGACTGCAATAAAAGCATAAATAGATGTTAATTTTTACTGTTAAAAATACGCATTATATTATGTATAATTATGTAATGTGGGTTGGTGTGAGTGAAGTCCGTATAATGCATTATCGCTTTTTTATACACTGTGGAAAACGCGGAATGGCGCTGACAGTTGAGATTTAGGCTGCATGGTTTACGACTTTTGCCCCATACACGTTACGAGAAATCTGTTTTGTCTGTGACTTTTGTAAAGAAATAGTATTGTCATGAAAAAATATCAATTATTAGGTCAGTAATGAGCTAATAAACTGTTTTATACTAAGCCTACCTTTAGATAGTAACTCATTTGAGAGTCAATATAAAATTAAATTCATAATCTAATCGTAAAATCAATACGCTGTATTAGCACAACCAACATCTGTCAGTGAATTCATAAAATATTTTTCCGAGTGTAACTCATATTTGGGTGCTTTTTCATAACGCGATCTTTGCCATTAAAAAATATATTACATTCCTACATTGTTGCTGAGAAACTAATGTTCGGTACCAAATTGTTTTTATCAATATAAGCTAGATAAGTTGGAAGGCAGGTTTCAAATGAATACACCTTAAATAGGAACAGAAATGAATCAAGCCTAAAGTTCTGATAAAGTGACGATAGTCTGTTATAAAACAGCTTGATAGTTGGTTTCCGAACCGAAAACAAATCAGTTATATTTGCCCTTCTAAAAGCTAAGTTACTAAGGCCGTGGACTCATTAGACAAATAGTTTGAGGCTGACTGTTTACCATATATTTTATACGGTAAACAGTCAGCCTTATAATGCGTTCATTCAACTCTTACTGTACGCAGTTTCTTGTCTGTATTTATATGCAATTTATAGTTAAGTTTGCATCCAAATTATTTGCGCTTTGAGTCCGCAGCCTTACGATGTACATAATATTTTTTTTTAAATATACGAATTAAATGTATCGATATTTCAATTTGCAGTGGCATCCCTTTATAGTTCAATTTATCGGAAATCGTACACCTTCCAACTTATGTGGCTAAAAATATTACACCAAGTAAATGGAATTGTTAAAATTTGTGTTAGGCAGAGATTATATTTTTCGATTTATTATTGCTTATTAATTCTTTTTTTTTAAAGTAAAATTGTCCCTAATTGTTGAATTTCAATGTAGTGGTGTCTATAAGTACAGTATTTGTTTATAAGGATGTGTTTAATCAGAAAACCGTTTTATGTATCGATGTGTTTATATTAATGCTGCAGCATAAATGAAATTGTAATATGTCATAAGAAAAATGCTATGCATAGATATAATACTTTCTTTTAAATGTTATCAAAGTTGATTTCACTTAACTATCAAGATAATATTATCTGAGCATTATTTTGCTGTGAAACTTACATAATAGGGTAGTTGACTGACACATCAAATCAGCTACTTTTTAATAAATGTTAAAACGATAGTTTATAAGGAATTTTGTATGAAATATTACATTATGACGTCATAGTTTCACAGCATCAAATCATCTACTCTTAGTGGTTCCACTGGTAATTAAAAATCATAAAAAGCATTAAATGTACAACATATTTGATATTTCCATGTGTTTTTGATGTTTTATGCATTAGTTAGTGTTTGGTCATTTATTTTTGACAGTGTCAACTATCCTATTATCATTGTAGATAAATGTGAATGTCAAATTAAGGTAAAAATTATCAGAATAAACGGTTAATGTTTAAGGCAACTACATTTTTTTGATCATTCTTCATATGGAAGTGATATTAACTTTGATAGAATTTATATAATACTAAAGCCGCATGGATGTACTGTCAATACTTTATATACATATCGATGGTGAAAATTAAGCTAAGCTCTGTAAGGCGCGATACAGTTAGTTGTGGCGATAATTTTGTCTAATTTCACTGTATACTAAAACTGTAAAGAATTTATGTTAAAAAAAAAGTTGCAATATTTTTTTTCATCCAAAGAATGGTAAGTTACCATAGTGCCATTAGTTTGTTCTGTGACGCCTCGGGTGTTGCAAGCTTCCATAAGCAAAAAAAAACCTATAGAATAAACTAATTATATGCCTGATTCCTGAGTTCTAGAGTTCACTTTATGGTGTGATGATGTTACTTTAAACAGAATCGGAGTTATTCAGGTGTAAAAAAAGATTAAATTACAACTTACACAACTGTAAAATTGACAAAATTATCGCCAAATGAGCAAAGTATTCGAATCGAGTATAGTTTTTATTGGAATAAAACGACATGGAGCACATACAGCACGGTATGATAGATGATTTTAAAGTGACAAAGGATTATATACGCTAAACGGATTAATGTAGAGTTGAAATTGCAATACTTGAGTGTTTTTTATAACTGACAAGCGTCTCTGAAATTTCAACCCTACTTTTTAGTGCTTAAATATATTGGTACTGATTCTGTTATTTACAAACTAAATGAATTTAATTTAACCATATCCATTTCTTACAAATGTTGCAGGAAAAGGATAGAAAATTATTAAAGCTATCAAATAAATCTATGCTATGCCATTGCCGGAACATAGTGGTGAAGGCGACCATTTCACGTTGGAAATGACTAAATATTTAATATCCATCTCATAATTAGTTTGTACAAAACATAATCGGCACCATTAAGATTATTTACTTTAAAATCATTTACAAATACCGTTTCGTTATGTGTACCGGGTCCGGATGGCTACTGTGAAATACCGCACAATTTTCTTTAGCATTATAAACCGATCGTATCGTGATGGACGGACCTCCTAGCAACATAATTTGGGATGGTCGTACATTCTTATTCGGTCGTGTTATCACACTGTCACAGGAGGCATTTTTCGCTGAAAATGTGATACGGGTTTAGGCTTTAATTGACTGTTGGAATGTTTTACACGGCCTTTAGCATTTATGAACACCCCTAATTTTCTTTTTTATACGCTCGCCTAATGAATTTTTCATATTTTTGTCTTAGATCATACAATATCTATGAATATGCAGTCTTTTTTAATTAGCGAATATGGCACTAAGTTAATTACTGTCTAAATCCACTCCTAAACTAAATGTTTAAAATAAGATGAAATAGTACACGTAAGTTTGAATGTAAGGTTTGTGCAATTGTTGTTGCTTAGATCCGAAATCACTCACTGCGATGCCATAGACAATATTATTTTTTTATTTTAAAAAGTTGATTGTTCTAATGAGTTTTTAATCTGTCATTTTTTAATTTGAATTAGAGCATGAACAATTGCACAGGACATCCTAGCTATTAAGATTTTAATGTATGTATTGTTCAGATGCAAATATTTAGAAGAATCAGCATGTAAATAACGGTAATTTAGTATTAACAAAAAAATAAATAAAGCGAACACACCATTTTCTTTGGTGAAGCATTTTTTATATAATCTAGTATCATTTTATAGGGAGCTTTGTACGCGTTTCTGTATTAATATGAATATTAAACTAATATTTAGGTCGAATTATTTGGTTTCATAATTTAGTGTCTATTCTTAAATAAATTTTGTTTTATTCCGTTATGTTAAATAGTTATGCGCCAACTGTTGATAAATGAAAATAAAATATCTAATTTTATAAAGTGTTTTCCTCGATTAAAATGGACTATCGGTTGTATGTATTAAAGTTCAGTTTTCATTAAATAGAAAAACTTGTACACAAGATTTTTATTATTGAAACCCTTCTCATCTTAAAATACTATCATGAAAACAAATCTAAGGAACGTATCTAATATAATATATCTAACTTAAGATTGTCCTAAATTGTTTTTTTTTTTATCTCCACGATCAAACGTCGGTTTATCTTGGCAACATTTTTTATCAATAATTATATTATTTCACTAATCCAAACTAATATGGTGTTGCCTATAAAATTATCTGTAATGCGATAAATATAACAGTGAGCTTTAATATTGAGCATATTGTTTAAAAATTTAACTACCGTCTTTTTTAACTATTGTTGGCGCAAAAGATAACCTGAGAAAAGTCAAAAAAACTACATGGTCGTTCTTTTTTCTATAACAAATACCACGGGCATTAAATGTTTAGTTATAAAATTGGAGTTAGTATTGTATGTAGCTGAATGTACTCTAATTTCCGCGTAAAAATGTATTCTACCATCGGCTTACATTCGAACAACCGCTTGTATAATATTTGTATACAAAAACGCCTTGTAGGTATATATGATAAAAATGCGTTGTCTATATTTCCGATCGATCACAAGATGCACTGTCGAGTAAATTCTTCCAAATATTGTAAAGCCTCTGAATAATTCAAAATATATTTATATTAACTGTTCAGATGTTTGTTTCATTTTTAACTCTCCTGAAGTTCTAGCTTTCGTACAGTAACAATAGTGATAGGTATTTCTTATCGACGCAGATAAGTGTTAAATACGTATCTTAAAAATATTACCTTCATTAGTCGCGTCATAGGTGCTACAAATAAGAAAAGGTACGTTACGCCCTAAATTTAAAAAAATCCCTGTTAATGCATTCGGCCACGACTACTTAGCCCATTTACGAAGCTTAATATGGAGCGCACTTAGCCTGATGCAACCTTTTTACAGTGGCCTTCAGTTCCCAGATTAAAACGTAGCACCCGATTGTTCGGTTTCTCGACAACGTATTTCCAGTCTCCCTGTCTTAATTTTACCGAAATCAGATTATCCGTTTCCTTGATAAGCCCATTTGCATTATTTACAACGCGCACCCAACTTTAACTTCCGTACTAACTTCTGCAAATGTGCATAAATATATTAGTAAAATACAGCCTGTAACGAGAATTCCTATTGTTCCAATTCTCGTATATATTTGCCATTATTTATAATGTAAACAACCATTACAAGTTGACCTTTCAATCCCTGTAAGATCTCTTTTTCACTCTACGAAGACACGGTTATAATAGTGACGAAGATCTTGTTTTTAAACCCCCGCTGCTCATTATGGCTGATGTCACAAGAAACTGGATGTCGTATAACAAAGATATCGTATTGGAAACACGTCTTGTGTTACGTTGTAGACAGTCGCTTGTTTGGCACTGCCAGTGAGCAGTCCACTGCGACTACGCATCTGTGAATAAATAAAAAAATACCCGACTTAGCGAAATTAGATCTTATTACTGGTGTTAAATACATTCTACATTATGGCGAAAGTGCTTCTGAGTAAAGAACTGCCGGATATCGAGGTCAGTAAGACCATGTCAATATTATGGCCATATCGATGTATTACGATTAGATAGGTACCTACTTATTTTCATATGAAGTTGATAAGTGATCTATGGACTATTTATTTTACAAGTGTTTATATTATTTTGTAATAATAATTGATGGCAAAACATAAGTAATGTAAAAGAGAAGATGTATTTTTCTTCAATTAGGCATTGGATGCCGTCGACATTGTGAGTGCGAGTGAGTGGTGAATGTATACCTAGCTACCTATAGGGTAGGTAATGCACATAATTCAGCCTATTACGTTTACATTCGTGTTTTATACTTTACATTACCACACTCACTAGTTCTTTTTACAAGTACGAGTCTGACTCACATTGCATCCTCCCTCAGTTACAGGAGATCACATTATTATTATTTCGAAGGGTTAGATTAAACTTCATTAATATACAGGCATGTTCACACTATTCCATTAGGTGCCAGATTAAGTATTTAGAATCATACTAGTTCTGCCCGTGATTTAACACCGTTTTATCTAATGTTTCCCGGGCTTAATGGATCAATTATAAATGCTTGAGATTGACTATCGTGTAGGTACAGTGCGACAAGGATCTTTAGGCACGTGGCCAATCGGAACACCACTATCTTGTGAAGAGTCACTCTTTAAGAGTTCGCTCTATCTGCTTATCATTGTTGCATGTTGTGTTGTTTTTGCTTGTTATATAATCAAATAATAGGTATGCCGAAAGTAATAAGAAGTAGTGTCAGAGAGATAGAGCGAACTCCTGCTGATGTCTTTCAATTGCCAAAAGATCCTTGTTGCACTGTAGCTATTATTTTTCGGAGTAAACAATAGGCCCTTAGTAGGAGTAGCTAGAAACAATCTTTCTCTAAAATGAGAAAGATTGTTTCTAGCTACTCCTAGGATATAAGACTCCATAGGAGATAAGACATCGTAACGGTACTGTTGAATCTAAGGTCATAATTATTATTGTCAATGACTGGTCTGATACAGACAGTGATAATTTACTTATTAAACGTAGTTATTCAGTTAAACGATAAGATTGATCGAGTTCAAGGTTTGTGTTACCAATTTGTTATTTTGAGCGAGGAGCTTTTTTCGCCATCGCGTTAGCTTGGCCATCCAAAGAGTAAACGCTGCCAGCCTTCTGGGAACCTTGCCGTTGATCGGCAGCAGCGGCCTCCTCGAGGATTTTTTTATATGTAGTAAATTTCTTTCAGTGAGTACCTAGAGCATAGTTACATACTACATCATACATCTATTACTTATAAAAATATCTGTTATATATAAAAAAATTACACTATTCAAAAATGGATAAAGAAATAAGAATATACAAATATACTTAGCTCCATTTAAATCAATTTTGCTTTATACATATATTTATTGCAGAATTTACTTAGGTTGAATCCTACGGTGAAACCATATACTAACTTAGTGCCATCGTCTCAAACTAAGAAGAACAAACAACACTGGAAAAGAAATTCGGACAGAAAATGTACCGTGAGTAAACCTTATACATATTTATTGTACTCTAGCAGAACGAGTACCAGCTTGAATACTCATTTTTTCAAATGTTCGCTGTACAATTCCATAGAGCAATTGCTAACGCGTTATAGACCTCGTTATTTTTTTGCATACTGTTCCAGAGTTGTCCAACCCTAACGAAGAACTTTGATGACATCAAGCATACAACCTTATCTGAGCGTGGGGCGCTGAAGGAAGCGGCAAGATGCCTTAAGTGCGCAGACGCACCGTGCCAGAAGTCATGTCCCACGCAGATCGACGTCAAGAGCTTCATCAGCAGCATTGCTACCAAAGTGTGTATTGTATCACATAGTCAAGATATTCTTATTGAAAAAGCTGACGGCATAATTTATATTAGACTAGCTGTCCCCCGCGGGTATAATAATTAGCCTATATGTTTTCCAGGGTAAGATCTATCTATGTGCCAAATTTCATCAAATTACATCTTAACAATCTTTCAAATTTATAATGTGTAAGGAAATATTATGATAACTCTGAAATTACGAAAAAACAATCTCACAAGGTCAAGGCCAAGGTCGTAGCACGAATCCTACAATGAGTTTGAGCTTTCGATGCAGGAAAACATCATGAGGAAAACATAGTACGGTGGTAGGATACATACTTTGTGGTGACGGCTGGTTGGATACCCTCAAGTTGTCGCCAAGCACCTTCCAGTGTGTACCCACCCCTTCGGTTATATCAACACTTATCATGGTGACATTGATACAGTCAACGGATTATTGGTATTACAGAACTACTATGGAGCTGCGAAGACAATCCTATCAGATAACCCGCTGGGCCTAACATGTGGTATGGTCTGTCCAACCAGCGACCTTTGTGTCGGCGGCTGCAACCTTCACGCCAGCGAAGAGGGAGCCATCAACATCGGGGGCTTGCAGCATTTTGCTATTGATGTAAGTTATACCAATGTAAATATTAAGATTTATCTCGCACTGGAATAATTGTGTGCCATTAGGTACCTACTTTTGTTATGCAAATAAAACTAATCTAAACAATATGAAACAAAAGGCAACCAAATTTTAGGACAAGTTGGTATACGTTGGCCTTGAGAATATTTCATTTCGTCGTACATACAACTTCTGTAGTTTTCTAGCTTCCGTTTACGTGGAAACAATTAACACGGCTTACTTTGTTTAAATATGCGTCAATTTCCCAAGCAGCGATAACGAAAGACCTTGGCTTACTCAGAAGCAATAAACTAGGTACCTGAATTCTGTATTCTTTATTGCAGATCTTTATGAAGATGGGCATACCCCAAACTCTAGATCCGAACACGAAGGCTCTACCAAAAGGCGGTGCCCAGAAGATCGCACTTATCGGAGGTGGTCCAGCAAGTATAAGCTGCGCCTGTTTCCTTGCCAGGCTTGGTTATAAGAATATCACAGTTTATGAGAAGGAAAAGTATTTGGGTGGATTGAGGTAAACATTCACTTGTAACATTCTGTTGAGTTCCAAAGTTGACTGGCTACCTCCTACCTATCCTGAAGCGACGTGATACATAGATATTTTGTTAGATATGCACGAGCGAAAAGCTAGTCCTACCTAGACACTTAGACAGATATATAAATATTTCCCTTGGGGCATCTCTCGCATTAAGTATTTTGTTTTAATTACAGTTCAGCAGAAATTCCCCAATATAGACTCCCATTCGACGTAGTGCAATATGAAGTGGAACTAGTCAAAAACCTTGGAGTCAACTTTGTTACTGGAAGGAAGCTTTCAGCTCAGGATATTACTGTTGAGGTAAGTCCAAAGTACCCCTAGTGAGTACTCACTATTACTACCCGCCTTTGCACGAAGGAAACTTAGATACACGCATTCTCGGGCTTAATATAATGGAGTTTATTTTTTAGGGTCTACTAAAAGATGGTCATTCAGCCGTATTCCTAGGTATCGGTCTACCAGAGCCTAAAAGCGTACCAATTTTCAAAGGACTCACACAAGGCATGGGCTTCTATACCAGTAAAGACTTCTTGCCACTCGTTTCTAGAGGAAGCAAGAAAGGTAAGTGCATGTTCTCAAAAAATTTGAGTTTATTTTCATTTTAGTACTAATCTCACGCTCAAAATATCTTAGGTTTGTGCGCTTGCAAGTCTTCGCTTCCTGAGCTCTACGGAAACGTCATTGTTCTTGGTGCTGGTGACACTGCCTTCGACTGCGCCACTTCAGCGCTTAGATGTGGCGCTAGAAGAGTCTATGTGGTCTTTAGAAAAGGTTTTAGTGGCATCAGGGCTGTTCCTGAAGAGGTTTGTAAACTATCTGTAAACTGTTTACACTATTCCTTTTCGTATCTAACCTCTATAATCAAGGGTATGTAAATAACATTTAGGAAAAAAAACAAAATTTGGATTTCATTTACGTAGCTACCTACATAATTATGATGTTTCAGGTCGACTTAGCAAAGGAAGAAAAATGTGAATTCGTGCCTTTTATGTCTCCACGAGAAGTCATCGTCAAAGGTGACAGGGTAAGATATTGATCGATATCATCCATAAGATCTAAAAAACAAAAAAAAAATCCAAGAAAATAATATTTACATGATCAATAATATGCAGGTTGCGGGTCTAAAAATGTGTCGCACTGAACAACTAGACGACGGGGAGTGGATTGAAGATGAAGATCAAGTGCTCCAGCTCAAAGCTAATTTTATTATCTCCGCTTTTGGATCGGGACTATATGATACTGATGGTAAGAATAATATTTAAGAATGGGCGTTATAACTGAAGATAGATACTGACTGGGTCGTAGTTAATTTGGTGATCAACTAAAAAACGTATTTAGGGCATCATAAAAATATACCAAATAGCAAAAAAATATTTTAACCAACCACAACTTATATGTAAGATAAAGGTTTTCAAATTGTCATTGAACACAATCGTATTTTAAATGGTCCTTCGAGTTAAATAACATGAACATTAAAATTCCAGTGAAAAAAGCAATGTCAGGGGTCAAGCTAAATCGGTGGGGTTTGCCAGATGTGGACGAAAAAACCATGCAGAGCACAAGTAACCCTCAAGTCTTCATCGGAGGCGACTTAGCAGGAGTCGCAGAAACAACTGTCGAGTCAGTCAACGATGGAAAGACTGCTGCTTGGTACATGCATTGCCATTTGCAGGTTGGTTGCATTGCATGTCTTACTTTGATTTATTTGTTGGATATTGCATTTGGCATTACCAATTTCTTCTCTCAAATAACTATACTCAATTTTAGAATTTTCACTTTACAGGATATACCATTCGAATCTCCCATAGAGTTACCGAAGTTCCACTGCCCTATAGACGACGTAGACCTATCAGTAGAAGTATGTGGGATTAAGTTTGAAAATCCATTCGGTTTGGCAAGTGCTCCACCCACTACCAGTTCTCCAATGATTCGGAGGGCATTCGAGCAGGGATGGGGATTTGTCGTTACCAAGACTTTTGGCCTCGATAAGGTATGTGGTCATTATAAAATTCAAACCCAGCTAAGAACTAGAAAACATCGTCGCACTCAAATCAAACATCAGATGAGAATCGGCATCGTGAATATGCAATAAAGCAAGAATTTGTAAGACTCCATTTTGAGCCATTTTATGATGTAAACTATCAAGGTTTTTTTATGTTCTAAAGGATCTAGTAACCAACGTATCGCCCCGTATCGTCCGCGGTGTTACTTCTGGTGAGAATTATGGCCCAGCGCAAGGATCGTTCCTTAACATTGAATTAATATCAGAGAAGTGCGAAGCATATTGGTGCCAGAGCATCACTGAGTTGAAGAAAGACTTTCCAACTAAAGTGAGTAACAAAGAGATTTCTGAAATGGAAATTAACCTATTCACCAACAGTAAACAATAATTTTCTTATGAATTTCTTAAAACTATATTAGATTTAACAGCATGTAATAACAACGTGAATTGTTCTTACAATGCATATTGCTGCGGAAGAGAAGGGGAAGGAAGCTTTTTGGAGTAATGTATAATTTTGATACATTACATTTTAAACTTTATCGACTCGGCGACGACTCGGATGAATTCCACGGAAAGTAAATAATTCGCTTCGCTTTCGTTTTCTTCTCTCAAAAATATTCGAATTAGCTGGATGGCACTCATAAGAACACAATTTTTTACTTGGATGACATGGATCCATATATTTCTTTCAGGTAGTAATAGCATCAATTATGTGCTCTTACAACGAGGCGGACTGGACGGAACTCGCTAAGAAGGCGGAGGCATCAGGGGCAGATGCTCTCGAGTTGAACCTGTCTTGTCCTCATGGAATGGGTGAATCTGGCATGGGACTAGCTTGTGGACAGGTACTTTTTGATAGTTTATATTTTTTACAGCTTTAAAACATAATAAATATAGCCGGTGTCACTCGGGATGATGTAAGGATTCTAAAATTCTTATAGCCCATACATAAATCCAAATCTGTCGGAAGTTACGGTGGAATAAAGACATACATGAACTCACATGAACTCTGAAAACATATCTAAACTGTCATAAGTAGATTTTTTTAGGATTCTTCAAGATTTTTTCTTTCACCTTCTAATTGATATAAGCTATTCAGCAATACAACTTCTTATTCAGTGGTATTAAGAACGTTTATTCCCGAAAAACTTATAGATTCACATTGTTGATAGATGAGTGGACGACTTAGTACTCTTTTTTAGAGGAAAATCCAAAGATTTTTAAAGCGAAGTTTGATAAGGTAAAACTACACGTATCAATATAAATATAAGCTAATTATTACAGGACCCCGTACTAGTAAAAGGAATATCACAGTGGGTGCGTAAAGCAATCAAGATCCCATTCTTCGTGAAACTGACGCCCAACATAACAGACATAGTCAGCATTGCTTCGGCGGCTTATGAAGGTATTTAAAACTCAAATCATAATTGGATACTTGTGTTTTGATGGAAAAATAAGAAGTGTTTGCTTTAGGTGGTGCAAGCGGAGTATCAGCTATAAACACCGTATCTGGTTTGATGTCTATCAAAGCCGATGCTACACCATGGCCTGCAGTTGGTAAGTTATAATATCAAATACTTTTCAAATAACATTTATACACATGCTAAATAACTGAACAGGTAGAAAAATCAATCCTACTAATATTATAAGTGCGAAAGTTTGTGAGTATGTATGTATCTTTGTTGCTTTTTCACGTAAAATCTAATGAACGGATTTGAATGAAACTTGGCACATAGATAGATCATACCCTGGAATAATATATAGGCTACTTTTTATCCCGGGAAAATATGAGATACCTCGGGAACGCGGGTGAAACCGCGGGGGACAGCTAGTAACGCAAGAAACTGGGAAATTCAGAAATTTAAAGTCCACAATATAGGAATGATATATTTACAATGGGCTCAAATTAGAAGCAGTCGACTCGGTGCGATTACAATCCTTATGCATATAGGTTTTCCTGACAAGCAAGATGCTACGACTATTGAACAAATTTTAACAGGTCGCGAAAAACACACAACCTACGGCGGTGTATCAGGAAACGCGACCAGGCCGATGGGACTCCGTGCTGTGTCTGCCATCGGGAACAAGTTACCTGGTTTCCCTATTTTGGGCATCGGTGGAATTGAATCCGCAGAATCAGCCTTGCAGTTCATTATGTGCGGTGCGCCGGTAGTTCAGGTACGTAGAATAATGTTTTAGGACCATCGAAAAATAATCTGATACCATTAAGAGAATAATAATATGCAAATGCAAGTGCATGCGTTGAAGAGAGCGCAGAAGAAAATTTAGATGAACTAGTATTGGGTGGCATGAATAGTCATAGGATAATTTTTTCCATCAGATTTGCAGTGCAGTCCAGAACCAAGACTTCACAGTGATAGAAGATTACATAACGGGTCTGAAGGCTCTGCTCTACTTAAGATCGAAAGGTCTCGAAGGATGGACAGGACAATCACCGCCTAAATTCAAACATCAAAAAGGGAAACCTGTTCAAACGCTCTATGATGAAAATGGAAAGGTATTTCAAAAAGTCACTACATTTGTCTACAATTCCAAGAATAAAGTAATTTAAGCTCGATTTTTTCCAGGTATTAGCTCACTTTGGACCTTACTTAAAAAAGCGGGAAGAATTACTCCACGAGATCAGACTAAAATCAGACATACTGGAAGACAATAAAGCTCAAAGTTACTTAACAACGAACGGTATCAATGGATACTCTGAAGTTCCCAAAATCAAAGACGTTTTGGGAGAAGCGTTACCTAGAGTTGGTACTTATAAGCATTTAGATAACACTAAACAAGTTGTCGCTTTGATCGATGACGTAAGTTTTTGTTTAATTTTATTGATAATACATAGACACATAGATCCTTCCTGGCTTCACTATGTTATTTACCCATTGCTTGACAAAGGCTTTCTCTTGTACTGAAATATATTTTGCGATGCATTTTGATGCATTTTAAATTGACTTCCCATTGAAATATTCCTAATTAATGGCTTTTATATATTATTTATGTATATTTATTTTATTTATGTATATTTATGACTATTAAGAATTCCATTACAGTTTCTATCCTGGTATAAATATACAAAAACTATGAGCAAACTGAATTAAACCGTTTCATGCGGTTTGTAGATAAAATTTATATTCAAATTCTATTAACAGGATATGTGTATCAATTGCGGCAAATGCTACATGGCCTGCGCTGACTCAGGATACCAAGCTATTGAGTAAGTTTAATTTAATAACCTTAAAAAATTGCCTCGACTTTACAACAGTTTGAACATTATTATGTCATTTTACAGCTTCGATCCTGAAACCCACATACCTCACATTACAGACGACTGCACTGGTTGTACATTATGTCTGTCTGTGTGTCCCATAATCGATTGTATTTCGTAAGTATTTAAAACTAAGTACAAGTTTTTTTTAGTTCATCGATTTATGTTACTACATATAATACAATTACTTTTATTGGTCTTAGGCCATCTTTTTAGATGAATTTTATATTTTGTCGATCGATATGCATAAATCCGTGGAATCATGTTATTTTTCGATTTGCAGAATGGTCCCGAAGAAGATACCTCATGTTATCAAACGTGGTCTACATTACGAAGTACATCCTGTCTCCCCGTTAGACGGAATGTGTCAATAACGATAAACAAAAACATCTAAATATCGCAAATTCTATAAAAATATATTAATATTTTTCTTATAAAATAGTGTACTTAATTACCTATTCTTTAACAATAGTCTCATATATTTTTTGAACTGTAGTTTGTGCATATTTCCAGGAAAATATCCAACTATTTGTCGGGCTTTCTCCCAAAGTTAATGCCGATATTGGCTTTGGGCAGTTATAATGTCTTTTGTTTACCATACTGACTTCTAAATTACCCTCACGTTTTTTGTGCAGTTTTTCACAAATTAGACATTCAAAATTGTGAACAGTTTCAATGGTGTCAAGTTGATAAGGTCTCAGTTCAATTTCTTCATTGAGTTTTTCATTTGTTATAACTTGCTTTGTTTTGTGTTCCAAATATTCCTCGTACAAATCATCGTTTTTCATCAATTTATCCAAATATTGACTTAACATTTTTGGAGTTGGGTGATCTTCTAGGAGTATTGCAGATTTATTATTTGGAAACCAGTCCCTTATTAACGGTGAACCGAAGTAAATGGGGACAGTTCCAACTTTGATCGCTCGCCAAAACTTCTCGGTAACATAATCATCACAAACGCCATTCTCTATGGCAACCACGAACTTGTATCTAGCAACGAACTTTAAGAACTCGTCCTCGTTTAAATTATTCAAATAATCTCCCTTGAACTTTTTCGGCAACTCCTTATTCTTGAGACATTCTCCATAAGAATCGACTTTTGTAAATTTCATTAGTTCCTTTACGTAAGCGTCTCTTTCGGTGGAAGTTTCGCAATCTGTCTGCAAATACATAACAGGAGCAATATCATTCAAAAGACCATTCTTCACTGATGTTTCTACATAAAATTTTCGGCTCGTTATATCTTCGAATGATTCTAAATGTTGCAACGGAAATGGTACATCGCTATGCCTGCTGTATGTAGCAGAATAATTGAATAAAGATAACATTTGTTCGTACATGAGTTCCTCTGTATTTCTTGGCGATTCTTCATGGAATAATCCCCAGATTACATCTTTAGGTTTCCTTGGTAGCGGAAGGTCCTTGAAATTAATGTTGCTTCCATAGAATAAGAAAGCGTCGACGTCGAAACTATTTATTATATTTCTATCACTGAATATATCACACTCAATATCATCAGCGCATTGCTTAGTCTCTGAAGTACCAGGGAACTCTGAAGGCCACCATAATATCACAGGATTCAATAAATGCGTTTTGTCTGCACTAGAAGAATTAGCAGTCCATTTGTAAATTATAATTACAAAAAACAAAAATAACACTATCCATAGGAATCCACATAAAGTCACTTTTATAAGTCTTTTTAAAAAATAAACAGATATTTTCATAATGTAAATAATTCCGAGCATTAAATAATTATTTATCGGTTTTTCACAACTGTCACTAATTTTTGCACACATTGTCTAAATGTAATGGTATGTCCACATTATCGCAATAAAGCACAAACTTAACATAACAATAATAATAGGCATCTATTAAAATATATGTATTAAATAGTTACAGATTCGACAAATGACTCAGTATTGTTACTGGTCGTAACGCGCGCCAAATTGATAAAGCATTGGTGACCAGCACTACAAATAACAATACAAATTATATACTTATTATATATGCTCATTTACACATTTATTAGCAGTGTGTTAGCGAACTAGCGTTATTTTGTAATATTCATTGTTTCAGGCAAAACTATTATCTGCCAAATTATAAAAGTTGGGAACAATCATTGTGTTAATTGTTCACAGCTAAACAAATTAATTAGTTTTTTGGCTAATCACTATTCTGTGATTATGAATGTCATTAATAACTGAGCGTTCGATTGCAATGAACGCCTACCAGTGCGTCATGCATAGTACGCCAAAATAGAGCTCATATATTGGGCATACAGCAAATAATCTCATTTCCAAATAGATTACAATATGTCATGGAAATGGACTATAGACCTGAATGTATTTTTGTGACAGTTAAACACAGAAAAAACTAGCAGCAGTGTGGTCAGACCCTTTTTGTATTCATGGATAAGTCATCAAACATACTTTATTATTATTAAACTAAAAATAAAATGTACAATATTGAATAAAGGCAATTTTAATAAACAAATCAGAACTGTAAGCCCCTCTCTTCTTTCATGTAATAAATATCCATACTAAAAGCAATCATTAAGTCTACGTAGAATAGTCCATATATTGCTCCCATCATATCACCAACAAGCAATAGATTCCCGAGAGCCATAAAAGTGATAACGAGCTCAATGCAAACGTAATAAAGTTCAGCCTCATACTGCACTTGATCAACGACGTACAGCACCATGATAAGCGTGGAAAGCATGAGGGTGGGCCCCGAGACGAGGCAGTGCCATGAGTCCACTGGTTCCACAACATGGGGGATTACACTGAGGAGGAGTGCCACTACCTAAAAGTAAGATGGGTGCTGCTTGTATACAGATGTTTAATTATCCAGTTAATCTAGTTGGGATATGTTAAAAACCTTTTCATACCACTTGCTCGACAATGTAAAATTATATGTCATGTAAACCTAACCTAAACTATGTCATTAGAGCCCTGAGGTCTAGGAGGGCTATAATATTATATTGAATTTCATTATGCTGGTGCATACAATTTTGCAATAAATATAATCTTTTTAATTAACAGAAACATCAAGACTACTGAATAATAAGAAAAAATATGCCTGTAAAGCATTTTATTGAACAACATTCAATCATTTTTAAACAACATACAACCTCGTTCTTGTACAACATTATACAGGTCTATGCTTAAAGCAATTAGCAGGTGTACATAAAACAACATGTAGAGAGCTCCATTGGCAGTTTTTGTTTGTAATGCAGACAGTAGGGTTAGTATGGTGAAGATTATTTGTATGGTTAAGTATAGTTGTTCGGCTAGATCGTGTACTTGGTCCACTAAGTATAACACGATGAACATTACAGACATGATGAGGGTGGGCGCCACAGCAAGGCAGTGCATAAAGTTGGCTTCGTCTATTATGAAGGGGACTATCATGAGGAGCAATGATATAACCTAAAAGTAATAATTCAATGATACTTTCGTGTCTTACAACCATAACGCTCTTACCTATTGATGATTTTCGGGGCATGTTTTAGAGTAGCACGACCTTTAATACCACTTAGTTAAAAGAATATGATTTTATCAATAATTTGGCTTAAATTAACAACTATCACTATGAATGAACATAAGTCTTAAAAATACAATTTCAAGATAATTTTAAAGTTATCTTATTTCAGGTAATTTTCTTGTACTTATTATAACTTTTTATCAAATCAAATTGACTGCCAAACAAAGTAAAAAAAGTAGTCTAGCTGTCAATGTCAGATGGTGTGCGTAGAGTTGTCCTAACATAAGTAAATACCGTAATATTTTATCGGCTATACGATTCCGGTTTTAAAATGGAATCCTATTTCATATCAAAAAATATTTGAATTTGTTACATTAAACAAAAGACTTTTTTTATTAAAGCATTATTATATTAAATAATTACTAGTTATAGCTGATACATTTATTTATACTATAAATATCATGCACAACTAAAAGTACAGCCTCTTTCGTTGGCAATCAAGAACAAATCAAGTGACAATGCTGTTAATAAAGCGAAATAAAATACACCATATATTAACCATAACCAAACTCTTACAAGATTCAAGAGAAAACATTGAATAAAAGCACCAAATGTAAATAATATTTGAAAAAATAAATACATTTTTTCCATGAAAAGTGGCACTCTTCTTCTTAAATAAAGAATTATAAATAAAAGAGATATAACAAGCGTAGGCCCAGTGGAGATGCAATACATGTGCCCTTCTGGTTTAGGAATTATTGTTGGTAAAAGAGTAATAACTAGTGAAATTCCCTAAAAGGAACGAAACAAATTATTTCATAAAAGTTTTAAACGGCGGCGGCAGCTTGAAATAATTTTAATATACTTACAAATTCTACTAATTTCATGATGAAAATATTATATTTAATAAGTTCATTCCATTTTTTATCGACAGGAACAGAATCTGAAAATAACATTAAACAATTCTAACGGCCTGACTCAATGTCAAGTATAAATGATTGATTTTACCTATCTTTTTCATAAAATCAGCTTTTGCAATAAACTATTAAACCTAACTACCGTACCGATTATTTAAAATAGCCGCTTTTTTTCATAGCTTTCGTTGGTAAAACTTTTTTTCTACAGAATAAATACTAAAAATATTCATCTAGTACTTCAACTCAATCTCAAATTATTAAAGATGAAATGGCAAGATAGTGGCAGGTTTAATAATTATCCTAAAGAAAACACAAAATCGATTCATTTTGAATAAATATAGGTAGGGATTTTGTGATTTTTTTTTATTTATTTACTCTGGTGAACCCATATACTCGTGTAAGTGCCATCAACGAAAAAAAAATAGTATGGATGGATGGACAGTAGTCTGCTGAGTAGATAATTTTATCCTAGACGATAAAACAATCTACATATTTTTCAAAGAATAGTGACATAAAAAAAATCGTAATTTCCATGTAAAAAGATTATCTCTAATTTACTATAACTGCAGATATTTACGACTTACCATTTATTATCATATCAGACATTTTTCAGATATTATTAACGAACTTTCTATAGTAAATTTATAATTAAAACATATTCATTTATTCTGTAAAAATATATCTGTTTATAGAGTAACCTGTTATGTTTGTTTAACAAAATACAATTAATTAAATATATTTATAAATTGTTCATATAAAATTAAACATACACCTTCGATATTTATAGACGTTAGACGTCAGTGAGACTTATAATTTTATTCTTCTAGTTAAAGTTCTGTATTCAAGTCAGCCAGATAGAAAGATTAGGTTCATTTATGGAAGTTTCCGAAGATTAGGGGCAAATACCCAAAGTTATGAACATTATTTCTATATTGTCTATGGCTTAAACTGCTTGCTTCTGTAATGAATGTGATTCAATTGTTCATTCATTCACTCACAATCAGTATATCAATCACAAAATCACAATCAATCTATCATAATTTTCTTTCAGTTGAAGTGCGAGTGCGTAAAGTTTTTCGATTATTTTCTCAAGTTTTCAGATATGATAAAGGTTCCCATGCAAAATAATTAACGGAGAAAATGGAAGAAGAAGATCCTGTGGTTCAAGAGGTGAGAATAACAGCTGTAATTGGCTGACAACGTGGTTTTGGATTAGGTTATGTTATAGTGATAAAACATAGGTTTTCAGTAAATTTATAGCTGTAAATTTATTTCAGATACCTGTGTATTTATCTCAGGCATTGGCTGAGAACCTTTATATCTACCAGTACCCCGTGAGACCAGCTAATAGGGATTGGAAAGCAGTTAAAGTTGTGAATGCTGCTATCAAGCCCAAGAATCAAATTGTGCGTTTAGAAGTCGGCCTAGACACCTACAGTGATAAGTACTGTTGTTCTAAAGGAGAGCAGATAGCACTGAACACTGATGGGCAACAGGTAATACATGAAAATAAGTTTAAAATAAGAAATTTCCTAACAGCATTTAAATGTGCTGAGAGTAACAGGATTTATAACTTATATAGTAATGCATCTTATATTCAGTCTTATATCAGTAGTTGGCAATCTTCATTTGCTTTGATAGATCCTTAGTGATGATAGTGCTCTTTCTTTATTCACCCCTAACTTTTGAAAAGACACTTTTGTTTCCTTTGCAACAGGAATCATCATGGCATATAAAGGAGAAGGATAAATCACAGTACTTTAGGCATGGGATGATGGATAAGATAGTATATGAGAGCAGTACACCATGCATGGAGAGCCAGCATTATGCTGTTGCAGTTCTTCAAGATAAAGAGCTGCATTGTACTCCTATACAAGGTATGTGTACAATAATGAAGCATTTCCATTCTAGGTTTTATTTTTTCACCATGTTGGCTTACTCTTTTCTATGTAGATCTAAACAAGTATGTTTTATGTTGTTTATTAAATAATAACGATGCAATGAATAGAAAACTTCTTTATTAGCTGCCATTACAAATCATAACCAATATTTTACATCATGGTCGAGTGATGTCCCGTCATTGTAGGGATGTGCTAATCATAATACTTCCACTTAGCACATTTTCCCCTTTTAAGACAAATTTATATCTGAACACAATTATAATCAATCTTAGTACCTAATTAACAAAATTACTTTTAAAACATATTATAGTCAGCGTACTTAACGGGCAATCTAATAGTTCTTCCTGAACTAGATGTAACCTGCAAGTTTCTATTCCCTACTTCACTTTCTTTATTCTCAGATTCTACTCTCCCTTCTTCTTCCCTTACCTCTCTCTCAACTAATGGTAATATATGACTTTCATTCCTCCTATATTTGCCCTTTTCCCCAACTACTATATAAGACCTAGGTTGGTCTGTTTTGTCCTCAATAGTCCCTGGTTCCCATAGAAAATTGGGCATTTTTTTAAACCAGACCCTATCACCTGTTTTAAATTCAGACCTATCCTTAGCTTTAGCATCATATCTTTGCTTTACTTCTTCTTTTAAACTTTGTAACCTTTCCCTATCCTGTTTATATGTTAATTTAGGTACCAACAAATTATGTGAACATGGAATGTTTGTTCTCAAATTTCTTCCCATCAGAATTGAAGCTGGTGAACTGACCATGCCTCTAGGTGTTGCCCTATGATTAAGTAAAGCTAAAAATGGATCTTGCCCTGAATCTAATGATTTTTTAAATAAATTTTTTATTGTCTTTACTGCACTTTCTGCTAACCCATTAGATTGGGGGTAATGAGGACTAGACAATGTATGCAAAAATCCCCATTCCTTAGCAAATGCTTTAAATACAGCTGAATCAAAGTATAATGCCCCATCAGTATATAAGATATGTGGGATGCCATGTCGTGCAAAAATACATTTAAGTTTTTCTATGACTGTATAGGTTCTTAAATTTGACAAAGTTACTACTTCTATGTAATTGGATAAAGCATCTACTACTACCATGTATGATACTCCATATAATTCAAAAACATCGCAGCCAACTTCCATCCACGGTAGTAGTGATACTTGCTTATACTTTAAGACCATTTTTGTTTTGTTATTTTGGTACTTTTGGCAAGTAGTGCATGACTTAACAAATTTTTTAATATCCTGATTAATTCCAATCCAAAACACAGTTATATCAGCCCGACTAATCATCCTGCTAATCCCAGGGTGGCCAGTGTGTAATTTGTTTAGCATATACTGCTTTAAGCTATTTGGTATTAGGACCCGGTCACCCTTGAAGACTAAGCCTTTGATTAGTGATAATTCTTCCCTAATATCATATAAAGGCCTTAATTCTTCCATTACATTCTTATGACATGGCCAACTATGTTGAATATATTGCTTCAAAGTAGTAAACAAATTATCCTTATTAGAATGCTCTACAACAAGATTCCAATTTTCTTTGGTCATTGGTAAATTATCAATTAATAGTGATATTTGTAATTCTACCTCCTCAAAATTAACCTCTGTATCACAACTTTTTAGTGTAAAATCTCTACACAGAGTATCAGCCACATAAATATATTTACCAGGAGTGTGAATAAGCTGTAACCTGTAGGGCTGTAATTGCATCATCATTTTTTGTAATCGTGCAGGTATTTTATGTAAAGGTTTTTTAAACACTCCCAATAATGGCTTATGGTCTGTCTGGACTTTGATTATATCCCTACCTAATAAATACTGCCTAAATTTAACAACTCCGAAACACAATGCTAAAAGTTCCTTTTCTATCTGAGAATATCTCTTTTGGGTTTCTGTTAATGCCTTTGAAGCATACCCCACTGGCCGGCCCTCCTGTATCAAAACAGCACCCAAACCTTCAGAACTTGCATCAACTTGTAACAAAACATCTTGTTTTTGGTTATAAAATGTCAAGACAGGTGCTGTTATAATACAGTTTTTTAGCTTTATTAAACAGTCCTCATGATGTGGTTCCCAAACAAATTCCACATCATTTTTCAAAAGATCCCTGAGAGGTGCTGATATCTCTGAATAATTATGAATAAATTTAGATAAAAAATTGAATACCCCAAAAATTCTTTGCAATGATTTTTTATCTGTCGGTATTTTCATCTCTAGTACAGCTTTAACTTTATCTTTATCAATTGCCATTCCCCTTCTACTAAATGTGTGACCTAAAAAAGTTACTTCGTCGGCATCAAAAACAAATTTCTTTGAATTAAACTTAATTCCATTCAATTTAGCAACTTCTAAAACTTTCATTAAAGATATGTATAGTTCTTCTCTAGTATTTGCCCATAAAAATACATCATCTTGAAAAGTTACTACATTGTGCAATGACTGAAATGTTTCATATATTATTTTATGAAATATTTCCGGGGCTACATTTATACCAAAAGGTAACCTTTTAAATGAGTACCTTCCCCATTTAGTTATAAATGTACATAATCTAGAGCTCTTTTTATTTAATGGTACCATCCAAAATCCTGAGGCACAATCTAGCTTACAAAAATGATTTGCTCCTGACAGTTTGGCTGTAATGTCATCTATTAATGGCAATGGGTAATGGGCCCTTTTGGTCACTTGATTTAATGCTCTAGGGTCCAAGCAAATTCTTAGGGAGCCATCCTTTTTCTGTACAACCACCATTTGACTCACCCACTCAGTCGGTTCCTCCACTGGTTCAATTATATCTTTTTTAATCATATTATCTAATTCTTGCTTGACCTTTAATTCTAGTGCATAAGGGATCCGACGGGGTGAGCAAACCACTGGTGTTATATTATCTTTTAATTCAATATTTACCTCATGAGGTAATAATCCTACCTCCCCATTAAATAACTCTAGAAACTGCACAGGAATAACAGCCTTCACATTATGAGAAATCATATTAACCCTACTAATTAAGCCTAATAGTTCAGCACTTTTTAATCCTAGTATATTTATACATTGCTGATCCACTACCAAAAATTCAATGTCATACATTTTTTCTTTGTAAACACATTTTACCTGACATTTCCCTACCACTGACAATCTATCATTGGTAAATGAAGTTACATGCACATTGGCTGGCTTGAGATCCACTCCCAGATTTAAAAATTCTTGCATTCCTAAAATGTTGCACTGTGCTCCCGAGTCCACCTTCAGTTCCACAGGAAATTGATTTATTGCCATTGTCACCGTGTACCAGTCGGCAGTCTCTGATTTTACCACATCTATTTGATAAAATTCCTCTCTGTCCTCCACCTGCTCTAATGTTTCTAGCATATGGATTTCATTTTTTGATTTACATTTGCTGGAGAAATGATTTAGCTTGCCACATTTCAGACATGTTTTTCTATAGGCTGGACATTTGCCATATATATGATTGTACCTGCAATATTGACAGTTGACTTTCTTTTTTCCATTCCTTTTAGAGATATTGTCCACAGTTATGGTCTCTGAAGCACTCGGAGTCGAATTCATGTTACTCAACTGGTTTTGAACTGCCGTTCGCGTACGACACACACTCAATGCTGTTTCAATATCCACTTTTGGCATTGCCAGAAGTTTTTGCTGAATACTGGGATCTTTAATACCGCATATAAATACATCTTTGACCAGGCTATCCTTTAAAGATCCCAAATCACACGTCTTGGATAAGTTCTTTAATGCAGTCATGTAAGTCTCAAATGACTCTACTTCGGTTTGTTTTCTGGTGAGAAACATAAACCGCTCATACGTGACATTCAAAGTCGGGACGAAATGATCATAAAATTTTTTCTTCACTGTTTCTAAGTTACCTCTGTCTGCCTCTGATAACGCCCATGACTCACAAATCTCTCTCGCTTCATTTCCTGCATGATACAATAGTATAGCAACTTTTTTCTTGTCTGATGCCGTGTCATTGTACGCATCTATGTAAGTTTCAAATTCTCTAATAAACTTCTTCCAATTTGTTGCCATGTCTCCTTCCATCTTCAATTCGTTCATTGCTACCGCTGTCACCATGTTTTATGTTGTTTATTAAATAATAACGATGCAATGAATAGAAAACTTCTTTATTAGCTGCCATTACAAATCATAACCAATATTTTACATCATGGTCGAGTGATGTCCCGTCATTGTAGGGATGTGCTAATCATAATACTTCCACTTAGCACAAAGTATAAATGCGAATGTAACTACTCCATTACCTTTTAACATCTCTTGAACCGGTAACAATGAAATTTGGCATGCAGATGGCTTATGATAAAGATGGCTATGGAGAAAGACATGGTTATTTTTATCCTGGGAATACAGGTGAAACTTCAGGGAAAGATATTACAGTATAATTTTATTATTGTCAGGTATTATTCAAATGCGGCCATCTTACTCATATTATGACAAGCAAGATAAACGAAAACATGATAAGAGTAAAGCGGACAACTCTGATGATGAGGACAAAGAACCAGAAGCTCAGCAGGTAATTTACTTAAAACTGTAGAAAATACATACATAGAGCATACTAGTTATATTTAGGTATTAATTTGTTTATTATGTTGCATTATGTCTTTCTGGCCATCATAGTATGCACTTGTTTTAATATTGATGTGACTATTGTCTCCCAGGTTAGTTACTTTTACTACTTACAGGGTACTAAAAGCATCCCTATTATCTATGCTGTATATATATTGGCCCTGATTTACAAACTAAACTTATTTAATCTGACTATATCTCTTTCTGACCAAAAACAAGTGTCTTTTCAAAGTAGTCCAATTGCCTTGTTTCAATGTGACTTTAATAGCCATGTTTATTGGTCACGACAATTTCCCCTTACATGATAATGGCATTAACTAATTTCACAGGTTTAAAAATGTTGTATTATTCAATTATGTTCGTAAGAAAGTAAGTGTGCGTGATTAAAATTAGTTTTGTTTATAAGCAACAGAATTGGCTCTATTGTAAACATAAAAACTGGCCTAAAAATATGTTGAATACTTTACTTTAGACTGTAAAATTTAGAGGCTATTTTCCATAGCTTGCACTAAGACTTTTAATAAATTGTTTTGATTTAATAAATAATTTTATAGGTGACAGTAAAATTTGCACGACAAGAGACTGAAGTGGCAAAGAAGGCTCGGGAGAAGTCCTATGAGACTATAAATCAGCGGATCACTGATGAGCCATGGTACGATGCTATGTGGAAGCATTCGGATACAGATTATGCTGAGGTGAGTTTTATTTAATATTTTTGTTTATTACTTCTAAAGTACACATATTTTTTTATGGGATATTCTTATGATTTGTAAACCCATTTTTATCACTTAGGAGTGATGGATAAAGCCTTGAAGTGATAATGTGTTTGCAGAAATAGTGCTAATAAAAACTTTATTTTTACGCAATGCCCAAAGGAGTGAAATGTTTTCAGGGTTCTTAAATATAATTATGTGAGTTTCTTTATTCAACCATAACTTACATGCCTGAACAGATTTGGATGATAATGAGAATCCTTACGTCATCCCAATTGACAATGCTATGCTCTACCTACCTCATTTAAACTCATCTGTTCTTATATTACGTCACGGTTTTGTTAGTAGGCCCAGAATGATACCAAATTTTGACTTAAAAAAACATGTCAACCAAATATTTTTTTCGTCAGTTGGAGCGCCTAAAACTATTTAGTGGGACGACATCAGACGGCTCATCGCTGACCCTCCGTGGACGAGAGTACGTTCGCGCTTTAGTTCCACCGCCGCCAGTTGACGAAGCTGACGTCGCTCCCACCAAGAGACCGTCTTGCGGAGACCAGATTAAAGATATACTCATCAATGGTAAGTGTTGCTACTGTTTTTCTTGATATTTGATTGTGATATCTGATTTTCATTATGGCCAAAATCTAATATTTTCTTAGAAATATTTCTCGACTTTCCTCAAACTCTTCACGTAATGGAAGCCTCCTCACGTAACGGAAGCCTCCTCACGTAACGGAAGCCTCCTCAAGTAATGGAAGCCTCCTCACTTAATGGAAGCCTTCTATAACAATGGAAACTTCCATACTCAGGCCTAGTATTGGGAGACTTAATTACTGCAAAGTTTTTTGCTAGTTATTCTCAGTTGAACCATTGGTAATTTCAGTAGCTTTGACCTTTAAAAACTCAAAGCTACTGAAATGACAGTCATGCAATAATTTGAGTATTCCCGCAGCAAAGCTAATGACGTTCTCGGACATCCGGTCGCTGGTCCGCGTAGAGTCGGACTCTGGGTCGGGGCTGGGTATAGCGAGCGAGTCGTCGCTGCTGTCGGCGCTGAGCGGCGCGGCGTGCTGCGTGCGCGGCGTGTGGGCCGCGCGCTCCGCCGACCTCTACCAGCGCGCCGCGCCCGTGCCGCCCGCCCTCATGTGTGCCGCCAGGGACCATGTCGTGAGTATTACTTGTGCTAAAATTACAGAGTACTGGGGCTTAAGGTGGAGGCTTCGGTTGGAGCGCGAAATTAAAATTTTATCACGTTTTTTGCAAATTGCAGCAGTTTATAGGTCGTAAGTTATCAACATGTTACTTGCGACAAGAATGGTAGTATATTTACTTATTAATAAGAAAAGAAATCATCGTATATGTCAGTAATATACCTTGGAGGAATATGCAAAAAACGTGATAAAATTTGAATTTCACTCTCCAACCGAAGGTTTACCCTTAAGGTGGAGGCTTCGGTTGGAGCGCGAAATTCAAATGTTGATGGATTTATTATTAACCTGGTGCAATTTGCCTGATATTAGGTATTCAAGTATAAAATACTCACTGAATCTATTTGGTTTTCAGTTATACTTGTTCACGCAACACCCATACGTGGACAGGCGGAAGGTCGCCGAAGCAGTTCGTCTCCCGCCACAAGAAGTTTTACAAATCATCCGTTCAGTAGCAAAATTCAATCCGCGATGCGGTTGGGAGCTCCTCATACCACCAGATGTCGCTTTCGAAGCGAAATACCCAGATATAGTACAACGTCAGAACTTATACTGGGAGGCACGTCAAAGACAGTTCAATGAGATGTTTATAGGTGAAAATGTTCCTAAGAGACAGAGAAAAAAGTCGCAAAGGGATTCTATAGGTTCGGATACAATGATGAGTCCTAAAGCGCGGTGTAATAGTGTAAGTGAAGAAGACAGTGATAGAAAGAGACACAAGAATAAATCGGGTACCGGTAGTGGTAAACGGACGCGTAATGCTAGCTCAAGCAGTGCTCACGATGGCACGTGATTTTAATTCTTATTAGGTTATCAAATTGTAGTCTTAGGACAACCACACAACTGGCAGAGATCGCTATGAAAATTTAAAATTTGAGTATTAAGCACTTGTGCATAAGAGCTACTATGCATTTGGCTTTTATCAATATGTAAGTACAATCATATACTATAGTCTGTCTCATTATAAGAATTTATATTTGACTTTTATGAATGCCAGATAAATAAAGTTCATTTTACTTTGGCAATTTGACATTCTTTAACATCAAATATTAAGTCTTGTAATAGACAGGATTTTATGTTATATTATTTATAATAGGTCATTGGTCTGTAACAACTCACTTTATTTACAAATCATGTCTTTACTATTAAGAGTGTCAATAAGGCTATAAGCATTTAAAACTGAACCCTGTATCGGTAACCGAAGGTATATAGTTGCTTAACATGACATCATGGATGTTTTATTAGCTATTTTATGCGAAGAGACTGTTAATTATTAATGCTATGTGTAAGTATATCTAGATTTGCAAAGAAAAATAATCCTTATGGCAGTAGAATCGAATGGTAATTTGATATCTATCTACATAAATATAAAGTCTCATTTCATGTTTGTATCTCGTTTAAATAATACTCTGAATACAATAAAAATATTGCGGTTAGAATAAAGACTGGGTGGCAACGAATTGTAATATCATAATATGTTATTCTTTAGTACTGCAAACTGGTACAATGAGTGAATATAAAAATGTTAATAAATAGTTTTAATAATATAATAAATGATTAAGAACAGAGTTAAAGATCAACCACCGAAATAATAAATTTTTATAAATTATCAAATTGGAGTTACTAAAATCCTCCATGTTTTTTTTGTAAAAGCTGCAGTTATTTAAAGTTCATTCAAGTTTAAAGTTTGTAAATAAAGAACGGGGATGATATTTTTAAATTTTCATTACGTAAATACACATTCAGATCATTTCAATTAAATTACAATAATAATGAGCTTGAGCATTCGGTGAAGGATAACATCGTGAGGAAACCATAGCATGGTGGTAGGGTACTTCGTATTACCCGCCTGGCTGGCTACCCTCAAGTTGAAAATCTGTCGCCAAGTCGCCACCGGTGTGTTCCGGCAATCACACTTCAGAGCCAGTTGTCTTCTTGGCATTGTAACCGGTCGGCAATACCTCTGGTATTGTAAATGGCGACAGGCGACGGTAACCACTTACCATCAGGTGGACCGCCTGCCTGCTTGTCAACCTTCTGACATACAAAATAAATGATATCTAAAACTCTATACGAATATTATTATGAGAAAAGTTTAATAAGTGCGAGTCTGAATGTAGGAGGTAATATCTCCGGAACTACTGATCCGATTCTGAATATTCACTATAGGCTACTTTTCACCCCGAAAACGTGTGTGAAACCGCGGGAGACAACTACTACAACTGTTTTCTTATAAGAATAATCATTGGAAGCTTAGCTTAGAAGTTAGTATTATTAATAACGCCATTTGGGATCAATTTTATAGGGCCCCTTTTTGTCTAACATTAAATATATAATCATATGTCCAATAGTTAAAGTTCACTTTGGCACACTGCCATAAAAATGGATCTAAGTATGTGTTATCCAATTCAAATTTAAAGGATTTTTTTTTGTAATTGCAAAAATTTTTTTTTTGGGTTGCCAACAGTGAAAATAATTGTTGTATTGTAAATATGTATAATGATGCCATGTGTATATATAACCGTTTGTATTCTAGCGTATATTTATATCGTGTATGACACCCAATGTGATTTATCTGATAGGTTGTTATTTTTTGTAAACGAAATAAACATTTTATTATTTATTCGCAACTTTGACTTTTGGTATACAGACATATAATTTTAATAATCGATAATCAGATTATTATACTAGAATGCACTTGTCATCCTGTGTTAGATGCAGTCATTTACAAAATCGAATCCTGAAATTGGAAAATGGGAGCCATTCTATTCAGGGGGAACTCCGAAATACGAAATGCGATGGTCCAATCATAGTTTCGAAATTTAATCAAGTATATAATCAAAAAAATTTACGCAAAAATTTTGGCCCTCAGATGAGCTACTGATGCTCTGAAGAACTACAAATGGAACTCGTGGTTTATTTAAATATATTTAAAAACAAAGTAATTCCAACATATTCAGAAGTTTGTGTAAAATAATTTATTTATTTAGAAACACAACAAAAATCTATTTGGTGCATGTTATAACAATAGGTTATAATATTCAAAACATTAACATTGCAAATATATTTATGTGTTTATTCTAAACAGTGATTTCTATAAAAAGATAAAAATTAATAATTAAAAGTTATAAGAAACAACATTGATTGATTATTTAACTATTTGTTAGACGACATAACTATTACAAGCTACCATTTGGTGATATTTTTAATGTTATTATTATAATGCTCCCAAGTGTCGATAGATTGCTATCTTTATTTATATCGACATCGATAAAGTAGTAATCAGTAACATTTAAAAAAAAATAAAAATGTATTTATTGGATCTGAACCAAATGTACACACGGCCACAGATCAAGCTACACATTTTTGTTGCAAAATAGTGCCTATTACAACCGCATAAAGTGCCGCAGTGTGTAGCTTGATTTGTGGCCGTGTGTACATAAAAAGTTTTCTCGAAAATAGACTAATTACGACAAGATCTAAAAAAATACCGAATACTTTTTTGTTAATGACAATGAAATGCTAATTTTGTTAAATATTTGTCAAATTCTTCTATAACACTTCGACAGAAATTTTATTGTATTGTAAACTTAAAATACCTATCACTACTGGCCCGTCATGATTACTCGAAACATTAGTTTCTGATTTTTTGTAGCGTCTTTATGATAGTCGCAAACTATCGATAAACCTAGTGTCGATAATGTGCAACTCTTAAATTAATAAAAATGTCTATTTACATTCATACCACGTTGTAGTAAAAATTAGGGATGTAAAATACTGTGATGTTTATTTATAAAAATACGTTACTTTTATAACTGACGACCATTGAGATGTAAAACTCTAAAATCTCTTACGATTGTCATAGAAAAATGAACCTTACTGTAATATTAAGTTTGTATCGCCCATATTACAACTAACAAAACATTCAAAAATTGACCTTATACAATGATAATAAGGTTAATTTTTCTTTAACATAATTTCACAATTTTGAATAGTAAAGGGGAGTCACTGTCCTGTTTTAATCACCGCCATATTAGTGACGTAATAGCGTCCATAACACCACAGAAATCATCATAATCAGTATAAGTACTTGCACATTACTGTTCTATTCCCAAAAAAACCATCATGTCTTATGTAACGATATACCTCGCAAAGAAGGTAATAATAGCAATACTGAGGCCCACAAAACTGCTGACTGTACTGGCCCCATTACAGAATTCCATGTTACACGTCTCGGCGAGGCCTCCGAACTTGTTCTTCACGAAGCTCCAGTCGCAGAGGCCTACGCGACACCCGTCTATGTAAATAGGCTTCTCGTTCTCGAGGAATAGGACTTGGTACTTTTCCTTGATTTGGAAGTTTCCGTTTGTTGTGCATCTGAGGAGTGATGAGATAATTTTAGAGGATAGACAAGAAACTATAATTAATATTTCGTTCGTATTAATATCGTGAGGAAACCATAGCAAACCACCTGGCTGGCTACCTCAAGTTTAAAATAAGTTGCCAAGCATCTTCTGGTGTGGGCCAACAGTGCATTTGAGAGCCAGTTCCCAACGCCCACATAATCACTGACCATAGATTAATGGTCAAACACAGGCCTATAAAAATACTTACTGGTACAAAACAGCGGCAATGTTAGCATTAAACGGCGACATGGTCGAAGTGGTCCATTTGCGACTTTGCATCGAGTTAGTGTGGTAATTGTCGCCGGTGAGTGGAGTGAGGTCCAAGTGCTGGCCCATCGTCGTGAGGGTCATGAGGAGGGTCGGCGCTTCAGTGAACTGGATCAGAGACCGAGGCTGTTGGGGATCGTCTGGAAAGATAAAAAACAATCAAGAAACTCCCAACACACTAGAAAAGAGGCGATCATCTTCAAACGGCTGAGCGGATTTTCTTGAAACAGCTAAGACCACACTCGATTAAGACACGGAATTAGAATCGATTAATCCGGTGTGGCACTTCCTGGCAGAGCCACACAACACTTTTGAACCAGGGCGCGATAAAGTCTGGGATTCGGCGACAAAATTGGACAAATTCTGGAAGCAAACAGATCTTCGCTAGGTGCTCTAGTTCTTGAGATATGAGGTGGCCTAAAAACCCTTATAACGTGAACCAGGGCGCAACAAAATCTGATATTTGAGGACGAAATAGCGACAGACTTGGAATTCAGATCCGTAATGGTGGCCCTGCCAGGAAGTGCCACACATTCATCCGTTCAGACGCTATGATGCCAGAGACAGACACAGATACAAACTACAAACAAACTTTTCGTCGGGGTTTAAAAAGATGGTTGCACTTCAATACTGTCAAATAGCCTATGTTTGTGACATTCCAATAAAATGACTTGAGTTTGAGCCAAGATCTAAACTCACCATGTGTCACGTGGTTGGTGAAGAAGTCGTACATGTCCTTGATGGTGTTGCAGCCCATTTTCTTGTTAACCTCAGAGCCGTATCCGTATTTATAGTAGGTCTCCAGATCTTCTGCGTATTCTAGACGCTTCAGATCTGCGTGGGTGAAAGCCTGGTGAAAATAAATGTTCAAAGAGTATGTTAAACATCAAGATCGATAAGGTCTATAAGGTGGCTACTTACATAGAAAACAAGAATACATGGTTGTAGTAGCTTCCCTCTGCACTTGCAGCCCCCTGGCCAAGTGATTTGTATGAAGTTTATTTCCCTCCCCCGGTAACGCCCTGAGCCGAGGTTCGTACCCCATTCGGGGGTGCCCTCAGGCGTTGTTACCTAAATATTACCCGGCTGAGAGCCCTCTGCGCTTGCCGATTTGTCCGGTAAGGTTGTTGCAGCCATTAGAGGCTACTAACTTTTGTACTTTAAAAAAAAATAAAAAGAAGTTTATTACGTTATCCCCGACTGATTTCGTTAAACAACCTTTTTTATATTTGATCAGGAAAACCAGCCCCCCCCCCCCCTAGGAGAACAGTAAAATAAACTAGTACTTACAGCACACCAGGGAGATATCTGCGCGACATACTTCGCCTTGTCGTATCGACATATCTGGTAAATCCGCTGAATGATCGCCGGCTCCACGTCGTAGTTGAAGCCGAGACGTACTGAGATGTTGCTTAACATCTGTCAATGGAACAAAACATTACACGACTGAAGCTCTAAGGTATGGATACATATTGATTAATGCAAGACCTAAGAGAGGCAGACCATAGCTTTTTTAACCCCCGTGTGTCTGTCTGTGGCTTCTTAGCTCCTGAAGGGATAGACCAATTTTGATTTACTATTTTTTGTTTGAAAGGTCTCTTAATCGAGAGTGTTTCTAGCTATGTTTCAAGAAAATCAGCTCAGACCAATGAAATTATCACCAATTTTGTAAAGAATTCCGGGGGTTTCTTTAAATTTTTAATTTTAGTTATTTTTTCTTTAGAAGCACCATGGTTTCACGATGTTTTCCTTCACCGAAAACTCAAGCTCGTTGTAGGATTCAAATCCGCGACCTCCATCAGCCACATACAAAGATTGTAGTCAAAGACAAACCTATACAGAATAAAAAATAATACTAATAAATATGGAACAGTCGTTTATTTCATCGCTAAGTACCCATTATAAAAAAAATTATAAACCTTATAAGTACTATTGCATCTTACCTCTTTAAATTCACTTTTAGACTGGAATATATTAAGTTGCGCTAATGTATCATTGTTGTTGTCCACGTCCTTCTTCCACGCTGGACAGAAATTGTATGCCTGGAATAAGGTAAAAGTTATCCTCATCATGATAAGAATGACAGACATTCAGTAGTTGGTAGATATTGTATACAGGAAGTATTTTGCGACCTCAAAATTTTTAGGGATTTTTATTCCTACTCATCATTATCTCCAACTGTTATTATGGGACTATCCTATGTTTAGTATTCTGAGGGGTTTATGTCCCAAAAAATTCAAACTTTTCATACAAATATCTCATCTATGTTGTTTGGTCAAAATGTATGAAAATATTTTTTCGTGATTTCGGGTTTGCTCCCATAGTAAGAGTTTTTATGTAGATTTATATGTTACCTACCCTCAATAATTTCTCGTCGTTTTCCTTGGGTACATCGTAGCCTTCTGCTTGTGCTCCGAATATACCTTCGGTGAATGCCTTAAATGTGTTTTTGGAACGTTCGTCGGTTACGAACTTGAACTGAAAATTAATGAAAAGTAATTAAATTATAGTGTTACTCTAGTCATTTGGGTAAGTAACTTATTCTTTAATATTACTTAGTCAAGCGAAAAAGACAGCATGAGGCTCATACCTAGTGGCGTTTGAAATATCGTGTTGGAGATGAATGCTGAGCATACCATGGACAGCCAAAAGAACTTGGCATTAAGATCAGACTGTCCACCACATGCTATCAGAAAGTTCTCAGCTACCTTGAAATCCTGGTTGTGATAGGAAAGGTGGATGGAAAGTGACTTCGCGGACGATCAAGCTAGCCGATGGACGGAACGGGTCATTGCACATTGCACTCACTGGCCCTCAGTTGTGACCACTATGAGGAAAGCCTAGGAGAGGCGAAAATGGAGCTCATGGCTAATGTCATGAAGGTGTTTCAAGATGGACAAGCCTTCAGCAATGAAGAACAAACACTAGGTTGTTCTTCATTGGTATAAAATTATTAAGAAAACGCAACAAGAGCATGTATCGGCATTTTAGTCAATTAGCGCATGAGCAAAGGTCAACTAAGACATTAGGTGGGTATTTATTATACTAGCTGTTCGTACCCGTCGTCGCAACATATATAATAGGTAGATACATAGTTGGAATTTTCACAGAATGTGTATGTAGACAGTACCGGCGTTAGGGTAGGGCGCGGTAGGGTGATCGCCCAGGGCGCCAGATGTAAAGGGGCGCCAAGCCCACCTTTATTTCCGGTCGCTCATGAGCGAGTCCTGCTATCTCGAGTCTAGATAAATAAATAAATTCTCAAGTCTAAAGATAAAATGGCTATAATGGCTTAAAATCCCTTTTGTTGGCGGGAAAAGGGGGGGGGGGGGTATCACATCTCGCCCAGGGTGCTGGTAGAGCTAAAACCGGCCCTGTATGTAGATGTGTATCGCTATAAGAACAAATTAAAAATTAAACAAAATTAAAGGTTCGTAATAATATCCGTATCTTTTGATTTGTGTTTATTATCTATTACAACAAATAATAAAAATAAAATAAAGTTAAAAAATTTAAGGTGCATGGTCCCCATGCAAAAATCGTGATTTATTCAACTGTTTTTGCTCGATTTTAATAATAAAATACATAGAATTGAACCTTTTACGATGGTACGGAACCCTTCTTGTGCGTAGGTTAAGCCGATTTTATTATTTATATAATAGTTATAGCATAACCCTCCTAATTTAAAGCAATGTCTTATTGTTAACTATTAAATTAGGTTTAATAAAATTATTCTATATGGTTTTATTGATAGTAAAGGTTTTATGATGCGGTCGCCCTATACAGTTTGTAGCAATAGGTACGTCTTTTAATTGTATAGTTAATTGCTGGGCGGTGTATTACTGGGTTTGGTTCCAGGTTCGGTTCCCCGGTTGGGCAGGTACAAATCGTTGCCCGAAACGCAATATTTGCTAACTAAGAACCTGAATATATGTCGCGTTAGGATTAATATATTTAGTGAAATGCGTGTAGGTACCTACCTCTTCGCATTACCATTTACAGATATAAAGATGCCTTAGGGTGTCTATTGTCTGATTTTTTAGAAAAATCCTGTCTAAATTAGAATGCTGTACCTACGTATCTAGTATAAATAATTATGATTCGCGAATATAATAATTTAATGTCCTCTGAATTATCAGTAGGTGTGTCAACTCAGTCATATACCTTAACCACGGAATAGATAATAGTACTAGCGTACAGAAGTTGCACTCCTTTGATCTTAAAGAAAGCATTTTAAATACCTAAACTTGACGCGCCCGACCGCGCGCGATCTAAAATGTGCCTTGACGCCGCGCGTTAGCGTACGTTATTCGTCGTCCCGCTGCTTAATGATCAATCGGTAGGGTTGCCACAAGTACTAAAAATTAAATACTTATTTTTTTTGTATTTTCTTGTAATATTTATTATGTAAATGTAATTAAACTACTATAAATTACAATTGCTTAACTTTAATATAATGCCTCATATATTTCTTGCCTTCTCTAAAATAACGATTATTAAATTTTATAGCAGCATAAATGCGAAATCTAACAAATAGTTTAAAAATAAACTCTGATGGGAAACACGAAGTACTATTCTTATGATGGTACGAGTAGGTTAGGTAGGTACCGTAGGTACCTACGCGACGCGAGCGACCTTCGAGCGCGAAAACATACGTACGCACGCCAGGAGCGCGACAGCCATACTGAGTTTGCACACTCAGTGAGAGCGAAGCGGTAGGCAATTATCTTATACCTATTACTAGTACACTACGTAGTATATTATTTATTCTTTGGTATTACCTACACACGAAGTGACAGAGCCCTGCCTTAACACTATTCGCGGATATTCGGCATGAAGATAAAAATAATTTGTTTAAGCATATAAGCGTACGAAACGCTTGATGGTTGGCGGTTACCGTAGACGCTGCAACTGCAACACCGTGGGCCTTTTGGAGTTATCTCGTCTTTGACAGTACTCCAATTACAGGTAGGTATATAAAGTTTTAAGATTGATTAAAGGTTAGGATAATGTTTATTTAGGCTTCTTGAAGAATGTACAGTTAGCAAAATATAAGTAGCTGAGCACTAAATAAATAAAGTACAAAACATCTTCTTAGTTTTGTACATGTGTTACAAACTACGTAGGTATTAATTTCTAAATCACTTATTTAACATTTTTGTAAGTATGTGTGCAGCTTTATATTGCTGACCGTACGATGAATCTGACCTATAAAACAACATACCAAATAATCATGTCGATTGGTTGTAAGCAGTCCAGGGAATTTTTGTTTAAAAGCCTGCGCTAGCTGCTGAGTGGTCATGTACCCATCGCTGGTGACGTCACCAGCAAAAGTTAGGTTCTGCCTGTAGCTCCACTCCCAATTTTGGAGTAGATTCAGGTCTGCTCTGCAAATGCCACGCTGGAATAAAAACTCTCATGTAGTTTGACAATCTTACGAATGGGTTTGGGCATTTAAATGTTTGAGACTCCATAACTCATAAACGGGTGAACGGATTTAAATGAAACTTGGCACAGAGATAGATCATATCCAAGAAGGAAACATATAATACATTTTATCCTAAAAACATAAGATCCCACGGGGTAGAGCCTATAGGTTTAAGATTGGTTCTAGTCGGACCCAAATTACTAGTTCTGCGTACCATTATATTGAACTTTTATCCTTAGATTAAAATAAAATGGATAATTATGGATGGTAAGAATATATTGTAGCCATAGCGTGTGGGACAAAAATACTACGTCTAACTGATGCACCTATTTATTATTCAGCACGTGTAAAAAGTAAAAGCCACATGAGACTAAAACCAAGACATTAAGTAGAGAATGAATCACCAATATCTTTAAAAATACGAGTTTTCATCTTGTGAGTATCATGATGTTTAACAGTAACTTCAAATGTAATTTAAAGTTACCCAAGCCAGTTCCTAACTAATGTAAGCGTCGCCGCGTCGTAGACTCGTAGTCAGTGGATACCGTATCTTCCCAATTTTGTTTTAATCTAAGCTTTTACTTTACCATTGAAATTAAAATCGGGACCGTATCATCCGACGTAGGTATCATGAACATGAATCGAACCTTTCAAGAATTGACCTGCAGTCAGTAAGTATTAAATGCGCTGCAAATCAACATGCAGTTTCGAAAGTTGCAAAGCTACTTTCCATATTCGGTACGGTGGTGAAACCAATTGTTGACGAATGTAGTAAATCGAGGATTTAAAAAGCGAAAGTAACGTAAAGAGGGAATCCTTGTTTCAGTACCAAGTGTGAAGAATTTGCGTTAGACAACGTTTCCGTAGCGTTTGCGTTTACAGCGCCACTCGCGGAATACAGAAACTCGCAAAAACGATTTTGAAGGGACCCAGCCAAAAACGCGTCGGGATAGGGAAAATAAAACATGATTTACTAATTTTGTGTACCTAGATATTGATTTATAGGAACATATAAGCGGTAAAATCTGTAATTTGAAAATGTAAAGTATTTTCATAGAGTAGACAAGTCCTACCGAAATCAGAAATCAGCCGTTTTCGTGACAAGACTACACTTTTTGTCAAAAAAAACCTGCTTGTCTTTTGTCTAAACCTACTTCAAGATGTGTTATTTTCCATCACGCTTCCCCACACCGCGCCTCAAGTCAGACCCGCATAGAATGGATAGCAACGCTTGTTATTGTTTTGTTTGTACCTATATGACGTCATTCGATGACGGCTAACTCGAAGTGAACGGCTAGTACAGCCCCCGTAGTAGTAGCCCGTAGCATGGCAAGCGAAGACTCAGGCTGAGATCTATAGAGCGTATTTAGACTTTGCTCAGACTTTACCGTACAAAGTCGGTATTTAAAATGCAATCTTCGAATCTCTCTGAGTGTGTGGTAAGCAAAGCCTAAGTTCACCTAATCGACGACTTTCCAAAAACTTGGCTACAAATAAATACACAAACATTTACTTTATATAGGTTTATACCCTAAGTAAAGTCTGAGCAAAGTCTAAGCACGCTCTATAGATCTCAGCCTCAGTGGCGGATTTGCAGTCTTGGCCACCCTAGGCCGTGTAGTACTAGCCGCCCCTTTCTCAACTCCTATTATTTAGGTAGCAAGGAATTTTTACCATACATTGTAATTTTAATTTAACATTTACTTGGGTCATTTCTTGATGCGGCGCGTGGACCTTTGGATTTTCCAAACATTTTATTTTTTGTAATGATTGGCCCCTAATATCTGGCTGCCTTAGGCCCGGGTATAGACTAGAGAAGTCTCGAATCTTCGATAAAAAGAAACCACTTAAAATTACGTGATGAAAGACTCAAGTCTTCTCTAGTCTTGCTTGCCATGCTTGCTAAATATCAGAAACTCAGTCTCCCAGCGACAGCAATTCAACTTACATTCGTATCTCGCAGGTTGCCAACTTGGTAGTTAGATAAAATATTGTTCTTGAGATCGCTAAGCATCTGCAGGTCTGCGTACTCGTTCGCTTCTGGAGTATGAGAGCCATGGCGGTTCAGCATCCACAGAGCTTTGGGCTCACAGCCTGTAAACAATAAAAATAATCAGTTGTTGAAATCAGGATATGAATATGTCCGACAGTAACTGGCTCCTGGTCTTTGCACTCTCTGCTAGCTATGGCCAATGAAAAACAAGTTTTAGTGAACCTGAATAAGACTACTTTTTATGGTAGGTACTTACTTACAGTTACGAAATTAAAAGAACGAATGTCTGCATTAAAAGCTTGCCTGATAGATTGCCTGGTGATTTTTGGTTTCGTATTTACAAATATGGTCGATTTTTGAAATGAGGCAGTAAGGGCAAGTACCTTAACTCATACTATGCTCTCAAAAAATCATCAAGGTCAATAATAAAATTGTTTCGATAAAGAAGAAAAGTTAGATATAGTTTTGGTTTGCAATATATTTGCAATCCTCGGTACCTGTTAATAAAGTCGATGGGCGAGGTAGGTACCTACTTATCATCAGGACAACATTCTGATAAAAATGAAACTTAATTTGCAAACCTAAATGTTGCTGTCAAATAGAGGAAATCATACATTTTTGTTTTAGTTACGGACTGAAGTGCCAATATTTGTATTGCATTTTTATTACACGAATACATTACGCATAGACGTGATTAGACTGTATCTATTGCGATAATTTTTCTACTCGACGACTACTAAGTAGCCGATGATAATGAGAACTGTCACGTAGGCCACTTTTGCAGGTTTCATGCAAAGAGTGAAGGAATGTAAAAATACGAAAACCAAGAGTTCTTTAGTCTTATTTCTTAGTAATAGTTATCACTCCATAGTTTTTGTTTTCCGAACTAATTAAGTATCTAAGTTTAAGTACACTAATTCCAAGTAGGTATGATTATATGTGCTAAGTTTCATCCAAATCTGTTTAGCTGTAGGTAACGAAATGATAGAGAGAAGACCAAACGTACTTTCCACATTTAGGCACCTATATAGGTAGTATGTTAATAATACTACCTATATAGGTGGGAACATTTATAACTAACTAGCTGTTCCGCGCGGTTTCACTCGCGTTCCCGGGATAAAAAGTAGCCTATAACCTTCGGGAATAATGTAGCTTCCTATTAGTGAAAGAATTTTTCAATTCGGTTCAGTAGTTTCCGAGCCTATTCAATGCAAACAAACAAACAAACAATCAAATCTTTCCTCTTTATAATATTAAGTATAGACTACATATTGTGTAATTTATTCGGGATGAATTTTGTCACGTAAAACCTAATATACCTTACCAATACCCGTTTGACCTTTACTTTTCAAACCACGGTTTGGATCTCTAAAATTTTGTCGTTAAACTAAATAATTTTAAAAATGAATTAGGTTACTGGTAACGTGATGCGGAAATCCAAGTAAATGTTTACAAATATCAAAGGGATGTGCATTAATGTAGTGACTGTAGATTACAGCATCCGTGTAACATTACGGCATTACCACAACAAACATTACAGTCATGATGACATTAAAAATAGATTTACTTTTGCGAGGACGGTTTACGATTTTACATGGAAAACACATGGATTTACGGACCTGTAATATCGCTACACGCAATTTAGTTCTTGAATTTAATTAGTTAAATTATATGTAGGTTGGTGGGCCGCATTTAGAATTTTTAACGGATATTTTTTGCATTTCAATGTCAGACATAAAATGGAAGATAAATTACTTACTTCACTATTGTATTGTTGTTGCCTTGACAAGATAGATAGATCTACAATGATCGATCTTAATAGTTAATGTACATTGTATTTATAGATCTATTGTTAGAAAAATTTAGACTATTTTCAGCGCTCCACATTTTCCAAATAAATTGATAGCGTAAATGGACTAACATTAATTGCTGACCTCACAAATCGAACGATTGATGTGCTATTAGCTAGCGGTCATTTGTCAACGCTAAAATAGCGCTATCTTGGCTAGGTGTATCTACTTACCGGCTATATTTGGGACGTGCCATATCGATGGTATTATGGGAAGACGTGCCTTTAATTAACCTAAAAGACGTGATATTTTGGTGCCGATTCTGTTATTTACAAATTAATCTAAACTAATGTCACTATGTCTATTTTCTGCAAAAATATAAGAAAAAGATTTTTTTCATTACAAGTAAGGGTCACAAGACTCGCAAGTAGGTATGTTGCCGGCCGTTTAAATAAGAGCCTACTCGTTTCTTGAAGTATCCATCAAAACTTGAAGGTACGACCATCACTGACCACGGTGAGACAGGCCGATTTTAATGTGGTAGGTTCAACTTACCTATTTTTCAGTGCATTCTTGGGAGACACTCTTTGGGAGAGTTTCGTTTTTTTTTGATAAAAGTCGCGATTTTATATACCTACCTACAGCCGAAAATCAGCCTCATTGGCGTGACATCATCCACAAAAGAGTATTTCGTGGTGGAGGTCACGACCTTCAGAATTGAAGAACACGCAAGGAGGAGCAGTACCAAAATCAATAGCGAAGATATTTTCTATGGTGCGGTACAGTCAACAAAATTAGAAGCTGAACAGATTCCCTTAAAAAAACAGTTGTTATACTAATAGGTACCTATCCTTAAATATGGAGAATTAAAATAAATGGGATTTCTGAAAATGTTTGTAGGTATTCAGGTGCTACTGTAATTTTTAACTGCTTCACAGTTGTCAACAAGGGTTCCATCGAATCAAGGGAAAATAGAGCGGATTGAGTCGAATTAAGCAAATATGGCGATATTAACCTACCCACGTGTTTTGTAGGATTTCAGCTACTTACCTCACTTATCTACCTGCAGTATAGTCATAAGTAGGTATCATAATGTTAATTAAAATACCCTTCGTTTTTCACATAGTTTCACATTAACTGACGCACGAGTCTGGGGAGTCATTCGATGTGTGAAATAACTAATCTAGGTCACAGTGCGCCTATTGTCGTACCTTTGATCTAGATAGGAATTATAGGTATTTCTAGATGATAATAGCTCATAGTGTCTTGTCTAGTGAATCTGAATTGGAAACTTACAGTAGGCCTAAAGTTGTACTAGCACAAATAATTTTTTACTTTTTTTAACGATTTGCAATTGTAAGCAATTTTTGAATTAAATGTACAACAGTTCTATTACATTTGGATTTAATTTTATGTAACAAGCACTTAGTATCAGACATATAATAAACCTTTTTTCTGAGCCTACCTAAGCTTACCTTAGGATACCGAGGGGTGAACTTATGGCGAGGGTAAGTCGTTCAAAAAACACCGATAATTTTATAATTACAGTGTATTTTAAGCATGATAAAAGAAGCTTTGAAATGATGAAAATGTGGGACTGGGATTTCTAAAAGTTAAGCCGATGGGAATCGGCTTGGCCACTGATACCTACCCTTAAATATGTTCCCAGCTTAACTCAAGTTTCAACATAACGTTTTCCTCTGCCGTGATTTATAAAGATTATATCATTATCATACAATAGCAAATGCTTTGTTTTATCAAACAGCCTAGGCATTATGTTGTTGTTTAATATTTGAATGGCTTCCAAGAGGTAGTGTAGGACTGTATATAGGTACTGTAGACATTATACCGGATGGAAGTGGTTACGGAACTAAATTATTGTTGACTAGCTTCCGCCCCGCGGTTTCACCCGCGTTCCCGAGAGATCATGTTTTCCCGAGATAAAAAATAGCCTATATGTCATTCCAAGGTATAATCTATCTGTGTGCCAAGTGTCATCCAAATGCGTTCAGTAGTTTTTACGTGAAAGAGTAATAAAAATCCATACATCCATACGTAATTGCCACGTTGGATGGCAATGCTGATTCTCTGACCAAAGTATACGCCAGCATTCTGGTCACGAGATGCTTCGACCATGCGTGCTGCGAAGGTATCCACTCGTCACCCAGAGTATCGCAAAATAAATTAAAAATAAAAATAGCCCCATATATTATCGGTATCTCAGCTGTATTTTCACGTATAGTGTTGTGTTGTATTTGACCACAATAATGACCATTAGTGACCTAGAAAAAGTTACCTTCGAGGCTTTGTGTTTGATAAACCACATCATCATTTACCATGATGAGATTGTGGTCTGTCTAAATTTAACTAGAACTTTCTATCACTTTTTCACGTTAATGTTGTAAAATATAAAAATCTTCCATAATTACCTGGCTTATTAAAATAATTGAGCGCATCCCGTTTAAAAAACACATCGAGACGCGTCGATTTTTATAAAAATAGAGATGACAGTTTTCAATTATGTGGTATGAAATATAGCAGTTACGTAACCCATTTTAGGGCGGATTTAGAATTTCAGAATAGGGGGGCTCTCGGCCACGTTATAAGCTTTTCACAAAATTTTAGTTACAGCACAGACTATACCTACTTAGGGTCGGTTGCATAAAGCGCGGACATAGTAATATTGGTTACGGTTATAGTTAACTTTAACCGCCGAAAGAAAGCAAACTGGTTTCCTCGTGTCTCTTTAACTAAAATTTTTACTGTAACCATAACCGACCGAGGGTGATCGGTTATCGTCAAAGTGACTCTACGGTGCAAAGTTATCGTCAAAGTTAACTTAACTATTACAAAGCATGGTAATAGTTAAGTTAACTTTGACGATAACTTTAACTAAAATGTACGAGCAACCGACCCTTAGATAGAGATACGAGTGAGGACCAAGCAGGAAAACATTCAAAATAGGTATAATCGACTGTTCCGAATTCGTTCAACCGACGCGACGGTCAAGTAGCCACCTATGGTCTGTGCACATAGCCTCCTCAAAATTCAATGCAAACCGCAAAGGTAGCCGGGCTTGTGGAGGGCCGTGGCCCCTGTATCCGTCACTGTCCAGCTCCAACAGACTTCTAGATGATAATCTATACAGTTACAGCATTTTAAATGCAAATGTCAAATTAGTCTATGCCATCGTCAAATTCACGTTGAAACAAGCAAACAAGACAAGAGGTAGGTACCTACATTTCTTTTCCCTTTCGTATGTTTTTGTTACGAACGGATATATTAGTCATACCTGCTAGGTAGCTGTTACCTACCCGAAAACTAATAGGTATGAATTTAATTTAATTCGTGATTATTCTAGCGATACATTACTGCTGCTAATTTTAAATTCAACTTGCGAGTTCAACGAACTTTTTAACTAATACAAAGTTTGGTTAATATTTTAAGTGTATCCTTGAGTGTATCTATGCAATTTTTTGCCTTAAGGGTAAACCTTCGGTTGGGGCGTTAAATTCAAATTTTATCACGTTTTTTGCTAATTGCAGCTCAGTTATAGGTCGTAAGTTATCAACATGTTATTTGCGACAAGAATGGTAGTATATTTACTGATTAATATATATAATAAATAAATCATTTATACACTTTATACAATTTATACAAAATAAATCATCAACCTATACCTCCAAGGTATATATTACTGACATATACGACTATTTCATGAAAATGTTACTAATACTACTAATACCTTGGAGGAATGTGTTGATGATTTCTTTTGTACCGAAGCCTCCACCTTAAGACCTGTTGATTTTATGAAAATAAAATACAATGTAATTTTTCCACCAAAACATAGTCCCTAGGGTAATATTTATTTATTCTAGTGTAAGTATGTAACAAAATGGTCAAATCAGTTCGTATGATTGAGCAGCAGACATCCGAATAAACAAACATAAACTTTCTCATATTCGCAAGACTCGACCATGATTCAATTAACCTTTAGGCCGCGGTGGGTTAGCGCGTAAGGAACACATCTGCCATGAACATGAGGTTGTCAGTATCACTGTCAGTTTAATATTAATATAGTAGGTGCATGTGATTTCATGTGAAGATTTATTATTACAATTCTAGATAGAGTCCTGAAGACAGTACACAGTTGCATGTCTTCGGACCAAAGATAAGTAAATACAAAAAATATATAAAAAGGTTTTATGGGGGCGCGCATTAAAGGTAAAACAAACAATATTTATTTTTAATCTGTGACATCGATTGAATGAAACTTTATGACTACAATACAGTTTCTTTTTTTTTTACAAGTTTTAAGTGTTAATTAGGAATAATAAAATTATTTGACAAGTATCGATAAAGAGTTCTGGTATCTTACTATAGGTACTTATAAACCTACAGACATTTCAGCTGTAAAATACAGTATGTAAAAAATAAAACTTACCAGTAACTTCATGTGCCCTTGTATTAGGGATGCCCCTGGTAGCGAAGATGTATGCGGTCTTGGTACCGAACATGAAGTATGGGTCGTCTTCTGCCGACAGACAAGTCTCCTCACCAGCAGCGAGGGTCGTCAGCATTAGTACGAATAGCCGCCAACCCATGTCTGACTACAATGTGTTATTTTTTTTTAAAGGGTTTAGTAATTACATGTAGAGGCCAAAAGACCCTACCGCATAAAAAAATAGATCAATAAAAAAAATTGCTGTTTCCGGTTTGTAGAATTTAGTAGGTACCAAAAATATTTGACGCATAGTTATGTTTAGATTGTATTTTTTACTATGTTAGTAAATACCTAAGTAGTTTGCAGTTGTTTTCAACGCTGGAAAAGTAAGGGCAAATTGTATGCATTTTTCATATTTCTAGAACATTAACATTACTCATAATGTGAGTATATACCTTAGTAGCTATTTATTTCTGTGCTAAATATTTAAATGTAGGTATTAATTTGTTTCACTTGTGTCAATGACAATATTATTACCATTTTGTTTATGTCTGTGTAATATATTATTCAGATGAATTCTACATAAATAATGTATTCTGATAAATATACCTAGATAATTAGGTAGGTACCTAATTATGCCACGCACGAGATCAAGTAACTATTCACCAATCCCATTGATGTTAAGCTTTCAAGTGGCAATCAATTTTATGAACCATAAAATTATGATTATTTCCATTTCCAAAGCACTTTGCGGCTTATAGTATTACATTCTAACTGTAATTCGTAAAAAAAACGAATGTAAACCGTGCAGGTTTCAATTCCAAAGCAAACAAATAACAAAAGCGGCACAATAGGCGTGTTCATACATTAAATTAAATAGCACTCTACGCAATTTTCACATTTCGCACAAAAAAAAGTTTATTTAACACCAAAGTAATAAAACTTGAACAGAACGCATCGGTACTGGCCGGAAATTACCTTTACGCGGGAATATTCGGGATAAGTAAAAGCGTCTTGTCTATGGTATGCGCGGGAAACACGGCGTTTCTCGGACGCGTTGACGGAGGCACTGAGTTGGTTTGCTCAGCATACTTCTGGCTGGTTTGGTTTCATGGCGATGGGACCACGTGTATGTATGATTGAATTGAACGTATACTCTTATACTGAGGCTTATACAACCTCAAAAATATAGTAGGTACATACTTACCAATTACAAGTTTGTAGCAAGATTTAATTGATAAATATAGGTACGGTTTTAATATTGTTCTTCATGATTGTCGAATCAAACTTAATATTTTATTACTAAGTACTGACAACAATCAGAAGAAGAAATAAGATGGAATCGTTGTAAATTAGCTTAACATAATTTTATGTAGTACAGAAATAATATACCTAGAAATGAGAGGATCTTGAAAATACCAAACCTCTTTGGTGTTTGTTTTCAAGGCAAGGGCCAGCGACCGAATTACGAAAATTATAATAAGCATAAGCGTTAGTAAATTTCAGTATTAGAAGCTGCAAAATCAATTTTAAAATTAACGTTAAGCGTAACTAAATCATGACATCATTATTTTTCTCGTAGGAAAATAATGCATGAGGTAATCTGTATTCCAAGGTACTAGTTATGCGCCATTAGGTACCTTCGATAGCTATAAACTTCTAACATTTTATGACGACATTATAGCAAAATAGTAGATAGGAAGGTACTGCCTATTGTTTGAATATGATATTAGATTATTTTCGTCTGTCGCCTTTGGTGGTCTCAAAAAAGGTTTGACGAATATTTTGTTCCAATGTAGTAGACAGAAACTTAAATCACTTTCTGAACCAAAATTTTTTTGGTTTGCAGATCTTATATGTTAATGTTTATACATTGACAAAAATTAAAATCATATATCTAAGTCTTTAATTGTGCTACGTTACATACAATCAAACCTACGTTTTTTATTGTCTAGTTAAATAGATTAAAAATAATCAGTAAAAGATGGATATTTTTTTTTTAAATATAGCATTATTTCATCTCAAGCCCATGGCTTTCATAGACTCATTTTGCATACGGCATACCGCTTAAGAAAATGACGTAAACCGTTCGTTCTATTTTCCGGTAGTTTATCTCTTTATTTACTATCAATTTGTGTAATGAGAAATGTGAGAAAATGTTGCTATTGTCTTGTTGCACTTACTTTGTCTCCTAATAATAATACGAACCTAAAGATTATGGATTATCTTTACCTATTTTTATTATATGAAGAGGTTCTGTATTCGAATGTATTTTTTATTTCATCCTTATGTGTATTGGAATAGAGTTGTAATGCCGTTACATAGGTACTTAAAGTTGGTTTGTTATTTTGTATAGATTGAACATGAAATATTTAAACTGACTTATTACATTTAATTTAATTTACGCTGTTGTTATTAGTTGTATCTAGTGATAAATCATTGTGCAGATAATAAAATGGACTAGGTATTTGCGACCATTTGTCCTTCTCCTGTATAAGCTTTAAGTGATTTTGTTTTACTTTAGTAGACTGAAAGGGCATTTAAGTATTACTATACAGTCCTATAAATATTAAAGAAACAAAAAAGAAAACAGTTCTATACAAACTCCAAAAATATAAAAAATAAATAAAGTAACAATTGAGTTTTTGCTCTAATATACCCAAACAAAATCATCCTGTATATCTTTAAAATACCTTCACTCCTCCAGACCATAAAATAATTTAGCTTTCACTGTTCTTTAATGCTAGTATATCTACTTTATTATCATAGTTTAAAAATGGATTCTTTAATTTGTACCTACAAACTTAATCTCAAGTCTGCAATCAACACCGGTGCCGGTCAGTGCTCCGTGCGTGACGAAAGAATAGTAAGCCCCAGTCGACGTGTCCCCATTGTAGAGAAGCTCTTAGAAAGTGGGCCACTAAGCTGCGAGCTTGCATAGGCTTCTTAACTAATTAAGTAGCTTCCTATCACTCGTTGTTTATCATGATAAGGGAGATAATGTTTCATGATAATGTAATGTTTGATTTGAATTTAAGTGTGGGGAAATATTATTTTGTAATAAAGTACATAAGTAAGTAGTTACTATTATAATATATGTTTGACCCGCGTTCCCGAGGAATTATGTTTTTTCGAGTTAAAAAGTAGGTAGTTACCCATGATCTATTTATATAAAAAAAATCATTCAAATGAGTTTGATACTTAGTGAGATGTGTTAGCGTAAAAGAGTAACAAAACCTTCACATTTATAATATTAGTAGGATATAATGGTGCCGATTCTGTTGTTTACGAACTTAACTAATTTTAGACAAGTTATCTCTCTTTCATTTTAACCTTATTGAAAAAAGACAGAACATTTTTAATGCTGTCAGTTTAATCCATACCGTCGTAATGTACGGGTAAATAAATAGTCGTGACCAATAAAGATCGCGCTTAAATTCACGTTGAAATGTGTGATGGGATTAAACTGACAGGACTAAAATATCTTGCATCCCTTTCTTATATTTACTATTAGAAAGAGATATAGTGAGATTAAATTTATTTTAGTTCGTAAACAACAGAATATCCCACTAAAAACATTTTCATATTATATGTTGCCAAGCCGAGACCATGTGGCTCGCACTGTCAAAAAGTTATCAGATCTCATGTACCTAGAGCCAAGCTTCTAACTCTACACGCCCTGACTTGATAAACTCAGGCAAAATATGTAGCTTTACAGATTGGTAGGATAGGATTTCATATTAGTAGGATAGTACCTAGGTGGTTTACTAGAATGTTTTTTTTAGATAAAATTGTCTTGATAGACAATTATTAATTGATTTAGGAAGTTGAAGTGGCAATGACCGGCCTAGTCACGTCTGCGGAAGAACGGATGCTGGTTGATGTAGCGAACGGGTTTTTAAGAGTAGGTGTGTCTTGGCAAGCGTAATATGGGACAGTTGGGACACCCACAGCCAGATGAACTATGTCTAGAAGTGAACTGAAGATGGCTGAAGATGATGGTGATCATGGTGATATACAAGGACAGGTAATGATTTTAGATTTAGACAGGCAGCAAAAGCTAATCAAATGATCATTTTATATAGGTATTTTTATGTTGATTCGATTCGATAAAAATAAACAAATCTGATTATAAAAAGAAAACAATTTCGTGTCTTGTTTTCTTTTTTTATGTACAATATATAAACTGATAAGTATATTAGGTATTTACAAGTTTATTAAGATACTAGCTGACCCGGCAGACGTTGTCCTGCCCTGAGAACAAAAATAAAACTGGGACCTACCTACCTACCCCTACCTACCTTACCTACCTACCCTACCTAACTACCTACCCCTAACCTAAGTACCTACCCCTACCTACCTTACCTACCTACCCTACCAACCCCTACCTATCTACCTACCCCTACCTATCTACCTACCCCTACCTATCTACCTACCCCTACCTAACTACCTACCCCTAGCTAACTACCTACCCCTACCTAACTACCTACCCCTACCTACCTTACCTACCTACCCTACCTACCTCTACCTACCCCTACCTACCTTACCTACCTACCCCTACCTACTTATCCTATGTCCTTCTCCTGGCTCTAAACTACCTCCCTGCCAATTTTCAGCTAAATCGGTTCAGCCGTTCTTGAGTTATAAGTGGAGTAACTAACACGACTTTCTTTCATATATATAGATAGATTACATTGACTCCCCCCCCGTACCCCAGTGACGCTTACATGGAGCCTACATCGCATGCTGGCTAGCTGAGCGCGGTGAGCGACAACCACGCGACTTTTTTCTAATACTTGCATTTTTAAACTCGTGATATCTTCCGAATGAAATGTCCGAATTGAATAATTCTAAAAGTTATAAAAAGGTATTAAAGCCGTCTTGAATATAAAGTAATTTATTTTGATGAGGATTAATACCAAGGTACAAATGAAGAGCCTTTTCAAGAGGCGGCATATATAAATTAATATTTTAGAATAAAAAACTGCTTACTGTGACATAACTATAATATTTAGACATATGCTGTCGCGACACTTTTTGTAGATAATGATGAGTTCTGCAAAGTCGTAGTAAATGATTTTGTTCTATCATCAATAGTTTTCGCAGCGCACGCGACGTAAGGAATTTTTCAGGTCATTTTTTTACACCTTATGTTACATTATTGGAGTTTTAGTAAGGATCCCTAATTTTTTTTTAAATATAATATAGCCGATGTTACTCGGGGATAATGTAGCTTTCCAAAGGTGAAAGAATTTTTGAAATTGGTCCAGTAGTTTCGGAGCCTATTCATTACAAACAAACAAACAAACAAACAAATCTTTCCTCTTTATAATATTAGTATAGATATTTATTACCTAGCGAACTTAAATCAATTTAGCAAACTTTATAAATTCATAAATCATTCGTATTTTTACTGCATATTCGATAACTGTGCAATATCATTGTTAATGCATACCTATGCGTTTATATTAGGTACGTGTGTTCGTACCAATAAGCAGGCTGTGTGTACTTACCTACTTGTGTGGCATGTATGCATTATGTATGCACTACATGACCTCAATTTTTATGTGCGGTGACCCGTTGACGTCCACAAATGCCACCTCGTCTGACGACGAGACGAGATGTATATCGCAAATTAAAAAACAATTTCAAATTGAGCGCAGTGCAAATTGTATCATTTATATTGTTTTTTAACAGTAAAGCAGAAAAATTACAAAACTGTAGGGCCGTTAACTGTTTTTCTTTAATGTGTATATGTTTACTTTTAGGCGTCATTAGTAATTATTAACATTCTGAGACAGGATTATTTTGATACTTACTAATTTATTAACTTCAAACATAATAATAAAAAAACCAATCAATTTTGATTCAAGTTTGAGTTGTCGATAAAGTTTCAAAGTTCCCGCCAACCGCGTCTGTCGGTATCAAAAACAATCGTGACATTTTGGAAAAGTCCCGCAATATTTGTGTATGGAGATATTGCTTTTTTATAAAATATATATTTCATTTTACTAATATAACCACGGGTATTTCAAGATATTTCTTTGGTTCTAAATTATTATGTAAATTATTTTGATTAAAATATTTTATTTTGTTTCGAATTCTGCAATAACAAAACAAAAAATTCGATGTCGACATTTCATTTCGTTCAAAAGAAAGTTATTTTATTACTCTATGGTCGTTCACTAATGGCGTGTCTTCCGGTAACACACGTTATAACGTCAAAATGGCTAAGAAAAAAGGTGACGAAAAAGTGAACCAAGCCCCTCAAAGTGATAATGAAGAGCAAAATTTTGACGAGGAACCTGACTTTGATGATCCTGAGGGTTTTGTCGACGATATTCCCGATGAAGGTGGGCATATTCTGTGATACAAGTTGGGCCGGCCATATGCGTCACCCACGCATTTTACAACTTTACATCAGTGTTTTTACTATTTTGTAGAATATATGTGATTGAGTGTATAATACTGAGTTAAATGTTCATTGTTTTGTTGTTAAATTTGAAGTTTTAGGAGTTGAAATATCGTGTCATGTAACCTAACCTAACATTGACGTTGCAGAGTTATTGGCTGACCTTTTAGAGCAGAAACCGAAGGAATCTGACGGTTACGAGAATGTTCTCGTGGTGGATGGGTGCCCGCAGGTCGGACCCGAGCGGCTGGAGAAGCTCCAGAGTGTAATAACAAAGATATTCAGCAAATTCGGGAAGATCGTCAATGAGTATTATCCGACTACTGAGAATGGTCTCACGACAGGCTATATATTCCTGGAGTACACCAACCCTCAGACAGCCGCTGAAGCCGCGAAGGCCACGAATAATTGTAAATTAGATAAGCAGCATACATTTTTAGTGAATTTGTTCACCGATTTCAATAAGTAAGTACTAATTTTAAATCTATTACTTATTTTTGAGAACTCAATAAACCAGTAACATGCTAACACATTTGTAGTGTGGACATAGATCTGATGGTTAACAAACTGGAATCAAATTAGTCATAGATAAACCTAGGGGCTGCCCCCTGATCCAAATGTATCTAAACAACCTTTTCTTACTAGTTCATATAATTCATCTTCAATACTAATAATATTTTTAAAAGGAAAATGTAGTGTAAAATTATTAAACAAGGGATATGAATATTTATTATGCTTTATACCTAGTTTTTTTAGCATAGTACTTATTTGTACTTACCTATTTCATTTCACATATTGGTTTTCTCTCTTGCTCTTGAATTATATAAATGCTTGCTAGATTCAGATTGTAAAACCTATGTTATTTATTAATAGCTATACACTTAAAAGTAATCTATCCATTATGGCCTAGAAGAATCTTCAATTTATGTTACAAATAAAAGAAAGAACGCTACAAACACTCCTTCTACATAAAAAAATGTTTTGTCAGGTATTCAGATATCCCAAAAGAATGGGAACCACCAGCGCCACAACCATTCAAGGTGCAATCAGACCTGCAATGGTACTTGATGGACCCAGATGCATACGACCAGTTCCTGGTTGGTATTGGAACTGGAGTAGCCTTGCAGGTGTGGCAGAATGCCTTACCTGAGCCTGTACTTATGCAAGAAAGACCGGTAAAATTATGATTGTATTTATTAAACAAGCTTTTGTCTGTGTTACAAAGATTTTCAAAAACCATGTCCTTATTATTTATTAAATAGAATCGGTACTATTAAGTATGTATCTATTAAAATAAAATACTTCAGATGAGTTCAGAAATAAGTAGGTACCACTTGCATGGCTGGTGTGGAATCTATTCTCTATTAAATTCTTATAATGAAGAAGTGATAAGAAATTATATTCCAATAATTTCAATGTTTGCAACATTTTTAGAACTGGACGGAAACTTATGCTGTTTGGTCACCTTTGGGTACATACTTGGCGACTTTCCATTGGCGAGGAGTAGCCCTCTGGGCTGGACCCAAGTTCTCTCAGTTCCAGAAGTTCTTCCACCCTGAAGCCAGGTTCATATCATTTTCACCGTGTGAGAATTATATTGTTACATTCTCACCGAGCAGTGATAGAGGAGATGATAAAAAACTCATCATTTGGGATATCAGGTATGGTTACAGTTTATTTTGAAATGCTAATATAATTATTCTACTTATATTTAAGATAGTGGTATTGTTTGTTTCTTACCTCTTGGAGCCTCAAACGCACAATCTATCATGATATGGTATGCAGTTATGGCATAGAGATAAACAGGCTACTTTTTATCCTAGAAACATGTGTGAAATTGTGGCAATCCTCAGTTTCAATCATGTTACTGTTATGTCAGTTGCGAACAGGCTCTTGTGGGGGCTGATTAAGGTCTTGGTACTTATTAAATTATATTTTATACTTTAGCTATAGGGGTACGCTATTGTTGTAAGACTAAAATGTAAATGTTTTGTAATGAATTTGAACTGGTATTAAAATAGTAATTGTCGAATTTAATGCCAGCTCTTTCAACAAACCCAATTTTCTGAACCGGTTTTACAGTTAGACTTACCTTCACAGGCACTTAGCCTGTGAAGGTTTATTTGAAAAGAAAATAATTAGATTTTGTTTTATTTATTAGGAGTTTAAACTAGCTTGTAGTTGCAAAGTTGTTTCTGTTAAAATGTAAAACACTTATGTATCAATATTGGTCTTATTTCTCTTGTACACTATCAGTTCCATGAGAAAGTACAGTTAAATTGATTATGTATTCAGTACAGGTACTCTTGTATCATACTGAACAAGTATTATATACTTAGCGCTAAGTATTACTGCCTAAAACATTCCGTCCCGCGGTTTTACCGCGTATCCGAGGGATATTTTCTTTTCCTGGCTTAAAAAGTTATCTAGGGTCCAGGTATGATATGTCTTATGTTCTAAGATTCATTCAAATCTGTATACTATATTTTCATAGGACCGGTCAAGAAAAACGAAGCTTCCCCCCTCCAGAGGAGTATGTGACCTGGCCCATTTTCCGCTGGAGCAAGGACGACAGATTCTTTGCACGGCTCGGAGCTGACATGCTCTCAGTGTATGAGACACCTGGCTTTGGTCTGCTGGATAAGAAGTCTATCAAGATCCCTGGTATTAGGTAAGACTTGTTTTCAATTTTGAAATATGTCTGATGACCTTAATAATCCTAGAGATGTCCTCTACTAAAAATAAATAGAAGAATTTGCAAAATCTTCATTAATTTGAGATGCTTACATAAAATAACTTCTTAGCTTATTTATTACAACTCAACACTTCTATTTCCATGTTACAGAGACTTCAGCTGGTCCCCAACAGACAACACACTTGCTTACTGGGTAGCGGAAGACAAAGACGTCCCAGCTCGAGTAACCCTCCTAGAACTGCCAAACCGCACAGAAGTACGCTCAAAGAACTTGTTCTCAGTAGCTGACTGCAAAATACACTGGCAAAAGAGTGGTGACTACCTGTGTGTTAAAGTAGACCGTTACTCCAAAGTGAAAAAAGACAAAAACGAAATCAAATACTCTGGAATGTATTATAACTTTGAAATCTTCCATATGAGAGAAAAGGAGATACCTGTTGATTCCGTTGAAATTAAGGAGCCAATACAAGCATTCGCCTGGGAGCCTGTGGGGTCTAAATTCTCTATAATTCATGGTGATCCGGCTAATATTTGCATAAGTTTCTATCAAGTGAATACTGGCCAGGCACCTACTTTGTTGAAGAAGTTTGAGAGGACTCCATTCAATCATCTGTTCTGGTCTCCATCGGGTCAGTTTATCGTGCTAGCTAACTTGGGCTTGACGGGTGGTGCTCTTGAATTCTTGGACACAAACGACTTCACTATTATGAATGTTTCCGATCATTATCAGGTATGTATGGTTATTGTTATTAATATTATAGTCATTAAAGTAGCCAACCACCTTTCGGTGTGTTCCGAGAGCTGCACTTGAGAGCCAGTTCCCTTCTACAACTATTTCATGAAAATTTTATTAATATACCTTGGAGGAATATGTTGATAATTTCTTTTGTTATTAATCAATAAATATAATACCATTCTTGTCGCAAATAACATGTTGATAAGTTACGACCTATAACTGAGCTGCAATTAGCAAAAAAACGTGATAAAATTTAAATTTCGCGCACCAACCGAACGTTTCACCTTAATACATTATGATGGTAAAAAGAAGCCATTTTATTTACTAGATGGTATTTTTTTCAGATGTCGGGTATCGAGTGGGACCCTACCGGGCGCTATGTCGTCACGGGCGTCTCCTCCCTCAAGTGCAAGATGGACTGCGGTTACTACATCTGGTCCTTCCAGGGCAAGATTCTCAGAAGGTACACTTATATTTACTAACTAGCTGTCCCCCGTGGCTTTGCCCGCTTTCCCGGGATAAAAAGTAGTCTTATGACACCTATCGATAATGTAGGTTCCTATTTGTGAAAGAATTTTAAGAATTCGACTGCTAGTTCCAAAGATTAGCGCGATCAAATAAACATACAAACAATAGTAGCTGATGTATCAATGATTTTTGCTCTGTTAGATGTTACTATTTAGTGAGTTGTGGTAATTAGCTATATCATAATGATGTTTTGCGTGATTTATAGTATCATAGGCTTTTTTGGGAGGGGAAGGATTTTCAATAAAATATTTGAAATAGGTACCAATAACTTGTGTTCACCGTAGAACATCTCCAGCGAAAGTCAGTCATAATGTAACTCAATTAGCTAACAAGCATTAAGCGCTTGATAGACAAATTACCGGTCGATTATAAAAGTAAATAAAGAAAATATTTATTTTTAAAAACACAACAATATTGCTAATAACAAAAAAAATATGCTTTAGAAAACTGCGCCGCGATTCTCCGAGGCCTATCACCGAGCATTGAAATATATACCTTATTTCGATTGGATAACTATTAAATTCAATTGCTATAAAGTGTTGGTATGATTTCAGAGTGATGAAGGAAGGCTTCGCGCAGTTCCACTGGAGACCCCGACCGCCGACCTTGCTCTCCGAGAAGCAGCAGAAGGACATTAAGAAGAACCTCAAGAAATACTACTCGCAGTTCGAGTCGAAAGACCGCATGCGCAGTAGCAAGGCTAGCAAGGTATGTCTCATATAATATTTTGACTGTAGATTTTGTTATTTTTTTATATAATTTGTTTGACCACAATCTCACCGTGGTCAGTGATGATGTGGCCGATGGTGGTAAGCACACAAAGACTAGAAGGGAACTGGCTCTCAAGCGGCTGTCGGAACACAACGAAAGGTGCTTGGCGATAGATCATCAACTTAAGGGTAGACTTATAAATTATAATGTATTTTCCTTCCAGGAATTGGTGGCCAAGCGTACTGAGCAAATGAAGAAGCACGTGGAGTATAGAGAAGCGAAGTCCCAGGAGTGGGCCGAGCAGAAGCCGCGCCGGCTTGAGCTCAGAAATTGTAAGTATACTTTGTTTTGACCGGCTAGTAATGTGACGTCATTATTATGACATGGCGGGCGCGTCATTGGCCCCGATTCTTTTAACAAAAAACATAAGATAGGGATAAAATATGTTTTAGTCCTGTCAAATTATTTCGATTGCTTGTTTCAAAGTGAATTTAATCGCCAATTTTATTGGTCACGACTATTTACCCGTAAATATGGACTAATTTGATAGCATTAAAATGTTCTATCAGTCGCCTCCGTCTTTTGAATTTAGGCGCGGCAAGTAACGGAAATCCGGGAAAAGCTGGCCGAAGCCCTAGTGGTTATCTAGGAATATGGAAGTGATAGTCAAGTTTCAGTCATAGCCATAAACTAAATTGCTTCTTTTTTTCCACAGACGTAGATACGGATGGTCTTGACACCGACCAGGCGAATACAGTAGAGGAAGTTGTTGAATTTTTCGTGAAAGAAGAACAAACTGTCATCGAGTAGTCACCATTCCGTTCGCACGTTAGAGGTCGGCGTTATTACACCGACCTCCATAGTAAAACCGGTTATTACCGGTCGAGACAAGTTACACGAATAACTACAACATTTTTAATAAACTTACAAAACAATCGAACAGTTTTTTTGTACCTTCATCCAACTATATATAGTCACAAAGGTTTTATACGCGCCAATTCCATTATGTTCAGTGTAATAATTCGGTTTATAAATTATACAATAGGTAATGTTAATAGTAATCATATTAAATTGATATGTTTTAAATGGACAATGGCGTTTTAATACCTGTTTATTTGTAGTATTATATTATGTTATATATTATAATTTTATGATGGTATGAAATAAACATGATGACAGAAAGAATGAGGAATTTGAATACATATGCAACCTCAATATGTTTTTTTTAAATTAAAACAAAATTTGAATCTGTTATTATTTTCTCTGAACTTGAGAGTGTCTGATGGAGATTCAAGTGGCATTAGGGGCTTGCCAGTAGCTATCGCGTAACTTTTGGTGGTAATCGTGATGAACGAACACTTTTAATGATTTCATCCAAGCGCCACGACGAAAATCATTTTGTGGGCAGATATTCGAGGACAAAATAGGAAAAATTAGGGACAAAATAGCGACAGACTTGGAATTCAGATCCGTGATGGTGGCCCTGCCAGGAAGTGCCACACCGTGGTGAGCCCTAATTTTTGTTATACCAAGTATATGGCCCACCTATTAGTAGATAAGTGATTCGTAGCCTATAGACGCTTGCAACACCAGGGGCAGTGGAGCTTCATTAGAAGTTCATGACCATTTTCTTCGGCGGTAGCCACGCAAGTAGTATAAAGTATCCTTTAACAATGCTGTTGAGAATAAAAATGCTTTTATATTCGAATGTGTTTTCCATCTCAATAAAAAGTGCAATTCTGTGTTTAGAACGAATGGCTTAGACAATCAAATACTATTTATTTTGGAATGTTTATAGAGTTCCGTACCTCAAAAGAAAAAAGGAACATTAACTTCTTATTTTGTTGTCCTTACAAACCAACCAGGTAACTGATATACTACTTATACTACTTTTTTTTTGTAAATACATACTTATATAGATAATTACACCCAGATTCAGGACAAACAGACATGTTCATGCACACAAATGTTTGTCCTGGATGGGAATCGAACCCACGACCGGCGGCGCGATAGGTGGCGTCTTAATCAACTGCGCCAACTGGCCTGTCAATATTATATGTAGGTAATAGATAATGAAATGAAGCTAGTAAATTCGATCGTCAATTTGTAGTTATATCACACTAGCTGTCCCCCGCGGTTTCAACTACGTTCCCGGGATAAAAAGTAGCCTACAACCTTCGGGGATAATGTAGCTTCCTATTACTGAAATATTTTTTCGAATCGGATTAGTAACTCCGGAGATTAGCGCGTTCATCTACATAATAGGGTAGTTGACTGACACATCAAATCAGCTACTTTTTAATAAATGTCAAAACGATAGTTTATAAGGAATTTTGTATGAAATATTACATTATGACGTCATAGTTTCACAGCATCAAATCATCTACTCTTAGTGGTTCTACTGGTAATTAAAAATCATAAAAAGCATTAAATGTACAACATATTTGATATTTCCACGTGTTTTTAGATGTTTTATGCATTGGTTAGTGTTTGGTCATTTATTTTTGACACTGTCAACTACCCTATTATTAGTATAAAAATGAACGGAATCCTCAGGACACGATTCATTCGCGCACTTTTTTTTGGATATACATACACTATATAAAAAAAAGAGATACGAATGTCATTACGATTTTTCACGAAAATCAAACAGCATTGCAGGCAGATCAAATTGAAAAATTCAATTTATACATTGAACGGGTCGCATTTCGAGTTAGCGTGTCATGCGCGAACTGTCGTCAGGTGGAAAATATCCATCCATAAAATGACGTAGGTATAGGTGTAAATATTGGGAAGGCGTGAATCTATCTGCATCTATATTAGGAAGGGATTGATTTTTACCATAGTTTTGACAGAAATATGAATCAGGCATTTTTTAAAGGGACTAAATCGGTTCACTAACTTACAGGATTTTAAAAACTTTGCCATACCTCTACCTCTACTAAAATTCAAACACGTAGATATCTAGGTACCTACTTAATTAAAAAAAAATATCGTAAGATGGAATGTTTTTTTTAAATTTATGTGTAAACAGGTAGGAGTGGGGGCTTGTGACGTCATCTCTGTAAAAAGTGTACTAAGACGTGGCGTCATGTGAAATTTTAACGCTTTGTATCTTCGTTAATTCTTGTTTTCGGAACTAATGAAAAAACATGTGTCCAATATTTTTTGGTAATCTTAACTGACTGACTAATTATATTTTTTTAGTCATCATCCCTATTATATTGATTCAGTTGATGGTGATGGGAGGCTGCTCCTAGGAGTTAGATTTCTATTGATTTTTTCTTATAATTTTATTGAACAAGTAACAAAAGTGCATACGATGTATTAATATATTAATATATATTCCGAACCGGTAGTAGAGTCTATTGTAAAACTGTAACTTTTGACATTCATAAGTTAGGGCCTAAACTGAATAAATGTGTTTTGATTTTTTGAATACAAATTATTAGCTATATAAAAAAAAAAAAAAAAACGGTTATATTGGGAACCAGAAAAAGAAAACATATTTTATTTTAAAATAAATAGAATTTTAAAATATAAAATAACTATAATATTATTTAATGTATCTTTTCAAAAAACAGTACATAAAATAATCATTAAAAAATGCCATAATTTGCACTCTTTCCACTAAAACCCTGATGCTGAATGCACCCGGCTGAAATTATTCAGCGTAACGTAAAGCGGAATGATTGCGTAATGATGAGGATTGCGTCGTAATTTCCCATCAATTAACTCATGTATCGTTGGTCCAATGATTTTAAATTGTTTATTGTTTCGCGTTTATTGGACTTCCAAAGTAAGTAAAGTATCACTGAGGTATATTACCTACTACGTACCTATAGAGAAGCTAGCCTAAGCAAAGGTCATGCTTCATTTAAAAAAATTACCTTTGCTTCTGTTTGCTTATATTCGATGTAGCGCTGAAACAATAATTAGGTAATCGTCTAACCAGACAGTTTAAACATGTAGCGCTAGAACTCTTTTAAGGTGTAGTTTTTCGCGACCAAAAACTACAAAAAGCCAGTTTCCTCTAGGCTCCTTTGCCTTTAGATCGCGTTAAATATGCAATCAGTAAATAAGTCGATGAAGGCAAGGTGAGAATTTAAATTAGTTTCTACACTTACATTTAATAATCACCCTCTTTGAAAGTTGTTTGTCACGAAGTTTAAATAAAATACACAAAGTTTGTAAAATACACAAAGTTTAGCTAACACAGAAAATAGTTACGCTATTTAATAACTTTATGGAATAAAACAAGATAATACTTCTACCTTTTATTTTTCCACAGAATGTAATACCCAAACTTACAAAGGAAGTAAAGTAAAAAGGTAATAACAACGCTTCCAGAGATTACAGCTTTATTAGATTGTCGCAACAACTATCTCACGAGGAAATTGTACCTACAGTTCTTTTCGCTTTTAGAACAAACCCCCAGGCGCCCGGTGCACTTAAAGACGAAAATACAAGAGCGAATAAGCTGAAATTCTGTACGAACATTCATTCAGGCAAACGAGCGCGCATGACCGTCTGATGCCGCGTCCATTCAGAACCGCCGCCCTTCAGTTCGCTTGAAAAACTATTCGGAACGCACGCCCGAGGACGCTTTCCCGCGCATTTCGAACTAATTTAAATTAATCGTCGAGTTCGACAGGCTAAGTGACCAGTATTTTGTGTTTATAGTGACGCACGTGAAAAAGGTTGAATTTGTCGGCAAAAAAAATAAACAAGACAGTGTTCGTTAAGTTTTTAAAGTTTTAATTTTTGTTTTGTTTATGGTTTTATTTAGTTCGAAGGAATTCTTTTGATCGGTAAGTTTTATATTACTTTTATGTAGGTAGTACAGATTAATAATGAAACCGGCTCAATGCAATTATCATTATTATTGGTTAATATTTTCAATTGCCTGTGTTATTGGTATAAAGGAACGTATATTTAAATACCAAAAAGTATGTACAAGCAGTATTTTAATTAAAAAGGGCTATTTATTATACGATACACTCGCTCGGCCGCAAGCCGCAAGGTAGTGGGTCACCCACCGGAGAAGGAATTTATTTTCATTAAGAAATAACGCTGGCAGAAAATATACGAGTTGCCTTCCTTTCTTAGATTAAGATATATGTCCCGGTGCCTAATAAATTCTGTTAAATTAATTCGATAATCAAGATAAATCTGGTCTGTGGCTTGAATTATGACCATTAGTTCTATTGTTTTAATAAATAATTTAAAAATTATTGCATGTTATCTCTATCCATTCGTCAAAAAAATTTCGGGTAGCTACTATATTAAAATTAGGCATTAGTAAATAACATAATCATCCGTGCTCATAGGTATTCCGAGATAATTTTTCCTACCGTCTGAAAATTTACCTTCGAAGTGTACCTTCACTTTACGATGGATTCCTCGAACTCTTTTCCATAATAGGGCCGAGTTTTATCTCCTACCTGTAATTTACTTACAATATTTGTCAAACAAAAATTACGGCAGGTAAGATTTCTAAAAGACTAAAATTGCTTTAGCTGTTTTCTGTTTGCGATACCTACCTAAAGATCGTCGATTTTGCGAGGGTTGCGTGAAACCGCTGGATGCGGGTAGCGCAAGACCAGTCATCGTGGAGGTCCTTGGGGGAGGCCTTTGTCCAGCTGTGGGCGTCTTTCGGCTGACATGATGATGAAAATAAAAGAGATATTTGAATATCCTGACAAATCTAATTATACTTCAATTGGAAGTAAGTAACTTACCTTGTAAAATATATGTTTTGTAAGGACTAACATAGGAATTTTGTTATATTTCTTCTGGCTATTAACTCATTTTATTAAAAGTCAACCCACCCTAGGTTTCTTGCGTTACACCATAAGGTTATGGGCTCTCTCTTCAGTAAGTAGTGACTGTAGATCTCAGGCGGTAAAAAGTTGTTTTCTTTTTGATTTCAATGATTTTCCATATTAAAATTTGTTCATACGTTACGTACTATTATAACACTGTAGGAAAAAAAAACTTTTTTTTCAATAAGTAGGTATTTTTTTTTATAAACAAATATTTTTTTACAGATGTCTAGATATGGTATAGAAATAATGTTAGGTACAAAGAATCAAATGGACTAACGCCTCGACCTAGCTGATCGGCTTTCGTACATTTGCGGTAAACAGTTGGATTACACGAGTCATTACGACTAATACCAATCCGATTAGGTTCGTATTATCGAAGCTTTGTTATAATCTAATTTGTAATTACATTTTGTTTGTGTAAGCATAGAAATTGTACTGTCTGAACTCAATATTACATTCCATTAAATTTATAATGGAATTTTCGTTTATAAAATAATGGAATCGCCTTATATACCTAATATTCTTTTTTAATTTTTTTTAGCTATAGAATTTGATAGAGGATTTTCATTAATTAATTACCTATAAACTTATCTAATACCTTTAAACAAGCAATTCTTGTATATATACAGGGTGGAATTTTGTAATGCCACCTGGAGGGGAAGTACTCTTAATACTTTAGATAGAAAATTTTGCTCAAAGGAAACATTCCTTTATTTTTGAAAAGAAAAAAAACGGCATTAAAGATTTTTAAAAATTCGCTTGCCGCACACGGTAATCGAACCGACTAAAATCTGTAAAAGTTGCACCGTGTACTTCTATTGCATTGATTGTTAGGGTCAATAAGGATGAAATCTCTTTAACAAACTTCATAAATTGAATTACATGAAAACAATTAAATTTTAAATTAATTTAATTATGTACAAAAATTTAAACTAACTAATTAATTGCTCGAAATGAGCTCCATTTTCAGAAGTTAAATGAATGGAAAACAATGAAATCTTAAATTATTAATTCAATCGGTCAAGTTAAAGCACTTTTACTCAAAGATCTATCTGTGTACTTATGTTATTCATTAATTATTATCATTGACGTCATTTATCCATCGAAATGACGAATTACTATTTAGATAAGACGATTGCAATTTGCACGTGTTTGTAATGCAGACTCCTTTCTTAGATGTGACATAACTGCGTGTATGACGTAGTTTAAATATGGAATGTTACATTTGAAAATAGATTTTCATCTGTTATTCACATTTGATTGTTTTTACAAATCATTTCATAATTGTTTCACGGTAAAAATGGCTTATCAAGAGCAATTTGATTTAATGGAAGCTTATTTTTTAAATAATAAAGATGTGAATCGTGCTCTGCGGTGGTATGGAGAGAGATATCGAGACCGTCAGACACCAACTCGATTTGTACTGAAAAGAATGATAGATAATTTAAAGAACACTGGTTCGATTACCGTGTGCGGCAAGCGAATTTTTAAAAATCTTTAATGCCGTTTTTTTTCTTTTCAAAAATAAAGGAATGTTTCCTTTGAGCAAAATTTTCTATCTAAAGTATTAAGAGTACTTCCCCTCCAGGTGGCATTACAAAATTCCACCCTGTATAATGTCGATGTTGGAAACGGTTTCAACGATTTTCATGAAATTTAGTATGCAGAGGGTTTCGGGGGAGATAAATCGATCTAGCTAGGTTTCATTTTTAGAAAACGTCGTTTTAAAAAAAATACGGGCAGAGCTCTGTCTACCAGGTACTTTTAGCTTATAACAGATATATTGTATTTGTTTAATTTTAACTATTGTTTATTATATTGAGCGTAAATATTATTCTCAATGTTCGACATTGTCTCGCGCGCTGACATTCATTTGTTTCAACACAATGCGTTCGCGCGTGCTTGGTAGACTTAATAATTTAAAATTTAAATTAAGAACGTTTAAACTCTTTCTAGCGACAACCTTTTTTTAAACGGTTTTATTTATATATTCATCCAGTTTCAGCATACGAGTACTTTGATATACAATAGTTCTTTATAGAGAAAGATGGAAAGAAAATGCATTTATTCTCATATTTCAGAGGTTCAACCTAACTAAACATACTATTAACTGACACGTCAAGTTAAATACACCTAAATGGTCTCGCACTGCGCGGTTCCAAAGGAGCTTCCTACCACGGACGCTCAAGCTGGGGAATGAGCACCCTGCCGTGGTTTTCCCAAGAGACACAGCATGGGGTTCTTCAAAAAAGGTGTGAAGAGATTCTTGCGGTGGGCTGTAAATTTGTATGCTGCCTTAGTAGTATAAAAAAAAAAGCTAGTAAAAAAAACAACGGAAAACTGCTCTACGAAATGTTTTTATATGACTATAGTCCGTATTTCACCTGAGGAATTATCTCTAAAGTAAGTAGGTAATTGAATTTCAAGGAACTTTTGTTATACTTATTAATATAATAATTTGTGAATACATTTTAACCATCAAGGCCGAGGTCCTGAGGGTAGGATCGGGTAGGGGTAGGGAGTGCATGTCACTTGCTTGGAGCACAGGTCCGGCGTAAGGATCACCCATATTTTTTCTAATTATCAGTATGATTTAATAGCTAATCTATACTAATAATAAAGCTGAAGAGTTTGTTTGTTTGTTTGTTTGTTTGTTTGAACGCGCTAATCTCTGGATCTGCCAGTGGGATATGGAAAAACCTTTTTGCAATTGAAAGCCCATTTATTAAGGAAGGTTATAGGCTATAGAACATCACGCTACGACCCTCAGGAGCTGAGCAATGATAAAAAGAACGTTAAGCGGGAGCACGTATAGCATGGGTGAGCGATGCGACGCGGTTGTCAATGGATGACAGCGGTCGCCTAGGTAACAGTTTTTTGTTATTTTTAACTGTCATCAAGACGAGGTTATCAATTCGTCGGAATCTTTTTTATGTATGTTCCTCGATTACTCGAAGATGCCTGACCCGATTTGGAAACTATACATACAGGTGGTCACATGGTCACCAAGTCAGGGTCTGATGATGGGATCTTGAAGAAATCGAGGGAACTCTTCAAATTTTATAGGCACTAACAATGTTTTTCATATATTTTCTAAAACTATTCAGATATTTGCGTCTGGTAGTCGTCACATGTTGCTGAACTGATGATGGAAGGTACAACTCCTTAACGGGTAGGAGTTAGGGGATAAATCTCTAAATATTATAGGAACGATGATGGAAAGTACAACGCTAATATGCTTATCCTAGGTCAGTGACCTTGAGAGTCATTGATTACACATAAGAAACTAAAAAATGAAATACTTTTAACAAAAAAAAACCACAAAGGCACTAATAAGTATAAAATAACTATGTAAGAACTCTACTCTGATAGTTTTGAAGTCAACGAAATTAGCCATTGCTGTTGCATCATCAGATATTTATTGCTGCTACACTATTGACAGGTAGAAGGACGGCTCATTTCACTTCTAAACAGACTCTTACGGTATTTCTTGAAAAAGACAGCGTACGCTCTATACGTAAAAATGGACCATTGGGCAAGGTTTTACAAGATGCAAACCTAATAATATGGGATGAGTGCACATGACTCATAGAGCTCATCTAGAGGCTTTCGATAGAACTCTCAGAATTATAAAATGCACAAATAGCCATTGGTGGAATAACTTTGATGTTTTCTGGTGATTTCAGATAAACGTTGCCTGTTAGGGAAACTAGATCAGATATTATTAAATCTTGCTTATCTGTTGAATTATTGAAACTGTATACCAAAATGAGGAGTCACTTGGGTAGAGGAAGCACAGATTTCCCAATAAAGCTCCATTTAATCGGGGATGGGAAAGTACCTGAATCAGATAAAAAAAATAGCTATTGACAAATACGTTGGTGAAATTGTGACCAACACTGAAGACCTGATCTGTAGAGTATATCCGGATATAGCCAATATCGACCAAAAAAAACATTAATGGATGTGTGAGAGGGCAATTTAATTTAATTAGCTGCCAGAAATATAAGCGTTGACGCCATCAACGACAAAATAATGGCTAAACTACCAGCCGACAGCGTAGTTTTCGAATCGGACCAGTAACTCCGGAGATTCACGCGTTCAAACAAACAAACAAACTTTTCAGCTTTATTATTTAATGCTAAATAGCTTTCCACCCGCGATGCCACCCGCGATCAGTCAGTCAATTAACCAACTTCAAGCGGAGGTTATCAATTCGTTGAAATCTTTTTTTTGTATGTTCCCCGAATACTCGAACGCCTGGACCGATAAGGAAAATTATTTTTTGTTTGAAAGGATATACTTCACAAGTGGTCCCATGATCACCAAGTCAGGATCTGATGATAGGATCCTATACAAATCGAGGGAACTCTTCAAATTTTATAGGCACTTACAATGTTTTTCATAAACTTTTCAGCTTTAATATAGAATGCTAAATAGCTTTCCACCCGCGATATCACCCGCGATCAGTCAGTCAGTCAGTCAGTCAATTAACCAACTTCAAGTGGAGGTTATCAATTCGTCGGAATATTTTTTTTTTTGTATGTTCCCCGAATACTCGAACGCCTGGACCGATTTGGAAAAATATTTTTTGTTTGAAAGGGTATACTTCACAAGTTCTATGGATCTGATGATAGGATCCTGGACAAATCGAGGGAACTCTTTAAATTTTATAGGCACTTACAATGTTTTTCATCATACTTTCTAAAGCTATTCAGATATTTGCGTCTGGTAGTCATCATCTTATGTTGCTGAGCTGATGATGGAAGGTACAACTCCTTAATGGTTAGGAGTTAGGGGATAATTCTTTAAATGTTATAGGAACGATGATGGAAACTACAACGCTAATATGCTTATCCTAGGTCAGTGACCTTGAGAGTCATTGATTACACATAAGAAATTCAAAATTGAAAAATAAAAAACTTTTAACAAAAAATAGGACCGCCTTCAAAGGCACTAAAAAGCAGAAAATAACTATTTAGGAACTCTAATATGATAGTTTTGAAGTAAGCGAAATAAATCTGCGGTACCATGATATCGGTTCAAATTTTTGTTAAAAGTTTTATATATTTAGATTGGCTATTGGACGCTGATCAGTGTTATTATCACCATCGGCATCAGCGTAGGCATCAAAGTGACCATAAGAAAGATCTTGGGAAAAACGTAACCTTTTGATGGGTTGGTCTTCTGTACCAAATTTGGCATACTGGTTTCCATTTCGATATACTTCAAATACAAATGGGTATATTTGACCGGCTGCAACTAACTCGCAGAAATGTAGAGTGTTGTAACATCTAATTTATACTTTTCTTTTGTCCCATGATTGTTGCCAAGACGGTCATGAGACATAACAGCAAATTCATCCCAATTGTTCGTCATATGCATTGCATTGCACCAAGCTTTTATGTGAGTTCAAAAGCAGTATTGATATCAACTTCGATGCAAATCACCCCCAAAATAACTTTCTACCCTTTTTTAACCCCGATAGGCGATGAGTTTCAATAAAATACAAAACACGTCTTCCATCAATTATCTTAAAGAATGTTTATGCAAAATTTGAAGTAGATTGGACCAAGGAATCACGTTGTTCCATACAAACTTTGTCCCAGTTTTTCAACCCCTAAGGATTTCGGAAGATCCTTTCTTATAGGATGCCTACTTCATACGAAGAACACACCCTCTAAATTTCAGGTCTCTACGATCAGCGGTTTAGGCTATGCGTTGATCCGTCAGACAGTCATTCAGGACTATGCATGTTAAATAGATATTAGACCACCAAATTTATGTAATGGTACCAGACTTCAAGTAAAATTTCTAGATTTCTGTCATAGTAGCGATTGGTTTTGACTGAGCCAGCAGTTGGGCAAACAGTACTGATACCTCGCATTCCGATGATACCCACAGATTTACCATATAGATTTAAACGAATAGGTACAATTTCCTGTGAAATTACCTACCTATCGTCTGAAGTAAATATAAATAAAGCACAAGGACAAACTTTTAAGCATGTTGGAATATATTTAAGAGAAAACTGTTTTTCCCATGGACAATTATTATGTTGCCTTATCTAGATCAGGTTGCATAGGCTACTTTTTATTTGGAAACGCGGGTGGAACCGCGGGGGACAGCTAGTTATAGATATGTGTAATTTAAAAGATATATCGCGATATTTTTATATTTTTTCATTAAAAAAAAATTTCATAACATTTTTATATTAATGTTTTTATTATTTTATTAAAGCAAAAAAAACATACATATTCCCCCTATGAAGCCTTAGGTAACTATTTTAAATGAAGTACTTGAATGTTAATGTTCTCAAAACCAGCTTCAGAGGATTATGAAGAAGAAAACTGGATATAGAACGCGAGTGATACCGATAGGCAATAGCTATTTAAATATATATACCGATGACAAACAGATTTATGATCCACCTACGCACTAGAATAAATAAATCGATTATCTCCATATCCGATCTCATTCGTAGATAACTTATCAAAACCTATTTCGTACAGGCCGCATTAAGGGTAATGCTTTTTATCTCAAACTAGCTGTCCCCCGCGGTTCCACCCGCGTTTCCAAATAAAAAGTAGCCTATGCAACCTGATCTAGATAAGGCAACATAATAATTGTCCATGGGAAAAACAGTTTTCTCTTAAATATATTCCAACATGCTTAAAAGTTTGTCCTTGTGCTTTATTTATATTTACTTCAGACGATAGGTAGGTAATTTCACAGGAAATTGTACCTATTCGTTTAAATCTATATGGTAAATCTGTGGGTATCATCGGAATGCGAGGTATCAGTACTGTTTGCCCAACTGCTGGCTCAGTCAAAACCAATCGCTACTATGACAGAAATCTAGAAATTTTACTTGAAGTCTGGTACCATTACATAAATTTGGTGGTCTAATATCTATTTAACATGCATAGTCCTGAATGACTGTCTGACGGATCAACGCATAGCCTAAACCGCTGATCGTAGAGACCTGAAATTTAGAGGGTGTGTTCTTCGTATGAAGTAGGCATCCTATAAGAAAGGATCTTCCGAAATCCTTAGGGGTTGAAAAACTGGGACAAAGTTTGTATGGAACAACGTGATTCCTTGGTCCAATCTACTTCAAATTTTGCATAAACATTCTTTAAGATAATTGATGGAAGACGTGTTTTGTATTTTATTGAAACTCATCGCCTATCGGGGTTAAAAAAGGGTAGAAAGTTATTTTGGGGGTGATTTGCATCGAAGTTGATATCAATACTGCTTTTGAACTCACATAAAAGCTTGGTGCAATGCAATGCATATGACGAACAATTGGGATGAATTTGCTGTTATGTCTCATGACCGTCTTGGCAACAATCATGGGACAAAAGAAAAGTATAAATTAGATGTTACAACACTCTACATTTCTGCGAGTTAGTTGCAGCCGGTCAAATATACCCATTTGTATTTGAAGTATATCGAAATGGAAACCAGTATGCCAAATTTGGTACAGAAGACCAACCCATCAAAAGGTTACGTTTTTCCCAAGATCTTTCTTATGGTCACTTTGATGCCTACGCTGATGCCGATGGTGATAATAACACTGATCAGCGTCCAATAGCCAATCTAAATATATAAAACTTTTAACAAAAATTTGAACCGATATCATGGTACCGCAGATTTATTTCGCTTACTTCAAAACTATCATATTAGAGTTCCTAAATAGTTATTTTCTGCTTTTTAGTGCCTTTGAAGGCGGTCCTATTTTTTGTTAAAAGTTTTTTATTTTTCAATTTTGAATTTCTTATGTGTAATCAATGACTCTCAAGGTCACTGACCTAGGATAAGCATATTAGCGTTGTAGTTTCCATCATCGTTCCTATAACATTTAAAGAATTATCCCCTAACTCCTAACCATTAAGGAGTTGTACCTTCCATCATCAGCTCAGCAACATAAGATGATGACTACCAGACGCAAATATCTGAATAGCTTTAGAAAGTATGATGAAAAACATTGTAAGTGCCTATAAAATTTAAAGAGTTCCCTCGATTTGTCCAGGATCCTATCATCAGATCCATAGAACTTGTGAAGTATACCCTTTCAAACAAAAAATATTTTTCCAAATCGGTCCAGGCGTTCGAGTATTCGGGGAACATACAAAAAAAAAAATATTCCGACGAATTGATAACCTCCACTTGAAGTTGGTTAATTGACTGACTGATCGCGGGTGATATCGCGGGTGGAAAGCTATTTAGCATTCTATATTAAAGCTGAAAAGTTTATGAAAAACATTGTAAGTGCCTATAAAATTTGAAGAGTTCCCTCGATTTGTATAGGATCCTATCATCAGATCCTGACTTGGTGATCATGGGACCACTTGTGAAGTATATCCTTTCAAACAAAAAATAATTTTCCTTATCGGTCCAGGCGTTCGAGTATTCGGGGAACATACAAAAAAAAGATTTCAACGAATTGATAACCTCCGCTTGAAGTTGGTTAATTGACTGACTGATCGCGGGTGGCATCGCGGGTGGAAAGCTATTTAGCATTAAATAATAAAGCTGAAAAGTTTGTTTGTTTGTTTGAACGCGTGAATCTCCGGAGTTACTGGTCCGATTCGAAAACTACGCTGTCGGCTGGTAGTTTAGCCATTATTTTGTCGTTGATGGCGTCAACGCTTATATTTCTGGCAGCTAATTAAATTAAATTGCCCTCTCACACATCCATTAATGTTTTTTTTGGTCGATATTGGCTATATCCGGATATACTCTACAGATCAGGTCTTCAGTGTTGGTCACAATTTCACCAACGTATTTGTCAATAGCTATTTTTTTTATCTGATTCAGGTACTTTCCCATCCCCGATTAAATGGAGCTTTATTGGGAAATCTGTGCTTCCTCTACCCAAGTGACTCCTCATTTTGGTATACAGTTTCAATAATTCAACAGATAAGCAAGATTTAATAATATCTGATCTAGTTTCCCTAACAGGCAACGTTTATCTGAAATCACCAGAAAACATCAAAGTTATTCCACCAATGGCTATTTGTGCATTTTATAATTCTGAGAGTTCTATCGAAAGCCTCTAGATGAGCTCTATGAGTCATGTGCACTCATCCCATATTATTAGGTTTGCATCTTGTAAAACCTTGCCCAATGGTCCATTTTTACGTATAGAGCGTACGCTGTCTTTTTCAAGAAATACCGTAAGAGTCTGTTTAGAAGTGAAATGAGCCGTCCTTCTACCTGTCAATAGTGTAGCAGCAATAAATATCTGATGATGCAACAGCAATGGCTAATTTCGTTGACTTCAAAACTATCAGAGTAGAGTTCTTACATAGTTATTTTATACTTATTAGTGCCTTTGTGGTTTTTTTTTGTTAAAAGTATTTCATTTTTTAGTTTCTTATGTGTAATCAATGACTCTCAAGGTCACTGACCTAGGATAAGCATATTAGCGTTGTACTTTCCATCATCGTTCCTATAATATTTAGAGATTTATCCCCTAACTCCTACCCGTTAAGGAGTTGTACCTTCCATCATCAGTTCAGCAACATGTGACGACTACCAGACGCAAATATCTGAATAGTTTTAGAAAATATATGAAAAACATTGTTAGTGCCTATAAAATTTGAAGAGTTCCCTCGATTTCTTCAAGATCCCATCATCAGACCCTGACTTGGTGACCATGTGACCACCTGTATGTATAGTTTCCAAATCGGGTCAGGCATCTTCGAGTAATCGAGGAACATACATAAAAAAGATTCCGACGAATTGATAACCTCGTCTTGATGACAGTTAAAAATAACAAAAAACTGTTACCTAGGCGACCGCTGTCATCCATTGACAACCGCGTCGCATCGCTCACCCATGCTATACGTGCTCCCGCTTAACGTTCTTTTTATCATTGCTCAGCTCCTGAGGGTCGTAGCGTGATGTTCTATAGCCTATAACCTTCCTTAATAAATGGGCTTTCAATTGCAAAAAGGTTTTTCCATATCCCACTGGCAGATCCAGAGATTAGCGCGTTCAAACAAACAAACAAACAAACAAACAAACAAACAAACTCTTCAGCTTTATTATTAGTATAGATAGATAGTTGTACGAGTATTAGGTATGTGAACTTATTTGTAGTTATTTCTTCAAATAATATTAGTTACTGAGCTTTTTCTAAGTATTTTTATGAAAAGTTACATAATCTAGAAGCTGGTAGATTAGGTATTAACGTAATCCTATAAGCATCGTAACTTCTATCTTAAAATTGTTAGGATGTGAAGATGTTTGTAATTGTAGTACCTATAATGACAACAAACTATAAAATTGAAGGCACTTAAAAAATAAATGAATGAATAAAATCATTATAATAATGAACGCCGCCTTTCATCGCCCTAAACCGGCCCTGCCCCGGCCGTCCCACATTAATGCGTCCACCGTACCCCCTTAACGTAATTTCTGTACGTGACAGGTATACAGACTTATTCATGAGTTACCTACCAATATTCTTTTAATTTTCAGATGAAAGGGACCAAAATTAAAATATAAAAGGACTTAATACATATTTGATTGGGAAAATTGAAAGCTTGGAGAATATACCTACTATATCAGAAATAAGCTTATACATAGAAAATATATATAGCTTGGTTAGTAGTGACGTCAGACATTCCGAAAATGGTTTGAATTTCTCTAATTGAGTATCAGACCATGAAAAAAAGACAGCGCCGAGAAATACCAATAAATAGGCACATACTCTCTCTCACAAATATACGGTGAAGGAAAATATTTTGTAACGTGGTTTTTACTTTGTTGGTTCATTACAAATTCCACAGCACTTAACAATTTTACAGTTATTAAGGATGTAACTTTTTATTAATTAAACATAATTGAGATAATTATGTTATAAGGGAGTATTAATAAATTAATTAAAATTTCTTCATTATTTATTATGCCTAGAAATTTTGTATTTGTCATATTCAGCTGGCGATGTAACTTTTGAAAAATCTTATCATAAAGCCAGTAGTAGGTACTGCTTTGAAATAAAGAATTGTTTGAGTAAAAACTTCGCAGACTAAAAAAAAACCAGTAAAAAATAAGAAACAAATTTTATTAACATTAGTTAAAACAAATATGGCGCTTTTAATAAACAAAACGTACTACTGTCACGTAGTAAAATCGGGTCTTCAATTATTTATTACATGTATTACGTTTTATCGATTTTTCAGTCGATTAGTTGTCATATTCCTGAACGTAGTTTAATTTGGAATTTATTAATTGACTATACCTTTTTATAGTAGATGGAGTTGTAGCCAATTATAAATTTTTCATTTCTTTATTAATACTCAATTAAACATTATTTGTAATTCGATAAATACTTAAATTTCATCAAATCGATTAATCGATTTGCTTGCGGTACAAAGTAAAGTTATTCCCGTGGCAACATTTTTTTTTCTTACTGAGGCAACACTGATGGGGCTGTCAGCTTATTAATTAAATTTGCTTTGTTTTTTTCCCACATTACCGATTAAATCTACATTGTTTACTTCGCTTATTATCTAAATTTGGTAATAATTATTGTTTTGGAAAGTGCTAGATTTCATGTTCATTTATCAAATTAGAGTTCAGTGTGTTTTTGACGTATTCCCGTCCGTATTTCATTAGTTCAGTGTTTGTTGGATTAGTGTTTTTGACCGGTATTTCGGAGTTTTTCGACCGATTAGGGGACTTCTTCGAGTTGTGTACACCCTTTTCGTAATTAGGTCAAGTTCATTAGTTCAATGGAACATTCTTTTTTTTCACTCCCGGCGTCCCGGCGTATACGCATCTAAAGGTCGAATGTCAATGACCTAACCTTTTTTAATTTCGGCTGATTAGTCTTAGCTGACGCGGCCGATGATAACCGCGTGGCGTGGCCAGCCAGGGTCATCTTAAACCTCCTTTCCCTCCGGAGTCGACATGATCCACCTTTACTAAGCGTGGTTCTTTTCCTCCATAAGGAGGTGTTCGGTGGGGGCCTATTTTTGCCTCGAGGAGCTGTTCGGTGGGGGCCTCGTTTTGCCTCGAGTTGGTGTTCGGTGGGGCCGTATCGGCTCGTATCACTTTTTTATTTTGACTACAATAATATAACCTTTAATTACGGGAAAGCAGCCGTTCCTGCTTTTGGCGCCCTTGAATTTCAATATAATTTAAAATAAGTAATGCAATTCATCTCAGGTTGCCCACATTAGTCTCCTTCTGAGAAGCTGTGGCTTACTACCATTTTTATATTATCCTACTACCATTTTTATAACCTTACAAAATATAATATAATATATCTCAGTAAAAGAACTAAGCCAGTAATTAACCTTTGTTTCATTTATTGCTGGGGGTTAACGCATCGGACTACTAAGGGGGGGGGTTAAAATCCGTTACGTTACAGTGGCGCCCAACGTGGGGCGAGTAACCTGAGATGATTGTCATATTGTTAAATGTGTCAAAAATTGTATTACAATTACTACTTTAATCTTACTATTTTATAAATCTACTGCGGATCTGTGTTTTTAGCATATAAGTCTTGCGGATTTGTGTCTTACTACTACATATTGTTAAAACTTGAGATGATTTGCAAAACAGTGCGGTGATAAAAATAATTCTATTACATATTACTTCATATTCAACTACTTTAACTAAATCTCTGGTACACACACATCGTTTACTACTAATACAGCTTATTTTTGCATAATTTCCTTTTATCATTTTTGAATTAAAATTATTTTTGAGTTTTTTTTCAACTCTGACAATTATTTCAACTTTCTTATGCTGTGACCTTTTTGCAGTTTAGTAAAACATCCCACAACTACACGTTATAGCCACTATTTCTGCCCTTTTAAAATCAATGTAATGTTAATATCTTTTGAATTATAATTAAGAATAAGTTTTTTTTCCCAAAATATTTTTGAACACTTACTTTTGTTTGACAATAATACTTTATTCTTTATACCCCTTAAAGCTGTAGCTTGATTAGTAGTGCTTATTGCGAAGTGCTCTGGTGTGTACCAAGTTTACCTACTTTATTTACTTACTTAACCTTACTATTACTTGACTTACATTATCTAAACATGGAGGAACGTAGTATAGCTTTCCAAGCTTTGCATAAAGATGAGCTAGCTCATGAAGTTCGTATTCGGGACGTAGCGCCTGCTGATGACGTTGCTTCGTTACGTATTCAATTAAGAACTCTCGTTAAGGATATTCCCACCGATTCAATTGTTAGCTTTGAAGGGAAAGTCGCCGAGGAATTAAATAGTATTCGAACGAAATTGAAAGAGTTGTCAGCACTTACAAAAACATCCGCGCGACCCGACAGTCTGAAAAACTTAACCCGTATTCAAGCGCTAGCACATCATTTGTACCACCGCCTTACACGTTTGGAATCCCATGGTGATGTAGATGAGTCTACCTATGCTGAAATGTCACAAGACTTAGGTAGAATATTATCTAAATTAGATAACCTGTTTTCAGTCTTTAAATCCACTAAGCTAGACACATGTGACGCGTCTCATACTGTTTCTCTGCCTGGTGTTACACAGAATAAACACCAGTCAGTACACAAACTTAATATTAAATTCGATGGTTCGTCGTGCGTACGCGAATTTTTAATACGTTTAGAGGAGTTGTCGGTCTCTCGCGGCATATCTGAAGAGACGCTGTTCACTTCAGCGCCTGAATTATTTACCGGAGACGTCCTATGTTGGTATCGCAGTGTTAAGTCCGAGATAGGTAATTGGTCGGAACTTAAAAAGAATCTAGTGGACGAATATCTGCCTCATGATTTTGATCGTCGATTGATGCAGGAGATTCGATCTCGTACTCAGGGCCCGAGCGAGGATATTGTTAAGTATGTGTCGGTCATGCACAATTATTTCAGTCGTCTTTCTTACCCGGTTTCGGAAAAGGACAAGTTTGACATCGTTTCCCAGAACATCCGTCCCGAATATTCTATTCCATTGTGCACTCACGAAATTACCGATCTCAAACGTCTGAAGGAGTTGTGCCGTATGTTGGAATGTGGTAGATATCGCGCTCAAGGTTTTACTGAACCTCCGAAACGTTCGAGTGGTTTATTAGCACCTGATTTAGCGAATAAAGGTCAAGGACAAAAGTCGCTTACTTGTTCATTGACTACAGCGGAGAATAAATTTTGTGTTCGTTGCCGCGTAACTACCCACTCTTTACGCGATTGTCCGTCTACCGCTATTGTGTGTTACCGTTGTGGTAAACAAGGGTTTCCCTTCCCTAAGTGCGCGAATTGCAATCCTCCTCCCGTTCTGTCTCGAGTGCCTGACGTTTCTTCTAGGAATACAAAAAACTAGTTTCTTTGAACCATCGAGTTAATTCTAATAAGTTCGATAAATCCGATTGGAGTAATTATTTAAAACAATTATCTTTTTTCTTTTCTACGTATAAAAGCGTTTCGATGGTTCGTAGTGTGTATACTGATAATCGTCCATTTCTTTCGGTTGGAATATTTGACCGAATGTTTCGTGGTTTATTGGATTCGGGATCCAGTATTTCTATTTTGGGTTCCGATTCGTGTGATGTTTTGTTGAAGGCGGGAGCTACACTTCACGGTTGTGATGATACTACTTACATCTCCACCGCGAATGACTCTCGTGCTTCTGTTCGTGGTTTCTTTTTGCTTCCAGTCCGGTTCGATAACCTGACTCGCGTACTTAAGTTATACGTGGTACCAGACGTTAACACATCTCTTATATTAGGTGTTGACTTCTGGAAGAATTTTGACATAGCACCCAAAATCTTTAATAATAAAAGTTTTTTTTACAAAATTTCGGAGATTCGTTTTCTGCAACCGCTTGATCAATTGAACGCTGAACAAAGTCGTGTTGCGCATAATATTGTTACTCAGTTCGAAGATATTTCTTTTGAAAAGAAAGGCTTGGGGCGTACCTCTCTCCTTACCCATACAATTAATACTGGTGATTCCCCTCCGATTAAACAACGTTATTACCCCATGTCCCCGGAACGACTAAAAGAGTTGAATAGACAGTTAGACGAGATGTTAGCTCAGGATGTTGTTGAGCCTAGCAACAGTGCCTGGAATAATCCAACTCTTTTCACACCTAAGTCGAACGGTGAATTACGTTTTTGTATCGACAGTCGGAAGTTAAACTCTGTGAGTAAGCACGACGCGTACCCTCTTCCTTATATTTCTACTATTCTAGATCAACTTCGAGATGCACGTTTCCTAAGTTCGATCGATTTAAAAAGTAGTTTCTGGCAGATCCCTTTGGATAGTGCTTCGCGTGAAAAAACCGCATTTACAGTTCCCGGTCGTGGATTGTTTCAATATAAAGTAGTTTGTTTTGGTTTAACTTCAGCGCCATCTACTCAACAAAGACTTATGGACAGATTGTTTGGTCCGGAGTTCGATGGTAAAGTCTTTGTCTACTTAGATGACATTATAATCGTAAGCCGAGAATTCGACGAACATATCTCATTGCTTACCCGTGTTTTAGAGCGTTTACAATTTGCAAACTTAACAATTAACTTTTCTAAATGCCAGTTTTTTCGCAGGGAATTAAAATACCTTGGTTATGTCGTAGATGAACAGGGCCTTCGTACAGACCCTGCTAAGGTTCAGGCCATTGTAGATTTTCCAACGCCTGCTAATCGTAAAGAAGTCAAGATGTTCCTAGGAACCGCCTCATATTATCGTCGTTTTATTAAGAACTTTAGTACTCTTGCTGCACCGCTTAATAGCTTAACTTCCACTCGTAAGAGTGCTCCTCCATTTAAGTGGTCTGCGGAAGCGAACCAGTCATTTAAAGAATTAAAGTCGGCCCTTGTGTCAGCACCAATACTTGCGTGTCCAGATTTCTCGAGACCTTTTCTTGTACACTGTGATGCTTCCAGCTACGGTATCGCCGGAGCTCTTACTCAATTTCTTGATGATGGTGAGGAACATCCTATTGCGTTCGCTAGTAGGTCTTTGAACAAAGCTGAACGTAATTACTCTGCCACAGAAAGGGAAGCTTTAGCTGTCGTATTCTCAGTGGAACATTTTCGTCCATATCTAGAGGGGGGGCCACAGTTTAAAGTTATTACTGATCATTCCAGTCTCAAGTGGTTCTTTAATCTTACGAATCCTACTGGTCGTCTTGCCCGTTGGGGTTGTCGTTTGTCCCCATATGATTTTGTTATAGAACACCGTAAGGGGAAGGATAATGTTGTTCCAGACGCCTTGTCGCGTGCTGTACCCGTTTTAGCTATTGATCCCTTGTTGGCTGATCCTTGGTATGATCAATTACTTACTAAATGTAAACTTTATCCAAATTCTTGTCCAAATTATTCCATTATCGATGATAAATTGTGTAGGTATTCTAAAAGTAAGTTCGGATTTTCGAGCGACTTCGACTGGAAAGAAGTCGTTCCTTCTTATAAGCGTTTGGAAGTTCTTGAGTTTTGCCATTGTCGCGACACTGCTCCCCATTTCGGTATTTTTAAAACGTTCAAGCAATTATCCCTGCGGTATTTCTGGCCTAAGATGTATCAAGATGTGGTTGATTACGTGAATTCTTGTGACGTGTGCTCTGCTTACAAGCACTCCCAGGAGCCACCGAAAGGTCTGATGGGTGGTCCGAAGGTGTGTTCGCGTCCTTTTGAAACTATTAGTATCGATTTAGTTGGTCCACTACCTCGTTCCAGGACTGGCTTTACCTTTTTGTTAGTCGTGGTCTGTTGTTTTTCGAAGTATTGTTTACTGTTTCCTCTTCGAAGAGCGGTAGGTAAAACAATCGCTCAGTGTTTGGAGAATGGCGTGTTCTTGGTGCATGGGGTCCCACGCACAGTGATTGCGGATAATGGAACGCAATTCACTGGCAGTGAGCTCCAAAGTCTGCTCCGGAAATATGTCATCCCTCAAATACATTTTACTCCTCGTTATTGTCCTCAGGTTAATACCGTGGAAAGATATAACAAAACCATTATGGTTGCTATTTCCATCCTCGTACAGGATGATCATCGTTCGTGGGATACCACATTATCTAAGGTTCAATTTGCGTTGAACACAGCCGTGAACGAAGTGACACGGTTCACCCCTTTCTCTCTCGTACATGGGCGCGAAGCCATTCCAAGTGGCAAATTTTACGGATCGTCTCGTTCGTCTCCGTTGGATCTGGCTTGCTCCTCCCGTGATGAATATGTTTCTAAACTTGGCGATTTGCGTGATATATTTGGTAAAGTCGAGGATGCAATAGCGAAGGCACATTCGAAGAGTGCTCTTCATTATGATAAAGGCCGTCGTTCTTGTCAATATCAAATTGGAGACGTCGTTTGGAAAAAGACTTTTCCACAGAGTGATGCTAGTAAATTTTTTATGGCTAAGTTAGCCCCTAAGTACGAAAAGTGTCGAGTTATTGGTAAACGTTCTCCCTTGGTTTACGAACTAGAAAGTTTTACTTCTAGCAAGCCTTTAGGTGCTTGGCACGTGCAATATTTGAAAAGTTGTGGTTTTGTTGTGGCCCCATTTCCCTATAATAATCATAATAAAACTTCTGGAAATTACTACTATAATACTAACAATACTAACACTACTAACAATACTAACAATACTAACACTACTAACAATACTAACAATACTAACACTACTAACAATACTAACAATACTAACACTACTAACAATACTAAAACGTGATTTTTTTTTTTCTCCTCTCTTTCCCTATATTTTTGTTTTTGGGGACACAACAATATCGTGACATTAATTAGGTATAAATTATATAATAGCTCACTATAATAAGATAGAATAGCCCGGACCTGTAGGTTTTATTATGGAATGAAGAACATTTGTCCTGGCGTTGGTATATTTATGGTATGGTTTTCTATAGGTGAAGAGTATTGTAGTTTTGGGGGTTAACTATTTAAATTCTTATGTTATTAATTTATGTATGATTATCTTATTATGTGTAAGTATTATATCATTATTGAAATTTAGTTTCTTTTTTTGGCCTTACGCACAGGAGCGGGTAGTAACTCCTTTACCAAATAAATAAGCCATTGTACTAGGGGCGGATGATAACCTCTTAAAAAATAAGCCTTTCTTAGAGGCGGTTGGTTACCTCTTAAAATCTAAGCCTTAAACCATGATCACCAAAATTTTAAATTCCAAACTCATCCTTGTTCATTGTGGGATTACTGTCGCGTAACCACAGTATCTTATGTGTGTTATCGCAAGGTATCTCAAGGTGACAAGAAGAGTGACTTGTATTATATCTATTTATTGTATTCTTATTTTATAACATATATTGTGTGTATATGTATCTTATTCCTCTACCTTGTGGGTTAGGAGCGGTCGGTAACTCCTATAAAAAATAAATAAGCCATTGTACTAGGGGCGGGTGATGACCTCTTTATTACAAAAGCCTTTCTTCATCAAAGGCTGACCACTTGGTAGGAATAATATTTATTTATATTATATTACGATAACAGTTTTTTTATATAAGTATTCTCTCTCTTGTAATCATTTTATTTATTATTTTGTTTAATATTATGTAATAGTGGTATGTAGTACATTATATATTTAGGGGGGTTTAATATTTTGAGTTTAGGGTTAATCGGTTTGATGGTTTATTGGATGGTTTACTACTTATTAGGTAGGTGGGTACTGTTGTTTCGACGAGTTGTGGGAGAATTTAATCTCCAACTAGCGGATTTTTCATATTTGTTTTTCATAGTTGTTCGTGGGTTCGGTTTGTTGGTGGAGGTTTATTTTTTTCTTTTTTTTGTTCAACATCTTATGGTTGATATCTAGAGGCATGTGTTTACTGGCGTAGGTTTGTTTTGCTTTTGCTTTCTTCTTATCCGGTCACAACTGGGTTGTCGTTGTGTCCGTTAGGGAGTTTGAAGTATATTGTTTTCATCTTTATTATTTTATTTAGACTTTTCTTCAGTCCTCGATTTGTCTTGTACGTACTGAGTTGTTTCCAAGCTGGAGGACCAGCTTGAATTTTGCGCATATTTACGCAAAATTCTTCTGACAGGGGGGGTCGTGTCACGTAGTAAAATCGGGTCTTCAATTATTTATTACATGTATTACGTTTTATCGATTTTTCAGTCGATTAGTTGTCATATTCCTGAACGTAGTTTAATTTGGAATTTATTAATTGACTATACCTTTTTATAGTAGATGGAGTTGTAGCCAATTATAAATTTTTCATTTCTTTATTAATACTCAATTAAACATTATTTGTAATTCGATAAATACTTAAATTTCATCAAATCGATTAATCGATTTGCTTGCGGTACAAAGTAAAGTTATTCCCGTGGCAACATTTTTTTTTCTTACTGAGGCAACACTGATGGGGCTGTCAGCTTATTAATTAAATTTGCTTTGTTTTTTTCCCACATTACCGATTAAATCTACATTGTTTACTTCGCTTATTATCTAAATTTGGTAATAATTATTGTTTTGGAAAGTGCTAGATTTCATGTTCATTTATCAAATTAGAGTTCAGTGTGTTTTTGACGTATTCCCGTCCGTATTTCATTAGTTCAGTGTTTGTTGGATTAGTGTTTTTGACCGGTATTTCGGAGTTTTTCGACCGATTAGGGGACTTCTTCGAGTTGTGTACACCCTTTTCGTAATTAGGTCAAGTTCATTAGTTCAATGGAACATTCTTTTTTTTCACTCCCGGCGTCCCGGCGTATACGCATCTAAAGGTCGAATGTCAATGACCTAACCTTTTTTAATTTCGGCTGATTAGTCTTAGCTGACGCGGCCGATGATAACCGCGTGGCGTGGCCAGCCAGGGTCATCTTAAACCTCCTTTCCCTCCGGAGTCGACATGATCCACCTTTACTAAGCGTGGTTCTTTTCCTCCATAAGGAGGTGTTCGGTGGGGGCCTATTTTTGCCTCGAGGAGCTGTTCGGTGGGGGCCTCGTTTTGCCTCGAGTTGGTGTTCGGTGGGGCCGTATCGGCTCGTATCACTTTTTTATTTTGACTACAATAATATAACCTTTAATTACGGGAAAGCAGCCGTTCCTGCTTTTGGCGCCCTTGAATTTCAATATAATTTAAAATAAGTAATGCAATTCATCTCAGGTTGCCCACATTAGTCTCCTTCTGAGAAGCTGTGGCTTACTACCATTTTTATATTATCCTACTACCATTTTTATAACCTTACAAAATATAATATAATATATCTCAGTAAAAGAACTAAGCCAGTAATTAACCTTTGTTTCATTTATTGCTGGGGGTTAACGCATCGGACTACTAAGGGGGGGGGTTAAAATCCGTTACGTTACACTACTAAAGACAAAATAAATATTTTAATGTTTTGCCACCTATTGTATTTCATAATTGTACAGGTCTTATAAAATTCATAATGGCGTAGTAGTAAATAAAACAATACAGATTATTTTACAAGTCTATACCTATTCTATAGTAACATGATAGTATTAACAAATTGCTCAATGTAAATTCGAACATAAATTACAGAACCTGCAGTTTGTAACAGTTGAGTGATTTTATTAACTCGAAATCTAGACATGTAATGTTTCATTCAGTTTACGATGGCTAGTAGAATTGTTACAGAGAAAAGTATCGATTCTATATTCTATAGGTTTATTTTTGGTTTCACTGTGCCGCGGTTTCGAGATAAATAAATGTATTATGTCCATTATCAAACGTCTCGGTTTGGTTGTTTGTGAAAGGAACAAAAGACTGAAGATTGTATCTAAATATATAAAAGAAAAGCGTGACTGACTGATCTATCAACCAACACACAGCTCAAACCACTATACGGATATATTTGATCGCCAACAGAAGTTACTCGGTACTGAACGGATTTGGACGAAACTTGGCACATAGATAGACCATACCCTGGAATAACGCGGAAGCGGGTTAAACCGAGCGGAAGCTAGTATAAAATATTTGTGAAGTCATAGACGTATAAAAAATCTTAAAATCGTATACTTGACTTACAATATCTCCTACATTTTACAAGTTGACGAGGCTAGTAACTCAAGTAAACGATTTGTCCATACTGAGTAATTGATGGTTTCGTACATTTCACGGAACAAAAGGCATTGTTCGTGTGTAATCAAAGGTGCGGTACCACTGAAAGGAGGGCTAGAAAGGTTGTCAGTGTTGCTAGCCTGAAGACATCTATTAGGGTTGCCATCATTTTTGTTAAACGTTTAAAAATGAGTTCCATTGCTTATATTATAGGTTTATTTTTAATTATCCTGTGTCAACTTTTTAGGGCGTGGAACTACTTTTAAATATAAACAAACTAGCTGTTACCTGCGGTTTCACCTGCGTTCTCAGGTTAAAAAGTAGCCTATGTCCTTCTCTATATAATAGACTATCTGCGTGCCAAACTGCATCGCGATCGGTTCAGTGGCTTAGGCGTGAAAAGGTAAAAAACAAACATACAAACAAACAGAGTTACTTTTGCATTTATAATTATTATAGTGTGGAGTTTAGAAATTATACTTGGAATCGGGTTGATGTATTGTACGAAAAGGTTGATTTCAGACAATCCAAAGTAATAGTTGTGCTACTGTTTCTTCTTATGACAATTTATTTCCATACTCATGTTTTCTCAGAATAAAAGCCCAATCATTTATTATAGAAGCATAAACATCATGCATGTTAAAACTTACATAACAAGAAAAGTTTAACAGGAAAGCTCTTTCGGAAACAACGTCGTCGTTAAAATATTAACGGTGAAGTGTTTTATCTGTCTCGAGTGTCAGGCTCGTTAGCTCAAACATAAGGCCTTCTGTGCATAAGCTACGCATGAATTTTTTATGGAAATCGGTTGAGGGGTAGCTTAAAATCTTGGAGATAGATATAGGATGCTTTTATTTGTTTATGTTATTAGAAAAATATCTTCTACATAATAAAAGCTCAGTCTCAATCGGACTCGGTGGGTCTAGCATGACATTTTGCCGATAACGTAGGGGTAAAATTCACCTCTAGGAGATTTCATATGGGATGAAAGTATGTATGGAAGTTGGTTATTTTTGAAGATAGAAATATTATGTTTATAAGTCAGTCTTAGCGTTTTGGTTAGTCATCCGGGATGACCATCCCATAAGGGGGTAAAATAGGGAATATAAATTCAAATATACCTTACAGTCTTATTTTTTATCAAAATAGTCTCGAGTCTTCTTTGCATTTTCGCTATTCGCTAACTTTAGAATTTGGTCAACCACACGAAAAATTCACTTATATTATATATATACTATGTAAATAAGTTATCGTGAATTCTAATGAACTGTATCTTACAATGAATCAATTCATAATTCGCCGCAATGTGTGAAGACCACCGACAAATTATTGTCTGATTACAGAGCTGTTTTTTATGGGTAATCTATCCATTCTAATAATATCTGGCTGCGAGCCAAGGTAATCGTGATGCGTAAAGGCTGTTGCAGATCGCAGTGGTAGTTAAATTTGTGGTTAATTTCAAATAAAATAAAATCAATCTTCGTTCATTTTTCTAGCCATGATGCCATTGTAGTAGATCTGATTATAGTTTCTAATAAAAAAAAAATTTTTTATACCTACACTAATATTAATAAGAGGATTTGTTTTAAGTTCGGTTGTAGGAGGTTATCTCCGTAGTTACTGATCAGATTCTATAAATTCTTTCAATAATAGGAAGCTAAATTATTCCCGGGTGCTATAGGCAATTTTTATCCCAGGAACGCGGAGGAAATAGCTAGATAACTATATTTTCGCCCGTCAAAGAAATCACTGTTATAGAAGGACCCCATTATAAGTATTATCACTTTCAATGAGACATTTCGACTGAAAAAATCATTTTTGTGGAATTGAAAGCTTACTCAGTAAATAGGGTAGTTGACACTGTATTAAATAAACGACCAAACACTAACCAATGCATAAAACATCTAAAAACACGTGGAAATATCAAATATGTTGTACATTTAATGCTTTTTATGATTTTTAATTACCAGTGGAACCACTAAGAGAAGATGATTTGATGCTGTGAAACTATGACGTCATAATGTAATATTTCATACAAAATTCCTTAAAAACTATCGTTTTGACATTTATTAAAAAGTAGCTGATTTGATATGTCAGTCAACTACCCTATTGTAACATTACATATCCTTGGGGAAGGCCTTTTTCCAGCAGTGAACGTCTTTCGGCTGATATGATGATGAAATACATTACATAGGTCAGTTATCTGAGCGCTGTTTAGTTTGGAATCAAACTTCTCAGGTAAATACCTAATACTATGACATTAGTTAGTTCAGGCCTTAACTTATCTATTTATTTTCATCACTGCCAAAAACCGCAATGCGCTGTATTTTATAAGTCCACTGCTCCGCTGATTTATCGGTTACTAGGCTTCACCACTCAGCTCTTGACGTCATCGAATGTTAGTACACTAGCCAGTAATGTTTCATACACATATTCTCATGGGTTATCCCCAAGAAAATATTATGACGAGTGAGAACTACAAAGAAAAAATGGATTCTTATTTTCATAACACTTGTGAGTTTATTTGGGTACGTACGCTCATACAAATATGTGTAAATATTCCTGGATAAATTTGAATGTATTTAGAATAAAAACTAAAACGATTAAAGACTTTTTATGGTACGTATGTAGGAATGTTACCTCATTTATAAAAAGAGAACCTTTCTTTGAATATGGGGTGACTAAGCAACCTTTCTTTTATCTGAAAATCTTACAAATAGTCTTACAAAAAAGGCTTTCAAGTCCGTCGACTTCTCAACAATTTAGTCTTATTATCATATAGAGTTGATTTATAGCGAATAGAAGACTTTGAAAGTTTTCGTTTCCGATGGATTCTCATAGTAGAGAAAAATACTTTCTCACATACTGGCTGGTTGAAATTACTTTTCTGGTGGAAATTATCTTGTTTTTTTTTGCGGTTCAGTCACCCCACCGATGCCGGGTGATAAAGCTAGGGGTGATCAACCCGTCTGTCGATCTATCATACTTAACTGATATTGGTAATATGTGAGCTCGTAGTGTTTAAATACTGTTTGTAAATAACAAAATAATTATATAGTTTTCTATACTAATATTATATAGATAGAGGAAAGATTTGATTGTTTGTTTGTTTGCATTGAATAGGTTCTGAAACTACGGAACCGATTTGAAAAATTCTTTCACTAATAGGAAGCTATCCCCGAAAGTTATAGGCTACTTTTTATCCCGGGAACTCGAGTGAAACCGCGCGGAACAGCTAGTTTTTTTATAAAATGAGCTTGCGTTGGGTTGAGACTGGGTCAAGTGTTGATAAAGCCGAGGATGTTATATGCTTGCTAAGATTATTAGTTATCGATAGATTGGTTTTGGTAGCTTCCCGCTGCGCGGTTTCACCCGCGATCACCTATTATCCCCTAAGGGGGTAACTCTTTGGTACTGATTAGTTGTCCTAGTGGTTTAGACTCTGGCTTGATGTATCAGTGAGCCAGGATAAGTCATATAAACGTTTATGATTCAATCACGGCTGAATGGATTTGGATGAAACTTGACATGTAGATAGATCATACCCTGTAATAACATAAGAAAATATATGATCCCAACTGGAATTGTATGTTTGCAACTCGATACATAAACACCTAAATTGAATTGGAATAAAACTTTACACAAACATAGATCTTATCCTAAAAATATAGAATACTTTGATTCGCAAAAAGTACGTAAGTTCATAAGTACTCACGAGAACACGGGAGCTACAAATGTAACATACCTATATTATCAAAAGTCAATGTTTTAACTCTTAAGTACACCGTAGCGTTTTTTTTAAATTTTCCTCAATAACTTTTCAATAAAATTAATAATTAATTTCAATCATACTTAATGATAACAAATGACTTTTTCTTATCATGCCTCCGCTTGAATGAAGTATTGCTCCTTCAATTTTTCCTTGATCTCATTATTTTCCATTTATTATAATATTTGATTGATGACGTCATAAACGACGTATGCGAAGTTATAAAATTGTTCAGTGACTCACCATATAACCTAAAAGCAATTAATTTAAAAACTTGAGCGTAGAAGCTCTGTAAATTACGTCCCGCGACGTGAAGTGCCACATTTGTTTTGTGAAAGGTTCTTCAACACTTCTTTATTTTTTTAGGTCTTATTTGAACGCACCTCTTTGGCTGGCCGCACCAATGAAATAGGTATATCTTTCAAACTGTTCTTCCCCATCCGCAGCGTGCCTGAAATTAAATGTGGCATTAAATTATATACATGCTAGCTGTCTGCAAGGCAGAATGAATGGCAAAAGAGCACGTGGTTGATCCCCGACTAGATGGTCGGATCTTATAGTGTCTACCACACACTCCACCATGACCCAGTGTTCCCGCAATGTTTGCAACAGGGCCGAATGGAGACGCATTGAAAAAGCCGCCACTCAAGACCTATCATAACCACGACAACTCTGGCCAGAGTGACTAGGAAGAAGAAGCTGTCCCCCGCGTCTTCACTCGCGTTCCCAGGATAAAAAGTAGCTTATATGTTATTCCAGGGTAAAATCTATCTATGTACCAAGTTTCATCCAAATCCGTTCAGTAATTTTTGCGTGAAAGAGCTACAAACATACATACATACAAACTTTCACGTTTATAATATTTGTAGGATATTTTAATACCTTCACTGGATCCTTTTCGTCTGATATGCGCTTGAAATTGACGTAATAAATTAGACGCAAGAAAAAATCGTTATAAAATAAAAATGGTCCTCATTTTTATTTTATAACGATTCTGAAGAAAAAATCACTACGCACAGAAACAAATAATAACAATAAAGTTAATTAACAAATTAACATCAGGGCCTTTGTTTTAAACAATTGAAGTATAGCTACAAAGCGAACCCCAATGAATGTCGACCACAGATCAAACTATTTGGTAGATGTTCCGAATATCCCGGTGAAGTTTGTCAGGGAATTACAATTAAACTTGGAAACAATCGGTATTCAACATTCATCGAATAGAAAAGGCGCGTCTCTAATTACAGCGAGAATGGTATGGTTTTTATTTGTCGAGAGTAACTTTCTTTATGCTTTTTGGTATGTATTTTTAACTATTATTATCTGATACTTACCAATATTTCTAGCTCTGCGTTGTTTGAAATATAACTGTGTGTGAAGACTGACCTATCATTCTATCCTATCCTATCCTATATTGATGATTCCTATCAAGGAATGACACAAAATGTATTTATCTTTACACTTTTCTTATTATTTTTTTTACTTATTCCAATATGACAGTTTTCTAAGTACAAAAAATCAATAATCGGTCTAAGATTGGCTAAATTATTTTTAATCACGAGTTTTTTACCTACAATCAACCTTTACGCGTATTTTGAGTAGGTGTCTACTAGTTTTGCTTTATTATACTAAAAGATACGGCGGTCGATCTAAGCAATTCGGTAGATCTTTGTTAGTTAGTTCGGTGGTAGAGTTTATTGTAAAAATTTTAACAATCGACATTCATAAGTGCCTCACGAGTGCCTAAACTGAATAAATGAGTAAGTTTGAGTTTGACACTATAAGAACGTTTTTATATATAAAACAGGAATAAAGATTACATTTAAAAGTTTAAATTAAGAGGTTTCATTTCAAATACGCTCGAAGTACGTCGCTACAAACGCCGCATTTCATCACTTCAGATATTAATGTTATTTAAATTAATTGCGAAAGAAGTCATTATTGGAATCAAACAGCTGTGGATATAGCATTCGTTGAGTTACATTCAACAAATTGTGATTGAAGCTTACATTTGAATGTGCTATAATTATAAAACACTAGCTTTCGCCCAGCGGTTTCACCCGCATTAGAGTTCATGAACACCCCGTACTCAATTTAACCAACCAAATAATATGTAGGTCAATTTGTCCGTTAGTATTCTCATACCTTGAGAACCACAGTACAGATTATGAAGCGCTTTTCAAAGATAGGTATCCTCTTAGGTTCAGGTTCCTAGATGAAGGTTTTAGGCTGTTTAATATCCAGGGACAGGTATAGTTCTGTGACGATTGAATGCTACATAAATATATTATGCATGTGGAGTTCAGTTTTCACGTCTAAATACTTTCTTTTTTTTTTTTTTTTTGGCGTCTCACTTCGTGTATTTTGCCAGTGTCAAGTTGAGCAATGTAGTTATTTTTATATTCTTCATGTATTAAATTCTCGTCAATCGTCAAGTTTCATAGTTAGTAGTAAAGTTCTAGTCATGTTAAATCTTCAAGTCATAGTCAGTTTAGGTTAGGTTAGGTTTTAGTACAATGGTAGCCGTTCTACTAAAACTTTTCACGGACTTCTTGAGACAACTTGAAAAGCCACTATACACGTAATCATTTCATTTCACTTGACTGGTGCACTTTTATTGATCTTTATTGGATAAAATACCACCGATAATATTCAATAAAACTCAAAATACACGATTTTATGAAAATAAAACGAAAACGCAACGTCACTTCACAAGTTCCCGCCAAAAAGTCCGTCTAAATACTTGTCAAAAATTACAATCCATTATTAGTCATAAATAAGTTTTTGTTACTTTAAAAAAAAACAGTCAAAGGTTCAGCGCCATACAGCCTTCTTATTATTTTTTATTTTTTATTGTCTCAATGATACAATACAGATTGATGCAAAATTGTCAAGAACTCCCAACATAAACCTATCTATAATTTATCTATACTAATAATAATCTATATATCTATCTATCTAAACTATAATGAAACTGAAGAGTTTTTGTTTGTTTCTATGAACGCGCTAATCTCTGGATCTACCAGTCGGATTTGGAAAAATCTTTTTGCAATTGAAAACCTGAAAAAAAATATGTGAAGAATGTCCCAGGATATTTATTTATTTTTGTATAGCACGGGCGATGCGACGCGGCGCCCGATGTAACCCGAGCAATACCGAAAAGAACCGAACTATGCACGACTTCACCGACATGAAGTCCTATACGTAATTTGTTTGATGATAATTGCTTTAGCGTTGAATATTTTTAAGTTGAATTGTTGTAGATATTATATACGGATTTCATAGAAACAAATACTACTTAAGATGGTCCTAATTATTTCAAAATTGGTTTTGAGTTTATTTTTACTAAATTTGTTTTTTTTTTATTTCTTGGGTGAAAACTTAATCTATCTATAGGTAGTAATAATAAAGCTGAAGAGTTTGTTTGAACGCGCTAATCTCCGGAGTTATTGGTCCGATTCGAAAATTTTTTTCACTAATGGGAAGCTACATTATCCCCGAAGGTTATAAGCTACTTATAAACCCGCGAACGAAACCGCGGGGAACAGCTAGTTATTTTATATAAACTAAATGCTAAGTATTATAATTTTAGATCACTTGTTTGAGATATTGAAGAAAATTTAAAGCTTTGTTACTTTATTTTGGCATGAAAGTTGAACAATACTGTGAGTGGAAGGGTTCTTAGTTTGCTATAAATAATGCTTGCTATATGATAGCTTAAATTCATAAAATATGGTACTTATATGAATAGAGTAGCTTTATACAGTCTGATAAACTTTTTTAAAAAATCATATAAATATCTATGACTAAAATTTAGAATAATTTTGATTTCTATGTTGTTACATTTGTGTTAATTAGTCTATATTCAAAATTTTGGATCTTTTGCTCAAGTAATTGCAAAAATATTAAAGGGCAAAAATGAAATATTTCACCCTCTATAACATTGCATTGCTAAATAGTATTACAAAATGCTTTAGGATTCTTATAGTTCTCGCTATGGGTAGCTTATAACCAGAAATTCGTGGTTCTTAAATCAATAGGAAAAGCGTTATACAGGTTGATGAAAAAAAATTAAAAAGTTCATAAAATTGTCTATGATTAAAAAGTTTAAAATTATTAATGTGCATATTGTTACAATTATGTTAGATGGTCTACACCCAAAATTTTTGATCCCTAGCTCATGTAATTGCAAAAATATTAAGGGGCCAAAATACAAATTTCCGCCCTCTATAACATTTCATTGCTAAATAGTATTGCAAAATGCTTTAGGATTCTTATAGTGCTTGCTATAGGTAGCTTATTTCCAAAAAATCATGCTTCTTAGTTAAATAGTTCTTGCGTTATACAGGTTGATGAAAAAAAATTAAAAAGGTCATAAAATGGTCTATGATAATTTTTTTTTAAATTATTGATTTGCATGTTGTTACATTTATGTTACATGGTCTACATTTAAAATTTTGGAACCCTAGCTTAAGTAATTGCAAAAATATTAAAAGTCAAAAATAAAATTTTCCACCCTCTATAACATTTCATTGCTAAATAGTATTGCAAAATGCTTTAGGATTCTTATAGTGCTTACTAAGGATAGCTTATTTCCAAAAAAACATGCTTCTCAGTTGTATAGTACTTCCGTTATACAGGTTGATAGAAAATAATTTAAAGTGTCATAAAATTGACACCTATGAAAAATTTGAGAAACATTGGTTTGAATATTATTCCAATTGTATTGAATAGTTTATATGCCAAATGTAAAGTCCCTAGCTTGAGCCATTACAAAAATATTAAAGTGCAAAAATTGGATATTTCACCCTTTATAACTTTATGCCGCATGAAAAGTTTGAGAAACTTGATAGTATGTTTCGAAACAAATACTGTAGAAAGCTTATATTCCAAAAATCAAGCTTCTGCTATGAATATTAACTGAGAAAAACAGGATGCTAAAAGTAAATTTTCGACATTTTTACTTTGTCTATGGGCAAAACTTTGACAAACACCAAATTGAAATTTGTAGTATTTGTATAGCATAACGCGTATACGAAATTTCATTTGCTTATCTTCAGCCGTTGCAGAGATATAAAAGTTTGAAAAATGCATAATTTCCATCGGTAATATCTTCCTCGAAGAAAAACAGTTTGAGAAACGCCGAAAATATATTTTAGCAGTATTATTAAACTACCTACAATATAAATTTTGAGTTTGTAACATTCAAACTCACAAAGTTATCAAGGTTTAACGGAAACGGGAGGGATTTGCTTCCCTTATTTTTTTAAATTTTCCTCCCATAGACAAAAGTTTGAGAAACGCTCGCACCCATATCTAATATTTTTTACTGAAAAAGCTACATTAAAAATTTCAGACTCCTAGACCTTATGGTTCCAGAGATATTAAGATTCTTAAAATCGCACAAAGGGCCCGTTTCCACCACTGCGGAAAGTAATTTCGAAAAATCGCTTCTTAAATGGGGTCTACGTGACAAAATCTATGCACATGCCAAATTTCACATTAATCGGTTCAGCGGTGTGGGCAGGGGGATGTTTACCCAAAAAACCGCTACTCTTTTATATAATAGATAACGTCGCTGCGCGTGCGGATCCGCGTAAGAGCTACTTGTAAATACCGCGTAACAGCAAAACGCGCAAAATTTTGTATGGTACACACGGCCACAGATCAAGCTACACATTTTGTTGCAAAATAGTGCCTATTACAACCGCATAAGGTGCCGCAGTGTGTAGCTTGATCTATGGCCGTGTGTACATACACCAGCTGATTTTAAACAGGCGTTTATGCACGGCTGGCATGTTATTAGTTTTTTTTTTGCTGTAATGCGGTATTTACATGTTGCTCTTACGCGGATTCGCACGCGCAGCGACGATAAATCAGTCATGATGACAGAGGACCGCCTGCTTGGATAGCCTTCTTACATACAAAAACATTTGCTTGATTTGAGAATATTTTTCCATTTTCCATCAGTATCTAATTTATTTCTGGGACTTCTTTTTAACCCCCAACGAAAAAGAGGGGTTTTAATTTTGCAGTGTGTATCTATGTGTCTGTCTGTGGCCTCATATCTCCGGAACGGATCGATTTCGATTATTTTTTTTTTGTTTGAAAGGTGTCTTAATCGAGAATGTTATAGATGTTTCAAGAAATTCCGCTTAGCCGTTTGGAAATTATCACGAATTTCCTAGTGAGTTTCGGGGGTATCGTTACTTTTAGTTATTAATTTGAGTTAATAAGGAACTTTTAGTAATTTTTGTGTTTAAGTATTTTCTTTCATTCGTAATTTTTTAAATCCCTTTCCCTCTTTTCAAAAACTTGTCTTGTTTGCTGCGTATATTTTCAATATTATCTGAATGTACGTAGGTAATAATTTAAAATAGATTTACCAGCATCTGTTTGTTTGTATCGATGCGCCAAAATTGCATCTCACTAGATAAGGTAGACTAGATCATTTATGAGTTACATTAAAATGCACTTACTAGCACAACTGATACGGTAATTATTAATTGACTCCTTAAATTGTTTTGCATTACGAATTTTAACGGGCTAGTTCAGATGGTACGATTTCCACAAACATTTGTGAGTTTGAATGTAATTGTCTATGTAAAGAAAGACAATATTTTCAGTAATATAGTCGTACTAGCTTCCGCCCCGCGGTTTCACCTGTGTTCCCGAGGTATCTTATGTTTTCCCGGGATATAAAGTAGCCTATATGTTATTCCAAGGTATGATCTATCTATATGCTAGTTTTTACGTGAAAGAGTAATATACATTCATCCATACTCGATAGGAAATAGGATGTTGGTAGGATATCAGTTATCTAGTTTCCATAGTACATACAAGCTCTTCCTTGTTTGGGATCAAATAGCCGTGAGGCCGTGAGTAAATATTCCAGAATATGATTTAACACTGGGGTAGTTTACTCTGGATAAGCCAAGATTTTATACTAACAAGCTTACGGTCCGGCTGATGGTAAACGGTTTCTATAGCCAATATACGCTTGCAACAACTCACACTTTCCAACAATAGTTTTTTTTAATTTGCTACTTTTCCAGAAAAGGCCATTTAAAACGCACTTTTTTCATGTGTGTTTCATTATGTGACATGCAAAACGTAAATTGCAGGATGCCTGATTGTCAAGCTTTTGACATAAAAAAATAATTGGCATCGTTTGTCTCGACGTTGGCATTATGAATGCACAAAAATGATTGTGTGCTATTATCAACCATTACTGTTGTGCGCTAGTGGCGAATATTGAGTGTCAGATGGCTACATTTTGTACGTTGTGCCATTTTATTTCGTCCGTAAAAATATCAAAAATAAATAAAAATAAAATCAATATTCTGGGACATTCTTCACGCACGGTTATCTAATCCAAAACTAAGCAGAGTTTGTACTAGGGAAACCAGATAACTGATATACTACATTTATACAAGTTTTTTTTTGTAAATACTTAAATAGATAACTACACCCAGACACAGGGAAACAGACATGTTCACACACACAAATGTTTGTCCTGGATGGGAATCGAACCCATGACCAGCAGCGTGATAGGTGGTGTCTTAACCAACTGCGCCAAATGGCTTGTCAGAGATGATTTTGTTTTGGATAATTAGGTTGGGTTTATATATATTTATCAATAATCTTACAATATATGCTACACTAATTTCGATGACATATTTTTCAAAAATTGGTTATACATCAATGCTCTTTTAGTCTCCTACAATTAACAAAATTATCCTTTATAAATAAAAAACCTTTTTATATACCTACTAATGGATAGGATTCCATAAAGGATTCCTCCATATCATTTGATAGGTAATAATGTTTGACACTTCTCTCTTTGGACAATATTTCAAGCTTGACGTAGGTTACGGAAATCCAATTTCTTTATCCATACATCTTCGGAAGCAGTCTGGGCATCCAACGTATTAGCTTAGCTAGCTAGCTTAGCTTATTGTTTTAAATTCTTCTATGATTTTTATTACTACAGTATCATCGTCAAGAGATTCGAAACAAGCAAGTGCTTATAACGGTTAATTGGCGAAATGGCTTATTGAAAGTTTTTACTTAGGCACAGTTTAACGAAAGCCCCTTGAAAAATGGATTAGCAGTTATCATGAATAGCCAATTATTTATAAATATCAGAATCACATTCTCTCTGTGGTCACATTATAGCATTAGAAGTAACTCTGTTTTGTAACGAACATAAAAATGTGGTCAATTAGGTATTTGTTTGGTCCACTTTTAGAACTAAAATTGTCAACTAATCTCAATGAAATTTTAACAAATATATAGCTCTTAGTGGAGATTATAAAACTATATTTGTTTGAAAACTGGCAGAACTACAGAATTTTGTTTTTAAATAAGCGGATTATAATCTGGATTCTAGCACTAACATAAAAAATATCTATTTCAATTTCCGATGTCTTTACATGAAGTTATGTGATAGAAATAATGGGATGGAAATTAAAATCAATGTGATCAAAGTGATCATTAGTTTTTCAGTATTTCTGAAATTTATAAATGTCAGTAACATTTCTAAATTTAGAAATATTGATTCGTAGCGCAATTATTGATGTTGGTACTCGTACGTGACCGGGTTGATAACATATGGGTAATTTTTTGTAGTATTTACTCACAACATAATTTATTTATTTTATTGTAATGAAGATATAGAAGTTATATATAATTTTTGGTAATAGATTTTTATTATAAAATACAATCCACAATTACAAAAAAAAAATCAGGATCACATCCGGGGTTCCATAGCAATAATGTTGTTTGTAGTGCCATCACGTTACATACTTGGCACATGGTGTTTGTATACATTGCTCTGGTCTCGAGAGTATGTAAATAACAAATGATTGACGATTTTGTGAACCAATTGTCGTTTGTTCTTTCTACACCAGAGGACCCCAATCTTTTTCAGCCCGCGGCGCAGTTACAAATTTAGTATTTTGGCGCTCTACCCTAGCTAGGCTATTTGAAAAAGATACAGTCGAAAGAAATAGGTACCTACAATAATAATAGGTAGGTTAGGTAGATAGGAACAAAAATTATAAAGGAATTGAAATGGAAAGCAACAAGAAAGACTTTTCGGATAATGATAGAGGATCGACTCACGGCGCTCCTCTTTACTTTCGACAGCGCACCAGGGCGCCGCAGCGCACACTTTGAGATCCCCTGATCTATACTAATATTTTAGATAAAAAGATTGGATTTATTGTATGTTTGTTTGTAATGGATTAACTCAAAAACTTCTCAACAGATTTTAAACATTCTTTCACCTATAGAATGCTATATTACCTATTTATTTTAATTTTTGGGATCCTTCAAAATTTCCAATAATACAAACATTAATATTATTAATATTAGTGAGATAGTCACCGACCGATCTATTTTTCGTCGGGGTTAAAAAAAAAACATAATCCGGACCACTCACCTGATTTCATATTGACTGAACTAATGTTTAGTACGTGAATACTATCAATTGAATTGCCTCACTTTACAGCAGTTGGACCACTATTCTATAATGCATAATGCATATCGAGCCACTGAAACTTGACAATGTTCTTGTTATTTCATTGAGATTGAATGTTGGTTTCCTTCGTATTTTCTACTTCCTTGCAGTTAATGTACCGGGTGTGTAAGGGACATAGTAACGTAAACTGATACTATAGATTCAGTACACGATTCTGGATACCTTAGCGTCAGAATTTGCGTTCGTTTTTTTAAATAAATTTTACCCATAACCTCTCGTAAAAAAACAAAATATTTTTTGGGTAATAAACTAATTTACCTATAAGAATTTTGTATGAGTTTGAATCATTTAAAAGAATCACATTTTGATTCGTATTATATAGTTTTATTTTTACTACCTTTTAGTATAAATTAATTCTCGTGACATTTTTATGAATGAAAAGTTATGAGATATCCGACTATTTTTAAAATGAATAACGTCTTCCCGACTATCTTTATTTTTAGATAGAGGAACTTTCGCGTTGTCAGTGTATTTTAGTTTAGACACAGACGTGTTTTTTGACTGTCAATGTATATTATTACGAGCTGTTCCCCGCCGGTTCACTCGCGTTCTCGAGATAAAAAGTACCCATGTCTTTTTCCATATTATAGGCTATCTGCTGAAATTTTATCGTGATAATTTTAGACGTAAAACGGTAAGAGATAAAGATACTTTGGCATTTAAAGTATAGCCACATAATACATAATAAAACAAGTGACCAGAATGCTGACGTATACTTGGGTCAGAGAATCAGCTTTGCCATCCAACCGTGGCAATAACGCTAGTATTCTGGGAACGATGCTTTCTGACAGCGACTTTTTCATTAAGTTTAGTCCTTTGTATATAAGTAGTTTTTAATTTATTTCGTTATAATAAATAGCTAATCATATAAGTAATACAAATAGTATAGCACGTAGAGATAGCTTATGGAAATGGTTATAAGATACTTTTTATCGAAAAGGTATAAATCGTGAGTGTGTACAGAAAGATGTAATAACATATATATAAATTAATTCAAAATGAATTAATTGAATCTCACTAAAATAATCTTAAAGTAGATGCAAATGCATCTGAAACGGCTATCTAGTTAATATCAATCAATAGTCAAAACAAATTATTAATAGGGTTGCTCAATGTTATTACAGAGTTATTCTGTAATTTAAATGATTCGTAGCAAACCTATACCTTATATTAAGAGGAGGCTCTCTGCGTATGTCTTCGTCCCTTACTAAACTGACGGAGACAAGCGAGACAAGAGAGACGTAATTTTAGTAAAAAATATGGTTTTATGTTATTTAAAAAGAAAATAAGCCTTTTTTTTAAAGTAAGAAAACTATTCCCTTTCTAATTAATGTATGTTAATATTTTTCAAGTTATTTGGATGACCCAAATAACAGAAGAATGCATTCTTAGTTTTAAAAAGGGATATATTTACGATATTTTTCTGACGTTACTAATGAATAGTCCCAATTTTTAAAAAACTATTTCCCGTCACATATTCTCTAGTTTAACATATATATTTTCCAAATCTCTTGGAACAAAGAATACATAGAAAAACGCATTTTAGAATCATCATTTCACGTATAGTATCGCCTTAAATGTACTAGGTTCTGATTCCATTACTATATTCTTTCATTATTTCTGTGTCCTTTTCATTAAATAAATACGAATTGATGGATATTTAAATCGATACGCAAACGAAACATTGAAACGCTGGATTAAAAGTAAAACAATAATATCGCTGGTATTATCAATTTCATGAATTGGCATCCCTATTGGTTGTGCAAAGATATGCGCACGCAAATCCGCAGCGTTCATAAAGTGTGATTGAAAGCATTTAGTTCGCCGTGCACCGATAAAAGTTTTATGAGCTTTTATCGCGTTAGGTACATTACATATGTTACGTACTCAGTAAAATATTGCTATATTTTATGTCATATATCATATTGTATCCTACTAATCCAACTTCCTATTTAATATTATAAATGCGAAAATTTGTGAGAAAGTATGTTTGTTACTTCTTCACGCTCAAACGGCTAGACCAATTTTGATGAAGTTTGGTATGGAGTTAGCTGACACCCTGGATTAACACATAGGTTACTTTTTATCCCGGGAAAACATAAGATCTCTCGGGAATGCGGGGGAAACCGCAGGGTGGAAGCTAGTATGTTTCTTGATTTATTATTATTTACTCTATTTATACTGTAATTTAGCTGTTCCCCGCGGTTTCACCCGCGTTCCCGGGATAAAAAGTAGCCTATATCCTTCTTCATATACTATCTGCGTGCCTTTCATCACGATCGGTTCAGCGGTTAAGGCGGACAACTAACAGACAGTTACTTTCGCATTTATAATATTATTAGCTGTTCCGCGCGGTTTCACTCGCGTTCCCGGGATAAAAAGTAGCCTATAACCTTCGGGGATAATGTAGCTTCCTATTAGTGAAAGAATTTTTCATATCGGTTCAGTAGTTTCGGAGCCTATTCAATGCAAACAAACAAACAAACAATCAAATCTTTCCTCTTTATAATATTAGTATAGATTTATTAGTATATGGATGTATTGTATAATATCTAGTGTTATTGAAACTACGTACGGATACGCATGGAAACTACGTACCGGAACAGTACAAGTAGCATCGCCAGATGGTCAGAAAATCTGAAGCGTATCCTAAGTGGCTTGATTGCGTTTACATTTGCAGTTATAGCTGAAGCATTCTAGCACTAGATATATAGTAGTAGGTATGTATGTAGGTTTATGTTTACTAGCTTTCTGGGGGCCAACTCCGCTAAATTACAACTATTGACATTCTATTTCGATTCAGTTAAAGTTCGTTTCCAATCCAATTCTAATTTTACTAAAAACTGTATTCCACTAAATAAACGAAACCGAACCACGATTGTATTATTACTGTTTATTGTGGTATTATGATTAGATTGTAATCGTTGTTGCCCTTAGCAACCGAAACATCGTTTGTTCATCGTTGTCAGATTTATTAGTGGAATACGAAAACGTGCAAAGGGCGTCATTCAGCTGCGTTCCAATTGTAATCTAATCAAAATGTATTAGTGGAATTGCCCCCCCCCCCCCCCCCCGATTTCACCCGCGATGGCCTATTTAACACATAGATAGGGGTAGGATTTTCAAAAATCCTCTCTTTGCGGATAACTACCTACGTCATAATCATCACTCACCTTCGATTTGCCGATGATATAGTAGTCATGGCTGCAACCTTACAAGACCTTGATACAATGCTGGTAATGTAATATCAAAATTGGAAGACATTTGAAATTCTCATATTTATACTCATTTGTGTGCATGAATATGTCTGTTTGTCCTGTGTCTGGGTGTAATTATCTATATAAGTATATAGAATATCTGGTTTCCATAGAACAAGCTCTGCTTAGTTTGGGATCAGATAACCGTGTGTGAGGAATGTCCCAGGACATTTATTTATTTATACTTAAGGTGGAGGCTTCGGTTGGGGCGTTAAATTCAAATTTTATCACGTTTTTTGCTAATTGCATCTCAGTTATAGGTCGTAAGTTATCAACATGTTATTTGCGACAAGAATGGTAGTAAATTTACTGATTCATAACGAAATTAATCATCAAAATATTCCTCCAAGGTATATTACTGACATATACGACTATTTCATGAAAATGTTACTAATATACCTTGGAAGAATGCGTTGATGATTTATTTTGTTATTAATCAGTAAAAATACTACCATTCTTGTCGCAAATAACATGTTGATAACTTACGACCTATAACTGAGCTGCAATTAGCAAAAAACGTGATAAAATTTGAATTTAACGCTCCAACCGAAGGTTTACCCTTAACAAACTATTTAAATAAACGTAAAAAATGTTAAATAAGTTATTAGGTAAGGTTTTTAAAACGTTCCCAAGATGAAATTTAGTAAATATAATCTCGAACTTCATAAACAAGTACAACTTTAAACTTATTAACATTTTTAATTCAGCAGTATTACGTTACTATTTTTTTTTTGTAAAGTCATCTTAAGCTTTCAATGGAACCCTGGATAGCACTATCGCATCAAAGCCTTCAGTAACTTCTAACGATGTCGACCGATGAAGCCTGTCAGAACTGCTAACTAACTTTGTTTGTTAAAATATGGTAGGTCTGGAGAGCTTTATGAACTTTTCATTTTTGTGCGATAGTTATTTTTGCAATTAATATTTGTGATTTTTTGATTAGTCACATAAATCCATACATAATATTATAAATGCGACAGAAACTCACATTTGTTTGTCTGTGTGTTTGTTACCTTTTCACGATTAAACCGCTGAATCGATCACGATGAAATTTGGTACGCAGATAGCCTATGCAGCACGTTTTAGCATATTTTATCCCGGAAACGCGGATGAAACCGCTGGGAATAGGCTAGTAAGTATAATATATGCAACTAGTAATATTATGGATACTGACAGAATTTGGTACATACATAGATTAAACTCAGAAATTAAAAAAAAATTCTCATTTAGTAAAATTACAAAATCTGTTTTATTGAAATAAGAGGCATTATAGGTTTTAACATATTTTACAAATCTCATCTCATCTCACGAATATGATAAATCGGAATATTTGTGACGTAATCAGATATCAACAGCTCAGTGGATTTGCAACAACTTAACACATAGATGGGTATATCATATTAAAGAATATATACTTTTAAACCCAGGAAAACTAACGGTCCATCGGGAACGCGGGGTAGAAATTAGTTTGTTTATTAATGGTGTCAGTCGAATAGAACGAGCCTATACATTTTGATTATTTATAGACTAGGAAACGTATGAATAACTTAGTTATGACCATACGTACTTGCATAATAATATGGTAATAACTGAATGATTTATATTATTTACTAGCTGTTATCCTCGATTTCACTCGCATTTTCAGGATAAAATGTAGCCTATAACCTTTGGGATAATGTAGCATTCTATTAGTGAAATAATTTTTCAACAAACAAACTTTTCAGCTTTATTATGCGTATAGGTATAGATTGTTATCCTTTGGAAAAAAACACCAAACCACGTGGGTCAATATGATGGAGTATCGTCTATTTTCGATGCAAGGGTTAACGTAGCCATATCAAAAAGATGTAAAAATAGGGAGATCGTGTCGGACGGGAGCCGTCTGACGTCACAGGTCACCGAACTATATGAGGTCAGTTTATTTTGATACTTGCATCGCTATAGCGCTACCGTTAACAATGACATTTATTTTATGGCCCATAAAGTAACATTTAGGATGAGATCAAAAGTTTTAATTCATATGTTGTGTATTTTGAATTTAGAAAGTACTAGTTTCCGCCTTGCAGTATTACCCGTGTTCCTGAGGGTTCTTTTTTCACTGGATAAAGCGTATCCTATATTATGTTATTCCAGGGTATGATCTATGTGCCAACTTTCATCATTAAGTTGTTGTTTTAAATTTATAATATTATTAATAGTAGGATAACAGTAATTCTTTTAAAGTTGATTTATAATTGTCATGATAATCTGTATTTAGCTGAAAATTTATAATTGGAACAAATTTTTTTGGAATAGCTTATCCGAGATTTATCAAGCGATTGAATAATCGGGTTTTAATATCTTCGGAAGATCCTCGGTTTTCGGAAATTAATGACATGACTTCAAACTGACAAGATTTATGAGCAGTAGTATGATTTGATGTTTTTTTTATAGAATAAGACTTGCGGTTGCTTACGTACGATAATAGCTCTTGTATATCTTACAATGAGGTTGAGACTTGGAAACCATAGCTCAATGATAGGGATTTTTTCAGCATGTTTTCAGCCTTGCTAGCTGCATCTACTGCTGAGGAGATCCAGCTCTCTTTTAGGCTTTATGTGTTTACCACCATCAGCCACAACATCATTTGTTTGGTAAAATTATAATCTGAAAGTTTGTTCTAGTAAAAGAATGGGTAATTACTTGCATACCATGCCATTCCATACTTTAAGTTGAAAATCTGTCGCCAAGCATCTACAGGTGTTCATTCCTCCAAGGTATATTAGTGACATATACGACTATTTCATGAAAATGTTACTAATATACCTTGGAGGAATATGTTGATGATTTATTTTGTTATTAATCAGTAAATATACTACCATTCTTGTCGCAAATAAGATATTGATAACTTACGACCTATAACTGAGCTGCAATTTGCAAAAAACTTGATAAAATTTTAATTTCGCGCTCCAACCGAAGCCTCCACCTTAAAAGCCAGTTCCCTTCTAGGCTAGGCAACTTACCACTATATTGACCACATCATCTGGTCACGGTGAGATTGTAGTCAAACACACTATACGTAATATATATGTATTATATTTTTAAGCTTTAATTGGTTTCGACATAATGAACAATTTGCGATTGATTTCGTATGAAAATAGTAGTTTATGATACTGTTGCATAATAGGGGTTATTAAATACGAGTGTGAGTTTAAGTACCGAGCCGTAGGCGAGGTTCTTAATAGTATCACACGAGTTTTTAATACCTAATTATGTGTAGTATCATACAGTACTTTATCTAAACTCATTTAAATAATGTAATTTAAAGGTAAAAAAATCGATAGTATTTTGTCATAGGTTTTCATGACTCAAATTTATATTATATTATAGCACAGTTTTCTTCCCAAGATAATGCTATAAAATAACTTTTTTTCATTAAAGTACAAGTATATGGACATGTCTGGCCACTTATAATGTTTTTTGGGTTTTAATACTTCAATTACTGTCAGTCAACTTGTCAAACGAAATAATAAAGAAAAAAACATTATAAGTGGCCAGACATGACTAAACAATTAAACTTAGTATTATATTCTCTTTGTTAACAATTAGGAATCAATCAGTATCAATTCAATTTTAGATGCAAATTTACTCTGTGGTCGCGTATGCGGTAGGGAGTTTTTCCCAACACGGATTTGGGCGCCATGATGATTAATGTTTGTTTATTTTATTGATTTTTTTGCATTCATATTTTATTTTGGCCAAAAATGACAGTAAAATGGCAGTGATAGTAAGGTGAAATAAACTTGGATCTGAAATTGTGGAGGCGGCAGTGGAAATGACGAATAATCGATACCCGTGAGTCATGAAAACTTATGACAAAATATTATCGATTTTTTACCTTTAAATTACATTATTAGATGAGTGTAGATAAAGTACTGTATGATACTGCACATAATTAGGTATTAAAAACTCGTGTGATACTATTAAGAACCTCGCCTACGGCTCGGTACTTAAACTCACACTCGTGTTTAATAACCCCTATTATGCAACAGTATCATAAACTACTATTTTTAATTTCATTATACACGGGTGTGCTTAAAGTGGGTCATTAAAGTACTGTTTTTGATTTCATAATAGGAACACTACGATATGAGAGTAGATAAAATATATTTTGTAATATGATGTTCAGCACGATCCTGATTTTTGAAGATATGACATTCCACGAAAATAAAATGGTTGCCTTTTGATCGCAGTCTCTACATAGTATAAGGGATGTCGCTCTGGGCGTCTGTCTGTCTGTTTATCCGCTAACTCCTTAGATCCTTCCGCTAAACCACGCAACGGATTTTGAAATAGTTTTCACCATCATGTAGATCCATCATTATTTTTAAACTTTCGTATATGTAAAGAAAATATTTTAAAACGTGCGAAGCTGGGGCAGGTGACTAGTACTTGATAAATGAAAAAAATGTACATGTGTAGGTACGTTTAGAAACATAAAGAAGTATACAATCTTTGAAGTACCATTCTAATCCTTCATATTACATTTTGTGGACTGTAAAAAAGGGGGAAAAATCTCAGAGAGAATATTAAATATTGATGCTCTTGATTTTTCGTTATTACTAAAATAAGTCTCGATTTAACGTGTAGAAAAATAGCTACAAATATTTTCTTGAGTGAAACACAAAAGGTTCAGATTTGTATTATTTGAGGATCCTTCAAGATTAATGAATGCTACGAATGTCTACAGAGGTCTACGCGTCGTAGCCTCTCTTAGGCTCGTAGTAAATCAGAAATTGTAATCTTATTCGGCTCTTTTGTGTACGAATGATAACTTTGGAATACAATTTTGCAATCAACCTGAGGGCATCGTAATTTATGTTTTATAAACGATTTATAATATTTTAACTGTATTATAAAAGAGAAGGAAAGCTTTTGGAATAATAACAATATTCAAATGGGACATCCTTGACTCGGCTATCTATCTAATCCCAAACTTAGCAGAGCTTACGCTATAGTAACTACAAGTCTACAATACATTATAACCAAGGTCAACCTTGCTCGATCAAAAAACATGTCTATGCTTACGAATAAATAATTATTTATTCGTAGGTCTATGCACGTGATTTTGTACGTAACATTGTCCGCAATCACATTTTTCATTTTCCATCTTAGAAACATGAATTGTATAGCAAATATTTGCTTAGTTACGAAAAAAACTTACTTTAAGAATATCCACCAAAATTTAATTAATGTAGATAATAATATAGTAATACGGTGTCTATCCTTCTGTCCACTTACATCACTCCTAATTAGTTTTGGGACACAAAAAGCTCTCAGCGTAATTGTGAGGACAGTGTTTTGACGAAAAAACTATAACATGAGTTCGATTAAGTTTCGATCGAATCGGTGGTAAAATGGATGAACTGTTAGGTATTTTATGTAATATTTTTTGAGCAATTCTTGTATATATATAATCTGAATCTTGGAAACGGCTCGAACGATTTTCATGAAATTTAGTATACGGTTTCGGGGGAGATAAATCGATCTAGCTAGGTTACATTTTTAGAAAACGTCGTTTAAAAAAAAAACGAGCAAAACTCGGTCAACCAGTACTGTATATTATAAAAGATACGTCAACGCTCGTAACTTAGACGCGAGTATTCCATTTGCTATTCAAGTTTAAGGAGTTATAATAAAAGGTACTTTTGTACATCTTATAAGTCTACTCAAGTGTTGAATCAAATTACAATAATTCAGAACATACAGGTACAAATGAGGCGAGTAGGCAGAGGAAAGTACCCTACATAATGAATGCTACGAAATTTTATTCGAAGGATATATTCATTTATATATTTTAAAGACTAGGTATGTGACCTTGACTTTGTCTTGTCGAAAATTCAAGTTCATATAAAAATCACTTTATCTTCTATTTTACTTATCAACATTTGCAATATTTGCATCAAAAAATATCTTTATAAAACTATTTATGGTAAATGTTGTAGGATATACATATAACTATGTTGATTATTCCTAATTTCATTGTATTATACCTTTATTGTATATCTGTTTGTTTACCTAAATAAATTAAAAAAAAAAAAAAAAAAAAAAAATTTCAATATTTGCCGCCAATTTGTTGCTGACCTGTTACAATGCCAAAAAGGCAACTTGCTCACTTTAAGTTATACCCAAATTTCTTAATTTCCAGGGCAGTTTTTCTAATTTTGTATTTTGTGAATACAAACTTTCATGAAAATTAATGTTCGCGAAATATAAAAAAAAAGCCTACACTAAACTTACAGTGCTTTTATTCACGCTTGAATGACATTCAAGTCATAGGCTATCTACGTCATTGATAGTGGGTCTAGTAGCGCTACGAAACTGCTACGAATTGCTACGAAACTTCCGTGAAATGACATCGTGTTCACAATCAGTGACGTCTTGATGCAGAATGACAACCGATTGGCATATTATGGCACGCTTTAGAATTGGCCAAACAAGTCGGTGAAATGCTACAATATCTCAAATGATTTTAGTCTCAATTACAATGCAATAGAGTTTTGAATAATAATGATAAAGATTTTAGACATTGTATCAAGCTTCGATTCCTATCTTTAGTATTATTTAGTAATCTGTGTAGGTACTATAGTTTATTGTGCTTAAGGCTTATTTACAAGAAATGCCAGGATCCCATGGCTCTAAGCGATTACCTATTCTTTATTATAACATCTTGGCTTGCAAGAGGTAATAGTAGCGAACCTCGGAGACTAAACCCTTTGCCCTTTATTACGTGTGATGGTTTAAAGCAAGTCTTGTCAAACTTTAACGGTTGACAAAGATCTTTTGGCAGTTGAATGACATCGATTTTTAACTTTTAATAGTATCTTTCTGACTCCACGTATTATTGCTTTCGGCATATTATTTGATTAAATAACAAGCAAAAACAACACAACATACTGCATTGATAAGCAGACAGAGCGAACTCTCAAAAAGTGACTCTTCACAAGATAGCGCGTTAGTACCTATTTTGGCCACGTGTCAAAGGTCCTTGTCGCACTGTAAAATACATATATCCGTCACATTCTTACGTCATTGATACGAAGAGCCAGGGGCTATCTTAAAACCTGGGTTTTATTTTGCTTTAAACCATCTCATGTAAAAAAACTATCTCTTCTATAAAATATGGATGCTAATAAAGGCTAGGAATATTTCAAGTCCTGGTCAAGGTCTAGATTTTGAGACCAGTTATCGCCCGCAGCCAGAGGTCGAGATATATTGTTGCTATCAATTACATAATTCCCCAAGTCGGACTTGGGAGCGGTTTGGTACTGGAATTGCCTACATCTTTCATGATAGGTTAAGACTGTCTATTTTAGGGTTTTTTTACTATATATAGGCCTGTGTTCGACCACAATCTCACTGTGGTCGTGTGGCCGATGGTGGTAAGCACACGAAGCCTGTAAGGGAACTGGCTCTCAAGTGCAGCTGTTGCAACACAGCGGAAGGTGCTTGACGACAGATTTTCAATTTCAGGGTAGCCAACGACCAGGACACTACAAAGTACCACCGTGCTATGGTTTCCTCACGATGTTTTCCTTCACCGAAAGCCCCTTATACAGACCCTTATAGTAAAAAAATCGCCAAGTTCCAGTCTTGTTCCAATATTTTCAAGATAAAATTTATCGTATACGACTAGCAGCAATAGGGCTGAGTTTTGCAACGCCTGCACTATCGCTTCAAGTGAACTTATCGTATAATATGAATATTCATAAGCAGAGAGTGTATGTTGACTACGCATCAAAAAGAAATCATTTTACTGGCAACATTGATCACATCATAATATTGGCAGAAGCAATGGAGTTGAAAATTGTAGAGACATAAATGAAAATCGTGTCAATTTAGCAGTATTTTATATATTAAATCCATTTGATGTTAATATATTGAGTCAGAATTCGTTATTCTTTGACGTTTTTTATTCGTTTATTGCATAACATAATCAATTCAATAAAAAAAATATTCTGCATAATGTAGTTTAACCTTTAACGAACCGGAAGACCCAGCGTGGGCAGGCCCCCTACAAGGTGGACCGACGATCTTGTGAGGGTCGCGGGAAACCATTAATTCCATTCCTTTATGTTTATTTTCCACGATAAAATACTTTAAACATAGTTATCAGTCTGTCTAGAAATCCTACATACCTACACCATGGTAGGGTACCTGTATTAATAAAAAATATAATTACTTATACGTAAGTAATAGATAAAAAGATAAAATATTTTTCGCTATCCAATAATGTTTCATATATCTTACTTTATTTTACAATTGGCAGCACTGTCTCGAACAGATAGCACAGGCTGGTTGAAAGTCTGCAAAATGTACCTAATAAAGAATAATAAATGTCAACCTTTCAAATTCGAATTCCATTTTCGAATATATCGATCGATAATAATGGCGCATCATTTATTTATGATCACGGTTTTTTTTATTCATCTACGTATGCTTTTTATTGCCTTGTATGATTGCACCTTGTTCACTTTTGCTATCATAAACTATTTCTTAAAATTATATATGGACTAAGTAAGAACATTTACTCTATTTTATTATACAAACGCATTGATTAATTTCGACATTAATGAAAAGTTTAATAAATCTGCTAAATGTATGTAGAACCTAAATAGAAGTGGAGAGCCTTTCGGAGAGCACTAATGATCGAGAATAGAACCTCGTTGACATAGTTCTTGCTCGGTAGCTCAAGAACCCAGATGGCTTATTATACCTTTAAAATGCCTAATTCAACTTATCTATTGTTAGACTTATAATCGTAATAACATAAACATATACCAGAAAAAACTCAATGATGTGAATGAATCGCAGATGAGTTTAACAGAGGATAGGTACAACACGTCAGACTACTCATAAATCTGACTCTTATACCGGTTTCAAAGGTTGCATTTGCTGAGTTGAGTCAGAAAGGTAGTAAGTAACTATATAAAAGTAATAGAACTCCAGTTATACTGCTATTCAAGCGATAATGTATCGCTATAATAAACCTTCTTTTGATGTAATAACATACTAAAGAAGTAAGCAATATCTGCCTCACTTTAAAGGTAATGGCAGAAAGTGTAATGGTAAAGCCTTTCGATCACGCGTCGTCACTTGTTTGTTTCGTTTTTCCAAATTGCGTATAATTCGATACGTAGAAGAAGAGCCTTTTTTCACTCTTGTTCAATATTGCGACGCGAGTTAAAGAGAAGAGCAATGTAAAAATTCAGATAAAGCATTTTTATTTTTTTTTCGTCTATTTTAAAATAATTAAAGATGTCAGATATAAAATGATAGTCTATGTTTATAGGCAGGCTGAGTCCAGCTGTTGAATTTTTAACTACTTACTGTAATCTCAATTGGAGATTAGTTGGTAAATACATTATTTTTAGATTCTGTTTTAATTGTGCAAAATTTTCTGTATGACTTTATTTTTACTTCGATGCGAATTATATATAAATCTTGGATTTTTTGATTTTTGTACATGTTATATCTAAATATTTTAAAGGAAATCGTGACTGACTGACTGATCTATCAACACACGCACAGTTCAAACCACTGGAAGGTTCAGACTGAAATTTTGCATACAGAAAGCTATTATATGGCATCCGCTAAGAAAGGATTTTTAAAAATTTTCATTTCTGTATTAATATTTACAAGTCGAGACATAGCAAAAAATTATGACGACTTTGATATGATTCTGCAAATGTGCAAAAACCTAGTTATCCTTAACTAAAAAGTTCATATCATCCAGTCTCATGGTCTTGAACACAAAAGGCAATGAATTTAAAACTATAAAATAAGTGAATATTTTAGGAATTACTTTTTAAATGTAGTGAAATGGAAACTAATTCTTATGAGCAATATTGCTCAAGTAGCTTTCATTTGTTCGCGTATTTAGGTCACCGTCCATTAGTAATAACAAAGCATAGTCTAACTCGATTAGAGAAGGAAAAAAGAAGCTGCCAATCTCCCATTCTCTCCAGGACATTCGCTCTTAAAGTAAATTGATTCAATTTTCAAGGCGGCAACTTGGACACAGTTTGATTATACAATAGTGGTCCTTGTCTTGTTGCCTTAAGGTTTGTATTGGTAGTAAGAGAAATTCCGCTGAGGTACATTTTCATTGACTGTGATTAAAAGAGTTCTCAGCTAATTTCCGGGTTTATTCATTTGGAATTCGTTGAGAGGTTGGAAAGGTTTTAGGGTTCAGTGTAGAAAAGGAAATTAAAACCTTTGTGGTATCTATTTCGTAATTATTATATTAATAACATGTGACATTTCCTCACAATATATGAACCAAGCATAGATTGTATATGTCTATAACTTTAAAATAAATATTTTGTGAGAACACCTCACATGTATACATTTACTCAACTAATATTGATAAATGAGGTAATTTATTTCCTAAAGTAAGCATGATGTTTACGAAAAAAATAACGGTTTAGACGTCTGCTAAACTAAAGAATATATTGTGACGGGGAATAGTTTTTAAAAAAAATTGAATTTGTCATTAGCAAGATCAGAAAAAAATTGTAAATATGCCCCTTTTTAAAATGAAAAATGATTTTTTTCTCTTATTTGGTTCATCCAAATAACTTAAAAATATTAACATTAATTTGTACATCTAATAGAAACGAAATAGTTTTCTTACTTTAAAAAAAAGGTATAGGTTTTTTTTTAAATAACATAATTAAACCAGTTTTTTTTACTAAAATTGAACCTCTTAACTTTAAAAATATTTTTTTTATCTATACTAATATTATAAAGAGGAAAGATTTGTTTGTTTGTTTGTTTGTAATGAATAGGCTCCGAAACTACTGGACCGATTTCAAAAATTCTTTCTACTTTGGAAAGCTACATTATCCCCGAGTAACATAGGCTATATTATATTTAAAAAAAAATTAGGGATCCTTACTAAAACTCCAATAATGTAACATAAGGTGTAAAAAAATGACCTGAAAAATTCCTTACGTCGCGTGCGCTGCGAAAACTATTGATGATAGAACAAAATCATTTACTACGACTTTGCAGAACTCATCATTATCTACAAAAAGTGTCGCGACAGCATATGTCTAAATATTATAGTTATTACACAGTAAGCAGTTTTTTATTCTAAAATATTAATTTATATATGCCGCCTCATGAAAAGGCTCTTCATTTGTACCTTGGTATTAATCCTCATCAAAATAAATTACTTTATATTCAAGACGGCTTTAATACCTTTTTATAACTTTTTGAATTATTCAATTCGGACATTTCATTCGGAAGATATCACGAGTTTAAAAATGCAAGTATTAGAAAAAAGTCGCGTGGTTGTCGCTCACCGCGCTCAGCTAGCCAGCATGCGATGTAGGCTCCATGTAAGCGTCACTGGGGTACGCGGGGGGAGTCAATGTAATGTTTCAATAAAATCCGCTCAGCCGTTTTAAAATTAACACCAATTTGTGAGTTTTGGGGGTTTCTTTAAATTTATAATCCCTACTAATATTATAAATGCGAAAGAACTTTGTCTGTCTGTCTGTTACGCTTTCCCACTTAAACCTCGCAACCGATGGCGATGAAATTTGGCACGCAGATAGTATATGTTATGGAGAAGAACATAGGCTACTTTTTATCCCGGGAAATCATGAACCTCGGGAACGCGGGTGAAACCGCGGGGGACAGCTAGTAAAATATAAACTTATTTAGTTTACTAAAAGCCTCGCTTGTCCACGTCAGTTTAGTAAGGGACGTAATCAATCAACGTAATCACAGACGGAGAGCATCCTCTAAAACAAAATTGCATAAGGCAATTCCACAATCTTTTACTTTTATTTATGATGAATCATAAAGATGTTTATCACTCTTTCAGGCAACAAAATATAGACTACTTTTTATCCCGGAAATACATAAGATTTCTCGGGAATGCCGTTGAAACCGTGGGGTGGAAACTAGTTTTATATAATTAGTTTAAAATCAAATGTACCTACTTTTATATATTGTGATTTTTTATTTTGTCACTTTGATCAAGTTTATTTCCCTGAATGTACAGGATGTAAAGCAAAAGTCAATAAACTCCAAATTATCAGAAGGATATTACAAATTTGCGTTATAAGAAAAACTGTCGCCATCTTTTGAGTGTTTCGTTCGACACGAATAAATTACATTTACATTTGACATTTACATTATTATATTATTAGATTTTCTTTCTCGTGGAGCAAATATAAAAATGGAAAACTAGTACTTTTCATTTCAATATAATTATGAAAATACACTAGAGAAGAAAATACAAAAATGGAACTTATACAGGATGATTTTGAATGGGTATATAAAACTAAATATTCCGGATAGTGTATATCATTATTAATAATCTTTCAAAATTTCAAGAGCCTCAGCATTACCATTACTAAGTTCAATTTGAAGTTTAAAATAAATCTCTGGTAAAAGCTTGGGCCTTTACTCGCACTCTGAAAAGTAGTCATTGGTGCCGATTCTGTTGTTTACGAACTAAAATAAATTTAATCTCACTATATCTCTTTCTAATAGTAAATATAAGAAAGGGATGCAAGATATTTCAGTCCTGTCAGTTTAATCCGATCACATATTTCAACGTGAATTTAAGCGCGATCTTTATTGGTCACGACTATTTACCCGTACATTACGACGGTATGGATTAAACTGACAGCATTAAAAATGTTCTATCTTTTTTCAATAAGGTTAAAATGAAAGAGAGGTGACTTGTCTAATATTAGTTCGTAAACAATAGAATCGGCACCATTGGGCAAGATAGTTTTTAGTTCTTAGCACTCGAATAACCTAATAGTAGGTAGGTATGTATTATAATGTTAAACTAATAGATATTAAAAAAAATAGGTATGGTAATTTTTTATTGTTGAATATTTTCATGACCATACTTCAATGACTTTTCAGCCTACTATACCCTCACAAATTCAAGTTATTTTTATTTACATTTTCACTTTAATGAACAAAAATATACGTATAGGAACAAAGATATTTTAACCTACAGATAAAATCTTATACGAAGCTGTGTCTACATTCTTTTCGTACAAGGAAAAATGAAAGAAAACGTGACCTTTCATGTTTTAGCTAATGATCGTTCCTAGACTGTGTTATACCCAGACATGCAGACAGTTTTATACTTTGTGGTCTAAGTGTTGTACACAGGAACCAGACGTCGGCGATTCGAATCCGATTCCTTAGTAAAATCGTCCGGGAAGGTTAATATGTTTCTTTCTTTAATCGGGTTCGTTGCTCTTGTTTTTAATATGATTTGGAATCTGATATGAGTTGAGTTTATACTATTTACATCAAATCCAATAAAACGTACGTAAAGGATTCGTTAATCTAATCTAATACCTGTAAACGTGCAATTCATGTATATATAGGTATATGATCTGAATCTCGGAAAGAACACAGTTTGCATGGAAACCTATTAGTAGAATTTTTCACTAGAGAAATAAAATGAGTGAATTGCCGCAGCCACTCGTCATTATAAACGTCAACTTTTTCACAATCTTAAACTCTCAGGGCTTCCAGGTGCAACGCAACCCTCATTTTTAACGCGGACCTTCTGAACATTTTTATGTAAATGCTTCGGTGATCTTTAGGGATCAGTTTAACAGCACTTTCCGCTTAATATTTAGCACGCAAGCGAACCGTAGCTTATGAAAAATTGCAACCATTTATCAAAATTTTCCCCAAGCGCCTTTTATTTATGCGTTGAAAATTTTCGACTTTCACAGCGTTTTGATTGTTTGCCCGTGCATAATGAAATTATACTTGAAATTGTGATGAATGTACTGAAAACTCTGAGAAATTAATCCATTTATGTTTCAGTTACATTATAATTTTGTTTATACCACGAAGTCTGCAAATAAAGATTCGGCCCGCCTATTCGTAAGCGGTTACTGTAGTCCAGCGAACCTTTACGTATCAACGTGCCATTTTTCTAATGAAATGTTTAATTACGTCATAGACGTGTCATCAAATAATTTTGACTTTGTGATTATTAGGTAATTGTGATCATAGTGCACCATTAATGGCACGTGTGCTATTGGTTCGCCATCCCTGCTGTAGTCTATAAAGGCTTGCAACGCCCGAGGCATCTCATAACTAAATTATTTAAAATCAAATCATCATCATCATATCAGCTGAAAAACGTCGACTGCTAGATAAAGGCCTGCCCCAATGATCTCCACGATGGCCGGTCTTGCGCTACCCGTCCAGCGGTTTCCCGCGACCCTCACAAGATCGTCGGTCCACCTTGTGGGAGGCCTAGTTCAGTTAGCTTGCAAACTCAAACTCATTATTCAGTTAAGGCACTTATGATTGTCGATAGTTACAATTTTTGCAATAGACACTAGCACCGGTACGGAATACACTTAAACTGAGAAGACTCCGGCAAGAAACTCAGCAAAGCTTTTTTTTTTGCAAATACCATCTTCCCCATCATCATCACCCTTTGTTATTCACGGAATGGCACTGAAGCACAGAATTGGCGCTATCTCCTGATTAACACGATAAGAGCATTGACGCAAAGCAATTTAACTCGAATTAGTGCCACTGTGGACACAAACTACCTACTGTGTAACGAGTTGACTAATAGTTGGAGGTTTAATCGATTAAATTATTGTCGAAAAAATACGTCAATTATTGTCGAGTTTATTTTTAGATTGTTATGTACTGTTGTTAAATAGAAAAAATACTAAAAAACACGACTGCTTTTTAAAAACAGTAAAGTAATTACAAGCAGGTCAGTCGGGATGATTCCAAATCTGTCCAGACATATAAATAAAGTTACGGTGGAATAAAGAAACTCACAAACATACATGAACCCTTCTTTTGACAGTCGTGTAAAAATAAGCATTTATATGATAGCTCAGCTATTCAGCTCAGTGGTAGTGACGTCATATACTGTGGCGAATGTCGTAGCTGAATTAGACATTGAGTAAGTTTACGGTGAAGGAAAACATCGTAAGAAAATCTTGGTACGGTGGTAGGGTACATTTTAGTATCCTTATGGTCAAAATCTGGCAGCTCCCTTGAGAGCTAGTTCCCTTCTAGGGTTTGTGTGCCTCACCTTCACCTGCATAATGGCTTACAACGGTGAAATTGTGGTCAAACACAAGTCTATTAACATTAATAAAAGCACATAAGACGAGAAAGGAACTGGTTTTCAAGTCTCTGTACACATAAAACAACGAAAGCTCTCGACGGCCGACGGCAACGCGTGGCGTTAATTTATAGTAATTGGCCGAGCACTTACAATTCTCATACATGGTTGGGGCCTCAATGTGTTGTTGACCTTTACTTAAGTATAATATATAGAATTCATTATGTAGCATAGATCAGGCTTTTTAGGGAGAATTGGGTACGTTCACCCTTAATGATAAAAAAAAGTTTTTTGTTTTTATGTTTCGAAATTTGAAATCTCGAAAATAAGGTCTATACTTATTTTACTAAAGGTCAACCTCGCTCGATCGAAATGTATGTATTTTTTTTATTTATGGTTCTATAATAAAGATACTATTACCTTCTCAAAATATTTACCCAGTACCTATTCTTCCACAGTTTGGATGGATTTATGTAGTCGATGTAATTTCCTGGTATCCTCTATTTATTTCTAAGTGGATTCTACTCTCCTCGATTCTACTTTGATTTTGGAGTGGATCCTACTCAACGCTTTCCGCTCTAGGGGTACTTTTTCTAACCTCTTAGATCTTCAAGCCAAGCAAAAATAAAAGAATAGAAAAAAGGAAATACCCTTACGAACAAAATAACAAACTTTTCATACATTTTGACCGATCAACCAATTCCGTCGTTTCAGGGTTGGTCCCATAATAAAAGTTGTTCACAATGATGAGTACAATAATCCCTATATAATCTTGAATAGAAACGGACATACATCCATGAACCCACCTAACACTTTTTTCGTCATCGTTTCTATAACGACAACTTAATACATGTATGAACGCTTCAAGTCCTTCATTTAAGCTACAATTTAATCTGTAATGAGTGCATCCATGGATTATGATATCTGTAGATACACGATAAAAAACATGAAAAGATAATGTAATCTGAAAACATTTGACATTGAAAAAGTATTCATATTTAACCTTATATTTTAGGTTTAGGTTTAGCTACCTACAGCCATTTTGCTTGCATTTTGCACGCAGTTATACGTTTCGACGCTAACATCGTTATTTCACGTAATGGCGACTCTGATTGCATAGACTATAAGTACTTAGGTACATACTTGTACCTTTCAAGAATAAATAATGAATTTAAAGTGTTTCCAATCGATGCGACGACGGTGATCGTGTTTTCTTAAATCTATGAAAGAACCATTCAGTTTACGACTTTATAATTTAAAGCTATATTTTACTAACATTTCGCCCTGCAGTTTCACCTGTGTTCCCGAGAAAAAAAAAGAGCCTATATCCTTCTCCATATCATAGGATATACCTTTATATTGTGCCAACCACAAATGGGAGATGATGAAAATCAAATATATTTGCAATATCTAAATTACTAATAAAGCTGAAGAGTTTGTCTTTTTGAACGCGCTAATCTCTGGTGTTACTGATCCGATTCTAAAAAAGATTTCACTAATAGGAAGCTATATTATCCCCAAATTATAAGCTACTTTCTATCCCAAGTATGCCAGTGAAGCCGCAGGGAACAGCTAGTTTAAATATATTAATAAAACTTTCTCCAGAATACACAATAAAGTTGGAAAGTAACTAAATTAAATAACTTCTGAAAGAAAGTATAATGTACAAACCAACTCCAGTTTCGTAACTTATCCGTTTACCTCATCTTTATTACCTGTAACAATACAATCTATAAAAGGATTTTTACCTCCAGGTTGCCGCTGCCAATCGGGAAGGTTCCCAACTGGCAGTGCTTCCTCCTTTTGGAACCACGTACTGGAAAGCGCATCACGGGACGACCTCCCACTAAGTGGACGACCTGGCCAGAGTTGCTAATGGCCCAAAATTGTTCGTTGTGACAATCAATTGAGAATACCTATGTAGGTACAGCACTAGACATCCTTGGGCAGAATATGATGATGTTATGATGTTACTCATAAAGTAAAACCTATTCTTCAATATAAACGTACTCGTACATGTTAACTGGTATGCTACATTAGATCATAAAGGATCGCTCAAACTGACGCGAATTACGCGCGAATTGCTCGTGCTGATTTTGTCATCTCACTTATATGGATCTAACTCAAATACGAGCGGGATGCCGCGCACCAGCTTTTGATCCGGGCAATAGTATTCAATATGGACATTCATATTATACTTATTTACCTTAAATTGATCTTAAGATTGTTTTTCTGCTATCACTAACCAGGGAAACTTTATTATCAACCAGGTTTTTACCCCACGGCTTCGTCAGTAGTCTTCTATTTAATCTAAGGGGTGTGTGTACTAGAGTTCACAATGGACATACTCTCAAAATTTCAAGTCTCTAGGACCAAGATATTTCTATCTACACATGCACAGCCATAGCAACTTCTGACTTTCATAGTCAGAAGATTAAAAAAAAAAACTGAGTTCGTGACAATGTGAGTAGACAAGCGAACGAGCGAACAAGCAAATTCAATTCGCTCTTGTGGCGCTTTTCGCGCGTACTTCGCATCAGTTAGAGCATGTCTTAAATCGTCAGATGGCGGTAACACTCTACCTTTACCTATAGCCGATCGTAAAAGCAAGCGTACTACGTCCTCAAACACTTGCTTGATATTGCGGGTAACACAGACGTTTCTCACAATGTCTTTAATGTTACTATAAAATTACGTACGTTACTCACATTGTAATAAATTACAAACGTAGACAACATTTATAAGTAAGTAAAATGAGCATCTACCGGTTTGAGTTGGGCTTTGTTCTGATTAAGAAAATATAGCTCCCTAATAGTGACATTAAAAGCAAAGGGCATAAGTTCAAATATTACAATAAATCTGAAGGTGAAGGTTTCGTGAGGAAACCTAAATCACCAAGCACTTACCGGTATGTTCAGGCGATTGAACTTGAGAATTAGTACTTTGATAAGCTTCCTTTAGCTAAAATGCGGCCGTAGGGATGTGTTCTCACTTGAACTAATGGATAAATGGTCTGAGCATGGAAAAAAGTAATTCGATTTCCATAAAACTTTCACGTCAAGATTCAATATATTTGAAATAATGTTTCTTGATAAATCTGTAGCGACACCGTTCTACATAGTTCACACACCGATGCATAGATGGCGCAACTAGATTCTACATCGCGCTGACGAAAAAACGGCAATTGACATTATGTAGGTATAAGATTCGAATATCTTTAGTTAGACTACGGTCCCTAGACACGATGAACCGGCCTGGTGGAGGATCTTCCCTTTTCTATTTTGGCGTCATCCACCTTTCTTCTCCGTTACTCTATTGTTCTATAGGTGTCAACGCATTCTATATCCTTGTAGATACTACGTCGATTCCTGCTACGTCATATCTCACTTCACGCTTATGATGTCATATAGATATATTTTCTTTTATTTTTCTCGGTCGGGCATTCTTATTTAAATATGTTTATTACCTAACCATATAAAAAAGACATTACAATAAATAATATGAGAGCTTTCACGCACGCCTCGTAGGCTTATCTGTGTAGGCGGTTGCCACAAAATTCAAACGACAATAAGCTCAAAAAACCAGTAAGTATACTAAATTAAAAATAAATCTTCCATACGTAACCCGCCTCATTTAATACGAGGCGCAGAGTTACCTCCTTTACAGGAGTTACGTCACGATCAGAAGAGCTTTTATAGCTTCCGGCGTGAGGCCTTCCGACAAAAAGTAATTAACTACTACCTACTTAATGCTTTGGGTGATATTAATTAACTCTTTCATCGGGGATTGTTTTGATAAATTCATTGTGGATTTTTAGGAATTAGAACCTTTGAAGTTGTGGGAAAAATAGCGAGTAAGCTTGAAAATTGGCCGAAAATAGTATTTATCTCTCTCTGGCTACAACAAAAATAGTGTAGTGACAGAATTTTTAAATCGGACCAGTAACTCTGTAGATTACCTGCTACATGAGACTATTAGAAGACGCAGCGTGGGCAGGCCCCCCCACAAGGTGGACCGATGATCTTGTGAGGGTCGCGGGAAACCGCTGGATGCGGGCAACGCAAGACCAGCCATCGTGGAGATCCTTGGGGGAGGCTTTTGTCCAGCAGTGGACGTCTTTCAGCTGACATGATGATGATGTTGATGAGACTACATCCAAACTTACCTATAAACACCTCTATAATGTTAGTTTAGACAAACAAAAATACAAATCTTTCTTTCTCTTTATAATAGACTAGCGACTCGCCCCAACTTCGCATGGGTGTACAAATCTTTGAATTTCTCGGCTTTTCTGTACTATATTATGCGTGTTTTATAGATATAAACCTTCCTCTTGAATCACTCTAACTATTAAAAAACCGCATCAAAATCCGTTCCGTAGTTTTAAAGATCAAAGCATACATAGGGACAGACAGACAGCGGGAAGCGACTTTGTTTTATACTATGTACTTAGTGATGATAGTGTAGCAAACCTCATCTTACAATATTAGGTCTATCATATCAAACCATCTTCAACTAAATTATATCGCTATAAATTTACACTAAGGTGGTACGAGTCTCAAGCAATTATAGAACTAGGTTTTGGTAGCAGTAAATGTGTGGCTATAATTCAGGGCAAATTGCTCCGTATGGATGTCGATGACCTGGAGCTGCCTCCCAACACTTGTATACTCGGTTATACATAGTGTTGCTGTGCAGCCTTTATATCTCTACTGGACCGTTAGCGTCTGTATACAACCTGCTTTTCTTTTTCGGTGTTATGTATGTTCTACATGTACGTTTGGTATGAGAGCGCATTGTAATAAATCCTACCCTTTTTAATCCCCGACGCAAAAAGTTAAGTTTGACGTGTCTGTCTGTGGCCTCATAGCTTCTGAACGGATAGACCGATTTTGATTTAACTTTTTTTGTTTGTGACTTGATCGAGAGTGTCCTTAGCTATGTTTTAAGAAAATCCGAGCCGTTTGAAAATTATCACCAATTTTCTGCTGAGTTTCGGGGGTTTGTTAAATTTAATTATTTTAGGAGTCTTTTTCCAATTGATTAACATCTCATTTAATAAATCCATTCAGCCATTCAGATATTTCGAGGTTATTAATACCTCGTACAGATAAATAATAGTAGTTTATGATACTGTTGCATAATAGGGGTTATTAAAATACGAGTGTGAGTTTAAGTACCGAGCCGTAGGCGAGGTTCTTAATAGTATCACACGAGTTTTTAATACCTAATTATGTGCAGTATCATACAGTACTTTATCTAAACTCATCTAATAATGTAATTTAAAGGTAAAAAATCGATAATATTTTGTCATAGGTTTTCATGACTTACGGGTATCGATTATTCGTCATTTCCATTGCCGCCTCCACAATTTCAGATCCAAAGTTATTTCATCTTAGTATCACTGCTATTTTTCTATCATTTTTGGCCAAAATAAAATATGTATGCAAAAAATTCAATAAAATAATCAAACATTAATCATCATGGCGCCCAAATCCGTGTGGGGAAAAACTCCTAAGTTGAGATCTCTACCGCATACGCGACCACATACAAAGTAAATTTGCATCTAAAATTATAATTGTTTAGTCCTGATGTCTGGCCAAATATAATGTTTTTTTCTTTATTATTTCGTTTGACAAGTTGACTGACAGTAATTGAAGTATTAAAACCCAAAAAACATTATAAGTGGCCAGACATGTCCAAATACTTGTACTTTAATGAAAAAAAGTTATTTTATAGCATTATCTTGGGAAGAAAACTGTTCTATAATATAATTTTTTAATTTCATTATAGACGAGTGTGCATAAAGTGGGTCATTAAAGTACTGTTTTTGATTTCATAATTAGAACTTTACGATATGAGAGTAGATAAATAAATAAAATACATTTACAAGTAACCAAGACTCATTATTGAATTTAAATAAAAACAAACAAATCGCATACATAAAAATAAAAACATAATATCACATCATAATAAAGATACGTTACATACAGCCCCTTTGTTTTTGCGCAGCCAGGTAAAAAGCAAGTTAGCAGACTTTAAAACATGTGGAAAATAATAATTATACTTTAAAATTAGTATACCTGATAAAAATAGTATGCGGGCGAGGAAAGGCCAGCCCAAGGCCTCCGCATTTATTTAATTAATGCTGTTATCACGACATGACATGTTTTCAGTAAGTACAATATGAAAGAAAATAAACATTATTCTTTTCAATAAATAAATTACCATGCGAAAAGGTGCTTAATTGCAATGGTGCAAAGACAGAGAATTAAAAAATTGCTTTGTTTCTGCAATAAATGCAATAAAATGGAATAAATTGAATAACTTTTAAATAAATGAAACTTTTAAAAATATTTTTTCTAGTTAGGTATTTATAAACGTTAAACCATATTGTACTCGTGCTGGCACTAAATACATAAGTAGAGAAGCTCCTTTCTTTATTTTATTCACTTCTACCAAACTGCGTCAAAACATCATAATTAGGTTTGATTTATTTGATCTAAATCCAGCTTAAAAAACGCACATATTTAGTGACACTTGACCAGGAGCCACCTATAAAGCTCAAGAAAAAGACTTTAACTAGAAAAAACTTTAAAAAGTATTTTCAAAATCTTCAATAATAAATAATATCAAGCTACATTAGGCCTATAGATAAACAAAGAAATATATACTATACTAGCTGTTTCTCGTGGTTTCACTCGCGTTTCTGGGAAATAAATATCCTATAGTTGGTATTCGGGGATAATGTATAGCTTCGTATTAGTGAAATAATTTTTAGAATCGAACCAGTAATTATGGAAATTACCTACTATATCCGAACTTACAAACTTTACCACTTTAATTTAAATAAGTACTTATAATAATAATAATAAGCCTTTTATTCGGACAATTACAATAATAGGTTTGTTTTTTTTTATTATTTAATGTTTGTTCCATTTTTGCGTGTCCGTTTGCCAGTCGGCAAAGGCCTCCTCCAACCGTTTCCATTCTGTTCTCTCACTGGCTACTCTGCCCCATGTTGTTCCAGCAACCTATCTTATATCATCAGTTTTAGACCAACACCCTCCATCCAAAATAAGTACTTATAGTTTATAATAATTCAATTGCAGATGGTTAAAATCAAGTGGGGTATTCTGTACATATTTATTTAGTGCATGCGATCTCGCGGTTATCATTAGACCCATGTCAGACGTGTCAGTTTAAATTAGAGCGGCCTTAAAATATTTTTCGGTAATTAGAAACTGAAAGAACACACGTCTGCGAACGGCTTTTATAAATCTTTTTAACCCCAACATGGACGAGATAGAATGAAGGGTCACAATGTGCTATCACCCTTTGTTATTGCCTGTTAAATTTGAGTGTGATTTCGTACAATTTTATTTATGAGTTCAATTTATTTTTAGCTCAATTTTTGTCTGTGGTTTGGTCATCTCCTTGAAATATCTCTGTGGTTCCTAAAATATTGTTTATTTCCACCCAAAGGTCACATTGGATAATTTAGGTTGATGTTCACCTACAAGAAAACGTTCCGATAAAGTATAATCGGGCGTTTACGATGACTTTCTCCAAAATTCACGGTAAACGCCCGATTATAATTTATCGGACCGTTTTCTAGTCGGTTAACATCGATCTTAGTAGTTATTTTTTTTATTTGAGCCTTTACGTATTTATACAAATATTTCAAGGATAAATGCGATCAGTGGATCAAAGTAACACTAAAGTGCCGAATAAAATAAAATAAAATAGCTTACGAGGGTCATCGCATTCCTTGACAATTGCGAGATTCCGAACGGAAGCAATATCCACTATCTTGGCTCTTAAGGAACCCTCGATCGACAAAGGGTTAGCAATTTTGTATTGTGGCTTAAAATATGGTTGTCAAGTCTGGAATAAATAAGCTTACGTAAACAAATGTTGTGGTGCTATCTGTTTGCCTGTCAGGGTCAAATACAGTTACAGGATTGTATTTTATTACCCGATTGCTGCAAAGCCAAAAAAGGAGGGTTATGTGTTTGACCTGTATATTATATTCTTCTTGCCTGTATGTAATGTAAGTATGTATGTGTTTCATCCACGTTCCCGAGGTATCTTATGTTTTCCCGGGATAAAAAGTAGCCTATATGTTATTCCAGGGTATGATCTATCTATGTGCCTCGTTTCATCTAAATTTGTTTAGTAGTTTTTACATGAAAGAGTTACAAACATTCATCCATACTCGTAAACTTTCGCATTTATTATATTATAGTAGGTTATTAGATATCTTAGATTATTAGAAATGTTATTATATTATAATATTTTCAATGGAAACATCTGAATTTTATTAGCTACCGCTTTAGGTGGCTACCGGTTATTTGCAATTCCCTGGCAACACTACAATAACTACAGTTATTTACGGTTACAAGGTTAAGGTTCGGTTTTCACCGCCAAGGGTATTAATCATGTCGTTCGTTGGCCAGACCAGACTCATTGGTTCGGTCCGTTACTAATTGGGCATCCATTTTTCTCTTCTCCGCACGTTTCAGGCAGTTGTATCATTAATATTCTATAAGATGGTGATTGGTGGTAATTTTATCGGCAAAATACCATGAATGATCAAAATATGTGTTATAGAAAGTTCATCTGCTTTTAATTTGAATATTTCAAGTTTTGTGTAAGGCATACATGAATACCGTTTCGGTAAAGTAGGTAAACCCTACATTCTTTGTGTATCCATCATTTTCATACGTAATTTGACAGAAGGAGCTTTTATCTGGCTTTTCCAAATGTAGCTATAGACCATATGACGCAATAGGCTCAACATCTGTCATTTGACGCAATAAGACAAATCTCTTTATCGAGACGAAGAAATCAATTCTAGTATAACCCAGGTTTTAAATATATCCATCATTTTCTTTTAGCATGAGATCCGGTCGCTTGAATCTGCAGGTATCAGATTTTTTGATAAAACTTTTTTTACACAGATAAGTACCTACAGATTCAAGCGGCCGGATCATAGACTATTATGTCATTTATCAGAAAGAGCCGGTACTATCTTAAATCCTGGGTATTACAAGATTCGCACGTAATGAAATAGATTGAGTTATGGTATTTATTTACACGTTCATTTTCATTTTTGGGGGCGCTATTATAAGACGATTTCGCTAATTTAATTACCGAGATAAAAACATTCGAATAAAAAAATAAAAATAAGAAAGTCTATGAAAGGCGTTATGAAGAATTATTTGTTCAAACTACAATTTGAATTAATGTTATAGTAATTTGCTAGAGTATCGTAAAGTTCGTAATTGTTTTTTCAGGGCTTTAAATCTGAATAAATAAGTTTTGAGTATGGTACTTTACAGAGTACTCTGATTTTAGTTCATTTGTATATTTCATCCAATTAAATATAATTACGGTTCTTCATAGCTGTGTTGGATTCACTACTCGCCCCAAAATTAATGACCAACTTCCAAATAAAAAACCCGCTCCTATTTTTTATACCAACCTGACAAAAAAAATTGAAATGGTAATTATAGTTATACTCTTTTTACATCACCCCCGAGCAGATTTTATATTCAATGTCAAGGCACGCGCCGGTTCTATAGTTTTACTATAGGTACTATGTGTAGACTATGTGTTGCTATTTATGAAAATGGTGGTAAATTATTTATTTTCTCAAAAATAAATTACAAGTTCAAGAAAACACTATTTGAAGAAAGAAAAGAAAGAAAGAAATATATTGATTAGCGACAAAACAACAGATAAAGAAAATATGTAATGTATGTAACAGGCTAAAAATAATGGATTGCCACAAATCGGCCAATTCAGCATAATATTGATTATTAGACGTACAATTTACATTGAGTCGATTATCAACCTTTGAGTTTGTTATTAAATACACAAACTATGTAAAATAAACGAAGTATTGTATAATACGAGTAGAGTAAGGCAAAAAGCGTTATTTTCCACACTAATGCACGTAATATCGTGGGTAGGAACTGCATTCGACGCGAGAGCCAGCGATCTGTAAACACGGCCGACAGCCTGGCTTGGGGATATCTCTTGCAATCTAATAAGGAATGTTTAGTTTTGTTCCTAGAAAACACAGTATACCTACCTACACAATTGTATTACACCTACCAGTGGCGAGGGGTGAAATTATGGCGAGGGTAAGCCGTTAAAAAAACACCGATAATTTTATACTTAATTACAATGTATTTTATATAAAAGTGGCTTTGAAATGATGAATCTGTGGGACTGGGATTTCGCCACTGATACCTACAGCATTCTTTATAACTGGGAATATACATCTAGTTCTTAAAAGTCATATTTATTGTTAGTCTTATATTCAAATGAATCTTAATTAAGATATTTAATCAGTTAAAGCTAATTACCTAGGTAACAATTTTGAATTTCAAAAACAAGTTAATCAAGGTATGACAAAAATTTAAATAGACGATTATAATATTTAAAAGAAAACTTGAGGTTTGCGCTATGTGGTAAATATGATTTTCTTTTTTAAAAATAATATAAAAAAATATTTTAGGTATAGAGATTACATTTAAATGTCAGCGGAAATATTACACTAAACAGTAAAAAAGCACTTAAGAACTTATAATCAATCAAAAGATAGTTAAAGTTAGATACTGAGCGTAGCCTTGCGGCCTTATTAGTCATTCACAGCAATAAATCATCTCGTGCGAAGGGAAAGCTGTATAAAGGTTGTATAGACATCTATTATACAGCAAAATTGCAATACTGTTATAATGCATATTTATGATTATTGCACATATACCCAGCTTTTTTATGATTTGTGTAATTTGATTGCCTTCCAACATTCTCTTTTCCTGCTTCCTACTTTCTACTGATATTTAAATGCAAATATTTGTATATGTGTATATTATTATATTACCACCAGTGCCGGTTTTAGCTCTACCAGCGCCCTGGGCGAGATGTGATAACCCCCCCCCCCCTTCTCCCGCCAACAAAAGGGATTTTAAACCATTATAGCCATTTTATCTTTAGACTTGAGAATTTATTTAGACTCGAGATAGCTGGACTCGCTCATGAGCGATCGGAAATAAAGGTGGGCCTGGCGCCCCTTTACATCTAGCGCCCTGGGCGATCGCCCTACCGCGCCCTACCCTAACGCCGGTACTGATTACCACTTAGCTTCGTAACGTATAAAATAATTTTCATGTGAGTAAGATATAGCTTTGATTTAAAAGACTGTTAGGTTCGGTTGCATAAAGCGCGGTCATAGTAAGGTTATAGCAAAGGTTATAGTTAGGTTACGGTTTACTTTAACCGCCGAAAGAAAGCAAACTCGAGGCTCGTGTCACTTTATCTAAAATTTTAACCGTAACCATAACCAACCGAAGGAGATCGGTCATCGTCAAAGTGACTCTACGGTCAAAGCATGGTAATAGTTAAGTTAACTTTGACTATAACTTTAACTAAAATGTACGAGCAACCGAAGTAAATGTATCTTTGAAGTTTATGTTTACATTTACTTATTTAATTTACTTTTAAACAAATATAAGTCGTATAAAATGCTTAGTTCAAACGTTTTCTTTTATTCGAATATAATTGAATGAGAATAAAATAAAAACCTAAAGATCATTCAACTTTAAAGTCATTAAAAGTTTTAAAATGTCTTCACCTTTTTGGGATGTTCATGTAAAAATAGGGGAGTAATAAAACTGATTGTAATTTTGATGGTTTTGTTTGTTTTCAGCTCTTTGTTTTTATCATTTGTCTTATGTTTTAAGACACTCCGTTTCTATGTCTAGACCGAACGTGAGCATAATAGGGATAATTTTCATGAAATGTTTATTACTTTTACAAACAGATATATTTGAGTCTCTCAACTTGACTTGTAACACCAATTTTTACATAGTAGGCAGTGTAGGTACTTTTGATGATATATATTTTAGAGTTCTTTCAGATTTTTTTATTTGTATACTAGTTTTTGTCCGCATTCCTGGGATTAATAGTAGACTATGTTATTATCTGGCCCATACCCTTTCTCAAAGCAAAATGTCACGTCCCTAGTTCCGTTGTTTCATAGATACGGGAAAGAAGGACAAACCAACAACTGACTAAAAGAGACCAATACGCCTTCATACTGTTACGTATCCGGGGTGGGTACGAATAAATATGCCGATTTACGGTAGAAGAGTTTTATTAACGAACGGATTCAGTCAGTATATCAACACAAATAATTAATTAATTAACAAATAAAATGTCACAGTCACAATTAATAAACGTCTCTATCGCAATTAATCACTGTCTTACAATAGCACTATAGCACTGAACAACACACTGAGTATCGCACTATTCGCACTTTAAAGTCGCATTGAAGTTCACTTGGTAGCTCGTAGAACTGAACTGTCGTTGCTGGCTCGACGCTCGCCTTTTATATTCGAGCCTCCTGATCTCCAGAATATTCGCGAGGAAGTTTCGGCGGCCGTCCGACACAAACAAGCGTGGGAAAGTAAACAGAGCCATAAAACTCCGATAACAATAGGGCTATAAACGAAACAATAGGCGGGTCTTTCCTTTGTTTTCGAATAGCGGCATTGTTAACGCCGACGAAAACAAATACAAGGATCTCTCTAGAAAAATCTTGACCCTACACTTGTACGTAACATTGCCCCCCTCTTAGTCATGCTCGTCCCGAGCATCATTTGATCCATGATATCGCGCCAGGCGGTCGACGTGGACGATCTTCAATTTTCCTCTCTGTCCTTATTTGATGCGGTACGTGATGTCATTGATTCGCGTTATCACTTTGTATGGGCCTTCCCAGCGAGCTTGGAACTTTGGTGATTTTCCTTTCTTCCTGAATGGGTTATGAAGCCATACAAGACTTCCCTCTTCAAACCCATTGGTGTTGGCCTGGCGATCGTACCGTGTCTTCATTCTTTCTCCAGTCCTGATGCTGTTCTCTCGAACCAAGTCATGGATTGTGTCCAATTGTTCTTGTAAATCCGCAACGTATTCCGAAGTTGGTTTAGGTGTACCAGGTGGAGTTCCAGTTATTGCATCCATTGGCAGCCGTAGTTCTCGTCCAAAATTGACCTTTGCTGGAGTCTCATTTGTGCTGTCATGAACTGCTGAGCGGTAGGACATCAGGAACAGAGGAATATACTGGTCCCAGGTACGCTGATGGCTTTCCACCACTTTGGCCAAGTGATTTTCTAACGTCTGGTTGAATCTCTCGACCATTCCATCCGACTGTGGATGCGCTGGTGTAGTCCGAGTCTTGTGTATCCCAAACAGTCGACAAATTTCCTGGAACAGTGCTGACTCGAAGTTCCTTCCTTGGTCTGAGTGTATTTCTATTGGTACACCAAATCTGCAGAACACTTCTTGAACGAGCTTTCTTGCTACAGTCTTAGCTTCGTGGTTGGGGGTCGCGAATACTTCTGGCCATTTACTGAAGTAGTCTTGGACTACAATGATGTACCGATTACCATCATCAGTCTCAGGAAACGGTCCAGCGACGTCGATGGCGATCCTTTCCCAAGGCGCTCCAACTTGATAAAGCTTCAGTCTCCCCTTACTTCTTGTTTGTGGCCCTTTAACGACGGCACAGGTTGTGCACTTCTTGCACCATTCTTCAACATCTTCCCTGCAGTGAATCCAGTAGAAGCGTTTCCTTACTTTCATGAGGGTTTTCTTTACTCCAAGATGTCCTCCAGATACACCATCATGAACAAATCGCAGCAGTGATGGTACCTTGCTGCGAGGGACCACTAACTGTAGATTACTTTCTTTGCCATTCGGGGTCTCCCATTTCCTGTACAGTACCCCGTCTTGAATCACCAGGCTGTCCCATTGAGCCCAATAGCTTTTTGCTATAGGACTTGTTGTTGAGATGTCACTCCAACTAGGTTTCTGGTTATCCTTTTTCCATTCCAGGATCCGTTCTAAATCTTTGTCTTCTTTTTGAGCAGATTTCATGGCTTCTCCGCTCCAGGAATCATCCAATGCTTCTGTCCTGATAACGTTGACTCGTTCCTTGGATTCTTGCTTCATGCAGTGGCGACATTCATCAGGACACGGCCGTCGTGATAAAGCGTCAGCATTAGAGTGAATCCTTCCACTTCGGTGTTCAATTACGAAGTCAAACTCTTGAAGTTGCTCTATCCATCTTGCAATTTGTCCTTCCGGGTTCTTAAACTGCAGCAGCCATTTTAGAGCAGCATGATCGGTGCGAAGTGTGAATGGTCTTCCGATAAGGTATTTGTTGAAATGCTGCAATGTTTTTACAACAGCTAACAGCTCCCGACGAGTTACGCAGTAATTCCTTTCTGGCTTTGATAGGGACTTACTGAAATAAGCAATAACTACTTGTTTGTCCCCTTGTTCTTGGGATAGGACTCCACCAATTCCTGTATTGCTCGCATCAGTGTCAACAATAAATCTTCCTTCTCTGTTTGGGTATCCAAGCACGGGGCTCTCACACAAATGTTGTTTCAGCTGTTTGAAAGATTGTTCACAGTTACTGTCCCAAAGAAAGTTACGTTTCTCCTCTGTGAGCCGATGCAATGGTTTTGCTACTGCTGAAAAGTTCTTCACAAAGCGGCGATAGTAAGCACAAAGTCCCAAAAATGCTCTTACATTTGTCTTGTTCTTTGGAGTAGGCCAGTCTTGAACAGCTTTGATTTTCTCCGGATCAGTTCGTACTCCTTGTGCTGATATTATGTGTCCCAGGTAGCCAACTTCTTTCTTAAATAATGCACATTTCTTTGGACTTAACTTCAAATTAGCCTCTCGGATCCTCAGGAACACTTTTTCCAAGTTCTTCAGATGCTCGGTAAAATCACGGCCCATTATGATGATGTCATCCAAGTACACCAAACAAGCGTCTCCAAGCAATCCAACCAGCACTCTCTCCATTAGTCGCTCGAAAGTGGCTGGAGCATTGCATAACCCAAAAGGCATAACATTGAACTGCCATAAACCATTTCCAGTTCCAGTTGAAAATGCTGTCTTTTCCTTATCTTCTGGACTGATCTCCACTTGCCAGTAACCACTTTTAAGGTCAACCGTGGAAAACCATTTCATTCCACTGAGCATGTCCAGAGTATCGTCAATGCGAGGAAGTGGATAGCTGTCCTTCTTGGTGACTTCATTCAGCATTCTGTAGTCAACACAAAATCGGGTGCTGCCATCTTTCTTCTTAACTAGCACTACTGGAGATGACCATGGGCTTGTGGACGGTTCAATGATTCGATTCTTCTGCATATCTTCAATCATGTCGGCTACTTCTTTCTCCTTTGCCAGTGGTACCCGTCGAGGTCTTTGCTTGATTGGTACTGTATTTCCAGTCTCTATACGGTGCTTCACCAATCCAGTCCTTCCAAGGTCGCCGTCTTCTTTCACGAAGATGTCACTGAAGCTATGTAACAGCGTTTTTGCCTTCTCAAATTCCATGTAAGTTAATTGCTCCTTGCAGTTTTCCAGTAGTGGCACGATGTGATTTCGCTGACAGATTTTTGTGTCAATTTGTTTCACCTTCTCCAGTGTTGCTACATTATCACATTGTCCAATCACAGAATTCTTTTTCAGGAATACTCTAGAATTGCTGAGGTTTATGATGCGAACCTTTGCTCTCTCCTTTGTCATAACAAGTGTTCTTGCTGTGATCCATCCAGGATGATTTCCTGTATCTTCAATAATCACGCTTCGCTCCATGCGGGATTTCTGAGGAAATCGGACGTCTACTAATGTTTCTGACTTGGGTGGTAAGGTCGTTCCTCTCAAACAGTAGACGTTTCCACTCACTCCTCCATCCAAGAACACTTCTCTATCAGGAAAACTGAGAACACCTTTTGCCACGTTGACAGTACATTGATAGTTCCTCAAAAAGTCCAATCCAATGATGCAGTCGTCGGTGATACTTGCTATCAAAACTGGGTGAGTACAGATTTTCCCTCCTATTTTCATTTCCACGTCTGTGTCTCCAAGGACGGGAACTGGCTGGCCAGTAGCTGTCTGCAGGAGACAAGATGATGACGGCTTTTCCCATGACACAGTACGTCTAAGTAGTTCTGGACGCACTATGGTTCGTGACGCTCCCGTGTCAATTGTAAACTGGCAGCGTTTTCCATTTAGTTCTCCTTCTATGGTAAGACTGTTCCCATTTGATGCCTGTGACACGGTGATGGTAGGGGCTTGGTCTTTACAATGACGACCCAGCGCTTGCCCCCCAGCTCTTGCTGCACTTGGTCTCTCTCCTTGTTCCTTGGCGCCCACTTGGGTACTGAACGCAACCATTGTTTTTCGCTTCGGACAATCAGAGCGAATATGTCCTCTTTCACCACACTCGTAGCACATCAGTCCAAATCTCGGTCTGAAAAGTCCTCCGAATTTCCCAGGTTTTCCATTTTCCGGTGCTACAGGTCTCTCAGATACTACCACTTCACGCACCTGCTGCGTGGAATCGTGGCGTACGGCTTCCACTTCCATGGCATGTGCTAGGGCGGCCTTCAGTGTTTGGTGATGTGCCAAACGTACTGCAGCTCGCACTTCACCATCTCTGATCCCATCAACAAAAGATCTTAGTACCTGATGGTGAATCAGCTCTGGAGTAGATGCACATGCTCGGTTCACCAGGCGTTCAATCTCTAGAGCCCATTGCTGAAGACTCTCGTGTGACTTCTGCCGGCGGGTCTTGAGCTGGGCACTGTAAAAGTGCTCCAGATGTTTCTCCCCATACCTTGTTTCCAAGGCTTCGAAAAGTTCACTCAAGGTTCTACCTTCAGCAGGACGGCTTTCCAGTACGAGGACTGCTACACCTCGTAAAGCAAGCGTCAGCGCCATTAGAGTCTGTTCGTCACTCCAACCGTTTCCCTTGGCAAGTGTCTCGAACTGTTGTCGGAAAGCTACCCATGATGATTTGCCATCAAAATGAAGGCCATCCAACTTCATCTTGAATGGTGCACTGGCAGTACCAGCCCCAGCTGCGGTAACAGCACCACGTTCTTCCACTTTCTGGATGGCGGTCTTTATCGTCTTCAAATCAGCATCATGGGCATCGAGGGCTGCTTGATGAGCATTGAGGGCAGCTTGATGGGTTTTAAAGGTGTCGTCATGTTCTTCGATCTTTATCGTGGCTGCCTTCATGTCTCCTTGAAGCTGAGACACCGTGTTGCCCAAACCTTGTAGGGTCTCCGTCAGGTTGGTCTCCATTTTGCGCTGGCCTTCCTCCATTTTGCGCTGGCTTTCCTCCATTTTGCGCTGACCTTCTCTTAGATCTTCCTCCATTTTGCGCTGACCTTCCTCCATCTTGCGCTGACCTTCCTCCATCTTGCGCTGACCTTCCTCCATCTTGCGCTGACCTTCCTCCATCTTGCGCTGACCTTCCTCCATCTTGCGCTGACCTTCCTCCATCTTGCGCTGACCTTCTTCTTGTTTAGCCTCTATTTTCTGTAGAAGTGCCAACAGAGCAGACATGTCGAATCCAGATGAAGGGCCTGGAGTAGCACTTACGCCTATGTCCACCGGTGGAGTCGGAGTATCGGCCTCTGTCTCGTGGTCCAAGCGTCGTGATGAGTCGAGCGCCGCCTGTCGTCTCGTCATCACGCGGTCTTCTTCCCGTGGTGTGATCGGCATTTCACTTCTGACACCAATTGTTACGTATCCGGGGTGGGTACGAATAAATATGCCGATTTACGGTAGAAGAGTTTTATTAACGAACGGATTCAGTCAGTATATCAACACAAATAATTAATTAATTAACAAATAAAATGTCACAGTCACAATTAATAAACGTCTCTATCGTAATTAATCACTGTCTTACAATAGCACTATAGCACTGAACAACACACTGAGTATCGCACTATTCGCACTTTAAAGTCGCATTGAAGTTCACTTGGTAGCTCGTAGAACTGAACTGTCGTTGCTGGCTCGACGCTCGCCTTTTATATTCGAGCCTCCTGATCTCCAGAATATTCGCGAGGAAGTTTCGGCGGCCGTCCGACACAAACAAGCGTGGGAAAGTAAACAGAGCCATAAAACTCCGATAACAATAGGGCTATAAACGAAACAATAGGCGGGTCTTTCCTTTGTTTTCGAATAGCGGCATTGTTAACGCCGACGAAAACAAATACAAGGATCTCTCTAGAAAAATCTTGACCCTTCACTTGTACGTAACAATACATTCTTGGACCATGAATGTAAAAATATGAAAGTTGTGTCAATTAATAGCTTATTATCAAACCATCATTGAAAATTCTGCGGATTTTGGCAATCTGAGAGCAGAGTTATAAGAAATTTAGTGAAGTTGAGGTTATGCAATAAGTTGGCTACAACCTATAATAACCAATATACTAAACAGCTAGTTTGATGAAACTGATGACGCGCGATTGATAGAAAAATATAACAGTTTTTTTCATCCATATCTCAATTTATTGTAATTTTAGCCCAGAAATTCCCGTCTCCTTTATACATATTACTTATTAATAATAATATGAGTAACAATTAAGTAAACATTGTCGTACATTATACAGCTAAGAGCCGGTTAAATGTAATCCATATATAATAGATCCAACCTCCGAAATAATGTATGAATATGTAACGATATGTCCACAAAGGATTATTACAGTCGATTATCATCAACTTGTAAAAGAGATGTTTGTCGATTTTAATACATCACTAATTTTTCAATGTGTCTATGAACTTTTATTTTTATTTGATTACTTTGGGTTGGTAGTACGTATATCATTTACACTGGTAATAATTACAGTGTTGAGAAAATGTCGAAATGTTCTTACCTTGATTTGGTTATATAAAAGCAATTGTAGCGATTCTCCTCATGAAAAATACTTTTTAATTAAGCTTACATATTTTTTCCTTCCTAACAACCAGCAAACAAAAACAAATTCAAACCACATTTTACTTTTTAATTATACTTTACCTAAAGTTTAACGACATAATTATTATTTGTACGCTTACAAAACATTTCCCTTACCTTGCGTAATAGCTTCCTGAAGATCGGTTCTACCGCTTCTAGTACAATTGAAGTACCTAAACACAGCACTATGTAAAGTTATACAGAGTGTATCAAGAGTTCCATTGTTAGAGTCACGCACTAGCACCATTGTTCCCGCCTTCTGACGTGTCGTGTGATAGCATCCCTGTATTTTGTGGAGCGTTTGATACACGTGAGTAAACTTGAATGGTCTTACTATAGTGGCTTGACAATGCTAGTGTTTGGGATTATATTCGTAACTAGAAGGTGTCAAGTCTTTTCTTAACGGATGCTTACGTCATAATTTATATCTGTACGCCAAATTTCAGCCCGATTCATCCAGTGGTTTGGGCTGTGCGTTGATCGATCAGTCAGTGAGTGAATGAGTGCGTCAAATTTAGGCAAAAAGAGCAATCACAGTAAGTGCGTTGTTTCAGAGGATTAATTAACCTTACATTCGTCAGTTAAGTTTTGACAGTGACGTTTGGTATTTAAAGTTCATAATCACATCGAAAACAAAAAAGTGATAGTTAATGCCTTCATACTTTCAACTTTAACTCGTACGTCATAGTCATTGTTAAAATATACCATCCTAAGACAAAGTACCTATTGTATACGTATTTTATTAAGTGTAAAACCAAAAAGAAACATTACTTGAACCGCATTCAATTAATTTCTTGCGTAATGTTTTAGTCAAGATTTCTCTATTAAATTATCACATAGTAAAAAAATAAAACTCTCTCCAAACTATAAATAATTTATTATTTATGAAAAAAAATTCAAAATGATTATTTACTAACATATTATTTACACGCAATCTAAACGCAGCACTATCCCGCTTTTTCAAGTAGTTCTTTGTCTCTTATCTCATCTGAAACTTCCATCGACTACCTGCCTTAGTAATAAGCTTTCTGCATTCTCATCTAAAATTGATTGATACTACTTATAAGAAATTTTCTGAGGATTCATCTTCTACGGAATATTGGATCGATAGATTTTAATGAGATACGGCGACGACGGATAAGAAAGTAAGGCGATTAGTAAGTACATCTTTAATTTTTTACTGGATTGTAGGCAATAGGCAATATGCATGTTTTTTTTGATTTATTATAAACTCATTCATAAGAAATAGTAGAAAAATATTTCGGATAAGGGTACTTTACCTCAGTATACAATTGTAGTCTTTGCTTGACCAGTCGAGCTGATCTTTGAGCAAAAGAACGCTTTGCTCTATGGTACAATCAAAGGCTCAGAGCCATACAGCCTTGTTTTATTATCTTCGTATCTTCCAAGCTATATGTGTCTCTTTCTCTATTACTCTATAATATATAGAGTAGTATTAACTATACTGTTCAACAGATTAGAATGTCAATGTGTCAATGTAACTCAAAACGCTTTTTAATTACATAAAACACAACATGCGTTCAAACAAATTGTAAAACTTTAAATTACTTTAGAGATTCAGCCCGTCCAGTTTACGCAGGCCTTCATGACTATGTTTTAATATCCAAAACGTAGGGCTAAAGTTCAGTATTAAAGCAGAAGCACTATTAGGAGCAGGTTTAGTTATATAAGGCAGTGTAGTTAAAGCCATTAGAAACTCAGAGAATGAACTACCGCCCCGTGACGTTTAAAATAATTGCTTCATATTTTAAAAGATGATTATAATATAGGATTATTATTTTAATTCCGTGAAAATAAAAGATCCCTTGAGGAAAGCGGGTGAAAACGCAGGGTGGAAACTAGCTTAATTAATAACAAAAGTAGTAGTAGTCATCATATCAGCCGAAAGACGTCCACTGCTGGACAAAGGCCTTCCCCAAGAATCTCCACGATGGCCGGTCATGCACTACCTGCGACCGTCACAAGATCGTCAGTCCATATTGTGGGGGCCCTGTCCACGAGAACCTTTCCGCCCCAGCGACAGAGAGATAGTAAATCTATAAAATCCGACTATATTACACCTTGTCATAAATCAGTGTTGCCATTTCGTTCGTTTCGCGTCTCTTGTAAAAAAAACAATAAGTTTTAATGAAAGTGCATACCGTCATAAAATGCCTATAAAATTGACAACACCGGTGGTAGGTAACGACTTGATATTTAGGCGATGACCTATATCTTCTCAACGTTGATATTGATTGAGGTTGCCATGTGGATTTTTATTAATACCTACCAACCTACCTACCTACCTACCTACTCTATATTTTGGGGTTGACTATTCCAGTAACAATTTTCAGCATCCGTTGACACTCTTGTAAATAAAAGGCTTACTAATCTCAGAAACATATTTTCTGATTTTGACAGGTCTTTCACTAAAGAGTTTTGTATTTTCTTAAGCATGCAGTCTTATCGAAATCAAATTAGCCGTTTTGTGATTAGCGTATATTATATTTACAAGTGACAGAAACGCATTCTCACGGTGGCTAGAGCTTAGTTACAATAAAATATTAAAACTTATTTACGATTAAATAAAACATTTCCTTCCGCAAATTGTCAGTTTTCTTACTCGAATCCAGACGTATTATCTACACAACGAATTTTATTAACGATGAGGTCACATTGGTTAAAATAGCATTTTTATAGTTCTGTAGCCAAACAAGGAACCCTTATGGTTTTGTCATGCTTCCGTTCGTTCTTCTATCGAATTTTGACACCATATTATAACCACAATAAAGTGAATCCCATTTTGTTATTAAAAAAAATATTTAGTCCATTCAATACCCTGTGAGGAGACATTATGAGGTCTTAAATAAAATTATCAGGTTCCTTTTTTAATCTGAATAAATATCTGAGTGAGTTAGATTAGGTATTAACTGAAATTACAAAGAACTATCACGTCTCATAAGTTTGGAGTGAGTAAATTTCTATTGTCATTCTCTGAGTTCATGAGTTATATTCAATCGAAATATCACAAAGTACTTTCTCAAGCATAAACTTGATAACAGTTTGAAAATAATTAAACTTTGCTGCCATTGAAAACTCAAGTACTAAATCTATGGAATGCGTGATTTTACCTGTACTTGAACGATTTATTAATACGGTTTATTGACACCATCTATCTAAATCTAAATATACGAGTATATAAAAAAGGAAAAGGTGACTGACTGACGGACTGACTGATCTATCAACGCACAGCTCAAACCACTGGATTGGGCTGAAATTTGGCATGACGTAGGCATTCTCTAAGAAAGGATTTTTAAAATTCAGCCCCTAAGACAAAAAATAGGGGCCGCGGGGCGGAAAGCTAGTTGGTTACTCCGATTCCTGTCCTCCGGATATGTCTAGCACCATATTAAAAGTAAAATGAGTTTTTTAATGTTATTCTAGTGTATGTTGAGGACAAGCGTGGGATTTTGATGACAAAAGTGGGTCGGATATCCGGTATACTAACCGCGTAAATCAAACCGAGCATTTATTGTTGAATATTACGTTTAATTCGTGTATGTAATGAATTATAGTTGATTTTATTTGTATATAGAATTATTTACATCATTTACATAATAGAATATTAACATACACTCTGAGAAAGGGAAAAATGTTTTTTTTTTAAAACAATTTAAACGTCTTTTTTACTAAGAGTGCGCCTCGTCTGTCTCGCTTGTCCCCGTCGTCAGTTTAGTAAAGAACGGAGTCATTCGCGGACAGAATCCTGCTTTGCTTAGTTTGGGACCACATCATCATCATCGTCATCATCATGTCAGCCGAAAGACGTCCACTGCTGGACAAAAGCCTACCCCAAGGACCGATCGGTACGATATTGTAGAATTCGCCACATTCAACGTCACTATCAATGCATTTAACAATTTGCTAGGAATATATTTCCTATACCAGTCTCTCATCTGTGTATGTAGCTACCCCAGTGGAGTGTGATGAATACCCTTAATTAACGACGCCAATACTTGTAATTAACTGAAAGGCTTTGATGTCGGAACATCAATTTAGGATGCTGTTAGAGTAATTTATTTAAATATCACACATAAAATTATGCTTCTACATAATCGCTGTTATCTCTTTAAAAAAATATAAGAAAGGAAATTAGTTCATTGCTTTTCCAACATGAATATTGGTCACGAATATTTATAAATGTCAATGGCATATTTGGAGGTCTTTTTGGCGGGAACTTGCACTTTGACTGAAAGGAAGTGACTTTGAGTTTTCGTTTTATTTTCATAAATTCGTAGGTATATTCTGAGTTGTTATTGAATACTAGCCACCCGCCCCAGCTTCGCATGGGTGTACAAATTTTTGAATTTCTCGGCTTTTTTGTTCCTCTTGAACCACTCTGCCTATTGCTGAAAAGTGATTTAAAATCTGTTGAGTAGTTTAAAAGATCTAAGCGAACAGACAGCGGAAGCGACTTAATTTTATACTATATAAAGATTATCGGTAATATTTTGTCCAATAAAGGTCAATACAAGTGCACCAGTGAAGTGAAATGAAAATATAATGGCTTTTCAAGTTGTTTCAAAAAGTAAGTTTTAAAAATTCATGTTTATAGTAATGTAACGGGTCTATTCGCGCATAGAATATTATCAAAATATAATTTTGACTAACCTCGTAACCAGTCCACTCGTGACCACGATCAATGCAACTTGATCGAAACGTCGAGGTTAGTCAAAATTATATTTTGATAATATTCTATGCGCGAATAGACCCGTTACATTACTATAAACATGAATTGTGTTCGCGAGAGTTTAAAAAGTATTCAGTTTTAAAAAGTTTTAGTAGAACGGCCACCATTGTACTAAAACCCTAAAACCTAACATTAACTGCCTGACTGCGTGACTATAATTTGAAAATGATTTATTAACATGACTTTAACTTTACTAGACAGAACTTATACTTGACGAGAATTAAATACATGAGAAAACATGGCTCAAAAAACTTGATACTGGCAAAATAAACAAAAATAAACGAATTTGACAGTTTTCTTTACATCATTTCTACTAGCTGTTCCCCGCAGTTTCATCCACGTTACCGGGATAAAAAGTAGCCTATGTCCGTTTCCATTACATAGGCTATCTGCGTGCCAAATTTTATAGTGATCGGTCCAGCGGTTTAGTCATGAAAAGGTAACAAAAATAATCATACAAACTAACAAACAAAGATACAGTGCGACAAGGATGTTTTGGCACGTGGCCAAAATCGGAACCAACGCCGCTATCTTGTGAAGAGTCACTTTTTGAGAGTTCGCTCTGTCCGTTTATTATTGTTGTATGTTGTGTTGCTTTTGCTTGTTATTAAACACAATCTCTCTGACCCCACTTCTTATTACTTTTACATAATTATTAGATTAAAAGTTAAAGAGCGCGATCCTACCGATGTCATTCAACGGCCAAAACATCTTTGTCGCACTGTACTTTCGAATTTATAGCTGGATTCATTTACAAATATGTTTGTAAGAAAAAAATGTGAAGTGATTACATTAGTTTAGAGTAAACAACAATAGAAAGTTCTAGATAAATGATGGCCATTGTCACAGTTTAAAAGTACTAAGAACATGAACTCACCATAGCTTTTTGGAGTGTCGCAGTCACGCTATGAACGTTCTGCAACACGCTACCTTTCTTTTGTCTCTATATCACCTATATACGCGCTATAGCTACACTGCTGCATTGCTACAAAACATAAAACCTTATAGCTTGCGCACATTGGCGGACGGGACGGCAGAGGATTTAAGATTTATCGATAGAATTGAATAGTTATCCAATCAAAATATGGTATATATTTCAACCAGCGATGCTCTAGAGAAAACTGCGCTGCGATGCTCTGAGGCTGATCATTGAAATATATACCTTATTTTGATTGGATAACTATATTAAATCCTATTGATAAATTTTAAATCATCTGCCGTTCCGTCAGTCTCGGTCAAATTGTATGAAGAGTTTTTTTTTGCGTGACTTGATTCGGTTCCATAGTACTCATCAATATGAAGAAGATAAGTAACACCTTATCTCCACTTAACACCACTGCAGACGACTTAAAAATTGTCCTATATACATAATTAATTAATTACAAACTACAATACCTACATATAAAAAAAAACCTCGAGGAGGCCGCTGATGCCGATTATCAGCAAGGTTTCCAGCAGTCTGCCAGCGTTTCCTCTTTAGATGGCCAAATTAATCCGTAAGTTTTATTCTTTTTTAATATATAAAAAGGAAAATTTTACTGATCAACGCACAGCTCAAAAAGCTGGATGGATCCGGTTGAAATGTGGTATACAGATAGCTATTTTGACGTACCTGGGTTGACTAGGGTAGTTGACACTGTAAAAAATAAATGACCAAACACTAACCAATGCATGAAACATCTAAAAACACGTGGAGATATCAAATATGTTGTACACTTAATGCCTTTTATGATTTTTAATTACCAGTGGAACCACTAAGAGTAGATGATTTGATGCTGTGAAACTATGATGTCATAATGTAATATTTCATACAAAATTCCTTATAAACTATCGTTTTGACATTTATTAAAAAGTAGCTGATTTGATGTGTCAGTCAACTACCCTATTTTAAGGGTAAAATAAGGGATCGGGCCTGAAACCGCGTGGTGGAAAGCTACTACATAATATTTTGCCTAATTTTCAGGCAATGCACTTAGTACTCATCAACGATATTTCATACGAAATGCAAATTTCTTAAAAGCTTTGAATAATTCAGTAATCTTAAACAGTTATGTGCCGTTGAAGAGAAGTTTGCAAGCACTTGACGAATTTTACTTGCGGACTTGAGTTAAGATAGAGAATACTCTATTTTGTATTTTCAACAAGTAATGAAACTATACTAGTGACTAGTATTTGAGTAGAGCAAGGAGGTTGTATAATAGAGTAGAGGTCTAAAAAAGCTGCTTGAACAATATTATTACAAACAATCATTTTTTTTTAAATATAACTCATTTTTATTCAAACACTAACCATTAAATAAAACAACTAAAAATACGCGAAAACATTAACTAAGTCGATATAAACTATCGTTTTGAAATAAACTGATTAGATAAATCAGTCAAATACCATATTGCATAATAATCTCCTGTAGATTTGAGAAATCCGTATTATTACATATACCTATATTGCATGTAGCAATATTCCTCGACAGTTTTAGACTCCTAGGTATTGGCTAACTATGTAGATCAGTTCTTAGAGACATGCTGTCTTATACATGAGATGGTTTAAAAGCTTGTCTTGTAAAACTCAGGATTGAAGATAAGTACAAAAAAAAATTTAAAAATGACGTAAAACATTAGGTAATAAGAGGGTTTGAGTGTGACATTTTCGGAAGGGTAAATGTCCTGAACGATTGAAAATAATTGCCTAAAGAGTATATAGAATAGTAACTCCTATATTAGTAAAGAGGTTCATGTGCGTAATAAAACTGTCGTAAAAAGGTGTCCACACAAACGACCAATATTACCCTACGAAATTATCTTTATTTTTCTTCCGAGGTCATCCATCATAAAAATTATAACCCACGAAATTCCGTAGGCATTTCCCAGCACATAACAACAAAGACTGAAAGGACACTCAAATTTATATGGCTCATAAGTTAGATACCTCTCTCAATTATTTCGAAGGCACTTCCTTCGGTTTATTATAGCACAATGGCTTAAAAGGTGCAATGATAAGGTGATAAAATTATATGGAGGAAAGGAGAATGTGAAAAAGTATTTGGAATTTTACTAGTACTAATAAAAACATGAGATTTCGCTTACGTATTCGTGTTAACTTTTATGATATTATGTGTGTAAAACTGACTGATGCGTGTGGCGGGTTTTTCTAAGAATTCTCAGCTATGATTTTGTTATAAGCTGATTTCTGACGACGCTTTAATATTATAGCATATAGCTTATAGCACGACAATATCGCGCTCCATACATTGTTATGGACACGTTCACACTGTACTATATATTATTGGCTTTCTATACGCTTGCTATACTTTATAGCACAATATTATAGCATAGTAAAGCGTCGTCTGAAATGAGCTTTATTCGTATTTCAAGTTACCTTCGTCATCTACTAAAGCGTATCTTACTAAGTATTCAATAATACCAAAAATATCTTCCTTATGGGGGAACGTTCGGTTGGAGCGCGAAATTCAAATTTTATCAAGTTTTTTTTTTTTTTGAAAGGACACAAAGGTGCTAGCTAGAGGTGGCTACGGCACCCATACGCGGACAAAGGTCGTAAGTTATCAACATGTTATTTGCGAGAAGAATGGTAGTATATTTACTGATTAATAACAAAAGAAATCATCAACATATTCCTCTAAGTTATATTAGTTATGTATTTTCTTCTACTTTCACACACTGTGTTAGATTTTTTCCAGTCGCAGGGTTGCTGGAAGAAATTTCTATTAGAAATAAGCAGTCCCTTTGTATATTTGTATCTTTTATGTTTTTTTATTATTACTTGTGTGTGTGTACATAAATAAATAAATAAATTACTGACATATACGACTATTTCATGAAAATGTTACTAATTATTTATGGTTATGGTATACCCTTATCTTCTTATTTTGGCGTGTCTTAATAGGTAATTAATTAACACCAGATTATGCTTATAAATAAATAACAAAACATGACTTGCCTTACAAAAATATAGTGAATATTTATAAAGCTAAAAACTTGATACTCATGAACTCATACATTATTCTGGGTAACATTTTCACGGTCGCCGGTCGTGACTCCAGAGAATCCTTAAAATAACGCAATTTTTCAAAGAAAAATCTGTGCAAATTAAACATTTACGCAACTTTTTTACCTTCAGCCAGTGGGATTAGAAATTCTGTAGGTTAAAGTGAAGGGACTAGGGCAGGTATTTTCAGTAATAAAAACTTACGTACTTAGTTTTAATTATGTACGGAATATACCGCATTCCGTGTTACATTCCGCAGAGACCGTTGGTTCACACATGGAACGCGCGTCCATAAATTACATAAAAAAATATACCTACATTATATTTTGAATATGGTTATCTATAGGTACTAATAATAAAGCTGAAGAGTTTGTTTGTTTATTTGAACGCGCTAATCTCCGGAGTTACTGATCCAATTTGAGAAATTCTTTCACTAATAGGAAGCTACATTATCCCTGAAAGTTATAGGCAATTTTTTACGCGGGGAACAGCTAGTATTGAATAAAAATAAAAGTGACGAATTAATATGTTTTTGTTTTAAAAAAAAAACTTATCAGCAGTATTATTACTAGCTTACCTCAATGGGAATGCGCTTTCAATTGCATTTCCAAGATAGAAATTAACTAATGTCCTTCTCCATAGGCTATTTGCGTGCCTCATTTCACAACGATTGGTCCAGAAGTTTTGTCGTGAAAAAGTAACAAAAAAGATAGACAGTTACTTTAGTATCTCACAAATCTTATAAACTAGCTGTCCCCAGCGATTACCCGCATTCCCGGGATAAAAAGTATCCTATGTCCTTTTCCATATCATGGGCTATTTGCGTGCCAAATTTCATTGCGATCGTGAAAAGTTAACTGACGGACAGACAGGCAGAGGTACTTTCGCATTTAATTTTATTTTTAGAAGTATGGTTGTTAAAATTAGGTGGTTTAGAAGATTGTGGCTCTATCACGCGTAAACGGCTGAACGGTGATTTTTTAAGGAGATTAGACAGATGCTTTTTATCTAAATAATACCAATCGCACTGTTATGATCGGAAATCGGAGAAGGTATACATTGCTCCATTTCATTGACAGGCCAGTTGGCGCAGTTGGTTAAGACGCCACCTATCGCGCTGCTGGTCGTGGGTTCGATTCCCATCCAGGACAAACTTTTGTGTGCATGAACATGTCTGTTTGTCCTGAGTCTGGGTGTAATTATCTATATAAGTATGTATTTACAAAAAAGTAGTATATGTAGTATATCAGTTATCTGGTTTCCATAGTACAAGCTCTGCTTAGTTTGGGATCAGATAACCGTGTGTGAAGAATGTCCCAAGATATTTATTTATTTATTTATTGTGTCGCTTATACAGATTTTTTTTAGGAAAATACTATTTATTTTTCTTACTTTCAAATACTTAAGTAGATAATACTCGTACCTTATTACACTGTTCAAAATGGTACGCCCACTTGAAAAATTCAACCTACAGATAGGTATATTAGTGTGAAATTTCATCGTGATCAGCGATGATGTAGCCGAAGGTGATAAGCAAACAAATCCTGGAAAGGCCCGGCTATCAAGTGAAGCTGTCGCATTTACAACATCTACATAAAGTAGACGGTGACAAAGTATTGTAAAACTTATCACATCACTAGAGCAGATTGTTCAGCGTCCACGTCACGTCCGCTTTACTTAGAAGTCGTCTGGGACTTTTATTTGATAAGACACGGTAAAGTGTGTTTTCCTTGTTTTAAACAAAATGTAAGAAATGTTCAGCAACTTTACTGTTTGCAGGTGTCGTGGAAAATAACATAACTTGACAGTTGTAAGTGCACTTAAGTGCTTGAAATGTTTTTAAATTATTTATTTAAAGTTAGGTAGTTTTGTTTTTATTTTCAGTTTAGTTCAATAATAGTTATATATAAAAAAAATATTGATATAAGTAGTTATTGAGATTGAAGTGAAATAAATAATGTTTAAGTTAATAAATTCGATGCGACGTATGATTAGTTTGAAATAGCCTTTTATAAAAAAAAATTGGAAAAAATATCGTTTAAAATTTTGGTGAAAAATATTGAAAGGACATATAGAGTTACTGAGAGCCACTGAGATCTATAGGCAAGACTTAAGTACAAACAAGACTAGGCAGTTTATGTTACAACAAAGTTAAACAAGCTTACGGCTTATCTGGAGGTAAGCGGTTACTGTAGCGACGCAAAATTCATGAAAAACCATATATATTTAAACTTGTTTCGTAAGTATGTAAACACAAATAGAAATAAAAGACCTTCCTAAGTATTATAACGATGGATTTTATCTATGAGACTCCCGTAGCTGTAACACCGGTTCTACGACCGTAGCAATGCTACGAATATTGCTACGGTTACTCGTAGGCATTGCGGTATTTCAATAAACATTCTCGGAAGATTTCTACCTATTTTTGAACCACCTTTTTATTATAAAATATGATGGTATTGTTTGGGTGGATATTTTCGAAACCTATACTGAATAAAACCTAATTAAGAAGTGGTGATGATCTTCAAACAGCTGAGCGGATTTACTTGAAACATAGCTAAAACACTCAATTAAGGCGACGATATCCGAGAAATGATTCTAGATTAAGTTTTCCCGGCATTCTTTGTGGCAAGAGATATATGTTAAACTAGAGTATATGTAACGAGTTTAAATTTGAATTTTTCATTAGTCACGTCAGAAAAAAATCGTGAATATGCCCCTTTTTAAAATTAAGAATGTATTTTTCTCTTATTTGTGCCATCCAAATAACTTTTTAGAAAATATTAACATAAATAATAATTCTGAAATTCAATACAAAGGGAATAGTTTTCTTATTTTTTTTTTAAAAGGCTTAATTTTTTTAAATAACATTAAACCGTCATTTTTACTAAAATTGCCTCTCTCCTGTCTCGCTTGTCTCCGTCAGTTTAGTAAGGGATGGAGTCATTCGCGGAGAGCCTCCTCTTAAGACACCTATGAAACGAAAAAAGAATCAAAATTAGTTCATTCGTTCAGATGCTATGATGCTACAGACAGACACACAGATACACACTACAAACTTATAACACTATGTTTTTCGTCGGAGGTTAAAAAAAAGTATTATATCGACAACCTTATCATTTTATTTCGATTCTTATTTTACACACTGGATATGAGAAAGCCCAAGCTCATGTGGGCTACAGGTCCTTTTTCCGTTTTTTATACCTCAGCGAAATTCTTTGTTAGGTATTTGGATATGCGAAGAAATACGTGAGGTTCGCACCAATGTAGGGTGGCCAATATATTTTATTTTTGGAATTTCTGTGTATGAAATAAAATTTGGTGAATATTATTTTTTGTTTTAATGTCTGTTTCATGATACATTGATGTTAGTTATAAGTCAAATTTGTAGCTTAGAATGAAACTGACAATAATTTTGTGTTGAGTTTTTTATTTTTATCGCATTAGGGATGATGACTGGTTAACAAAATAATTAATTATGATTAGACTGTCAGTTAGGTTATCGAAAATATTGGATGTATTTTTTATTTTATCAAATCAACAAAAGAATACAAAGATAAGTCGCATCAAAGTTCAGAAGTGGGTGGTTGTGACGTCATCTTTCTGATTAAGGGTACTAAGACGTAGAAGAGTTATTGTTTTTTTTTTTTTATTCATTATTATTTAGTTAATTCTATTTAGATTTTCCCATTATTTTTAATATGGTTAAGTACTTATAATACATGTTGTATAAAAATATTTATTTTCCTTTTTTAATTAATTGTTGTCTTTTACAAGTCATAGTCACCACAGTTATGTGCAAATACTGAGGCTGGGCGCGTGACATACTTTATTATGAAGCGTACGCACAATGGTTTATCGATTCTAAACATTCCTTTTTCCCCTCTTCTTTGATATATGATTATAAGGACCCTAAGGAATGTCGATTTGTGATAGTAAAAATTCCTTATGCGTACTTTATCGCGCCTGAATAAAGCTTATACGTTCGATCGTACTTTGCTTAGTTTATTTGACGTAAGTAGGTGTATTAGTTAAAGTGTTTAACTGGAATTTAGGCTTATATCTCCGCTTAAGAAAAAAAAGGTTGGAATTGAATTAAATTTATCTACAATGCGCTCGCTTGCATGCATTTTAACATCTGTAAAGGGCTTTTCTAATTTCAATGGAACTTCATGAAATATCCATTGTTTTTTTAGACATAGATTAGGTAATTAAAGTCTGTAATTAGCTCAATATTTACATGTATCGAAACCGCATTCTCTTGGCGGAAAAAAATGCAAGCCAAAGTAAAACAGGACACAAAGGTCTAAATCTTCTAAAAGAACAGAGTTTTAAGACTATATAATACCTACCTAAAGATAAATATAGGCCTAAAAAAATACCTTATACATCATAATAAACTCGGCTCGGCGAGAACAGGAAATTGATGTATCGTGTACGTGTAAAAAAACGCATTTAGGGTCGTTAGTGCCACAGTATGCATTATTTTTCTTCCTTTCTCACGAGCAATATTTTTTTAGAAAGATACGAGTATGTGTGAGAAACGCACTACTTCATGGAAGCTAATTATTAACATTTTTATGTTAGCCAATTAAATTACGACGACGAAATGACGTCTAGTAATTAAAACGTCAATTACTAGACGTCTCTGCTAGTCTTTTTCGCGTTTCTAGAATAATTAGTGAAGGTCCAAGCAAGTAAAATATCCAGAAGTTTTATGAAATTAATCTTATGTATAAAAATGAATCCCTATTTCTCTTGGTCACAAGAACTAAGGCTGGAACGATTTCGCTAATTCTTTAAAAAAAAAAAAACTTGAATGAAGAATATTCGGTAGGTATGTGTAGGTAGGTAGGTGTAGGGAGGTAGATGTGGGAAGATAGGTGTAGGTAGGTAGGTGTAGGTAGGCGTAGTAAGGTAGGTATAGGCCCCAGTTTTATTTTTAGGGTAGGACAACTGGTCTTTTTTAATGGATGCCTACGTCATAAAGCTATTTGCATGGCAAATTTTAACTCGGGTAGCTTGACGCTATATGTAGGTATAGTTAAGAAAATGAATTTGTTTCTTTGTTTATTTTCACGCCTAAACTACTTGTGTTAGCAACTCGAAGTTATCCGATTATTGGTTTGGTGTACTCTATGGTTACGTCCGTCTATGAACCTATGACTGGCAACATTGACGGGTGGTTTTTATGAGTGGGGACGAGCCACGGGTCGGGCACTTTTGCTCGAGCGATCGAGTGCGCTTCGTCTCTTGTAATATATTAACGAACATTTTTGTATTCCACCGCCATTTTGTATTCTATAGTATTTTATCTTGATTAAATTTGGGTGTTTGAGTTAACGTTAAAACTTGAACTGATCGAGATGAAATTTGGCACGCAGATAGCCTATGATACGGGATACGAAGAAGGACAGACTACTTTTTATCCTGGAAAAGCGGGTGAAACAAAAAAGTTGAAACTGGTTGGAAATCTAGTAAAATGTAGAAGAATAAAACGAGAGTATTTTACTTTTATCTCAAAGGGGATATACACTCTTAATAATCGTAACATTTTACCCCCGGCTTAATTAATTATCTCTCAGATTTACGGTACTAATTTAATTTTACTCCAAACTTCAACTGACCATTAATTTACGCCGACAAATTTAATTATGGATATTACAAATTAGCTTAAAATTTCACCATTGTGTCATTAGTGATGTTTCTTATTTGATTGTAGATATGTGTTTGAATTCTAAATATTAGTTAAACTAAAAAAAAAAAATTTAAGGGGGAACGTTCGGTTGGAGCGCGAAATTAAAATTTTATCACGTTTTTTGCTAATTGCAGCTCAGTTATAGGTCGTAAGTTATCATCATGTTATTTGCGAGAAGAATGGTAGTATATTTACTGATTAATAACAAAATAAATCATCAACATATTCCTCCAAGTTCACTTTTATGTTGGATTTTTTTCATATCTGTTCATTTTCAAGCTCTGTGTGCTTACCAACTACGGCCACATAAGCAATCACGATGACTCAAATACAAGCCGCAAAAATATAGTAACAGTTGAAAATTTAATAAAAATCATCTACTATTTCGATGGAATAAAATATTTGATCGATTTCAACGTTACATCACTAGCTCCAACCACAGAAGTTTGAAACTGTAAATATTATTATACATAATTTTAGGGGCAATTTAGTAATAACAATTTGCATTTATTGTCTTTTCGTATAAAGACTAGACTCAATATACTATTATTAAAGACTTTTAGAGACTCGATAGCTTTGATGTGAATTGGAAAACTGTTATAAGTAATGTTTTTGATTCGATTATGTCTAGTTCTCAAAATGTAAGTCTTTAGGATTTTTCATATTTTCGTTTTAGTGGGGATGTCTGAAAATGCGTGCGTATTATGGCTTACTATCTGTGACTGACTAGAGAGAATTTATGTGGAGTCAAGAAGTTTAGAACTGATTTTTTTATTAAGTATGGGAATAAAAATATTGAATTAGAATAAGTCATAGAACAAAAGTTGTCAGAGTCCCTAAGAAATTATGCGTGGTAACTAACGCATCATTTCTTAGGGACTCTGATCCTGTTAGGGGAGTGATCCTGTTTAAGTAATAAAAGATTACAAAAAATGTGCCGAAATATTAAAATATACTAAGAAAATTCTCCACGATTATCTCAACTTTAACATTATAGAAATCCGATACCGATATACCTAGACTAAGAACAAACTTATGTATATCATAGAGATCATACCCTGGAATAAAATTAAGGATATTTTTCAACCTAGTCAAATATAAGATCCCTTGGGAATTCAGATGGAACCTATGTATCATAGTTTACCAGCGAATATTAGAAGTTGTGTCCAGCAATTCCCATTAGTACAGGAGGTAGCATCTGGCTAAGTACGGAGCTCTCATTTATCACAACAAAATTACATTACCGATAGTTGGGCAATACCGGGATTTGCTATAATAACCGGGTCAGAAGATCCGGGTATTGGTTATTTCTCTTCAAATTCCAATATCCAAATTAGTAAATCTTTATGGCCCAAACTGAAAACAAACAATATTTAATGCAGACTTTTTAAAATTAAATCAAATGTATTATAAAGAGGTAAAGCTTGTAAGTTCGGATGTGGTATCTCTGGAGTTACTGGTTCAATTCTAAAATGTTTTTCACATAGGTAGCTACATTATCCCCAAGTGCTATAGGCTACTTTTTTATCCCGGGAACGTGGGTAAAACCGCGGAGAACAGCTAGTACGTTATAATATTTATACAGGTGCAAAAAGAGATGAATTGTATAAAACTCTAAGCGTGGTGAAGCACCAATGCCTCATGGATAACTTGCCAAAAAAATACGCACATTTATTATATTTATTTATTAGTTTGATACGCCCTCTGTTTTTCCAAATTTTATTAGGCTCACGTATTAATATTGAATTTAGGTGGCCTTAAGGCCTTTCAAATTACCGCGTTATTTTCGTATAACAACACGTATGTGTGTTTATAGTAATGTAACGGGTCTATTCGCGCATAGAATATTATCAAAATATAATTTGAATAGACCCGTTACATTACTATAAAAATGAATTGTGTTCGCGAGAGTTTAAAAAGTAGTGTCTTCGGGTGTCGGCTATTTACACGGCGCATACCCAAAGCGTAATGCGCTTGAATGAACCTCAATAATGTTAAATGGCTTGGTTTTAAATTATTTTTAGTAAATAATATTTATATTTATAACTTGAATAGATTCTGGCATTAAAGACATTTAGGTCTCAGGAAACAGATGTCGGAATTGAGTTCCACTTCTCGTAGGTGGATTATTACCTACCTAATGTCTCTATTTTGTGATATATATGAAATCTCAACATCACGTGCAAACCTTTTTACGGTAAAACAAGGATACGCATGGAGTAATGCGAGGTATAAAGTCTAATTTGCTGAATGAGGTACATTTTTCTTTTTTATGAGTTCTGAGTTCTGTAAGTGGCTGCTTATTATTGTTTCGAGCTACTATATCTACAATGTACTAGAGAGAGAACCGAGATCACTGAGTACCTACTAAAATCATCATCGGAATATCGGAAAAATATTTTGGTATTGCAACAGATGCACCTTTCATTAGGGTCATAAATTTTATCAGGGGGGGGGGGGGGTGACAGTTTCTCCATACAAATTCTGTCACATAGCCATATTTAACCCGTGGGTTAGTGCTATAAGACATGGTGCAATTGAACATCCTTGGCCTAATTGGTTTTTAAATCTGAACGAATCTGTGAGAAATAAATTAAAAATTATTTTTTCCAAGTAGTTTACGCTGTTGCGGATGTTAATTAATTTCCTCAACTGAGATGTTAAAAAACCTTTTGCGAGGTAAAAGAGGCACTTCTTATGAAGGCCGATAAAATAAATTAAGGTCATAAAAAATCTCTCTCAACTACACATGCCGATTTTTAACAAATATAGTATAAAAACTATTGAATTAGTTGGATACCATTATATATTTTTTTTAAAACATTTTCTATTGTTTCAGGTGTGAACGTGTTTGTGAAATGTAATTTTAAATCAGTGAAGTTACATCTATTTCTATGAATTCTGTAAGAGTTAAAGTTTTATTTTCTATTTTATAATTCAACCTTTACGTAGTTTACGTTGACACATTTTGCAATAATCGTGAGTAAACAAAACTAGTGAACTAAAAATTGAACAGACTCATTGTTATAGTAAGATAATTATTTTTGTGGACTAAAACGGTCATACAAAATGATATAACTATCCTCGTCGCCAATTTAATGGGCGTGAACGAAGCGCCACTTCCGTACGTGTTTATCCAACGACGGCACAACGAGGACTGCCACAAAGCAGCGATGGCTCGGCCTGAGGTTGTGCGATGAGCCGTCGGAAGAGGAGGGGATGGACGAGCCCAGCGCCACCAAGCGGCCTTCCGTGCTAACTATAGACAGGGCCGCATTCCTCCTTCTCAGAGTCAAAAGAGCGTTTAAAAAGAAGCGGCAACAGCGGAAGGAAAAACAGTGAGTATTAAAAATATTGATTTCTTTAAAAAAATAATCGTAAATAAGAGATAGATTTTGGAATTACTATACAAGTCATTTCATGTTTTACTGTCCACTAAGAATTATAATATGAATTTGCTTGATTGCGATTGAAACTCATATCTTTTTTTTACGGTAGCGCGCGGATTTTAGATTAATTTATTTCGTATGTACCTCTGTGTATTTAAAGACTCTTAATTTAAGAGCTTCAATTTAAAATACCACATTTCTCTGAATATATAATATATATAAGTAGCTAGCAAATATAATAAAGACATAGCCATTAATAATCGCTAAATTATTCAATATATTTTTATCGTCTCAATTTTACCATCTGTGGGTTTTATTATTACCTGCAGATAATTTCCTTTGCTTTTCCAAAAAATCCAAATTCAAAAGGTATTTATTAAATTCACATCACGTAAAGATTTTATGGAGCACTCGATTGGACCGCATAAAAGAGTATATTGATGCTTTCTGCATACATTGCTATATTTGATAATCAATGCTGTTTCGTTGGTCTGTTGAAACAGTAATGTAAAGAGACGAGAGTTGAGACTACCGCAGAACGCAACTGCTTCATTACGCTCTGGTTATTTGATCCGAACGGACGTGATCTTTATTCGTGATTTTGTTCTCTGCGTAAATGAATACGTGCTCTGTATTTTGTCGAAGGATAATCAATGAATTGGATTTAAAGTCGATTTTAGTAGTTTTATTACGTATTTAAGTCGGAAATATTCACCTTTTTAGTTGAAGTTCTTATTGGTAATAATTATTGTTGTCTGTCCAAACTTATTATGAGGGGCGATTTTTATTTCAGAATTTTTATAAAATAAAACTCAAATGATTTATTATATCATATTCCCATTACAGTACATTAGGGTAGTTATCTGTAACGTTAATCTTGATAGTTCCTTCTTTTTCTTCCTCCTTTTTATTCTTAGCAGGAACACTCAAGTCTTTCTTCACAGAAGAAGTTGGTGGAGGAGGTAATCTTTTGAAATCATTTCTTATATTCTTATCCCCGACGACTTTAATATCGTCTCTTGATACAACATCTTTCCTTTTTGGCATCACGTTTGTGTAGTCAAATGTGGCCATATCCTTCTTTTTTGGGAACAAAAATATTTCCACAGCTTTGGATTTGAACGGTGGGAGTAATCCTTTGTTTGGGATTGGGCTGTCGAACATAAAAGGTGGTAGCGGCAGCGGGTTTCTGCGAGCTGGATTAGGTTTTATGGTTTTGTGTATAGGTCCAAAATCGAACAGAACAGTATCCTCTTGGATATGCTCATGAGAATCACAGCATAGAGTAGATGTTACAGCTTCTTTGTTATTAGAAAATAATTCGTTACCCATCAGGATTTTGTTGATGAATTCCGAAGGGTTTCCAAATAATGAATCTTTGTTTCTTAAACTTGAACAGGGGCATGGGGATTCCATTATTGGAGGGAGCTTGGAAATAAATGAGTTTTTAGGTGGTACATCTGAAATGAGATAATATTATAACATAATTTGGAATATAATTAGTTATTTAAAGTTAGATTAATTAGTTATTTCTTACCAAATGCCCTACCGTTAAAATAAAAAGAAAAGTCAATTTTTCCGAGGTTGACCAAGGAGTTGGTAATGGTCGGCACAGACTTCATAGGTTTGGCAATTTCACGACAGTTGATTGTTGCCACAAATGCTAGCAGAGCTGCCACGTAAGGAAGCATGTTCTGAAAATCAATCAATCAAAAAAAAGTTTGTTCCGAATTTCCGATACAATTTCAATTATAACTTTGAATGAACGACTCTGAATATTGCTAATTTGAACTGAATTGAACAATGCATTTGTTTTGGTTGGCATTTTTTTAATTTCAGTTTTGCAATAATCCATGTTGAAAGTTGGAAAATCTACTTTCAAATCTTATAATTTTTTTTTTAGAAACGAGTGCAATATTCCTTTGAACATTAAATTTAATAGTTTTGCAAATGTTACAATTTGATATTCAAAAATTGTTATTCAAAGCTCAGTAATAATTACATTTGTAATCAATGGAGAAGTTTTAGTTTAATATTGTAAAAGTTACAACTTACCAGTTTAACGTTGCGCTCAATGGAAATTACGATTTATATTGAAATTCAGCTCAAATCAAATTCAGTCTATTTCACAATTTCGATTTGTCCTTTATCGCTTTTCTATTTTACGATTACGATTGTGAAATTCAAATTGTGAACTTTCCAGATGAATTGGTTAATTTGGAAACCTTTTTATGCTTCCAATCTTGTTATACTGTGTGTCAATAGCTTTTGTCTTGTAAAAGGGTAACTCGATGAATAAAAATTAGACTCTACCGTTTCGTTTTCTGAAATTTTATATCTGCAATGATTTAAAGCAGCTGCTTTTGTATCTTTCTTCAATTTCTTTTTGTACTGTATGCTATTTTCTTCATTACATAGGTCTATTTTTGATGTGATCAAATCTCATCGTGGTAGTAAGGATATAAAGCCAAAATGTTAAGTTCCTAAGAATACTCTTGTTAATGGTAGGATTAACATTCAACTAATGATAATAATAATCACGGGTGGCGGGCGCTGCCGCAAACGCTGCGGAAAACCTCAAGCGGAGGAAATATACTTCTCTTGGAGATAGTTATATATTTCTTCCGTTTGGGGTCGAAACTATGGGTAGTTGGGGTCAAGATGCTCGCAGTTTGGTTAGGGAGCTGTCCAGATGCCTTATTGACACTACAGGTGACCAAAGAGCTGGCACTTACCTCGGGCAGCGCATCAGCCTTGCAATCCAACGAGGTAACGTTGCCAGCTTTTTGGGGACCCTGCCTGCAGGCGGCGATTTAAATGCGGTATATTATTTATAGTTACTCTGTATATAGGTTTGATTTTGTAGTTTAATTTAAATTTAATATTTCATTATAGATAGATTATATTTTGTTGTAAATATTGATTATTTTAATTCTAATGTATTATATAATATACTAGCTATACATAGTAGTACTAATGATTAAAAATACAGAGCAGATAACTTATAGGCTTCGTCATCGTCTACCAAATGGGCGAGCTTGTGGCTAAATAATATATTTATATAAAAAATAAATATAATTTTATTAATACTGATATATTTCTGTCAATTTTACTACCATAAACGTTTCGAAAAACATTCATAATCCATTCCGTAATATTTTGATTAAAGTTGAGAATTGGGTATGTTCAAGAGTTTCTTGCAAGAGCTATGCTTTCTAAAAGAGGAACGAGGGCGAAACTATTTGAGAACATAAACTTCAGAGCCAATTGTTTGGAGTGTACGTCCATTAAGTGATATATAGGTAACTGTTAAAGGAACTATTAGACTTTAAGGCAGAATAAATGTTGTTTCAGAATTTATTCTCGTGCCGCATCCCAATACAGGCTATTCAACTTATCCGTTGCATTTGGGCAATAAAATGCAACTTAAATTGTATTTATTTATATACGTCGATTTCCAAATCGGCTCGTAAAATTGCCGATACGTTTTCCAGCTTATTGGTTCTGTTCACGCAAACACTAAAACGTTGAAATGGCTATCGAGCATTACGTTTGTATTATCTTGGTATGTGATGTTGGCTCTGCTGTATTGTTATGAGTTTATATTTTCTTTGTAAATCAGTTCGCGCCTTTTGTTTGATGTCTTCAATATTTTTTCGTTTATATCTTATGATTTTGTGGGATTTTGGTGCATGATCTTGCTATAAAATGCTTATTTGATTATTCTTTAAAGTTTTAGTCTTTTAATTTACATTCATTTTTCTTTTTAGATTACAATTTGTGTTTTTGCAACTAATGAAATAAACGGAAATATCTTAAATGGAACAAATAGTTCAAACCCAATTTTGGACATGAAACGGAGAAATGATTTAGTTGATGAAACATTTTTGGAACAAAAAGATGTTTTACTGGAAATGGTAACGTTTTTAAAATTTGTAGTAGCAAAGTGCGTGTAAGACCACGAACTAGTTTTATTTTTATTGCAGCTTGAAACAAAACTAAAGGAAGTGAGAGACAAGAAGAAGAAAAAGACTGACAGAGGGGATAGCAATTGCGTATTAGAGTCCAATAAGTGTGAATTACCAAAAAACGTTGATATGAGGTTAAAAGGCAATGGCATAAGTGCTATAGGTGAAGCTGATGTCCAACTGCGATATGGGAAATCTGGTAGAATAAAAGATTTTTAATTAACTATACCATTTACACTGTTACCTCATACATAGTTAGCTATTTTATGTAAGACACGGTGGCGATGCCGCGACGAAGGTCGTGGGTTCAAATCCTACAATGAGCTTTAGCTTTCGGTGAAGGAAAACATCGTGAGGAAACCATAGCACGGTGGTAGGGTACTTTGGAGTACCCGCCTGGCTGGTTACCACCCTCAAGTTGAAAATTTGTCGCCATGCACCTACCGGTGTGTTCCGGCAATTGCACTTGAGAGCCAGTTTGCCTTCTTGTCATTTTAACAGGTCAGCAACACATTGGCAATATCTCTGGTATTGCAAATGGAAATAGGCGGCAGTAACCACATACCATCAGGTGGGCCGTATTGAAGAATTATAGCACATTTTTTGAAGTAATGTTTCAACAAAATGTACGAGTATGTTACTTAGCTAAGCAAAGACAGGGAAGGCACTGTTAACAATGTAGTCGAGCTGATTTCGCAAACATGTAGGTATAAGTCGAGAAGGATATTTGAATAAGTATGAGTCTGTGTGTGTGTAACAACACTTCTTTTCACAGTATTCCCTCTTTATACAGATACGTTACAGGAATAAAAAGTAGCTTATGTCCTTCTCCATAACATAGGCTGTCTGTGTGCCAAATTTCATCGTGATCGATTCAGTGATTTAGTCGTGAAAAGGTGACAAACAAACAGAGTTGCTTTCGGATTAAATACTACGCGATGTAGCTGCCTGAAACTAGCTCATAAGATACTAGCTGTTCTCCGCGGTTTCACTCGCGTTCAAGGGATAAAAAGTAGCCTATAACCTTCGGGGATAATGTAGTTTCATATTATTGAAATAATTTTTCAAATCGGTTCAATAGTTTCGGAGCCTATTCAATGCAAACAAACAAACAATCAAATCTTTCCTCTTTATAATATTAGTGTTGATACACAGTAGGTGAAGCCATAAAGCAAATTATGTTCCTAATTAATTTATGAGTCTTCAAACTGCACGCCACGCATCACTAGGCAATGGTTTGGGTATTTTAGGAGGTCCCTCAGGCCTTCATCACTTTAACACAATTTAGAAACTTTGAGAATTAGGTACGGTATACAGAAATCAGTCTACACAACTCTCGGCCTAAATGATTTGGACCATAAAGGTATACATTATTTATACTTCTTCAAAGATGACATAGAAATAATTTATATAAATCAAATATTTATTTTGTAAACTGGAAAAAAGTTAAATAATATATTATATAAATTTGAAAACTTCTACATCTACGCCATATTTACACAAAAATAAAATAAATTTTACAAACATTAAAACCGTGTGCGATAAATGTAGCTATTAAAAATAATGATGTTTAAATACCAAAGAACCAATAGATCCCAAAAAGATTTTGAGGTGAAATTTAATTAATACCTTAAAGCTTCTCTGATTAGTTAATTATTTGATTTTATTGGTATAAAACTAAATGACACCAAACATACAGAGATAGATCTGTCAAACAATAGCTTTTAATTTTTTTTTTATTTCAAAATAATCAATTGTACCTTACAAGGAAACTCAAATAATTAATGTAGGCACGTCAAAATTATAATTATCAACATGCGTGATTTTAACGAAAATAAAGGTTAATTAAATTAAATTAACGTTTTATGTAATTAACACATTAGTGACGGAGACGTTATTACTTGCGATATTAAAAGCAATTTTCATTATTAATTATCTTAAAGCAATACAGGATAATGAAAATAATCGTGAAGGTGCTGAGCAGAGGAACGTTTTGGTCGTGGATTAGAATTCCCCGTCACATGTGGGAAGTAATATTATTTAGGTTATTAAGGAAACCACTGCGATTGCCTGAGCTACCAGATTGTTGTATGGAGTTAAAATTATTATTCTACCAAATTTCGCTGTTTTCAGTGAAACTAAAAAGAAAATTTAGTAAAGATTATTATAGTATTTATTTATCTGATGATTACCTATTGCATGGTTCGATTCTCAAAATACTATTTTGACGGAACTCGACGTCACGAGTGGACTCGACTTTGGCCATGAATTTAGTTAAAACGCTCAAAAAGTATTAAAAAAAAAACTTAATTTTCAAAATAAATTGCCTAGCTTATTGCCAGTTTACAAATTTAAAATAATGATTAGTAGGTAGATACTAAATATACCTACCATCAAGAAATGCTTGTGTTTTGCACAGAATGATTTTAGGATATATAAATTGAATGTACTTTTCTTTCCCTTTACAATGTTTTAACACAAAATGATTACTGTCATCAGTCATTTTTATTTCACTACTGAACGTCAACCAAGTGGATGGTGTAACATTTATCACCAACCTAAAACAGGTTAGACAGCATCAGATGAATAGATACTCTGCTAAAGGTAAGGAAAGAAATGTGCCAAATATCATCTGGTTCTGTTTCTAATCAATTGAGGCAGTGGACCTATCTAGGGGTACGGCAGTGCCCCCGCCAAGTCGAGCTAAAAAGCGGACGGCCGTACCATCCTTTTCTCGAAGCAATTTTCGACCTCCCTATAACTTTGTTATGGATAAAACTAAAAGCCTGAATATACTTCTTCTATTCAATTATTGTATATTCTCTTTTCGACTTAATTAATGAGTACATATGGTTTTTGGTCTTTTTCTGTTCGCTTGTAACGACATGCAATATTATTATACTAGAAATTATTGCATGTATTATGATAAAATAATTGGCGTCTTTCAAAGACTGAATCATAGAAAAGCAAAGATAGAACAAATATTAAACTTAATAATAAAAGAGGAAATAAATGCTAGATCATTGTTTCTAGGGAAAGGGACTTTGAATCTAGACGCAACGGGAATATCTAATGTGGGTAAAGCTCAATTGGATTTAGGAGTTGGGGACGGCGCTGTGCATATACCTGGACTTGAAAATTTGTTTGTCGGTAAGGGAATGTAAATTTGCCTTATATATGTCACCGTACCATTGTGAACGCCGTTAGTTCATAATCTTATCGCGAAATTGTAAATTGTCGAAGAATTGTGAACTGTACCATACTGCGTACAGTATAACGTACAATTTATCCATGTCAAACCGTTAAACTATGAACTGGCATCATACTTGAGTGCGACCTTCCGAGCTGATTGGTCGAACGGCATATGCCGCTATCTTTGACTGTTGTCAAAGATGGCGGATGGTAAACAAACAGCTGTTTTTGTGGGTTTTGAATTGTTTATAAAATTATATTGATCGATTTACTTGATCTCAAATGTACATTTACTTTATTTGTCTCCGAGACTGACCAATCAGGGACGATTCACGATTACGAGTGATAAATCGAACAGATTGAGTAAGTGCAGGTCCGTTCACATTTTGACAGTTTGACCTAGACGTATTGTTAACTATCGTAAATTAATACGTCATACTGTGGTCGGTATGATGCAGTTCACAGTTTATCGCCAGTTTGCAATTTCGCGAAATATTTTGTGAACTGACGGCGCTCACAATGATACGGTGACATATATTATACTTACTTATCTCTACGTCAAACTATTTTCACTAATAAAGTATGTAATATTTCGTTATTTGATTTTATCCAGGTCAAAGGTCCACAAAAATAGATGACAAGGATGTAACAAATAATGAAGATAAATTGAAAAATATAGCTATTTTAAAAATGTCAGCCAGACGAAATAATACAGAGGAACAATTATTAAATGCAACAACGGTAGTTACAGCAAAAAATGAGGATAATAATGCTAATGCGACTCAAATACCAAAAGAGATGCAAGTCAAAATAAATGCTACTGTAGTTGAAATAAGTACCACAAGTGCTGTTACAACATCAAATGACATTTTGGTTACAACACATACTCATGATGCTTTAGTTTCAAATAATGCAACTCAAAATAATTTTACTAGTTCTAATGTTATTGCAAAATAAAAAAAAATAAAAAATTAAAAAACTCTTTATTTTTTCAATATATAGGCCTTTTTTAAGAAAACGTAATATCTTCGGTTTCCACATCGCTCATCCCTTAGTGAGTCTGATGCCAAATGCAAATTCATTTCATTTAAAAATATATAGATCTATGCTTGACCTTCGTCTGACTGTAAGCAATAGCTGGTTTTTTTCGTTTAAATATTCTGAGGCTATACCTAATAGTTCAGAGAGTGACGTCGAATGTAATTAACCCAGGTTGTGGTGAAGAAACCATAGCACGGCGGTAAGGTACTTTCAAGTACTTGTCTAGCTGGCTACCTCTCCCCTTAGTTTGAAAATATTTAAATTGTGTTCCGGCATAATGTTTTTAAATATTCTTTTTATAACTCCATATTTTGACGATTAAAAAATTAATAATAATAATTCATTTGCTACCAGCTCGAAAATCAGCTTAATCTCAGAAGAAACCATCAAAAACTAGTTCAAAAACATAATTTTATATTTCCTCTATTTTGATAGATCGATAAATGTTATCTACCACGATTAAGGTTGAAGAAATCGTAGCTCAATATGTAACTGCCAGGTGTCGTATTCGTTATCAAGGACTTACAAAGAAAACAGAGAATGACTTATCTAGTTAATAATCAGTGGATCTGGTTTCAACGTGGCTTTAGAGAAATGTCAAGGAGTCTTGAAGCCTCAGAAAGGTGTTATGTAATGTCGATAGTGATGTATTGGTTTTTATCGATAAAATACAAGTAAATCAGAATATAATGGTTTAAATGACAAAAGATAGTGGTCAGAAACGATAGTTTTTTTTATCTTTAGCTTCATAATAAAAGATTCCGATTAATTAAGAACCTCCTCCTTTTCAAAGTTGGTTAAGAATAGCTTGTACATCAGGCAATTTTAATGAAAAATTAAGTGTAGTAAAAAATGGGCAGGTTTGAAATCTTATTAAAACAATACAATGATACATAGCCAATAATGTTAGTGATGTTGAATGCCATAGTGAATGAAGGCTACGGAGGAAAACTCAAGCTTTGCGTGAAAGAAAACATCATGAGGAAACCATGGCATGGTGGTAGGGTACCTAGCAGTGGCAAGGGGTGAAATTATGGCGAGGGTAAGCCGTTCAAAAAACACCTGTAATTTTATAATTACAGTGTATTTTAAGCATGATAAAAGTGGCTTATAATAGGTGGTACTTATTATAAAATGTGGGACTGGGATTCCTAAAAGGTATGTATGGACCCTTCGCCACTGGTACCTAGGTACTCACCTAGGTGTGGTATTATTGTGGTCTAATAGCGCAAAAAATATGAGTATAAATGATTACTAATAGTCGCAGTATGCGTAATTACAGCCATTAAATACACTTATTTTTGAAAAAATGAAGTTTTTTTATTAAAAAAACATCGATAAAATAATATCGATGTCCTCTTAACTACAGCATATCTTAAACGTAATGTAAAGAACGTGAAAACGGCGTCGGCGGTTACATAATACATCTACGCTTTGCTAAAGAGAAGGTGTCTTGAATTACAATTGTAGAGAGCGCTCCTATGACTTTTATATTTGACTAGCTTACCATCCCGCGGGTTCACCCGTGAACCCCAACAAAATATATGGGTTTTTTTGATTTGTGACATTTCTGATAACTTAACCTAACTTGGCCCCATATAGCCAATTGATCCTTGTCGGAGACAGGATTGATTAAGCTAATATTTTTTTTTTAATGTCGATAGTAATAACTCAAAAAATAAAGGATGGTCTCCTAAGACCATATTCACGTGGCTTCAACCCTTAACGTAGCCGCCCTTATTAACCCATCTCAAATTTCCACCCTGTATAATTACATAACAGTCAGTATCAACAATAACAACATATGATAGTGATGATGATAAAGATGATGGTAAGGCAACAATGATAGCTCAGTGGTAGTGACATCGAATGTCGAGACTGGTTGGAATTCTACAATGAGTTTGAGCTTTTGGTGAAGGAAAATATCGTGAGGAAATATAGCACGGTGATAGGGTACTTTGTAGTATCCGCTTGGCTGGCTACCACCCTCAGATTGAAAATCAGTCGCCAAACACCTATCCGTAATCGACAGCTGCACTTGAGATCAAGTTTCTTTCTAGGCTTTGTGTTCTTACCACCATCGACAACACATCATTGACCTCGGTGAGATTGTGGTCAAGAACAGGCCATAGTAAATGGTTCGAGATTCAGACTTAAGCAATATGTTACAGTGCGGCGGCGGCAGCGGCGGCGGCGGCGGAAGCCCTGGGCGGTGGTGTCAGACGAATGCCCCCACCACTGCTGCGCTCGCGCACCTTACCCGCTATCATAGCCCCCGGCTTTTCCATACTGCACGCTCAGATAGATCCGCAGCGGAGTACTGGTAAGTGATAATGACATTCCTAAATTAAATTCTAAAGACAAAGTCACATGTAATTAACAGTCTTCAAGTTTTTCGAAAAGGTACTTATAAATTGTTGATGAATATAACTTTATGTAGGTACTTCTATAAATAAAAATCAATAGCCAAAATGTATATGCGCATCACTTCAGAACGGCTGCTATTTCACTAATCCTTTTTTGTTGTAATTACTTGATATTTACTAACTATCCCCCGCGGGATAAAAATTGCTTTATCTTATTCCAAAGTATGATCTATCTATGTGCCAAGTTATATCAAAATCCGTTTAGTAGTTTTTGCGTGAAAGACTAACAAATATCCTCCCTCACATACTAATATCACACGAAAGTATTAATATTTTTTTTTGATCTTAAGTCGCGCAAACCTATAAGTAATAAAAACTTTATGAAATAAAGCAAGGAATCACTACGTTGCCGTTTTTAGAAACACACTTCTTATGTAAACACTTTTCTTTGTAATGCTCTCATATACTTAGGGATAAAGTAAAAAGAAGACTACTAAATCTTACATATACCTGTCAAAAGTAACCCTACTCAATCCCAAAGGTTTCTTGCCTATATCCCTCAGGCAAATTCTTTAAAAAAATACATAGAAATCTTTGTTGTACTCTTTGTCTGGTGTAATGGATTTGTCCTTTGTCTTTGTTACGATTAAAAAAAAACTGTCTTCAGTATGTCCTCAGCTCAAATTTACTATGAATTTAATATACTGACATCTGATGAAAGGAGACGTGAAATAAAAGTAGATTCAGATGTGGAGTGCCAGGTGTGTAATGTAGCTAGTGGAAATTAGTGATTTTTAAGTAGGTATGACAAATACGTAAGCAAAGCTATAAAATAAATAAAAAAAAAAAATTATATAATAATCCGGCGTCTCTCGAATTCAGTCGATGGAGAGATTGCCGTGTAATTCCATTCGAAATTCAAATGTCTTATTGTAAGTCATTTTACGTACTATTCACTTATAGCTTATAGTGTTCCATGTTCCATGATACCTCAATAGCTTTTTCTGGGTTAAAATTTGATATACACTACATTCTTAAGGATCAACTCTAAACTGGCACTTTTTTCGTCTTGGTTAAATAAAAGTAAATAATAATACAAAAGCCTACCTCCTATACCTATCTGAGAGTAAAAATGTGTTGAATGGTTCTTATTGTCATTTAATGTAGGTAAGTTTAAATTTTTCCATTACTGTTCGCGTGTCTGATGGCAGTTCCTCTTCGTCCGTTATTTAGGCTGCATATCATCACGCGATGTTTTGTAGCCAGTTGCCTACATGTCTATGGCACAGATTCAAAGGTTTTTGATGAGTTTAGTCTGTTAAAACTTTGCTTTATTTTTATATTTATGTAGCGTAGTTGAGTGGTGAGCATTTTGAAATAGACAATGACAAGGGTGTAGCTAGGATTTTATTAAGGGGGGGGGGGCAGGCGTAGACAAACCAAGAATAGGTATATTATGTAAGGTAAATGCTGCATGAGCAATGGGACAGGTTACGTTAAAAATGAAATTTTACAATAAAGTAGTCGACGACGTTCTTTACAAAACCGTTTTAACACCTCAGATTTGGTTTGCATGGGGATTATTTGGGTTGACATTTGGCAGAAAGGTTACCCGAGAACCACCATACAGTAGTGTCATTTTTGCCCACATCTCATCATTTATCACGATGAGATTGTGGTAAATCCTAATAATAATATAGTCCGATTCGCACTTGGCCAGTCTTCGTAATTAGTATTTTGAGCGAACCTTGTATTACATTTCTCTTGGCTCGAATTTAAATAAAATTAGAATTTATACTGAAGTTTATAACTACAAGACTTTTTTTCTTAAAACCTAATTAGGTAGGTACAAGTAGCCATTCCTTATTCTGCCAATTAAAAAGGTTTGGAGGTACATAATTCCTACAACTTTTTTCGGTTTCAGAGGACGTTTACGGCGACCTTGGTACTGTGTTTAAGATTTCCTGATTGTCTGTATTTAGTAACCTACCCAGGAATAATGTTTTAATTATGAATTCAAAAACAGAACTTTACCTAACACGCCTGTGTAATATATTACTAAGACTCCGCTGTCTGTCTGTCCGTCTGTCACTAGGCTGTATGATCCGTGATAGTTAGACGGTGGAAATTTTCACAGCAGATGTATTTCTGTTGCCATAACAACAAATACTAAAAAACAGAATAAAATAAATATTTAAGGGGGCTCCAAACAATGCTCGAATATTTTAATATTATACTCGTACAAGGGCCTAGATTGGCCTACTATATATATAACAGGTACTCGTAGTTGGTATAGTTTGGAATGGAAATTTCCTAGTTATTACTTTACATGTAGGTATATATATAACAGCTTTGTTAAATTGCTTTGTGATGTACAGGTTTCAGTTAAGGTAGTAGTACCTACGGTAATATAATGGTAATACGACATAATATCATCAAATGCACTTGGGAATCCAATTTTGGCGTCGATCCAACTATATTTCTTTGTCCAAGTGACAAGCGTCAAGAGCCGAGTGTTACTGAAAGTGAATAAATGGCCTAACGTAGGGATATTTTTTGTTACAGCTACAAACGTATGAATAAATGAGAAAAGTAATTTTATTTGGTGTTTAGCCCGATATACATTCCAATAATTTAAATATAGGTACATAACGGTCGGCCGACCGTACCTATACGAACGCCTTGCGTGTTAGTACATCAATTTTATTTCGATAAATAAAGATTATTATGATTTCAAAATTTTACCCCTAGGGGGGTAGATTTGTCGCTTATTACTTGAGGCATAAGGACTGAAGTGACAGAGAGTGGGAAAATAACACGATCCCTACATACGGCGGGATGCATTTGCCAGCTGATGCTTTACTGCTCTCGCAACGCCTTCGGAAAACGTATTTCATTTCAAATACCATCCTGTGTTTGTTTTGCTTTGAAGATAAATTTTCATCATGTTGTTTTACATTCGTTTCCATTCATTGCTGTAATTTTCAAATACTTAACTTTTTTGAGATACAAATAAAATCTAAATCAAAGTCATATATTTTATTCTGTTTAGATCATAAGGTACCTACATATTTCTGAACGTAACAATTTACTAATTTAATGTAATTGTAATCTCTATTCATTGCAATTTTGAAAAGTAGAGGATTTTTAACGTTCTTTCATAAAGTTGTAATACCATTTTGTAAACAGTTTCAATGAAAATATGAACTTGCTTGATAATATATACCTACCTTCGTATGTAAAAAAAAAAACACTCAGAAATAATTTTATGTCGGACTCCAAAGGGACTAGAACTTTGTCATTGTTTAAAAGGGAAAAGTTAAAGTTCCAAGGATATTGCAAAGTGGAGGCAAAAGGGTTTTATTGAATTATATCGCTGAGATTTGTCGAGTTGGACTCGATTACTTTGCTATAATTTTGCCAACAATTCAGTTTCTATCCCAAAATCAGTGCTGACAACTTTATTTTGTAGAATTTTGTTTGTTTTTAGCGAATATTTCCTGAGTTTTAATATATTATTTCAATTTCAAGTAGGTTTTTTTTTGATTACTGACAATCAGGGTTGTGGGCTGTAGATTTATAATGTATTCATTTTGTATTCAATATATTAAAGAACATTGGTTCCTTTCTGACAAATGTCCATTATCTATACTAATATTATAAAGAGAAAAGATTTGATTGTTTGTTTGCATTGAATAGGCTTCAGAACTACTGAACCGATTTGAAAAATTATTTCTGGGAAAAATAGGAAGCTACATTATTTCCGAAGGTTATAGGCTACTTTTTTCCCGGGAACACAAGTGAAACCGCGCGGAACAGCTAGTAAGTAGTAGAACAGCAATAATCCGACATCCAAAATTTCAGGAGCCTGAGTATTTACCATACCGAAGTTGATTTCAATTTCGTTTTTATTGTTTGAAAGGTGTCTTAATCGAAAGTCTTCTTAGCTATGTTTCAAGAAAATCCGCTCAGCCGTTTGGAAATTATCACCAATTTACTAGCCAGTGTCCCCGACACTGGTTAGTTTTCTTAAAAAAAATAATTTTAGTTATTTACTAAACGTACGTAATACGTATTCTGTAATTAAATTTATTTCAATACGATTGGAAAGATGTAGTTCTTTGGGTATGAAAACATGAACGTTGGACTACTAAAATTAAAAAAAGATTTAAGATGTAGTGATATAGCAGTGGAAATCTGAGGTTTTTCCAATGGGAAACCTGCGTGTAAATATGTAAGCAAGAATAATTCGTTGAAATATCATGAGAAAAATACGCAATACAACGCAATCTAGAAAAGATTGACGCCGGTCCCCAATGACAGAGCAGATGAAAAATGTCTGTACACTACAGTCATAACTTTTGGTGCTCGAAAATTCGATTATCTATCCGACATTACTCGTATAACGTACCCTATTATGTACACACGGCCACAGATCAAGCTACACATTTTTGTTGCAAAATAGCTCCTATTACAACCTTATAAGGTGCCGCAGTGTGTAGCTTGATCTGTGGCCGTGTGTACCTGGGAGACAGTGAACAAAGTCAACAGTTTTTCGTTTGTTTTGACAGAGGGATATAATGCCTAAAGCCCCGAGAAATTAGTTTTAACTAGGTATACTTTTTTAGTACCTACTTGACAAACTCCCTAGGATGGTATAGATAAAGGTGGTATACATATGTTTTCCGGGCAGAACGAAGTCTGCCGGGTCCACTAGCTTAAAAAAAAACACAATCTCAAAATTAGAACCAATAAATCATAAAATATACAATCATGTTTTGACCGCGTCGGAAACGTGGATAACTGAAAATATATCATTTTATTTGCAAGTTAAAGTAGCTGGCAACATTCCAAGCTACGGCGGTGACCAAGGAGTCATGTTTAAGGGGACATTATCGTTCATAGTCCGTGAAACGTTTATTGTTGGCTTAACAATAGGAATTGGCAGAGTATTGTAATAAATCTACACGTTTATTCTTGATTAGTCTGAACTCTAAAGGGTTTGTGTGCCGAGTTATTTTGGTGACTACCACTCATTACCACATGGAAGAGTTAGTATTATTTATGATATAGGTAAACTTATTTACTGGAATCACGATCTTGAATAAAATAAGACTCCCAAAATTCACTAGAAAATTGATGATAATTTTCTTGAAACAACACTCTAAGAACACTCTCGATTAAGTCACCTTTCAAACAAAACAAACTAAATCAAAATCGGTCCATCCGTTCAGGAGCTATGAGGCCACAGATAGACACACACAGACAGACACAAACTTATAACACCCTGTTGTTTTTGATCGGGGGTTAAAAAGACGTGTCATCGCTGTTTGAACAGGGTGTAAAACTATAAGTATATACCCTATTAAACTTGGATGAAACTGCATTTGTGCTACTTACACTCAGATTTGTATTCACTTCCAATTTTATTTGCTCTATGTTTCCATTGTAGATTTTTATAGAGTTAGGCTGAGATCTATAGAGCGTGCTTAGACTTTGCTCAGACTTTACTTAGGGTATAAACTTACGTAATAAAGTAAATATTTGCGTGTTTTAATTTGTAGCCAAGTTTTTGGTAAGTCGTCGATTAGGTGCACACACTCAGAGAGATTCAAAGTTTTACGTACACTCAGAGAGATTCAAAGTTTTACGTACACTCAGAGAGATTCAAAGTTTTACGTACACTCAGAGAGATTCAAAGTTTTACGTACACTCAGAGAGATTCAAAGTTTTACGTACACTCAGAGAGATTCAAAGTTTTACGTACACTCAGAGAGATTCGAAGATTTTAAATACCGACTTTGTACTGTAAAGTCTGAGCAAAGTCTAAGTACGCTACATAGATCTCAGCCTTAGAGTTAGCAGTGCGCCAACCGTCAGTTCCTTCACATCGTAACATCCAAACTGGTGTAACCGGAACCTAACTTAACCGAAGAACTTTGCTTAGATAAAACTTACATGAAACTTGGTATGCTTTATGTATTTAGATAGTTCAAGTGGGTGTTATAATATATAGCTCAAGTGGATGTTAAATGGTCTCTTATACTAAATTGTTACAAAATTATGTACGATTCGATTAACTTTATAGTGGATGTTCCATGATGTGTGTAGTCACAGATGCACACGCCCATTTCTCAATAAATGTATTACTTACTATATAATAACCGGCCAAGTGCGAATCAGAGTTGCGCACGAAGGGTTTCGTACCATTATCTATAAAAAAAAACATGTCTGTTGTATGGAATATAAATTTTATTTTAATTTAATTTTTTATTTTTAAATTGAATAATATAACTCAATATTCTGTGAATATTTCAAGCGTCCATCACGTTTGTTGTCAGACAGCGGAGTCTTAGTAATAGGGTCCCGTTTTATCCTTTGGGTACGGAATACTAAAACCTTATACCTATACTATACCTAGTAGGACGAAAGGGCATTGATATATTGTATACTTTATTATATATAGATCATAACAAAAATATTTTATCTTTGGTGACCCTCTTATTAATACTTTTCAGCGAGTTTTGCTTTTACCAGAGATTTATGTTAAATATAAAATTGTCTTAATTTCGTAATGGTAATGCTGAAGCTCCTGTTTCATAGGATTATTGATAATGTTGTTCACTACGGCCTAATAAATCCATTTAAAAACATCATATAATATACGTCCATGTAACCATGATCCGTGGGTATTAACTCAAAAATGTTTGCACAATTGTTTTGTCGTAAATACATATAAAAAATACTTAATTGGTCATGAGAAGTAGTCATGCGAAATATTTTCGTTGAATGGGTTTACTGTACTTGATTTTTGTATATTAGAATAATAAAGATATTTATTTAGATATAACTATGAATTTCGTCCACAAATACTTAGTACATTCACCGCCCCTAGGGAATGATTTGGAACGTCTGGCAGCCAAAAAGCACTTTTATACCTATGCGCAAAAGGGATACACCGTAATGGGTTTAGGCCATAAAAATAAAGACCTTGGGGATATTATCCTGTAAGGTTTTAATATACTAATATTAAGGCCCTGTCATATAAAATTACTGCTTCACTATTGAAGATGAAATCAAGCTAACTAGATTTCACTTGTAGTGTGTGGCATGAGGAATGAAGGAGCAAAACTCTCATAATTTTACGATATGACTGTGCCTTAATTTTAGTTTTCCCAAACGCTCCTGGGGTTGAGTTGTGAAATATCCAATTTTAACAACGAAACTCTCCCTTGTTTTTGTTGAAATTAAACGAGAATCCTCATTAAAAAGTAAAGCAATTTGCATCTTCATGCTAAACAGTCTGAGAAATAATTACTAATAATAGACTCATCACAATATTCAACTATTTTAATGAGCATAGTTTTGGTTTGTTTCCAATTATCATAGTTTAGCTTGAGCTTTCTTGGCATCTCCTGTTGGTAAAGATTGGGTGCTAAATGCATACGAGGTCGCATTTTAATATAACGGAAACGCGACTTTTTGGACTTATTACAGTTTAACATGAACTATGATTACATTAGAAAGAATGAAAAAAAAAAAAAAAAAAATTATTTTTTGCTATTTTTTATACTGTGTTATGCTAAAATTACGCTTTTTTAGTCAGTCAGAGCCTTGGGCTCAAAATAGTTTTAAAAAGAGTAACATGTAAGATGTAAGTGTGCAAGGTGGTAGGTACTTTTTAGTACCCGCCTGGCTACCTAACAACCTAACTGGCTATTGTTAATGTTGAAAATCTATCACCCAGCATCTTTCTAAGGAGCTGCACTTGAGAGCTGGTTCACATTTAGATCTCAGTGCGCTCACCACCAGAGTACGAGATTGTGGACAAACATAAGTCACAGATACAAAAAAAAATAATAAAAATAAATAGTTCCAAAAATTTGAAGGATTCGTAATCTTTTTTTTTATCTTGTAACCGGTGGTTCTATAAAAACGTTTCCGCAGTCCAGATAACGCGCGTCGGTGGGCCTATGCATAAATATAACTTACCGCATGGTTAATAGTTACGGGGGTGACGGCCGACACTGGATTTAAATTGACGTATAAAGTTACCCGGTGCGGCCTATTTACATAATATTTGAATTTTAATTACCTAGCTGTACCTGAAGATGTAAATCGTGAGGCCGAGTTTGCACAGAGCCGGTCGCTATGACGATGAGAAATTATATCTATATATATAAAAGAATGTCGTGTTAGTTACACTATTTATAACTCAAGAACGGCTGAACTGATTTGGCTGAAAATGGGTGGGGAGGTAGCTTAGAGCTAGGAGAAGGACATAGGGTAGGTAGAGGTAGATAGGAGTAAGTAGGGGTAGGTATAGGTAGGTAGGTCCCAGTTTTATTTTTGTTCTCAGGGCAGGACAACGTCTGCCGGGTCAGCTAGTTTTATACTAAAATGAAAGTGTCATGGAAGTAAAACATACTGTACTTAATGTGTCTTCCTCAGAACTTTACTTTCTTTATTTTTATCTTGGATATTTTACTACTTTTTTTTCTACTATAGTATTATTTATTAGCATGTGATATGGCACCAGGCTTCAATAGATTAAACTATACGTGAAATTGCGTTTTTTTAACCTAAGTACTGTACTAATAAAGCGCTATTTAATATTTGTCCTGTTTAGGTAATTTGTTCATATTTTAAGACAATAACAGGAAGGTGGTCTATAAATACGTGACCACTTAGCATTAGCAATTATAAAATCTAAAAGGATTTTCAAGGCACCAAACCAAAACGTTGCCATAAATTTGACTTAAATAGTCTGCTTCCGATTGCATGCTCAAAAATAATGGGAAAACTTCCATTTTAAAATGATTAAAATACTAAAATTTGAGAATGCACTTGTCGATTTATTATCATAGATCAACGGATAAATGAAAGCGTAATGAACCTGATTTTACTGGAGAATAAGTATAGGTAAGTTATACTTACACCAACTCATTTCTAAATAATTTATTAGTAAAAATATAATTAATAACTTTAACTATTTTTTTTAATTATAATACAAATTTTATATTGATGTATCCATAAAACATCTTCAAAGATTTTGCTTCAAAATACCTCCGTCCTGCCTTAAAATTGTTTTTATATTTAGTCTGTGTTTTATTTTATAGTAAGGTCTGTCCAGGTGTCAAATTCAGTAAATAGGTTTAGTTCTTGCCGCGTGATTGAGTAACTACGAAAACAACATATTTTCAATATTTACTTTGAAAAAGATAGAAATGAAACTTATTTTTAATTTATTTCATTTTCTTTCTAGGCCTGTATTTGAGCACAAACTTATTTAATTCATATAATCATAGACCACATTTAAAAACCACGAGATAAAATCGTTCCAAGTTTAAAATATACACGCTGACGGCTTACCTACTGCATCGTAATGCACCGTGGAACAAATTCTAACCGCCAAGTATCTAAAGCGCAGTAAATGGATATTTACGACTTTATGAAAATAACACCGGCGGCCAATGTTCGTAATGTTTATTTCAGGGGACCATAACTGCGTTTACTGCTGCGAACAATTTAAACTGCACCACGATTACCAACTTAAGCATGCATATGCATGAGGAAATTAGCTTCAGGTAAACGTGGAAATAAAATAAGCTTGAATAAAATACTATTTTACCTTATGATGCAAAAGAGTTTAAGTACATAACATAGGTAATAAAATTGTTTGACTTCTCTACACATAAAGATATCTACCTACTTGCTTATTATTTGAGATTTCAACTGAACTTTTCACGCCTACACTATTGAACTGATCAAGGTAAAATTGGAAAAAGCTAGTATGGAATAGTCACTGGCAAGATACTATTCCAATGTATGGGATTGTTTTTATTCTAGCCTCGTGCATATTTTTCTCACCTGCCAGTCTCAGCTCTGAAAAGTCATCATATAGTTCTGACATATTCATTCATGGATGGATGACTGGATGGAGTCGCCCCTTGTCAAAAATTAAGCACAGTATATCGTACGTGCTACCATATGAATCAAATTTATACTACGCAATTTAGGCTTGTATTTGCATGAAAACTGGCATCATTGTGTAGGATTGTTCAAATGTACGAAGTCACTCTGTCCATGAGTTTTTTCTAAGTCTATGATCCTAATATTATTTTACTTCCAAAGAAGTAGTAAATGCCGACTTTATCGTGAGCCTAAACTATTTGATGTAAGTAATCGCCGTGAAAGGTAAACGATTGGAAAAGATTGGAACAATTTGCAAAAGTAATGAATCTTTTATGTTTGCGGTTTTATTTGAAACGGTTTTTATTGATATTGGCAATGTCCTGAAATGGATTTGACCTTTAACACCATTCTTTTTTACTATACCGGGTGTAAGTGACATGGTTACCAAAACTGATACCATGGCTTCATTTCATGATCCTGGACCCGTCAGCATTATTTTTTTTTCTTTGTTTTTTATAAAGATGATAAGGGCAAAATTATTGGAAAATCGTACGCAAAATTCTAATGCGGGGTCCATGATTATGTACTGATTCCATGGTTTCAGTTTTCGTTAAGATTTCTCTTACACCCAGTATTATCTCTGCCTATATTTTCGGGTTATGACCGTGAATGTGACATTTGTTCTATATTGATTAATATTTCATCGACTAACTTTTAAATGTATATCTCAGCGTAAAACTAAAACCAAACTTTTAATGAGTTGCATTAAAACACATTAGAACAAAGTTTTGAACATTAAAAACTAGGATTGTTTCTCTCTAAAACTCGTTAGTCAACGTCAAGTGAAATGAGTTGCATTTACCCTTTGTGTTTTGTTTTGAACCTTATTATGTATGTAATAACGAGTATGATTTCTGCTCGGGCTAGGAGTGTTTAACTTTCCAATGGAAAAACGTTTCAGATAGTAGGTACAAAAAGGTCATTAACTTCTGGGTTCCCAGGGGATTTAATTATTTTCATTGTTTTGTACTTAATATTATTTTGTACCATCTGTTTTTATGTAGGTATGGTCGGTATAGAATAAGAATCTAAAATTGTATTACCGAAAATAAACTTTATACTACAAAACTTAGGATTATTTTTTGTGACGTATTGTTATTTTATTTAGTACGATTATAGAAATAATAAATCTATCAAAATCATAACCGACGCCGACTACAGGTGATTTTGTGTAAATACATCAAAATCAAAAACTCATTTATTCAGTTTAGGCCCTAATAAGGCACTTATGAACGTCAACAGTTACAGTTTTACAATAGACTCTACTACCGGTTCGGAATACACTTGAACTGAGAAGGTTCCGGCAAGAAACTCAGCAAGGCGTACCTACACACTGTCAGGGGTAAATGTTTTAACCAATATGAACTCGGAGTAGGTATTTATCTATAGTGCAGACTGCAGAGCAGCATTATGAACTAAATGTTGACTTTTTTAACAGACTTCCAAACAGCTAACTCTTAAAAGACATACCAAAATGAAGTGCAAGTGAAGCGAAAGAATACAAACTCATTTTGATTCCAACAGCGACCTCTTGGCAATTTTAATACGGTCGTTTTTCGCCCGTTGTTTTATTTCCTTTTCCTGTGATATTAATTTAGATTGAGCTCAAAGAAAAATGTGTAAACATACGTATTGCTTTTATGTACAGTTCTGTTCACGTTATTTTGTAGGTATTTGTAAAGTATGGAATAACATTCCACCTCCAATTCGTAAATTAAAAACCAAATTAGGTTTAAAGATTCAATGTAAAGAGTTTTTAATCAAAATTCAAAAAGGCTTGCTGCATATTTGACGGTTTGGTTTTTTGTTTTGTTGATTTAATTGTTCTGCTCTTCTATTTCTATTTTTTTTAAGTAATTTTGTTAAATATTACTTTTCGTTTTTTACCATTCATTTTTATGTTTGTTATTATTTTATTTTTTCCCCGTTATTATCTGTATAATAGTGTGGAGTTTTGCTGCAAACACATTAATTTTATGTAATTTGTCACGAGGTACATGGGCTTGGTTGAAAACCAGCGCTGAGTATCTGCCTTCGGCGCTTACTCAGCAAATGCTGATGCCAAGTCCCTTTCCTTACAATAAAGACTTAGTTTATACAATTATTTTATTTTATATACTTGCTTTTTACGAGTGGTTACAATGATTTTGTAACATGCGTTGCATTGTTGCATGTATTTTTTTTCTCTTACTTACAACCCCTTTTTCTCTAGATAGTCTTTCATTTGACCACCATGTCAGGCCAAGATGGTAAACCATAGGCCTACATATAAGGCGCACATAGCCAACCAGGTGGATGCTATAAAGTATTTACTGACACCGAAATGAGTTGTGGAGTTTACTTTCAACGAAGCTAAAAACTAAAAGTTTTTTTCACTTTTTACGATAGCTGTTATTTTGAGGGTTTGTGTGTGTGAGTTTCTTTATTCCACCATACTATTTAAATGCCTGAACAGATGTATGTATGGTAATGGTTAGAATCCTTTCACTATACCAAGTAACACTGGTTATAATTAGTAGTAATAGCAGTTTATTTCCGTATTGCTTGTGACATGTATTTAACAAAAACGCTCGTAAATAAAAATCGTGTGTTTCCACAATAAAGAAATTCATACTCGTTTTAATGCTCGCGCGTAATCAAGACCAGCCGGTATCCTTTTTTTAAGACTTTTTTTTTATGTGTTCATATTTCAATTTTGAGAAGTAATAAAATGTAGACTAAAAAATATGTATATAAATCAAATATAAATGGAAAGCGTGAACGACTGACTGACAGTTCAAACCACTGGACGGATCGAGCTGAAATTTGTGACGTAGGCATCAGCTAAGAAATATTTTTTGAAAATTGGGTTGAATTTAGGTACTTTCATTGCATTACATCATAAAATTAATTTAATGTATTTATTCCGTTCGAAGTACTTAGGTACGTTTGGACCAAGATACAAAAAGTCCACTGATTTAATGCAAACTTAAAACAATTGCAAAGCTTTCTTTATGCAACAGTCTAGGAAAAATATTTTTGTACAATGACATATTTGTACCTACCTATTTTAACATAAAAATGCTTGCTCTGAAAAGGGAATAGAGGGTTAATAATTAAAAATATTTTAATTTAATTTTGTTATAGACAAAAAAGAGAAAATCAACCACTAACCAACATTAGGTACCACTATTACCATCTGGTAGACCTGCTTGTCAACCTTCTGACATAGAAAAGAACTGATCAAACGTTTGTTTTCGTTTCCTAGGATAAAATAGAGCCTATGTATTTTCCATCTCATAGGCTATCTGCGTGCCATATGGTAAGAGTTTATTCATAACTTTCGCTTTAATATTGGTAAGGTATGTACGTAAGTTTATAGGCAAAATAACTTATCACCTTTTCAGCAATATGTGAAGCTATAACAAAACATTTAATTATATAGTGGGTCACGTACGATCTACAATACAGCCACTATAGAACTAATATAGAGCTAATATACCTTGTATAGTAGAACTGGCTACCGTAAAACGTTGCTAGGATAAACTAGTTGGATAAAGTTGGCTTTATAGATGTAATTAAACCGAGCTGTAAGGTTCCTTACGCAGTTTCTAGACCTAGTCATGTCATTAGGAAAACAATATCTGGGGTATATCAGGATGGTGTATCTTGGTTCCCGTATATAGGTATGTTGTAAATAATATATATAGAGATCGTATTATTGTATACAAGTGTGTAAGGTTAATAGAAACGATGTATAAGTACCTACTATAATCTTGACAATTTTTTTGCCATTAAAAAAATGCTATGAATCAGTATTTAAAAGGCTTTGATGACGGCTAATTTCATTTAGTATTTTCAAACAACTCAATAACTTATTTACATAATGCAAAATACAAAAGATCGTTATGATGATAATATTAATGATGATTATAATAATGAAAAGATAATGAAAATTATGAACAAAGGAAAACGATAAGCCTTGCAATCCAACGAGGCAATGTGGCCAGCTTTCTGGGCACTCTACCAGTGTGCAGCAATTTTAAGATTTTTTTTTATCTATAAAATTGTATGTAATTTTTTGTCTTCAATTTATTGTAAATAATTCGATTTAGGTTGTGTATATTTCTTTAGTGAGGAATACCAACAAAAAAATCTAATTAGTCCGTCAGTTAGATTATCAAAAAATATTGGATACGTATTTTTTATTTTATCAAATCCATAAGAAATTACAAAGATAAGTCCCATCAAAGTGCAGGATTGGGGCTTGTGACGTCATTGTACAACTACTTTTTAGTACACTTTTTGCAGACCGGAAAATTTTAACGCACTGTATCTTCGTTATTTTTTGTTTTCGGATCAAAATAAAAAATACGTATCCAATATTTTTTGATAATCTAACTGACGGACTAATTAGATTTTTTTGTTGGTATTCCTCATTGTGTGGGTTAATACTACCAGGATAGCATAAGAAAATAATATACATAGTTAGTTATAGTTATATAATTAAATATTAGTAGATATATCAACTAGTAACATTGCAAGTTTACTTAGGCAAATGCTTTTTACTGCCAAAATGAATAATTTGTCAATTTAGCCAAAAACCATAAAATAAATATTAAACTTCAAATAAACAAACACGATACAAATAGCTCAATTTGATTCTGTAATAACCAAGATCCTGCAATTTACAGGAGCTTAGTAAATGTCTCACTCAAATTAAACAGTGTCCATTAACAAAGCAGTAACGAAATTATCATGCCTATACAAGGTCGGCTTTCAGGCTTGCTTTGCATTTCATTCACCACAAAAGTGATCGTTCAGATTATAGCTGTATAGAGAGCGAATTATTAATTTGAACCTCATTAATGTATATTATTAAATAAATAAATTGATGAAGGAAAACATAATATGATAGTAGCGTACTTCGTAGTAGGTACCTACCCGGCCTTTTTTACGTCAGAAGGTTGACAAATAGGCGGACCGCCTGATGGTAAGTGGTTATCGTCGCCTATCGCCATTTGCAATACCAGAGGTATTGCGAAAGATTTTGAAATGGTTTTACTCTTTGTTTAAAAGTCGATAATTATATAATTTACCTATAAGTAAATACTTGGATATCTCATTGAATATCTACCCAATAAATTGATTTTCTATCGAAAATATCTTTATTAGTATTTGTTTTAAATAAATCATGTTAATTATATTAATCTACATTTTTGTACTCCGATTTTGATGATGTCAGAAATATGGCGAAGAGAAAATTAGACTTGTCGCGATGAAAACCTTAATATTGTTTGTAAAAAAATAAAAAATGGCTTAGGCCTGACTTTTTTCAGGAAGTCGTGAAGCATGCCTATGAATTATTAATATCAGCGTCAGCTTCACGTTATTTTTTTTTCGTCAAATATCTTTACATAGTAGCAGTAAAATTATGGAAGTTATCTTGCCTTCGGGGTAACAAGACGTGCTTTGAAGGGGTTAGTTAGGTTATTACAATTTTCCCGAAGGTTACGGTTTTGTCAAAGTTGAAGGCCGTTCTTCCTTTTGTGTTTTGAAATGAAAGCCTTCGAAAGAAATGAAAGTTATTCTAAGAATAAGTGATGTAGCTACTTGTGAAAAAGGTTAGTCTTTACTTAAATTTTCTTTTGACTTATTATTTATTAGGTTTAATTAGCGGTCCTATTTAAAAACTAATCTTCAATTAAAGCGACCAGAGTGATCTAAAAAAGCCGTTCGGGCAAATTGCTACAAGCAACTCATTTCTCGTAGAGCAGATTATATTTTAATTCGAAAATTAATTCATTGAATTTCTAACTAATATTGGAACTACTGGCTCTGTTGTAAATTCGAGAAATATTTTTTATGTAAACAATATGGTCCGTCCCTATGTTGCTAATAACTTGAAGTAGGTCCGTTTGAACCGATTTTGATGAATTATGTCGTTAGATTCGTCGTTTTATGCGAGGGTCGACGGGTATAAATCAAAATGACGCCTAGTTTTTTTTTTACAAACTTATCGAGTGGTGTTATTAAAAAAAAAAAAAAAAAAACTTATCACTGAAAGACGTCCACTGCTGGACAAAGGAATCCACGATGGCCGGTCTTGCGCTACCCGTATCCAGCGGTTTCCCGCGGCCCTCACAAGATCGTCGGTCCACTTTGTGGGGGGCCATGAATGATTATATTTATCAAACTGTCTCTTTCTATAGGTATTGAATAAACAAGGATATACTGCTGTAAGATAGGTAGGTAACACCGCGGGGCGTAAGCTAGTATCGAATAAATAAAACCACCAATTCAATATTCATAACAGGTTTAAGGACCCTTGTTCCATAGAATATAAGATGACAGCTTGAATGGTCAGATGTTTGCTTAACTAACCGCGGTGGAATTGGCAATATTTACCCGATGGAAGTTAGCGGTCGTCCGACAAATGTCGTCAATATTTCTCGGAATTGAAGCTTCACTTGTAATTTATTTGTCAACAAATCGTTTGTTTGTTCGACATCATGTTGGTCACAGATATGGTTTGGCAAATTAGATTTGGTCTCGTTTATTTTTTGCTGATTTGTTGAATTTACCTTTACGGTACTTTCTTTAGTATTAAGAATTTGCGGAACGAGTTATGTTATTCTTATTTAGCTGTTGGTCGCGCTTTCATCCGCCCTCTTGACATGAAAAGTCGTATAAAGAATTCTAGAATTTTAATGTAAATTAATATCAATTAATCTTTTTTTCACATATTCATACGTTCACTCATGTCACAAATGTTTGTCATGATTTTTTGGATGTTTACATGTTTATGACTCAATCGACTGCTTAACGGTTTTGGATGAAACTTGTCATAAACAAAATTATATAAATCATGCCCTGTAAAAACACATAAGGGCCTACTCCGAAAAACGATACACGGTAGTCCGATCATCGTTGTCACATTATTAACCAATAGTTTTGCACAAAATTTACGTCTCGTCAGTTTGCTGCAATTCTATTAGTTAATAATTTGACAACGAACATCGAACTATCGTGTATCGTTTTTCGTAGTAGGCCCTAAGATACTTTATACCCCGGGAAATCATAAGATCGGGTGAAACCGCGACGCGGACACTAGTAGCTCATATTTTCTAAACGTAACTCATTTTCGCTTACGTTCTTCGTATATAGCGCCTGTCTTAAACACGAGATCCAATATGTTTCAAAGAAGTTAATTTTGCGTGGAACCGTTCATAACGGGCTGTCAGAAATTCTTACGTTTATTTATATTCATATACCAAAGTATGGTAAAACTTTTTGAATTGAGTTGTTTTAATATGCCCCAAATGGTCTTATATCACAATTTCAGGAATATTTGAGGAGTTGGATGGGTAAACAAGACATCCAAAACATGTGTGTAAAGCCTTGATAGTTTTTGGAGCGAAATTATAATGTACTAGCTTCCACCCCGCGGTTTCGCCCGCGATCCTGAGCTTTCTTATGTTTTCCCAAGATAAAAAGTAGCCTATATGTTATTCCAGGGTATCTATCTATGTGCCAAGTTTCATCCAAATCCGTTCAGTAGTTTTTACGTGAAAGAGTAACAAACATCCATCCATCCATACTCACAAACTTTCGCATTTATAATATTAGTAGATTGTCAGTGGTGCACAGTAATATATTATTAAAATCTATAATTATATTTTCTCCAGATTTCAGACCATATTTTTGAAAAAATCTCGCACTATACCTACATTTTTAATGTCTGTAACTAAACATTACGTTACCGAGAACCTGAGACCTAAAGAAAATATAATTATAGCTTTTAAGGCACTGTACAAGTTTTAAAACGGCAAAAGAGGTAGCATTAAGCCACCCCATTTGCATGAAAATGTCCGAGTGACCATGAGTTTATTCCATTAATGCCTCACCAGAGAGTCCACTTGAGCGTGATCTGTGGCTGTAGATCAATGACCTGTGAAGCAGAAAGGGTTTAATCAAGAGTTTAACATATTAATTAGATTACCCGAGTCGGTTGGACATAGTGCATTTGCTTGTAATTGGATGTGAGCATCCTGCGAATTAATTTGGTTAGAATGCAATGTTTGTACTGAGTACACACATACTCATATTAAAGTGAATAATACAGTGGAGTACCTAAACAAAGTAAAGTGGAGTAATGGCTAAATACTTATACGCCCAAATGCTATGCTTCGTCATTTGACAGTTTAACGGTTAAACTTCAAATAAAACGTCATCATTATGTCGTTATCTTGTAAATAAATAAAATCGAGTAATTATCATTCTGTGTTTTCTTCTTCAACTTATCACAGCAATAGTAACAATAAGACATTGGCTGTCGCGGGCCGGATTGATGGCACTGGTGGGCCGAATTTGGCCCGCATGCCGTAGTTTGGAGAACCCTGGTTTAACCAATACAATCAAATTGTCAAATGACACACTTCACAAGAAACACGGCCTCCGAATTTCATATTCCTAGTAGCGGCGGCTGTGCGTTGATTGATATCAGTCAGGGATATTGAAATTTATAACATTCCTTGATTATCACTAAATTCTAATCATTCACACAGCAAAGAATGAAAAGGAAATTCGAATTGTCACGAAGAATGCCATTCAATAATACACTGAAACCCTCTACAGTTACCATTCAAATTCAAAGTGAAGCGTCGCGATAAGAATTCAAAATAATTGTTTCATAATTGTTTTCACACATCTAAAACGTCACCCTCCAATGAAGCGGGAGAATTTAATGAACCCAGAATGCGAACATTCCAAAGGGAACTCAGTATTTTTAATGAGACTAAGGTGTATTATATTTAAGACTTGAAGATAAAGTTCAAAATTCAGTGAACCGCTGCAAGACTTTGTGAAAGAGATAAAGAAATTGCTTCAGCATTTTCGGGGAATGTATTTTCTTTGACAATATTGTTTTAACGTCATTGTGAGAATTGAAATGAGTGGAGCGATGTGAACGATCTATGTAGTAAAGTATTTTCATGAAGAATACGGGACCTTTTTTTTTACATGACATGAAGGTGTTAGCCAGAGGTGGCTATAACACCCTTACGTGGACAAATCGGTGAGCGCAAATAGCTCTCAACCGGATAAATTTTAAAGTAACCACTCCTGAGGGCACCCCCTGTGGGGTACGGACCTCGGCTGAGAGCGTTACCAGCCCCCCCCTCTGGTAACGGGACGGTTAGGAATGTTACTGTGTGAAAAAAATCTCCATGTCAATATCAATTATTTTAAACTACAAATGAAACAAACCCCAGGTCACAATTACCAACTCATAAATTCTAACTAAATCCTTATTTATTACCTACTATCTGTGGACCTCGGGAGCACAGAATAAAATTACAATATTGTTAAAAAAATATGAATTTAATTTCTTTTGTACAAAGATGGCGAAAAAACACTAAAAGACCATACCCCTATATATTTTAGACAGAAACTAAACCATAGATTGTACTTTTTTTAAGAAACCTCTAATGAACACATCACTCATAAGAAACAGAAGTTATCAACTAAAAGGTAATAAGTATTAGAAGCTTTATTACTAATCTTAATGTAAAAGTTACATAGACTTCCTAAAAGAGAAGGTACTTACCGTAAAGTTATCAGAACATTTAATATTCAGGAGTTTGATAATATATTAAAGGTACTTATAAATGTTGTCTACTAAGAAGTTTTGTGAATCTTTCTTAAACATGTAAACTAGTTGATAAACGTAAATAATGTAGGTACTTACAAGTGAATTGCCTTAGTAAAGTTAAGGACTCTTTCAGGGGGCAATGTTCGTTTCTGTAACAAGGTACCTAAAAAAAAGAATTAACTGTGTAATTGTGTATTTTTTACTTTGTATAGGCCTGTATTTGACCACAATCTCACCGTGGTCAGTGATGATGTGGCCGATGCTGGTAAGCACACAAAGCCTAGAAGGGAACTGGCTCTCAAGTGCAGCTGTCGGAATACACCGAAAGGTGCTTAGCGATAGATTTTCAACTTGAGGGTGGTCGCCAGCCAGGTGGGTAGTACAAAGTACGCTACCACCGTGCTATGGTATTTATTTATAATGTTAGTTTAAACAATTGGGTAAGAAAGAAAAAGTAGAAAATATTTAAATTTTCCTTGAAGTAGAGAAAGCACAATATAAACATACTTGGCGAAAAATAATAATATTAAAATAGTGGCAAGAAAATCAAGTAGAGATGGCAGGTTATAATACTTTTTCAACTTATCTTTAAAAATAGAGAGTATGATACCCGTTTTTTTTTGTACGTCTATGGACCTTACTACTTTTGTAACTAGAGTCTTCCATGTATACTTAGATTTGAAGGTTATCAAAGAAGTATTCCAATCGAAGTAACTTTCAAAGTTCTGAATATCAATCCCAGTGCGGCTTTAGTTCGATCCCCTCACTTAAGTTAGTTCAAAACTCGGGCTCGTGACAACTTAGTTTAAGTGACTGGCTAGTTACTCAGTCTTATAGATTTCTTCAGATTCCATACACGTGTTTTGAAACTGTTTCTATGTTCTAAGGACTATTCAAACTAGTTGTCTTTTGCAAAGAAAGGGCACTAATTCTAATTCACTACTCATGTTTGTATGCTTAAGTCGAGTTGTTTTATAGCCGTTACTTTTATCTCTACTAATTCTTACTAATCTAAAGATATTAAAGGAAATCGTGACTAACTGACAGATCTATCAACGCATAGCTCAAATCACTGGACGGATTGGGTTGAAATTTGGTATACAGCTATTATGACGTAGATGTTGACAGGATTATTGAAAATTCAACCCCTAAATAGGGGAACGCGGGTGAAACCTCGGGGCGGAAAGCTAGTGTACCTGTTAAAGTTTTTTAGTTTTTCTTCTATTTCATGCAGCAATAAATCAACAGATTAACCAGAATTTTGGCCCAGAGATATATCTTGTGGGCCGGAATGTAACGTAAATTAGTATAATATGCGTGATATTTTTTTAAGCAGTAAGAAAAAAAAAATTCTGATAACTATAAAAATAACCAAGATATAAGCCATCAACAATTTATTCCTATCTCTTTCTAGCATAACAAAATTTAGCATGGAGTTTTTATGGCCGTCATAGTATTATGATGTCAGATCTTATGTCCGATCTCTGTCTAATCGCTGTATACTTAGTAGTTTAAAATGCTTATATCTTCCGTGTTTCTTGGCCGATTTTAATTTTAATTTCACTTTTCGACATCTTTTTTACGGTATTTTCATATTTGGTAAGAAATGCTATAAAAAGAAATGCATATTCCCTACTGTCTTCATAACCCTAATGTAATGACTACTTTCTCTAAGAACCTACATGTAAATGCTTAGCATTATCAACTATGACAACGAATATAGTCCCTTGACTTTTGTTAACATTATGTAAGTTTAGGGTACGAAGTGGAACAAACCTCATTATGTGGAGCTTGACACAAGACGTAAACTGTATTATGAGAATTATATGATTTACCCATATTACTTCTGTGAGGATATTTCCTAGACTGCAAATTGGGACTATTTCAGGAAAATGTTACTAATATACCTTGGAAGAATATGTTGATGATTTCTTTTGTTATTAATCAGTAAATATACTTCCATTCTTCTCGCAAATAACATGTTGATAACATACGACCTATAACTGAGCTGCAATTTGCAAAAAACGTGATAAAATTTGAATTTCGCACTCCAACCGAACGTTTACCCTTAATGTAGCGCTCAGTAAAGTTAGTAAATGTTTAAAGTGGGAATTTCCGTGTATACTACAGCTAATAGCATTAGTAACTGGATTGCGTGATAATGTTAGATTTCATATTTGCTTATTTCTTGATGTTTGTTTGGAAATTAATACTAATATTTAGATAGTGTGCGTATTTTCATATAGGTATAGTAAGGAAACTATAGCAGGGTGGTAGAGTATTTTGTGGTACCCGTCTGACACTCTGTCACCAAACACCTACTACTGCGGTCTGTCCGGCAGCAGCACTTGAGAGCTAGTTCCATTTTCACATAATCACAAAAAAATCCATGCAAATCAACTCGCTTCAGCTTATAACTTGTTACAAAGTATGTCCTCCATTCAAAGGATAATTTTATTGATGCTTACCCAACCTATCTTACATATTTAAACCGTATGGGACAAATATGTAGCAACTAGTGTTGTGCTTCTTTTTATTTACGTCATTTCGATGAAACGTTACGAAATCTGTCTCTCAACCACCAACCGGTGCGGTTTTCCGGCGAGACTGTTTTAAACTTTAGGGACCACTATAAAATTGTGTGTAAGCAACCAGTAAAGTTTGGAATATTTAGGTATTTTTTTATCGTTCATTTAAATACGTTTAATTGTAAAGTAATAAGAATTTTGTGTATTTTTTATGAAATATTTATACCATATTTTTGCAATTTTACTAAATTGTTAAAAGGTTGGAAGTTATAATAATTTATATCAGATTTAATCTAAGTTGCATTCCTAGTAAAGAAGATAAAAAAACGCACTGACATAACAAAATTTACGAAATCAAAGATTTCGACTAAAATCCGAAACAAGATTCAAATTACAAAAGGTTGCCAGATAAATGTCGTACCAAATTACCAAAAGAAAAACTGCAGAAAAAGACTGCAATAAAAATTATATCGATAAAATAAATATCGACATTCATTTAACACTAGAAATGAACTGTTCTCGTTTGAATGGGACAGGCAAACAGTATTTTGGTAGAATTCCCTCTGCCCCAGTGGCGTATTTGCTAGCTAAAGCAAAATATTAAAATGGCTGTCTGTAGTCTACTCGTACATGAAAAGGTACATATAAAAAAAAAATTATGTGGATTTCTGTTTTTCAGAGCCAGTAACTTACATAAAACATTTTTATATGCTTCCATTAATAATTCAATCAATAGGTACCTATTACAGGATACAAAAAAGGCGGTACAGCGAAAAAAAGGTAGGTATTTTCAATATGAATGCTGGCAATGCTTAATCCTTTATTTGAAAAAATAAATTTCATCTCTTTCGGTTCACTTCCGCATTTTAGAGATTTGACTAAAGAATCTTGTTTTCTAGTGATGCTAAAATAAGAAGCCAATCTAAAATAAAAGCATATAAGGAAAAAGCTTAAAAATCTAGGTTCATCTAGCAAGCGGTTAACGTGTTATTTCCCTCGAGATTGTTCTTCTATTTAGGTCTATACGTATGAAACTGAGTTGAACACAATCATTCCTGAACACTAGTTAATTAAAACAGTATAGTTAGAAACTATTTTACTTTACAGTCGTAGTTTTTAATGATATTGCTATTTAAACTACTATCTATACTAATCATGAAGCTGAAGAGTGTTTGTTTGTTTGAACGAGTTAATCTCCGGAGTTACTGGTCCGATTCGAAAAATTATTTCACCAATAGGAAGCTACAATATCCCCGAAGGTCATATGCTACTTATTCCGGGAACGCGAGTGGAACTACGAGGAACAGTTAGTTATATTATAAAAGTGTGGATTTAGTGAGTTTGTGTATCGGTAACTAATCTCCTTAACCACTGATCTATTTATAACATACTAATAAATTATCGATACTAAAAAAATATTTCAGAAATAGAAAGCATTATTATTGAGTGCTAATATGTGAAAGTATAGTACCTGAGTAGGAGTGACGCCACATGAGTCGCATGAGGAAAACATCGTGAGAATTTATTGGGTTAATTGTAGTAGGTAGGTATCCTCCTCGGTGACTTCAACCCTCAAGGTGAAAATCTGTTGCCAACGACACGGGTAGCTGACCTGTGTGTTTCGATATCTGCACTAGTTCTCTGCTAGGCCTTCTTCTGCCACGGTGAGATTATGAAAACACAGGCCTGTAGGTACATAATACACGGCATGACGTTCTTTAAGAAGAGTGTGAAGAAACCTGATGTTGTAAGCGTCTATAGGCTATGGTTACCGCTTGCCATCACGCGGGTCGTTTGTTTGTTTACTTCCGTAGCAGTAAAAAAATAGATGTCTTTGTGATTGTAGGTTTTCTAACTGACTGTACCCTTTCTAAGTCTTTAATTATTCAAAAATCATTTTCAAAAGTTACCAAACAGTACTTAGAAATAATTTCCGCCAATTGTTGGGATTTTTATATTCATAAGCATTCCTGTCTTTTGAAAGTAATAAACCGCGGATTTTTTCATAACTTTTTGTTTTTGAAATTTCAGAAAGTAGAACGTAATTATGCTTATCGAGTTGGGCTGCCATAATTTAGTGAAATACGTTTCATATTGCTAAATTGATGAATCTGGCTGCTGGATGCAAACAATTTAAAAACACTAATTTACAAAGCTTTGACAACAGGAACAATATTTTTGGTAGCTTGATTCACTGGAACGGTCTCCAATTATGATTTTTCTTAGAGATATCTCCACAAAAACTATTGAAAGTCCAAAGCCTTTATTTGTATACTTACAATAAAATATTGATTTCTCAAAATTCTTGTTATTGTCTTCGAGTTTTTTGCTAACTATCAGATAAAAAAGTTTGAGTACCCTACCATAATCTAGAAAAAATCTTATTACGTACGAACAGTATTTGACATTGTTTTTCTTAAGGATGAAGAAGTAGGTACCTACTTATTTTTATTCATACGATCTATTTATAGATCTCCCTTTTAACATTCTATCTTAATAAGCTGAGAAGTTATATATAAGATCAATTATAAGATTAAAAATTCCTCAAGAATTTCTCGAAAGTAATAAATTTGGAATCGATAAAAGTTATCTTTCAAATAAATTAATTCTTACTCCGGTTTTACGTCTGTAAGTTATGAGTCATATTTAAATGCTTAGGGAAGTTAAGGATATTGGAATTGAATATTACCGCGATCCCAGGATAAAAAGTATCCTATATTTAGCACTCAGGTAATAATGTAACTTCCTTTAGTGAAATAATTTTCAGAATTTGGAACTTTCAGAACTTTCGGTACCACTTTCGGTAAAATTAATATTGGTAACTTTAATAAGTACTACTTACATGTAACGGATCCTACACTGCGAGATCCGAAGCAATTATATACTGTATCCGAAGCAAACTTAACATAAAAAGTGACAGGTTTATTGACAGACATAGGTACTTATTAATAATATGACCATCCTACTAATATTCGAAAGTTTGTGAGTATGGATATATGTTTGTTTCTCTTTCACGCAAAAACTACTGAACGGATTTGGATGAAATTTGGAAAACAGAAAGTTTATAGCATGAATTAACACATAGAATACTTTTTATCCCGGGAAAACATAAGAACCCTCGGGAATGAAGATGAAACCGCGGGGCGGAAGCTAGTATTTTATATGGGGACAAACTCGTAAATCCCATCTCAACGTATATTTCACGTTTCAATCTTTAAGGTTGTATAAGTACATCAACGTAAGGTTGAAAATAAATTTAAAATCATTAATTGTTACATTTTAAAGATATACATTTTGTATCCAAAAATCTCTTGCTCATTAGTCAAAAACTCTTCATTTACATATTCGGAGCTCTGTAATAACTCTGCAGTCATACAAAATGCCGCATCTGCAGGATTAAATTCGCATATGTGAGCGTTAAAATGTAAATTTCAGCAAAGTTTCGCGACATCTTGCGACACTCTCCAAGACATAAAATAGTGTAACATGTGTCGCAGATTTATGCGAAAATGTGTTCATGTGTTTTCATTTAAACAACTAGGTACTTGAATCTCTCGCTATTCGAAGCTGTTAGACACTGACGCGGCGATATTCTTTATGAAAATCGCAGCTATGTTATAATGATTGTACGTAGTAACCATTATATAAAATGTGGTGATAGCTCAGTGGCATACTGTGGTGAAGGTTGTAGGTAAAAGTTCTATAATGAACATGAGCTTTCGATGAAGAAAAATATCGTGAACAAGCTCTTGCACGGCGATAGGGTACTTTGTAGTACACTTGGCTAGCCAAACTAAATTTGAAAATCAAAAACCAAACGATGTCTTTTTGCTTTCTAATCCCCTGGTATTGGCAAATATCCATAGGCTGCGATAACCACTTTCCATCAGATTATCTGTCAGCTTATCAACCTGTTGACATAAAAAAAACTAAATTTATGAGCCAGTTCCCTTTTTGCATGTGTTTACCACCTTTTATGACATCAACAATTACCATCATGTGATTCAAATACCTACAATAAATAGTGATATTCAGCTAATTTTATGTAAGTTATTTTGTAAGTTTCAAGCTGCAATGACAGCCATTTATCATGCCTATTTAATAGGATAAAATAAAAATCTTTTTATAATCAAAAGGATATCTTAAAAAACCATATTTCATAACCCTATGGGCGTCGACCATCTGACAGCGGAGGTCATTGATAACTAGCTAGCTAGGTAGCTAACTTTGTTTTTCCACATGAAATTTTCAAAATAATTTCGCAGAAACAAAAGCGTTTAAATGCCGTCACACGGTTGTCCAATATAAACTTCGGCTATAAAGGGAAATCTATTAAATCGGGGACATACTTGTCAACGCCCTGTTGGATAAGGAAAACAACGTAGATATTCCATGCACATCAATTTCAGTGACACGATATTAAGACTGCATCGCATGTCTTCTAGATAGTGCGTGTTACCACATGTTGCACGCAAACGGAATCGCTATTTCAACACGCGCGTTAGTACACTACCAACCTATTCATCAAAGTGAGTAAACTTTTTTCGTCAATAGAAGTTTCGTCGGAATATACAATTGACTCTACCATCGTTTCAGAATACACTTAAACTAAGAAGGCTCTGGTAAGAAATTCAACAAGGCTTCTTTCTTTAGTGGATATAGGTAATAGGATACATGTTATTTAATATCAGAATAAGACTTCACTCAATAATAACTAATAATATACAGTAGTATACTGAATTTATTTTGTACAGTACACTGAACTTCAGTACACGGGCAATAGACATCGGAATGGAGCAGTAACTTTGTGGTACTGCAAATTGAGTTACTATAACTTTGCAACTAAGTCACATGTATTTCTACGAGTAGGTACTTAGTTCTTGTATTGAGACCGCGTTTGTACAGCGCAAAAATATTATATACTCATCAATTTTCTGTAAATATCTGTGATAAAAAATGTAACATACTAAGCATTGACAGTTGAATACATGAACTATAATTTTACAGTAGGTATATTTTACATATTAAGGGTGCGGTCCGATTTGCGATTTTATGTCACGATACCGACGGCTTTAATCGCTGGTCCGAATTGAAAGTGCGCTTCAAAGCGCTGTCAGCGTGATAGTCAATCGAACCACATAATAGATTAACGTCACAACACAACAACAACGACATAACCTCAGTCTTGTGATTGGAGCAAATGTCAATTTGACGTTTGGCTTACGGTGTTTTCACATAGGAGCAAGGGCTCATGCCTTCTATCGTGGGCGTGCTTACACTGATTCGGGACGTGAGTGAGCGATAGATTTTGGCGTAGGTATAATCAGACCGCACCGTAAAATATTTGCATTTGAATATGGAATTGGAGAGAAAAAAGCCTGGTACGCGACAAAAAATTATAAACAAATTATATATAGCCTAAAATAACATTTGGTAACGTCTAAAAGCGTATAAATAACCTCTACGTGAAATATGTAATGTGAAAGGTATCGCTGAGAAATACGTATTTCTTGGTTACAGTCGCTGAAATAGGTATAAAAGAAAGTAATTTTGACGCCACATAGACAGGATATTGGAAATGTTTGGTTTGCCTTGAGTTTTGTTCAGGTTAGAGAATGATTCGCTGGATTTCGAATTTGTAGAACAACAATCTAATTATATCTTTAAAGAACAGCTCAAGAAGTTTTATCTTTCCAAGTAGTTATTATCCTAGTATATTTATATAGAATTGGTATATATATATATATATATTTGTTTATATTTATATGTTTGCTATTTAGTATAAGTATTATGTTAGTTTATTGTAGTCTATTAACTTTATATTTCTAGTGTATTTATGGATATATCTAAGTTTTTAATTTTTGCCCCCGTCTTATTTAGTTAATTATATTCCTCTCCATCCAAAGGTAGAGATCACTTTTAGTGATAAGGCCGCCCATTGTAACACTTTTGTTTTTCTTATGGTTAAGTTATTTTTTTATATATATATTTTTTTTAATTTTCTGTGGTGTGACAATAAAGCATTATCTATCTATCTATCAATGATGAAACAAAATGTTAGAAAAAAAATCAAACAGATATAAAGAAGTGTGTAAGTATCGTGAAGTAATGACGCCGTCTATGTCTATACCGTGACCAATTTATTACAACTCTTAGATTGAAAATCTGTTACAATTAGCAAAAAAAGTCTGATTGCAACTAGAACCATAAAAAAATATGATTGCTTTAATAAAAAGTTTGTTCTAAAAAAGATACTGCAATAAAGCGTAACCCACGCTCAGTCTCTTAGCGTAAGGTCCTAACTCCAAGACTACAATTATTTAAAAAGAACTTCTGTTTTTGTTTCAGACCTAACCCAAAGTCAGATGCTATGCCGCGGTGTATCAGCGCACAAAGTATGCGGTCTCCGTGCACATGCGCCGCGCATATCGTTCACCACTAAGGACGAGCCGGAAACGCACGAACTGCGGCGGAAATCCGCGAGCAGCAGGCTCGGTAGCTCGCCTAGGACTAGTATAGCTAGCGAAGATCGAGCTGATGGAATTGCACTTAGGTAAGTCTTATGGTTTTCAAAAGTAGTTGGGATCAGGATTTTATTGGAAGAAATGTCGAGGTAAAAGTTTCTCTGAAAAGTCTTTGCAAATAAAACTATTTTTAAATACTTAAAGTAGCAATTAAAATTCCTAGAAGTGATGATATAGCACTTGTTAAGCATTTATGATTTCAATGTAACGTACATTGGAATCCAGAGATTAAAGATATCTCTCCGGCATAGAACGTACGAAACGAAGTCGAAAATGTCACTAGCATTAGAAGCATTTAAGTCATTAAAATGTTTTAACATGAAACAAATATCGCTTCCTCTCTGCAACAATCATCTTTTATACCACAAATAATGGTTTAGCTCCTTTATAAGACAATACACGTTATTACTTAGTTCGTTGTCTTTCCACAAGAGTAAACCCACCTAAATCAAGGACGTGTCAATGGTAAAGAACCTCTCTCAACAAGGAAAGGTTGACACGCCCTCGATATACAAGTTACGAGTGGTGAAACTAATTTAATAGAGGATTCGACTGGCTCTCACGGCGACCTGACTGGCTTGGGGCGGCTTACTGAGGTACGGTCACTTGGACTGGGAGGGGCCGAAAGTGTTGGTATTTGTTTGAGAAAGTTTTGCGTGTATATATATACTCGTGTTTTGAAGATGTCGATAATCGGGCGTTTACCATGATTTTTTCCTACAAAAAGTCATGGTAAACGCCCGATTATAATGAATGTTTGACTCCAGTTTTCGAAATGCTGTAGTAATGCAGTAGTAAAAAAAAACATCTAAATCCAATATAATGTTTGAAATCCGAATAATATATCAATCTGTCCGGCCAGTTTCCTAAAATCGAATTAATAAAAACTTTTTGCATTGATCAGATTTTCACATCCATTTAAACTTCGAATCATCAAACGGTTTCGAATGATTGACGCAATCGATTTATTTGCTGGTTAAACTGATCATCGATTTGTTTGCTAATTGTATCATATCTGTCACTATGTCAGTTGAAGTAATGTTAATGGCATTCATTACTTTGAGCTGTCAAGTCAACTGTTTAATCACTTCCTATTATTTCGACCCAAACTCAATAAGAGTCAAGAACAAATTCGTTGGCTAGTTCATGACATTTACGCAGCTTTGAAATGCAGGTGTTTACATACCAGTAATTGACGGGTTTTCTTTAGCTATGGTTCTATAGGAGTTTGTGGTCAGCAGTAATTATGTAAATTGGATGTGGTAGGCCATTCTCCTTTTGTGGGGAATCGAATGCGATTGTCAGCTGAACGAAATAAGCAAGTAGTTCTGATTACCAATTTCATTAACACTTATAGAGAAGGCACAGACAATAGTACCTATATGGTAATTGACTTTTCATACATTATAATAATATCTTAAGCATAGTATATCTACAGATATGTAGGTATAGCAGTATCACAGAGAAAAACAGCTTAAAGAAATAAATATGGAAACTTTGTAATGTTTTTCTTGGTGATCATACATGACAAAGAGCATTTTAACAATCACTTAGACTTGAATATAGTAAAAAAACCGGACAAGTCTGACTCGCGCACCGAGGGTTCCGTAATTAGGTACCATAGACTTTTTATAAGTTTTCCTGTTGCACATAGCACATATAAAGAAAAAATGCGAAAAGCATACATATATATATTTTTAGTAACACTCAATTACAAAGTTAAGTTTAACTTGACTCGCACTAGTCTGATTTTTATTTAGTAAAACCATTGTGTAACTATGTACCTAATGGTGACCTCATGGTATCAGTCTTTTCATTATACCTAAGTAGGTAGAGTACCTAAACATAGCTAATAAAATATTTGAAACTTAATTCTATTAGATAAAACACTTGCTACCGTAAAACAACTTAACTGCGACATTAAGCTTGCTCGTAAAATATTCGTATTCGTTTACATAGTCTTCGTAAAATATAGGTGTCTGTTTAAGAAATATTGCTTTCTAGTAAAACCTACCGAGCATAAGTTACGAAAGAAATGTTCGCATATTTATCTAATTTTATCTTTTCTCTTTATTTTTTTTATTATTGTCCAAATAACAACACAAAAGTCTGTGTAGAGAAGGGAGATGGACCATATATGTTTAGTCAAACACTAAGTGAACAATATCGACTAAATCGACTATTTTCCTCATTTTATATTCCCAAAAAAAGATACCAACACAAAGTTTACCTATTACTCACAAATTACCAACTCTATGCAGAGAATTTGTATACATACCTGTCCATTTAACGGTTGTCATAAATTATTCATTAAAATCGATTCTACTTTGTTTTCATTCGTGTTCCACGGTACGCGGTCGCCGGTCGGAGGTTCGATGCGTGCAGTCAACACTACTCTACAAAATGTTAATGATCTGATAACATTTTCATAGTATCGAACTTTCACTTTAATAATGTTTTACCAGACGTTTATACAATTTTTAGAGGCTCACTTTGTTACGCCTTTTGTTTGGTAATACCTCCGTTCACGTGAAAAAAAAATATGCCGGAAAAAAAACTAAAATATTGAAACAATATTTGTCTATATTATATTTACAATTATTTACAACAAATATACAAACTATATATAAAAAATTTCCTCGAGGCGGCCGCTGCTGCCAATCAACGGCAAGGTTCCCAGAAGGCTGGCAGCGTTCCCTCTTTGTATGGCCAAGCTAACGCGTTGGCGGAAAAAGCTCCCTGCCCGCCGGTCCCCTGTGTTTGTCTATATTGATGTAACTTTATACATTACACAAACTTCTTAATTATTACTAATAATTACTTTTACTTGTATTATATTTTAAGGGTTCAGGATATTTTGGCTGAGCTTACAATTTCTACTTCAGTGTACCATTGAGCATTTTTTCTTTCAATTAAAATGGTGCATTTATTAAAGTAAGTACTATAATCAACAACTCAAGACAACTCTTATTGATTTCCTTCGAGTGGGTTCCTAATAAAATTATCTTTTATATCCCAACCCATATAAAAAGGTGATAAAATAAACGATTCCGCCAGAACCTCTCATTTAATTTCCTGACACAGATTGGACTTATGTGACGCTATTAATTTTGATGAACGTTTTGAACTTGCAAGGTGTTGCCTGGAGAAAATGAACTATTAAAATTTATTGTCGGAGAGCAAGGTCAGTGGTAGCAATGCCGGGTTATATCCGTGTCCGTTCTCTAAATTAATATTTGACTCATATTGAATATCTTTTTCCTACGCTTGTTTAATTAAGGCGTTTTCAACTCATAACGCCTTGAATAACTGAGGGACGCTTGAAAATAGATTTAGAGAAGTTTGGAATAGTATGAAATCTAACGTGTGTTTAATTCCTTTCTACAACTAAACTATGGATCCTCCATAGACTCGACTCACTAAATCCCTTGAAGAGATTTTGCAGTCGATAATGCCACAATTTGGCGTTTATACGTTTATAACGACATGACTATTCAAGTAGCAAACTAGACAAAAACCGCGGTATGTTGGTACATTGCTTGATTGCTCCTACATCCTTTATTTCTTTATCAGCAGCATTTTTTAAGTAATAGGAGACGAAGTATTGTGATTCAACTACGTATCATTTGCGCTCTAGTACCTACCGCGTCATGAAAATAGTTTTATATTCATCGATACGAATTCATCTACATAAAAAGTGCTTTCGGTCAAGCAGTAGTTGTTTGAAATTGGAACTAGTTACAGTCTAGTGATACAATAGTTTACCAATACGACCAAAGACATTAGTTTCGTAATATTTTTCCGCACAGAATCAACAATCGATGACCAATCGACGCAATCAGATCCACTCACGCGGAATTAGTTTAGCAATCGTTCACGTCGTATCTACCATTGCGTTTTATATCTATTTTCGGTTTACGTCATTTCTGTCAACGCCTGAAGCATTCGTTCCAAATAGTGCTTTGTATGGAAGGTTATTTATGTTTGGTGCTAGTAAGATTTGAATATGTTCCACATACAATATTATTACCAGTCGGTGTACAAATAGGCACTTAATCCGAGTATAAAATGAAGAGTTGGTAACCAAATATGAGTATACTATAAATATTATGAGATATTCTTTGCATTGATATTGATGACTTGTTAGTAGGTATTTATACCTATTGTAGCTAAAAAGTTCAGTAATTTTATATATTTATTTCTTATCTATTGTAGAGTTACCTTAAATATCAATTTTCTTTATGGCGATGATAGTCGCGGGTTAGGACCACACATTTGAGTTTCAGTTTTTGATAGAGGAAAAATGGTGAGGAAAGCATAGCGCATGGTAGGATATTTTGTAGTTACCACCTGGCTGGCTTCCTCAACTTGAATAAGTTATTAAACACCTATCCATTCGATTAGATAACTAATAGTAAGGTTATTGTCGAATACAATACAAGTAAAAAGTATAGTATCTAAAATGATGCATAATAATGCATATAATGTTAATTACATTATCTTAAAAATACGCAAATATACAAGTTATAAAGTAAAAATGCAAGTGTAATTAGTCCGGGTTGCATTTCAAAGAGATTTTATAACTCACCTTTCTTTCACTAACTACCCAGCTGTTTTTCCTTTGCTCTATAGTTAATTGAATATCTCGCTTACAGAGCTACTGAACTAGACATCAGTTTAGCCTTAAAAGAGCGTAATTCTTCTAAGTAGGTACATAAATTATATGATGGTAGAGTACTTTATAGTACCCAGTACTCTTATGTTGAATATCTATCGCCACGCATCTCCCGGTGTGATCCGACAGCTGCGCTTGACAGCTAGTTCCTACATCATAAATAAGTAAGTAAATACGTACTTTGTGCTCATACTGTGATTAAAATAATGAGCTTGCGTTTGGCTTCAGTCACATTCTGCGACAAGCGAAACACATGCTGGCTCAGAAAATGATTATTCTACTAGCTTTAGGTTTATGGAAACGCCAAGGCAGCAAGGATTATTATTTTCACCACTAACTTCGGCCCCGGTTTCACCCGCATTTCCGATGGATAAAATAGCCTATATATGTGTTAAACCCTGGATTAACACATATATAGGCTATTTTATCAGCAAGCTCTATACTAAATTTCATAACAAACATACTCACTCCCAAGTTATGAAAAAAAAAATCCCAGGATATATTAAGAAATTATCCTAATAAATAATGTCGATCTAGATTATTTAGGATCAATTTACTGATCCGTCTATTCGTCCGTAAAGAAAAAAAACTTAAAACAACGGGTTAGATCACGAGGCCAACTATTGCTAACATAAATTTAATATACCTCGTTTGATAGTACCCTCAAACAGTCTCATAGCTTTTTGTACGAACTTGGCACGTATCCAAGTGTTAGGTATTGCAAGGTACCTTTTCCTCTTAAGCTAGACTTTCAAGCAGAGACATATTTCTAGTATCACTTTTTGCAAAGAAAAAAAGTGAGTATTTTTTTAACTGTTTTACGTAATGTAATTGAGAAAAATGGTGTTGAAATGAGGTTTAATTCAGTCTTCTATCGCAGGATAATGTCTACATTACCATATCAAAAGTGAACCTTATAGATTAAAAAAAACAGACCATTTTTTAAATTACATTATTATAAATATTTTAAACTAGCTTCCGCCCGCGGTTTCACCCGTGTATAATGATTCATTATAGTAAAGTTGTGTTCCCAAGATAATGCTATAAAATAACTTTTTTTCTATTAAAGTACACTTTGGACCTATCAATAGTATAATCAATCAGAATCAATTCAATTTGACGATGACAATGTGACAAATTTTTGACTTGAACTTTAGAGGTAAGAATTTTTGGGAGTTGGCAACACGGATTTGATTAAGTATATGATTATTGTGTCTGTTTATTTTATTGTTTTTGCCTAAATATATCAATTTTTTTTTTAAAGTTGGTAGAAAAATACTATCGATTTTTCTATTTTTTTAAATTACATTATTTATATGAGTTTAGATAAAGTACTTACTGTATGATACTGCACATAATTAGGTATAAAAAACTCGTGTGATACTATTAAGAACCTCACCTATGGCTCGGTACTTAAACTCATACTCGTATTTAATAACCCCTATTATGCAACAGTATCATAAACTACTATTTTGATAAAGTTAAGTAGATAATATGTAGATAGGTATATACCTACAGCGGAAATTCATCCCCTAATGACATAGCAAATATCGCATAAAGAAAACTGTTACAAAGAAAAACATTTTCTTTTACTCATTCGAAGCCTCAGAATACCGGATATAAGATTAAATAAACGAGTATGAGAATACAATATTTTGAAAAGCTTTTTTGTTGGCAAGCTTTTAAGAGTAGGTATCAATGTTTTCTTGGCTCTATGATTTGACTTTTGGTCCCAAATTTGAAGTATAATGATGGAAATGAGTCTAACAGTTGTGTAAACTAGTGTTTTGAGGCAATACATATTTATTTTATTGCGCCTTACAGACCTATATTGGAACGATCCTCCGTATGAACCGAGGTGAATCTCCAGATCATTTGAAGTCTTCGGAGGTTTCTGGATATACAAACAACTTGGTTTTATTTACAACCGTGTCAGAGAGTTTTTTGTTTCTTTAGACAGCGAGATATAATGACTGATGTAAAATCTCACAAATCTGACAAATGTGAAAATTTGGGTTCTTACTCTTTCTTGAAGTTTGCGACTCTTTGTTGAATTTATTTTTAGTGTACGATTTTCCTGGGATCTCATCAACAGATTCTGACTTGGTGACGATGGGACCAATCTTTTGGGTACACTATTACAAAAAAATATATTTTTTTATAAAATCGGTTGATTATTGTAAGATTTGTCGATAAAAAAATGAAAAAAAATACACACAGTTGAACATAGAACCTCCTCCTATTTTGAAGTATATAGGAATTATAGTAGATAGTACCTATGGTTTGGTTAGTGCGGCAGTGAATGCGGCAGTAAACTTTATCTTTCGGATTTTATTATACCTGGCTGTAGTTATGGGATTACCATGCTGTGGAGTAGTTTTCCATGAATAGGTAATATCTTGATTTGATGACGAGTCAGTGGACCCCGCAAGTTGAGTTCTCGATTTCCATCTAGGACAAATATTTGTTTGCATGAATACGCCATTACGTATTTACGAGAATAAAGTAGTATATCAGTTTTTTTTACATTTTAACAATGTATTTGGTTTCCATAATAAAATATTAGTTTGGGATCAGATGTGTGTGAAGAATTACCCATGATATAATTATTTGAATTATACAGTGGTGTCGATTCTGAGACACCACTGTATATGTTTGATTGTAAGGTAGCTTTGTAGTTTTTAATGTTGCTAGTAAAATATAAAAAAATCCTACAGGTATTTATAATCACTTTATACGAATAAATATTAACTTCGAACATTTTTAAAATATTCCTAGCATTTTTTATGCGACGTAAAAGAAAAACATACCTATTTCTCAAAGAACATAAGTTGGTATTTTCTAGTTTGAAAACAAAAGGCGGGTGCTATCTCTGTGGTTGTTGTCATAACTTAGCATTTTATAAAAGTAAATAGACTATGCATTTATTATTCTACTGAGTATCGTTGGTAGCATATTTTACACTTACACGGAATAATATTATGAGAATCTATTTTAGCAAGGGTGTACCTACCTACTCTATTTTATAAAGTGGACATAAATTTTATAGTATGCATGCGTGGTTGAAAATATTAAATGCCTATTTTATTTATTTATTTTCTATATAATATGTTTATTACATTTTTTTTATTCTATCGTGTAATGATGACGCTATTTAAAACAAAATTTAAGTGGTCAAATAATAATTTGTATTAGTTTTGTAGAAGCTCTGCTTAGTTAGGGATCACATAACCGTGTGTGAAGAATGTTCCAAGATATTTAATTATGTGCGGCGAAAACTTGCATTTATGTTTTCTTTTCATGTACCATATCCTACCTATTTTGAGTTTTACCACAGAAAACATAATAATGGTAGGATATTATAAGATATAGGATGATATTAGTAGGTTTATTATGGTATTTTATAATAAAGCATAAAAATATACACCAAATAAAATTATACTCGAGATTATTAATTATCAAGAGACAACCATTAAATAATCTAGGTATGTTAGTAAATATTAACCAACTATTTTCACAATAAAAATAAATAAAATTATAGTTGGTACACAAATATCCCCACACATTTGATCACGTACAAAGGAAAGGCTCCAAAGGGATTTGTAGATAAAACCGTAGCTTCTATAAATTGATTCCCTTTTGTTTTATCACATACGTAAAAGTTTACAGACATTTTCATATTCGGTTTCAAGGTTCTATCAATCGTGTGAAAGTCTTATGTGGATATTCTATAATATTTATTTTGGTGAAACACAAAAATATTTGTGAAGACTTGACAAACTGTATCTATGTATTCATAGTTAACTCTTGTTCACTAAAACAATTTTAAAAACAAAAAATCGTGCGGTCTTATCTTACATTAGAAGCGATCATATTATACGCCATAGACGGTAGTTATAAATTTTGTATATTAGTTTTTATATCCCTACATAAATATAATTATATACTTTTTTATGATCTCTAAAAATTATTTATTTTAAGTACCACCTGCCACAAAAAATATAAACTAAGTACAACACAAATGTTGTTTATAATATATTTTTAGATTTATTATACGTATATATTATACTTTCCTATGTATTTGTAAATACTACCTTTTATGTACTACCAAATAAATTATTTACTGGTAAGGCTTTTTAGTAGGATCAAAGTCAATCCCGTTTCTCGGGATACTTTTCCTTATAATAGCAATCAGTGTTTAGTGAACTGAGAGTATCAGTTCTTAGCCTGAAGGCGGTTGTGGTCGGGCTATATGAGGAATGAAAAAATGAATTGCAAAATTGCGTCCAAAATAAATGTTAGATCTGCACACGAAACAACATATAAAGTTATCAATTAATATTATCAGGTATCTAATAACATAAGTTTATCTTAAATTATTGAATTTGTATAGAAAACTTACTATCACTATGAACTTAATTTTTTTTACATAAAATAAATAAAATTATGTAAAAAATTAATATACAGAACAGAACATGAAACCCTTACATAAAATAGATAAACTTAAAATATTATAATACCTAGATTTTTAGTGGTTTATGATACTAAAAAGTTTGTAAAACGACGATTTTAAGTATTTTATCTACTCTCATATCGTAATGTTCTTATTATGAAATCAAAATCAGTACTTTAATGACCCACTTTATGCACACCCGTGTATAATGAAATTAAAAAATTATATTATAGCACAGTTTTCTTCCCAAGATAATGCTATAAAATAACTTTTTTTCATTAAAGTACAAGTATTTGGACATGTCTGGCCACTTATAATGTTTTTTGGGTTTTAATACTTCAATTACTGTCAGTCAACTTGTCACACGAAATAATAAAGAAAAAAACATTATAAGTGGCCAGACATGACTAAACAATTAAACGTATTATTATTATATTCTCTTTGTAAACAATTAGGAATCAATGAGTATCAATTCAATTTTAGATGCAAAATTACTCTGTGGTCGCGTATGCGGGAGGGAGTTTTTTCCAACACGGATTTGGGCGCCATGATGATTAATGTTTGTTTATTTTATTAATTTTTATGCATACATATTTTATTTTGGCCAAAAATGATAGTAAAATAGCAGTGATACTAAGGTGAAATAAACTTGGATCTGAAATTGTGGAGGCGGCAATGGAAATGACGAATAATCGATACCCGTGAGTCATGAAAACCTATGACAAAATATTATCAATTTTTTACCTTTAAATTACATTATTAGATGAGTTTAGATAATGTACTGTATGATACTGCACATAATTAGGTATTAAAAACTCGTGTGATACTATTAAGAACCTCGCCTACGGCTCGGTACTTAAACTCACACTCGTGTTTAATAACCCCTATTATGCAACAGTATCATAAACTACTATTTTCTTATTTGTCTAAACTAAGAATACCAATTTAAAAATAAAATCTAGAAAATATATGAAACGAACAACATGTATTAAGAAAGAAGAAAGAAAAAATATTTATTGGCCCAACGTACAAAAAGGAAAGAAACTTAAATAAAAAATAATACAATGTTTCGCGGGGACAAAAGGTCCCTACCTCAGCATTAAGTTACACTACACAAGGCAGTGCAACTCTGCTGGTATTCTGCTAGGACAATACGAACTATAACAAAAAATAATACTTAATAATACTCGACACTGGAAGAAATAACAGAAAAAGTTACTACTCTTATACTCTACAGCACTATTTAATAATCTGTGGGTGGATATTGTGGATGAAGAAAAAATTACATTTAATAATAGTAATAAACTTTGGACTTTTAGACTATTCCTTGTACTTGTTTCAGTGTAACATTACACGTTAATAATAGTAGTGCAACTTCGATAGTGCTTGTCGATATCAGATGCTGCTACACCGTCTGCTTTAAACTTCAGTAAACTTGGTCTTCCATTCTATATTCCTCAGTCTTCCTTTGTTTTGATTTTGGAATGTTAAAAGTTTGAAAATCTTGATTCTCTACATAGCCAGTGCAGTTTAGTTCTCACTTTTTTGCGAAATAAATTTGTTTAATTTTGCGTTTGATCTCATATTTATGTTTCCCATATTTAACAGTCTAGCACGTTTGTTCATATTATATGTAATGTAGCGATATTTCATAAAAAGTTTTGTTTTTTATGTTTCAATACGTGGTTTTATTAATTTACATTATATTATTACCAAATAATAACAAAACATAAAAATGCCTGTATTTCAAAATATTGCCAGCGATTGTATAAAAAGATGTTGCTGTGCCCGACAGGGTCCACAATGTATGTAATACATAATTACCACCTAAGTGTACATATTGTGGAACGCAATTAAATAAATAAGAAATGTTTTTTTTACATTGGATAGGATTATGTTAGACCTTAAGGACCTTAAAATATAATACATAAAAATCACACAAATATAGGTGGTGTTATTGTTGAAAATCCTATCTCTTATTTATTCCTCGAGCCAAATGCAAATAAGTAAACAAGAAAGTAAAGGTAATAGAGACAAAAAGAAAACCACCAGACAGCGTGGATTTAATAGATCTCCGTAGCGCACAGCTCAGAGCAACTTGAATGACGCGGAAACTAACTGACGACCGATTTCATGTTATTAAGGTGGCACAACGAGTATTCTAGGGATATTTTTGACATCTTTCCTCTCACTTCCCTGTATTCTGTGGGAGTGATTTCGTGAAAAACCGTTCGTGGAGCGCGCGCTATTTGATTTGACCAATGAGCGCGCGCGGTATTAGTGCTGGTTGTCGGATGATCCCAACCTATTTTTCAAGAGGCTGGTACTGTCAGCCAACTGTATGTGCGTATGTGTGACGAGATAGAGTTCAAGATAATTGTAATGTTGCTTATTACCAGCCAAGGTGAGATGTCAGATGTTACACGTCATTTGAGACTAATATATCTAAGGGTCGCTCATATTTCGAAATTAAAAAAATATTGTTAAAAGTCATATATTCCTAGTCTAAATACCTCGTATGCGAAGTGATTCCTTTTGACCCTAGTATAACAATTTATCCTGCTTTTCATTGTATCATGAAGGACGTGTCTTTTTGTTTTTAAATAAACATAGTAAACCGTACTCGCTTTTGTCATTTATTTTACGCAACAAAAAAATATTAAAACTAACTAAAATTAATTTTAAACTTTATTGATATTTAAATAGAAGCATTTGCCGTGAAAATCGCTCACTCACTGTGCCCAAAACTTTACAGGTTGTATAGAACGCAATTCGAGCGGAGCGTCTGCTTTTAACCGTAACCTAGCGACAAATAGTTACCGAGTGAATGCCGATAGTTGCTAGATATAGCTACATGAAAGACTACAAATTCTGTAGGTCGGCCAGTTAGTAAATGCCTGGGTAAAGCACCTGGCTCCTCGCTGAAGAAGAAGCTACTATGTGAAATTGTAACGAAGACTGATATCATGGATTCAATACGATATTGAACCCTTTGGCATTCGAATTTTACATAACATTTCATGAATAATATTAAATATTTTTGAATGCACTTTATCAAATCTCACGTGGACTTTGCATCTGAACGGTTTACGTTTAAATGAAAACAAATGACTTTTTTGTCGTTTTTTTATGGCGTTGGGTATAAGATTCACGCTGAGAAGTCCAGAATAATGTACTCGGTCTAAATCACTTACACCCTGTATATAGTCTCACTCTATTTATTGTAGCACAGGCTAAATCCTAGCTCAGGATTGTATGGCTACTTGGTCCGGACACCAGCAGAGCGGTAGTACCTACGTTATTTTTCGATTTTTTTCCACGACATGGTTGTAAAATATTATTTTGTTAAAACTTATTTAGGTTTTATTGTATACAATAAACCTTTCGTGAAAATATATCTGATGGTGACAACTGCATCAAAATCCGATGTGTGGTTTAGGAGGAATTAGCGGCTAAACAGACAGAACGACAGACAGACGCAGAGGGCGACATTACTTTATACTATGTATGCTCGCACATGCTGTTTATTATTATTATAAATTTTGTTATTATTATTATCATATTGTACATTTAATTTAACAAGATTATCACCAACTTTATATTTAACAAAATTAAAAATAAAAACAAAATTACCTAACTATAAATAGAAAATTTGTGCCAAATCGCTGCCCCGCGGAAGTGTGCCAAGGAGACTGGCAGCATTGCCACGCTGGATGGCAAATGTATGTACTATGTATTAAATATAGTGCTATGGTCTTCTTATACGAACATACAATTTTGATCATACTACCTTTAGCTTCCAAATATCATGAAATGAGATTTGTTTCATGAGGCAAGAATCGAAGACATTTGATTCGTTAGATACTTATAATTTTATAAACAAGACAAGATATTTTCCTTATTTACTACAAGTTGCTTTTCCTGTCACCATAGTAAGTATTATATTCATACCTTATCATAATACCTACGCTGAAGGCATTATGTAACATCGCTCAATTGCCTATTTATAGAAACATCTGTTAACATTTATCGAACAATCTTTATCCTCATTTCAATATTTACATTACAAATTTTCTCATTTCCTGTAAGCGAAATAATACCTTCTGTAAACAGAATAAGTACCTAATAGGGAATGCATATTTTTTTTTGCTTTAATTAAAGCTCAATCAGTCAATCAATCAATCTCTATAAGAAGTAAGAAAAAAAAGAAAAAAAAAAGATTTCGGATACCAATAAAAATAACCAAGATATAAGCCATCACCAATAAATCTTATTCCTATCTCTTTCTAGCAAAACAGAATTTAGCTGGAGTTTATATGGCAGTCATAGTATTATGATGTCACATCTATATTCGATCTCTCTGTCTAATCGCAGGCTTGGCCGATTTTAACTTTTTTTTACTTTATTTTAATATTTTTTTAAGAAATTTCATAATTCCCTATTGTAACCACAATAGATATCCCTTTACGGTAAATGTTGATCAGACGCGACTTCACGCGAGCACTTTGTTGATCCAAAAACGCATGTTGATCCGGCGCCTTTTGTTGATCCAATATGCATCTCTGGTAACTAATGTGGCTCCAACCGGATCAACATCTACACTCACGGGACTGCTTACTAGCGTTTGCCGAAGTTGATCCGATATACAAATCCACCTTGCGATAGTTACGGAAAATGTTGATCCGATTTAAATGAGCCAATCAGAGCACAGCAAACAATCGGATTGGCTGAAAGCAGCCGCGACGTTGCCGCTGCTTCTCGCGCTGCCGGCAATAATTACCTAAATATTGCCGCGGCATGATTGAGAGAAGTATGTGTTTACATACTGCCGTCTGCCCTACCACTCACTTCGCTTTCAACTTTCGGCAATGGCATACGTCGAAATAATTATTATAATAATAATTACAGCGTCAGCGCTTTGTCTTTTTAACCGACTTTAAAAAGGAGGAGGTTCTCTCTTTTTTTTAATGTATGTTCCGATTACTCGAAGGCGCCTGGACCGATTTGGAAGATTATTTTTTTGTTTGAAAGGGTTATACTTCACAGATGATCCCATAGTCACCAGGTCAGGATTTGATCATGGGATCCTGGAGAAATCGAGAGAACTCTTCCAATTTTATAGGCACTTACAATGTTTTTCATATAATTTCTAAAGCTATTCAGATGTTTGCGTCTGGTAGTCATTTACGTTGCTGAGCTGATGATGGAAAAATACAACTCCTTAACGGTTAGGAGTTAGGGGATAATTCTTTAGTTATATAATTTGATGTGATGATGGAAGTTACAAAGATAGCTTATACTAGGTCAGTGATAAAACATAATAAACTAAAAATTTAAAAATAAAATATCCTGGGACATTTTTCACAACAGGACAAACAGACATGTTCATGCACACAAATATTTGTCCTGGTTGGGAATCGAACCTATGACATGACCTGCGGCGTGATAGGTGGTGTCATCTATACTAATATTATAAAGAGGAAAGATTTGATTGTTTGTTTGTTTGGATTGAATAGGCTCCGAAACTACTAAACCGATCTGAAAAAATATTTCACTAATAGGAAGCTACATTATTCCCAAAGGTTATAGGCTACTTTTTATCCCGGAAACGCGAGTGAAACCGCGCGGAACAGCTAGTAACCAATAATGTTATGACCCCAGATAATGTGGCACCAAAACTGAAATCGCGAAACAAAAAATTAGCTGGTCCATACAGTTTTTATTTAATATGTTTGTATGTATAAACAGCTGCTTTTTTATTCGCGACTAGCTGACCCGACAGACTTTGTCCTGCCCTGAGAACAAAAAAAACTACCTACCTACCTACCCTCTACCTACCTACCTCTACCTACCACTACCAACCACTACTTCCTCTACCTCTACCTACTTCTACATATATATATATATGTGTAGATATCCCTTTACGGTAAATGTTGATCAGACGCGACTTCCCGCGAGCACTTTGTTGATCCAAAAACGCATGTTGATCCGGCGCCTTTTGTTGATCCAATATGCATCTCTGGTAACTAATGTGGCTCCAACCGGATCAACATCTACACTCACGGGACTGCTTATTGCTTTGCATTTTGAGAAACACTGTATTTAATATTGTTCTAATTGTATCGAATAGTCTATATTCAAAATATGTTTCACCCTTTCTAACTTTATGCCGCATGAAAAGTTTGAGAAACTTAGTAGTACATTTCGAAACAAATACTGTGGAACGAAAAGTCAAGCTTCTGCTATGAATATTAGATAAACAGGTTGCTAAAAGTAAATGTTCAACATTTTTACTTTGTTTATGGGCAAAACTTTGATAAAAACCGAGTGGAAATTTATAGTATTTGTATAGGGTAACTCGTTTACGAAATTTTATTTTCTTAGCTTTAGCCGTTGCAGAGATAAAAGAGTTTGAAAAACGCATTATTTCCATCGGTAATAACTTCTTCGAAGAACAAAAGTTTGAGAAACGCCGAGATTACATTTTAGCAATGTTATTAAACTACGTACACTATAAATTTTTAGTTAGTATCATTTAAAATCACAAAGTTATGAAGGTTTATCGGAAACAAAGCAAAACCCTTGTTTTTTTTAATATTTCGTCCCATAGACAAAAGTTTGAGAAACGCTTGCACCGGAAAAGGCTACATTAAAAATTTCAGACTTCTAGGCCTTACGGTTCCAGAGATATTATGATTCTTAAAATCGTACAAAAGGCCCTTTTCCACCGCTGCGGAAACGAATTAAAAAAATCCCTTCATACATGGTGTCAAAATCTATTCACATGTCAAATTTCACATTCATCAGTTCAGCGATGTGGGCGATGATGATTCAAACGGCTACTCTTTAACTTCCGCCCCACATTCCCGAGGGATCTTAAGTTTTCCCAAATGATGGAATGCTAAGTTTAATCCAAATCCGTTCAGTAGTTTTTGCGTGAAAGAGTAAAAAACATACATAATGGAATCCCGCGGCGTTTCCCTCGTGGTGTTCGATAATTATCCCACGGGAAAATACTATCGGGATTATTCGGGATAAATAGTAACCTATATGTTATTTTAGAGTATGATCTACTTATGTGCCAAGTTTCATCCAATTCCGTCTAGCAGTTTTTGCGTGAAAGAGTAACAAACATACATAATGGAAGCCCGGGGCGTCGCCCTCGTGGTGTTCGATAATTGTCCCACGGGAAAATACTATCGGGATTATTCGGGATAAAAAAGTAGCCTATATGTTATTCCAGGGTATAATCTACCTATGTGCCAAGTTTCATCCAAATCCGTTCAGTAGTTGTTGCGTGAAAGAGTTTCAAACATACATACATTCACACATCCATCCATCCATACATCTATACTCACAAACTATCGCATTTATAGTATTATAGTATATCTTTAGTCCTATAATAAAAGTTGCTTATTTTCACGAGTAGAATAATCCCTAAAATTATCCAGAATGGTAAAAAAATAATAATAATAATAACCCAGTATATGTAGGTATCTACTATGCATTCCATATAACAATCGGACGGTGTCCGTGGTTAAAAACTGTCCTTAAACTCAAACGCAGCAGCTAACGCATCTTCTTACCTTATTACTCTAACGAATTAATATACGGGGTTCTCTGTCACACGCAGAACGCGACGTTGCCGCTTTGTGTTTCAGTACCTATTCGTCAATTTTGGCTCCGGATCAACTTTGTCGAAGTAAATGTCGCATATAAGTTAAATATATTCTGGATCTAAGAAATCACATTCAGTATGATTTTTTCGACCGTTGATGGATCAACAAATAATGGTCAAATCGTTGAGGAGTATGTTGAAAACCGATACGTGCAGATCCACCTACGTCACACGCGCTTCAAAGACGGATCAAAGTATATCAGTTTGCGAGTCGCGGAGCTGAGTATACACGTGAAATAGGTGGATCAACAATTGTTCTAACTTCTCACTGGAGCAACATTTACCGTGAAAGGTTGATTATATATTTAAAGGTTATTATTTTTTTTTTACTTTGTAGTTGAAAAAAAAATGCCGAATATTGCAAATAGTGTATATTGTACTTACTGTATTAAGTAATTTATTGACATTAAAATAATTCTCTCTGGTTCCCAAACTTGTGTTAAACCAGCGTCTTCTCCCAACTTGTGCAACTGTTCAAACGTCAATCACAATTTAAATTGTTTTATGCAAACTGATGACAGACGGGACGAACGAAACTATAACCGTTCATTATTTTACTACATGTAGGTACCCTAAAAATCAAGGAATCCTCACATTTTTACCTATTTGCTAAGCAATCGACCCTTTTTGTGAAGGGTCAATCTACCGATGTCCTTATTCAACCCTTCTGAGTGTTACTCTATAAATTATTTGTATGTATTTTGGGTATTTGAGTTTTTTTTGGCTGATCTACTTTAAAATTAGCTACTCTCATATCTTTTTTATATTGTAATTTACCTTTGGTTGTAAAAATAAAGAGCTACATCTATTTATATATAAAAAGTAGTATGTATATTTGGTTATCTGGTTTCCATACGTAGTACAAACTATGCGCTTAGTTTGGGATCAAATAAATAGCCGTGTGTGAAAAATGACCCAGGATGTTATCCACATAGGTTCCTATAATGTAGGCATCCACACTAGCAGGGTTATTAAAAAACCAATCCCTAAGGGGATTGCAAGTGATACTGCAGGGGAGAAAACTTATGCAACATACTTACTCAACAAAATCATATAGCCATATGCTTACAGATTTGAAAATTTAACTCCTAACGGGGCTAAATAGGGGCGTGAAGTTATTGTGCTATAATCTAAGGAACTGTCAGTCTAGTCTGATTTACGATGACGATTAGCGCTACACTCAGCCAGTACGACAACCGACCCATGTCCTATACAACCATTCGAGCACCAGCCACGATACAACTAGTTCAGTTTATACTAACTGCTACCTGAATAATTAATTGTATCGGATTAGCCATGGATAAACCGAGGAGCGCAACCAGCTGACCACAATCGACCAACTAGGAAATTATTATTTTAAATAACAATTTTACGCAAGTGAAGCCACGGAGCAAAACTATGATAACATAAAAAACGATCCTCTGTTTTTCCATTCGAGGTAACCTCAAAAAACAAACGTGCAAAATGACAGATAAAAAGTTACTCTGTCGTGTAAAAGAATATTATTTTCTTTAAACACATTCCAGGCCTTTGGGACCTGAAATGTTTTCGGCTACTCTTCAAACCGTAATACCTACTTAGGGTATTAGAACGACGTGTGTCGAAATTACAAAAGGTTTATTTGTAACTAACATTTCACCTGTGGTTTCACCCGCGACCTCTTAGGCGTTGAATTTTCAAAAATCCTTTTTTAGCGGATACCTACGTAACTGAATGCTAAAATTTAGCCCCATCCATCCAGTAATCAGTCATAATAAAAAAAAACAATTGATTGTCGATTTTTTTTAAGAAGTGAAACACCAGACTTATTAATGTAGAACTGGAAAATAACAAAAGAATATCAAATACATTAAAAAATGTATAAATAATGGTTGCATTCGCTATGATTAACTTTCGTATCAAGTAGTACTTAAATAAAATAAACTTTATAAAACCTTTCGAGAATTGAAGATCTCAATTAATTTTTTAAGCTATCCTCTAAAAATGTTGGAAGAGACGTATTCGTAGTTTCAATTAAAATTTAAAAGCACCAATTTACCAGAGGAAGCGTCCACTATACCTCGAATAAAAGAGAATGACACTACAGAATAGGGTTACCCTCTTTTATCGTGAATGCTAAATAAACTGTTATTTTTACTAGCGGTTTTAATGGTTATTGTCTTACGTTGTGGCTCTGAAAGAATATTATCTCTTTCGTTTCATAATTAAGTTGTATATCTCACGGGCGTAGCCAAGTATTAATATCGGGGTCCATGAAATTAAAACAACAAAAATGACATTAATATTTTATGTGTCATTGGATAAGTTGGAGAAGGTGGCAGCGCGGAAAATTCAAAAGTAATTCTCATCTTTTCTTATTATGAATATGCCCTACGCCAGAGATATTTAAATTACGATAACTATATTTTAATGAAACAAAGCCTAAATTATGCTCATAATTAATATCTGTCTATCTGTGAATACTACGTGCAAATCTGTTCAGCAGATCCGAAGATGTGCGTGAACAAACAAACAGACAGAAAAGCCCTAGCACCTATTTAAATACAAACCCAAAGTTGTGACAATATTTTTTTTTATTATACAGAGTTCCAACTCCTCGAGGCTCAGTATCCAGCACCAGCAGTTCAAGTGCAGGTTCGAGGCTTGCTCGACTCCTCACTCAGGGAGTGCGAGGAACCCCTGAAGAAATAACTATCGACACCCCACGGCGGTTAAGTTGGGAAAGGTGAGTCATTTTTGAAATCCTTAAAATTAAGAGAAGCATTTCGTATATTTGCGAAAATCTATAATTAAATCTGTCAACCGAATGCATAACGTAAATAAGTAGGTACCTACTAAAATTATAGTTTTGATAATCAATCGAAATGAGGAGTAATACAAGCGAAAAAGAGGAGCAAAAAGCTTGTACCTAACCTACTTCATACATTGAGGAAGTTTTTAGTTTTAGTCTGATCATTCAGCGAGGCAACGCCGCAAGTGTCATGGGTACCGTGCCAAATTTTGAAGTAGATTATTTTTGTAATTAGTAGTTATATAGTTTAGACTATATCGGATGAATTCAAACCATTATTCAAATTAAGTAAATGAAAATTCAGTGGAACAAAGTGATCGATTTCCACTCGCCATTATATAATTACCACAGTTGGTACCGAATTAAATGATCCGTAATCATAGACAATAGTAGTTTAAATTACTACGTGACACTAAGGGTCGGTTGCATAAAGCGCGACAATAGTAAGGTTATAGTTAGGTTAGGTTATAGTCAACTTTAAGGCGATGATAGCTCAGTGGTAGTGACGTCGGATGCCGAGACGAAGGTCCCGGGTTCGAATCCTACAATGAGCTTGAGCTTTCGGTGAAGGAAAACATCGTGAGGAAACCATAGCACGGTGGTAGGGTACTTTGTAGTACCCGCCTGGCTGGCTACCACCCTCAAGTTGAAAATCTGTCGCCAAGCATCTTTCGGTGTGTTCCGACAGCTGCACTTGAGAGCCAGTTCCTTTCTAGGCTTCGTGTGCCTACCATCATCGGCCACATCATCACTGACCACGGTGAGATTGTGGTCAAACACAGGCCGATACATAGTAAAAAAAAAAAAAAAACTTTTACCGCTGAAAGAAAGCAAACTGGGTTTCTTGTGTCACTTTGACCGTAACCTTAACAGACCGAGGGAAATCGGTCATCGTCAAAGTGACTCTACGGTCAAAGCATGGTAATAGTTATGTTAACTTTAACTATAACTTTAACTAAAATGTACGAGCAACCGACCCTAAGGGTATTAACCTCAAAATTGACAACACTAACCATAAAATTAATTTAAATTAAAACTTATTTATGAAAATCTAAAAACCACCTTTAATGACATAAAAGAATATAAAAGATTGTCTTTTATATTCTTTTTATCTTCTTTAGTTCATCGTCTTAATTATAAACCAACAACATAAGAATTCATTTTTTTCCATGCCGCTGAAAAATTAATTTAAATGTAAATTAATCTTTTGAACTTTCGCTTTAACTTATTTTGTTTAAAATACTTTATGAGAAAATAATAAAAGGAGCTGTAGGTCTTACACAGACACAGAGAAATGTTTTATCAACCCAAAAGCATAATATCTGACCACTGCCGTTTCATTTGCGTATGCAGTATGAAAACTAACGTATTATATTCCCATCAGGGATCCAATCTACCTCTTTGTTGTGTTAGCAAAGTCTATTAATATGTTTGGTAGTGAAATGCAACAAATACTTAGACAGACAGACTCACTTTTACATTAACATGTATAGAAAGGAAATAAATATGTAAAAGAAATATATATAATGAAATGAAATGAAATATTATTTATTCAAATAGACCTTCACAGGCACTTATGAATAGTCAGACTCTAATGCACGGTTCGGAAGGTAGCTTTTGCTGAGAAGAGCCGGCAATAAACTCAGCAATTACTCTTTTCAAAAAAATAAACTTCATAATTTAGGTACATAAAATATATCCTGCAAAAGCGAGCGCTACACCCAAGCCTTTTTGTCATTTAAATATTCGTTAATATTGTAGTTTTTACTAAAACGGTCTTAATATGTTCCTTAAATTTATGTGAAGGCAAATTTAAAAGTGAAAGAGGTATCATATTATAAAAGCGTGTACACAGACCTAAAAACGAACCATGCACTTTTTGGAGTCTATAAGCAGAATTTACAAGTTTATGTTTATTTCTAGTATTGATACAATGCACGTCGCTTTTTTTTACAAAGAGACCAATATTTTGATGAACAAATAATATGTTTGCATAAATATACTGTGACGCTACAGTGAGGATACCGATTTGCTTAAATTTATCTCTGAGGGAAGCCCGAGAATTCAAATTGTAAATAGCTCGCACTGCTCTTTTCTGTAAAATAAAAATAGTTTCTATGTCAGCTGCCTTACCCCACAGTAAAATACCATAAGACATAATACTATGAAAATAGCTAAAATAAACTAATCGAGCTGTATCTACATCTGTTAGCTGCCTAATTTTCCGAACTGCATAAGCAGCTGAACTGAGCTTCCCCGCAAGACATGATATATGGGTGCCCCATTGAAGTTTTGAGTCTAAAGTAATCCCTAAGAATATTGTTGACTCAACAAGACCAAGAGACTCATTATTTATCATTAAGTTACAGTCAACTTTTTTTACATTGGGTAGTATATACCTACCACAATCTCTTTGGAGTCAGTGATGATGTGGTCAAAAGTAGTAAGCACACAAAGAAGGGAAAGAGTTATCTGTCGGAACACACCGGTAGGTGCTTGGCGACAGATTTTCAACTTGAGGGTAGGTACTACAAAGTGGTCTACCACCATACTAAGGATTCCTGATGATATTTTCCTTGGAAGCCCGGGACCTTCATCATGGCATTGAGCTATCATCACCAGCAAGAATAAACAGAAACAAGATCTTGTATAGGGATGATGAGTGGGTAAAAAATAATTAATTCTGTTTAGTCCGTCAGTTAGATTATGAAAAAATATTGGATACGTATTTTTTATCAAATCAACAAAAAATTACAAAGATAAGTCGCATCAACGTTCAGGAATAGGGGCTTGTGACGTCATCTCTCTGTAAAAAGTATACTAAGACGTGACGACACGTGAAAATTTAACGTACCTACTCCTATCTTCGCTATTTTTTATTTTCGGAACTAATGAAAAAACATGTGTCCAATATTTTTTGGTAATCTAACTGACGGACTAATTATATTTTTTAGTCATCATCTCTATTCAAGAAATTATATTGAATCCCTCTATTGCACGTTTGCTTCTACATAAAATACCTTTAGTGACATTGAGTTATAGCTTTTAAATAATAGTCTGTATAGCCACTTCTATTCTCTAAGTGCAAATGAAAACACTTTTAACCGGATTTAAACCACTTTGGAGCACATTTATTTTGTTTACTCAGTCAAGTTCACCTTCCACTAAGCCGTAATACGAGCCGGCCACGTGCGATAATCCTAGATAGAGGTTTATTCCAACTTATTTGATGTTGGTAGCACACCGCTCCTGCGTTTTGTAACAGCAGAACTGCCATATTATACACTAGCGACCCGCCCCGGCTTCGCACGGGTGCAATGCTCATAATAAATATACTACAGAATGTCTGTGCCCCCCGGCCGGTACCGCCGCCGCAACCACTATGTCTCTGCATTTTAAATCTGTAATATCTTCGAAAATATTCATATAAATTACATGTTGTAAAGGGCCATAATGATTTATATTAAATGCACAATGAATTTAAGGAATAAGTTGGACAAGTATTAGTGCTGTATTAGTATATAAACCTTCCTCTTAAATCACTCTATCTATTAAAAAAAACCGCACCAGAATCCGTTGCGTAGTTTTAAAGATCTAAGCATACATAGGGACAGACAGCGAAGCGACTTTGTTTTATACTATGTGATGATTTATAATAATATGTCTCCTGAAATGTGAGTAGATCAATCTGATAATTAGAAGCTCAGTAAATATTCTAGATAGGAAAATTAAAAAAGTACTACTTAATTCTTAGTTATTTCTGCCAATATTGTGAGAAAGTACGTTATTTATAAGAAATAGATTCTTATGATTGGCCCTTTTGATTGCTAGAATACAATTAACTAGATATTTATATTTTGATTTTGTTGGTCAAGGAGGCAATTAAATAAAGCAGTTGTAATTCTAAAATTTATTAATACAATTTCCCTCCTTCAATATTTCAACACTATTTCAAGTAGGTACATTCCTTCTCCGTGATTTAGCCATGAAACGTCATGTATATAAAAAGTCTTATAAGTCCCATGATATAAGGACAGTAATACGTGAAAGTAGCTGCGTCTATTACACATATTGGTGCCGATTCTGTTGTTTACGAACTTAACTAATATTAGATAAGTCACCTCTCTTTCATTTTAACCTTATTGAAAAAAGATAGAACATTTTTAATGCTGTCAGTTTAATCCATACCGTCGTAATATACAGGTAAATAGTCGTGACCAGTAAAGATCGCGCTTAAATTCACGTTGAAATGTGTGATCGGATTAAACTGACAGGACTAAAATATCTTGCATCCCTTTCTTATATATATACTATAAGAAAGAGATATAGTGAGATTAAATTTATTTAGTTCGTAAACAAAAGAATCGGCACCATTATCAACCAGAAAATCTCATTTATAATGAACAGTTTTGTAACTGCTATTGAGCGCGTTTGTGTGCTGAAGGCAGTAACACCCGACGGGATAGCATTGGATAGAAGTTTATGAGTTGATATATGTCAATCAGGGACTCACGTGCTGTGAACACATTACATTGAAAATCACTATGTAATTGAGTTGTTTACTACGTGTTATACAAATAAGGTTTCTGTAAGTACCATTACATCAACTATGGTTATTAACAGCTGTGGCATGTCTAAAAACGTCAAATATCTAATATTATTTAGACACGACGGCTTTACATATTATGTTGAGAATAAGGAATTTACAGATATCGTTGTTTTGTGTTACAATGTTCAAATAAACTAGCACAATTTACTTCTCACACTGCGCTGTCTATTCAAAAATAACAAAATTTCTAAATTGGAAAGATATAAAAAGGTTATATTACATACTCAATGTTCTTATATGTGGGTGCTTATATGTGGGTACGATGCTCAAATACGTATCCAGTTATGAAAACTAATTATGATTTATACAAATAAAAAAAAAATGATTTTTTAAATTTAGTTCTAAATAATATTTGTATGCTGCAACACACCAAAAATGAAACTCGTTTACTAACAATTAAGATAGTATATACTTACCTAGAAGTACAATACGTCGAGAATTCTACTCAGGAGCTGCACTATTTAAATTGTGGACGAAACCACGCCGTCTTTCATATCCCAGCTTTTGTTGTGAGACCTGGAACTCATAACTTTTTCAATTAAACCAAATAAAGAACTATTATGCATGCAAACAACATTTACTCTCCACAATTTTTACTTGAATGCACAGAAAAGAATATTGTTTTTTTATGAAAATTTTGCATTTGACTGAATAAATTGGATTGAGTTTTCATATTCAATTTGATGTGTATTTATGTGGGTATATTATACAGCATTGATTGTTTTCACTTTTGATATAAGCTGGGAGAACATGTGCAATTGAAAAAATCTGATTCGGAATCAGTCAAAAATTTATGAGAAACTCAACATAGCAGTTGAGAAAATATTCTCTCATATATCGATTTACGTCCAATACTCCAGTTGCAAATGTAAATTGATACCTCCACGCGAGAAAAGGGTCTTGGCCTTTTTCTCAGGACACACACAGCCAGGTGCATAACGAAGTGACCTTTAACGGTTATTGTTTTCCTTTTGAGGTACGGAGCCCTAAAAATAATAGTAAAATTCGTCGAGATTCGAATTTGATTTCAGGTGCACTTGAGAATGAGTTTTTTTTTCTTTTTGGCACCACACTAGTGTATTTTGCCAGTGTCAAATTGAGCAATGTAGGTATTTTTACATTCTTCATGTATTAAATTCTCGTCATGTTTCAAAGTTCTAGTAAAGTTCAAGTCATGTTAAATCATCTTCAAGTCAGTTTAAGTTAGGTTTTAGTTCAATGGTAGCCGTTTTACTAAAACTTTTTACGGACTACTTGAAACAACTTGAAAAGCCACTATACACTTAATCATTTCATTTCACTTCACTGGTGCACTTGAATTAATCTTTATTAGACAAAATACCACCGATAATAATCAATAACACTAAAAAAATACGGGATTATGAAAATAAAATGAAAACGCAACGTCAACGTCGTCACTTCGCAAGTTCCCACCAAAAAGTCAGTCAAAAAAAAGAATGAAAAATATTTCACTCCCAAAACTAAGTGGTTTAATATAAGTACAATGTTCGGCTTCGTAAATTATGATTTATTTACACAATAAGCGTTATTTGACCTGTAATCTCCGTATCCGAATACCCGTATACCCGTACTTCTTGGGCGCGGAACATTGATGTTATGTAAAAGGTAAGCAAGCGTAAAACTGTCCGCGCCAGATGCTTTCCATAGTCACTCTATTAAAATTATTCGCACAAATAAAATACAACGGTGCGGTTGGTAGGTTTTATAAATTGGACATTATTTTATTAAAATATTATTGTTACTAAATAAATATGTATTTTAAATAATGATTTATGCATTTTTTGTATTGGCCCAATTAGACGTCTTGTCCTTTAGTTAGTAGTTCATACAGAAATCCCATCGAAAAGCACTCTCTGTATTTTCCATTTTTTTTTTAACATAAATGGTTAGGTTACATGCTTCTGTCAAAGTTTTCTTGAGCACTCTGGCAATGGAGTGCCTAGACAGCATAGTCATTATTTTAAATTTTGAAAGAATGAAAAAATGTGAGTTTAAAAATAACATAGAAACTCTGGGTAATTTTCAGCCAGTGTCATATCTTATGTTTTTCTTTATAAAGTGTTTACGTGTATAATGATCGTAGACAGGCCTTTGTTCCGATGCGACGGAAAGACATTATTTAAGGGTAAGTAAGCGTTAAATTTAATAGGGAGCCAAACATCACCCCCGGGATCAATCTGTTAAGCTCCGGACGATTTATTCAACGATTTGTTAGTAACATAAATTGAGGTAACTGCTATTATAGTAAAGTGCCTTCTAATATGGGATTTTTAGATGAATATTATTATGGTGGATGAAAAGCGTCCCTAATTTCCCTAGGCATACCACCACTTAAAGGATTAGGACGGTTCTCACAGCTTCCTAAATTCTGAATGTAGAGTACATATTATTCTAATTCAACCTTCCTTTTCAAATTCCACGCTCAAGAAAATCTAGGAAAGATCACATTTATTCTACAATAATATTCTGTATTTTTTTTCCATACTTTATTATGTGTCCAAAAGATATATTTGTACTAAAATGACCTCACGTAACCTAAACAGCCATGACGAAGCGTGAAAGCGTGTGAGCTACGAGCGTACGCAGTCAATCGTAGCACTTCGTAGCACCTCGTAGCTCGTAGCAAATAAAATATAGCGGGCATTTGTCGTCCATTGTACTTGCTGTGAAACTTTCTTTGGAAAGATTTTTATTTCTTTTTAATGGAGATCGAATCATTTATCAGAGATTCTCTTTCAAAGAGAGAAGAGTATAATAGATAAAGCACTTAAAATGTGAAGAATTATGCTAATTTTTTTTTTGTTTGTCACTTTTAGGTATCACTTATAAGATCGTTTTGCTTTTTGATTCACATCAGATAAATATTTTTTTTTGATACGAACAGGTTTTGGAAAGAGCCCTTACCGTGGTTATTCCAAGGGAATAGGGATTTTCAAGAAGGGTGAGGAGAGATTTCGCAGGGTTCGCCAACGCGCTAGTAATACCTCTGGTGTTGTCAGCGTCTATAGTTTGCGGTCTACAGTTTGAAATTTAAATGAATATTTCATGCATTTCAATTTCAAGCGTCTGAGTCGTAATTTTGTGATTTGCGACTCTGACCATAGATTTATCTATGGATTCATTTTGCATTCATAGTCCTTCTGTCATATTATATCCGTTATTTATTGATAAGGAACCATAAGGATTTAAATAGTTTCAAAAGCATAATTACATAGAATAATCAATAGACATGCGTCTCATGCGCTAATCACATATTCCTTTCAATACCTACTTACTTAGGTACCTACTTAAACTTTAGTAATATGTAATAAATTAATATGTAAAAATATCCCTTATAAATTCAAAATGTAGTAGTGGCCGTGTGCTTATTATACTCCTTAAAGAAAGGCTCAATTCGGTTATATGTTTTTTTATGTTTGTTCACTCAGAACTTTTATGCTTATGAACCGATTTTAATAATTCTTTGTGGTGGGTTCTATTAAGCTTCAAGGTATTATTAATTGTCTCTGAAAGTGGTTTCACTCTTTTTTTTTAAAGTTAATAATTAGCTACCAAGTAGTATCAAAAAAAACAAATGATATAACTTCTGGCGAACTGTTTGACGTCACAAATTACTTTAACAGTCAAATAACAACAAGTTAAAGTAAACAGAAACCGTGTCGCTGATTAAACGAAACTTAAATTTGTTTGTGCAGTTAGCAGTTAAATAACCTAATTTAATATAAGTTACGCTTTAATTTACGGTAAGGGTTAACGAACTATGAAGGTTTTAACACAAAATAGATATAAACAATTAAAATATATTCGTGTATTAGTTAACTATGGAACAGAAAACAAGATATATACAGAACCTAAATCTAATTATTTACAAGAAATATTCAAAATAAATGAAAATAGATATATATCTAGCTAGTAGGATAGTCAGTGAATATACTTAAAAATAGATACCATTTATTCGTACTTACGATATCTTTAAAGGCAGAATACGGTTGGTTAAGACAGTAACTACCACGCCGCTGATCGTGGGTTCGATTCCCATCCAGGAAAAACATTTGTGTGCATGAACATGTCTGTTTGACCTGTGTCTGGTTGCAATTATCTATTTAAGTATGTATTTACATCTTCAAAAAAGTAGTATATAGTATATCAATTGTCAGGTTTCCATAGTAGAAGCTTTGCTTCGTTTGGGATCAAATAACCGTGTGTGAAATGTCCCAGGATATTCATTACTAATTTAATTATAAATTCATGGGGCTTCAGGGTTCTTCAAGATGGGTATGAAGAGATTTTTTTAGGTTTGGCAACATGCCCCCGTTGTTGCAAGCGTCTACGTCATTTACCATCATATAGTTATTTACTACCTTAGTAGAATAAAAATATATTATATAATTAGAACATCTATGTCTGTGAGAATATTTTCATCTTACCCTATTATTTTTGAATTGTAATCTAATATTTTGAAGAAATGCAGTATATTTCTTCAAACTTTTAAACATTCAAACTTCTCAAAGTTTGCATCGTCTAGACAGATTATATTTCACGAACATGATTGTATTATAATACAAGGTAAAAGCGGTCTTCAGCTCCAAATAAAATAAATTTAGAGTAGTAATAGTGATAGAAAGGACAATTCGAGTAAAATCGTTCTCTATGACTAATTGCCCATTGGTACCAAGTCTTATGTAGATGTTATTGAACATGAGTTTTTTTATTAGTCTAAAGGACACTGTTCTACATTTTTCAACTCAACTTGAACTGAGTCATCTTCAACTTTAAGAATTACTTTTGCTTGTTTCAATACAGTCACAAAAGTAATTTAAAAATGTAATAACTTCCCATACATGAACAGTACCGTCTAATTCAACAGTCACATAGCTCAGCGAACCGAAAATATGATACGTGGAGGCAAATTGAATCATAACACGCGTAAAATATTTCCTTCAGTTATAATTTTGCGGTGGCTCAGGAGTGGCGCCTACGTATTTGTGATGTAACCTCTGAGTGATGGATAACTGACATGTCGAGTTGATTCAGGCGGCTGATGGGAGATTTGAAAATATACTTGAGAAATATACCGGGTGTTGGCAGACGGTTGATTATACAAAAATAGTAGATAGATGGAGCCTTCAGCTACACTAATTTGACTTAGGCCCCACTGTTATTTTTTAATTTTAGGGTTCTGTAACTCAAAAGGAAAAAACAGAACCTTTATAGGATCACTTTGATGTACGTCTATTATGACCCTTTTTTTCAAGAACACGTGGAATTATCAAGCTGAAATTCATATCAAATACTCAGGCCTACTGTCCCTTCGAGCTGTGAAAAAATCAAACTTCCAAGCCAACACAATCAAAATATACTAAAGCCGTTTATGCTGCAAATTTTCGCATCGCTAGGGAATCAAAACCTACAGGATACTTCCCGTGAACTCAGAATCTTGAAATATGGTACAAAACAACGTCTTATAGCACAAATAAAGGAAAAATTACGATAAACTCAAATTTTTAGTTACACTCAATTACAAAGTTAAGTTTGTACGGAACCCTCGGTGCGCGAGTCAGACTCACACTTGTCCGTTTTTCTTTAATAATTCATAATAATAATATTATTAATTAGATTTCACTATAATAAACTGCACTAAGTACATTCTTTTTATTCATCTGGATGTAACCGATGAATAGTTCCTATAAGATAAGTATTTTGTGTAGCCATGGATAGCACTCACACGAGAGGTGTACTGGTATTTTACCAACAGGGCTGGACGGACCTCGGAAAATGGAACAAATAAATGTACCATTTGCAGCCGCAATGCTAGCCGTCTAGCGAGTGATTTGGATTGACGCCGCATCGGGAGTCGTTTTCAATCAGGACACATTCCACGTTCCATTCGACATAGGATAGACATCGGTGGATGTATAAAATTGAGCATTCTCGATGTGTGACGCTTTTAGGAAAGCTACGTTTGATGTTCTTTCGTTTTCGTATTAGAATTTATAGAAGCGTTTTTGAAATGAGTTTGAGATTCTGTGTGCAGTTAGAATTATATTTTTAAAGATACATTGTTTTTATAATCGGCCAAGTACGAATTTGAGTCTGACTCTTAGGACGTATATTTGTTGGTTTTGAACGTCACTGTGTTTGACCGTCGTCTATCAACTGCAAATATTTCAGATTTTTGCTTTGCAAACGCTGGATAGTGTATTTTTTATGTTCCATCAAAAGTCAAAAACTAGGTACGAATCATCATAAAAATCAGTTTGAAATGTACAAATTCATCTCTTTCATATGATCGTTCATACCATAAGACAGCACACTAAACCTGACAACCCCTTAAGAGGCGCCAGGGACCATCTGCGGTCCTGCCGTTAGACCATACACTCCAGTACTCTTAGGTTAGAGGCTCGTGATTCCTCACTCCCATTTGTCCAGAATGGTACCGAAGATTATAGTCGCTCACCACACGCACACATATGCTAGCGGATTCAATCCCCTTCATCAAGGACTGACACGATACGACAGACATATTTCTGTATAGACATACCTATAAGTAGGAGGTTGTTATAAGATACTAGCTGTTACCCGCGACTTCGTCCGCGTTTATATTATAGCTGGTTTATTATATACTTTGCATAATTGTGAAATTATAAAAAATGTCTCATAATTCAAACACTAACTTTCCCTTGATTTCGCAAAAATGTTAAAATATGTGAATTTTCAAATCCATAACTTGAGAAACTATGAATTGCCCATACAAACTCTATTTCACTTCAAGATTATTTTTTGAGTAGGTATGTCCTTCCCCAGGATATGCCATATACCTATACCTATCTCCTTGCCAAATTTCATTACGACCCGTTCAGCCGTTTAGTCGTGAAAAGGTAACAAACAAACAGAGCTACGTTCACATTTCTATTATTAGTATGGATAGTGACGATAGATGATAGCCGACGCCTAAGTGATGAGCAAGGACAAAAAACAACATTAAATCCACCTGTCTCCCAAATAAATATACGCATAGAAAAACCTCAAGGCCATCAAGTAACACGATCTATCAAGTACCTCATTACAGATCAAGGAGAACACATCACAAATAGCTGCCTTGTGAAGGAAAGAAAACACATATTCATTACGTGTCGCCATTACCGATGACCTACGTATAAAGATGTACTATTAACTGTTGTAATCGGATATTCTAACGGTTAGTTACGGTTTTCTTCCTCTACGAGAAATTGTTCTAATTTGTTAAAAAATAAATTAAGTAATCCCCGACACACTAGAATAAAAAGTTACGATCTTCTTACGGCTGTGTGGATTTTCTGGAAATAAAGCAAAAACACATTTAAATAAGATACCTTTCAAATGAAAAAATCTAATATCAAAATCAGCTGATCTATTCAGGAGCTATAGCTGTGGCATTAAAGACAGACACACAGATACACAGACACCATTATACACTACAAACTTATAACACGCCCTGCTGTTTTGTTTGAGAAAATGTAAATGTTAAAAAAAAATCCGATAACAACATGAAATAAATATAAATATATAAAAAGAAAGCGTGACTGATTGACTGGCTGACTGACTGACTGAGCTATCCACGCACAGCACAAACCACTGGATGGTTCGGGCTGAAATTTGACATACAGATGGATATTAAGACGTAGGCGTCCGCTAAGAACGCTTTTTTTTATTCTAAAGGGTGAAACCGCGGGGTGGAAAACTAGTGTAGTAGTAGTCATAGAAAAGCTCATAATCCCGTATACGAGGTCTGATCATCACTTGGCGTGAAGCCAAACGTCACATTCCTGCTTAACGGTTTCAAGTGGGCACTTTATTACATGTCAATATGGCTAAAAATACATTTTTGCAGCCATCACAGGGTTGTTATTTTCATAAGTTTACATTCTACGGTAATAGTTTCATTTTATCGTTGAGTGGACTATAACGTTCAAGAGATATAAAATACATTGGAATCGACAATATAATGACATCGAAAGGAAATGACAAACATGTCATACTAAACGTCAACAATGCATTTTGTAGAAAATAAACACCCTCCTATTATGTATTAATAAAGAGAAACAAGGCATATTAAATCAAAATATTATGTAAAAAAATTACGTGAAAAGTACCTAAATTGCCACGCACGTGCCGATCGTCATCGGGCGACACGTGCACCTCCCGAGCCACATGAGAAGCCAAGAACACTGCTGATATGACATGTCACGACACTTTTTTTTTAAACTAAACTTAGCGGTGTAATTACTTCATATTGAGCGGCTGGTCAATATAGGCAGAGTCATGATAAACGGATTCTTAAAGACTTACGTAAAGATCGTGATATCAGCCTAAAAAACTTCTGCGCCTTCGACTATTCTTTGGGAATATAATTTGCCAAATAGCTAAGGTGTACGTGCTGTACACAAAAGGTTTCTTGGTAAATATTTGAAGTACACTACCTAATAAATCAATGGTACTCACCTACCTAATAGCTTACGGTATTTAATTAATGTAGGGTCAATATATCTACGCCATGTACCTATAATTCAATGAACTCGTTACCTGTTTTGATGAACTCTGAAGTTTAGAGCCCTTGTATTGCTCTTGTACTAATGAAGCAAATAAGTTTCGTCTGTGTTTTTATTACAATGTTTACTCTCTAAAATTATCATGAATTTAATTATGAAAATTTTAAGAATGCTCAGACATTTACTAATTAAATAAGGTTTTACAAAATTGTATTTTATAATTTGTGCATAGTAATTTTTTATACATTTATTACTCATAAACTCACTTTAACGAAATCAGTATCCTCCGTCTCCCTCTTTCGACGGCTATTAAATACCTAAGTCAGATAAAGACTGGAGTTTGAACTAATCAGTGTTTCTTCATAACTTTGTTATGAATATGAGTGTTATTCATAAACTTATAGACATGTGCTTTGAGAAGATGCTGTCTTGTACAGTCAGCTACATAGTAACTAAACCGATCCAAATTCACAAAACGTGTACACTCCAGTATCTCTAATATATAAAATTCTCGTATCACAGTGTTTGTCACCAAACTATCATCGAAACGGCTTGACGGATTTTATGATTTTTTTTGTGTACATTCGGTAGATCTAAGTATAGGTCGTAAATTATTTTTTATTCCAGGAACGCGAGTGAAACCGCGAGGAACAGCCAGTTTCTATATCTGTCTTATTTCATATTGTGTACGTTTTTTGTTGGTATTCAATAAATAAATAAGTGTAGGTACCCTAAATATTACTGTGTAAATGAAAAATCCAGTTCAATAAGATCATTGACATTTTGTGACGAGTATCCCTGCTGGTAATCCAGTTACGTGGCCATACCCTTAGCTCATGGCTGGTTGACTGCAGGAAGGGACTCCGCACTATACATCCCAATTCCTCAAGTTTACAATTAAATTAAATTGCAGCCTTTTAACCGCAGCCTGGGAATTTTTTAACTACCTATGTTTTGACGTTTCCTCTCTGTCGAAAATAAAAAGCAATCCTGCTGGTCTATAACTATAGGGTAACTTTGTTGTTTAGTTTCTGTTTAGTTTCTGTCGGAATCAATTGAATTCGTCGGTTTTGCGATTGTTTATTTACGCTCCAATAGATGCAATAGAAGTTAATTCTAACTTGTATAACTTTTGAATTTGTATTCCTTTGATAAATAGGCTGTTTTAAATAAATTGATAGCAACAAATAAATAATAAATGTATAGTCTTTATGATAGCCACAGCTTTTTCTGATGAAATACGTAAGAAAGTGACGGATATATATAACTAGCTGTCTGATTAAACGCGTAGTAGGTAAATTTAATCTTCACGTTTAGTCCTTTTCATAACGAAATTCAGGAAACTGTTTAACATAAATGTGAAACATTCCCCAAAATACTGCAGAAATACAAATCTTTCTGCATTTGGTATCCCCAAAACTGTAAACTGTTTAACATAAATGTGAAACATTCCCCAAAATACTGCAGAAATGCAAATCTTTCTGCAATTGGGGGTAACTTTTGATAAAAAAAATTGCGATGATGACGCCATTTAAACTTTTAGGTAATTTCCAAACTTTTTGAATTCCAAGCGGAATAGGTTCGACCCAAAATGTTGGTATGCATGCAACTTATTTAGGCACATGTGCCACCGCCAACTGAGAAACGACTAGCTATCAACTAATAATAAACGTACAATAGATGTACAGCTCATATCAGTAACAGAGAAACATGTATTAATAGTTAATAATGTATCCAGCATACTGGGCACTCTACCTGCTGGCAACTATTTATTGTAAATAGATTTTATGTAATTATGTGTATATATTTTTTATTAGTATTTATTTTATTTCCTGTATATATAAATAAATAATTAATTATTTTACATTAATAGTTGATCGCTGACTGTTCAAACTGCCAGCGAGCTCTCTCCATTAGTTTGTCGCAGAAATAAGAGCTATCTAAGGAACTCGCTCAGCGACTTTCGCTTGGTATGTAGGACACTTGCTAAGTGTGAGATTCCTAAAAGCCGATGAGAATCGGCTTTATGGACCCTTCGCAACTAGTAGGTATTTTTGTTACTTATTTTGTGAAGAAGATACTTTTGAAAGATATTGCTAATACATATGATAATGAATACAAAAAAAGGTGATTAGTTTGTCTTTTTTATATGTTTAAATCTTTTAGGCTTTAATTTTAATAGGCCAAGAAACTTGAAACATACTTTAAAGAAATTCAACCCCTGAGCTTGTAGATGAAATCGCATCAACAGCTCTTAGAGGACATAATAACTCAAGTAAACTAATCCTCCTGAAGGAAATAAGGTTCATTTTACATCAGATAACGACTCTTCTGCTTCACAAAATCTTGCACTCCAAAAGTGGCATGTATCATTTAGCTAGACTGAAATATATTTGTTACATCGCTTAATATTCATAGCACGTAGCTTAGAGCAACCTGCACTGATGTAGCGATATTGTAGAGTTAGTTTGTATGTATTTCATCAGCTTTTGTTGTATTGATTTTGCAATCAATGTTTGCTATGACTGATCAACTCAACCCAAAAAACATTTATATGGGCTAGGCCCTGATAAGGCACTTATGTACGTCGAAAGTTACAATTGACTCTTTTTTTTTTGGAAGTCTTCCCCCAGTCTCTAAAATAGGAGATAGAAATTTGTGTCCTCGCAAAATTAGTACAGAAAAAAAAAGTCACGTGGAAAATAGTTAGGTAAATATGTAGTTGTAGGTAGGTAGAGGTAAGTAGGGGTAGGTAGGGTAGATAGAGGTAGGTAGGGGTGGGTAGGGGCAGGTAGAAGTAGGTAGTTAGGTCCTAGTTGTTCTCAGGGCAGGACAATGTCTGCCGGGTCAGCTAGTATCATGATAAATTAATTATATTACTTGATTTTACATTGCAAGTAAAACCATGAGTTTAACATATTAAAAATCAATTATGTATCTTCTTTAAGTAACCTCTATGATCGTCGATCCATGAATAAGTGTTGACAAATTTTGTTTAAGTCGTAATAGATTCATTAAGGTCTTCATACATCAAGAAACTTTGAAGGTTAAACATTATAAGAAATAACTAAATACTCTTACTTATTTACTGCGTAGGTACTTGGAAACATAAGTAACTGGTATGCCATAGGTTGTGGGTACGATTCTCTTTTCTTAAGGTTCTAGGATATAATGAATAATATATCATTATTCATTCTACTCTGAACTTTACTAATATTATAAAGCTTTGTTCCTTTAGAGGTGGTTCTAACAGTACGTTTCGACTCCACTCAAAAATAAACATCGACAATGGTGTCGATTCTGTTGTTTACGAACTTAACTAATTTTAGACAAGTCACCTCTCTTTCAATTTAACCTTATTGAAAAAAGACAGAACATTTTTAATGCTGTCAGTTTAATCCATGCCGTCGTAATGTACGGGTAAATAGTCATGACCAATAAAGATCGCGCTTAAATTCACGTTGAAATATGTGATCGGATTAAACTGACAGGACTAAAATATCTTGCATCCCTTTCTTATATTTACTATTAGAAAGTGATATAGTGAGATTATATTTATTTAGTTCGTAAACAACAGAATCGGTACCAATGTATTCACATCAACATATGTAACAATGTTATTGAGCGGATTGACCTAAACATTGTTAAATAACAATGTTTTGTGACGAATCGGATCAACATGTCACAGTTTATTTGTAATGAGAACACAACTCTCAACAATATTTCAATGCAGTGAATACGCACAGTAAACAAAACACAAACGTAAGACAAGATACGATGTTTTTTTTTCTAATACTTTCAGTAAAAAAACATCCAGCTAGTGACTGATCATTTGAACTCCACGCTAGATTGATGTTCTTGGTCCTAGGTAATCCATCAACCTAGCAGCTTAAGCAGGCCTAGAAAAAACACATTACAAGTCTAGGTTGTTACTTTTTGCTAGGTCATACATAAGTAACTGGTTTCACGGAAAAAATTGTGAAATAAAATAGACATACACGTGGCCGCAAAGAAAGCGGGTCAGTAACAAAAACCTCAATAACTCCCAAAATATTAAAGCTAGCTTTATGAAATAAATACTGTTTTATAGACAATTTTATAGTGCTTAAATCAAAGTAATAAATGTAAGTATAATAAAATGAAATAAACTTTAATTAGTTTTTATTTTAAAAAGATTGCTTTATTTTTTTAAAAGTTATCGCATCTCTTGTAACCTACCCGGTTTCAGGTTCTTTGTGACCCAGTGTAGATTTTAACAACTTAACGTCCCTTTATTTTAATACTAGCTTTCCCCGCGGCGAAGATCACGTCACGTTTGAATGAAAAATTACAGTTGATAGTATGTGATAAAACGACTATAAAAAATCGGACAAGTGCGAGTTAAACTCGCGTGGATGTTTAACTAAGTTCCATAAATATTTTTAAATCTGACCCAAAATTGTTGATGGTTACTATAAAAAAAAATATTTGAGATCCTCACAACAAGCCCTTTCATTTGATATGTCACACAATATAGTCTGCTAAACTTTTTTTTTTAATTTTCTAATTTACCCCCCATGTTTGAAATTCATTTATTTACGTAACACGTCTATGTTTGGGTCACCTACTTACATATGTGTACCAAGTTTCAACTCAATCCAGTCCAATATTTTCGGACAGACAGACAGACAGACGGACAGATGCACGAGTGATCCTATAAGAGTTCCGTTTTTTTTTCTTTACAGTTCCGGAACCCTAAAAAGAAAAAATTACAAATCATAACAAGCTTTGCTATACCGAATCTAATTTTCCCCACTCGGGAGTGTAAAGAAGCAATTTAGGGTATACAATCTCTTTAAATCAATGTATAAGGGCCTTATCTAAACGAAGGGCCACGTAGGGATCTCATCGTTCAAGGAAATTGATTGAATTCACACGTCAGGTGACGTAATTAAATTAGATTACTGGGTTACTTGTGAAGATAATGTAACGTTTTTTTTGTTATTCAATCCTTAGATAAATATAGTTTCAAACAGATACTGGTGCGGATTCTGTTCTTTACGAACTTAACTAATATTAGGCAAGTCACCTCTCTTTCATGTTAACCTTATTGAAAAGAGATAGAACATTTTTAATGCTGTCAGTTTAGTTCATGCAGTCGTAATATACGGGTAAATCGTCGTGACCAATAAAGGTCTCGCTTAAATACACGTTGAAATAAGTGATCGGACTAAAATATCCTGCATCCCTTTCTTATTAGACAGAGATATAGTGAGATTAAATTTGTTTAGTTCGTTAACAACAGAATCGGCACCACTGTATCCATACTACTTACATCATCACAGGAGATTTATGTTAATCCTACTTCCTATCTTACTTAGCCCTAGTTGCATCAACTTAGATATATTGATGTATTAGGTATACCAGTAATCGTTAAAAATTACAATAACTATTCGTCGTCTCATCTGCAAACACATAGAAACAGGCTCATCGTTATGTAACATACGTAAAATATATCATTGTTTTCCACTTCCAATTAATTTTTTTTCACAATTCATGTAGATTTAAAAATACTTCGTCAAAAACAGTCAATAGTCAGCTTTGTAAACAGAATTAATTTAACAATCCTGTGGGGTATTTTAGCTGCTACGACGTAGCTCGTAGATGCCTACACAGACGCTCTACGTCGTAGCATCCGAATATATGAGGGCATTTTTGGTGCATTCCAAGTTAATTTTGACTGTGTGGTCATAAATGGTTGGGGTACCGTATATTGAAGCAGAAATGGGAGTGGTGATGAAAGTGGTGGTGAACCTTGTATAATATACTTTTTAGATTGGGTAACTGCACTTGAGAGCTAGTTCACTTCTAGGCTTTGTGTGCTTACCACCGTCGGCCACATCATTCCTGACAACGGTGAGATTGTGGTCAAAAACAGGCGTAAAAAAAAATTAAAATCTTGGAGCTATATAAGGACTATTTTCGATAAATACAATCTAATTTTGAAATTTCTTCAGCTTAGACGGCTTAGAGAATCTCCGATTATGCAAATATCCTTTTCTTTTTATTAGACCAGCAGTGAGACTGAGTGTAAATTACAAATAATAGTTTATTCTTGAAGTTATAAATAAAATTTAAATTTCATATGAGAGTAAAACCTTCTCCAAAGATAATAATAAAATTAAAATGGAGCTATACTGAAACAAAAGTAAAAATAATAATTAAAATCGGTTCTTAAACAAAACGTTATGCGTGAACAAACATACAACCGAAATGATAAACTCATTTTTTGAAGTCGGTTAAAAATTACTTCTGCGACATTTTAAGATGGCATACTAATTCTAATGTCATTTTATTGAAGGACCAAATTTCCTTGCTCCATTGATGATCTCTATTATAATTCATAAAAAATGTTAAACGATGGGCCTGATAAAAAAAGAAAGGTCAGTCGTTTGAATAATGAGCTTGGGTATTCGGTGAAGGAAACCATCGTGAGGAAACCATAGCACTGTAGTAATTCTCAGTTCAAGTGTATTCCGAACCGGTAGTAGAGTCTATTGTAAAACTGTAACTTTTGACATTCATAAGTGCCTTATTAGGGCCTAAACTGAATAAATGAGTATTGATTTTGATTGATTTTTTATTTTGATTTGAATGTAGGTAGCTAAGCTGGCTACCATCCAGATTCCACAATTGGTCACCAAGCACCAACTAGCGTAAGGTGCTGACCATTATTTTGGGGGGGAGAGGATGTCATATTAACAGTAAAATAATTTGAAAAAATTAGAATATATTGTATAAATAAATGTTTTTTATTTCATCGTTTCAAAGCATTAAATTATTAATATTTAATGTAAAATTTTCGTAATTATTTTTAGGAAGTTAAATCAATTTAACGGGCGGGGGGGGGGGGACGTGACACCTACGACCCCTACTCATGGACCACAGCTGATTTGCATATTCAAGAAGCTGTATAGTTATTCTATTCTAATTACTATTTTTGGCCAGATAAATTGTACAATGAATTTGTACGCGGCTACATCTTAGGACCAATTTTAGAACTGGTTAATCTTAGCATTAGCTTATCTATACTTGATATTATAAAGAGGAAAGATTTGATTGTTTGTTTGTTTGTTTGCATTGAATAGGCTCCGAAACTACTGAACCGATTTGAAAAATTCTTTCACTAATAGGAAGCTACATTATTCCTGAAGGTTATATGCTACTTTTTATCCCGGGAACGCGAGTGAAACCGCGCGGAACAGCTAGTAACCTATAAGTTACATCAATATCTTAGTTTCTCAGGCTGAATTGTGTATTTCTGATAGATGTAATCAAAACTTTGCATTGATTAACACTAAATCCAATTTACTACTACCAACTCGAAGCAATCAAGTCCCACATGAAATTGTTTGTGAAAACTATATTAAATTCGATAAACGTACAGTTCGTGTTATAAATAGCTGATCAATTATGAACTTGAGAACCTTGTCATATTACGCTATTTTTTTAAAACTAAAACTTAACTAACATATATATACTTAAATACGTACTGGAAAGGTTATAAAGATTCTATTTTAGTTTATGGAGAGATTTTATCTCCTCACTAGCGATAATGCAGATTTCTACGAGTATTAAATTAGTGAAAGAAACTCTGTAGATTAGCGCGTTCAAACAAACAAAGAAACTTTTCAGCTTCTAATTAGTAATATATATGTGTGCAGCTTGTACCTTAATTAGTTTTTTTTTTGTAACATAATATACAGTGTGTCCGTAACGAATTTTTTAAGACTTTTCTTAGGACCAATCTGAAAACTCGAAAAAAAAACTTTTCATTTATTTTGACTGAACAAGATTTTTTTTAAACTTATCAAATAAAGTAAAGTGCACACATAAAATTTCTAACGTTTTTAGAAACCGCTCACAGGTATCACAAAGAATGCGATCAAAGCCATTTCCATTACTTTGACAAGCGCCGAAACATTCACCACAAAGAACTTTTAGACACCTCCGAAAATCTAATTTAAAAAACATTTAAGTCGATCTACGAGTACAAATACGAATTATAGCAAAAACAGCTTTGTCAACACTGTCAATATTATTTGGAATGCAATTTATTCAACCCTAAATATTACTAATATCTGTTTGTTTGAAAATTAGTATTATTTTATTGACTAGGTAATGATGTTTGTCACATTGCTACTTTCCGCCAAAAAGTCATTTTTAACCGACTTCAAAAAGGAGTAGGTGAACAATTCGTCGGAACCTTTTTTAAAGTTCCCGCAAAAAGTCCTCCGCAAGCCATTTATTTTTCTGTTTTGACACTGCAGTGTGGCCAGTCATAAATTAATGTGTATGTGTTTAGGCTTACCCACGTCACATTCATGTTAACATTATTATGTCATCTGGCAGTCGGTAACTCGTGGATATTGTCAACGGATAACAGGAATTTAAAATGGAAACAAATGTGAATTCCATTTTTGAATTTTTCACCGAGCACCTTTGTTTATTTAGGGTTGATTCAAAGCGTAATTTTTGCAGTTACTTGAGCATTCCAAATTTGAATAATAGGAAACCTCTGACTGAAATCCTACTAATACTTATTGATTTATTCAATTCAATAACAATATTATAAATGTGAAAGTTTGTGAGTATGGATATATATGTAGATGGATGGATGGATGTTTGTTACTCTTTCACGCAAAAACTATAGAACGTATTTGGATGAAATTTGGAACACAGATAGTTTATAACCTAGATTGACACATAGGATACTTTTTATCCCGGGAAAACATAAGATCCCTCAGGAACGCGGGTGAAACCGCGGGGCGGAATCTAGTGAATGATAACTTTAAATAACCTAGTCACATATCATGCGTACTATTGCGTACACTATATTAAGTACAAGACTTACTAAATAAAAATCTAAATCGAAGGCTTTACCATTTCCCTCTATTTCGATCTTTATGTCATTAGCAATGCGGTCTAAATTCTACTTTAGAAGTAGATACAACGAAACTATTTCATCGTGCTATCAGTAAAGTAGTTTCTATTCAAATGTTTTATTTTTATTTCTTTATTTGTTAAAACACAAATGTTTAGGACTCAGACACAATGAGCAAAGCACTGACATTTGATATTCCGCTATTATCCGACATTTGATATATCTATCGTTGCATTTTCGTTTTATTTCCATAAAATAGTGCAGGTATTTTTTTATTTTCTATTTTGAGTTTTATTGAATTTCTAACTATCTCCCGCGGTTTCATCCCCGTTCCCGGAATAAAAGTAGCTTAAAAACCTTCGGGGATAATGTATTAAATGTAAGTATGGATATATATTATTGATGGTATTTTTTCTAACAAAAATCAAGTACCTGGGTGATCGAGCTTTGCTCGTTTTTTTTCTAAATCGCTTTTTTCAAAAATGAAACATAGCTAGATCGATTTATTGCCCGCGAAACCCCTTGCATACTTTTCATGAAAATCGTTGGAGCCGTTTCCGAGATTCCAATTATATATATATGCCTATATATATATATATACAAGAATTGCTCGTTTAAAGGTATTATATGAGGTATATAGATAGATACAAATGCACCAGTGAAGTGAAATGAAATGATTACGTGTATTTACTTACTCTATAACTGCCTATAAAAAGGAATGTACCTAATATTTTCAGGGTTCATGTACTCGTATGTGAGTTTCTTTATCCCGCCTGAACAGATATGTATGGGGTACGTTAGAATCTTTACATAATCGCTAGTGACACTGGCTATAATTCGTTTACATTTTGTAAAGTTGTGTTTTTTTTTAATTAATTGCGACTTGTTTTAAATTTCGGTAATGTACAGCGTGTTGTGCAACCGACCTAACGTACAGATGTTTTAGCATGTTTTAGTTCGATTAAAATGCAAATAGGGCGGTAAACAGCAGGCACGCGCCGCCGCGCCGGGTCGCCGCGCGCCGCCCGCCGCCGCCTCGTAGACGCGCCGCTATACTTTACCTAATAAAAACTACGTAATTAATCGTCATTTACTTACACAAAAGCGGAACTCTTATTTACTTACTTCTCACTTGGTTGTCTGTCTGTTTGTGTGTCAAGACACTTTTTCTTAGGAACGCGTGGAGAAATTTGTTTACACTTACAGGTGGAGTGGAGATCCTCAATAAAAGATTGCCCTTCAATCCGAATTATTTATGCGGAACCCTTGCAATTGTCCGATTTTTTTTTTATAAGACGGTCTTCCGTAGGTACCTACGTTTGTCCATCGACTGATCCCAAGTAGGAGTCTTTGGATATTACACAATAGCTGCATGTTTTTTTTAATTATATTTTTCTAAGTATAAGCCTAAGTTTAACCACAATATAGAGACATTGATACGAATTCAAAGATTGTAAAAAACTATATTTACACTATTAAAGAAGAGGCAATTGTTAATAACTTTAATAATTTTAATAGTAGGTATATAAATTTTATATTTTTTACGTAATTTGGGGACGCGCAGTGCGGGGCTCGATGCGAATAGAAACGCTCGCTTCCATATTTTATAAAATTCTGAATTCACTAAAAAACCTAGCGCTTTTTATTCTGAGAAGGCAGACAGCGAATTCTTCAAGAATATAAAAGCAAGTTGCAGAAATGAGACACTTATGTAATCCTCTCAGTCTTCTTGAGCAAAGTACGGTCAAGTCGTCTGCAGTTTGCAATACCTACGTACATTCAGCGTCAAAAGTGGCTACTCTCTTTAGTACCATGTCCCATTGCGCCATTTTCTTACATACTATCAAGAGCATTATCTTGATAGTTTATATGAGAGCTGTGGATTGCGTCAATAGATTATTATGATACTAAAAGGAAAATTTTATTTTGATGCTGATTATACTTCGCATTTCACAGGATAAAACTGTTTCAGTTGTTCACTTTGTTTTTAATAACAGTCTGTAGTTATTTTGTGATAATCTTTACTTCCTTTAAAAAAAAAGGTCTTGTTTGTACCAACAACATTAGAACTTTTACTTTTTCATCCATTTCGGCCTGACAAAATTTAATCGTTTAAAATTCGAACATTTTATTCTTCCAGGCGTGAGTCAGCAGGGCAGCTCCCCCGTTCAGCCAGTATCGACTCTATGGTCGAGGCTGCAATATGCGCGCGACATTCTGAGCCGAGTCAATCAACTACATTGCAACTACCAACCAGAGCTGATAGGGCCTTCAGTCTTGCGTCGCCAGCTGTTGGGAGGAGGGCCAAGTCTCAGAGAGGGCAGGCTGGTGAGTATAACACAGTAGTATAGTTGAATTGTTTATTTTAGAGGTTAGAGACGATATATACTTGTGATTTTTTTGTAACCTGGATGCGTCAAGATATACTTTGTTTTTGCTTAGAGAATATAAATTATAAGCTATAATTATTTATATTTTGTTCTTTATTGCATTTATAAAGTATTTTTAAAATAGAGCAAACGCATTTATTTTAAGACTAACTATTTCTTTCTTAAGTTTCTTCTCTTACTTAAGACTTATAGACCTGAAAAACTTGACATTTGGATAAAATATAGTAAAGTAGATCATTATATATTTACGTTTACCCTGGAATATAATGAAACAAAAGATACTTTTTCCTTCAGAATCGTGCAAAACCATAGAGTAGAAAATACTTTGCTTAACTTTTAGTTTGAAACATGCAAACTTAGATGATCGTCGAAATCTAATTGACAACCTCACTTTAGCCCATCTCAGCGTCTCCACTATCCAGATTAATGCAATTCTCTGCACCTATCTTCAGCGACCTATCGCATATTTAATATTTCACAAGCAAAGACTTAACTCCACCTGGAGTTCAAAGTGACTTATGCAAGTATCAAGAATTGGAGTTCTTTGAAAGAAGCTACGCTCTTAATAATTAACCAACCGCAACTTTAACTAGCAACTTAGAAGTAGCGAAGCGCTGAGGAATTTTCAATTTTATAGAAGGTATTTTCTTGTTTATGAGCTACATATTTTAACTCAGGAACATTTTCAACAAATCCACTCTAAACAACAAAGTCGGCTAATAAGCATGTTTACTTTATAAATCAATGGAAAAATCGGTTTACGAATGCAAAAAATGTTCCGATGCAACTGCGTCGCGTCGTTTTCTGCAATTGACAGTTTTTCTATACAGAAAATAGAACTGACTGCGAGTAAGCAACTGCCAATCAGTTGAATAAAACCAACCAACCGAATATTGTTAGCCAAGAATTGTACTTTATGAATAGGTCTGCATAATGCTACCGTAATGATAGGGATTGTGTTTTATTTTTCATGGCGTTTTAATTCTATAATAAATTCCTGTGACATTCTTCTCACACGACTAAACAGTACTATGCGAACCAGATAAATGATACCTATACTAATTTTATAAGTACTTACATACTTATTTTTATGAAATTTGAATTGTAATTTGAAAAAGCTCATGTTTGTTACTTAAATACAACATTTTAGTGTCGGTTAATTTTGTATTAATTTTTCGGTAATTCATTTTAACATACGTGGACGTGGACAACGGGGCTGATTATACTTATAGCAATAAGATTGTTTAGACTTATATAGTATTTTTTAAGTATAATTGTTTGTTGTCCCTAATAACAAAAAAAAAAATAACATATGCTAGTTTAGTATTACAGTCAAACACAAATCGAAGGAAGTTAATTTGTTTTTTTCGGAAGCTTTATTATTTCCCTTAATATTAATTTTACTATTTTGATCTGTAGCTTATGTTGCTGACTGTAGGTCAAAATTCATTCCTAACCAAGAAACAACCCGGAAAACTTCAAACACTCAGAATCGTACTTGTAATTACCGTTTGGCTTTAGACCGAGTAGATTTGCGGCAGGCTTGGCTCCAATTATCCGCCCAAATAAGAATAAGCTCTGTATTATAAAAACGGATTTTTCCTCGATGGGTTCTGTGTGAATGTTAGATTTGGTTTTGTATTCATGGTTCAAGGCGATTGTTGAACATTTTGACTTGAGACTGCAATGTTCGTGGGGTTGATTCAATGACGAATATACGTGAAGTACCGACAAATGATACCTAAAAAAACGCGATTTCATAAAAAACAAAGAACGCCGTGCGTAGTTCGTTTTCCCGAGTAGTAGGTAAGCACAAGTGATATTGTTTAGAACAAATACGATGGTGAAGATAAAGCTTTTAGAATTATAGCCGACGCATAGTGGAGGACGGCTCGGTAGAGGATTTAATATTTATCAATTGAATTTAAAAGTTATTCAATCGAAATAAGGTATACTTCAATGCTCAGTAATCGGCCTCGGAGCATCGCGGCGCAGTTTTCTCTAGAGCATCGCTGGTTGAAATATAATACCTTATTTCGATTGGATAACTATTACATTCAATTGATAAATTTTAAATCCTCTGCCACCCCGTTTGCCACTCTGCGCCGCCGGCCTTAGGTACTGAAACGAAGAACTAAACTGTGTAATAAACATTTAATAAAGCTAAATCTTCTAGAAAACTATTATAAATAATGGACGTAGTACAGACGTTTAAATGAGTCTGAAAATCTCTCAAATTGCTTCTAATCGTGGCACAACTTTAAAAAACCCGCACGCAAAGTCCGTAACGGATAGACGTTGGAAAAAAATAACTCAAACGGGGTCTCGCAGGCCTTTGATATGATAATGAGGTCGCGGCCAGCCTTAAGTAGGGTTGTCACCTTGCACAACTGCGACTCAGGGTTGACACTTGCGCAATCTTAAGAAAAAAGTAAAAGAGTTTATAAAAACAAAGGAATTTATAGAGCTTTATTAAAATGTTTCGTATGGTTTATTTATTATGTACTTAAACTTTGTGTACACATTGAATTTTTTTTGTACGTGTTTTAGTATTTATTATTAAGAGAGGGTATTAAGGCCATACATTTTATGGCAATGATAGCTCAGTGGTAGTGACGTCGGATGACGTGACGAAGGTCGTGGGTTCGAATCCTACAATGAGCTTGAGCTTTCAGTGAAGGAAAACATCGTAAGGAAACCATAGCTTGGTGGTAGGGCTGGCTACCACCCTCAAGTCTATCGCTAAGCACCTTCCGATAAGTTCCTACAGCTGAAATTGAGAGGCAGTTCCCTTCTAGGTTTTGTGAGCTTACCATCTTCGGCCACATCACCACTCACCATGGTGAGATTGTAGTCAAACACACCTATACATACATAGTAAAAAAATGTGCACAAATATAGTAACCCCTCATAATAAATATTTTTATGAAACTGAAAAATTAACTAACAATATTATACTGAAAAAAACTCTCCTAATAATTGGGTAGTTGACACTGTCAAAAATAAATTACCAAACACTAACCAATGCATAAAATATCTAAAAACACGTGGAAACATCAAATATGTTGTAAATTTAATGCTTTTTATGATTTTTAATTACCAGTGGAACCACTAAGAGTAGATGATTTGATGCTGTGAAACTATGACGTCATAATGTAATATTACATACAAAATTCCTTATAAACTATCGTTTTGACATTTATTAAAAAGTTGCTGATTTGATGTGTCAGTCAACTACCCTATTATACGCTTATCTTTACGCTTTATTAAACCTTAGTACCTACTTCAAACAATGCTCAGAAAGCTTTTATAGTTTTAGATTTTTTACCTTTTTTGTTTAACTTTTCACTTCGTAGTTACAACTTTGCTCATTAAACTATTTAAATAAAACCACAGACTGATAGCTACGTTTTATTACTTTTATTTAAAAACTAGCAATTTCCCGCAGTTTCTAATAATAAATATTTTAGTTAGCAATGTAATCAACCATATACTGACATACATTAAAATCAAAATCAAATCAAATCAAAATCAAAAACTCATTTATTCAGTTTAGGCCCTAATAAGGCACTTATGAACGTCAACAGTTACAGTTTTACAATAGACTCTACTACCGGTTCGGAATACACTTGAACTGAGAAGACTCCGGCAAGAAACTCAGCAAGGCGTTTTTTTTTTGGTGGATCTTTTTTTTTAAATTTATGTAGGTAATTACAGTTTTTGTCTTAAATATACATAAACTTCATACAATTATCACTTGGCCAGGGGGCTGCAAGTGCAGAGAGAAGCTACTACAACCATGTATTCTTGTCTTCTATGTAATGAGCCACCTTATAGTAGGCCTTGTCGATCAACTTATGTTTAACATGCTCTTTGAATATATTATAAGGCATCTTAGTTACTTCATATGGGATTTTATTATAAAAGCGAATGCAGTTCCCGAGAAAAGACTTATTGACTTTCGCTAGCCTGAATCTAGGTGTAACAATTTTATCTTTGTTTCTAGTATTTAGGTTATGGCGGCTACTGTTTGTGTCAAATAGATTTAAATTTTTACGGACAAACATAATATTTTCAAAAACGTATAGCGACGGTAAGGTTAATATGTCAAATTCCTTAAACCGATTTCGTAAGGATTCGCGAGGACCCAAGCAATAGATTGCACGAATGGCCCGTTTCTGCAAGATAAAGATAGATTCCAATTCTGCAGCAGAGCCCCATAGTAGAAGACTGTAGGACATTATACTATGGAAATACGCAAAGTAAACCAATCTAGCTGTAGCCACATCTGTTATATTTCTAATTTTTCTAACTGCAAAAGCAGCGGAACTCAATTTACTAGCTAAGCTTTCTATATGAGGACCCCATTGTATTTTACTATCTAATGTTATGCCGAGAAAAACTGTCTTATCAACTAGTTCGAGTCTAACATCATCGACTAGGACATGACTGTCATTCCTAACAACATTGGGGAGAGAAAACCTTATACACTTAGTTTTAGAGGAATTAAGCATGAGATTATTGGCCGCAAACCATTTCGATATAGTGGATAACGTGTTATTGAGATGCGTAAGTTCTGTGTCTTTTCTATCCACTTTAAAAATTAGCGAAGTATCATCTGCAAATAAAACTATATCGCACAATTCAATTACCATATAGGGCAGATCATTGATGTATGCCAAAAACAAAAATGGGCCTAAAATTGATCATTGCGGTACGCCTGTTTTAACTAAAGACCCTGAAGACGTAGTACCGCTAATACCTACTTTTTGTTGGCGACTGCACAGATAAGATGTTACAAGATCTAGTGCCACTCCACGAACGCCATAGTGTTGAAGTTTTAAAACTAGGGTGTGATGATCTACGTAATCAAATGCCTTGGAAAGATCACAAAATACGCCAACCGCATCTTGAGAGTTCTCCCAAGCATCGAAAATATGCTTCAAAAGTTTAGCTCCGGCGTCAGTCGTAGACCGCCCTTTTGTAAAACCAAACTGGTGTTCATGTAAAATTTGGTTATTGTTGAAATGTGCTAACAATTGATTCAGCATTATTTTCTCGAAGATTTTGCTTAGCGCTGGGAGAACTGAGATAGGTCTATAATCGGAAGGATTATTTTTGCTACCGGATTTAAAAATGGGAACGATTTTACTCTGTTTCATCAAATCAGGGAATGAACCTTTATCAATACATTGATTAAAAATACCTGCTAAGATAGGTGCAATACTAGTAATAATTGAGCCGATGACTTTAACTGATAAACCCCATAAGTCTTCTGTGTTTTTCAAATTTAAAGACTTGAAAGCGCTTAAAATCTCTCTAGCATCAATGAAATTAAACAAAAAATTTGGAATATGTTTGGTAAAACTATTTGTAAGCAGACACTCCGCTTTCACTGGGGACGATGCAAGATACTTCGTAGCTTCAGTAGGAATCGTTGAAAAATAAGATTCGAAAGCCGAAGCCACTTCGTATTTATCTGAGATAAGTTTATCATTAATTTTAAGTGTGAATGTTACATCTTCCTTTTTATATTTACCAGTCTCCGTATTTATGACTTTCCAGACAGTTTTGATTTTATTAGTTGAATTACTAACTTTATTGGCAATGAACATAGCTTTTGCTTTATTGCAGACTATTTTGAATATCTTTGAATAATTCCTAACATATGTATGAAATTCTTCATTATTTGTATACGATTTTTTATGATAAAGTTCATACATGTTGTCCCTGCTCACCTTTAACCCTTTAGTTGCCCAGTCACAGAACTTTATTTTATTATTTACCATAGTAGATTTAACTGGGCAACATTTATTTATTTATTTATTTATAAATATAATTTTATAGGACATATTAAATTTATAAATATGTCCTAAGTAGGTGAAACTGTCTGAACCACCACCAACCTAGTATTTGTCGTCGATTAACTTAAAATATGGCATAATTTAACACGAATGTACCATCCCTCTTAATGGATGTTCTCGCTAATTTCTGAATATTTTGTCTGGATGTACACACGGCCACAGATCAAGTTACACATTTTTGTTGCAAAATAGCTCCTATTACAACCGCATAAGGTGCCGCAGTGTGTTTGTGAATGAGAAAAAAATCTATCGAATTTGAATTTTAACTAGAACTAATTCACATCACACATCACAGATTAAGAGCATCACTAACGCCAATGATCTTGATGATTTGTCCATACAAATAAGTAGGTACTCAAAGGTTAGGCGTCTGCGGGTGGTATCTAGAGGTGTCAAATTAATGTTGTAGATACATAGCGTGAAAATCATTCGATATTACCAAAACTTCGCTTGTCGCTAAAGCGCTTGAATATAGCGCCTCCGTATTATTTAATTGCAATATGCAAGACCATACTTTTGCCTTTATAAAGGAAAGTGGCGCTGGTATTGAAAGCTTTACGTAATCACAAGGTCATTTCATTCATACTAATATTATAAATTGTAACTCTGTTTGTTGTATGTTTGTTACGTTTGCACGCCGAAGCCGCTGAACCAATCGCGGTGGAATTTGGCACGTACATAGCCTATGATATGGTGAAGGAAATAGGTTACGTTTCATCCTGGGATCGCGGGTGAATCCACGGGTGACAGCTATTATGAAATATGTAAAAGAAAATCATAAATCCATAGACATCTTTCGTTGTGAGGCACATAGTAAAAAAAATATAAAAGAAATAGTTTCATCAACATCATCAATGAAAAACGTCTAATGCTGGACAAAAGCCTACCCCAAGGATCTCCACGATGGCCGGTCTTGCGCTACCCCCATCCTGCGGTTTCCCGCGACCCTCACAAGATCTCACCTATAAATAGTTTACCTGCCCATAAATTTACCACTCTTGTCATTGAATTTACATTAATTAACCTTTTGTATCTCATGGCATGACCATTACCCCCTTTACGCCAGTAACTTAGCCTAATATTCTCTCAGCCCAAGCCCTTTGAGTGAAGTTGCAGTTTCGTCACAGATTAAACGAAAGTTTCATGGCTAGTTAACCTATGAAGTTCACAGACTTTGAACTTACTCTTTGAACCGACTCCAAACTAATAACGTTTACTGTTTAGTAAATTCTGAACTAAACTTTATAATGGAATGTTATCTGAGCAATTGAGGATTTTTGGAGGTTTTGAAATTAAAAATCTTAATACCTATTGGGTATGCATGTGAAAAATCTCTATGGTTGTGGGATTGGGAAGCATTTGGAAGCTTGTGGGATTTGGATGAAATTTACAACATAAATTAAACGACAGGTACACACGGCCACAGATCAAGCTACACATTTTTGTTGCAAAGTAGCGCCTATTACAACCGCATGAGGTGCCGCAGTGTGTAGCTTGATCTGTGGCCGTGTGTACCTAGTATATAGGGCCCACTCGGATGAAATAATACTATGTGTAACTAATAATTCAAGTGTATAATATATGTATATACCTAACAATTTTGTAACCAAACATATTCATAATAGATATTTATGTAAACAAACTAATAAACAAAATGTAAACGTACCTATTAGAAGCTAAATTTCCTAGAAATAAAAGTAATTAATTATTCTATAACTAGCTTCCGCCCCGCGATTTGATCCGCGTTCCCGAGGGATAAAAAGTAGCCTATATGTTATCCAGGTTATTAGCTAACTCCAGCTGTTTGAGCGTGAAGAAGTAAAAACATAAAAGCTCACAAACGTATGCTTTTATAATATTAGTAGGACAATAGTAATTACAGTATGACACAATTTAGATGAAGCATCGGCAACCCCCCCCCCCCTTCTCCCGCCAACAAAAAGGATTTTAAGCCATTTTATCTTTTGACTTGAGAATTTATTTATTTATTTAGACTCGAGATAGCAGGACTTTACATCTGGCGCCCTGGGCGATCGCCCTACCGCGCCCTACCCTAACGCCGGTACTGACCATTACCTATATTTATTAGTACTTTAGGCGAAAATGATCTTGTTGAACATAATCTTGCGCGATAGTGAATGACTTTTATTAGTTGTGTAAATCGGAAGTGAAGTGTAGACTAGATATTCGCTTTGCCGATGGTACATCTAATTTGTGTCATACTGTACCTATGTACCTACGAAAACTTTTTGTAAACATACATTCTAACTAGTTAATGTTATGTTTATTATGTCAATGGTAAACTTTAGTCATTCCCTACGATATTAATTCATGATCCGTCCCCAACATTGGATAATGGATTTGAGCCAATATTAATTAATAGTAAATAAACACGTTGAACCCGCTATCCGGGGGATTTTGGATCAATATATCGCAAGTAATTATACAAACAGTGTGTTATTGTGTGTAGGTAAAATCATATTTATCTTACAACATTATAAGTTCCTCGTGGATTCACCCGTGTTCCCGCAAAATCTTTGTTTCTTCAAGTTGAAAATCTGTCGCCAAGCACCTTTCGGTGTGTTCCGACAGCTACACTTGAGAGCCAGTTCCTCTGTGTGCTTACCATCATCGGCCACATCGCCACTGACCACGGTGAGATTGTGTTCAAACACAGGCCTATACATAGTAAAAAAAAAAGATTTAAATCGGTTCAATAGTTATAGTACCAAACCGCTTTTGATTTTATTATAGGAATAATTCTTACTAGTTTTTACTAGGGTTGAACTTGACATTGACTTTTTTCATTGACTCGACACCAGTCCATATCGCAATCCAAAATGTTGACTCCAAAGTAAAAATTACCCTAGTTACATAGTTAAAATAAAGTTTATTTCAGTAAATTTTTATCATCATCATCATGTCAGCTGAAAGACGTCCACTGCTGAGCAAAGACCTCCCCCAAGGATCTCCACGATGGCCGGTCTTGCGCTACTCGCATCCAGTGGTTTCCCGCGACCCCCACAAGATCGTCGGTCCACCTTGTGGGGGGCTTGCCCACACTGCGTCTTCCGGTTCGTGTTCGCCACTCGAGAACCCTTCTGTCCCAGTGGCAAATTTTATTCCATACACGTAAATTGTGATAGACAGGCAGGAAATGTTACAAGCGTGTTTTTCCAATAAGAAAACCCCAAAACTTAAGTATTCTGTAAGCAAATTCTTATTTAAATATCAAAGCTCTATTCTACGTACGAAACCTTTGAGTGAAGACGGTAAGTTTACTTAAGCAAGGCTGCTAGTGTTACTTAAGTTTTTATGACGATTTAAGTGGAAGCAATGACTTTATTTAAACTCTTGTTTTTACAATCATGTCTTATAATTGGAATAAGAAAATGTAGAGTCTTTAGTAAAGTTTTAAATTCTATTATTATCTTTTTTACTAGTTCCCAGGGATCTTATACTTTCCTGGAATACCTATGTTTTTCCAGGGTATAATCTATTTGCGATAAAATATTCAATCAAATCCGTTCAGCCGTTACGAAAGTTTATGTTTGTGTGTCTGTATTTCGTTAGGTACACACGGCCATAGATCAAGCTACACACTGCGGCACCTTATGCGGTTGTAATAGGCGCTATTTTGCAACAAAAATGTGTAGCTTGATCTGTGGCCGTGTGTACCTAACGAAATACAGACACACAAACATAAACTTTCGTATTGATAATATTAGTATTCGCAAGCCTAACTAAATTTACTTCGGAATCAGCAATTTTTTTAAATATAAAACATAAATTGTAATAAAAATATTAAATAATAAATGAACATCAGGTCCACACATTTCGCTGTCCCTGCAAGCATGCAGCATGGTCCATTAACTATAACCAGTTTCACGAAAACAGTTATATCTTGGGCGATGTCCACAATTCAATCTCCTAAGGCATTTCCTTAGTTAGGAGAACCCGGTTTTATGATGCAGTTATATTGCTAGTCTGAAGTGCAAGCTTAGTATGCGTATAGTTTATGTTAATAATAATGATAGGTAGGTATAATGTCGAAAATGTTTAATGATGCAGTAAAAAATCAACTTTATTTAATCTCTAATAAAGACTTTTGAAAATAAGCGTTATCGACCGATGAGAAACTTGAGAGCCAATTCAGTTCTAGGCATTGTGTGCTTCATAGATTTACTTACCACTATCTGTGGTGATATTGTGACCAAACGGGCATATACAAAGGTGGTTACTAAAAAATCTCATGACATTTATATAATTAAATGTAAATAAATATCCTTCACACACGGTTATCTGATCAAAAAGCAGAGCTTGTACTATGGAAACCAGATAACTGATATACTACATAATATACTACTTTTTCTAGAACTAGTTTCTAGCTTATTTTTTAAAAGCATTCAAAATCATTATAATAATATATCTGTGAAAGCAAATAGTGAAGCGATAGTATATTTTATTAGTTTTTTTTAACCTAAAAACACTGTGTAAAAACGTAATAGTTCTATGTATAATCTCTACTGGTAATTTGTATAATAATTAGGTATTAGCTGCTCTACATTTTGTATTGTATGTATGAGAATTAGACTCTACATATTACTTTCATGTATGTTGTAGCTACAACTCTACATCATTTTGTTTTGGGCAACTAATTTTATTACATCGTGATTGGCTATAATATCAAAGGTCTATAATAAAGTTACTGTCACGCCCATCCTACTAATGTTAGAAACGAAAAAGTTTGTGAGGATGTATGGATGTTTGTTACCATTTCACGTAAAAACTACTGAACAGATTTAGATTCAACTTGGGACATAGATAGATCATACCCTGGAATAATATATAGGCAACTTTTTATCCCGAGAAAACAAAAAATACCTCGGAAATACGGGTGAAACCGCGGGGCGGAAGCTATTGGACAATAAAAACACTAGGATATTTGCCAAATATGTTTTCGCTGCCTGTATCAAGTTTTATGATCTGTAAATTAGAAACAAACTAAATAAAAATGACTGTGCTTTAGGACAGTGCAGTGGACTGAAAAAGGCTGATAATCAAATATTAATGTATGTGAAAATTAGGCAAAGTTCTTTCTTTTGGTTAGCAGTATAGTATATTATCTTCTCTGTGTTGGCAATGAATATAGTTCAAGTAAAAAAAAAAATATTATTTATAGAATGATAAATAAAGAGTTTGTTTACCTTTATCGAGAACTGTATTAATTACAGTAAAAAAAAACTAATTATTATAATGAAAACGGTAATTATAGGCCTTATTACAATGCAATGCATAATTATTTATATTTCACTGTCTGTATCTTTTTACATGGAGTTTCTTTTGTGCATGTTTACATTTTTTTGCGATGATAATTCAATTACTGAATTAAAATAGTTGTTAGTTATTTCAAAATTGAAGTAATTAATTATTTTATATTTAGTTCAATAACCACAGGAATCACATTTAAAAAAAAGTCGTTGATCTGATTTCGTAATGAAAAAACAGCAGTTTTAGCTCTGTAGATATTTTAATGAACCACGGTGAAGAAACAAAATTAAATATACATTAATGTAATATCAAAATTATTTGTATGAATAACGGCCTTAATTATTAACATTGTAATTTAAAATTCAAGAGGTAATTATTCAAAAGCAACGTTATCAAAATGCGAAATAAGCCCAGCTAACGCGAAACGGAAGTCTGCTGCATAATCCACGAAACAAAACAAAGCGACATCGCCTACTTGCAATATGCATACTTTAATCGAGCCAGAAGTGTAGGCAAAGGCTGAGCTTTTAAGGCTTGAAGACACACTATCCCTCTCGCTCATACAGCGAGACTGTACCTGTCTCGCTTCAGCAATACGCGCGCCAGCTAGCGGTAACCAACGACATCGCCTGACACTTGCGTTTGCGCATGCTCTTTGTATAGAGTTCAGCATACACAACGCTTATACAATTATAGTGAATTAAAATTGGTTTATTTCAATATGTGTCGATATATTTATTGAATAATTAAGTGTATTGTGTTAATGTGTGCGTTTATAACATGAGTTTGTGTTAGTAAATGAGTGTTCGTGGTATTGTTGATATACCAGGATTGTTCTCAACTTGGAGTCCCAAAAACAGTATCAAAATAAAGCTCAAACGTAAGTCATAAGTAACCTTAAATCTTTACAATAAAGCACGTACTTTAAGATAATAATATTATTTTATTCTAATATTTAAAATAAACTGTTACTTTGGCCCAGTTTTAGTAACGTCAAATAACACTTATCCACAGTATAAATATGACTGTATGACACATTTTGTACAGAGAATCTGTCAAACTGTATCTCGTGGATAAATGTTATTTGACCTTGTTTAAATTGGATTTTAAATACTAAAATGTTATGTTCTGTCAAAAAATGAGTAGTTAATATATACCTATCGTATTTAGATCCTTATACATTTTAATAACATAAATTAAATGCAGTTATTAAATTATTTATCTAAAACATTATATTATAGTAACTTGATTATTTCAAATTGGATTTCAAAAGGTAAGATGTTTAATAAACAAAATTTCTAAAGACGTAAGAATGCATAGAGGAAAGAAGTAGTCAAACAATTCGTAATAGTTTACGTTTGTGAAATGGATCTATTGTTTGACTGGATTGTTAAAATTTTAAACAATCACGTAATCCCTATTAATCTGGCTTATGTACATTTATTTACATCGATTTTTAATGAATGGAATAAAAAAAATATCTATATTCAGCTCATAAAATACAATAATTGTGACACCTTAAAAAATAAATAGGTTTATTCGAATTTATTTTCTTTATCTTATAAAATTCATTTTTTTTTCTCCAATTAAAAGTCAAGCTAAGCTATATCTTATTCGTTTAGGTTTCTTCTAAAGCTTAAAAATATGTTTTTTTTATTTTATCCCATTGATCCACTTGTGTTCAACTCCAGGAATTTGCCCAAAAAATACTGTAAAGTAATTTTTGCTTGGCAAACAAGAGTTCTCCATAATTTTCCGTTGGTTTTAAGGTCATGTTTGCGTAAAACATAAGGGTGATATTAATTTAGTTAAGCAAATATTAATGAAGATCAACAAAGTAGAGTATCTACGTATTTTGTTTATGATAACAATTTTAGAGGATTTAAAAACTCTTTTGATGATATAATTAATAACTTTAAAAGCAAAAGCACTTAAAAGCATTAATATTAAAAAGTACTACAACAAAATTAATTTTAGCAAATTACACTAAAGGTATAATACCTGTTACAGGGTTTGATATCTATTGAAATATTGAATCAGCTAACATCAAACTCATTTTACATGCTTATAGTGAAATTGTGGTTAATCGTATCACAAAATCATCATAGGTAATATTTATTATAAACACTGTACAGAAAAGTTTTATTGTCCATATTTGAAGTGCTACAGTTTTTTGCTAAAATATAAGTCATAAATATTGTATTCGTTTAAGAACTTTCCTAATCCTTGCCTTTTTCTAATCTGTTATAAATAAAAATGCATATTTATTTCTATGCGTTCCTAAACATCATACGAATTGTGATGAAATTTTGGTGAGTTCTGCGTACTCAAAAATTCCTGAAAATTCAAAAAAAACCCAAAGCAGCAACGCGTGCCGAATAAAACTAAAATTTAAAGGAAAAAACACAAATCTTGTCCCTCCTTTTTTTTATGTAAGACGTATGTTCCTCGCGGCTTCACTTGCGTTTTCAGAATAAAATGTAGCCTATAACCTTCGGGGATAATGTAGCTTCCTATATTCTTTAGCTTTATTATTAGTATAGATATAGATAAATAGATTAAAACCAGCCTAGTATTCTGTGCTTCAATAAATCTCGATGCGCAAAGCTTACAAAGATCGGGTTTTCCCTTTTGCTTACTAAATATTAAAATTACTTGTTTATAAATTGAAATTTTGCCAGCGTACTGCGCCCTGTCTGCCACTGCGCAGGCAACGCTGTGCATTTTAAATAGTCGAATAGATTCGTTAGTAAATACTTCAGTCTATATTAGGTATTGTCGCTAGGTATGTTGTGGATTAGGTAGTGCTCGGGTTGCAACTGAATTCTATGAAATGAGATAAGAATATGTTGAGTTAAAAAGGTGTCGTGTTAATTACGAGGTAATCGCCCGTTTTGGTCAGTTATGGACATCCTGCTTATGTTTTTTCTAACATCATCGATTTTTGTGAGTTTTGCTAAGTTCACCATGTTTTGATGCTTGCATCCATTGGCTTTGTGGGTGGGTCTCTCAAACATATTTCTTCGTATTATATAGACCGTTTAATCCTTTACTTCCTTATCTGCTATAGGCTTTCTGAAATATTTCATATTTCCTCCTGCGTAATAATCCTGGTACTATCACTTACAGAAATAATTATAAATATCATCAATGATTTAAGTACCTAAGTACTACCTAATCCAAAAATGTAAGATGCCTTAATAGATTAGGTATGTTTTGAGAAAACAACATCAATAAAAATATTGTTTTGTATTTTAGTGTAATTAATACTACCTAAACAAAGGAGGTTGAACAAAATATGTCCTATACCTACCTAACTTAACGCAAATAACTTTCTTAGCACCTTCCTTAACAAGAGCTAAACATTATGAATTCATAATAACATCAAATGGATGTTTGCGGCCGTATATGTGGCGAAACGGAATGCTTTCTCGGCGTAAACGTGACGATTTTCGGGTCACGTAACGGACGACAACGCTTAGCCGCACGAGCTGATATGGAATATATTATAAAACCGGCTATAAACTTATCCTGTGGTTTTGTTCGCAAATTACTACACAGAATAAAAATAAATGAAGTAGTCTCATAGTAGGTACTAAGAGGGTCTAAAGGGTCTTAGCATTTTTATTTTATCGAAATCAAGAACTAGATTCATCTTGTAAAATTGAAACCAATAGAAACCATTGCAAAATTGCAGTCAAGCCTAGTAAACTTGTCCCTTTTTTACATAAATGTTTTTTTATGTTGAAAAACCTTTTATTGGGATAAAAGTATTATGAGACTGAATACTGAAATGACTAGCTGTTCTTTTTTTTATATTTTGACCATTTTAAGTTGTCCATATTTAACATTAATATTTTTATTATTATAATATCGCATTCACGAATATAAATGCTGTATTGTCCAGTTCTCTGTATTGCGATGACTCAATATGTACGATATGTGATTTACATTAAAAACGTTTTGAGTATGCGTTTTTACAACGTTGTTTTATTGTTTTTGTAAAATTTGATATCGGTAATGGTCAGTTAATAAAGTATAATTTCACAGCAGTTGTTATTTTGGTAAAATGCACTTATTTTTATTTGTGAATTGGCTGTGTATTTTTTGGCCTGTGTTTAACCACAATGTTACCATGGTCCGACGATTAGAAATATGTCTATATTTTAACCATGGTATGTGACTGTCACCGAATTTTGGTGGTTTTGATGGTTTTGTGGTAGAGTTTAGTAAGGAATTTCCCAACTTATTTTTTTCTTTCTTTCTTTATATCTTTAGAATATCAAAGTTAACCAGCCGTTATTTTAGGATTATTAACCATATTAAACCTTTTTTTTATCAAAAAATGTTTATTCAAGAAGTTTTGAGTAAGTAAATTAATTTTCCTTTTCAGTAAAAATATTGGTGACTTGGCGCAAATACACTTAATTCTTATCTATTTCAGTTTTTAAGTAAGAATAATTGAAATTATATATATTTTTAAATAATGAATAAGCAAGAAGGTTTACATACTTACAAACCGAAATGTCTTTACCGTTGGGATCAGGGAGTACATACATAAATCAGTCTAAACTCTGAAGATAAGTTGTCACGTGCCAACCTTAAGCTGAACATTATCCATTCAAACTAGAAACAGGCGTTCTTAAACTAATAAAGGTTCCTAAGCAATAACAATAACAATTAAGTAGTACGTACCTACAATTAAATGGTTTAATTTCATAATTAAGACACGATTCATATTTATTGCGGTACTTTAGCTAAATAACACTTTAAGGATTGTTTAAAGTTCTGTTGTTGTTTTACCGACCTTACTCACGCGCAGAAACACTGCGGTATTCTGTAAGTTGGAGGTTCCCAGTCGGGATGTACTTCTAATGTAAGGGTTTGCTCTATCCACCTCCCTTTACAATTTACTGGTGTTAAATTATTTTCATTGGGTAGGTACACAAAATAATACAGATCTTTTTAAATCGAGCAAAAAAAATAAAAAGGAAAGCACGCAAAAAAAAAACAGAAGTTCCTAGAAGTTTAGCGTATATCTGCCTTTACTCGCATTCCGAAACGAAGTGGTGAGGCAGATAGCTACTAATTAGTACATAAGTAGTCTAATAGGTTCGCGACTTATATTTAAGGGTATTTTAACATTTAATTATTTTATGTGTTTGAAATTATTTTTATTGTTTTCCATTCAAAAATATGTTTTACTAGCTTCCGGCTAGGGCTTATGTTTTCTCGGGAAAAAAGTATCCTATGTGTTAATCCAGGTTATAAACTGTGTTTCAAATTTCATCCAAATCCGTTTAGTAGTTTTTGCGTGAAAGAGTAACAAACATACATCCATATTCACAATTCGCATTTATAATATTAGTAGGATAAAATAATACCTTTTCGGCAAAATAATACTATGTATTTAAAAACTTAAAAGCACTTTGCATATTCTATAACCATCAGTCTAAAGTCACATTTAATGCGTGTGAATTTAAAAACATCGATATTCCCAAAAGCTCTATGTTAAAACTGAACCCCTGGTTTTGGACGAGTGCGCAAAATAATAACATATGGTCAGGGACATGTGTGCAGTGCAGGTATGTATTAATAATAAAAAGGGGATACATCGTGAGCAGCGAACCGTAAAATTGTAATTAAATACAAAGAAGTAATAAAAAAAAGCAAAAAACAATGCAGTTTTTTGGTATGTGTTTGCATTCTGAGTGGATACTTTGTGATGATTTGTCATTATGACGTTATTGAGATTCTCCTTTTAGCCTCTCTTCTTTCCAATTATCTTTTTCTGAACAAATCGACTGCAGAAATACACCGTTACACTGATTGAATGAAGTGATAAAGGCCCTGTCTAGTCTAAAGGATAACTAAAATTTAAGATTGAAACCCCCGAAACTCACTAGATAATGGATAATAATTTTCAAACGGCTTGGCGAATTTTCTTCAAACATAGCTAAAAACACTCTCGATTAAGTCACCTTTCAAACAAAAAAAAATCTCAATCAAAATCGGTTCATACATTCAGGAGCTATGAGGCCATAGACAGACACACAAATACACCCCTGTTTTTTAGTCGGGGGTTAAAAACATAGCGAGGAAAGCTAAAACTGAAAGATTTATATGATCTTGTATAAAGTAATATCTACTAGTCCAATGCCTTCAATGAGTAAAAAATAAACTAAAAAGAATATTATGATAAAATATTTTTTACGTTTTCCATGTCACGGTTGTTCGTTACAATGGAATTGAACAATTATGTAGTTAAATAAGTTGTAAAAAAAATTACGCAATATTTCATTCAACGTTACGTAAAATTACAATTAGGTACATTGTAGTGGAATACGTTACTATCTACGAGTATGTATGTTAATTACTTACAGCCGAAACTGTATATCTATACTAATATTATAAAGGAAAGATTTTATTGTTTGTTTGTTTGCATTGAATAGGCTCCGAAACTACTGAACCGATTTGGTCTTTCACTAATAGGAAGCTACATTATTTCTGAAGGTTATAGGCTACTTTTTATCCCGGGAACGCGAGTGAAACCGCGCGGAACAGCTAGTATTCAATAAAATATGTATTCCAATAAATAAAATGATTTAGCTTTAGTTGGTATTGAGTACTTTTGAGCAAGATGGTTTATTTATCATTTCGTTCACTGATTAAATCTCTTGGAATAGTTAAAAACCGCGAGGGCGAAGTTAGTTTCTAAATTAATTTAAGTATGAAACTTGTAGTAAACTTGATTGACACTTACATAATCCTATTATTACTTTTTAAATACGAAAACTAGTTTAATTTGTATTTCAATCACGTTGTAACGGCAACGGATCGACTTGAAATATGATCAAATCGGGCAAAACTGCGGGGCAAAGGCTACTACAATATAAACATACCAGCTACTTCTATAATGTTTTAAAGTTAAATATTTTCTTGAGAAACAACCGTCAAGCGAAGTCAAAATGGTGTATGGCAACAAATCAAACTACATCTGAATAAGACAAACGAAGGCAAAGTGTTCACGGACCACCAACAGCAAGAGAAACACTTTAAAACACCCTTCAGGCTATACAGTCATAACGTAAACATCTCGCTAAAGGCACGTACATATTGAGGCGAGTGCTGGCCAAACGATAACCAACATTTGTGCCATGAATTTAATCGATAAGTGCCATCGTAAGTGCTTGCCGTCATAGTTGTGTATTTGTGGAGCGCATGGAATCGCCAATGGCAACATCGTAAAATAAAAACGAATTTCTAGAACTAACATGTACATTACTCAAATTAGAATTAGGTGAAATTGTATTATTACTAACCAAATTCTGTAAGTTTGATTCCAAAGTGTCTGTGTATGTCATATCTCAAAATTGGAGATCCTCTGACAAATACTGATTCAAACCGGCTAATTGAATCAAGTTCAAACCATACACATTCTGTCTCTCATTATTTACTTAATTTGGACTTTCCTGTTTAGTTAGAGGTTTGGGTTTAAATGTTTTTATTTACAAGTGAACCTAAGTGGCTTTGAAGTCCTAAGTTTACAAAAATATATAAAATATCAATTTCAAGCTTTTGACACTTACAAGCTTTGCGTACATATTCACATTGACCAACAATGTTAATATTGACCAACAAGCCCTAGTTTGTATGCACCCTATGTGAAATGGTGATGGCGGCAACAAACAGCTGACAAAACGGGCCCTGACTGCCAAAACGGCACGGATTGTTTTAATATTAAACAGTCTACTCTGTTTCTAACATAATTACTGTGGTTAATGTTGCACCACACAGACGCGCGGTTGTGAAAGGCTGAAACGCAAACTCGAAGGGCTTACTAATAGTGTTTGTTAGTTACACACAAATGAAGCTATAAGAATAAATCCTATAATATTTACGACAATACTTCTGCCTATTAGCATTTCATAATAATTAACATTATTTTTTACTGAATGGACAGCATGGGAGATATAGGTATATTATCGTATAAATTGAAAATAAGTAGGTAAGTAACTAATATACCTAATACTTACTAAAGTTATTAAAGCAAAAGTTATAAATTTATCAATCAGCATTTGTACCTACGTGATCCAGATTACTGGTAATACAAAAACTGGTTTATGAAGTATCTATCTATGTATTCAAAATAATACAGCACTCTCAATATTCAAGGCGCATTATCTGTATTGTATAATATTTCTACAATAGTTGACAGGCGTTTACTTCAACAGGATACATCACCTCCGGTGTGTTAAAACGTGAGAAATAGCTTTGAAGGACCGACAACCGACCGAAATGGAAGAGTTTAGGCTTCAAAAACTTAGTCAGAGCACGTTCCTACAAGATTAAAGGCTTTTTCACGGCATTTTTTGGGTACATTTCTAAAGAAAATCGCCTCAGTAAATCCGTGAGACATGTTTAAATGTATTTTCTTTTTATTTTATTTATTCTTACTCGTTCATAACTTAATTTGAGTCGTTTGTAACTTCATGTTAAACATTTAGTCATTTTAGTTTCATAAAAATATATCGTACCTATATTATGTATTCTAACTAATTTACCTTCAAACCTTTTATTCATATATCGTTTTTTGTCAGTAAACAGTAGTCAGATATAGGATATGAAAGGATATAGGTATTATCTCAATCGTTTATTTCAATATTTTTTCACAGTTTTTCATTTGAGTAGATAAGAAAGTACTCATTAGTATTTTTACACGTTGATTTGACGGTATGAAAATGTTAACAAAAAAGGAAAAACCGCTTTTGGTTTTTCCTTCTGTGAAAGTTGTATGATTATTTTCCCAATTATAGTATGATCTTGATTTCTGAAGAATGACAAAATTGTAGCGTATTTCAGCTTGCACCTTGAGGTATTTTTCGCGCTCCTGGGATGAGTAGCTACATTACTCTCCGGCCTTTAACCTCACGTCAAGCGGTTTCAGTGCTGCGTGAAAGATGTACAAACAAACCAACAATCACAATTTTTAATATTAGTATAAGTAGTGATTTAAGTAATGCGCGAAATTACGCGAGCATATAAGAGTTGGATCACAGTGTTGGATGCTTCAACTCACTTTGATGTAGGTACTATGTAGTAAATGTTAAGTTATGCTTTTTCTTTTCTTCTACGCTTGTACAGTATGATACAACTGAGATGTAGCATCGGCAAATCATATATCTACACTTCACTTTCGATTTACACAACTAATAAAAATCATTCACTATCGCGTCATTCAACGTTCAACAAGATAATTTTCGCCTAAAGTACTAATAAACATGGGTTGGCGCACTATTTTCGAAAATGATCGATTTTACGAATTTTGCCAATGCTTCATCTAAGTTGTGTCATACTGTACTTAGATGTTAAATAGGTACGTCATTGTAAAAAAATATGAAGCCCTTGGTATTCTAAAACATTTTTGTTTCTCATTTAACCTTGAAATTTTTAAACATTTTCAACCTTTCATTACGTTAAACAAACGTGAAAAAACACAATTCAAAATCCTAATTGTAGGTAACATTATGAACTAATTTCTCAGTTAGAATGAACAAACATGGTTACATTTACATAATTAAATCGTATCGTCGAGTTCGTTAGTCTTTTAGCGCCACGTTTTGCATTTTTATTGGTATTTTATAGAAGTATTGTATAGTTACTTCACCGTATGATTTCGAACACCGTTAGTTTATAATATATTTCGAGAGATTGTAAACTATCGACACATTGTGAACATGTCAGTAAGTACAGGTTCGTTCATAATTTAACGATTTGACATGGATATATTATGAACTATCGAACAATTGTAGCAGTATTGTACAGTTTACAATCTCGCAAGATAGATTATAATGTGTCGTGTTTATAATCTATACGGCTACAGTTGCAGTACTTTGGTTTATATGTAAACTGCTTTCCGCCCCACCCATGATCCTCTATTTGACCAAGGGGTTGAATTTAAAAAAATATTTTCTTAGCGGATGCCTACATCACAGATAGCTCTATCCAATGGTCGACCCAGGCTGGTGAAAGATCTTCCCTTTTCAATGGAGGAATCTTGCACCTTGATCCTCCATACATATGTTGCCCTCTATGGTTTTGTATGGTTGTAGATTCAAAATTCAAATTAATTACTGACAATTTGTGAATAAATAAAATCTCTAAAATAACGTCTCAAGTATTAATAACTCTAGTGGTCTTGAAATATTTTCTAATCAAAACTGAAGCCTCACTTGATCAGCAGAATTTCTTGAAGAGGTTCGTTCGTATCGCCATAATTGAACATATTTCTTGACGGGCCAATTTAAAACGACATACCTACCTACATATTTATAGTTAACATAACCAAAATATATTATATTGTTTCTATCTATGGATGAACTATCAAGTATTATACAAGATTACTGGTAACTAACGAAAAAGTCGTAGAACAAATGTTTATGCGTTAAGATACCAGTAACCCTGTTAATCAAAATATTTGCTGTTATTAAAAATGGAATACTGTTGTATCTAAGATAAGAAAATAATTTCAAATAGGTAAAAGAACACATCTTGAAATATGCCTTGAAGATTCCGGGGATATTTTTGAAATGCCTGGCACACGCCTCTAATCCGCACCAGACTTGCACGATGGATAGTCCAATTGTCCAAAGGAGGAAGCACATTTTGACGAGATGACAGACATAACAAATGATGCTACTCAATGATATGATACAAATGATACAATTTCGTAAGATAATAATATAAGCTCATGGTCAGTTCTAGTCAGTTACAGATTGTTTGACAAAACTCGATAAAAAATCCTACGATAGTTCCCTTCTTTAATTTAGAACAGAGCAAAACAAATTATAAACATAGAAACCCTGGCTTGTAATTAACTTGAACCCCCTTACGTGTTATATCCGACACTTTCTAACGTCACATAACAAAAAGAGACCATCTTATAACCAGGTTTAACAAGACTTGCTTTAAACCAAGTATAATAAGTCAGGAATACGAATACTCAAGAACCTACACTTTTAAAAAGTTAAGTGCAATCCCTGAATGTTATACCTACGTCGTCAGGAAGCAATCCTAGAGGTTGAGGCGTGAATATATAAAATAAGAACCAGGCCAATGTTTCTTTCGCACGACTAATTGCGTCCGAGTCCGTGGCTCATTTCGAGCACCAATTATATTTCATAGCGCTAGTGTTGCCATATTCATGTTTAATTTTGAAGGATAATTACTCGTATAATAAAATGGTTTCTTTTGTTTTCTCGTATAATATATTCGTTAATTGTTTCAAAAACCTTTTATTTTATATATGTATTTTAAGCAAATAATGAAAGAAAAAAACGTTTTTTTCTTTCTTTTCTTTCTACAACAAATTTTCACTCAATTTATGCCGTGCAGCGTGCGTTGATTTGTCAATCAGTAAAGAACTTTTGGATTTTTTTATGCATACAGATAATGTTTTCAAATATTCTATAAATTATAGATTCGGTAAAAAAACAATTATTCAGGCGAGGATCCAAGAGGGGCAGGGGCAATTATCTTGAGCTATAACCAATTCTTCAAATTATGCTTTTATTTTATTAATCGATTTTCAGGAAGATTAAGCAGGTAAAATGAGCTGAGATTGCCCCTACCCTAAACCAAGTCCTGCGTTTATAAATAACCCTACCAACTACCTATACAAGTAACTATAATAAACAATAATAATAAATATGCATAACTTAGGTACAGACAATCTTATCACGAAACGAATTTCCGAGCGATATTTGTGCTATTTTTATAATAAAAGCGTTCAGAGAAAAGGTACTTATCCCGTATTATTTTGAAGGAGAGGCCATCTACATGCAGCAGTCGCAGCACTCGCAATCCTCTCCAATGGCTCGTTAGTGCATGGATCTCATTATTTGACCCGCCATCGCGCAACCACAACCAGCACATTTCAGCTTGATTACCTTCTTTTATATGTATATATACATTTGTAAAATGTATGCAAGCACCACCGTAGGTTTATTAGTGTATATTGATTCCTCTTCACAGGTTGTCTGGAACAGATAGGTTCTTAGCGATAAGACCGCCCGTTGTGCTACAATTTAGTCTTTTTAAATTTTGTTAATTTCTTTTAGTGTACAATAAAGTGGTATCTATCTATCTCTCGCTTATTTATCTTGTCTTTACGAAGATTTAACATGATTGATAATCCACCTCGCGGTTTTTCCCACGTTCTTAGGAACTACTTATCTCTGTCAAAAATGCCAATTCCATCGTCAGACAGGTAAGTAATTCCAGGGAAATTGCTAAAGTATTGACGTTTTTTTTAAATACCTAGAAGGTAACTGATTCTGTAATGTAGCTGCTGTAGGTATGTACCTATATTTTCATAAAAAATCCGATACTATGTGCTGTGCTTTGTGTATCATTTATTGGACTTGTGACTATTTAAATTTAGAATAGGTACAGTAAAATCTCTGCGGTAAGAAAACTCCTTTACCGTATTAATTACAGTTCGAACAACAAACAACGAAGATACCGATCACAATTTTCCCAAGTAAACCTTAACGTTACATAAAAATACATAACACGTATTTAAGTGCCAAGATAAGGGAATTTGTAATAACAAGCAGCTAATTGCCGGAGAAGAAAGTCGTAAAACAAAAGAACTGCTATCGTGTTGCATAATATCATCTGCATTGTAGGGATTCAAATAGGGTTGCCTTCATAGTATTTTTAACTTTAAAATAATTTATTTATATCAAGGGACAACAGTATTTTTTATAAATATTCAGAAAAACTTGTATTCAGTACCTAAGAGAAAAAAATACACCATTTAAATTCGTCATTAAAACTCTCAAAAAGGATTTGATTCATTGTAAAAAAAAGACCAACTCACTTCGTGCTGAATATACTTTGTTAACTGGAGCTGAGACAAAGGATTAAAATCGTGTATTAGACAACCCTATTTCCATGCTCATTCCAAGCTATTGTTATGAGGGAATCTAGTAAAAGTGATGTTTGATTGTTCATTTCCTCCGACCCGTGTCGTCGCGCCGTTTGAACTTTTTATGTGTAGAAATACAGCATTTGTGGCGTACTTTTGATTTTCCTTTTTATTATAGAGAATATTGTTTACTTACTGCCAGTGTTTTAGTTTCCAATATACATATGTTTATTTCAAAATGGTTACCACACGCGTGAATAGAAACTCTAAGAAGATTTGTAATGTGTTGCCAACCTTTAAAAGTTTTATTTACGACTGTTTGAAGAGCCCGTTGTAGATAGTTATTTAAAGATAGATACCATTTTTAAATAGAAAAGCTTAATAGTTTCTTTATTATCACTACATAGTATAAAACAAAGTCGCTTCCCGTCTGTCTGTCCCTATGTATGCTTAGATCTTTAAAACTACGTAACGGATTTTGATGCAGCTTTTTTTAATAGATAAAGTGATTCAAGACGAAGGTTTATATGTATAATACATGCATATTATAGTACAGAAAAGCTGAGAAAAACCGGGCGAAGCCGGGGCGGGTCGCTAGTTATGTATAAAACAGGCGGTCTTATCGCTAAGTAGCATCATCTAATAATCGACTTTAAGGCATTAAAATTTATATGGGACCACCTTGGAGCTATACAGACTCTAACGCAAAAATAATCATTAAAATCGCTTCATAAGCAAAAAAGTAGAACTTGAACAAACACCCAAATTGAGAACTTACTCCTTCTTTTTGTTGAAGTCAATTAAAAAGGTCCTATAAGTAAAATAAAATATTCACGAAGATTTTTTTGGACTGAATATCAGTTTATGAATTCGACATTCTGTATTTCATGAGGCAAAATAATCACAAATTGACTACATACTACTTCGATTTCAGTTTATCAAACAAACAGAGCAATCATAAAAATAAACAAAACCGCCTTACGTCACCACGGTCTACGTCATCAGTTTGGACGTCAACCCAATTTAACTTTTCCGTCTTATGTGCCGACCAAAGTAACACAGAAGTATAAAATAATCATTTCTTACATTTCCGTGTCAATAGAAAACTAGGGAAAATCGAATGTAGGTTAACACTGTATGTACGGACGGTAGCGACATCTTCTTGTGAAAACTTATAACTAATGATGGAAAGTAAATTATGACAAACAAACATACCTACAGTCGGCAGGTACGGTAAGCTCAATCAGCGGGACCAATTTTGATAAAATTTGGTATATTATTAAAGAACCCTCGGTGTTTTTTTTTGAAAGGACAATTTGGCTGCATCAACCTTACCGGACAGATCCCTCGAAAACGCGGGTGAAACCGCGGGGCGGAAAACTAGTCTGATAAATTATCATATGATATTATCAGTGATAACAAATAATTTTCACCCTTAATAATTCAATTGAATTAATATCGATTGAATTTAGAACTGCTTATTACTAGTGGCTCCGTGAGCTGTAGGTAGACCTCGTGGGTTTTTCTTTACCTATTTTCCTCTCCCTGACACCCGCTTGTAAACTACAAGTACCTACTACAACTGCATCGGATGAAAAATTTGCTCCGACAAAAACATTCAGTGACTTTTTTTAAATGGCTGAAATATTTTATTTTACGTTTTCAATCCCATATCTGCCATTTCGAAGAATTTCAAAAATAAATATCGACCATAAAATTCCATATAATTATTGAACCTACTCACAAGATTTCATGAGAATCGAATCGTTGAAAATTTCGACTTGTAGATATGCGAAAGCATTTTTGGCCAAGCTAAAACGGAGACCCTTAGTGCTCTCTCGGTCAATAACAAGAACAAACCTTTATAAACAGCAATTACATCGAAAATTGGTTGTTTTAAGATCAAGTAGTCGACACGAAATGTAAATACCTAATTTCCTTCCCAAGACAGTTTTCAACTAATCTAGACCATTATAAATTGGGTAAGAGGTTTGAGCTTTTGTTTAATTAGAAAGGTTGCTAATTATGTCTGGATTTATCAAGGTACTTCTATAGTTGTTGGGGTTCTTGAGCCATATAACTGAGATGAGAAAAGTTAATACTCATTTATATTATAGTAAGAGTTGGTCCGTCTGTCTATTTGCTACGTGCTCATGGATTAACTATCAAACAGATTTTGATGAAAATTTTACGGTCGGTGCTTGATTTCTAGACGCTACAAGCCTCAATGAATCTGTTATATTTTATCTGGGGTAAGGTAAAAAGCTAAAACAATTACAATGGTATTTTTTAAGTTCTATAAAATTATTCGAATTTCAAAAATACAAAATCATTGTTGGTGGGATGATCTAAAAACGATCATAGAGGTAGGCAATAAGTTACTGATATATTTTGAATTATGTGGTTATTGCATACAGTCACGCCATCTAGTACACGTATAGCGAACTATTAACATACTTTATTCAAGTTCGAACATTTATCGCCCAATTTATGAAACTATGTAGATAACAATGTTCGGCCATAATAATATAAATCAGCATTTATTTCCTACATAATCATCACACAAAAAGTATAGATAAATCATGTGCCTTCAAGCGGAGACTTTATGGTTGATAGTCCGCAGTTTTGTTTTTTTTTAAATATTTCGTATTTATTACGTAAATTTCTAGCGCTTTGGAGTCATAATTAGTGACTCAGGAATATGGCTACAAATTTAGCCTAGTTGCTATTCCATATACTTTAGGTTTTGGCCTACCACGCCCACTTGAGAAATTCTCCTGGTATACTCAAAACTTTTCAATCAGTCGCAGGAAATTTGTCTTCAACATTATATATTCCAAAAGTTTTGACTCAATTCAATTAGTGTTCCCTCGTATTCTAGATTTCCAATATTAAGGCTACACTTCGGGACAAATTAAAAGTTACACGAAGATAATAAAGACAAAATTAGGTAAATATTATTTTATACATTTTGTTCGCGCCGAAGGTATTCGGTGCTCATTTTTTTTCTTTCTTTTAATTATTAATATAAAAGTGGGTACTCTTAAATCTTTTCGATTCAAATTTTTTCGCTGCACGACTACAAACTTAGTACTGGACCACCGTCGGTTGCGCCCAGTCGCGTGCGCTCTGTTCTACTAAGGAGCTACGCCACCGCTTTTCTGGAGTCTGTGCATCATCAGCACGGCTTCGTTCACTCATATCGAAGGACCGCAGACAATCGACCCCTCGTACGAAGGAAGAACGCGCCCAGGTCGGCTCCAACTCCGAGGTGAGTGGTTGTGCAGCCTTTCCATGATTAGGGTTAGATTGTCTTCCCGCTAATTTCTAATAATATAAAACCTATGGTGACACAGTTGACCAATTTAAATCTTCGCGTCAACATTTTGTTGGTCATTCGAACCGGATCCCCCCGCTTAATTAAAAATTCCGCTATATGCATATCGCATAATCTCCGCTAGGGTACCTACATAGCCCGTTATTAAACTTCTTTTATTCCAATTTTCGCTTTGATACTTAAATTGATACATATTGTATTCGTTTGTGTTCCATTTCCTAAAGGATTTCACGCTATTTAGTTTAATTTTACATAATTACGTCTTTGAATTATTTTCGTGTTATTGTGGGTAAGCATATTATAGCTCGCTCCACAAAACGTACGTACACGACACCGCGCCATCTTGTCTGCAAGGAGTTAGGCCGTCGCATTAATTGCGTTTTAATTAAATTTTATTTTTCGCATCATTTTGCATCATGAGTAAAAGTAGTGGGCAGACTTCAGATCGGCATGTTAGACAGCTGGTTAAGAAACGGGATGCAGTCTTTGCACGCTTACAGACGATCTACGACTTATCTAAATTAAATTTGGCGGATGAAGATAATTCTGACAAATTTCTCGCTTCTATGATCACCATTGATTCTTTGCGTAACGAATTTGAGAAAATTCTAGACGAGATTAATTCATCTAACTTATTATTGAATGCAGATTCCGAACCTAGTTATCAAAGTTGGTCTTCATTCGAAGAATTATATTGCCTTTGTAAATTTACCGCGAATAAATTAAATGCTAAGATGCATGATAATTCATCTCCCTCGGTTAGTAATCGTGCCAAAAAGTGTCACGTCAAATTACCAAAATTGGAACTTGTTAGTTTTTCGGGTTCACCCACCAGCTGGCCTACGTTTTACGAAACATTTAGAACCACTATACATGAAAATTCCGACCTCACTAACAATGAACGCATCCAATATTTGATGGGTAAACTATCGGGTCGTGCACTCTCTGCCGTGTCAGGTATCACCCCGAATGCTACGAACTACGACATGATTTGGAATACGCTGGTTACTAAATATGAAGATAAACGTTATTTAGCCTCCGCTTACTTAGATCAAATGTTTAATTTCAAACCATTTTCAGTCGCTAGCTCAAAAAATTTAGACTCATTTTTAGAACATTTTGCTTCTGCAGTTTCGAGCCTAAAAACTTTGAATTTAGACGATTTATCTGACTTTATTCTTCTTTATCTTTCTTTGAAGAAAATAGACCCGGAAACTTCTCGCGCCTTCGAAATGTTTAATAGAAAAATTGAATTGCCTACTTATGAACATTTTATAAGTTTTCTCCGCGATCAGTCTAAAATATTAGATCGAACTTCAAACGCTATCGCTGGGAAAAATGTCCCAAGTTCAAAGTCTATGCATTCATTAATTGTCGGTGCCGCGACGCAGGCGCATATGACTAATGGATCTTGTTCGTTCTGCAAGCTATCAAATCATTTTAATTTATACAAATGTTTCAAGTTTCAGAAACTTCCTATTGATGATAGATTTAACTTTATAATTCAACATAATGGTTGCACAAACTGTCTAAGTCTGTCTCATAATCATTCCGCTTGTAAATCTGTTCAACATTGTCGTTATTGTAATTGTAAGCATCATTCGTTGTTGTGTAGAAAACAGTTTGCGAACACTACCGCAACCGAGTGTGTGCGCCCCGCTCCATCGTTTACCGAGGTCCGCGACCGCACTCCGCCCGGCATATCAGCTGATCCTTTAGTGCAACACAATAACACGCCCGCTACGAATGTTTCATTATGTAATTATAAAAACAATAATACCTGCCTGTTGGGTACGGTTCAAGTTCTAGTTTCGGATTATAACGGCGTATTACACAGTGCCCGTGCGCTCGTTGATCCCGGGTCACAAAACAATTTTATTTCATCGACTTTCTTAACTAAGCTTAATATTCATTATAATAAAATATCGCGCGCTGTAGTAAAAGGAATCGGTTCGTCTTCTAATCCTATTAAGGGTTCCGTAAACATTGATTTATTTTCACATAATGACAAAAACATTTCACTTTCTCTTGACTCCTATGTGATCGATCAGATTACAGACAACTTGCCTTCAGTGCAAATCGATAGGTCGTCATTTAATTATTTGAACCATGTGCATTTGGCCGATAAAAATTTTTACTCGCCGGGAGAAATAAATATTCTTATAGGCGCGCCGCAGTTTTCAGACATTTTACTCTCCGGTCGCATTAAAGGTCCACCCGGGCTACCTACCGGCTTCGAAACAATTTTCGGTTACATTATTATCGGGAACACTCCGGTTAGTAATTCGTGTTCTGCTGTTAGTTCTTTATGTGCGTTCACTCAGCTTGAGCCTCGTGTTGATACTTTATTAGAACGATTTTGGCAAATTGAGGAGGTACTGTTGGATCGTCCAGTCAACTCTGCCGCCAAAGAATGCGAGGAGATTTTTATAAAAGGTGTAACTCGCGACAGTACCGGCCGCTATAGTGTGGACTTACCTTTCTTGGCCGACCCTGCTGAGCTCGGTGACTCATATAAGACAGCCAAACGTCGTTACCTGTATCTCGAGCGTAAATTGAGTGCAGACTCGCAATTGCGTTTAGAATATAACAAGATTATTGAAGATTACTTATTAAAAGGCTATATTTCATTATTCCGGGACGATAATTTGACACCGGCGGGTTATTATATACCTCATCACGCTGTTTGTAGGACTGACAAGGTTACTACGAAGGTTCGGATGGTTATGGACGCTAGCGCTAAGACTGACTCAGGAAAGTCACTGAACGACTTACTTCACCCGGGCGAGAATCTTCAAAATGATTTAATTTTAATATTACTTGATTTCCGCTTATACCCTGTGGCTTTTACTAGTGACATACATCAAATGTTTTTACAAATATTAGTTCACGAAAACCACAGGATGTTTCAAAGATTTTTATTTCGCTTCAACGAATTTTCACCGCTTGACACTTATCATTTTAACCGCGTATGTTTTGGGTTACGAAGCAGTCCCTTCCTTGCCATGCGAGTTTTACGACAACTTTGCAGTGACGAACGTGCATCGTATCCGCTTGCGGCAGATATTGTGACGCATAATTGTTACATGGACGACATTTGTTATTCTGTTCCTACTGTCCGGGACTCCTTACGGCTCAGAGATGAGCTGCTAGGGATGTTTACGGCCGGGGGCTTCAAGCTCGTTAAGTGGTCTAGTAACTCGCCAGAGTTATTAGAGTCACTTCCTGACGACCATCGCTATTCATCTAAAGTTAACTTCGACGAAGCCAGCCAAAGTTTAAAAGTGCTTGGCCTTGAATGGTCTCCCACTTCAGATGAATTTTCCTTTTCTGTTACTATCGATAATCGTCCGTGTACCAAGCGCAACATATTATCCGTTATTGCCCGTCAGTTCGATGTTCTAGGTTTAATTGCACCAATAATTTTATATGCAAAGTTGATATTGCAAAAACTTTTTGTGCTCAAAATTGACTGGGATGATAAACCGCCCTCTAGTCTTATCCGTATCTGGGAAAATTATTTGCGTGAATTACCTGTGTTACAGGATATTCGTATCAAGCGTCATCTAGGCGTGTTTGAAACTTCCGCGTTATCTATCATTGCGTTTTCTGATGCCAGTGAGAAAGCGTACGGCGCCGCTGTATACGTCAAGGTTCAGGACGACCTCGGCACTCCTGCAGTCGTTAATCTCGTGTGTGCAAAGTCCAAGGTCGCTCCTCTTAAGACTATATCGGTTGCCCGATTAGAGTTGTGCGCAATTTTACTGATGTCTAGGCTCGTACGTCGCGTTATAGACGTTTATAAATTACGTCATGAAATTAAAAATATTTTTTGTTTCACTGACTCAATGGTCGCCCTATATTGGGTCCATTCTGATCCGCAGAATTTAAAGACTTTTGTTGCCACGCGGGTTACAAATGTTCTTGATAATCTTCCCGCAGAATATTTTTACCATGTGCCTGGTACAGATAATCCTAGCGATTGCCTATCGCGAGGCCTGTCACCTAGCCAGTTGGTATCACACCCGCTATGGTTCACTGGCCCTTCATGGCTCCGCCAAGAAAAGGCTACGTGGCCTATTACGTCTGTTGACGTCACCGCTATGTCTGAAAGGTTGCCGGAGACAAAGGTGGTTTCATTTCCAGTCTCATCTGGTTCTGTGTCAGTTTTAACCAATGACCAGTCCAGTTTTAATGACTCTAAGAAACCAAGTTTTCGTGACAAGGATTCAGAAATTTCGCATCCGCTTCTCGCGCTCTCGCAGCGCATTTCTAAATGGAGTGCATTACTTCGCTCTATTGTTTATGTCTACAAGTTTTTAGGTAAACTACCGAAATCTAAATTTATTACCGCATCTGACTTGACCTATGCTGAGAAAATGCTGATTAAGACCATTCAACAACATTATTTCGCTAATGAAATAGCACGCTTAAAGGCAAACAAATGCTGCCGTTCCACCTTAAAAAGACTTTCACCGTTCATCGATGATGATGATTTATTAAGGGTTGGAGGGCGACTTCGTAACGCTGATTTAACCTACGAACAACGGCACCCATTGTTGCTGCCACATAAGAATCACACTGTTGATCTAATTGTATCTCATTTCCACCGACATAACTGTCACACAGGACCAGTGGCGTTGATGTCGATATTGCGTCAAAGTTACTGGATTCTCTCGTGTAGAAACGTCGCGCGTCGGATCGTGCACAGTTGCAATTTTTGTTTCCGTTCCAAACCAAAGCCAGTGCAACCTTTCATGGGAGATTTGCCTGCGTGTCGCGTGACCGAAGCGAAGGCCTTTACGCACACCGCTGTTGATTATGCTGGGCCTCTTAGTATTATCCCGCAACGTAAACGTGGAGCTCGTTCCATTAAAGCTTATCTATGCATTTTTTGCTGTCTCACTACTCGCGCTGTCCACGTAGAATTGACGACAGATCTTAGCACGAACACCTTTCTTTCAGCATTTAAACGTTTTCTAGCGAGAAGAGGTGCGGTTAATACTATGTACTCTGACGCGGGTACCGTTTTTATCGGTGCTAAAAACGCATTGTCGGAAATTTATGCATTGATTGATTCCGATGAGTATAAAACTGCATTCAGTAATGAGTTGGCCGAACATAAAATTACGTGGAAGATTAACCCACCGCGCGCGCCACATTTTGGTGGACATTACGAAATATTTGTAAAGGGTTTCAAAACGCATTTATATAGGGCTATCGGTAATCAATTGTTAACATATGAAGAGATGTTGACTGTTCTAACACAAATCGAATGTGTTCTTAATTCGCGTCCGCTGACACCGCTTAGTGAAGATCCTTCAGAGCTGAGTGCATTAACTCCTTCTCATTTTTTAATGTCGACACCTTTGAGAAGCTTGCCCGCTTATGACGTTACCGGTGATAATACTAACTTATTACGTCGCTACGCTTTGTTGGACCAGATGGTGCAATCGTTTGCAAACCGCTGGAAACGTGAATACCTGCATCTTTTACAATCCAGAGGGAAATGGAACACACACTCTGTTCCGATTAAGATAGGTAGTGTCGTGGTCATCGTTACTGATAACGTTGCGCCACTCTCTTGGCCCCTCGGTATTATTACCGAAACTTATCCCGGTAAGGATGGGATCAGTAGAGTCGCTTTAGTTAAGACAGCGACAGGCATCTATAAGAGACCTGTCGTTCGTCTTTGCCCCTTGCCTTCGCAATAGCGTCTCTCTTTGCTCCCCGCCTTAGTTTAATTTCATTATTATCTTTTCTTTAAAACCTATGGTTTTAAGGCCGGGGGCAATGTTCGCGCCGAAGGTATTCGGTGCTCATTTTTTTTCTTTCTTTTAATTATTAATATAAAAGTGGGTACTCTTAAATCTTTTCGATTCAAATTTTTTCGCTGCACGACTACAAACTTAGTACTGGACCACCGTCGGTTGCGCCCAGTCGCGTGCGCTCTGTTCTACTAAGGAGCTACGCCACCGCTTTTCTGGAGTCTGTGCATCATCAGCACGGCTTCGTTCACTCATATCGAAGGACCGCAGACAATCGACCCCTCGTACGAAGGAAGAACGCGCCCAGGTCGGCTCCAACTCCGAGGTGAGTGGTTGTGCAGCCTTTCCATGATTAGGGTTAGATTGTCTTCCCGCTAATTTCTAATAATATAAAACCTATGGTGACACAGTTGACCAATTTAAATCTTCGCGTCAACACATTTACTGTTCTTACTTACGAGTTGAAACAGTAACAGTATTAACCCCATTTTCATTAACGTGTCTTTTACACTACAAATTGCATAGTGCAGAGAAAATATTTAAAGTGTGTTCATTATTTTGTTGATAATTTTAATTCAATGTAAAAAATAATTAAGTGTTGTTTCGTAAACTTTTTCTATTTAATATTTGAACTTGAAAGCTAGACTGATTCATTTATACTTCTCAATACTGCAATGTATGACGACTAGGGAATCCAATCCCGCAAACGCGGGATCCCGCTAATGCGGGATCCCGCACGTTCGCGGGATTGAAAAAAAGTAAGAAAAATAGGCTCAGACGATGATCGGAACTATTATCGGACGGAACGGAACGTAATCAATGTCAGTTCCAGTACTCTATGACTGGGGATTCCCCTACGGCACACGGGGATTTACCTTTGCGCGCGGTCAAGTGTCAAAGAATGTTATTGCGTCTTACTTGTGATGTGAAAAGGTTACGTAACGTACGATAGGACTTTTGCTTTTTCCGCCGCTGGCTATTTATGCAACAAGATAAGATCAAATCTAAAAGATGAAACGTTAGATACTTTATCATTTCTTCGAAAGTATTTTCAAAAAAAATAAGCTGATTTTAAATGCCTCTAAAACTAATGAATATGTTCTATTTCAAATAAAAATCTAAATATGAAACGTGAAATATTGTGAATATTGTATTGTCTTAAACATCATTATATTTAATTTATAATATAAGTGATAACTTTGCTTCATGTTGATAAGAATAATTAAAAATATTTGTGTGTATTTTCTTTCTTTAAATTACATGAAACAAAAATAATAATAATTAAAATCAATCCCGCAAATCCCGCGGGATCCGCGGGATTGATGATCTTAATCCCGCAGGCTTGCGGGATCGCGATTTTGATGCGGGATTGGATTCTCTAATGACGACAAATATAAAGGTATTTATGTTATGATAAGTTTAATATTACTTATGTAAATAGTATAGTAGGTATGTAAATGCGTGTGAAACCGCGGGTGTCGGCTAGTATTTAATATCTATTATTTAATCCAATTAAAATTCCAATATCATAAATACGTTTATGATCAATTAAACTCAAATATCAACCATATTTTTATTCGAAATTTGACAGATTATAATTTTATGATACAACTCAAGCTTCTAACATTTTCGACTTGATATTATTATATATCATAAATCATCACAATGCTACGCACTTGCGCAAGAGCAACTTGAATCCGATCCAATCCAATGCGTCGATCAAACAGGTTCGTCAAAGTTCGTTCCTTCGCCTCATTCATTACTACAAAGGCCGTTGACTGGTACGTATTGCCCCGCCATATTGGTATTATTAACCCCGCCATATTGGCAGCACTGACGCTAACTTCGGACCGCAGCAGGCGGACTCACGCGAACGTTACGTTAGTTATGTTTTGAACGTTTTACGTATTGTTGTTCGATTTCCAAATAATCGATTTGAACTATTCTTAAATGGAACGGACTAACGTGTTATTTTTTTAAATAAAAATGGAATACTGTGGTTTATTTGTGCTATGGAGTTTATATATATGTACACAGTGTATGTTCATACAGTGAAAGTGCGGTTATGTTGACAGTTTAACTCATTAAATCATATTGATAGGAATAAGAAGTGTATTCATTGCGTGTTATGACTGACATAATATATTCAATAAGGTGAATTTATGCGTGCATTTGTAACTCGGAAGGAGACTGGCTTGACCCTACAAGTAACTGGCTTAATACCGAATGAGATCTCGCAAAGCCCGGTCTCGGCTCGGACCTTCGTCTATTTAAGGCCATCGAACATTCAGATTACCATAAAAATGAGATGTATCGATTGTATAATCAAATTGGTTGTTATATTACGATTGAACGATTGAACTTTAGTTTCCGGAGAAATCGGCCTTTAAAGTTATCCGCAGCGTAATTACGTAGGTAGAAGTAGTTAATTGCACATTAAATATATTATCCTTTTCTACTATGTATTTTAATCTATATCTATATTAATAATAAGTTTGTTTGTTTGAACGCGTTAATCTCCGGTGCTACTGGTCCGATTCGAAAAATTGTTTCACTATAGTCCATTTTTTATCCCGGAAACGCGAGTGGAACCGCGTGGAATAGCTAGTATAATATAATGCGAAAGTAGGTTTGTATATTTGTTACCTTTTTGACTATTCAACGGTTCCGCACCAATCATGATAAATTTTGGTAGGTACCTTCTACACCTATAGGTACCAAAGAATACTAACTATTACTTACTATGTAAAGAAGTTGCACTCACACCACCGCTGTCACCCGCAACCCGCAACGATATACCATAGCAGTACTCTGGATAGTATTACCCCGCTCATCAACCAAAGGTCTCACCACGCTGCGTGTGCGCATGCACACGCTACATACATACAGTTTGAATATGGACCTTATTAGTAGTGAGTGATTTAGGTATTTTTAATGGTAGGTTTTATTGACAGGGTAATAGATATCAAAATACCGAATAAACCACATAATGTATTGTGGTTTCATGAGAGAACAAAAGGAAAATAAACACATTTTTTAATTTAATAATGTAAAATCCCATTCCCTTATTATTCAAACTAATTAGATAGCGGTACCTACCGTTCGGGGCTTCTACTTAAAAATAATCCCTAGCTACGTTAATATTAAGTCTATAATTAGGTATTTAGCTTAAGTCAGTTCACCAATGTATCGAAAATTATGAAGAGAGAGAGCACGTTCGTTACTACAGTACTTACCTACGTAGTTTAAAATTTCTTTAGAGAGCATGAACCCAAAGACTGATTTCATTCTGTAAAGTTTTCATCCTTCATTTATATCGGGCCAGTAATAATTTATAACTTTTAAAAAGAGTAAAACCTCCTTCAATTACCCTAAAATGGATTAATTTATTTATTCTTTGATAACACTATGAATTATAACGTAACTTAACTATAGACACTAAAACTAAAATTTAAACTAATTTACAAATTAACTCTACTTAAACTAAATCATATTAACAAACTTAAAAATATAGTAAATCCATAAAATTAATACTACTTTGGAAATCTATACTGAACCCAACGCAAAAAGTTATTAAAATCGGTTCATAAGCGAAAAAGTTATGCGTGATCGAACATAAAAAAATACCGAGTTGAGAACCTCCTCCTTTTGAAGTCAGTTAAAAACTTAGTTTCATTTTCGATTTTATATTGAACTATAATAAATAATAGGTAAAAAAAAAACCTAGCAAAAGATAATATAGACCTGAATATAAGTCAGAAACAAAATCGAGCCAGCCAAATTTAAAATTGGGGAAACAGTTTCGAAGATTAAAATAAGAATTATTTCATACCCTATGCTTATTATGCTATAATGCCTTTAAGGGATAAATTATAAAAAAATCTTTCATAATTCTCACCTTAATTATTTAAAAAACTCCCGTGCAAAGATGCTTCTTGACCCACCAGATTAGATTAGGTTTTATTAGAGTAAGATCAGAAGAATATGGAAGTAAGGATTCGCGTATTTAGATTGCTCAATCAATCTTTGCGACATAATTAGATTCGATAAAATAGCGTCACAATCGCAAAGACACTGTTCGTAATGATTCAAACTGTTCCAATAAGCATTAGCCAGCCTATAATGACAGCGAACCATTTAAAATCGCGACTGAGAAGAGAAATTTGCATATTAATAGTATTTAAGCCAGGCTATTTGGTATTCGACTTCCCTATAATGAATATCAAAGGGTGATTTGTGATAGAGATCCCATTATTAATGATAGAATCGTGTTCAAGTTAGAAATAAAGCATTCCTTTTAAAATTAATGAATTAGGGTAGTTTCCCGACATATCAAATCAGCTACTTTTTAATAAATGTCAAAACGATAGTTTAAATGGAATTTTGTATGAAATACTACACTATAACGTCATAGTTTCACAGCATCAAATGATCTACTCTTAGTGGTTCCACTGGTAATTAAAAATATAAGTTTCCACGTGTTTTTAGATGTTTTATGCATTGGTTAGTGTTTGGTCATTTATTTTTGACAGTGTCAACTACCCTATTGGTACGTTGTTTGTGATCTACTGATATTATTTCTTACTCTCATTAATTATTGGATACCCACATGTCGGTTTCATTCATCGCTTCCTATAAATTTTGTAAAATATAGCATGAGTAAGACAGTAGGCAGATTGATACCAAAATGAGATTTATCTCTTTGCAATAAAATTCATTTTCTTAATCTATGATTGAGAACATGAAGATTCAGATGAACCTTATTGGAATGTCATTTGGTTATTTTTCATATCACTCTGGCTTATATCATATAATAAATATCATATAATATATATTTAAACCATAGTTTTAATTTTAGTTTCACGTAACTAAATCAGGAAGAAACAACAATTTCTAATTCCATGGCATGACGTCATCACAGTCTGTGATGGCAATCTGAGTGAGCTTACCCTAGGATTTGAGTACATCTCATTGACCGCCAATTTAGACCAGCTTGGCGTCTAGTTAGTCTATCGTACACTTCGCAATTGTTAGACTACATAGCTGTAGGTAGGTATACGAAGTTTATATTTACTAGATGAAAAACAAAGTTTTGTCTGCTTACGAACTTCCACCATATCATCCTTTAACATTCTGATATATGTTAGATGCCTCAAGATAACTTGAAGAAGATACTTTATGAAATATTAGCTGTCCCTTACGGTTTCACACGGAACACGTTATAAAAAGTAGCCTATTAGCCCTCGGGGATAATGTAGCTTCCTATTAATGAAATATTTTTTCGAATCGGACTAGTAACTCCAGAGATTAGCACGTTCAAACAAACAAACTTTTTTTTTTTTTTTGGAAGTTGGTAGCCTCAGATGGCTGCATCAACCTTACCGGACAAATATCGGCGAGCGCAGAGGGCTCTCAGCCGGGTAATATTTAGGTAACAACGCCTGAGGGCACCCCCGAATGGGGTACGAACCTCGGCTCAGGGCGTTACCGGGGGAGGGGGAGGACTTTGTACGAGTTACGACTAATTGGGGACAAACAAACTCTTCAGCTTTATTATTAGTATTTTTATAAACATAGACATCTTTATCCTTAGACTAGCTGTTCCCCGCGGTTTCACTCGCGTTCCCGGGACAACAAGTAGCCTATAACCTTAGGGATAATGTAGCTTCCTATTAATGAAATAATTTTCGAATCGGACTAGTAACTCCAGAGATTAGCACGTTCAAACAAACAAACTCTTCAGCTTTATTATTAGTATAAATACCAAAAATCAATAGTAAGGTAATTTGAACTGCTGCTCAGACAGTAAAAATGTACCTACTCTAAATAAAAAAATCAATGTTTCCAACCAGGACGCGTCTATATCGCGTGACTAGATTTACTCCATAGAGTACATTTTACAGCGAGTAGAGTATCGCTACAAGTTTTTGTTGCTTCTCATAATTACCGTTTGCATTGAAATGAAATTAGTACTTATTGCTTAATCAGAATGCTTATTCATTAAGAATCATACATTGTTACGAAACACTGAAGTGTTTCTAAAACGTAGGTATAAAAATATCTAGGTACGAGGAAACCTTTGGGGTTTTTGGATCTATGTCTACTGGTAAACAGGTGCTGCCTGAATTTGTTTTTTCGTAGTTACGAACTTGTAAATATATTTTTTATTTTATTTAATTACCGAGTTTATTGCCGGCTATTCCCATCAAAAGCAACCTTCTGAACTCTGGAGACGGATTAACTGAAAAATATATTAATTTCAAGAAATTTATACAGATGACTATCTATACATCTATTTATAAGCAACAACTTACAAGTGTAGTGTAGGTAGGTACCTATAATTATTTTAATCTCTTAATTTTCTATTTATTTTAAATTAAAAATATATCACAAGATTTCAAATTCTAAACTACATAACATATTGACGGATTAATTTTTAATTAATAGTAAATTCATGTGAGTTGCTTTAGCTTGATTTCACCTCCAATATGTATCGCGATAAATTTAAATTTTAGTTCAAAATCACAATTAATAAAAAAAAATGGAATACTTAGATTCTAAAAAATCTAAGCTAAGCTGAAAATCCACTTAACACACGTGTAATACTTGGAAATATCTAAAATCTCAAACTTAAAAGGACACACTCAACTTTAAAGCTGAAACTAACGAAATAGTCACAAAAAAGGGCAACAGTCGACAAAAAATATAATAGGGTGGCACGTAGTTAGGGACAAAACACCTGCTACCTGTCCAAGGACTGTTAGGGTTACCAGACTGCGCCGCCGTGTTTATGAATGAGATTTTATACATTCGGGCTCAACTTCGGTAGGTATTTATTTTTGTAATTTGAATGTTACTAAAACATACCTTTTTATACATAACTAGCTTCCGCTCCGCGTTTTCACCCGCGTTCCCCAAGGATCTTATGTTTTCCATGGATAAAAAGTATCCTATGTGTTAATCTAGGTTATAAACTATCTGCGTTCCAATAATACTTTTTAAACTCTCGCGAACACAATTCATGTTTATAGTAATGTAACGGGTCTATTCGCGTCCGTTCAGTAGTTTTTGCGTGAAAGTGTAACAAACATCCATCCATCCATCCATCCATACTCACAAACTTTCGCATTTATAATATTAGTAGAATAAAGGCAGCAAACAAGCATACCTACGGCTCACCTGATGGTAAGCGGTTACTGGAGTCTAATGCCCGGTTCCTATATTTAACGAATAGTTATTGTACATCAGTGACGGATCGTTTTTGAGTTACGAGTAATAAACCGTTAAAGACGTTCCCAAAAGTTTTTACATCGACTACCTGCTACGAACAGATGTTGGTACCCCGCTTACCGAAGCCCTCCGACGGCCTTTGCTGCGTTTCGTTATTGCAAACAAGGTTATTTTGAATTCAAATAAAAATTAATGCATAACGTGCTTAATTAAAGTATTATGATTAATTTTATTTGAAAAATATACTTATTTTTGATATTCAGTACTTTGATTTGATTTTGCTGAATAAATAATTTGATATCATTTATTTTTAATTCGACCATTCGTCCGTGCAAGCAAACAAAACGCAACTGTGACATCCATCCAATCAAAATTGTGTCTTACACGACAACGGACTTTCCATTGTTTAAAGGATATTAACAACATCAACTAGGTATTTTTACTATAAATTATTCAAAGACGAGAAGAATATTTAAAAGTGGTACAATACAATACACTGCAATGAGTTTGCTAATGGATAGTACACCGGTAAGTTATACCTATTGTATCGTAATGTTGTCGTATCTTTGATTATTTACATTCAAAGTAATAAAATGAACTGATCATTCAGTGTTAAGTATATATTGACTACACATAAAATCGTTTATAATTTAATTTATAGAAAGCTAAGAAGGCCATGAACAAAGACGAGGTTGCTTTGTTAATTGATTTAATTCAAAGCAATCCAGTCTTGACTAGTAAGGAGACCAACGCTGCAACCAACAAAATCAAAGAGGATACTTGGATTACAATGGCATCTGTATTCAATGCCAAGAGTGGCTCCATCCCCAGGACCAAGGAGCAGTTAAAGCTAAAATGGGACAATGTCAAAAAGGCAGCCCGTAAAAGAACCCAACAGATAAGGATGAATAATCTAAAGGTAACTTGCACCAGGTAAGTATTTAAAATAAAGGTTGTATGTAAGTATGCACCTGCATAAATTATATTTTTTTTACTTTTAGACTGGTGGCGGTAAACCAGATTTCATTCCACCGGATGAAATATTGGAAAAAGTGTCAGGTCTTCTAGGGTCTACTTGCACAGGTTTTGTGGTTCCATTTGGTGGTGATGGTATTGGTTGTGGTAGTCTGGTGCTGGACATTAACACTGGTGATGATGGGTCTGGATTATCTGAAGGGATTTCGGACTCTAATGATGCGAGACCAGATTTAGAAGTTTTAGTTGATACTCCTAGCAAAGGTATTATATTTCCTTTATCTAAATAAGCTCTAAATAAGATTTCTAAATATATGTACATAAGTAAACATTATTTTTTTTTAGGCATGCAGGCAAGAAAAAGAAAAATTTTAGGAATGCATGAAATGAATACCCCTAGTGCATCTGCACAAGCGGAACTATCTAGTTCTAAACATTTCTTTGGAATGCCTATATCAGATCACCTAAAAACAATTAAGAAAGGTATGTATTGCAAGTATACCTCTTTCCTACCTATATATCAGAAATCAGTCAATAAAATAGTTGACAAGTAACAAAACAAAATAAAGTAGTTGAAACTCAAGTCATATTATAAATAATAATAAATGTATTTTTATATATTTCAGGTAAAAATAAAGCAGACAATGATGGACGTCTAGCTCGTAACTTAGCCATAGCTAGATATTATGATAAAAAAACAGAAAAATTAGATTTAGAAATTAAGCTTTTAAGATTAGAGTTAGATAAGAAAGAAAATTTGAATTGTAATGTAATTAACGATGTTTAGATTAGTACCTATCCTATGTATTTCTGTTTTTGTTTTAGTGTTAATTAATTGTCAAATTATAAAGTATGGTATGGTATAAAGTTGTTTCATTGTCTGCACTACACCCACTGAATTGAATCCTAATACCACCAAACCCTAAACATGGTGTTAGCTGTCACTAAAGCCATTATATAAATATATTCAAAAACAGAATTAAAATTTATTTATTTATTTAATTGATATAACACAGCATACATCACATATAATTATTACAATGAGTAATTTACTTATACATTTGCAAACAAAGAATTAATAAGAAGTGGGTAGGAAACTATTACTATTATACCATGATGACAATTTTGACCCAAGTAAATGTAACATAATTTGACAGCTAATAATGAGAGTTTCTAATATAATTTTACACAATAATACTGATAAAAGATGGTATAGGTACTAACATAGTATAGGTAATAAAATAGTGAGTGAAGGAGGCATATTTTACTTTTTCACTAGACTATCCAGCATAGGCAGTAGAAATGGCTGCTATGATAGGCTGAAAAAAATTGAGAATGATTATTAACAGTATTTTACATAGACCAGATATCAAAACATGTCTGCTTTTGTAAATTATTTTTACTTACTTATCAAAGAAATCTGATATCAGTGATGCTCTTTCTGTATAATTGGCATCTTCTGAATTATTTGGTACAGGTACTACCTCTACATCAGGAATTTCTACCTCTGGTGGTATATCATCTAGTTTGTTCAGTCGACAAATATTATGTAACACTGCAGTTGCTATGATAACTGCATTGGCTCTTAATAGACTCAAACGCATTGTCAGACCTACTACTGGAAATCTCCTCTTCCACACACCAAAACATCTGAAAAAAATATTCTTTAAAATACCAGTTTATAAAGGTAGATGGACTTTGTCCTCAGATCATAGAAATTTTAAACATGCCTTTCAATACAGTTTCTAGTCCGAATATGGGCTTCATTATAAAGCTGTTCAGATCTTGTTTGAGGGTTTAACAGTGGTGTTAATAGGTATGGTTTCAGGGGATATGCACTGTCCCCAAGCAGCCATTTGTTGCCATACAATGCACTTTCACACTGAGCTGGAAAAGTAATGTAGGCATAATTAAATAATGACTCATAACATAGATACGTAGTCTAATTATTAACTGTTACCTCTTAGTTCTGAATTATTAAATATAGTGGTGTCATGAGTTGATCCAGGCCATCGGGCTATTACATTCATTATCAATAAATTTGCATTACATACTGCTTGCACATTTAATGAAAAGTAGCCTTTACGATTCCTGAATTCTTCCCCAATCTGTGAACCTGTATAAAATAAATAAGTCATGTTATCTATTAATAATAAGTTACTATAAAAAAGTAAAAACTTACATGGTGATTGAATTCTGATGTGCGTACCATCAATTGCACCAAGAACTCTAGGAAATCTAGCAATTCTAAAGAAATCTTCTTCTGTGTTATTGTGTATGTATATGTACTTGCTGTAAAGCTGTGCTATAGCATAACTGACATCACGCACTATACGACAAGCAGATGCTTTTGATACCCCAACAAAGTCAGCAACTGATAATAGCATTGTTCCCAATGCATAAAATCTTAAAGTTAATAACAGTTGGTGTAAAGGGTGTATACCATGGTTCCTGAAACAAAGTAGGATTAATGTAAGTACTTTGTTTAGCCAGGTATAGTGATGGTAACGATTTAAATACTACTTAGCAAAATAATTTGTTGCATTGATTGTTTTATATTTAATGAAATTTTTTAGGTTACAAAAAATATATATTACATACCTGGCTCCCTTTACTCTTAAATAGGGATATATTTCGACAAGTAAACGTTGTACAGAAGGCTTATCTAGCCGAAATCTGAGTTGAAATTCAATCAAATTCAAGGTATTAAAATGATCAACCCTCATTTGATACTTCCTACGATTAATAGGAAGTTCTTCATCGGAATCGGAGTCATTCCAGTCGGATAACCTTTCTAAATCACTTAATTCACTATCGGAATGAGACATTTCAATTTATTTTAACGTTAATAACGAAAACACATAAAACTCACGTACGCAACCGACCGATTTCGGGCGGTAATAAAATCAGAAACGCGTAGTAACTTTGACAGCTGGTTGACGTTACAAATGTTTTATAGAAACACTACAAGCTGTCATTTCCATACATTTACCCTACTATCCGTTATTCATAGCCCTCCCATCCGTAAGTAGCAAGCCAACGGTAACTTTGCTTACGAAACGTATTTTATGGCAACACTTTTAACTTACGCCTCGTAATCTAATCTACCAGGCGTAAGCAAAACGAATCGTTTCTTGAATATAGGAACCGGGCATAAGTAGGACGCTAACGATGCCGAACTTACCACATTGCAGTTTCAGCCGATCTGAGAGATGTAAGGATTTTTATAGGTTAGTAAAGTTATAGGAGTTTTTATAGGGATAAAAATAGCCTTCAAGGATAACGTAGCTTCATGCCTGCATGAAAAATAAAATTGGAATCAGAACAGTAACGCCGGAGATTTAGTTAGTTGAGGCGTTCAAACAAACAAACTTCAACTTTATTATTAGTATAGATATAGATTATTATAGTTCACTTTATATCTTTGCCGTCGGGGCCCTCGGTTACCAGTGAGACTAAAATGTAAATGAATCTAAACTTATTTTTAAATGAGTTATTGTTGAGTTCATTGCTGGCTCTTCTCAACAGATGCAATCTTCCTAACCGGTACCTACACTTCATAAGTGCTTTTTTTATACTTACCTATATATTTTAGTTTGGAGTAAGTTGATCAAAAATCTAATAATTACTTACCAACCCACGATTCTTCTTTTACACACTTTAAATTTGAATTCTCAAACCTTCTACTATAATTATAGTATGACACAACTTAGATGAAGCATCGGCAAACTTCGTAAAATCGATCGTTCTCGAAAAGAGTGCGCCTACAACATTACTCATGTGTTAAAAAATGATCGGCGAAAATGATCTTGTTGAACGTTGAATGGCGCGATACTACATTCGCCGATGCTACATCTAAGTTGTGTCATACTGTACCAGTCCCACGATTCTTCTTTTACACACTTTAAATTTGAATTCTCAAACCTTCTACTATAAATATTTTGCCAAAGCAGTAATTTTACCTAAAACCACCAAGCTGTTATATAGGGTTAAGCTGTTTCCAATAGATATACTCATATTAACAAGGTGAAGTTCAATTGAAAAGGCTCACGATGAATTGACCTTTGCCTACCCTAAAAGGACGATCCCAGTGAGAAACATTCCGATTTTGTTATCGAGATCTTTTTTTTTATACGAATCTTATCCGATACTCTAGAAAAGGCAAACAATAATGGATAATGAAATACAACTATTAATGTTTTATTGCTTTCCTAGTATGGCGCCATAATTATAACTGGATTTATAATTTAACCTACCTACAGTCTTAAATTACTTTACCTACCTTTCATTTATATCAATTAAGTAAGTCGTTTGAAAATATTCATAATATCTTTATTTCTATAATGCTCTTTTAAATTGAATTAAAATGCAACCAAACTGGTTGTATTAATCAATCCATAGATTCATCGACAAATCGATTCATTGATACAAATTAACTTCTCATTATGGATAAATAAATTGCTGTATTTAGCTGTAGTACACAGTAATCACTCGGATACGACGTCGTAAATCTCCATTTGACATTGGATGGAATATATAAGATAGAGCCTTAGCTTCCAATCTGCTTCCAATAAATAAAACTGAGCTCCATGGTTCGAATATTTTAATTTGGAATGCAAGATATTCGAATTAATTTCACATTGAACTGAATTCAGAACATTCTGTTTGCGTGCCAAAAACCGAGGTAGGTACCCATTTTAATTGAGAAATAGGGAGTTTTCAATTAATAGTCCCTAGTCCTTTTCAGTCAGAGGTAGAAGACACAAAAAAGACATCTCGCCGTCGTCCGCGCCGCCCGTGTCGATAAAACGGAACGGGATTTTAAAAGCGCTCTAATTTTTTTCTTTACTTTGGAACTTTTCACGAAAACACTTTGGTTTCATTTAAAACTGAATTTTCTGGTAAAAATCCTTAAAATTTAAGATACTATCGTACTTATTTATATATATTATTCAAAAGAGGCTCTCATCTCCAAGCAAGGATGTCGTTAAGATAACTTTCGCTTAGTTAGTTTCTACTTTCTTGGAAACCTGAAGCTTAAATTATAAATAATAGTCAGGTAATAAACACAGTACCTACGGAGAATTACCTACCTCTAACTGAATTATTAATAATGCTAAATATATTTGATTAATATAATATTATTATAGACGGTATAATTATGACCGTACCTACCTAGATACTTCTATTTGGGAATAAATAGATACAGCCTAAGCTAATTATATCTTGAAATTATACGACGCTGTGAGCAATTACACCTAGTGTTTGCACAAACACAGAATACATAACTCTCACGAACGTATACTGACTGACTTATAGGTAGTTTGGTAAACATGTCTTGTAAAAATCATATTCACCAACAATGTCCAATAAATTGGACGAATAATCAATCACAGAATAGTGTGGAACAATTGTGCCGCCACGCCAGCGAGTTTTGCATTACCTACCGCAAATCAAGTTGTACCCGCCCCGACCGTTGTAGAGTTGCGAAATAAACAGTGGAACTAAGACACTGCATTTGGTCATTAGTAATTTAAATAGAGTAGAGCAACCGTGTCCTTAAAACCTTTATCTCAACGTTCACGTCATAACGACAAATCTCGACTGTAATGACACGCGTATTCCAAACATTCGTATCAGATATCTTATCAAATCAAACGAATGTGCAAATGAGAACAGTTTATCAGACAAAGTTGGTCGCGACGGGCACGGGTCGGGCTCCTGCGAGGTCTCGCGTACATTACCAAGCCCTACCATTACCACGTTGTTGCAGGCCGCATTCGACACTCCGACGCGGTTTCGAGTGAACGTCGGAAAGGAAACGACTCGCGTGACTATCGTTCGAGTGAGTAGAGTGCGCGAAGTCGATCGTGACGTGCGATGCTCAGGGCCCCGCGTGCCCCGCTACCCCTCACAGGGCTATGGAGACCCTCCTCGATAAGTTCAAGAGGGAGCAAGGGGGTCTGCGACGCTCCCGATCCGTCCGCGCTTCCCTACGATTGATAGGCAACCGCTGGCGGTCCACCAAGGAGGAGGATACTCCGGAAGACGTAGACATCAAACATAACAGTGTCGTGTTTGCGAAACAGATTTGGAACGAGAAGGATTACGAAGTCGTCGGGTACACCGGCCTCGAAGGCACATATAAACCGAAAACACCTGCAATGGCAAAACGAAAGCCAGAACCTACGAGGCAGAGGAGACCGAGCGGTGATATCGATTTAAATTTAAAGCCACAGAGATGCAAAAAAGTGGAGAAAACTAAATTTAGCGATTTATTTTCAAATAAAAAGCATAAAAGCGTATCAGCTAAAGAGCTGTTGGTACCAGAAATGATTCCGCCTAAAGCAGCAGCGATACTGCACATCCATTCTCCAGAAAAGGATAAGGGGAAGAAGAAGTTGAAAGGGATGGGGAAATCTGAGTCAGCGAAGTCGATTTCGGAGCTGATGGTACAGAAGCGTGTGCGAAGAGGTTCAGAGAGTGATATGCTGCCGAATCAGCCTCGAGGATGCGACAACCAGGCCTTTGTGTATAGCACCCCGCCGAAGGATAGGAAGCTTCCACTCTCACCATCTGCTTATTTGAGTACGTAAATCACTTTTTCTTTTATACAGTTTGCCTAGTTAACGAATCAGGGTCATCTTAAATGGAGTTAAACCGTATGCGTATATTGTGGACTAAATCTAATAGTCACGAATCTCGTTAAGCCCAGATTAAGCCATTCGAATATTTTACGCTGACGTTGTATTTATTTTGACGGTTGCCATAGCGATACCGACTTGCGAAAACGACTCATCGTGTTTTTGAATCGATTTTAACTTCTAGAAGATTGTGTTTATGGATCTACGTATCATTGATAAGACCACTGTGGGCATCACATCTATCTCAACAATACAATACAAAAGTAATTTGTATTTACATAATATGACAGAGAACATAAAAAAATGTAATACAGGACATAATAAAATATATATCTTAGAACTATAGGGACATAAAAAACAACAAAAAAAAACAGTCTACCTTCGATAAGAAATCTATTATGTTGGCCAAAAATGAAACTTTGTTGCGATCAGTTTCAATCAATTTGAATTAATACATCGTTAGTAGTACAAATTTTAGTACGTAAAAGTAAAAAAGTTATCAGAAAACCACTGTGTTTGAACAGTTTCAATTTTTTTTATTTGATTGTAAGAATGTACATGATTCCCCCACGGATATCCATAATTTTAACATCATCTGATGTTGCCAGTAACCTAAATACGTGTATGTATGTATATCTTATGTTTTCTCGGGAAAAAGTAACCTATATGTTATTCCAGGGCATGATCTATCTATGTGCCAAGTTTCATCCATTCGTTTTTACGAGAAAGAGTAACTTTCATCCATACCACAAACTATCACATTCATAATATTAGTAGGACAGTAGAATTTGCGAGTTGAGAATATTCAAGACGAAATATACATGTGTTCTAATTATAATTTCCATAGACAATCTTTTATGTGTTACCATAGTTTAATATTGGAAAAAAAAACTAGTATTTACACTGTTGTTAGAGATATTCGACTCTGTCTTGTTTCACCAAAATTATGACTACACAATGCTTCTTAGTTGTATAACGTAACGTAATGAATTATACTATAGCTGAAGGAATCCCCTAGTTAACCCAGAAAACCCCATTAAAATTGTGTAAGTACAGTACTTTTTTTTTTATGTCAGAAGGTTGACAAGCAGATAGGCGGTCCACCTGATGGTAAGTAGTTACATGGCCTGTCGCCATTTGCAATACCAGAAGTATTGCCAAGGTGTTGCCGACCTGTTACAATGCCGAAAAGGCAACTGGCTCTCAAGTGCAATTTGTTATACTTAATGTTTAGGTCCGAGAGATTCTTAGGTAGTTTTGTAAAATAGGCAATCGAGTAGGACTGAATTAGTATAATGCATTTGGAAAATCATAAGCCTTTACCGCACAAAAGGTTTCCTTATACAATAATAGGTTATCTATGTGACAAACTGTAAGTAAATATATAAGTAGTGTATATTTGTCATCCCACTTAATTAGTACTAGGTGATAAGCTTTGATAAGTGAGTCCTCAAAACACTCGAAATTTTCATCAAAATTAAATAAGCGTTAGTCATAATTTCATATTTCGTAGTCCTACATTTATTATTAGCTTGTAGGTATACTTAGTTACATAACTAGTTTAGGTTTCAAAGACATTTTCATCGAGCATTTTTTTATTTTAATTCTTTCATAAAAATTGCATGAACTTTACATCTGTACCAAATAAAATAATTTAATTTTTTTTTGTCAATATATAATATATTTTTTTTTACTATGTATAGGCCTGTGTTTGACCACAATCTCACCGTAGTCAGTGATGATGTGGACGATGGTGGTAGGCACACAAAGCCTAGAAAGGAACTGGCTCTGTGTAGCTGTCGGAACACACCGAAAGGTGCTTGGCGACAGATTTTTAACTTGAGGGTGGTAGCCAGCCAGGCACCCTACCACCGTGCTATGGTTTCCTCACTATGTTTTCCTTCACCGAAAGCTCAAGCTCACTGTAGGATTCGAACCCGGGACCTTCGTCTCGGCATCCGACGTCACTACCACTGAGCTATCATCGCCTTATTAATTTAAAGTGACTCTTAATTGGAAAATAACATTAAGTAATAAATAATGCGTCTAGAAACTGGGTGTAACCATTTTTGTCCTACCCCGCAGTTTGAGTCTTATAATATGGGATATAAAGTATCTTTATTTTAATCTAGAATATTATTTCTATCTGTGTGTTAAGTTCCATCCTAATCCGTTTATTAGGTAACAAACATCAAAACTTTCACATAGGGTTCAAATTGAATTATATCTATAATTTTAAATTTGCTGAGCAAATAGTTAATAAATTATGGCAGGAAAATGGGTACAAAATATTGTTGAACAGAAAAAGGTTTTAGGTAATTATGAATGTAGTAAATGGTACTTTAATATTAATCAGAAGTACCTATAGCCGCAAATAATTAAAATTATATTTTATTATCCTTATTAGGTACGACAAGGATAATATTGTCATGTATAATAAATTTTGCTATTTTCATTCGGTTTAATATAAGTTAACTAATTAAGTATAATAGGTAGGTACATAATTTTATTTAAAACTTAACTCTTAAAATGATATAAAAATGTTATGTTAATGATTAATACCTATCATAATATTAGTTATTAAAAAAATCGTAAGATTACCAAAAATATGCTGTATTTATTAATTGCAAAAAAACTGATATAATATTTCGTACGTGCGCTGCACTGCATATTTCTAGTATTACAGATTAAAAATAAAGTTATATAATTTCGAGGGAATTATCAGACTGAGGTTAAACTTGAATTCGTTTTGAATTTACTCAAAACAAATTTTAAAGTAGGTACTTATTGCTGCTGTAGCAAAAACAAAACGATACCAAAAAATGTGTTATGTACATTCGCCTAAAAAAATAGGCCTTCAATTTTATTGAAACAGATATTTACTTGTTTTCTTTTTCTTGATAATTGTTTCAACATTTTTTCACTTTTATAATTTTAAATTACTTTGAGTTAATTTAAATCAAGCTCCAAGCTCCTACCTTAGCCATTGCTTACCTATTGGCTATAAAACTTGTTGCTAATTAACATTTCAATCAGTAATAGTTCATAAAGAAGGAAACAAAAACAGTCCGAAGTGTAGAAAACGCGCCCTATACGCGCCATTAGCTCAGTGTTGCAAGCACATGAATTTTTATTTTTTCGGTAAGATTCTGTCGTTACTTAATATGCGCATAACTGCAATTACCGTTGGTTTTGTAAGGTGTTATTATCGATTTTTTACATTCGATCTTGCACACAGATTAAAAATAATGTTATATCATTTTGAGGCAGTTAATGCGGGGATATAATAAGACAAGTTAAACTCTATCGAATCGTTAATCGGTTATATCGGTAAGTAATACGTTTTATCCAGATCGTCAATTACGTGCACCATGTTCCGTATGATTGGAGCGGTAAAATCTTTAATGGGTTTATTTTATTATAAACAAAAGCCTCAAACTTATTGAACCAATATTTTATGCTACAATATCTTTTCCGGTACACATTTACCTTATTTATTAGAGCTGCCAATTTCTTACATTATTATCGTTTTCTGAACAAAGACAACAATAGACAGGTTTCTGTAGATAATTCCCACAAAAGCCGGTGAAATGGTTAATTGTCTGAAGTACAAGCACTGATAACCCCTGAATTTGAGTAGGTAAGAGATTATCGGTTTTGGTACATCGCTGGAACAATCGGTATATAATAATATACTTTTGCTATTAAAGTCCATACAGTTTGTTTATCTAATGTGTACAGTATTTATTGTCCGGTAAGGTTGGAGCAGCCATCAGAGGCTACCAACTTTAGTCCTTTAAAAAAAAAAAAAAACTCCATTCATTAGTTATTATTAATCTTACTGTACCTGCCTAATTAAAGCATTAAACATTTTTATTGTGACCTTACATGAGACTTAATTTTTCAACACAATCTGACGATATCCGAATGTATCTGTGTAAAAAAATCACAAATTGGAACACTAGGAACCTACTCTTGACAACCAGTGCATAGCCATGCATGGCGTACTCTTAATTCGAATCTGGAATATCATGCAATCAAAACATATTGTACAATTCCCCAAAAAATAAAAGGCACATCTCTCTCTACGGTATCAACGTATTTCATTGCGCCATATTTTAAGTGTCTGGTATCACCCTATTAAAATCACACAGAAAACAATTGGAAAACGGCAATTAATTATGGTTCCGACAATGGAGCCCCATCTTAAATGTCGTGTTTATAAAATTTAAGTGTATCACGATGTTATATAAGAAAACCACAATGGCTTGTGAGAGTTTCATACTTCTTACGAAATCCGAATTGTTAAGTGGAAAGTTAGAGACATTGAACTTTGTTACAAAATGAGTAAATAATAATAAGTAGGTAACCGAGAAATTAAAAAGCTATATTTTTATATTTTTTTTTTATTTCCCATATATTTTTAAAGTGATTTCGATTAATTAGGTTCTTTGGACGATAATCAGTAATGTTCATAATTAACTCCAGAATTGTAACCTTCTTTCAGATATTATGTACTTATGTGACTCTCTGCTTTATAGGTACGTATGACATGACATTCATGAGCATTTTCTGGACATTTCCTCAGGCAATTAATATACATAATTACCTAAACCATAGAGTCCCTTATCTTTTAAAGATTTAGTCACGTGATATAATATCAAGATTTAAAGTTTAGTCACTCCGAAATTATCATATATTTGCTATGACTGGCTATTTCATTCTTTTGTGATATTTGACGAGGATTTGAAAACATTTTTGTTGCTAGTCTTTCAGTTAGATTTTTTTTTTTACTATTTTACGGTTCACATAATTTTCCCTTCTTGTAATTTTTTTGTCTCGTCTAGCGTTTTATATAGAAAGTATTTTGTAGCGTAAACTTATTTTACATTCTACTCAGTGTTATGAAGATTTCATTTGCCTCGTGTCGCCATCAGCTCTAAATTAATTTTAGAACTAAATTGAACTTCCACTCAATCTTGTTAGCCACCCCTAGGTGTCGCCCCCGTCGTTTATAAAGCCAGCGCTACATTGGCTTCAATTTTGCCGAATTTAGTTAAAAGTTTGTAAATTTTGTGTAGAATGGGTAATTAAGAATCTAGCTCAATTAATAGGAGGTGCAGTGTAGCCTCAGTTTTAGCACAGCAATACCAAAAGATCGAGATTGTACACATAATGCTTGTAAAGAGCTTCCAAACCGTGCGAACGCCTCAGTTGCAACTATGATACTGCAATGGAGCGACATGCTAGATTTTTTATATTGCGGTCAGTTCCAATTTCAAAGTTTTGATAATTTTTCTATTTTTAATTATTATCGGCTAGTTTTAAATTATTAGTGCTGTTGTCGCTGCGATACTTGTGTAATTTGTGTTATCGATTAAAATAAATAGAGCGTGAGTGACCACTGGCCCGCTGGGTACTTATATATAACTGCGTATTATAAAAAAATGTGTTAACAGGTTTACCATTATTTACTTTATGAATTACTGCTCGTTACTAAGTGTTTTCTTTAGTAATCTTTTTATTTCGCTGAAAATTTGTTAAGTTTGGAAACATAAGTAGCTTTTACGCTTCGTTGATTTGTTCTTGAATGGAATTAATCATCATTAAAAATATAATCGTAAAAAAACATATTTGCATGGTGGTAGGGTTTTTTTTTTTTTTTTGAAAGGACTAAAGTTGGTAGCCTCAGATGGCTGCAACAACCTTACCGGACAAATCGGCGAGCGCAGAGGGCTCTGTCTCTCTGGCTTTGTACGAGTTACGACTAATTGGGGGCGGTCGGATTACTAATGGCAGCTCGGGCCGCTTGAACGGGACGAGACTGAGTGGGACGTCGCAGGTGGTAGGGTACTTCGTAGTACCCGCCTGGCTGGCTACCACCCTCAAGTTGAAAATCTATCGCCAAGCACCTTTCGGTGTATTCCGACAGCTGCACTTGAGAGCCAGTTCCTTTCTAGGCTTTGTGTGCTTATCATCATCGGCCACATCATCACTGACCACGGTGAGATTGTGGTCAAACACAGGCCTATACGTAGTAAATAAAAAAAAGTACCTACATCACTTCGCAGGTGACGAATTGACGATCATCGAAAATGTTACTAATATGACAGTTCTAGTTATAATAAGTTCATAATACCTTATTCATCGACATTTAATGATTATTATTAAGCATTCGTATACATTTAAGTATGACTTTTCGCATATCTTGTGAATATTTGTGAGTTCATAACCAAAATATTCAGGTGTAAATAAAACATGATAACAAAGATGTAAATTTTGCATCAAGACAGTGATAATATTATATCACCTTGTTCGTGATTTATGTGTCTGACAAGCCATGTCACAGTGGCGTGGACATGTTTCAACCATACCTGTAACCACAACCACAACCAAGCTCTTATTTGCATTCACTTTTGGGCATTAGTAGGTACCTATTCGAAATTTAAATTCTACTTAAACTCATATTTTAATTTACTTTAATTTCATTAGTAGTCGATAGATTTACATTGATTACATCCCTATTGATACACCAATTAAACATTAGCATTAAATTGTTTGTGATTGTGAGTATATTTGTGCGTATGTTAACTTCGGCTTTGGCTTTGACTTTGATGTTTGTTAAATCACTGCAATAGCTAAATTGAATTAATTTAGAAATGGCACATACAAAAATACAGAAATAAAAAGAATATAGGTAGAATACTTTTATCGTTTGAAAACAGAAAACCTTTCGGTAACACTGGTAAAGCCGCGGCGCGGAATCTGCGTTATTAAATCATAATATTATATCTACTAGGTTTCCGCCCCGTGTGAATTTTTAAAAACCATTTGTGAATTAAGAAACGTGTATGTAAAATTCAAGATTTTTATCCTTGGTCTCTGCTATGCATTGATAGATCAGTCAGCTAGGGTCCATCTTCTTGTATGTACCTAGGTATTAATGTACATATACACTAACAATAATACAGCTGAAGAGTTTGTTTATTTGAACGCACTAATCTCCAGAGTTACTGGTCCGATTCGAAAAAATCTTTCACTAATTGGAAGCTACTTTATCCCCAAAGGTTAGGATAGACTTTTTATCTCGGGAACGCGAATGAAACCGCGGGGAACTGCTAGTGTTAAATATAGTGGTTAGTTCACACCATGGTATATCCCATTTTATGTGTTCCGCGTCACGGCTTCAGCCTTCCGGTTCTACCGCATTATGTCTATTAGAAACTGTTTATACATCACTGTTGCTTTCAAGCAGATTTATAGGGTCCCACAAGAACCCTCGCTAATTGCTTAGTTAAGTGAAAAAAATATCCAAGGCTTTGACGGGCTAGCTGGCGTGGTTGGTTAAACTACTTTCTGTCTTTGTCTTTTATATATTTTTTTAAAAATTTAGGTCCCTACAAAAATTACAATAATGTAACCCAAAGTATCGAAAATTTGCCTACAATAGTAATTAAATGGCGTGCACTGCGAAAACTATTTATGATACATAAATTTTCTCCAATTCCAAAACCCACTAATTCTTTATTCAAAAATCATCGTCAAATAGAAGCAGCCTTCTGAAGCCGAAAGGCAGAATAGATTTTACTGGTGTTCCCCCCGATAAAATTACGTTAAATGTACCATATACCAAGGAACCATCGTGTACAGACACCAATTCGCACTTTACCCAACTGTTTTCCAGCGTTAAGTAACGATTACCCACGCGATGCGTTGGCGCACGATACACAGACACGAACGATCGGTACAATAATGTGTTTTATTACAATACAATACAATAATGGGAACCTTTCACCTCGTGCCGTTCTGGGAATTGATTTCGTGACGCTTTCGTTTGTCGTGTCGTGTACGTTACGCATGTCGTTTGAAGTTGTATGTAGATTACGATGTCGTCAATCCATTTCCTATGTTTATTTACCTAGAGTTACTCAAGAACCTATGTAAAGGGCTTAAAGCGCTATTTACGCTAAAGATTTTTTTTTTTTTTGGAAAGGACTAAAGTTGGTAGCCTCTGATGGCTGCATCAACCTTACCGGACAATTAATCAGCGAGCGCTGAGGGCTCTCAGCCGGGGAACATTTACGCCTGAGGGCACCCCTGAAGGGGTACGAACCACGGCTCAGGGCTTAGTACGAGTTACGACTAATTGGTGGCGGTCGGATTACTAGTGGCAGCTCGGGCCGCTTGAACGGGACGAAACTGAGTGGGATGTCGCGGCGGTCCTCGCCGTCGAGGACGATAGCGTAATCGATTTTGTGTAGTGTGTTATATACTTTTACGAGCTTTATCAGCTTCGATCTGAGGCCAAAGCTTTGAGCTAAAGCCATAATAATAATATGATTATTTTTTTTTAGTATCCAACGCTCAAACAATAAAGATGTGAAATAATGGTTGGAAGTAGATTTACAATCTACTTAATTCTCGTCTTTAAACGCTTACCTATATTCCTGCAATATATTGTGTTGGTATCTTGAACTCCAAATTCTATAATCGAAAAGCTTTCCAAATTATAGGTAGAGCTACTAATTAAGATTTGGTCATGGACGCGTCAGTTGAATGGTTTTATTTATATCACAGACGTCATGAATATAAAAAAGTGGCCACAGATCGTTCCCTTGTGGGAATATTAAAAATAAATTAAAACATTCCTATAGAAAATGGCTCAACTTCAAAGCTCAAAACCTCGTTCGTTGCCGTGAAAAGATTCTTTTGAGATTTTAAGATTAGGGCTAATTTCAATTGAAAATTCTGTTGCAGTTTTTAGAAATATGTATTTCCTCATTATCATTTGATATTCATCATAAATTATAATTAATACATAGCTCAGATCATATCTCATACTGGTAAGGTAACGCTATATATTAGGCTTAGTGATTATTCGTTATTTAAGCATTTGTTAATTCTCGACCTAGTCGCCACCTCGCCACATACCCTAAACAAAACAGTAGGTATTCGTTATCTTAGAACAATATTTCTTTAAAATCCGAGATTTGCTGTTATCAGTACGGGATACCGATTTAATAATTAGTCGGAAAAAATGCCTCTTTTAGGTATACCAGTGACTAGTTAGTTAGTATCTTAGATTTATTATGATAAATATGATTTGAGTTTCAATACTATGATTTGAAATGTTTGCAAATATACCATTCTAAAAATAAAAGGCTGAAAAATATTATAATTAGATATTTTTTCATACTTTTATTTTTAGTATCGTTTTATTTTGTTTCAAATTAGTAGGTACTTATGTATACTAAATCAATTCCTACGAATCGCGTAAGATACCACAGAAAGGAGACTTATCTATCATTGATAACATGGACAATACGGTCAAGTGTGTGTTATGATTTTGATAAAATAATGAGTTACATCGCAAAGAAAATGGAAAATCATGCTTGATTTTTTTTACTTTTTGTTTAACCTAATTTCGTTAGGGTCAAGTTATGGATTTCAAGAAGATGTTATGTTAAGATACGCAAACATGCTACAAAAGAAATGGCTTCAAGTCCATTTGTACGAAGATACTGACAGAAGCCAACTAGAGGACCTACTCCGAAAAATGATACCTCCGCATTGTTCGATAATTCGTTGTCAAATCACTAACCAATAGAATTGCAGAAAACTGACGAGTGGTTAATAATTTGACAACGATGATCGCACTATCATGCATCGTTTTTCGGAGTAGACCCTCGTAGAGGTTTGATCTACAATTTACCGCGCATTTTTTCTAATTTCTATTTTTTTCAGTAAAAATATAAAAAAAATATAATATTCACGACAAAATTTACAAACCTACATAAAACAAAATACTGTAAGTATATCGATGCAAAATTCTCATATTTTTATACGATGTTTTTTTAAATTTTGCGTTCCAATTTATTATGGCGGGTAGGTACCTAAGTATTCATCGAAATCGATACTTTGTTAAAGTGATATTAGATTATAATCACATGCTTATACATATCCATGTCACCTTGTAGTCGATATCGACGGCTAATCGTAATGTATCGGATGGTGCCAAATAAGGCTATTGAATGTTACCTCGAAGCCTTCGGGCGTTTAATTTGACATTCGGTAATTCGTGCATGTACAGTCAATTACTATTTATGAAACTGGCAGTTTTAAATGGTGCCGATTCTCTTGTTTACGAATCTCACTATATCTATTTCTAATAAGAAATTTAAAAAAGGGATGCAAGATATTTTAGTCCTGGTCCGATTACTTATTTCAACGTGAATTTAAGCGCGACCTTTATTGGTCACGACTATTTACCCGTACATTACGACGGTATGGACTAAACTGACAGCATTAAAACTGTTCTATCTTTTTTCAATAAGGTTGACATGAAAGAGTACTGAGACTGTATTTAATAGACAATTATAAAAATTACATAAAGAAAAAAACTGCTGATCTCGCCAGAAAACATGACATTTTTGAACAACATTACGATTTTCTTGATTTTAATACTTTGTGCTGCCTCCTCATGATTCCATTACTGCGTTTACGTGGTTTGGCATGCTACCAAGTTCCTTATACGATTTTGGAATATTCTCCCATTCCCCTGTGAGAGAAATTTTGAGCTCACGAAGCAATCTCCCTAGCTCGTCCCAAGCATGCTCGATCGGGTTGATATCCGGGCTGCGTGCTGGCCACTCCATACGAGTATGTAGTTTAAGTGACCCGGATTCATTGCTCTCGAGTGTATTAAAAAAAATAGAAACTAAACAATCAGTAAAAAAGCCCTTTGCAAACGTTACCAAGAAGTAATAGTTTTAATTAAGCCCATCTAAAACATAACAATAGAATTTTATGTAGGTATTTTCGAAGCTGACTGTACTGCATGCATTAAAACACAATCCGTTTGACATTGAGTTGATCGTGAACATAATTACGAGTCGAACGCAGTCTCAACTTGGCGTCCGGAGGAAGTTTGACAAATGGATTCCAGCCAAACATGCATGCGAGCTAACAATTTAATAATTATATTTCCTTATTATTTATAACACGCTTTCATTTTATATTTATGACAGGCCAGTTGGCGCAGTTGGTTAAGACGCCACCTATCGCGCCTCTGGTCGTGGGTTCGATTCCCATCCAGGACAAACATTTGTGTGCATGAACATGTCTATTTGTCCTGAGTCTGGGTGTAATTATCTATATAAGTATGTATTTACAAAAAAAAAAAGTAGTATATGTAGTATATCAGTTATCTGGTTTCCATAGTACAAGCTCTGCTTAGTTTGGGATATAACCGTGTGTGAAGAAATGTCCCGAGATATTTATTTATTTATTTTAAAAATAATATAAATTCAGGTTTAATACGTATGAGGGAGACAAATAATAGTTTGATGTAAGAGCTTCAGTAATAATGTAAGGAGGTATAATTTATTTACTCCGTCGTAATAATAATATATGAACGATCCCTTACAAATACCACATATATAACATTGTTTCTGAGAACCAAACTTTAAAATAAATAATATATTAATTTACTCATAACTCAAAACAATGCATTCTGAAATCGCAAAAACTATTTTTAATTTAATTAAGCACATTTTTTTCATTGAAAGTCAGTTACGTACTTTCCTACAATCCAAAGACTAGGTTTTTATTGTTTATTTCTCCTATGATTTCTTTTTTGTTATTTTATTAGCCACCTTTTCCTCTAGAGCTTCAGTACGGCGCCCTGCTCGAGGGGTGCGGGGGGGAGCTGCCCTCTTTGAGCGCATGCGCCCCCAACGCGCCGCACCTGGATAAAGCGTCGCGCAGGCAACAGAAGGATGCGCGGGCGCAGCAAGACAAAATCGCACAAGTTAACATTCATTTGCATGGTATTCTTTTTTGTTTTCTTTTATTTTCGATCAGTTATTTTATTTAAGTTGTTCATTAAATCTAATTGATTTTTATTTATATGATTTAGATTATAATGCGAATTAAAGATGTAGTCGACATGATACGTACCTAAAATACCTATCTCTCAGATTGCTTACTAGTAACTACGTAAACTGGTATTACATTCTCCATATCTCTTGCCAGCTGAAAGATCGTCTGCCTATCATTTAGCACAAAATACTGACATTGTTATACAAGTTTAAAAAAAAATAGCCCGACCCATAAAGTTGTTTAGTATGAGTTTGAACTGAAATCGAAAAAAAACATATATTTCGATGAAGCAAGCATTTTTTTTTAATAATAACACTTTATTTTCCTAAAAACTTATTAGGATACAACAGATTTTAGGGTCTCCTTTTAAACAAAGAATTTCTTGTGTTAGGAGATCCCGCTCTTCTAAAGCCTTCATGTTTGATATGATTGGTTACAAAAGTAGAATAAAAGAGTACAAAATAGCTAATTATATAAAAAGCGACTTTTGTGTGTAGATGTGTGAGATGATAGAAGCATAACCTTTGGAATGAAAAGCGTGGACTTACTTTCTCGAATTCCAAGTTTGTCCCAAAGTAAAAGTTATTCAGCGTGACGGGCCTAACATAGCCTTCACGTATCGGACGAGATTTTTTTTAACCATAGTTTTCAATCAATATGAAAATTATGAGCAAAAAAAACTTGAATAAGCAATTACTGTTCTAATTATTTAAAAAAATCGGTTCCTCTTTCACATTGTAATAGAGAACAAATCTCTCGGATGCAAAACAGGTGTGTATATACTCTCGTAGTAATTGTCGTTTTTATTTGTTACAGCGCTTTTTGCTGCGGTTGAACATGGATACCTCGATAAGGCTAGAAACATCCTGGAGTCCACAGACGTGGACGTCAATAGGTAAGGAACGCCATTTTGGTCTCACTGGTTGAGCAACTCTTAACGTGGACGTCTTTTGTTTGTTTTACAACGTTACTGGCAACTAACGCATGATCTCATCCCATGAAAAAAAAAAGTTATAGTGGAGATTTCTATCAGTCGTCTACAAATCGTACTCTATCTTATCTGTGACTGCCTCGTGCCTATTATGCCATACTATCTGTAACTGCATAGAGTTTATATAGAGTTATGAAGATTAGAACTGCAAATTTGTTATTTTTTATATATTCATAGGCGCCTAGTCAGGGCTTAAACTGAATAAATGAGTTTGAGTTTTGTATGGGAAAAAAGGATGAGAAATAAAAGGCTATTTTATTTATTTTATTATGGGAAAAATAATATTGTATTAGAAAAAGTCGTACGACAAAAGGTAGTCTTGATGAACCAAAGTCACCCCTAGCAACGGCCGCGCCACAGATTATGTATATGTGGCCGCACTCAGAGTCGTCAATAAAGTTTAATGATTGATTTATCTAGACCTGTCCCTTTCTATAGTTAAGCAATAAACAAAGATGGATATACTTTAATCAGTCATTAAATTCTATTTGACGTGTTTGAATACGGCTGTAAAAGGTTTTGCCTTAGTTACCAGTGACCCTGTATACTTACTTACTTATAAATAAATAATGTAACTATTACCTACAAACAGTTTTTTGTCAGGTGGGTTGCTTTTATTTTTTTTAAATAATGAACGTCAACTAATGGTTTTACTATTACTAATGGTTCGATGCAACCGGACCTTAGTCTACAATTGTGAAATTCTCGTTTGCGTTCGTGAAACCGTGCCTCGTTTGAACGTTGGAAACCTGCTGAGCAAAACAAAAGACAGATGCTAGCATAGAATTTTACTTGCTCATTGATATGACCTTACATCATGAATTTTACTTGGCTAAGTATATTCGTTCATGACTGAAAAGCCAGTCTTCACAAACGCAGCCTTCAAGATGTTTACCGTGTCACCATGGATGGGTTTACCGTGTAATGACATGCTGTATAATTCCTAAAGGTAACTTAGTGTTACCTTACTACCTAATTGTTTTCAGAATATTTTAAGTTAGTAATTTTTCATTCGTGAAACAAAAACTGGCCATTGTTAGGGTGATAATTATCATGGTAATATGTTTATAATTATCACGACAAATTTGTCCAAATGTGTAAAATGGATACGAAATATACCTTAATCTAAATTAAATGATATAATAAGTATTAGGTACATAAGTAGAAGGTTGAGGTCCTAACCTCCCAAACTACGACTAGGATTTCATACATTTTCATAATGCAAGATGTTATTGCGTTTTCAGAGTTGCTCTCACAGTAAAAGTTGTTTTACTATGTATATTATAAGAATCTTTTTCCTCGAATAAAACCATAGAAAATTAGACATTTGTTTTTTTTGCAGCCTCAATGCCGATGGACTATCGCCATTGGACGTGGCAGTGCTGGCAACTAACCGACACCTCGCGAAAATGCTCATGGAATTTGGAGCCAAAGAAGGAACACAGTGTGAGTTAAATATTTTATTGAAGGTTTAAAGGGGAGAAAGTACATTCGCCAACATCAAATCTGTGCTTCTTAGGTACATAAAAGAAGTTTCTTAACAAGAAAACAGTTCCTGCACACTGGCTCCTGAAACGAAATTTTCAATAGTTTAGTTAATAGAAGCCTATGAATTTAAAAAATAAGCTCTCATTTATGCGTCTGTTAGAGCTCCTAGCTTCAGGAGAAAGACCTATGGATTTTTTGGAATTAAGGTGTGATATGGAAGATAGTTTTCTTTTGTTTTCATACGCACAAATTATGGAATTTCACTTATCGGAAGTTTTAACCTTTTCTCCGAATACAAATCAACATTTGCTATATATAATATATATATATATATATGCAACTATTATATTCGAATATGCATGAAGAAAGAGAAACAAACATTATTTTTTTATAATAACACTTCATTCTGATGACAAAACCTTATGTAAGTAGGTTTATCATATTTTTTAGAATTTAAGTGAGTTGATGCTGCAATAGATAGATGCAAATATTTGAAATTATTATCTGAAGTGTATGTATTTGATTGATGACTTTAACAAATTGAAAGTACGGTCTGAGTGACCTTGATTTGTCCATTTTTTATTGGTTTATCCAGTAACTACGATTATTGGAAAGATTACAGGCTAGACAGGTCCGTCTATAATGCTATAAAGGCTTACTATAATTCTTAACCTATATAATAACTGTGGGCTGGTAAAAAACTTTTGCCAAGACCTTTCCGATATGGTTAGTTAGTTGTACTTTTGAGTCGTTTCATGTCTAGAGTTTCTATGCTTACCACCCACGAAGTAGAGAATTGTTGGTCCGTGTTTCGTTTAGTAGTGCCTAAAATTAAATCCATCTATACTAATATTATAAAAGGAAAGATTTGATTGTTTGTTTGCATTGAATAGGCTCCGAAACTACTGAACCGATTTGAAAAATTCTTTCACTAATAGGAAGCTACAATATTCCCGATTGTTATAGGCTACTTTTTATCCCGGGAACGCGAGTGAAACCGCGCGGATCAGCTAGTTCAATATATTTTTTAAATACTTAGTAAAATCTTACACCTGTCGGAACTCGGAAGACAGGTTACATATTATATGGAAATATATGTTCAACCATAACATGATAAAAATAATCAAATACTGATGAATGATTTTACATTGTTATCATAATGATAGGTGTGAAGAGATTTTTGCAGGGTCGGCAACGCGCGACTGATACCCCTGGTGTTGCAAGCGTCTTTAGGCTACGGTAACCACTTACCATCAGGTGGGCCGTATGCTTGTTTGCTGCCTTAGTAGTATAAAAATAATAGAGATTTGGCGATGGTCGAGTCAAGATTTTGGACTAGTCCACCATTACTGAAAACAGAAATGGGTCCGAAGAATGAAAGAAAATGAACGCATATGACCATAAGTGCAACCGAACTCTTGTACACCTCATTGCATAACTATTATCAGCCATTAACTTAGTTTGAATAAGAAATATAAAAGCTTACTTACTAAAAATGATAAAATATTTGTCCAACATCAGATTTCGTAACAATAAAAAGTACTACAATAAACAAATTGCTGCCCGGACGTGTTCAAGCACGTACGTTAAACGCGTCAAATTGTTAGTACTTATGCGTGACTCATGTCGTGAGGCCTTTACAATCGACATTTGGGATGTCACGAAAAGCAGCGCAGTAATAGGTACATCGAGCTGGAAGCTTTGATAATTGGAGCTTTATCCTTGTATCTGAAGGTTGATAATTGATAATAAACTCTGAGTCCTTAGTGTATAGAGTATATAATTTCAAATTTAAAACTATTATATCTTGACAAATTATTTTATTCAACGTCACTTAATTAGTTACTAATAGGTATATAGGTGAACAAATTAAAAAAAAGTAAATACAAATGAACTTTCTATCGAGTCATTAGAGTCACGCAAAGTCAAACTTACTTCATTAATTTCACAAACGGTGAAACTTTTTACGACAGCATTTTAGTCGTCCATCCGTAAAATTTCAAACGAGATTTATTGAAGTAATAGCTTCTGCCTCGTGGTGTTACCTACGTTACCGAGTACTAAAAAGTATCTTAAATTTTATTTTAGCGTAAAAAAAAATATACAATGAAGATTTAAGTCTTCCAGCGGTACTACCGCGTAAGAATATGGTAATGAACTTCATTACCAGAGTCTTCTCAGTTGTATTCCGAACCGGTCATAGAGTCTATTGTAATAATTGTAACTATTGACGTCCATAAGAGCCTTATCCCTATCAGGGCTTAAACTGAATGAGTTTTGAGTTTGATTCAGCTCCCATTTTTTGCTTTTCTATACTATTTAGAACCCACACGAGACGAAGGATGTGTTAATTGGCGGGTAAATTTGTCAATTATTTTCGTGTCTCACATATTCATAAAAATCTAGTTATTGGGAGTCCAATGCCTGGCTGGCTACCACCCTCAAGTTGAAAATCTGTCGCCAAGCACCTTTCGGTGTGTTCCGACAGCTGCACTTGAGAGCCAGTTCCTTTCTAGGCTTTGTGTGCTTACCATCATCGGACACATCATCACTGACCACGGTGAGATTGCGGTCAAATACAGGCCTATACATCGTAAAAAAAAAAAAGCGCGATCTATATTGGTCGACCCGCAAATTACGGCGGCATGGACTAATCTGACAACATTAAAAATGGATTAAACTGACAGCATGTTCTATCTTTTTTCAATAAGTTTTATATGAAAAAGAGGTGACGTGACTAATATTAGCTGTTTAATTTGCAAATAACGGAATTGGCGCTAATGCTCTACCTTGATCTACCTACGCGCTAAAATTCAATCCAATCCGTTCAGCCATTCGACGTGATTGTGTAACAAATACACACGTAAACTTTCGAAAGTTTCATATTAAAAGGATGCTCTCCGCGAATGACTGACCCTTAGTAAACTGACGCGGACAGGGACAAAAGAGACAATTCAGGGGCACTCTTATTTAAAAAAAATCTAATCCTTTTTTTAAAGTAAGAAAACTATTCCCTTTCTACTAAATATTAGATCTTAGAATGTTTATAAATATTTTCAAGTTATTTGGATGGACCAAATGAGAGAAAAAATAGTTTTTAATTATAAGAATATTTACGTTTTTTTCTGACGTTAGGTACTAATGAAAAATTCAAATTTTTATTGTCCGGTAAGGTTGGAGCAGCCATCAGAGGCTACCAACTTTAGTCCTTTAAAAAAAAAAAATTCTTCGACATTTAAATTCTAGATTTTTTACAAATCTATAGCAACAAAGAATGCAGAGAAAACCTTCATTTAGAATCATAATTTCTCATAAGCAGGATCATTAGGATTATCCGACAAGTGGAGCTTTCACAATCCGTTTTGTAATTCAACATACTTACAACAACTTTTGATATCAATAATAAACATTTCAGTGGTATTTATGATTAAAATCATTCTACTTACTCAATAACTGTCAATATCTCTTTATTTATCTTATCAGATGATTCCTTTATTGTTTTTACGCAATCATTGAACTGTGATTTATTATTTTTTTATCGGACATTCGCTGTGGTGCAACTATTTTGGTGGTCTAAGTTATAAGAGTTTCAAATAAATCGGTATTGTTTCATGCAGGCAGTGTAATAGATTACCTAATACAGTTTTCAAAACCGCTGTCGCTTATGACTTAGTGTTTTATTTGGCTCAAGTGCCGATTTATTGGGGTAATAACACCTACTGATATCGGATTTTCCTATTGTATTGAAGATGAGATATTTAGTGAATGACATATTGAAGAACTAAAATAGGCTTTTTTTTAATATTTTATAGGCCTGTGTTTGATCACAATCTCACAGTGGTCAGTGATGATGGTAAGCACACAAAGCCTAGAAAGGAACTGGCTCTCAAGTGCAGCTGTCGGAACACACCGAAAGCTCAAGCTCATTGTAGGACTCGAACCCGCACCTTCGTCTCGGCATCCGACGTCACTACCACTGAGCTATCATTGCCCTGAATCGCCTATTTGAGAATTCCTTGACGAATATTCTGGACTGCGCTCGTATTAAATGAGCCAATTAGAAATCGGGAATTGGCTCTCAATAGATACTTAGATAAAGTTAACACAGTCATGTAAATTATCCTACTACTTTCTATAATATTATAAATGCGAAAGTTTGAGACCAAACGGTTGGACCAATTTTGATGAAATTTTCTATGGAGATAGCTGAAACCCTGGATTAACACATATGCTACTTTTTATCGCTTGGGAAGGCAGGGGAAACCGTGGGGCGGAAGCTAGTTGATCATAAAATGTATTGTTAGAGGGCACAGTCAATAATTAAAAGTAAGAAGATGAAAGAACCCAAATGAAAAACCATAATCTTAATATGTTAAAGTTTTTTTTACTCTGTGGTTCAAATGATTGACTTGATAAAATATTATGCAATACTACTAACACTCGATTGTAAAAAAAAATTGAATACAAATATCTGACTGAAGCTTTCTTGAACAGTGATGTGGAAGCCCTCAACCTATTCTCGACCTAGTAGTTTATCGATTTATCGGATAATACGTGGATGCTTCCTACCCTAGAGACTATGAGCTGGCATATATTTTAAAAATGTTACGCCATTTTGAGCTGCGAAAGGAAGTAGAAACTCTTATTTATAATTTCCAATCGCCTGTCAGATAATGTAAACATTTGGTTTTCAAGAAATTTATACTTTGCATCTTGTTCTATTGAAGTAGATTAAAACGAGATAAAAATTTGTTTATTCTGTTCCGTAGATATCTTTTCCAGTACTATGTCTACTCTCTACAAAACTATGTATCTACAAAACCTTGTTAAATATTTGGTACTTACATGTTATTTCCTTCATATGGCAACTGGATCCCAAAAGCACAGATTATCTACTATCTACTGTTCTCTGTGAAAAATGTTAAAGTGATAGATTAAAAACTTGCTATTATTATATGAGTCTTATTATTATATGTAATCTATTCTTGTTATTTTAAATTAATAAATACTGGGCAGGCCCCCCACAAGGTGGACTAATGATAAATTCACGTTAAAATAAGCAATGGGATTAATTTGACACGAGATTTTAAACGTTTATTGTTGGTTTTGTTTAGTTGGTAAACAACAGAATCGGAACCAACGACATTCCAATTTCAAATTAAACTCTAATTCTTGAATTTATCACCGTCCATCTTGAACGCGAGACTTTCCACGATATTCCGAGGTGAGTGAATGGTAGGTAACGAGCAAACAGATTCGCTGTCGCTGTGAAAACAAATTAATCCCCGAGACGCGAAAATATACGAGATTTATATCTCACGTGGTGGCGTGAAATTAAACTTGCTATTTTAGGGTGCCGCCTTGTATTTATTTAATTAATTAAGATCTTATAACAGATTTGACATTACGTTTTATCATCAGTTATTCGTTGAATATAATAAAGGTATTGCTTTTGACGGAAACTTCAACGTGACGTTGCGTTTTAGTTACTAGCTTGCGCCCCGCGAATACGTTCGCGTTCCCGAGGGATCTTATGGTTCCGAGGAAAAAAAATAGCCTATGTGTCCAGGGTATCTGCTATCCCCATACCAAATTTCATCAAAATTGGTCCAGCCGTTTGAGCGTGAAGAAGTAACAAACGTACACACTCACAAACTCGCCTTTAAAATATTAGTAATATAATCTAACTTTTACCGACAACGGTGACTGACTAATATTTTTTTTTAAAGGACTAAAGTTGGTAGCCTCTGATGCCTGCAACAACCTTACCGGAAAAGTGATAAATATAACGAGAATCTTATTATAACTTAACACTTTAAAAAAATACCTAAGTCCTAATAAAAAGTATTTGGTTGCTTATTTTATTAAGTACAAACAGACACAGAAGTAATTTAGTATGTGAGTACAGACAATTAAAAACGAGTGTAAAATTAATTTATTTCAGTTAATTCCAATAGGTACGTACATACATAAGATAAATAAGTAAGTTTCGTTTTTATTTATTTAAGTCTTGTTTAAGTAGGTTAGAATACTAGAAATAAATTGTACAATATATATTAAAAAAAAAATATATACCTATAGATAATAATAATTGATCCAAAACAAGGGTAAGTATATAAGCGTCACAAACAAATAACAGTGTTAATACGAGTATAACCCGAATAGAGATACAAATAAACAATAATGAGTCTCTGTCAACATTATTAGATAGTATAGGGTTGTCACTAATATCATTTTTTCATTACAAGCTGTTCCCCGCGGTTTCACTCGCATTACTGGGATAAAAAGTAGCATATAACCTTCGGGGATAAGGTAGCTTCCTATTAGTGAAAGAATTTTTCGAATCGGACCAACAACTCTAGAGATTAGCGCCTTCAAAGAAACAAACTCTTCAGCTTATTATTAGTGTAGATATAGATTGGCTTCCGATGTGCTCAAAATCAAAATCTCCGTCGTACTAATAAAATATGGCAATAAATACTACTCCGAAATTGTACTCGAGTCTTTATCATTGGAACCCAATGTGTGACGTTGACGTCCCCCAATATTTGGAAAGTAAAATAGGTGCAAAAGTAGAGACACCGTCGAAATCGCAGAACATAGACACAATAAATAGGTATATTACTCGGTGTATATTACTTGCCCGGCTTAAAAGTATCAAGGCGATTTAATATCAAAACGCAACAGAGAAGGATATTTTATTAAAAAATACATTGAAGCAACAGGTAGTGAAAAAAATGTCCGTAAAATATCAACGATCAATAGGGTAGTTGACTGACATATCAAATCAGCTACTTTTTAATAAATGTCAAAACGATCCTTTATATGGATATTTGTATGAAATATTACACTATGACGTCATAGTTTCACAGCATAAAATCATCTACTCTTAGTGGTTCCACTTGTAATTAAAAATCATAAAATGCATTAAATGTACAACATATTTGATGTTTCCACGTGTTTTTAGATGTTTTATGCATTGGTTAGTGTTTGGTCATTTATTTTTGACAGTGTCAACTACCCAATTGATATACAATTTTTTGTGAGTCAATTACAATCATAAATTGCGAGTTAAAAGGTATTTAACGTACGGAAAACATTGTATTGATGTAACAACTCAGAACACTCGGAACTTCGTATAGAAAGTTATGTTTTTCAACATGGATATTTTGCTTGCATGCGTATTTAATGTTTTTTTTTTCATATTTGATTTAACGTTAATTGCTAATTAGACTTGATATAAAATCATGCTAAAATTGCGAACATGTCAAGCTCAATTATTATTAATTCCTCTTTAAAAAACTACTTTCCAAAAAAATCAAACATTACAGCTTTATTTTTTAAATCGTAAAAAATATAAATTGACAGCCCTGGAGCAAACATGAAAATTAATTAAATAAATTACGCAGTACAAAATACGGGTCAGTGCGGTGTCTGCCGCTTTCCGAATTACATATCAGTTGTTTGTCGATCTTAATTGGGTATTTCAATGATATTTGTATATGTACGATAGTTTACTGTTCTCTGTGAATATTATTCTGTCTGTAGTGGCAGACTACTTGTCTTTGATTATGACGAGGAGACGAGGACTGTCGGGTACAAATCGGTAACTGATTTTAATCGTATCCGTTAGTCTACAGTTACTGTATTAGGTACATGTAAGAATCAGTGAATAGTGTAGATTAATCGCTATAGTTTAAATGTGTGGTAAACGCAAACAGAACCCAAAACAAAGTTTAAAAAAATATATATCAACTGAAATGTTCTATTCTGTAGAATAGGATTCTAAATGCATGTCGCAGTAAGATGGTTGAACCCGTGATATAGTTATATCCTTAGGGATATAAGGATAGGGATATGAAGATGTTGGTTACTCTTGCACACAAAAACTACTGAACAGATTTTAATTTAACTTGGCACATGGATAGATCATACCCTGGAATAACATATATATACTAGCTTCCGCCCCGCTGTTTCACCCGTGTTCCCGAAGTATCTAATTTTTTCCCGGATAAAAAGTACCCTATACCGGGTGTAAGGGACAGCCTACCGAAAACTTTGGCAAAAGGTTACACTAAATGCCTATAATAACACTATAGAACAGCTAGTTTATAATGTAGTAAGATTCCAACTTATATACTTAGCATGATGATCACATTGATGATGTTGTTACAGTCAAGTCTTCAGAGGCTCTCGGGGCACATTTGCGGCGGCTCGCGCGTGAAGCTGAAGTGCGGCTGCATGAGGTGGCAGGCTGCGCACCGGAGAGAACCTGCAGGGATGATGCTTGCACCAGGTACGAGGACACATTAACATGATTCACCAGTCAAAGACTACGCATAGAAAAAAAGTTGTTTTGGAATGTACAAATTAAGCCATTTCTATTGGATGTGATAATTATTCTATTTGGAACTTGTAGCCCTAGTTTGATAATTCGGTCCGCCGTTTCGACCTCCTTTGCAAAGACAATAATTTTTGTTTTTTTTATTCTGCATTTATAAATTTTGGGTCAGCAATATTACAAACGATTCCAGCATTAGTGGTAAATATACAGCTGTGATAAACGGACAGACAGACGCATAGACGGACGGAGTAGCACCTTTTTTACGTTTAGGTTTCGGAACCCTAAAAACCAGATAATCCAAAAAATCAAACACATTAGCTAATCATTTTAATAATTTAACAATTGATGACAGATCTTCTGCTAGTGGACAAGTTGGTACAACAGGCTGTGCTGGAGGTACTGGCTCAGAAAAAGACAAGCAGGCTCAACATTGGGAGCGAAGAGTCCGGACTCTCAAGTGAGTTTTACCCAGTATACTCCTATGGTACCTATATTGGTATCTGGTTATGTCTTTATATCACTTTCAGATTTCGGTAGCAGCGCAGCGATAAGATAGTCAAGCGATACGAACTCCATGTTTAGGAGAACAATGAAACAACGTTAAACAGGTTTAATCTGTGGTTATACTCGCTTCTGAATATCCCGTAGGAGGAGAAGCGATATAAGAAACTCCTCACGGGCCGTTATAAGCTAAGATGGAGCAAGCTTAACCAGAAAAACCCCTCTGCCTTTGAACTCACAAAACTATAAGTCAGGAAATAGTCTATCTAATTAAACTTGACCATCGTGTGATCACACAAAATCCTTAATCCTTATTTCCAATCAGACGCCTAGTACTCGGGTGGCAGCAGGCCCGGGTGCCGCCCGCGCCTCCGCCCGCGGATCTCGAAGTATGCGGCGCGCACGCCGTCACCGTGCGGCTGCGCGACATGAGGGTACCTGCAGCTGCACCCGCGCATACCGACCCACCGCTTCTCACCAAGTATAAAGGTTAGCATTATACCTATTCTTGCAAATGTTTTCAGATTTTCTATCTATATAAAACTATAGTTCCATAATGTTTCAAAAGTTCAGCAGCATCATTTTAATGTCCCAATTATGTTTAATTTAAGTAATCCATACTAATATTATAAATTCGAAAGTAACTTTGTTTGTTTGTTTGTTACTTTTTCACGCCTAAACCCCTGAATCGATCGCGATGAAATTTGGCACGCAGATAGTCTATGATAGGGAGATGGACATAGGATTTTATCTCGAGAACGCGAGTGAAACCGCGGGGAATGTCATAATCCTTTTATAAAACAAACTTTATTTATAGAACCTTAAATATCATATAGAACATTTCCGTATTTGTCATCTACTGCCGACAAAATTACAGCCTGAAAAAAAAATCTAAATCTATTAATATTAGTTATTCCCTAACATACAATCAACCCTAAAAATAAAAAAAGATCAACTGAAATGAGTATTTAAAATGTTGATTTCCAGTTGAATGGTCATCCCGAGCGGACTTCTCCAATGTTTGCGGTAGTCGTGAAGTAGCGGCGTCAGGTACTAGCAGCGGCACGCGGGTGATGGCAGCCGGCCTCACTAGAGGCAGGCGGTACTTCTTCAGAGCAGCCGCCGGGAATATCAAGGGATGGGGGCCCTTCACTGTGTCCGTGCCGAGGAGTGTTGTTCCTAGTAGTGAGTATTTTAGATCACTACATAGTATAAAACAAAGTCGCTTCCCACTATGTGTCCCTATGTATGCTTAGATCTTTAAAACTACGCAACAGATTTGATGTTTTTTTTTAAATAGATAGAGCGAGAGGTAGGTTTATATGTATAATACATACATATTACAGTACAAAAAAGACGAGAAATTCAAAGATTTGCAAACCCATGCGAAGCTGGGACGGGTCGATAGTTTAATATAAAAAAAACAACAGGTGGCGTAAATAAACTTATCGCTGTTTCAATAAAGACGTTTTACTTAGTTGTGCCTACTGTGTAAAAAGCGTACCTATTGGTTTTTTGGCATTAGGGACCCTGAGTCTTAAAACACACCCTTTTCCTTCCGGATTTTAAATAAAAAAAAAACAAAATATCAAAGAATACTTAAAATAAATTGCAGTTATGAGTGAGAATGTGTGTGGGGGTGTGTGGATGTGTGCAAGTTACTTTCATCTGTCAAATCACACAGATATTTATAAACAGTTGTAACACAAATAGTTGGCCAAATTGACCGATGAACTTGTACCGTAAGGTTGGAGAGACGTATCTTCCCGAGCGACTCGCGGCGAATCCGGCGGCGCTGCAGCAGCTTTAGAAGCGCTCGCTACTGCCGCTGCTGGAGCTCGACAACGTCCTACAGTACAACCACCGCGCCTCCCGCGGAAGAAAACCGCTACTATCAGACAACTATTCACAGCTGCTAGCAAGTTCCAGAAGAATCTTCGAAGGTGAGTGTCTTCTACATATATTTGAATATCCTGACTCTTCTTAACTACCACAAAGTAGGAAAACAAGCAAGCGAGTCACCTGATGGTAAGCTGTTACGTAGCTGATGGACTTTTGCGGTACTTGGCGTGCTGGGCGACAAATGTTCAACTGTGGTAGCTAGCCAGACGGGTACTATAAAATACCCATGCTATGGTTTCCTTCACAGAAAGCTCGCAATTGTTGGAAGCCACGTTGTGTCCGGTAAGGTTGAAGCAGCTATCAGAGGCTACCAACTTTAATCCTTTCCAAAAAAAATCGAAGCCACGAATTTCGACGTCATGATCACTGCTATTAGAGCATTCAAGTCAATGTAACTTCTTTCGACGACTCTGCCTGCATACATGTCAATATAAAAAAAAAACATAATTTGTTTCAGAGGTGTTTATTTGGCGTGTATCCTGTACCACGAAGACAAAGTGCTGGTAACCAGCGAGGAGTTCCTGCCAGTCATCGAGGTCGACGAAACCTACCCCACTTGTATCTACAATGACTTCCATTGGCTTATGAAGGTACATTCTTAGTCAGTGATAATTTTGTATCAGCTACATAAAGATTGTTCACATACCAATAGATAGATGACACAAAATTCTACGTCGCGCTAAGTACTAGAGACATTACGAAATTTTCATTCACATTAGTTGATGGAATGTGTCCGCAACAAAGCTGAAAGGGAAACGTTAGAATAGAATATTCTTTATTGTACACCTTAAACAACAGATGAAGCTATAAAATATTGGTACATAATAAGAGTACAATACAGACGGCCTTATCGCTTATGCGATCTCTTCCAGGCAACCTTTGGGTGACAGGTTATGGGATAAATCATATTGGTGCATTGAATGATATCTTGGCCAAACCTGCAAGTAGCGCGGCTAAGAAAGTATACATGTTTGCCCATAAGTATAAATAAAAAGGTTAAGTTAGAATAAGATAATTTAGATTAGGGTATGATGGGACTGGCATGGTCAAATTGACAAAAGTCCCTTAATAATAATAGAAGAAAAAAAATGTATCTGTTTATTTGTAATTAGCATAGTTTTTGTATAGACTTGTCGAAGGAATAGTTTATCTGAAGTTTACCTACTTATTGATTGAAAAAGCTGACTAGTATTATATCAAATTCAGCATTCTCAAGGTTTTGCGGTACCACTTACTAGGTACCTACTTGTTTAAATCTCTTGTACCTACATACGAATAAAATAATTATTTTGACTTATTTAATCTGCAGGTATCATGTTCCTGGGACGACGTAAAAGGGCTGCGGTCGGATATGGAGAAACACACCTCATCCTCCATACACTTCAGGTTGAAGCTCCTCACGGCTGCTGCTCAAATGCAATCGGCTCTATGCATACAGGATTTAGGTATAAAATTGTTTTATAATATTATGTATATTCTTATTTCTATTGGATCTCAGAATGTACAATATTTTGAAGTTATTTGGGTGGCATAAATAAGAGAAAAAAAAAATCATGGTTTTAAAAAGGGGCATATTCACGATTTATTCCTGCCGTTACTAATAAACAATTTCAATTTAAAAAAAAAACTATTCCTAGTCACATATTCTCTAGTTCTCTTGCTACAAAGAATGCCGAGAAAAACTTAATTTAGAATCATCATCAGCTATCGTCGCCTTAAATCTCCTTTCCTCTAATTGGTCAGGTCAACTGTACCACAAGCCTCTCCGAGATTCTCACGGCACAGTGGTCCTGTCGTGCGTGAACAACGTCAAGTCTGTGAAGTCCGTGTCAGCTCTGAACTCACGCTGGGCGCCAGTGTCGCGGCTGCGGCGGCGGGTGCTCAGCGAAGACAACACCATGGGGGAACTGTTGATGGCTTCTGTGCATGAGCAGATCGCTTATCATCAGGTCAGTTAGCTATTTCTGCTATTCAAAATATTATTATGAAAGCATCCTACTAATATTTTGTTTGTTACTTCTTAACGCTCAAAAGGCTGGACCAATTCTGATAGGCTTAGAAAAATTGGCATTTATTCATCCATCTGTTATAATCACTAATGTAAAACAGCACCGGATGATTTTAGAACACAGATCATGAAAATATTTTAGGGTAAAAAACAACACTAAAATATTTCAAAAAATGACAATAACATTATTTTTGCGTTAAAATACGCTGCACACAATGTAAGTCTGACTGAGTATCTATTAGAGTACTCGAGTTCTAATATAGCTATTTTTACCTGTCACTATGTTTTTGAGTGCGAGTAAAGACTTTTATCAGAGATTTTCGCAAAACTTGTAATTGTATATATACCATTTCAAAATCATCCTGTATATAAGTGCTATGTGCAATTCTAGGTATCCCGTGTGCAACTGTCCCGTGGGCTTTACTTGGGGTACTTGAAGCTGCAGTCGTCTGTAGAAGTGGTCCGCATAGTTGCGCCCGCGCGGGCACCCAACGTTCCTCCACACACGCGCGTCAGAGATAACCCACACGTTTCCGCGTGAGTATTGTTTATACAAGTTTCAAGTACTTACTACCTATTTTAGTTATTTTTTTTTTATTTTCATGTTAATAATATTCACCTTGCTATAAAAAATAATTCATAATATTTTCAGAGAAGAATGGGACTACCTAAAAAACCAAGGTAAATCAACAGAAGAAACACAGACAATCAATAGCCTCGTCCAAATAGGTATTCAGGAGAAGCCATCAGAATCTCAAGAAATGTTCCTCGACCTTATATCCTCAGCCACAAGGAGGCTGTTCAAAGAAATGGAGATACCGTTCGATAGCGTCAGTGCCCACCGAATCTACGACCTTGAGGTCATAGAGCTAAACAATGACGTTAGTTTCATCATGATCTGCCCACCAGCAGAGCAGGCGTGCTCCGTACCGGGACAGAAAGAAATCCTCCTCCAAAAAGGCGATCTGCTCAGTTTACCCATACAAGCATTCGAAATGATCCACCTCCAAACGTACCACACCAACATCTTGAATAAATACTCAAAGTTAAGTTGCGTTCTAGAATTAGACGTAGCTTTAGCTGCCCACTCGCAAAGAGAAGCGTTCTCGTGCACAGAACTGCAAACAGCCAAAGAAAGATTAAACAAACTCGAAGATCTGCAAAACAATTTGAACGCGGTATGGAAAGCGGAACGTTGGCTCATGGATTTGATCGGCTTTGCGAGGGACAAAGACAAAGCGATACCATGTTCAGGAATACTACTCAAGTATGTTCTAGACAAAACTTCCCAGTCGTGTACAGATGGCCCTGATGTTGAGGCAAACGAGAAAGATTCTAATCTGAAAATAGATTTTCTTCAAATACCGTCTCGAGATGGCAAAATAACGAAAACGTCACCAGGAAGAGGGTCATGGCCTGGTCCAGCTGGAAATGGTAATCACACCAATTTACATCCTGAATTTAGTAAATCTGAACAGCAACTCAGTCTTGCACCTAGACAAACGTCTGCATCTACTCTCAATCTAAGTAGCTCGCAATTTTTAAACGCCGAAACAGTTAAGTATCCCAGGAAAGGAAGCGCTGATTCACAATTCACCCAATCAAGCGCAATGAGTAACAACTACATGAGCAGTAACTCACAGTTTGATATTAAATCTACTGGGTCTCATGCGAGTATTGGAAGCAATCGACTTCCTCCTTCTAGAAGCGAGGACACTCTCGTACTCCAAAACGAAAATGTGGAACCAAAACCACGACCTCACAGCATAAACAATACCAGTGCATCAACGACTTCCAGCCCTCTGTTAACAGTTAAAGGATATTACCCTGGGAGCATGATAAGTGTACGCACTTCCAAAGGAAACGTATCAGAATCTGCGCAAAGCCTGTCAAGTGACTCTGAAAGCCAAAGCTGTCCTTTAACAACGATTCCTTTAAAAATCCGTCCTCAAGGGAAGCATTATAGAACTCCGTGTAACGTGATTGCATCGAAAAGTATGACTAACGTGAAATCTGATGTAGATTTTACGGACACAGGTCAAGAATTATTCCAGAAGTCGAGTTTGTGCGTGAAACGTCAGCCGCTACTGGAAACGCATGAAGACATGGAGTATAACAATAAGGTTCCAAAGACTGATGAAAGGAGTGATGAAGATATTGTTAAGACCCCTCCAGAGCTGCGGACGCCTGATCAACCGGGGATTTTGCAGGTAAAAATATTTCAAAGTAGATTTGACTTCTTATCAATCAAAGTCTAAAATAGATTAAGAAGCTGTCATTCCATGTCAGTCATATTGGCAAAAACGCTGCAAAAAAAACTTCTTTAGAAAATCATGATTACCGACCAACATTTCATTTCTTTACAGGTGTTTGCAGCATACGATACCGGTTTAGCAGCAGGTACATCACTCAAGCTCCACGTCACTCCACGCACATCAGCCCGCGAGGTCATCGACCTAGTTGTCAAACAACTCAATATGGCCGCCGTGTTGAAAGGAAAAGCCGGACCTGTGTACGGACCCGAGAAACTACAGGACTTCTGCCTTGTAGCCGTTATCGGAGCCCGAGAAAGATGCCTTAGGGATGACTTCAGACCGCTCCAACTACAAAACCCTTGGCGGAAAGGCAGATTATACGTTAGGCTCAAACATGATGTGTTGGCAGCACTGCAACATTCTGCCAAACAGCCGGCCTTTATTTAAACGGTTGGATTTATAATAGCAAATTGATAGCGCGTTATGAACTGTTTTTACTTAAAAGAGTTTTTAGTTATGCGAGGAACAGTTACTCTTATAACCGTTCGCGTTCGTTACCCACAGCTGTTTTAATGTCAATAGGAGCTGAAAATATAGCAGATTTAACGGCTTTTATAAGTAAAACAGGTTGTATTTCGTTGTAGATTTTAATTTAATGAAAAAGAATGAATATAACTTAATAGTTTCATTGTTTTTTGGTGCCAATTCATAATTATTTTGATGCTTTAAATAGTTAAGTGAAAGTTGTGAATAATAATAGAGAGTATTTAAACAGAATTTATGGTGCTTTTCACTGTAAAATATATTGCTTAAGGTGGATGGTCCGCAATTTGAATTTGTAAAGAAAATTTCGTACGTTTTAATTTCTTACGTCAATTTCAAACGACTATGTGTCATAATTTTTTGATTAGCTATTCTGGAATATTTATATTGCAATAAAATATTATAGAACTGTACATTGGTTCCTTTATTACAAATGACGACCGTTATATCGAAGGAAACAATGTATGTACATACCTAAATATTTTTAAAAGCATAATTACGAGTAATACTAGAAAATCTTCCCACTCAGTCTCGTCCCGTTCAAGCGGCCCGAGCTGCTATTAGTAATACGACCGCCCCCAATTAGTCGTAACTCGCACTTAGTCCTCCCCCTCGCCCGGTAACGGCCTGAGCCGAGGTTCGTACCCCATTCGGGGGTGCCCTCAGGCGTGGTTACCTAAATGTTACCCGGCTGAGAGCCCTCTGCGCTCGCCGGATTGTCCGGTAAGGTTGGTGCAGCCATCAGAGGCTACCAACTTTAGTCCTTTAAAAAAAAACATACAATAATCAAATTGACATAACTACGTCTCACTCGGCTAATCACAAAATTCCTTGCAATAGGTACCTACTAACAATAACTGATGTAATAAATTCAAGCGCAAAAAATATACGTTAAAAATTCATAATGCGAGCCTTGCATCCACCTTATTATCTTCATTATTAGAAGTTCAATTTCCGAAATTATTTTTTATTTGTTAGACTGTTGAGGTAAATGTTTGTTCTAAGCGGTAGTTTTCCATGACACTACATTTTTCCTTAAAGACCATAGACGAATCATTAAAACATCATTTACCATCATAGATAGAATGCTTATGTAATAGCTTTTCCTGTCTAGATTTCTATTTCCTCGTCGTACTCTATAAGTAGTTCTCTCAAATCTATTACAACTAAATCTTAGATACTTACGGAATTAGGTACGAAGCTAGCCAGTAATAAAAAAAAGTTTTACCTGACAATTGAATAACAAAAATGTAGTAAACCATAGAGCATAAAGTCATGAATTTTAATTTTGATGCTACTTTTGCTCAATACATTGATTAAATTGTTGTTACTTATAGCATAGCATTATTTTAATTATTTTTAATACTTACCTGTGGTGTATATTATTTATGTAAAAAATCCAAACAACGTTTATCAAAGTGCCTGAATTATTTGAATTACATATACCTACTGATATAATCATAATTATCTGTCAGGTAAACAGGGTTACAAATATGCAATTCTATTTGCTACCTATCGAAACTTATTAGTATTTTTTTACCTGCCCTCAGATTTAAACCACCTACCTATTATTATACAATTTAGTTACTTACCTATATAATAGTAATAAAACTGCAAAATTAAACCCAAATCAATCATATTTTTATTGTTCACTGAATTATTTTGCAAAATAACTTTTTTTCTACTTAAGAATAGGTAGGTACATCGATATTTTTGTCAATAACGAAATAATAAATGGTAAAGTATGTACCTTTTAAAAATTTAATAATAACTTTTAATAAGTTCACATACTATAAAAAAGTATAGAAATTAAATGAATATCCATCCCGAATATAATATTCTACCTAGTAGTTACGATAGATCTCTAACAAACGTATTTTGTTATATAAATTTAAATTTTACGTGATACTTGTATTTTTAAACAAAGAATGAATGTTTGAGCGACTGTAGATAAAATATGCCACCGCCGGCACTTATGGCCGTTTTTGTCAGTGATACTGTTAACTGACAAAAACAGCCAATAGGTAAAATTATGTTAATACTCAAAAATTTCTACATGTAATTTTATCAAATTTTTATTCTAATAAAATTGTACATTCTGTAGTTAGTTGCTGTGTACAAAAAAAAGTAAATTAGAACAGATAAAAATTATTTAGAGAAATGAAATTATCAAAGATTCGAGCCATAAAATAAAGATTGCGATTGTAATAAAGCCTAACTAAATGTCTTATGATAAAAATAGTTTATTTTAATAGTTTATTTTAGACTATCATTTTATGTATGTATTCACCCTGTCCGGTGTTGTACATTAGAACATAGAAAGAGTGGGATTATGAAGTGATGCACAAATAAATGTATTTCAAATCTTTTTTGACTTTTATTTATTGGAGATACAAATAACCCGCTCCGCTCAAATTAAAATTCACTAGTAATTTTAACTATTACATAATATCTGTGGCACAAGAACGGTTTCCTTTGCCGTAACGTGTGTGTAGAACAGTGTAGAATAATAGGTACCTATTATGAAACACCTTAGTTACATTATTATAGTGTAGGTAATATAGGTACTAGCAGACTAAAATTGTTCTGTAGTACAACCTACACCTACCAGTCCTTCTTACATAAACCTATCTACCTGCACCTACTTACGTACGAATTTTAAATTTTTTGGTTTTTTTGAGCGCAGACAAAGGTCTCTCAGCTGGGAAACATTTGGGTAACCACGCCTGGGGGCACCCCAGAATGGGGTAAGAACCTCAGCTCAGGGCGTTACCGGGGGAGGGGAACGTTTAGCGCAACAACGAACAGCAATTCATTTTTATAATAAAAGTTATAAATATTTCGCCGCAGCTGGGACGTCTTCACATACTTTATTCCACACTACGAGACACTGGCTAAGTTTAGGTAGGTAGTTCGCGCCTATGGACATTAGCAAAAACAGAAGGATGGCCAATATCTTGCCGACGTGATACGATGCCTAGAGGGAACTATCTCAAGCGCTAGGTAGGCGAATAGTATGTATCTACAAAGGACTTTCTCATAATACATATTGACCAATATTGACATTTCTTCACCGAAATCTCAATATTGTTTCTGTTTCGACCTACGACTTTCGTCTCGGTATTTGACGTTAGGTTAGCTAGTGCGACTGAACTATCATCGCTTCAAGGTAGTGTTAATTAATGAGTACCTACTCTTTAAATCTGTCTCTGATAAATCGAGGCTTTCCTGTTGACATACGAGTTTATAATGCCTAAATCACTCATTGAATTGGCAATTTTTTTACCGAATTTTCATTATTTTCCGCGATTTTTACCTACGTAGTAAAAAGTTCTATAGCTAAGCTCTCTACTGTGACTTTTACGCGTAGTATCCGCTATAGTAGTCTACAATACAAAGAGAATATAATGGTACTAGTCTATACGTATGTACGTTGCACTTTAGCAATTTTTACGACGTCGGACAACCCGATTTCACACTATTTAGTTTTAATTGTTACCAATGTTGGCAACACTGACTCGACTCGAATGAGTGACGTTGACAAATACCTACCTAATTTATTTTGAATGAAAATTAATTTCAATCGGTGGCCTATTTTATTTATTTCTCTAGGTTTCCCGATTTTTAAATATATTTATTTACAGTAAATTAAATAACTCAAAATGAGTTTAGTAGCTAATACCGGGTAAGTTTAATTCAAGCGAGAAACGTAATGTAAACTTAAACCGGTCTTAAAACAATGTTTGTAAATTTTAATTTAGGAAATTGGCTGGACGCACTCTATTCATTACGGGTGCCTCGCGTGGAATTGGAAAAGCCATAGCATTGAAAGCGGCAAAGGATGGTGCCAACGTTGTTGTTGCCGCCAAAACTGCGGAGCCACATCCCAAATTACCTGGTACAATTTACACTGCAGCTGAAGAAAGTGAGTACTCCAGAAGTATACTTAGTGATTTCTATGACTCTCATATTTACCAGAATCTCTTGTATAACTCACAGATGTAGTATCTTCATTCATAATAGTTGTTATAAGGGTTTGGACTTTGAACTTGAAAAAGTGGAACTTTGAACTCAATGTAGTTTATAAATACCTTTGTTGTTATTACTTGACAATTGGCAAGTCTATACCAATACTGTTATTGATAGTTATTAATGCCATTAATACCTGTTGTTGCCTTGCCTATAGATTGAACATATACTTATAAATAAAATTAAGAGGGATTATTTTAGATTGGAAGAAAATAAGATATTAATTTGAAGGATTATTTGCAATTCTCCAATAATTATGTTATAGTTAGTTATAAATATTAATGTTATAATTCCATGGAACCATGCATCCTTTTATAATTTATACATATTTTCAGTTGAAGCCCTGGGTGGAAAAGCATTACCATGCATAGTAGACGTAAGAGATGAGAAACAAGTACAGAAGGCTGTTGATGATGCTGTCAAAAAGGTTAATTTCAAGTTTATAAACCTTACGGTTTTGTTAGTCCATTTCTTTGTAAATTATACTAGGTTTGGTTTCATAGTTTTACCCCATACCCGGAACAAACAGTTCACTCCGGCCTATGGTCTAGATACCTATATCTTTATGTCCAAAAATGATTATGATCCAATGCTGCATGAAGACAGACAAAACAACAAATACTTTCGCTTTCATTAGTAAGGTTTGATAATAATGATTGTTTGCTACATCTCATTGTTTATTGTACAGCCAGCGTCTAAAATATCTGAACAGTTTAGAACCTTGTCAAACTAACGCAATTCAATTTTTAAACAATTTATCAAAAGAATGTCAACATATTTATTATGAAAGGGTACTAAATTGTCAATATGCTTTTGACGCTGACTTTACATAGTAACCAAACATGTGTCAAATCCTTTTTATAATAATTTGTTTAGAAATAGTCTTTAAGACTTTGAAGTAATCTACTGTTTTAATGAAAACAAACTACCTCAAAACCAATTGGTTCAGTAAACCTTTTTTGTGTTATCATACTGTGATAAAGTGACCGATTCAAATAATTTCAGTTCAACGGCATTGACATATTGGTGAACAATGCATCTGCCATTTCCCTCACGGGAACGGCACAGACTGACATGAAGAGATATGACCTCATGCACAATATCAACACTAGGGGTACTTTCTTAGCGTGAGTAGAACCACAAAACACAATATTTTTTATATATATTCCATCTGCACTTGAGAGCCAGTTCCATTCAAGGGTTTGTGTGCTTACCACCATCAGCCACTGTCCATGGTGAGTTTGTGGTCAAACACAGGACTATGCAACTTAGTAAGTGAACCCTTTCACCAACTTTTGCAAGATTAAAAACATGTTATTCTATGGTCTGTCTATGTTCCAAGTTTCATTTGGTTATTAAGGAGTTTAGTATTAGCAGCAACAAATATACACACACAGACTCTGACGTATATAATAATATAGTACTAGCTGTCCCACATGGTTCTTCCCCCGTTCCCGGGATATATAACTATCTGTGTACTAAATTTCATCAATTGTGCCATTGAGGGGTCAAGAAACAACAACACAAACACTCTATTTATAATAATAGTTAGCATGAAAATATATTAGTGTAATTAAGATGATTGTATAATCATTTTGGTACTCTGTTTTTCAGTTCAAAATTATGTTTACCTCATCTGATGAAGAGCAATCATGCTCATATCCTGAATTTGTCACCTCCACTCAACATGAACCCTTACTGGTGAGTTCATAAAATTCAAAATATATTAAACTTAAAATCATAAATGTGTTGAAAATCCCTTGTTCAGTAATCAAGCTTTGAGTAACCAGCATGGCAGGTACAGGATGGAAATATTTATTTAAGAACTACCTACTTGCGTTTTGTTAGTGAAATGAAATACTCCAATAAAGACACATTAGCTCATAATTATTGTGAAGAATGGCTTCATCCAATAATGATAAAGAATTTTATCATATATTTTACTACTTAAGTTGAATGACCTGTTTCCATAACCAGGTCATTCAACTTATGTAGTCATTCACTAGCCAAAAGTGAGATGATAATAATATATGTAAATACTGTTTTTTTTTCTTATAAGTGTTGGAATTTAGAAGTAGATGAACTCACTAATCACAGGAACAATTGGTCTGAATTTAAAAAAAAATGTGTCAAAGTGTGCCCGCTTAAATAATTTTATATTAATACTACCATATGCTCCGCGGTTTCTCCCGCGTTCCCGAGGGATCTAATTGTTTCCCAGGATAAAAAGTATCCTATGTGTTAATCCAGGTTATAATCTATCTGTGTTCCAAATTCGTTCAGTAGTTTTTGCGTGAAAGAGTAACAAACATACATCCATACTCACAAACTTTCGCATTTAAAATATTAGCAGGATAGGATGGTTTTTCACGAAATTTCTTTCAATGCAGGTTCTCAATTCACGTAGCATACACGATGGCCAAGTATGGAATGTCAATGTGTGTGCTAGGCATGAGTGAAGAGTTCAAACAGTACAATATTGGTGTCAACGCGCTGTGGCCTAAAACAGGTAAAAATCATAATATCCATAGTTTTTAAGGTCGATGATAATATGAACCAATTTTTTTGTCGCATATGAAAATACCGTAAAAAAGATTTAAATATAAATCGGCCAAGGAATACAGAAGATATAAGCATTTTAAACTACTAATTAGTAGAAAGCAATTAGACAGAGAGTCAAACTCTGCTCGTTTTATGTTTTCATATTTAAAGATTTATATGTACGTATCTCTTTCTAACAAAAAATAATTTAGCATGGAGCTTATATAGCCCTATGCTCTATGAAGTCACAGGGTATGTCGGATCTCTCTGTCTAATTAGTAGTATAAATCTAATACCTTTAAACGAGCAATTCTTGTATATATATTTAATCTGAACCGAGGGTTGGAACACGCTAATCCCCAGAAACTAGCGCTAACTCAGAGATAGTCCGTGTAGAGAGGATATTGCGGGGTGCAATTATCATTCGAAATGCGTAATTATTACCTTTTTTTATATAGTATGTATAAGCCTGTGTTTGACCACAATCTCACAGTGGTCAGTGATGATGTGGCCGATGATGATAAGCACAGAAACCCTAGAAAGGAACTGGCTCTCAAGTGCAGCTGTCGGAACACACCGAAAGGTACTTGGTAAAGGTACTTGATGCCTTTTAAATAGGTATTCTCTGAACTACAAATAAAATAATGTGTAATATAAATCTGGGTAATGTAATTTTTATAATAATTAAAACATGAATGACAAACTAACAATGACAAAAAAAAAAGAAAAAACAAAGAGGCCTATCAAAAATATATATGGAAGAAGGTTGATAGTAAACTAAATAGTTCCAACACTTGGCGACAGATTTTCAACGTGAGGGTGGTAGCCAGCCAGGCGGGTACTACAAAGTACCCTACCACCGTGCTATGGTTTCCTCACGATGTTTTCCTTCACCGACAGGTCAAGCTCATTGTAAGATTCGAACCCGCTAACTTCGTCTCGGCATTCGACGTCACTACCACTGAGCTATCATCACCTTCTAGAAATGCGATGCGAAAATCAAAAAATTCTTGCATAGCTATAGGGTATATAAGTATTTTTTAACACCTGTAGGGATAGTTTGTTTATAGTGGACTACCATCCGCCCCATGGTTTCGCCCGCGTGCACGAGGTATGTTATGTTTTCCCGGGATAAAAAGTAGCCTATATGTTACTCCAGGATATCATCTATCTATGTGCCAAATTTCATCCAAATCCGTTGAGTAGTTTTTACGTGAAAGAGTAACAAACATCCATATACAAACTTTCGCATTTATAATTTCGCTTATTAATTCTAGCCATCGCAACGGCAGCTATAGAGATGTTGACAGGCGACGTTTCGACTAGCCGCAAGCCTGAGATTGTGTCTGATGCAGCATACGTTATGCTTTCCATGTAAGTCGACATGCCTTTTAGTTTAGAAAAAAACAACTGCCATTGCAAAAAAAATTACTGAGAGATTATCTCTGTGTCACCCCGAATACACTTCCTTGTTTTGGGATAAAAATACAAACATATGTACCTAAATAAATAATAAATATCCTGGGACATTCTTCACACACGGTTATCTGATCCCAAACTAAGCAGAGCTTGTACTATGGAAACCAGATAATTGATATACTACATATAGGTACTACTTCTTTCTGTAAATACATACTTATCAGAATCAAGACAAACAGACGTGTTCATGGCGTCTGCGCCAACTGGCCTGTCAATACATGAAACCTTAAAAAATACTTTTTACCGATTCATTTATAGGTATATGTACGAAGCCATATAAATATAGTAAGCTATAGTTATTCAGTAGGTATGTGTAAGGAAATATCTCAGGATATTTTAATACCTATACTTAATAGTTATGACAAACCTTATATTAATCTTTTAAATATCTACTACTAGCTGCTGTTCCCCGCGATTTCACTCGCGTTCCCGGGATAGGTAACCTATATAACCTTCGGGGATAATGTAGCTTCCTATTAATGAAAACAAAATTCAAATCGGACCAGTAACTCTGGAGATCAGCGCGTTCAAAGAAACAAACTCTTCAGTTTTATTATTAGTATGAACTAGCTGACTCGGCAGACGTTGTCCTGCCCTGAGAACAAAAATAAAACTGGGACCTACCTACCTATCCCTACCTACCTCTACCTACCCCTACCTATATACCTACCCCTACCTAACTACCTACCCATACCTACCTTATCTACCCTATTTACCCCTACCTGCCCCTACCTGCCCCTACCTACCCCTACCTATCCTATGTCCTTCTCCTGGTTCTAAGCTACCTCCCCACAAATTTTCGGTCAAATCAGTTCAGCCGTTCTTGAGTTATAAATAGTGTAACTAACACGACTTTCTTTTATATATATAGATATTTCTTGACATACCTACTAATTCCATGATTGCTCAAAGGAGTATTATGTTTTCAGGGTTCATGTATGTATGTGAATTTCTTAAATGCGCCATAATTTTTAAATGTCTGAACAGTTTTGAGACAATATATTTTACTTTTAATCTATCTCCAACTTACAAGGTGAACCCTTTCACCAACTTTAGCAAAATTGAAAATATGTTATTCCATGGTCTGCCTATGTTCCACGTTTCATTAAAATTCATTTGGTTGTTATGAAGTTTAGTATTAGCAGTAACAAATATTCACACACATACTTCACATTTATATTATTATGGTACACACGGCCACAGATCAAGCCGCACTGCGGCACCTTATGCGGTTGTAATAGGCGCTATTTTGCAACAAAAATGTGTAGCTTGATCTGCGGCCGTGTGTATCGTTAGAATCCTTACATCATCCCGAGTAATACTAGCTATAATATGTTTACTTTTTGTTAAAGGCAGACGTGTTTTTTTTTATTTTTTTGTATTAATTTCGATTTTTTTTATTAAAGGGACCCAAAGTCGTATACCGGCAATTTTGTTATCGACGAAGACGTGTTGAAGAAAGCTGGTATCCCAGATATGACTCCTTATGCATGTGATCCCAGTAAGTATTAAAATAATTATTTTTAACCACCTAGCTATCAACAAGAAGTACCTATTAAATATTCTTCGTTTTAGAAACTAATAAAGCATCATTATTTCTTATTAATAATTATTTTCCTAAGAATATAAGAAATAAAACTGAATGAAATGTTCTCATTTGGTAGATTAGTGATACATATTTTTGTGACTATACGAAACAGAAGATAAACTGCATATTTTCTCCTACCCTCAATGTAACTTACGATGAAGACAAACGATTTTGGACTCTATCCCAACATACTTAACTCTATCTGAGAAATTTCATTATCTCTAAAGACATAAGGTTTAAAATACAAGGAGGTATCTTCTGACCTCAGAGAACGCGAATAACCTATTACTGGACGGTTTCCTCGACGACCCGGCTGCGCTGGCGCACCATCGCCAGACAGTCTCCAGTGCCTCCGTCAGACGGTACCATACCACCGCCGTTAACCACAAAGAACAGGTTTGGTTACAAAATAGCCACTTGGATAGTGCGAGGAAACTTTGAGATATTTCGAAACTCATGTTGGGTATTGTTGTATTCCTAAGTACCTATAAAAAAGTAGCCCTATTTTTTTTCCTGAAATAAATTATTCTAAGTTACTCCTTATAATATAAGCTATAATCTGCCAGTGTAGGTCTAAAAATAAAAATCGATTCAGCCATTTCAGATATTAGCCGAAATAAACAGACTGGCTGACAAAAAAATTATAAATTGATATTTCATTCAGCTGCTATTTGACGTTCCAAACAGACACTCAAAATTTTATTTATTTGAATACAAATCATGGGACAAATTTTAACGAGATCCTACCCGTAGTCCGGAGAGTAAATACCTACTTCACATGGCGTTTAATTATTTAGCAAGTACTTAACTACAAGTAAACATGCCTCATAATATTGAATCATAGATTAAATAGATGAATTTTATTGCAAAGCCATAATCCGACCGCCCCCAGTCGTAACTCATACTAAGCCCTCCCCCGTCCAGTAACGCCCTGAGAAGCGGTTCGTACATCATTCAGGGGTGCCCTCAGGCATGGGTAAAACTAATTCAAAATTACTATTCCTACATAAAGTTTCGAAAATATGGTATTTCAAAGTATCCTCCCAGTAATGTAGATATTTTCTGTAGTCGGTACTCTTCATATCTTTGTATTTTGTATATAATCGGTGGTCATAGGTAAAGAGAAATATTTAGTAGGTACTGTGTGGTCTTCATGGAGAAAAGCGTTCGAAAATTCAGAAAATCAGTATTTTACTTAAGTGTCTTTGCAGGTACAGTTTTAATTATTGCAATACAAAAGTTCAATATCTGCTCAAACATAATGTATGTAACAGCAGATTTTTAGATTCCCTGAATGTCTATTATGGTTATATTTTTTTTTTATTATTTATATGGGTAAAATATATTAAACTCTATCTCCCAGAGTCTCAGTTTTAAAGGAAAGCAAGATAAGAAGTATGTCTGTCTGTACACAACTATCCTTTTTTTCACACCTTACATAATAGGGTAGTTTCCTGAAATATAATCAGCAACTTTTTATTAATTGGCAAAACGATAGTTTGACTGGAATTTTGTATGAAATACTACACTATGATGTCATAGTTTCACAGCCTCAAATGATTTACTCTTGCTGGTAATTAAAAATCATAAAAAGCATTAGATGTACGAGATTTTATGCATTGGATAGTGTTTGGTAATTTATTTTTAACATTGTCAACTAGCCTATTATCATATGAGTTTAATCTCGAGTCCAGAGATCAGAGAGAAAATGAAGAGAATCTTGGGACATTCTTAAAAATTTACGTAAACACTTGATTATGTCAAGCCGCGATATTTATTTTTTATTAATCTGGCCACTGAAACAAAAATCTGTGTTTGTTCACAGGTAATTTAGATAATCTGTTACCTGACTTCTTTTTGGATGTGCCTGGCTCTAGTCAACAAGCTAAAAAGGTGCGAAAATGGTCAAAAAAATACACAAATTTTTAGAAGGGTTGAATAAAAGAAGCGTACTTATTCTCTTGGGGGAACAGAGGGCCTACTCCGAACACACAAAATTTACATCTCGACAGTTTGCTGCAATTCTATTGTTAATAATTTGACAACAATAATCTAATTCTTTGTCAATAAAGATTGTAAGAGAGAAATGTGAATAAAATTAGTTTAGTTTGTATAGGAAAAAAATAATTCAGTACCATTAAAAACATTATTAATTAATCATGATAATTGTTTGTAATCATTTGTGTTTAAGTAATAATAACTAGTGTGAATACAAAATTATATTGATAGAATTTTTAAAAGGCGTAGGTAGCAATAAAACAAGGCGTAGGTAGCAATAAATATTGAGTACAAGTCTGACTGAGACTAACAATTCTGATGAGACCAACTCCAACATCTGGGTCTTACATAAGGGGATAGCTTCGATGGACGTGCTAGGGACTTACCTATGACCACTTATTTTACTACGCAACATAAGAATTTTAAAAGCTTTTTTGCTTGTGATTTTTATATATCAAGTTTAACCGCATACTTTGTTAACCCAAAAAAAAGATCCATATAGGTAACGTTTTTTTTTTTATTAGGAGGGTAACCAAGGTGGTGAAATTCCCACTCTCTTCGCTGCCATCAGCAAGACGCTCTCCGCTGACCTCGTGAAGAAGACACAGGCTGTCTACCAGTTCAATGTTAAAGGTACATTAATATCAAATACTTTGATTATATAAGGCCGGCCACATATATCAGGAATTCCGTTTCGGAATATCGATTCGAGATTTCGAACGCAGTAAATCCATACAAGTCTATGGACCTATTAAGTTTTCTCCGGTTCGAAATTCCTGTTATAGGTATAATAAAACAACTAAAAAAAACATAAAAAATTATTACCTAATATCAAAATAAATAATGTCTATTTATGTAAATCTCGTATTCATTTATGTTATTATAGATACTTTTACGGTCACCCTGTATTGAACTTAAACTTGAATAAATTTAGTTTTATAAAACTACCTACATTTTAATTCGTGCTTTAACAAAACGGTCATGCCGTTCTTGAGTTATAAATGGTGTAAATAACCCGACTTTCTTTTATATCATAGATTTGGACATTCCCATCTTCATCAACACATTTGAGTATTAATCTTAATAAATTAACTTGCCAGGCAAAGAGGAAGGCGTATGGCATATCGACCTAAAGAACGGTGATGGAGCCTGCGGTCAGGGAGAGCCCAAGAACCCGCCTGACGCAACTCTCACTATGGATGGAAAGAATTTCGCCGAAATGTTCGCTGGTTAGCATTGTTAAAATGATATACAAATTTTACTTTATTATGTCGCATCTAGCTTACTTAAACTTGCTTTTACACTTCCTTTCCACATTATGTTGGATAGTTTGGTGTTTCTGTTTATTATTCATACATACTAACTATGAAGGTATATAAATTAGCATATAGCTTGTAAGCAGTTAAAGCCTGTAAATGATTGCAACTCTATCTCTTCACACCCTTCTTGAAGATGTATTTAATGATAGTATGATATAAATATGTAAGTTAAGTCTGTATTAGCCATTTTATTATACTTTTTTACTATTCATTAAAAATTATACCTTTTATTTACATATTATAACATTAGTTAAAATTAAATTAAAATTAAACTACAAAATCTATCCCATATACATATTATTTTCTTGACAGGAAAATTGAAACCAACTACTGCATTCATGATGGGCAAACTGAAGATAAGCGGGGACCTCCAGAAGGCTATGAAACTAGAGAAAATGATGAAATCACTCAAAAATAAAGCCTAACCAAATACAAATATAAGTTATTTCAATTGTATTACAAATTGTATCATGTTAAAGTATACTCAGTGCAATAGGGACTAATATTTAAAAAGAAAATCATATTTTTGATAACCAATATTATTATAAATGAAGTTGAAAACGAAATCTGTACAAATCATTGGAGTTAGTATTTATTTTCTATCATTAGAACTGTTTTATTTTATTTATATTATCACTGAATTATTTTAAGTATTAATTATAGTACATTATTTTATCTCTTGTTTGTTTGTTCTACTGCTAAGCATACTCTTACATGTTTATTTTCTGGAGAATTTGTATATTATTTATATCAATGTTTATGCATCTTATGTTTACAAGTTTATTTTTGTTTGTGTCAATTTAAATTAACTCTAATTAGAAATTTCATCTACAATTTTGTAACCTTGTTTCAACAAAACTACTCTTTCTAAAGGTATTATTTTATTACTGCCAATATTATCTGTATTTCAATAACAGTATTTCAACAAAAAAAGGGTATTTCAAATTTTTTTTATGGATAAAATATATAAATTGGAAGGATATGTTGTAAATAAAGTGGATTTTTATATATACATGTTTTTCTTATTTTTCAACAAATTATTTATAAACAAACAATCCTTCCGTACATTAAATACTTGTTGATTGTTTTTACTTGAACAAATTATTATTGCATCACTTGTTTATAACCTACATGATGAGAAGTGAAATTCTCATTATGATCAAAATTACATCATCGTTTTGTGATTGTGACTTTCGATAGCAAGCCTATGCCTACATACCACAACTCAAAGAGAATAAGTATTATAAATCTGAAAAAACAACTACTAAAGAACCATGATTGATATAACAACAGATCTATTGTAGTTCGTGTTTTCTCTATTAAATGAATGTCCTAATTTCGTAAGAAGCAATTTCGATTTACATTAACACCGATAACCTTGTTATCAGATTTGAATTCTCCCGCGTATTTGTCGACCTTGGATTTGTTTTAGGTTATGTTCACTTAACTGTCAGCTGTTTACGATTAAAGACGTATCGAACGTATATTTATTTTATCGGTTTAAGAATATTTTGTATTGTGATTAGGTACAATGTTTTCTATAGATGCTCCAGTCGAAATACAAAATTCAGAATATTGTAATTATCGGTCACCGCTAAGCACTCGATATGCGTCGAAGGAAATGCAATACAATTTCAGTGATCAAAAGAAGTTTTCGACATGGAGAAAGCTCTGGATTTACTTGGCTAAAGCTGAAAAGGTAGGTGAGCAAACTTAATAAATATTACTACACTGACTGTCCACTATATTTTCTTATCCGTAATTTAATTTTTACATATTTTATTTATTTATAGGTTGTTTACCACAGATCAAAGAGAATAGAATAGAATATACACAGATAACTGCTAGTCGAAGATTATTTTAATCAAAGATAATAATAGTAGGGATGATTTTATTAAAATTACATGCCATGGTTTAGGTTGGGTAAAAAATCAATGAATATTTTCAGAAAATAATTGATATATATCGTCGATATGTTAAATCTTAAAATATCGATATTCAATGTTTATTTCAGAGTATCAATTTTGATTGTTTTGTATTCTGAGCAATTTTGTATCAAATTCCATACTTTTTTTAAAAAAACGTACGTCGCATGTATTCGACCGCGGACCACATAACCGATCACCAAGTATTTTTCATAATACTAATTAAAGCTGCCAGATGCGTTTATTTTTTCACTCTTGAATATAATTAGTACTACAGTACTTTTAGTAAGGTAACTACGCCTTGTTGTAAAAATTGATATTCCGATATATCGATATCTTTTTAGATTATTGATACATATATCGATATATTTTTTAATTTGCCCATCCCTACCATGTTATCGTTATGCATCTCACTTAGTGTATTTTGCCAGTGTCAAGTCGAGCAATGTAGGTATTTTTATCTTCTTCATGTAGGTACATACTTAAATTCTCGTCAATCGCACAGAACACTTTTACTCTGGCGAGGTCAATCGTCAAGTTTCAAAGTTCTAGCACCTAGTAAAGTTCAAGTGATGTTATATCATCATAAAGTCATAGTCAGTCAGTTTTAGTTAGGTTTTATTACAATGGTACTAAAACTTTTCACCGACTTTTTGAGCCACTATACTCGTAATCATTTCACTTCACTGGTGCACTTCGCATCCGTATTTTATCTTAAGGTGGAGGTGTCGGTTGGAGCGCGAAATTCAAATTTTATCACGTTTTTTGCAAATTGCAGCTCAGTTATAGGTCGTAAGTTATCAACATGTTATTTGCGAGAAGAATGGTGGGTGATTTATTTTGTTATTAATCAGTAAATATACTACCATTCTTCTCGCAAATAACATGTTGATAACTTACGACCTATAACTGAGCTGCAATTTGCAAAAAACGTGATAAAATTTGAATTTCGCGCTCCAACCGATGGTTCATCCTTAAGGAAAAGTGTGAAAAATTGAAAATTAATCGGTTGTTTGATTAGGTAGGTAGGTATAAAAAAAACGGTTATTTGTTTTTGTATTTATTTTATTTTTATAAAATGTTACAGCGGCTATATAAATATTACTTATATTAATAATATTCTTCACTTACCTACTATTACGATACAAATTAAACTGTTTTATTGACGCGGCACCTTTTATTTAATTGTTATTGGGATCAAAAAAGGTAACATTAGCGCCGGGATTTTAATAGGTTAATCAATATGCTGTTCTGTACAATATGATTTTTATATTTTTTTTTATTATATTAGCGTAACTGCACATCATAAACACTTAACACTTAAAATCTAACTTAATTATGAATGATGATGAAAAATATTCTACTTTCTTTTAAATGAGACCTAGATGTGATTAATTATACTAAAATTATATAAAGATTTAAGATTATATGATGATTATTGTAATATAAACTAAGTTACATTAAGTTTTCATTTTAACTTATTATACCTAGTACAATTGTATCATGAAGGTTAAATAAAAATTAATGAAATAGAATTTAAAATGAATCAGATCATCTCAGAGTAGTTAGAAAGAGACAGGAAGAGAGTTTATAAACTTAACTACAACTGGACGGATACTGATTACTGCTTTGGTTCACCCATTAAATAATATACTTTCTTAATATCAAAATAAAAAATAATACTAACTTAAATTAATGAATAAAAAACCGTAAAATTATTTTTTGTGCTATTTATGAAAAAACATACGGTGGAAAACTTCGCGTAAGAAAATTTTAAATATATAATTAGCTTTCCTTAATTTTTATTGAACAGTTTGGCATAGACAGATATAAATAAATATAGTTTAATATAAATTAAATTTATTAAAAGTTTAATATAAAAATTATAATTTAATTGATTAATTATTGTTTTATTATCTACATAAAACCTAAATTTACATTTGGTTTTAGCGGAATGTTTATGAAACAAATATACTAATCTATAAAAATTTGCTCAATAGGTTTACATGAAAGTATACCAGTATTTTAGATCTTAATTTTTAATCATCGCATTATTTTCAAGATTTCAAATATAAATATTGACTGTGGTACTGTTTTTGCTTTTCAGAACTGATATTTTTTTTTCTAATTTATAGTTGTGAAATGATGATAGACTTTCATTAAACTCTAGCAAAACTACTTGTGTACTATTTACACTAACTTATACAAATCTTATGCCTTAACTTATAATAAAAAATATTATTCCTTATAGCACTTGCACTTTCGGCCAGAAATGTTCAAGAAGAAAAAGCTGCAAACTAGCTATAGAAGAAACGATTTGTAATTTAGTTTTACAAAAAAATGTAAATACAAAAAGAAGATTTAGCTGCCTATTTATATTTTTATAATATTTTCTGCCAAAAAAGAAAATAAAATAGCTGCCATTATGATTTTTATTTATAGGTTGACAAAAAGTGAAAAAAAAAATTAAAAAATAATTGCTGACTAGCTGCCTATTTATATTTTTTGTGAATAGCTGTCAAAACGTCGATTAAATAGCTGCTCCTAAGTATTTATAAAAATAGCTGCCAAATAATAAAAAAAATGTAGTATTACCAATACCATCATACTAATAAGTAGATAATAAAAATAGCTGATAGCATTTCTTTAGTTGATAGATAGGTGCCAAAATGTCATAAAATATGTAGCTGCCGATACATATAAAATAGTTTTTTAATTAATTGTTAAGCTGCAAAAACATGCAAGTGGTAAAGTTACCCTAGCTATATTTTTGCATTTTAGATAATTTTATTATAATAGCTGCTCTAATAATGTGTTAGTTATTATTGTAAATATATGCAGTAATTTGGACTGTAATTTAATTTTAAATAGCTGCAATCTATAATAAAAAATAGATGACTGAAAATACGAAGATACAATTTTTTTAAGACCGTAAAAAAGCTGCCACTAGCTGCATTTTTATACCAAATTAAATTAGGTATTGTATGTCTTCAATATAATAAAATATAAACTGACGTAATTTTGTAACTATTATTATGTATGGAAATACCGTGATAAGTTAAAAAGCTGCCTCTTCTAACGCCAGTGATAAAATATTAGCTACCTATTAAATTGAATTTGACTTTGTTTGAATGTAAAATAGCTACCTTTTACGAATTAGCTGTCAATTGTCAATAATAATTTATCGGTTGCCAAGCTGCCAAAAAAGCTGCCTCTAATAGCTTATAGCTACATGATAAGGGCACAAAAAATATTTTAAATACACGCTGCCAATATTTTCATATATGAATGTTTCTTAAATTTATTATTAACCTAAAATATAAAAATAGTTGCTTTATTTAGCTAAAAATCAGAACAACACTGCGAGTTCAATAGCTGCCATAATGTCCATAAAGGAATATCTAATAGTTTCTTTTTAAGCTGCCTCATAAAGAAAAAAAAAATTATTTGGGGTGTTCACACAAAAAAAAAAAACTTTTACCACACGCATTTGGAATTAAAGTATAGCTGCCCTATAACTTTGATTTAAATAGCTACTAATTTAGAATTAAGCTGCCATAACCAATCATCTATAAATTAGCTACGACACAGGGCACTTTGTTCATTTTTACAAACCATAGCTACCCAGCAGGACAACACCGACGATGGTCTTCTAACCATCAAAAATATTTACAAAATCATTAAATACTTACCTAAAACAAAAATGTGCATGCTTAAAAATAAATTATTATTTCTAAATTATTTACGAAATTAAATTAATACTCTTAATAGATGTTAATTAGGACTTACGAAGATTAGATTACGTACATCGGCGAAAAATAAAGGCTAAGTTTTTAATAAATAACAGTACACCACTTTCAGTGACGTGACAGTTCAAACAATCGTTTTGAATATAGAAAAAAATGGAATTCGGAATATGAATAAACTTGGAATAGACTCACGAATTATAGCCAATATTATGTTTCTACTCTGTGGATGTTGAATTTTAGAAGAACAAATGATATGCGGGATGCTATTTATGTACTGATAATATTGTTGTTATAGACTTTCAAGTACTAATAGTTATATAAATAAAAGTAATTAACTGTATTGATCATAAAAGTTAGCCAGGATGTAATAGGTTATGTTAAAATTAGTAGGTAAATAAATATTATACATGTTAGTAGTCAGCTTCTTTCCTAAAAGTAAAGAAGGCATGGATAAGAAAAACAGCCGCATTGATGACAGAAAAGACGCCCGAGGCTACAAGTAAATCGTACGATTGTTTGTTTGGGCGTAAGTTTGCGTAGTAGGACCTGTGCCAATCTGAAAAAAAAAGAAAGCCATAAATATAATAGTAAAGTTTAATCAACCTAATCAAGATTTAACACAACCATATAGTTCGAAATTTAAATTGACTTCGGACACGCAAGTTTTACTAAAACACTAGGTACGTACCTACTGGAATTCGAAAGGAGCGGAAGTTATAACACCAATCCCCAAGGACTAGACGTCTATATTTTTAATTGTGCATGTCCAAGGCTCGGCCTTTTACAGCCTAGTTGCCTCACAGGCGTTGTTTGCATTTTAATTATCTAAGGTAGGTACTACTAACATTGAGAAACTTTAGAATTAGTCAATAAGGCTTCATAAAATATAATTTCCGATTTATGTAAACCATTTATTATACCAGAAATGTTTCGTAGACCTTAAAGCCTCTAATTTAAAATCGGGTGTTTATTTTACCTAGGCGTAACATGTATTCTATTACGTGCATCAGCTCAATATTTATACAATACCTATATGTATGTTTAATAAAATTATGTCGACAAGATACCTATTTGTTCATGCCTTGTGTATGACTAAGACACCAGTTTTAAATTAGCTGATATCCATATTGCGTTTCAGTTTTATTCACGCTTTATTGAGTTAACAATCGTGGAAATAGACCGCCAACCGACTAAGTACCTACTTGTAGAGTTTTATAATCATACGTAATCTACATGATCCAAATTACCTACGTACTTATTACTTAAGACCGCTTTAGGTGCCTTCCAAATCTATGGACTTTTGTCTATGATTCATAAAAACTTTTTACCACAGGCGTGTTACGTGTTCTATTTTCAACAAAATAAGTAATTCAATTCTCTGGAACGAATGAATCCAGCCAATAAATGTCCATACAAAAACGGTTCCAATTACAAATTAACAATGTCTAGTACTGGCCTAATTACTTTTCAAAAAAATAAGTATATGAAATTATCTTACCATAGAATATAACGGCAGCCGCAGCAGTAAACATGATGACACCCAAAACTGAGAAACCGATTGAAGTCCTCCATCCAGCTGATTCGCCAAAAAGCCTTGCGATGATTAGAACACCGGTGATGATGATGAAACCTACATGAAAATGGTTCATTATCATCTGGAGTCATGGGAAATACAAAATTTGTGACCAGAATAATAATCATCCATATTTGAACATAAGTTCGATTGACTAACTATTTTTTTAAGGATAATCGACTAATGGCCCCGATTCTGTTTGTTACAAACTATACACATTTAACCCTCTATATCTCTTTCTAACAAACAATATAAGAAAGGGATAAAAGATATTTTAGTCCTGTCATATTAGTCCGATTACTTATTTCAATGCGAATTTAAGCGCGATCTATATTGGTCACGACCATTTACCCATACATTACGATGACATGGACTAATCAGACAGTAGGTAAAAATGTTGCAAATGTTTTTTTCAATAAGGCATTTATGAAAGAGAGGTGACGTGACTAATATTCGTTTAATTTGTAAACAAGAAAATCGTCACCAATGTTTGTAGGTACTTAACAACTAAATTATGAATTCATTCAAACTACAAACAGGAAAATGTACTAGTAGGTATTTAACAATGAAAGAGTGGTATGTAGGAAGTACCTACCACGAAACGTTTACGGTTGACGATTTACGTTTACAAGTTTACGTTTCACTTTCACACAAGTTCAATGAAACCAATTTTCCAATTATTGAAGTGGAAAAGATTTTAAAATCGATATCTTACACAAAGTGGTGTAACGCTACAGTCGCTACACTAATATTGCATTAAAAATAAATGTCCGGGAACTTTCATCATAAACCGTCAACTCTGTGGCAGAGCTTGAACTATGGTAACCATTCAACGGATCAACAAAATAATGCAAATGTTTGCTTTGGTTGGGAATCGAACCCACGCTTTTTATAGACACGTTCTTCGTCACTGTTATCGAACTATTTAACTATAGATCTCATATTAGTATTACGTAACAAGGTATCATTTTGAAAGTAAAAAAAATAAATGAACTTTATAGCTAGTTTTTTGCCAAAAAAAACTATTTGCTTAAATCCAGGTGTTTAATATCATCAGTCATCAGCCTCCGTATCAAATGACTAGTTAATTAGCAAAAAAAGTAAAATACGTTACGCCATTTTAAATTTTGATCATGACTCATGTATGTGATGGGGCTCATGGGGGTAAGCGTAATCACGCCATAAAAATCCAAATTTAAATTTGTTAAAGTTTTTGTGACCGTATGTAAGTTTTGTTGAGAGTACCAAAGTTGTCTATTTTGTCTTATTGTTTAATTGTCACCATGCTAAAGTTTCCCGCTGTCCAATCGGCCGTGAAATGTGCCAGAATCGATTCTTTTAACAATTGCCAGTAAATTGAAAGATTGGAACGAATTCCATTGTGGCAATCGGGTCATGGTTTTAGCTCTATTCTCGGTGACAACCGATGAGTATCGCGAATTTATTAATTGACTTTACGCAAGAACATGAATTAAAGAAAATTCCTTTGCCAACAGTCTCGATTAAAAAGTATTAGGTATTAAAAATATTGACCCACTTTATGTATGTAAGGATAATATAGTAATACGACATTATTTACTGAAAATAACAAAGTACGACATAAAAATTTGGTGGGGTATGTGTGGAAAGTCGTAAAAAATATTTGGTAAAGATCCTTACTCGAATAGGCTGAATAGATGAGCGCAATGTGCCTATGGTCGGATTGTACGACTTGCGGTGAGTAGAGAGCTCCAACAATCAGGCCGATGGCGATCACAGCGATTACCTGAAAATAAAAACAATTTGGAAATCTTTTGCATTCAATTAAACTAGTAACTAAAGAAAAAAATTAAAAACGCTTTACAGTTAATGGATGAAATTAGATTAGGTTCTCTAAAAATCGACGTTGCGTAACAGGGCCTATAAAAGACTTGTATTTGTCGACATAGCAAGTAATGTCGTAATTGCAGCTAATCGAGCATGAACAAGTCCATATACCGTAGTTACTTTTTACTATTTTCACTCTTGATAAATGTTCAAAGGCTAAATAAGAAAATATAAGAACCTGAAAAAAGCACCATACTATAAACCGAATTCTTATACGAGGAGGAATACCTAATAAGTTTACTTCTGTAATATTGCGATCGATGGTCAGCTTCGCAATTTGTACTTATAGGTATATTTTTTCTAGTTGACTGTCATAGAACGTGATAATCTATCTTTAGAAAATAGACAAGTGTACTTTTAGTGAAAGTGTCTTTCGTACATCGTCGTCGCATCGTGGTCTTCTCGAACAACTATTTTCTCTTTTTCGTTATTCACAAATACCGCAGGCAAATGATTTTCTATTACCGCACCACAAGCATTTTCTTAAAGCGATAATCGTTCAGTTTTCACTTTCGCGAGTCGTTTGGTTTATCGTTATTATTATGGTTTACCTAGTTTATATTATATTTATCATTTATTTAGATAGTTTGTGGTTGTCTTTGTAATTTATATTAAATTTTATTGGGTGATTAAAGTGAATTTCGAACAAAGTATATCGAAGTTAAATCGATACCTTATTTGTAGTTAGGTAGTTACATTTAGTGTAATTATTTTAAACGCAAATAATTAAGTTATAAATATTTTATCAGATAAATTACGAGTGCCTACTGATATCCTACTACTACACAACAATGTGGCAAATTATATTTAATTCAACTTGAGAATGACATACAAGGTTAGATGCCAAGGTCTATAAAGGTAACATTATTGCTAAGTGCAGTCACCACGTTCGATTCCCATAGAATATCAGGTGTTATTTCAGAAAATATACTAGGTATGATATAGATTTGCAACTGTCATTAGTAACTACGGCACATAGAATGTTTATGTATATCTAGTTTTCGTTATTAGTTAGTGAAGACGATATTTACATTTCCTGCTTTATGTTAGGTTCCAACTTATTCTGTACGAACACAATATATATCGTCGTAATCCAGCATAACAACCTTTGCTGCAGTCTATATAATTCAGGATCGTGTTACAAAATGAATTGAAATTAGACTGAGATATCATATACAATATTATATCCTGTAACTATCGATATGATCGGTTAACTCCAGTGAGAAAACCTTTTCAATAGCATATGTTACCAGAACTATTAATCTTCTTAAGTTGGGTTTACTACAGAGTTTTACCCAGAGATGTCTCATTAGTAAGCTCCATCGGTCCAAACATCCTCTAGCAGGAACGGCTGCTAGAAACTTCTAGAACGTTCAAGATTTAAGCTATAGCTTACCAGCTCAACAGCTCTCAGTCCGACGCACCAGTACTGCTTGATTGCAGCAGCGGCGCGACTGTCCCGGTCGTTGGAGCCGCTCTCCTCCTTCTTGGCTTGCGCCTCTGCCTCCCTGTCACCCGCCGACATGGCCCAAACCACTCGTGCTCCGCCCCCGTACTCTGACACCTGAGTGACAAATGAAAAGGGATCAAGAAGACTGTTTAGTTTAAAAAGAAGAAGGCAACTAAACTTTTAACAACCCGAAGTTATGCAAAATGGCACACTATTCTTAGCAGAACGCACCATGCTGCTAACGAGGTGCCAGGGATTACCTGCGGTAAGACGGCATTTCAGTAGAAAAAATGCCACAAAAGATATCAGAAAACTTGCTTGTTTAAAAAGCAAGAGCTTATGTTCGTACTGGTGTTAGAGTCAATGTTCGTAAGTGTCTATCAGGGCCTTAACTGGATTATTAAGTATTGAGATGGTCATGTATATGGTTATCATGGAGTTTTAAGTGAAACAAATACATGTCAATATACCTTTTAATAGAAGGTACCTACATATTGATGTATCCTCTTTGATGGTACCTAAAGTAAAGGAAAACCGTCGGTATATTGACTAATTTAATAAGTACCTACTATTTAGATGTTTCAATGGGTAAATAGTTATTCTGACATGGTAAATAGGATTATTACATACGTCATTCAAGAATTATACGTTATAATGGATTTGTAGTATTACTCTGTAACAATTTCCTAGATTTAGGATGCTTTAGTTTGCTAAGTAGATTTTTCAGAAATTCTCATTGAAGTAAATAAGATCTAATAGGTAAACTACGATTATTATCTATCAGGGTTACTGCTTCCTGCATTATTCCAATTTACTGACTTATATTGTTTTTTTTTTCGTCAGATATCATAAGCGAAATCATGTAATGTCGAATGCACGAGAGTTGACGACCTACGTTTACTTATGCATTCAGCGTATGTTGACATAACTTTTGGCGCGTAAATTGTTGTTTTTGGAAATTGTTGTGAATGTCGGTTCGCACGCTACCTTACTACATACATAGCACAGCAATTTCTATGAATTCTTGATAATTCTGGTTAATGATTTGATTATGACAGTTGAGATAATTAAATATTGATGTTTCGATTATTTTTTTTTTCTTTCTACAAATACATACTTCCACCCCTGGTTATGTGAGTATACCTAATACAAGCAGTCAGGTATACTTATGTCAGATTTTTTAATTCTCTTATAAAATAAGGAAATTATATCAGATAATCATATAATAACATAATCATATTGGTGTTTTGTGTTCTAGTTGCGTGATAGAGCCAAATTACTCATATATTCTCTTTTCGGGCTCATAACCTGTTGGGCAGCGCCACCATTTAATACATTTCCTGCTTTGATAGATTTCCCTTTAAAGTGGACAACCGTGTGACGGCATTTAAACGCTTTTGTTTCTGGGAACTTATTTTGAAAATTTAATGTGGAAAAACAGAGTTAGCTAGCTAGCTATCAGTGACTTCCGCTGTCAGATGGCCGACGCCCAATCCCAATAGGATAAAAATAAAAAAGATAACACATTTATAAAAAAAACATAATTTTTCGAATTTTTAAAAACAGAGTGTTTGTTTAATACGTCAGTCGTTAATTTTATTAGAGAAGGTGTTACACAGCCTGCTACATAAATCATATGCGAATAAGTGGCGACCAGTGGATCGGAACGCACCGGCACGCACTATACTTTCCAATAGCAACGCTGGCTACTTTTTTTTATCGCCATGCAGGTAGCTAAACAACGCATTAATTTGATTTAGAAATTTTAAGGAATGCGCATTTTTCTTTAGTTTTGCCAGCAGAATTTTTCCAACGCCTATTACTCGAAATTATTGATTTATTCGAAATTTTTAATTCTAGTAATCAGAAATTATTGTTTTGGAAATGTTTTAGGTACATATTTTGCATTCATTCAGACTGTTGAAAATAGAAACAATTTAATAGTCTAAATACCTAAATTCCTTAAAAAGATTTTTACGAAAACAGACTCCTGTATAGGTAATAATGAAAACTTGTTTAGGTAGTAGAGTTAATTCCATAAATTTTCCTTGAAAAATATTTTATAATTTTGGATCGAACATAACATGGTATAAAAACTATTCCAATCGATGATTTTGTACAAACTATTTTCCCGCGTTCTCGAGAATTCATATACCTGGATATAAAGTACTGGTATCCTATAGGAATTATCTTTAATTGTTACGGTTAAATACAACTCCAATCAGACTTTATGACTTTTGTTCAAATATCTATATATACTAATAATAAAGCTGAAGAGTTTGTTTGAACGCGCTAATCTCCGGAGTTACTGGTCCGATTTGAAAAAATCTTTCACTAATAGGAAGCTACATTATCCCCGAAGGTTATAAGGTTACTTTATATCCCGGGAACGCGATTAAAATCGCGGGGAAAAGATAGTTGTTATTATAATTTCATCTGATAATCGTAATTAATTAAAAGCTTTGTTTTGATAGCATTATTTTGATATTAGGGTACATAATTCATTTAAAATTTTGTTATAAACAGATAAATAGCTAAAATACATTTCTGTTCTTCCATCTGTTTTTGAACTTAATAGTATTCTTTAATAATTATTATCGAACAACTACAAAATATTGATATCATTTGTTATACACAGGAAACAGGACTAATTTAGTTCAGTACAGGTACAATCTCGTTAAAATAAATAATTTAATGTTGTTACGCAGATAATTTAATTTTGTTAGAATATTTATAAATAATTAATAAATTTAAGTGGATTAAATCAACTAAAATGCACAAAGAGATCTTAATTTCCGGTACATCTGAAATTTGCTATGATTTTTTTAATAAAATAAAAATCTTACCAAAAACAATGAGTGTGTGAACTCCTGAATTCGGAGGGAACCAAAACACTAGCGATCGTTCCTTTTTCAAAACACAGGCACTTGACGCGTTCGATTCACAAACGTGCGTTTCAGAAGCTCTGTCTGTGCTAGCACGAGTGCTTTAGACGTTCAGCGCGATGCGACTACCGTTCAACCGACAATCGCCGCTCCTCTATGCCTCATTTGAAAATAAACTAAACCCTGACAGCTGTCAGGTCTTCCCTCTTGCCATCCGTATGACGTAAGAAAGCGGGAAACTCGGTAGGTCTTTTGTGATTGGTCTATGTATATGAAGCGATGGCGTATAGTAAACAGCTTTCATTCATCGTAAAGTTGGAAATATACGCACAAATAAGCTTGATCATACTTTGAGTCATGGATTTAGAACTAAGATGAACCAAACATTTTACTATAAACAAGTCATAGGCGTATCACTTGCTAATATTTAAGGCGTTAATTTCTTGGTACTTGACTAGTATAACTTGGATTACATTGATAATAGTGATTTTATTTTTCTTCAGTCTTGTATCTTTATTTCAAAATAAACCACTTCTGCTTTATACATTCTATTCTCTGGTATCTATATCCCTTAAAGCTTCAATCTGTAAGTACATTTATTTCGGTCTACATCGGCCCTAATCGACTATCATCGCATATTATTGATTCCAGATGACTCGTTGCGAAATATTTAATTTAATAAATAATGGAATGTATCTATTTGTTGGTACCTACATTGAATTTGTAGTTGTTTTGTGGTCGGCTGTTTCATCTCATATTTTACTGTAGGTATGTTATCTTGAATCCGTCAGCTGAGTGGCTGAGTGCGTATCTTGTTTGCGCCATGAAAAAAATATTTTTTAAATATAAACAAGAATTCTATTTCATCTTTTAAACTTTTTAATAGGTCTGTGGTAGTGACGTCGAATGCCGTGGCAAATGAAAGGTCTTTAGTGAAGGAAATCGTTTTACTCGCCTCGGTAGCTACTTGCATCAATTTGAAAATCGCCAAGCACTTACCAACCAGTGTGTTCCGTAAATTGTTCTTTAGAACCAGTTCCCGTTTGTTTAGGCTGTGTGCTTACTACCTTCGACAACAACTCACAAGTAAAAACAAAAAAAAATCATAGAGAAGAATAAGCACAATAGAGTTTTGTTATACAGGGCTCGTTAAGCCAAGACAAGTAGGTAGTATTACAAATGACTACTGTACGTTCATTAGCTTCTAACTATACTGATGTCCTTTCTGACACACAATAATTTACAATTTGAACATGTTATTAATATTGAATCATTAAATTGTATTACCATCGTTATGGTAGGCTATGGTTATGGTGGACAAAAAATGTTTTCATTACAACTACCTAAGGGTCATTTCAGTTCAGCTTAATATGTATAATCGTATTTATGTTATTTTATTAGAGTTTCAAATAGTATTTACAAACAAAATGGCGGCGTAGGTACAGAACGTGGCAACTCTACCTAAGTACCTACTTGAAAGAGATATCAGGATCGAAAATTTAGTGTATATGTTAACGGAAAAGTATCTAATCCGTCATTGTATACATTTCCTAGGAAATCCATACATTTCCTAAATATCTATCGGTGTATTACATTCGGGATATTTGTAAGGATATCGGTATTTGGGGGGTTGTAAGTGAAATTTATTTTTGTGCGAATACTTTAAAATTTATGCAAAATAAAAAAAATAACCCCAACCTATTTTTTTCAATAGAATTTATATATTTCCTAGTATCATTATTGAAATAAAATTTCCTGGGAGAATTGTATACAATTCCTATGTTTCATACAGTTCCGGTGACTTATATTTAAATGGGATCCTGAATGTTTTGAAAATACAAATGGACCCGGTAGGTGGCGCTGCTGTCGGTATACGTGTGTTTTCCGGGCAGAACGACGTCTGCCGGGTCAGCTAGTATTTTATAGATAGTATGTACCTATTAAAAAGTCGCATGTACGTATGTAACTGTCACGAGTATTATACATGCACGATTTATAGTGTCGTGATTTAGACAGTCGTGATTGTTAGGTACTCCGGCGCATACTAAATAAATGAGCTTTTATCAATATAATTACTTACTTTCAATTCCTAAAACTATTGCGTTATTGGAAATGTTGCTGTTTATTTCTTCAATTCATTCGTATTCTGTTTATTCTGTAGTGAAATATTTTAGTTCTACCTAATTCAGTTGTATTTCTGACATTCTAGCATGAAATTTTCCCCTTATGTAGTTTTCCGAACCGATATGGTTATAGTCTTACTTAGTAAGTTCGACAAAACTGACTCTATTTTACAGTTTTCTTTTGTTTTTACAATGTAATTATGATAAGTCTATGTTAGACAATCCACCATCTCACCGAGGTCAGTGATGATGTAGCGAGAGGTGGTAAGCACACGAAGGAAACTGGCTCTCAAGTCCAGCTGTCGGACCACACCGGTAAATGCTTGGCGATAGAGTTTCAACTTTAGGGTGATAGCCAACAGTAGTATTTTTGTAAACATTACGATAATGATTTTAAGAGTAAATTCTTATTTTAAAATAATCTTATCTAAAGGTCATTGTCATTGTGCCGACTAAACGAAGGCAAGGTGGAGGGAAATTACGGCAACACTTAGACTAATTACATAATTCATTAAACTTTCACTGTCATCAGGTCAAAGCTATTTAAGAATAGAGATTATGGTCAAACACAAAGCCTAACAATGTAAATAGGATACTACTTTCGAAGAGTCACCTACCTATGGGGTTTAACACAAATTTATGTATTTTTGCGTGACATCGCTGATCCATAGTTCGCCTTTCGATGTGTATGTTTTTTATGTCACGTACACAGACCTATATTCCTGTATCCTGCCAAACAGTTATTTATATACCCTATGTACTATGTAATAAGTATAAATTTATATTGGAAATTCGAATATCTGATTAACTAGAATGGTTCTTTTTAATTGGATATTCGCATAGAGATTGAGACTGATCTCATTCAAATTATTGCATTAGTCTACACGTTATTTCAAAATGTATTTTGTAATCTACTAATTTATAAAAACAAACTGACTTTTAGACATATTCACGCACAGCTCCTAACCACAGGGTCTAGAAACTTGAAGTTTGAAATCATGAGTCCACTAAGGAAGGATTTTTCAATAAAAAATTTTATATGTTAAAATGAGTGAAATCGTAAGGCGGAGAGCTAGTTTATTATAATTACTACAAATTCCTTCTTTAAAATTCACCAAAACTACAATAAATAAAACAAGTACCTATCTACAAAGATTTGTTTTCCGAGGTTTAAATTTTTTACCTGATTGTCATTTTCAATAATCGATCGTGCATAAAGGTTATATCTTTTTATATCGCTTTTATGATATTGTGCGGATATGAAGCAATCGACCATTTCGAGGCTGCGTAAGACTATCAAAATTTACTAGCTGTTTCCGGCGGATCATTCATTCCTTTACTTATTTACGTAAAATATGATCCAAGTTCTAGTCCCATAGATAAACAAAAAAGAGTGTATGTACATTGATATTGTATCAAAACATTTACCAACCTACCAAAACTAAATGTAACTACGTACCTATTGCACATTTATAAATTAATAACAAATGAACGTTACCATTCCAATGTGATTTAACACATATGCTCACGTTAAATCGGTCGCAATTATTATGTAGCTATTCGAAAATTGAAAAGCCACTTTCTAGCGTTTTCCGGTCTAGAAGTCGGCGTGAGCGCATAACTGCATACACTCGCTTGCGCACGGGCACGCGCGACGATTGTCCGGTGCGATTACTTACTTACCGATGAAATAATTACGATATTTTTAATATTTAATCTCAATTATTTTTATATACAAGCTGTCCCATGTGGTTTCATCCGCGTTCCCGAGGCAAAATGTAGCCTGTAATTTCATGGGTTTTAGTCTATATGTATAGCTATTAGCCATTGATCCCATCAAAATCGGTCTAACCGTTTCAGAATCTAACAGTTTGAGAGTAGCCGGAAGAAACAGATTGACAGACAGAAAATGTAAAAATTTATTATTTTTATTTTATGTACTTTCATATGCATTTAGTAAAAAACTGTTATTTATTTGATTACAAACAGACAGACAGTTCAATAAAAAAAAAAGTGGAGATAATCCAAAGGCCTAAAAATCACACTAGGTAATATTGGGTAAAACCTACTCTTTTAGTTTGTTGATTATCTGTTGGGGAAAACAATTGTATTTTTTTCCATAAAACATTAACGTACTTACATATTTACAATGTAAACAAATTAGTTTCAGCCATTTTCCTGTATTTCAGACGTCAACATTGATTTCTCGTAGTGATTTAACAGTCATTGAACAGTCCATTTGTCATGAATAGTGACTAATATATAAATAAAATACATCATTTTTCAGTTTCAAATACCTACTCTATGTGAATAATAATGTGTTTTACAAGAATTATTGTTTTGTTGGTCGTTATTGACTGAGTCATATACAGGCCTCACTAAAGCAACCAGCCTCAGCTTCGCCCGGGGGAATTATTTTGTACAAATTAAATACGGTGATTTTGGCAGGGTATAATTAGGCCGAAAGGACATTGATGCAATTATAATACCTACAGGTCATGAAAAAAATTACTAAAACTAAAAACACGTGGAAACATGAAAATATGTTGTAAAGGTAAATGGGCATTTTCTTCGGACTTGTGAGTGTGACCCAACAGCGATCACACTTTGACATTTAATAAAAAGTAGTTATTTGATATGTCAGGACACTACAGTACGACACAACTTAGATGTAACATCGGCAAATCGTTTTCGTACAGTTCACTCCCGATTTACACAAATAATAAAAATCATTCATTATCGCGTCATTCAACGTTAACCAAGATCATTTTCGCCGATCATTTTTTAACACATGAGTAATGTTGTAGGCGCACTCTTTTCGGGAACGATCGATTTTACGAATTTTGCCGATGCTTCATCTAAGTTGTGTCATACTATACCCTATTAGCAAATTGCAAAAAAAAAGTAATTATATGTAGTATGTCAGTTATCTGGTTTCCATAGTACAAGCTCTGCTTAGTTTGGGATCAGATAACCGTGTGTGAATAATATCCCAGGATATTTATTATTTATTTTATTATTTAATTCTCCTTAAAATTCTGTGTTACGGTCCATAGCTTGTGAAAAATTAAGTATGATTTAAAACAAACTATAATATTTTAAATACTAATGACGCTGAAATGAAACAATATGAGTAACACAACAAATCTAGCGTTTAAGGAAATCTAAATTCACACGTTGATTTACTACCTGGGTGCGAAGTTCCACAACTATGAAACACTAAATGGCCTTCCATATGAACAATATCATGGTCTTTGCTATAGACAACCTTGAGAAAACTAACTAATATATAAAGTATTCATGGAAATTTTACGATTCAAGTAGAGTCCTTAGAAGCTAAAGTTTCGTGTTCTTTTTGAGAATCATTATAAAAGGCAGGCTAAATACAAATAAATGACTGGCTATGGTTTATTAACGGTGTGTTCTGACAGCTGCACTTGAGAGCTAGCTCCCTTCTCATCACTGACCATGGTCAAACATAAGTCTATGCATTATAAAAAATAAATGTTATGAGGATGTATGGATATGTGTTACTCTTTAACGTAAAAACTTTGCACATAGATAGATCATACCTGAAATAACATATAGGCTACTTTTTAACCCGGGAAAACAAAAGAACGCGGGTGAAACTGCGGGGCGGACGCTACACCTTTATAAAGGTTGAATAATCTCGCATTACAACACTAGGTACACGTATTTTTTCCGAATATTATAATAATATCGTAAGGTTAAAACAAATTACGTGCAGCATATAAAATTATATTAGTCCCATACATGCTGGTTTTATTGCTAAATGCAGCGTGCAGAACAATGAGCGCTTTTTGCGTTCACGGTTAATGTTGTTAGACGTTCAGTATGATCCATTGTTCGGTAGGTGTTACTTACCAATATGCAACCGACCGACGACGCACGCCGACTTTTTCATGTTTACCTACTGGTTTATGTACTTACGTTTGTATTTTTTCCACTGAAATCCATACTTAGATTTCGAACACGTAAAATCTTGTGAAAAAGTTTTAAAGGTAAAGTCACATTTGTTTCTCAAACATATTTACTGCCAAAAAATATTCTCTATGCCTAATCTACCCACAGAAATGTAGACCCAAAATAATGGATAGTGTCCAAAATAAATGATCAAACACTAACCAATGTATAAAACATTTAAAAACGAGTAGATCATTTGATGCTGTGAAACTATGGCGTCATAGTGAAGAGTGTAGCTTTTCCTAAGTAGGTATTTCATACAAAACTACATATAAACTCGTTTTGACAATTAATAAAAAGTTGCCGATTTGATATTATGTCAAAACTGTTAAGTACCTATTTCCTTCTCAGACAAGATTGAGATGAAGTCTTTCCTTGTATTAAAACAACTTAATTACAAATTAATTAACTATCTGCTTGTCTCAAATTGTCTTAGATAAATTGGAAAATATATTGAAACAATCTTAGTTAGGTAACCCGTACAAAGCCCGTAAAATAGATCGTTGTGTCCCGCCAAATCGTCGTGTAACCCCGCCATTGCGACGCCAGTTTTGGCGCCAAAGAACCTGTGACCGACGCGGGGTGCGTTTATGAAGGTTGTTGTTAGTCTGCTGACCTATTTATAATGTCCTACTCTCTTTGTCAACAGAAAACTCTGTTATTTGTAGGATATCTTAGAATAATCCTAATAACATTATTTGTTACTTAAGTAATGAGGCTGTACCTAATGTTTCTTGGCACCTTTAATTTTTATCCCGGAAAAACATAGATTCCTCAAAATATTTGTAGAAATTATTACTTACTTATCTGTTGTCTATTTGTTTATTTATCAAAACATTTATTCCACTTGCTTCTTTTCACTCTTAACTTAATTAAATTTTAAATTTGAAGCACCCATATTAACTAGCAACCCTCACAGAATTTTATCCATAGATCTTTTATCTTACTATCAAAATTTTCTCCCATATCTAGGTAGGTACATAAGCCATGATCAAAATAATAATTCTATACTACTTTTCTGAAGCCATCCGAGTAAACCTAAACAACAAATATTGACAATCAATACCTAGTTATTAATTATTGCTAGTCTTCTAAATGAATAAGACAAGCGAAGTTTCCTTACTTTTCTTTCCTACGAACGAATTTTCATTCACGAAGTAATTAACTGTACTCACAATAAACAATTTTTATCCGAAGCACCTACTTTTTATGCTAATTGCGTCCCTTTAACCTGCGGTAATGCGGTGTGCATGCGCATCTATGCCGTTAGTACAGTTAGTATAGTTGACGCCGGAACTGGGTTGGCTCGCCTCGTCATTGTACTTTGACATTGTGTATAGCCTCATTCTAGTCTTTCGCTGATATAAAAAAAGGTTCTATTCCATTTTTGATTTCTATGTTTCGTTTTATATTTTATACAGCTCTACATAGAGATCTCAACAATAACTCTTGTTTTCTTGCATTTTTATCCTTATTTAAAATTAGAGCTACTGGATCGTTGTGCCAGTAACTTGCTACTGGCACAAAGGTCCATATTAATTTTGCCATAAATATTACATAAAGAGTACAACTTGTCAGTAGGTAAAAAAAAAAATACAAAATACAAGGCGTGTCGCATTAACTGCGTCAACGCACTCAATCCATGGCGCATTGTGGTACATATCGCAGCAATTTATTAAAACAACGTAGCAATGCTTCAAACCATTATGTGCGCTATTTACTAGGGTATGGAGAGCGATATTATCCTGTAAGTTTACAGTCAGACGCTGTGATTTGTGATGCACACTGCATTGCCATGTTGAATTTGACCTGCTTGGAAAGCCATAACAAAATTTGTGGAAGAATAATAAAATTATGCTAATGTTTTTTTTATTTCGGACTAAAAAAACAATAATAAAATAAATTTTATACAGCTACTTACTGTTTCCGTTAACGGAGCAATTTTGATTGTTTCCAAATCCACTTCGCACAGAAATTCCTTCGAAATTGGCGATATGGTCACAAAATTAGAATAAATACACTCCACCTTTACATAGACGTATCGTTTTATTTAACTAGACAATTTAAATGCAATCGAAACGCTGGCAACTAATAATATTTTTCACGAAATTCAAAATTTTTAATTCGATTCGATAATTTATTTTTAAAATTTAGAATAGAGCTGGCGAGACTGCTATGTCACCTACGAAGGTATAATAAGACTGGAAGAGGTTTCTATCTAAAGACCTGTGACATAGTGAGTTGATGAGACATCTGGGATCCAACGGTGGAAGACGTTTAACCCCTGACCTGCATAATTTGACACTCGCATTGACCCTATATTACCTTGTTGATTGATAGTCGTAATTATTGCGTGGTAGCCGGATGATTCTAAATGAGAAAGATAACTAATTCTTGAGAAATTATAGCACATCTAGGCTAAGATTATTATTCAATGTATAAGTCATTGATCTACTAGACATGTATCTAGTAGCTTAAGAATCTTTATTGACTACCAACCAGTCAGTTTTTTTTTATTGTAACTTTGTTATTCTGTAAATATTAAATATGTCATAGTGATTTGCATTATTGGACGGGATTTATGATATTTTCTACAATATGTATGACACTAAATTTGATTCATTTCTTGGGATTCCCTATTCTTTACATACAAGAAACCTATACAATAGTTGCCTTCCTTCTTTTTCAAAATAAATCTTAGGTAGATTTGTTTTTATTAATAAGCAGAAATTAATAATTATTTTTTATTTATTTCAAAATCAATTTACATAATAAAATAAACACGAATGAACTTAGGTATAATATAAAAACTGAAATCTCAATTATAACTAGGTATACGAAGATAAAGGTGGGAAAAAAGTGCGTCATAAATATTGTTCTGAGAGCTGACTCGTACAAAGAGAAACAAAAGTAGGATCGAATAAAAATAAATTAATTCGAAGAATAAACTAAAACTTTGACGTGAATATTACAATATTCTGAATTTAAAAATTCAAATATAATCATAGAATTCGGGATGTCAACTTACACGTTCACTATAATCTTAAGCTAACTAAAATTAAATAAAATACAACTTTATTTATTTAAGTGCTTAATTTTACATTTCTTTCGTGAAGTGTATAACGGAGAGCGCTGTATCCAATAAGTATACTGCTCCATTGATCACGCAGAGAGCACCAACTGCCAGGCCGACCTGAAAAAAAAAACAACTTGTTAAATAACATAAACATATTGGTACTGGCTGAATTTTTCAAGTGGGCTTGATATTCCAAATTTAGGGATTTAGTATAGGCAATAGCGAAAAATTTTGAATGGAGAAGGAGGACATTAATACATTTGCCTTGCCGAGGATCGAATTCGTTGATTTGTAAAAAAATACAGACTGTATTATTATTCCATCTCATAGTGTCACTTATAAATGAACAATTTCTGGAAAGTGGGTAATGTTGGAAACTATGACCATTCTACTCGATCAATTCAAATCAAAACTCATTTATTCAATTTAGGCCCTAGTAAGGCACTTATGAATATCAACAGTTACAGTTTTACAATAGACTCTACTACCGGTTCGGAATACACTTGAACTGAGATGACTCCGGCAAGAATGAATCGGAATGAATCGGACGGATCTGAAGGAATATCATCAAGATTAATTTAGACATCAGGAAAAAAAAAACTAACATAAAAAGGAGCTCATACTTATAGCCCACAGATTAACGCGTGATAAGATGCGTTTGCGCAATATGTTGAAAATAAAACCTTCGGAGACCAATGCGTCTATTCTGGCTGATGTAAACAAATAAGATGTAATTCACCTCTGTCGTAGGTGTAGGTGGTTCACCTCTGTCGTAAAAATCTACAAAGACATTACACAGTAATCTATTCCCTAAATACTCCACCCACCTGCTTCTCAGCAAAGACGAACTGGTACTGGTGCTCTCCCTGATATCCTCCCCAGTAGTGCAGCGCGACGGCACCCACAGCGATCCACATGAACACCCCAACGAAGTTCATCACGATCTCTGACATTGCTCTGAAAAGAGTTCAGTATATAACAGATGTGGTTATTTTTTTCTGATCGGAAGACGTTAGGACATTGGCATGACTTGTCTATACTTATGACGAAGGCCTACTCCGAAAAAAGATACACGATAGGTCGATCATCATTGACAAATTACTAACTTGCTGGCATTGCACAAAATTTACGTCTTGTCAGTTTGCTGCAATTCTATTGGTTAATAATTTGACAACGATGATCGAACTATCGTATATCTTTTTTCGGAGTAGGCCCTCTTGTGTGTAATTCATTTATTTTCTTTCGTCCAATGATGGATTTGTGAGTGGTTGAATATTTTGCGAAATTTTTTTCCTTGGCATGAAATGTTTATGACCTCGGCTAATTGATTCAAGATGACCTTATTCGCGGGCATCATATCAGACTTTTTAGTCTTACGCAATAAGTCGTGGGGTATGATTTCGTTCTCTTTCTGGTGATTCCTGGTTGTATAATAATTTATCTTATTTCCCAGTGAAAAATATTTTTTATAGGCTAGAATATGCTTTCTATAGTCGCAATAAGATAGATTTTCTCTTACCTCTTGTGTTCCGTAGTGCCAAAAAAGAATGTGACGATTTGAACTAAGGTGTAGATCAGGTAGCCAACAATAATTCCTGACGCCACGATCTCAGCATCAGGGTTCTTTTCCTCGTTGAGGTTCCATGTGCCTCCAACACCGAGGAACTCTCCATTGTACCCGGTTCTGTACAGCACCAGGATTATGATGTTTAGGACCTGAAAAATTGAAAGAATTGTCTATTGTACTTTATAAGACTTCCCTGAGTCGTCATTGTCCTTTATGATATGGTCTATTGCGTCTATTTTTGTTCTAAAACTTTTGATCTTAGCACTGTGACGTCATTTGTGTTTATGAATCTTCAGCTTCAGTACCTATCGCTGACTCAGATTGAGTAAGCTGAGTATAATGAGTCATAATTTGCATACCCTTCAGTATACTTAATGCATAGGTGCGAGTCTAGGGGAAAGAATGGCAGTCATGACCCTGGGCCTAGATCAACCAGTGTTTTTTTTTCTGCTTGCGATACGATATTCACAAGAGAATAAAACTAAACGTAGAAAGATAAAAAATTGTGAAGGTATGTTATATCTGGAACTTACGGTCCAGAAGGCTGGATACACGTTTCTATTCTATCCCTACTCAGTAGCAACACAGGGGCAGGGCTAAGGAATTCAAGCCCCCTCCATAGCATCTTAGTCCCCCTTGACAAATCTATATTATTACTCAAGCCCCTCCCTAACTAAAATCCTGATTCTGCTAATATCCCTACTTGCAATCATCTCTTTGAGAAAACAATTGAATGAGTGATGTCATTAAAATAGTAAGTGAATTCTATCACGAATTCTTACTGATAAGTTATCAAGCAGTCGGCTATCACTTATCACACAATACTTAGTATACGGTATACAAACAGGTGGGTCATATAAATATGTAGGTAGTTCCGGTTCGAGATGTTCTCATGTTTATTAAACGGACGTGAACCATAGTGACATTTTCATTATCAATAATTGGGTAGTTGACACTGTCAAAATTAAATAACCAAATACTAACCAATGCATAATACATCTAAAAACACGTGGAAATATCAAATATGTTGTACATTTAATGCTTTTTATGATTTTTAATTGCCAGTGGAACCACTAAGAGTAGATGATTTGATGCTGTGAAACTATGACGTCATAATGTAATATTTCATACAAAATTCCTTATAAACTATCGTTTTGACATTTATTAAAAAGTAGCTGATTTGATGTGTCAGTCAACTACCCTATTGATCTAAATTTATATTTAGAAGCGCAGAGCGACAAATAAGTACTCTTTAGTGGCAAATAGTAGGCAGGCACTAGTTTCAGTAGAGGCAAGTAGTTTCAGTGGCCTACTCTATGTGGTATCGTGATTCAAAACCATAATTTTGAAATAAAGACTAAAAACGAGACCATACTGTAATTCCTAAATTAGATATGTTTTTTTCATTATAAGTACAGTAGGTAGGTAGATACTCTTGTATCATCTATGTACAACTGTTTTTTTAATTACCATTTTTTTCTGTATTGTTCGAATTAAATACAATAAATAAAATGCTTAATGTAATGTTACCTTTTATATTATCTGTGGCATTAAAGCATTTTAGTTCAATGAGAAATGGCATTGTCTATGAATGAAAGTTGTGTACCGTTACGTCTTATTTGGTACTTCCTGTATAATTACTATTGTTAAACAATCAAGCAGTAGGCTGTTTGAAATAATTAACGACTTATACAGCCTATTACAGCGGCTATTTTTAATATTGATTTGCTCAGATAATTAATTTGATTTAAAAAATTGCTTCTGGGTGTAGTTACGAATTTCGGTTCGCCCCGCGGTTTCATCTGCGTTTCCGGGATTAAAGTACCCTATACATATATTATTCCAGGGTATTACTTTCTATATGCCAAGTTTCATCCAAATCCATAATAAGCATAATAGTTATTCCCCGCGGTTTCACTCGCATTCCCGGGATAAAAAGTAGCCTATAACCTTCAGGGATAATGTAGCTTCTTATTAGTGAAATAAATTTTACTAAGTAACTCCGGAGATAGCGCGTTCAAAGAATACTCTTCAGCTTTATTATTTTTTATCTATATCTACTATATAGGTAGATATAGATAAAAAAAAATCCTACTAGTGAAAGAAATTTTAGAATCGGACCAATAACACCGAAGTTTACCTCTTGATCCGAACCTAAAAATTTTACCTGTTTATTATATTAGTATACCTATACACTGTTCAATAATATTTGCTGAAAACCCTGTGACTACATAGAAATAAAAACAGGTCAAGGAAACAACCTGAAATTAATGTTTTACTCAGAAAGCAATATTCATGAAAGGATAAATTATTTGAAAAATACAGTAAATCCTGCGTGGCCACGTAGTACCATTGATTTAAGGCGACGATATCCGAGAAATGATGATTCTAGGTTTTTCTCGACATTCTTTATTGCCAGAGATTTGTAAAAAATATATGTTACACTAGAGAATATGTGTAGTTTTTTTTTAATTTTTCATTAGTAACGTCAGAAAAAATCGTGAATATGCTTTTTAAAACTAACAATGATTTTTTCTCTTATTTGGGCCATCCAGATATCTTCAAAATATTAACATACATTCTGAGATCCAATACAAAGGGAGTAGTTTTCTTACTTTTTAAGAAAAGGACTTATTTTTTTTAAATAACTATTAAGTTATTAGAGAGGGTATTAACCCTCTCTTGTCTCTGTCAGTTTAATAATGGTAGTCATTCGCGGAGAGCATCCTATTAATTATACCAAAAAAATATTTAGCTCATAAAAACAATAGGCGACTCTTTTTTGCTCGCCCACGCAACCGTAGCCGCGGGCGCATACTAGTTACACATATTCATAATGATACATCGCATACTAAATCATTGCTGTTTTTTTTAATTACAATGATTGTCTATCTAAGGTCATTAGCATGACAGACAATATACCAAATTTTTCTTGCTTTGTACCTACTGATTTAAACTAACGGGCCATGAGAGCCGTTTTGACAGCCCATGTAAACATGTGAGTTTAGATAGGCTTGCTTTGACCCCCTATTGTCGCTACTTTACGACCAAACATAATTATCTGTTTCGCCTAAAATTGGGCTATATTACGGAACTCCATACAAAGCTGTCAAATAAGATGAAATGAAAAATAGATGACAGGTCAATGAAAAGTCCATATTACAAATTCAAAACACTTATATATGAAAAATCTATGAAAAAAAATCCGCGGCCAAAGAAACTAGTAAAAAATATTTCGTACTAAGTTTTTTTTGTACTAACTTCCTTATGTTTGAAGTCTTATAATATGAGCATAGACTGATGTCATGTCACTCAATAGGGTAGTTGACACTGTCAAAAATAAATGACCTAACAATAACCAATGCATAAAACATCTAAAAACACGTGGAAATATCAAATATGTTGTACATTTAATGCTTTTTATGATTTTTAATTATCAGTGGAACCACTAAGAGTACATGATTTGATGCTGTGAAACTATGACGTCAGAATGTAATATTTCATACAAAATTCCTTATAAACTATCGTTTTGACATTTATTAAAAAGTAGCTGATTTGATGTGTCAGTCAACTACCCTATTCTTTTCGAACTCTTTATCAAATCTTCAGTATATTTTCATAACCTTGTTCACTTTTATAAGCATTATCTCAGAGCTCGAAACAATGCGTTCTACGTAATCTAATCACAAGGTGAAATTATGTTAAATCAACCGTTTATAATATCAAAGAAGCGATTTTACTCGTTCAAAGAGTTTATGAAATAACTTAAAAGACCACACGCAATATAACTTACGTATAATTTGCAAATATTCCTTCAACGCTTTCAAGTACTAACTGCATTTGAATCCTCCTTATTCAGATGGATTACGTTTTGCTGTAAACTCACTCTATTCTCGCTTCCAGAGTCCTTGCCCAATATAAAAAGATATAAAAAGTAAAACCTTCGGGGATAATGTAGCTTCCTATCAGTGAAAGATTTTTTCAAATCGGACCAGTATCACTGGAGATTAGCGCTTTTTTTTTTTTTTTGAAAGGACTATGTTGGTAGCCTCAGATGGCTGCAACAACCATACCGGACAAATCGGCGAGCGCAGAGGGCTCTCAGCCGGGTAATATTTAGGTAACAACGCCTGAGGGCACCCCCGAATGGGGTACGAACCTCGGCTCAGGGCGTTACCGGGGGTGAGATTAGCGCGTTCAAACAAACAAACAAACTATTCAGCTTTATTATTAGTATAGATATAGATGTTACAGGGATAATCTAACATTATCCTCATGCTGGTTCTTCCTTAATGAACGCTGATTTTTAAACCGTTACGTTGACTCAATTGAAAATGACTTATGACCCTTGAAATACTGAACCTTCAAAGTTAAAATACAATATTTAATGGTTATTAAATCCATTATTTATATTATTTTAGTAATTAATCATGATTTGTACATGCTTAAGACATGACATCGTTATACAATTAAATCTCTTCTAAAATCTTAATCTCTACGTAAAATTGTTCAATGCCCTGATAATGGTAGAACAGTTTTTGTAAAGACTTATCGAAGGAATAGCTTAAATATCTGAGGTTTGTAACTTTATCTAACTACTAGCTGTTCCCCGCGGCTTCACACGCGTTCCCTGTATAGAAAGTAGCTTATAACCTTCGGAAATAATGTAGCTTCCTATTAGAGAAAATAAAATCGAATCGGACCAATAACACCAGAGATTAGCGCGTTCAAACAAACAAACTCTTCAGCTTTTTTATTAGTATCGTTTTTTTAACTATGATACATTTATTTTTAACCACCATCAACTTGGTAATGGTTGCATACCCAAAACCAAGATGGGGACTGCCTGTCAATTGCAGCTACCGAAAACGTAGGTGCTTGATGGCGATAACAGAGCGAGTTTTAATAGTATGAATTGACTATAAGGTCACTCGATATAATTCAATAATCTATCATTTAAGTTGCTGGCATTCGACAAATGTGAGGTCAAATCGAAATTGATCTTTAGCTACACTGGTAGTCTTAACTGTTATCATTATCAGATAATGATACCTACTACGAGGTAAGATAATCTTCTAGTTGCTGATCGAAATAATGAAGTCGCTTTTGGTATCGATAAATTGGTGGTTGTATTATTTACTAGCTGTTTCCCGTGGTTTCACTCGCGTTCCCGATATAAAAAGTAGCATATAACCTACGGAGATCATGTAGCTTCCTATTGTTATAGGTATATAGATTTCGCAATCTTTTTTCCAAAATACTATTTTTATTAAGTAAATATCTAGTAATAATATTGCTTCTCTTACACCAATCAAAAGTAGATTATATTATATTGTCATAAAGGTATAATTTTCAATCAATTACTAGTAACTTTCGTTTTTCGTTAGATAAATTGCAATTAAATAAATAAAATACAAGATGCATAAAAAGGGGAGCATAACCAAGGTGAAGCAGGGTGAAGTCAATTAGTTAATATATTCATTAGTCACACGGGGGTCAGGCAGGAGTCAACACTCGCAGATCACTGGCATGGCTCATGCAGAGTAGGTGGGATATGAACTTTCATAGGGTAACTAACAGAATCAGGTATTTCTTAATACAGGATTATTTTTAATTCACCTACAGTGCTTTAATGAGTAAAGTTCAAATCAATGGGACCAACTAATAAAAAAATAATTTATGACTACATAAAAATAATTTCACATTTGATCGAGCAAGGTTGATGCTTTGAGAGATTCAAGATTCGAGAGTTGATAAAAGTTTTTTTATATAAAAAAAACTTTTGCAGGTTAATCAACTTATGCAGGTTAATCAAAAATAAGCCTGTATTTTCATCGATGTAATAATTCCTTACTTTATGTAAGTACTGGGAAGGACACCTATGTTTGTTTAGAATTTCTCATCTATCTATATACCTACCTAATAATAATGTTAAAGAGTTTGTTTGTTTGACGCGCTAATCTCTGAAACTACCAGTCGGATTCGAAAAAATATTTCACTGACAAGAAGCTACATTATCCCAAGTGCTATAGGCCTTACCCCGGGATGCCCCGAGTGCTATACTTATTATTCCGAAAACGCGGGTGAAACCGCGGGGATAGCTAGAGATACATATATAATTTAATATCCTTGATTATATTTGTAATAAGCATAAGGCAAACTAATTCACGTCTTTAATTTAATTGTCTTAAGGAGTAACCTTGACATGTGAAATCTAGGTAATTGAACGTAATTAATTAGTTTTGATTACAAAATTAATAAAAACAATGAATTTCTAAACGAATAGAAATTAATTAGCGTTGAATTCCTACTTGTGTAATCTAATTAATATTATTGTTAGGTACCTACATGTAAGCTAGCATCCGTCCCACGGTTTTAGTTCTGCTAGCTCTATCAATAATAAGTAAGAGGTTATTTATTATTGTTAGAGTCTACTTTATAAGTAGTTTTACCGCCGTAGCATACAGTGAGACTAGAATGTATCTAAGCCTATATTAAAAGAGTAATTGCTGAACATAAAAAAAACATAGAAAAATCTCATGGACATACTGACTTCGAACAATGGTTCTATTCTCTTGTAAATATAAGCCTCAGATTTTTGACATTCGCGTAATAGAAATTTGTTTCATAAGTTGTCTTAAGTTCTACCACAGTTTAAATATTCAAACTTTGGTAGAACTTAAGACATAATATAGTGTTTCAATTTTGACAAGAGGCGACTCGATCCAGCCTATTCCTACATTCGTGTTACTGATTTTTTTGCTGGCTCTTCTCTCGAATGCCACCTCCCGAACTCCCGAACCGGCATCAGCACAGAATTTAATAATATACCTACTACGTAAAGTATTAGATTCAGAATACAACAACTGTATTTATAAATGCCTATGATGGTCTTTTTGAATAAAATTATTTAGATTTTTTAATGAATTCTCTATATCTAAGTAGGTACTCTGCGCCCGCCCCGGCTGCAGCAGCTGACAATTACAACAAGTTTAATTGTCATTCCAGAGCAACTGACAGGAAGTATAGATTCAAACAATTGCTCCATGGCTTCCTCGCTCAATGAAATTATTGCAATTAGCTAAACTGATTTCAGCAACATAAATTGTCATTATGATTGCAATTTAAGATTCAGGAGATGCAAAACACGATCATGAGTGGCTTAATTAATCAAAAAAAAAAAAAATGCAATTAGAAAATGCATTTCTGCATAATAACACTTTAAAAAGTTATAGGTAGGTTGTATATAATTACTCGTATGTAACTAACTTACTAACACTTACTAACTTATTCAGTTATCAACAACCTAGGTGTGTATAAATATTCCGGTTGCATCGATCGATCCTACAGGGTCATTTATGCATATAATTTCAATGGCAAACTAGTTTTGTATCGATTTTAACCGACTCATTAAGTCCATTTACGAATAGTTTTGTATTTTGCAAATTCGAGGATCCTATATTCAAATCTAAAGCTCCTAACAAAAACCTAATAGGTACTTGAATGAAACCGTAGGTTTCAAGCACATTTTTTTTATGTAAGATGGGCTTACGTTTACTGAGCAGGCTTACGAAGTCATCTATAATCTACTAATAATAAAGATGAAGAGTTTGTCTGTTCTCTCCAAAAAAAAAGTTTTCTAGTAAGACTAAAATAGAAATAAATGTCTTCACGTCCATTATGCTCCTAAAAATAGATCTAATATTTAATTCACAACTTAACATATATCCTAGCCTTAATTACCCGAATAATAAAAACATACAAACAAGAAAAATAAAAATTCGCGTGTCGAATGGTATAAATAAAGACACCATTCGACCAGCGAGGCTCCAAGCAGTAGGTAGTATGTAGGTACCAATGACATAAGGTACCTCAATCACGTACATAGTACTCTACATAATAGTATTGTTTTTTTGAAAGGACTAAAGTTGGTAGCCTCTGATGGCTGCTCCAACCTTACCGGACAATAATAGTATTGTTCAAGGTAAACACTACTCAGTTTGATTGTCCACTACGCCAGGGGATCTATTGTGATGTGACCTGCGCGTACGCACGCATTGTAATACATCTGCGCACTTGATCGAGATTCTTTGGAATTTATTAACGTGCGACATAGAAAATTGTTTAGATTCATTTGGATTCATGAAGCGTTCGGACTATGTTGGATGTACTTTGAGCTTTGGTCAAATATTTGTAAATATTTTGTGTTGTTTGTTGACAAACAATTTACCATATTTATGGTATGTTATTATTATTGCGTGATAAAAAAAACTTGGTTTGTAAGGTTGATTATTGTACGGAAAGTTTGAATTTCAGACTTGATCAAATAACTTACTTCATGGAGCGTGAATGTGGATTACAAATAATCAGTATATATCTGTTCCAAGTACCTATATTAGATACATCTAGCTTTCCAGATATTTTTTTTATTATCCTCATTTAGGATTGGCTTCGACCATTTAGTTTGCTTTATAATAATCATGTTATTTATTTCCATACGGGTCTGGTACAGCAAACATTAGAAGATGTAGGAGAGAAGACATACATACATACATACTACATACATACATACTACATGCGTATAGTGTCTAGAATCTACACTACATTATTCATCTACGCGCGTAGGGTAGTGCAAGACCGGCCATCGTGGAGAACCTTGGGGGAGGCCTTTGTCCGGCAGTGGACGTCTTTCGGCTGACATGATGATGATGTTAGTCTTGTCATATTATATTTCTGTTTCGTATTGTGATCCCCACAGATTTAGAATATACTCTCAATCTATTTCCTGTAAAACTTGATTTGTACCTAATCCGGTATCATTTAGTTCAAACTCAAATAATCTCAAGATCCGTATATAAGTCTGACTGTAGCACACTAATGCTTAAATTACTCACAATATTAGTCATTGATAGCACGTTGGAAACCGCAGGTACCTCCTGTGAGTAACGTACTATCAGATAAGGAGTTGTTTGTTCTGTACATTGAGTTTTGCAACATGTGCGCTAGCTCCCTTGAAGGGTATTGATGTGTTTAATTTAATAGAGTTCAAGTTTTTTTTTATACAACAAAGGCGGCAAAGGCAAACAAGCATACGGTGATGGTAGCCTATGGACGCTAGCGACACCCTGGGCACAGACCACGCTATGGAATCGGCCATACAAGTCGGTGGAACGCTACAATACTGCAGTTAAACGATATGATAAAATACCCAAAAATGCATGTAGAAAGTTTTTTTCTATGGAAAGATTTGATTACACAGTCTTACCACTGATATGTGGTCCAAAGCACGAATTAACCTCAGAGCGACCCTTTATAATACTTGCTGCAGAAATTTTAAGTAACCTTGTATTTTCTTTCCATATAAGCTATGCTTAGTTTAATAAAATCGCTCATATTTGAATTATATCCCAAGATAGAACTATCCATGACCGTAATAAAAGTAAATATTGAAGAAATAACTGATACTTATATGGTTTCGTAAGCAACTTCAAGAATTTAAACGAGTCAATTTCCAAACTAAACCTATTGATCAAATATTGTATCATAGTAAATTTATATAATATGACATAATAATGAATTTAATTGAACTATCTATAGTGACGGTGTGTTTGTATGTACTAGGCGTGGCGGGCGTTATCAACGCGATATCAAATGAGGTCGCTTGTAGACTCTTTGCCAGCTCTGTAATTAAAATCATTTTTTTGACAATGTAATGCCTGTAACCTAATCTCAGCGTGGTGAGATGATGTGACCCATGGTAGTAAGCTCACAAGGCCTAGTTGGGAACTGGCTCTCGAGTACAGCTGTCGGAACCGGTTAGGTGCTTGACGACAAATTTTCAACTTGAGGGTGGTAGCCATCCACGCGGCTACTGCAAAGTACTCTACCACCGTGCTATAGTTTCCTCACCTGTACCTTCGCCGAAAACTCAAGCTCATTGTAGAATTCTAATCCGCGACATTCGACATCACCACTACTGAGAAATATCTTGAGTTCGAAATATATGGAGTTCAGTCAATAATTTGTTTCACGATCTATTTTTACCGATCTACCTACATCGTTTATTAACGCAATGACGTCACTGCATAAATTCAACATAATTAAGTTATTTAAAGCAATTATAAGTTATTCGCTGTAATTGTTTAAAACTAGGCAAGTGCATTGTGATTCATCTCGTTCGCTGAATTATTCATGAAGATGTACTCTGAAACTGAATCTTCTGACGTTATAATAGGTTAGTTTGTCATTTATTTTTGGATATTATTAAATTCTAGTTTAAGGGTTATACCTTCGGTTGGAGCGTGAAATTCAAATTTTATCACGTTTTTTGCAAATTGCAGCTCAGTTATAGGTCGTATGTTATCAACATGTTATTTGCGAGAAGAATGGTACTACTGACATATACGACTATTTCATGAAAATGTTACTAATATACCTTGGAAGAATATGTTGATGATTTGTTTTGTTATTAATCAGTAAATATACTACCATTCTTGTCGCAAATAACATGTTGATAACTTTCGACCTATCTGAGCTGCAATTTGCAAAAAACGTGATAAAATTTGAATTTCGCGCTCCAACCGAACGTTCCCCCTTAACTAAATTTGTCAACAACAAATATTATTTAGGTACCTAAATAATATATTATAGGTATAACTATTTATTATTATCTTCTGATCCATTTACCATGTAGATATGTCCATCTATTTTCTCATCCCATCTTGAAACTCTTATTCACACTTTCATAAAGTTCAACAATCACACCCAAAGATCACACCATAAATTTTGCCTTCTACGACTTGGGCTGAGATCTATAGTGTGCTTAGACTTTGCTCAGACTTTACCGTACAAAGTCGGTATTTAAAATGCCATTTTCGAACTTCTCTGAGTGTGTGCTATCTACGACTTTCCCAAAAACTTGGTTACAAGTTAAAACACACACAAACATTTACTTTCTTACGTAGGTTTATACCCTAAATAAAGTCTGAGCAAAGTCTAAGCACACTCCATAGATCTCAGCCTAATTAACACACTTCTGGAGGACAATTCTCGCGCGGGTAGAGATCATCTCTAATTAGAGATATGTTGAAACAAAATGGCGAATCTCTAATAATATCAATTTTTCGTATTTTCGAAATGTCAAATCCCTTTCGTTCGAGATGCAACGAATGGTCCGGAGCAGTAGAGATTTCGATGTCGAATGATGACATTTTGGTGAGACTTTTCATAGACATTCATGATTAGAGATAATCTCACGATTAGAGATGATCTCTACTCGCGCGAGAATTGGCCTCCTGATAATGTTGCGTTGAATAAATCAAATTATAACAAAAATAACTTACAATTTTAAATGTCTTCACGACAATCGTGGCTATCGTCTGTACGGACACCATTATCACTTATTGTAACACTTGGGGTAAACACTTAAACACTTGATTCCTTTGTCTTTATGTCCGTTTGTGTTAGGAGGTAACCCGTCACTGGGTGTTTTCGCTTATCATTTGGTATATTATTATCAGTTATGTTCGAGCATCGTATCTTATCTTTCAGCGAATTACTGGGGCAGGTTGCAATGTATCTTTTTCGTACATTTGTTTTTTGATATTATGTACTTTATCATTGTTAATATAAGAGCTGTTTTGGTTTATTTTCACGGTATCTTTATAAAGAATACAATTCTTTTTTTGTTTTTAGTATGCAATCTAATAATGATTCATGAAAGTATGTCGCTGTTTCGTCGAATCTTCTAAGATTATGTAGCCGCCGAGCAAATGCGTTTCTAATAATGTGCTAATCACAAAAACAGCTAATTTCGATAGGAATTTCTTTAGCTACATTACGCCTAGGAAAATACTCAACATTGTCTTGAAAGGCCCATGAGAATCCGAAAAACCGTGTCCTATTTACAGATTTCGCATTCTTCAGACGAGATAGAAGATAGAAGGCTTCTATTCTATGTCCTACAATAATTATTTCACTTTTGCATATAGCCCTCCAGATAGAACTGTCTTTATCCTAGTGCTGTGAGCTTTTATGCCCAAAACCCCTTATTGCGTTTAGAGGTAGAATTCAACCGAAAATAAAAGATTACCGGTTCAAAGACGTTTGTTTAGTTGTCAGATGTATTCTTTCATCGAAAAACTAGTAAGGTATTGTTTGTTTGTTCTTGATTCATTAATAAAGGTTTATGAAGTAGGTAATTAACTTATTCTTTGATGAATTACGCAATTCTTGAACAAACCAATTGATGACATCTTCAGTAGAAATAGATGCATAATAAATATACTAGCAACACATATGGCTTTGCATGGATGCAATATATTTAAGCATTCAGTGCCCTATGTGTAAAGAATAATTTTTTTTTACCCTTGATTTGTCCTTGCAATGATGCAACGGATAGCTTTTAGGCATAGATATAAGTTGTGGGCCGGAGAGATACAGGCTAGTTTTTATCCCAGGAACGTGAGTAAAACCGCGGAGCGAAACGTAACAAAATATATACAGTTCTATATAAAACCTTGATAAATCTGTGGTCTAGACGATGTCACAACACCAAGGCGCCAGTGACTTGTCATTATGAAGTAACAACAACAAATGAAAAAATGGTGGTCATCTAAGTGTTACGTTAGTTAATTTTGTACCTAGTATGTATATTGTCTGTTTTACCACATTAATTACTGTTAAATTTAAGTCAATAATATTGTTGATATAAAGTAATTTCACCATAGTTTAAAAAACCCCGTTTGGATTTCAAAGACCAACTTATACCTCCTAAAGTGATTTTAGGAGGTTATAGAAGGCTGAAAGTACTAGGTATCACTTGAGAACGGTGAAACGATTTGGAAATTTAAAAAAGAATAATCGCAATATTTAGGACCTAATTTCAAAATGGCCTACTCTGAAAAACTACCCAAAGGTTAATAATCTCAAAAATGTAAATTCTCGCGTTTCTTCATAGATTTTTTTTGGCAGCGTGTAAAATATTAAATGTATTTAGAAGTAATATTTTGTAATGCCCTTTTAATGTGCATGCGAACACAAAAGGGCCCAAAAGTAGGCTATTAGCACACACTTGTGTACCCAACGACGCAGTAAAAGTGTAACAACCTTTTGTCTATTTTAGGAGTTCATTGACATAAAAAAGGTTTGCTATCGGAACATTCTTCACATACGGCCATCTCATACTAAAGCAGTGCCTGTAATCCTACTTTTAACATTTGTACAAAAAAAAAACTTTCCATATACTCGTAAGTATCATGTTCGGTCAAAATGTATGGAAAGATTGAATTTTTTTCCTGATTTCAGGGTTGGTCCCATAGTAAAAGTTGTTCAAAATGATGAGTACAATAATCCCTGAAAATTAAAACACTGATCTACAAATCATAATTACCCACCAAGCAAGGCAATATGACCTTACCTGCGTGGATATATAGCCGTTTAGATTTCCTTTGAAAATTATAATAATTTTATAGTTCATTACTCACGTTTCCCTAAATGATTATAGTTAGGAACTTACGAAATTGTTTTAACTAGGTGTTACTCAAGAAGCGTTTATAATTAAATGCCTTTGTTAAATTTTTTTGTAACTAAAACCGGTTAATTACAAATAAGTAGGTACACCTACCCTACAATGTTGATGTTTGCACTTTTTGCCAATTGCAGGTCTCCATACCACCTTGTCTGTATCATGATCATGGCATAGACGTATATAAGAAAGGGGTAGCTTAGTCTAAGCGCAATGTCCATAAATACTTATTTACCCGCATTTTTGCTTGCGTTTGATTAACTCAAAGATAAAAGTAATTTATTCAGTTTAGGCCCTAATAAGGCACTTATAAAAGTCACAAACAATTTGTTTCTACCACCAGGTCGAAAGGGATGCCAACGTGTTTATTTAATATTCATTTTTGGCGTTGTGTGCTGAGCTTTAATTTGACTTTTTCAGGGTGTATTATGTTCTTAGCTTTGTCGACGTCTAAAAACCAGTACATTTTACATAATAGCATCTATCATTCCTAAGTTCAAAACTGAATATGATTGACCATAATATTTATATTCAACTTTTCACCATTCCAGGAACTCGGTCTGGATATAACCGACGCGCAGATCGCCGAATTGGAATCTGCTATCCACGACATAGACTTCGTATCTGTAGCTGAGCATGAGAAACGTGTGCGTCATGACGTCATGGCGCACGTCCACGAGTTGGCCCAACGTTGCCCGCTCGCGGCACCCATCATCCACCTCGGGGCCACTTCGTGCTACGTCGGGGATAACACCGACCTGATAGTGCTGAAGCACGGACTGGATCTGCTGCTGCCGAGATTAGCTGCTATTATTAGCAGGCTGTCGAAGTTTGCTAATGAGTTTAAGTGAGTATTTTTTGACCTAATTGTCGAACGAGAATTTCACACTAAAATCTTCGTCCAAAGAAACATATTTAATGTTTCTTTGGACAAAAATGTCATGACAGAGTTCACAAACCTATTGAAGACTAATAAAACGTAATTTAAAGATGTATTAAATTGTTTGGTTTGCACACAAACAGTAGTTTATAATTTATTGACTCTAAAACTATCATCTAATCAAAGTACATAACAATAATAATTATTAACATGTTGTCATCCATGATAACCTAAAATCATAAATATTATTGACTGAAAATATAACGAGTACCTCATTAGTATATTGTTTCCTTGACGATTTCATTATAGTGCCGACGCTAGTCGTTGGTTGCTCCTTATTTTTGTGAATGAGCAAGACGGTAGAGCAGCTTGCTCTTTTTTTAGCTCAAGTTGTTTTCTGTTGTAATAATAGTCTTTACATTATTAAAACGCTTTATCTTGAAACAATCAGCCCGAAAAATCCATGCCTATTTTAAATTGCTAATGTTCTTAATAACTTTTCCAGATCCATACCAATGCTCGGCTTCACACATCTGCAGCCAGCACAACTGACTACTGTCGGCAAGCGCGCCTGCCTTTGGCTGAACGATCTCCTCATGGATGAACGAGCTCTAACCCGAGCCAGAGGCGATCTCCGCTTCCGTGGAGTCAAAGGTACCACCGGCACCCAAGCTTCTTTTATGCAACTCTTCAAAGGAGACAGCGCTAAAGTCCGAGCTTTGGACAAGAGAGTCACTGAACTCGCTGGCTTTACCGGAGGATACATTATCACCGGCCAAACATACACGAGAAAGGTTGATTTGGAAGTTGTGTCTGCTTTATCCAGTCTTGGAGCGACTGTCCATAAAATGTGCTCAGATATTCGTTTGTTGGCTTCCCGTAAAGAAATCGAAGAGCCTTTCGAGGCATCACAGATAGGTTCCAGTGCTATGCCCTATAAAAGAAATCCAATGCGATCGGAACGCTGCTGCGCACTTGCTCGCCATTTGATTTCTTTGTATGGCAATGTTGCTAATACCCACGCAGTGCAATGGCTCGAACGTACGCTAGACGATTCAGCCAATCGTCGTATCACCCTTGCCGAAGCGTTCTTAACTGCTGATGCCACGCTTATCACTCTTCAGAACATTTGCCAAGGATTGGTTGTCTATCCGAAAGTGATTGCTCGTCACATTGCCCAAGAGCTGCCTTTTATGGCCACTGAGAATATTATAATGGCAATGGTGCAAGCCGGAGGCGATCGTCAGGTATGCCATGAGAAAATAAGAGTTCTTTCTCATGAGGCCGGTGCTCAAGTGAAGCAAGAAGGAAAGGATAATGATCTGATCGATCGCGTGAAGAGTGACAGTTACTTTGCGCCTATTCTATCACAGTTGGATACCATTTTAGATGCATCTACTTTCATCGGTAGAGCTCCTGAACAGGTGACAGAGTTTATTGAAGAGGAAATTGCACCTGTTCTAGCAAAATATAAAGATATTCTGTCAGAGGCTGATAAGCCAGTTTTGTTGAATATTTAAATTGTATATCCATTCAGGAAATGCTATTCGTGTATGAAATAAAAGAGGCATGTAATAAAAATTATATATTTACAAATTAGAGCACATTATTTCTATATTAATTTATAAAAATACAAAATATGACTTCACTATTTTACAAGACTTAACATGCTATATGAACTAGAACATGGTAACTCTTATTTCCAACCGATGACACCAAAAAAAGTAATAATATAATACTTAGGAAGCTTCAAGCTGAAATTCGAAATGTAATAAATAACTATGAAATAACATTAACAAAAATAAACAAATAAATAAGCATCTTAAACGAAAGTGAGACATCATCAACTGTATAATATTGATTCAGAGAGTAAAAGAAATTTCGTGATCACATTGATAGGTATCACAATTTCGATGGCACGATGAGATTCGCATTTTGCTTAATAGTATTGAGTAATTTTAAAGGGCGTTGGTGAGGAGCGTGTCTCCTTGGCAGGCTGGACCCTGGCTGGGCCAGTTACAAGCACCAATACTTGGGTCGAAGCTCAACTGCACCGGGCAGTTGAATACATGAAGTGTAAATCTCTGTTTTGTACAGTCCCATCTGCAAGCGTAGAACTTATTGCATTGCTTAGGATGACGGAACAATCCTGCTCTCTGGCAGTCTACTGATCCCTGTAAAGTTTCATCTCTACTCCTCAAACCACCTGGACCGTAACGATCAAAAGCATGGGAATCTATTCCAGAGACTGCAGATTCAGATTCCTGTACAACAACAGTAGGCGCTACTTCTTGCTTCAGCAAAACGGTTTTGTAAGTAGGAGCTGCAGTTACGGCTTTAACTCGTGGCCTAACTCTCACAAATCTTTCCGTAGAAGAATATACTGGAGTGCTGGATACATAGCTTCCTGAGTATACGTCTTTGTTCTTGGGTGTTACAATAACATCAACGTTGCTAGGCTCCTGATAGTCCTGGTAGTATGAGTCATCGGGAACAATAATTGGATTGAAAGTGGAAGTAACGACTGGAGAAGTAGTAACCGTATTTACGACTGAAGTTTGTAATTTAGCTGTTTTTTGTGCCCATTGGTTATCGTTAATATCTCCTCGGTTAGAATAATCATAGTCATTGCTACTGTAATCATCAAAATCTTTCTGTGCTTGTACATTGGGTCTCCTTCCTTTGAGAACTAAAACAGGTGACTGACAACTGCAGACTGCGCCAAGTTTCCTTACCAATAAGGGGTTGAAGTCGTTTATCTTTGTAACAACAGCTACTTTTGGCTTAGTTCTTCGGATAGGAACAGATGATGGCGTTACCTCAAACAATCCTTGCTCAACGGGAGCGTAAGTTGATGTTACCGTTTTTGGTGAGAGAGAATAGGAGTCGGTACTTGAAACAAAAGTAGGTGCAGATGTGGTATATGTCACAGGTGATACTAGTCCTGCATCAGGTCCAACAGTACCAAATCCAAGTAAATGAGACTTTGCTGTTTCAACAACGATATTTTGTTTTCTTTGGATCGGTGCAGACGTCGATACTACTACAGTATTATCTTGGTAAGGATTGTATTGGCCCTGAGAGTCTGTTTTAAAATTAAGTACTTGGTCTGATTCTCCAAGAGGTGGCAAATATTCCGGCGCTTTGTATTCAGTTGTTGATTGGACGTATACAGGAGTTTGGGCTGTAGATTTTACGATAGGTCGGTATGTTGATGATACAATAATTGGTGCTCCAGTAGTATAAGTCACTGGGGAAACTAATCCAGCATCAGGTCCAACTGTTCCAAACCCGAGTAAATGGGACTTTGCTGTTTCTACGACAATGTTCTGTTTCCTCTTAAGAGGTGCTACTGTTTGTGTAATGTATGCAGAATTATCTTTTGGGACTGAATAATCTTGATAGGGATTATATCTGATTTTCGGTGCAACAGTCGCATCAGTAGTATCCAAACCAAAGTTTCCTACGCTCGGACCGTTTAATTCTACTGGAGGCAAATATTCTTCCGCTTTGTATGTAGATTCTACGTATTTATAAGATGGAGTAGTTGATTTAACAATAGGTCTTGCAGTTGTTGAAGGTGGTAAATACTCTCGAGTTGATGACACTGTGGAGTATGTTCTAGGTCTGTAAGTCGATACGACTGGCGGTAAATATTCCTCAGCTTGATACCCTACTTGAATCTCAGGAGATTGGTAGGTTTGTTTGTAATTTGTAGTGAAGGTTGTTTCGGGTAGAGATGAGAAGTGAACTGATTCTACTCTCTTCGGTTCAGATACGTGCGATGTACTAAATGACACTTGCTGAACTGGTACGGTATTTTGAACTGATTCAAACTGTTGAGAAAATTCACCAGGTCTGTAGTCGTATTCATCGTTGGCTTGATGAAGGACAGAGCTTTGTTGAACAATGGGCGTTGATGCTGTAGAAACCGAATATGTTTGCTGGTAACGTGTTTTTGGTGGAACATATTCAGGAGCTTTGTATGTTTCAACTCTCTTAGGTGATTCATAATCAACGTAATGATCTTCGTAAGCAAGAGTTGACGGTGATGTCGAGACGAAAACTACGTCTTTGTCTGAATTGTAATTATTTTCATTCGACTGATGGTAGAATTGATGAGAAACTAAACTAGCATCGGAATATGTTTTAGCGGAGTTTGTTTCAATATTCCTTTGTATCTCAGGTTGACTGTATCCCTCCTGGTTTAATTGTACGTTTTGCTCATAAGACTGTTGTGCTGTTCCTTCGTATTGGATGGGCTGACTAACAACATGGCTGACTTGGTGTTGTTGAACTATTGGCTGATAGGTTTGAGTGTAAACAGCAGCGGTGGGTTTAACGTATGTCACAGGAGCAACAGTCTTAGTATACTTCAATATTGGATTTTCATAAGTGGTTATTGGTTGAGGGGTTGAAGATACTGGGATAAATTTCTGAGATTCAACTTTATGAATTGTTTGCGAACTATACGATTGGGGCTTATATGTTGATACTACTGCAGGCTTAGCAGTGGAATATTCGAATACTGTTTTAGCTACTTGTGGTCTATACGTTGAAACTACTGGTGCTGGCGTAGAATATTCAAAAACAGTTTTACCTACTTCTTCGAAGTTTACAGCGGGTTTAGAATAATCATATCCTGATTCAGATCCTTGAGAATAAGCATTGACTTGACTGGCATCTACTTTATGTATCGTCTGGTGGCTGTAGGCCTGTGGCTGGTAGGTAGATACGGCTGGTTGGGCAGTTGTATATTGAAGCACCGTCTGTGGCTGTTCGTATGTAACACCAGATGTAGAATATCCAGCAGAACCAACATCTATTGATTGTTTGTATATTTTTGTATCTTCAACTTTGTGAATAGTTTGCTGACTGTACGCTTTTGGTCTGTACGTAGACTGTACGTAAGTAACAGGGGTTGCCTTTTGAGTATACTCTACGATAGGATTCTGATAAACAGATACTGGAGCTTGATAGTTGAATTCTACTTTAGGAACAGCCGTAGAAAATATTGGTCCAGTTTTTTGTACCTCAACTTTATGTAGTGTTTGGTGACTATAAGCTTGCGGTCTATAAGTGGAAACAACAGGGGCAGGAGTAGTGTACTGTACAGTATTTACGGCCTCCTGGAATTTGACTGCAGGTTTTGTGTAATCATAACCAGATGATTCATCAGAGTATGTATTTACTTTACCAGCGTCAACTTGGTGCAGTGTTTGTTGACTGAATACCAGCGGTTGGTAAGTAGATACAATAGCTGGCTGAGATGTTGTATATTGAACTACATTCTTTGGTTGTTCAAATGAGACTCCAGCATTATATTCAAAATTAGCACCGGCATCAGATGAATAAACATTGCCAGATTCTACTTTATGAATTGTTTGATGACTGAAAGCTTGTGGAGAATATGTTGATACAGGTGGTTGAGCGAATGTGGTAACAGATGGTCCAGTAGTATAAGCCACCACCCTTTTGAAGGGTTCTTCTGTTACAGGAGTTGGGGTAGAGTATTGGAAGCCTACAGATTCTACTTTGTGAAGTGTCTGTTGACTGTGACCGAAACCTTGCGGTTTGTACGTAGATACAGATACAACAGGGGCAGCCGTTGTGTATGTAAGTCCATCTTCGAATTTGATACTGGGTTTTGAATAATGGTAACCAGATTCTGTCTTTCCAGATGCTTGCGATGGTGAAATCCCACCATTATTGTTCGAATAGTCCTTGCCTTCATATTGATAGTTTGATCCTTGATTATAGCTAGAAACTTGAATATTAGGAGTATATTGCTCTTTAACAGCTACGACTGTTGGTTGGACATATGTAACAGCAGGTTGAGTATAACCGAAGATTTGCTTTACACTAGATTTTGGTGCTTCAGGAACGAATTGAGTTTTATAAGTTGATACCGCAGGTAAAGCGGTAGTTACAGCAAATGGAGTAGCTGTTGTAGGTATTCCAGATGATGTAGGTGTTGTTACAAAGCTGTAGCCATCGAGATTATTAAAGTCTGTTCCAACATGGTTTATGGAAACAGCTGGCTGAGAAATATAGGACACATGACCTGGGTGCAGTGTCTGATGTGCTTGACTGTAAGAATTCGCGTTCAACCCAGCTTGGTAATTCCTTTGGTCATTATAATCGGCATCGACCAAAGTTGTTTTACCAACTAGTCCTACATTTACAGCACCAGCAGTTAAGGTATGCGAAGAGCCTGTATACGCCTTGGAATCGCTCAAATAATTGCCAGCATTTGCAGTACTGTAACTACCAAATTGTGTGTTATCTGCAGATGTTGTTTGGCTGCTGAATCCTGCTCCTACACTGCTGCCAATGTGACCATCAGTTCTGTAAACTCCAGCTTCGTATTTACCAGAATTGTCATTGTAAGAACCAGAGAAATCAGCGTTGTAAGATCCAGAGTTATCGGCGTTATAAGATCCAGAATTGTCAGCATTGTAAGATCCAGAATAGTCAGCATTGCTTGAGCCGGAGAAGTCAGCATTATACGAGCCGGAATAATCGCCCTTGTATCCGTTTCCAGTAGACCCTGTTTCAACATAAGCTCCAGAATTATCGCTTTTGTATCCACTACCTGAAGATACTGTTTCCAAATAAGCCCCAGAATTATCATGTACGTACTGTCCTTCATTACCACTAGCATATTTACCCTCATAGTGTCTTTGTGCAGATCCGGTGTAGCCCTGAGAAGAGCCAGAGTAGCCTTGAGAAGACCCAGAGTAGCCTTGAGAAGAGCCAGAATAGCTTCCAGCATCATAATAATCGCCAGTGTGTTTGTAGCCAGCATCGGCATGAACATATGGTACGTCAGGCGACCCTATATGTTTGTAGGGCTTTGCATAATCTCCAGAAGGATCATGCACGTATGCACCGGAGTTATCATCGTCATAACTTGCGCTCTGATATCGAGTAGTCTTTTGACCAGAAGCGGTACTATAACCATATCCTTTAGTGTATCCAGCTTGAGATATAGTTCCAACACCAACGCCATTATTTTGAGATCCATGGCCAACACTTTTTGATGGCAATCTGTAATCGTCTAGAATAATTGAACCACTCGAGTATTTTGGTTGATCATATTTAGTTGCTTGTACTAATCCTAAATTAGCGTTAAGAGATCCTGCGTCTACTTGATATGCTAAGCCGTTACCACCTTGGGAAAGACCAGCGCCATGTCCAACTAGGGAAGATTGGTCGGCTCCAGAATAAGCGCCATTAGCCAATTCTTGGGAAGCTATGAAGTTGGAGTCCAAGGCATCGTCTTTGCTGAGGAATCCATTTTGGATACCGACTAAGTTGTTCAATGAGGCTCCAGAAACTAGACTTTGATGTGCTGCTACGTTCACAGAATCTGCGGTTTGACCGTAGAAGCCTGCTGCACCTGTAATGTAAATTATATTTTGTTATAGGTAAAATATAAATAGATATAATTTTTTTATAGGCAGTATCTTCATTAGTTAAATTTTAGTTAAGATTAGGCTTGTTCATACGGCGCGGTATTTAGAAATCGTAATTTATAAATACTAATATCATAGCATGTCTATATTATGTAAAAGATTTTGGCGCCTTGACGCCATCTACAATTTTCGGTAAAATATAAATCAAACCTCAAATCATTTGTCAGTCTTCATTTATTTCGGGTAAGTCCGCCAATCATTATAAAAAAATCGTTGATAATCCGATTTCTTTCTTTTGTGGAAGACACACATAATAGTTTTTTCCCTAACTCAAAAAATACTCTGGTTTAGAAAACTCTTCTCAGCTATATTTTCTCACATTCTAAGTTTATTTAACAGCAAACTTACCAGTAAGACTAGCTCCAGAGTACCCGAAAGCCTCGGCTTCGTATCTGGCGATGTTCCCACAGGCGGGCACCAGCCATGGCCAGTCGCACTTGAGTTTGTCCGCGTCGAAGCCCAGGCCGAAGGGGCAGCGGAACTCGTACGCGGTCAGCGGCGCCTTGCCGTGGTCGAGGCAAGCGAAGAACCAGCGGCAGTTCTCAGGGTCCGCGTAGTACCCTTGTAGGGGAGGGATATAAGTTAGAGTGCAGTTACATTTGGAACCCAATAAGATCGTAGAATTTAGGGATGTTCTTTACTATGTAGTTTTATGATTTTGGTACATTATTATTAATAAGCCTACAAGATTTCAGTAGCCTGGCACTAGGTACTACGTACGAAGTTATAACAATTAGATTGGCAAGCCAGTTGGTGCAGTTGGTTAAGACACCACCTATCGCGCCGCTGGTCGTGGGTTCGATTCCCATCCAGGACTAACATTTGTGTGCATGAAGAACATGTCTGTTTGTCTGGGTATGTTTGTATTTATCTATATATGTATGTATTTACAAAAAAAAGTAGTATGTAGTATATCAGTTAACTGGTTTCCATAGTACAAACTCTGCTTAGTTTTGAATCAGATAACCATGTGTGAAGAATGTCCCAGGATATTTATTTATTAGAAGTTTTGCGTAAAGCCTCTAATAGGTACTCAGTTGGACTAACGAATATTATTTTTTAATTATGTAATGTAAATAGGTATTTTGGTGTAACGTACCTTCATGTTCAGGACATATGAATCTTGTTTTGGGTACAGGTGCTATCTCAGAGGACCCGGGGCAGGCTTGTGAATGAGGCAGGCTTCCAGGCCACACGCACACTTCGTAGCGAGAGTCGAAGGCTAGGCCGGCGGGGCAGTCGAATTCGAAAACCTAGTCATTTGAAACAAAATATTTAATAGTTATCCAGAGAACCAGAGAATATCAGAAAGTTGTTCGCTCAGTATCATCGGTGGAATTGATGCCCGTTTTACTTATATATTATTTTTTGCTATAACTGATCAAAATTGAGTGCATATTTTTATATGAAAAAATAATTTTGTCATTTAAAAACACGTTATTTTCATTACTAAGTATACCAAGAATAAGGTTGCATAATTACCAAATGAACAAAGACAGTTACGTGTAAAAACATAGTACCTATCGCAAAATATTTACAACTTTATTGCCCCTGTATAAAGATGTGGTTACATTATATTTGAAACTACAATGATATGAGAAAATTAAACGACTTTAAAAATAATACTATAAACCACGGTCTATAAAACCATAGAACCAAAGATAGTACAATAAATTATTAGGGAAGAAAAGCCAATCAAAACAGGGTGCTTACGAAAACAACCTCCATACTAATTTCAATCAAAAGTAATAACCCCTTTTGACAGCATACTATTATTAAGGGGGTATTTTCGAGGGCTACGGTTAGAAGATCAAACAACTTACAGTATATTCGGGCGATAGTTGGTCAAACTTGACGCAGCGGTAGAATCTGGCGCAGGACCGAGGGTGGACGAAGTAGCCTTGACGGGAGCAAGAGAACTCTGTCCTCGTATCCTGGAATTAAATATAATTTACCATTAAAAACTGTGTCACAAAGGACCGTTCACTATGTTTTAAGAGTTACTATAGGTACTAATTTCAGGTGTTGACACCAAAACATGAGAATAAAGAACTTAAAACTAAGTTTAAACCAATGTGTATTTTAAATAATCTGAACAATACGACATCATTTCTGATCCGATCTCGCAGGGAAACTCCGAGCATAGCCCTCTCCATTGCTCTTTGGGTGACCTTGAGCCTTCTTATAATGATGAGTTCCGCAGGCGAACCAAAGTTACCGACATAGCCCGAAGAATTGCCAAACTTAAGTGGCAGTGGGCGATCTTGTTAGGGTCGCGGGAAACCGCTGGATGCGGCTAGCGCAAGACCGGCCATCGTGGAGATCCTTGGGGGAAGCCTTTGTCCAGCAGTGGACGTCTTTCGGCTGATATGATGATGATGATGAACAATACGACATCTACTATACCGCTCTATGGTTACCTCTAAATAAATCTCTTCGTCTTGAAATTTGCGGTGCTAAGTCGGGTACTACAAAGTCTACACTACGCTAAGTTATTCTATCTATGTCACCGAGTTCTATTCTAGGTAGTTAAGAATGTAGGTAATGTTGAGGTCAGTGAATTAAAAAGCAAGTATGTAAAAACTAGTTTATACGACAAGATGATGACAGGCTGGCAAACCTTGAAGATTTTGTAGTCGGGCGCAAAATACTATTCCCAATCTATTTTTCTATCATACAATTATATGCATACCTCTCTGATAGAGTGAATGACTCCATCGGAATCGACGACCTGCGTGATGCGGTAGGGAGACACTTGGAGCGCGTCCAGAGCTCGCGCGTGGCTCGGCGCTGAGAGGATCTCGTGTTCGAGGGACCTGACGAATTATGACCATTTACTCACTTTTATTGGCCCCGATTCTGTTGTTTACAAACTAAACTTTCATCTAACTACTTATATCTCTTTCTAACAACAAATTAAGAAAGGGATAAAATATTTTTTTTGTCCCGTCTTTGTTCGATTGCCTATTTCAACGTATATCTTTATTGGTTACGACCACAGGGATGTAAATGATAACGGGATGGAATAGTAAGACAGCTTTAAATATCTCCTATTCTTTTGCCAATCAATTCTATTGATGGATAAATCTATTAATTCTATTTCCCAACAAAAAATCAAACTAGTACCCCACAAAATTATGAAAAACAAAAACTTCACCCATACATTTTCTATAAAAGTGACGTCAGCCCATATCTGTATACACTTCTATTACACATCATGATCGTGCCCCATCTTACCTAAGAACAGCAGCTCTGGGCGCCCGGCTTTGCTGGTTGAGCACCTTAGCCAGCGAGGCCTTCAAGCTGGGTCCGCAGCTGGACTCGGAGTCGCGATCGGCCGCGTGCAGCGCCAGCCCAGCGAGCCCGCGGACGCGCGCGTACTTACCCTTAACGTCCACTGACGACGCGTCCTCGAACGACATCCACGTTTTGTCCCTATGACGATGATTAAGGTCTTATTTATAATTATTTAATCTTAAAATACAATTTACAAGTTATCTTAAGTTCTAAATAGAGGAGTTTGTGTAAGAATATTTTGTAATAATCATGAATCAAACTATGGAATCAAATAAACAAAATATAAATACCTACCTATGTAGGTACGATATGATAAATACAATGAGTAAAAACTATCCATTTTTATAGTTTCTGGTTTTACTTACTTAGTTGGTAACTTAAAACTCTAAGTAACTAGATATAACGCTGACCAGAACGCTCTAAATCAGAGGTTCCCAGACTTTTTTTCTCATAGGCCGCTTTCAAAATTTTGCTGATTCCTATCATATTCCCAAAACTCGAAAAAATTACACGCCGCCGCAGATCCCCGTCGAGTCTTCCGTGAACCCCTGAGGGTTCCACCTGGACTACTTTGGGAACCTCTGCTCTAAATCTATTTCACTGACACAATTAAGAACTCACTTAAAAGCATAAGGCGCTGACAAGTCCTGGTCTCTCTCCAAGGTCCAGCGTCCCTTCTGCAGCTGCCTGCAGAGCTCAGCCTGGTCTACTTCCTTAGGGTCATCCTCCACGGTAGGGCTGCCTGGAGTGCTGAGGGTTTCATTGGCGAGGGTGAACTGGCGTACTGTTGCTGGGAGACTGATCACCACCTTGGAGGCTGGGATGCCAAGACCCACTACTAGGTCTACTACGGAATCCTGGAATGTAACGTATAACGAGTAATTAAAAACTACCACAGTGGTCAAAAAATCGCCAAGAAAGCCTTATATTCTATACTACATAAATTCTATTATTAAATTTACTGAGAAAAGCCAGAAATAAACTAGGCGATAACTCTTTTCAAACATTTACAAAAAAAATCAAATCTGATTGACAACAAATTGCGTGCCGTACAAAATACAAAATAGACTCTAAATTAATATTTAAAAAAGAAAATAGCAGTCTTGGCAGCATGTAAAATAGAACATTAATTTCACATCAAAATCGATTAATAAACCATTTAAAACGAAACGATAAATCAAATGCAGTCTAAAATAAATAGGAATTAACTTACAAATCGCCTGCATAAATTAACATAGCAAAAACAACTTTAACCCAATGCTATTAATCATGATAATTAAGTAACTGATGCCTAAACTCATCACATAAAAAACATATCAAAACGAATACCTCAAGACTTAACTAATTTCACATACAGAGATGCACCTGTTCGTTCATACCAGTACATACTATGACCTACATGAGAAATGAGTTTAGTTTACATCCTAAAGTAGACTTTATGCCTTATATTCTAGAGTATCTATATTTATTGCAATGAATTTTAATGGGCACGCTTGTCGGCTTTTTCTTGCATTTGTAACACAGTACATTAAATTACTGCAGTAAAGTAAGAAACTATTATTTTTAATTTTACGCGCACCTTATCTGTCATATTACAGCTTGGGTGAAAGAAGCCTCAGTAAAAGCATTAAAAAATCCTTACCTTGTAATTATATTAATATCAAACTGTGGTAGGCTTGTCAAATAAATAAATGATTCAATACTCGCTTTGCTTAATTACATTGCGGAAACTCCATATAATACATAAGGAAACACAAGACTTATTTTTAGATAAGTTGATTAATGTTTTTTTAAATAAATTATATACTAAAGCAATAAATAAAACATGTTACCCAAATATAAAAAAACTACATATTTTTGTAGTAATATAGCTAATGTTTGATGATTTTGTTGAACCCTCTGTTGTTTAGTAGTTCTCAGTGTGTGACGATAGAGAGCATGCCAAATGAACACATCTAACGTCCAATAAGGCAATCGTTTAGCAATTCCCAACACTTTTCCAAAAAAGCGACCATTATAGGATCATTATCTCTCTGATAAAGTGTTTTTTTTTAAGTATGGTAGTTTGTATAATATTTGTTTGAGAATTCTACTTCACTGCCTAACCTTTACCTATAAACACATGCATATCAATAATATGTTTAAGAAAATATCAAAATCAGGTAATCAACGCACATACACAAGTTTGACGTTACGTTTGGATGTTACGACAGAGATGAGATACTGCTCTTGTTTTCGTACAAACTATGTAACACGTTCACCTTCACCGCTCAAGTTGCAACTTAGTGCGTGAGTGAAATACTCATGATTTATTATTATAAGCCGTTTTATTATAATGATAGATCCTTAAATTATTGAAATAGATCAATTGACGTGTCATGAACCTCAAACTTACGGGGTCATTGTGAAATGTACCGTAAAACTAGATTTATAGAGTTGCAATTAAACTTTGTAGCAACATCCGATGTGGACTATAAACCTTTAATTGATTTGAGAGGAAAAGGAAACCAGTTAATTAAAGTTTAAATTGTTGATTATTATTTTTAAATTTTATTATATAATGCTGTGTGTAATCTATATATATAAAAGAATGTCGTGTTAGTTACACCATTTATAACTCAAGAACGGCTGAACTGATTTGGCTGAAAATTGGTGGGGAGGTAGCTTAGAACCAGGAGAAGGACATCGGATAAGTAGGGGTAGGTCGGGGTAGGTAGGGGTAGGTAGGTAACGTAGATAGGGGCAGGTAGAGGTAGGTAGGAGTAGGTAGGGGTAGTTAGGGGTAGGTAAGAGTGGGTAGGGGTAGGTAGAGGTAGGTAGGTTCTCAGAGTAGGACAACGTCTGCCGGGTCAGCTAGTTATATAATAAAATAACATCTTTGAAACACATTGAAACTGAAATGAAATTCAATATTATTTATTCACAGGCACTTACCTATGAATTGTCAGACTTTAATGCACGGTTCGGAAGGTGGCTTTTGCTGAGAAGAGCCGGCAATAAACTCAGCAATTACTCTTTTCAAAATAAACTTCATAATTTACATAAAATATGTCCTGCAAGAGCGAGCGCTACACTAAATTGTTGTTACTTACTCATTGTAACATATTGTATCATATTACGATCAGTAATATTTATTTCCTGTCACATTACGATTGACATGATAGCTATCGATATTTAATTAATTTGTCGTTTATTTGCTAATTCTCTCGTTAGACAGATCAATAGTAAGTCATCTAAGTTTGCTAGAAGAATTGAATAATAGTGATGCATCGTAAAAATATCAGAGAACCTTGTATGGGCTGAATCTGTGAAACCATTGCATAGTTAGATAATAAAAGAAATATATCCGTATGTATGTACTCTTGATTGTTTTTAATTACTGTAGAAATGCTCATGAACAATTTTAATATTAGACCAACTATGAAAATAAGAAACAAATATCTTTTCACACATAAAATCAACCGTAATCGATCAAAATGTTTGAAAAGTTCGTGATTTTTCCTTCATTTTGGCCCCATAGTATAAAAGTTGTTCATATTTGTACTATAAAATAATCTTGCGCCCAGCCCCTATATCATGGTAAGCGTAGACTCGTATCTACGGCCAATGAAACTACATAAATATGAAGCGATGAAATGAATCCGCGATTATTATTGGTCGAAGAGTCGAATCTTCTCTAGTCTACGTTTGTACGTCCGTCTAAAATTCCAGACAGCCAGACACGAAAGTCCTATAAGGGTTCATCTTCTTCATCGTATTTACCAAATAACTAATCATAATACTCACAGTATTCATCATGTCCCACAACCCACTCAATCTACTCGGGTGATACGTCATCTTCTTCACCAGCCCCAAGGCGTGGGTCTGCACCATCATTAAATCGGCTTTCTTCACCAACGTCCTCAGGTCGTAGTACTTGGCCAAGAGTTCTGGGTGGGCAGGCAGGGCCAGGAATAGCGGGCCTCCGCCCGATGAAGTCAGAGCTACTCGGGCGGCTTCGACAGTTTCCGAGACTTTAGTCTTGTTGAGGGCTTTATGCGCATCGTGGATCTCAAGACCTTGTACGTGCTTGGATTTGAGGAGTTTGCGGAGGTCCTGTAAAGAAGAGAGGAGATTTAGATTTTGTACATAAACCAGTAACCACTGCGTGAATAGATAAATCTTAGGACTATTATATTTTTTACACTAAGTAAATCGCAGATAACTAATATAAAGGCGATGATAGCTCAGTGGTAGTAACGTCGGATGCCGCGACGAAAGTCGTGGGTTCGAATCCTACAATGAGCTTGAGCTTTCGGTGAAGGAAAACATCGTAAGGAAACCATAGCACGGTGGTAGGGTACTTTGTAGTACCCGTCTGGCTGGCTCCACCCACAAGTTGAAAATCTGTCAAGCACCTACCGGTGTGTTCCGGTTTTGTAATTGCGGTTGAGAGCCAGTTGGCATCGTGGCATTGTAACAGGTCGGCAACACATTGGGAATACCACTGATATTGCAAATGGCGATAGGCACCGGTAACCACTTACCATCAGGTGGACCGCCTGCCAACCTTCTGACATAAAAAAAATATAGTTCTACTTCTTCAGATTTTCTAGCAAAACAAAAATCTGGCCACCATTTTGCATTATGTAAGTAGACTGTTAAATGTAGGTCTATTACTTAAATTAATCAGAGACATTGATTGAGTTATAATTTATGGCTCTAGATAAATAACTCCAATTATATAGGCGATAGTATCGTTCCGTTCATAACTTATCCAGAAATCTATAACACTTCAACATATTACACGCATTTTCAATTTAAATTTTAAGCACATGTTCAACAAGATTTATGTGGCTGGCGTTATCAACACGCGCTGTTAAGGAAACACGATTCGTGTTAATGCTTTTTAGGGTTACGGAACCTGTAGATTGCCAATGAGACCCTATTACCACAGTTTTACTACTATACAGTTGGGAAACCTTTACAAAAAAACAAAATAAGGGAAACGTATTATTTATTAGGTATACGGATCTCACCGTATGCGAGGACGACTTCCACTTCAGTTTTTAATGAGCGTAGGTAAATTGAGCCACGAATATAATAAAGCTTTTTTTTTGTTAATGTACTTCCGTCGTTTATTGAGTTGTCATGACATTTAAAATAAAGAACTTTTACTACCGTATGAGGTTTTTCTATACAGACATGTATTTTTAATAGTTTTAATTCAGTAGATGCTTAATTTATCGCCTCCACTGGCGTAGCTACCGGAGGGCTAGGCGGAGCAGTGCCCCGGGGCCCCCAAAACCTCTTATTGAAATTTTCAAATTGATTAGCAATACTTATTGAACTAGCGAAAATTCTTCCACCTTCGAAATCTGAATAAAATACGTTGCAACAGAGAGAAATTCTACTTGCTTGTATTATTTCTGTTTTAAGATAAGTCCAGATTTTTTGTACGTTTATTACATTTACTGAATGTCTCTCCGTCTGTCCGTTGTCAGTGTGCTTCTTATTCGAGTACTATTTTGCAAGAATTTACAGTTTTAGAACCTCTCCTTATTATATGGAAAGCACTATGGAAAACTATGCATTATAGGATGCTGCACAGTAAAATAAAAAGAGCTAAAAGTAACCAGGCAGGTAGAGCTGCGGTATCATTAGGTATTATAACTTTTTTATAATAATAACAAACATGACATAGATCATAAACGGCTAGATGGCGTAACACAGGAGTGTCATGTACAGTCGTTCCCAGTTTAGCTTAAAATAGTACCTAAGTATATTGTTATCTTGGATCTATCTTTCATTGGTTCTATCAACGCACAGCTCAAATCACTGGATGGATTGGGCTGAAGATTGGCATACAGTTAGCTATTATGTATGACAGGCATAGACACTGTAATAGGCATTCGCTAAAATAGGATTTTTGAAAATTCAACAAATGGTGTAAAATAGGAGATTGAGGCTTAAACCACGGGGTGGAAAGCTAGACCTACTTTATAATAACGAAGTAGGTACTTAATTTTTTTGTCAAAAAATAACATGCCATAAAATTCAACGTGAAACTAATTTCGGGCATATGGCATAGATATAAAACTATGAACTCGACTGTACCTAAAAAATAGCAATCGTGCGGCACAGGCGTCTTACATGACCTTAATCCGGTTATGACTCTATACCGGTTTTTAAACTATAGTTAAATAGTCTATGACCGCGGCTGCACGCACCAGCAATGTCACTTTTGTCTATCACTTCACTTGTTACACTGAAACGCACTGCGCAACACACCTTCCTCTAGGTACCTACCCCTGAAACCGCATGATCGCGTCAAAATCTATGGAGTCATTCTCAAGATAAAAGTAGATACGCTAAGGTTCGATTTTTAATCGCTAGATAAACCTCGGATTATCTATTCCTTTGATAACTCTATACGATAATAATTGTTCTAATTTCAAATTAACAACCAAATACCACTTTTAAGCATTGAAAAATCGGCTATAAGTACCTAAGCGAGAGACATAGAGCGTTGAGGTTTAGGATGATACTGGTAATAACAGCCGGTTAATTTTAACGATCTAGTTAGATTATATCTCTTATAGTGGAACAAGTCCATAAAAGAGTAGTTTAGGGCCTAACAGGAATGTTTTACGGTCCCAAATAACAAGGTCATCTACTGAAAACTTGCATAGTTTTTTGCTCAAAAACTTAATGGCCCTAGATTGCCCGGTTGTGAGCCATCTGCGCTCGCCGAATATTCCGCGTATGGGCGAGATTTTACAATATCTGTAAAATACCTTTTGACATAGCCCCGTCATGTTTTTCTCCAAATGGTAAATGCGACAAGTCGAAAGTATAAAAAATTAACTCCAGCCTTTACTTACTCTAAGTTTCATATAAAAATCCTGGTGACTTCAATGTTCATGCCAAGGTTTCTAAGCGAAACTTTTAAATTGTGATGTAAAGATTATCATTACCCTAAAGGAAACCCCTAAATTGATAGAAACGGCAAAATATATCACAAATGGTAGCACCGGATACTCGCTTAACGTTAGTTTCCTGTACAAAACCATTTATTTATACAAAACTCAATAAATCACAGTAAACGCGTACCTACGCAATACTGGTTTTTTGTGTGTCATAATTGAGAAAATCCTTATTAGAAACGGAAAACGTTATGTAAACGACTCGAGAATAGATTGTATTTCTTTTTAGTAATCAAAAACAAACTCTATGTCATTGTTTCAAAATTGAATTCAATTGTTGCAATATCTATTCTAAACATTCTGATTAAAGTTTTCACATGCTTACACTTCAGTAACATTATGTATTTTATTAATTAAGCAAAATTCAGCTGTTTTAGAACCTAACGGGCTGGTACGTGACGATGGCAGGAGACCGGACGGTATGTCATTGGTGCCCTGGAAGATGGGTAGGCCCCTGGTGTGGGACGCTACATGTGTCGACACCCTCGCGCCTTCCCACCTTCCAGATACGTCTGTAGTCGCCGGCGCTGCTGCTACGCAACAAGAGTGCCTCAAGCGCCGCAAATACGCTGCTCTACAGGGGTCCAAATTTTCGGCGTTTGGGGTTGAAACTCTAGGGCCCTGGGGACCAGAGGCTCGTCGATTATTCAAAGAGGTCTCCGCTCGTCTTGTTGAGGCCTCTCCACAAATTTTCTATTTATAGTTAGGTAGTTTTGTTTTTATTTTTAATTTTGTTAAATATAAAGTTGGTGATAATCTTGTTAAATTAAATGTACTGACGGACCAAAATATATTATATTTATTTTAATGTTACCTTATACCTTACGAATGCCGTAGTTAATTATATGGAGAATAGTTCAATAAGTTTCGATAAGTATAACTTATAATTTAATTTGATTATACTAAGGATATATAAAAGCTCCACCAACAAAGCTTTCTAAGCTACGGTACCTTTATTTTAATAAGTTAGCCAACCGTATGGTTATTTACAAATTAATTTAATTAAAAATCTATTTAATTAATTGCATGGGGATTAAACCACAAGAGCGTACAGACAAGGTTCTTTTCTCATCCTTATTTAGTTTAATCTAAAATATTAATTACAATTCACACGAGACAATAGCATATTAAACGGTTACAAATAGATATGTTACTAACATTTTATAGACCTTCAAATTCTCGCAACGCCTCTTTGATGTTACCTACTAGCTCAGGGGTCGTCAAATGGCGGGCCGCGGTCCGGATTTTGACGTCGATTTGTACCATATTATATTGCGCTATTTTTATGTTATTGTTGGAGGACCTACGTTTTACCTTAATATCATACATACAGATAGAAAACATTGCTTTTATAGTGTACAAGTAAATACTAATACCCTGTTCAGGTGTAGGTAGGTCCACGCAAGTTTACCGCGTTTTGTGGTATATTGCTTAATCGGCTAAACAAAGCGGCATTGGCGTAAAATCGCGCCGCGAATTCGCCCCTTCTGGGGGTCAATTCCATTAATAAATTTTGATCGCAGCTGAATGACGACTTTTGCACGTTTTCGTATTCCCAAAAATCTGACAATAATCGAGATCCAATCATGGTTGAGTTAAAGTTGACGTTTGATCGAAAGTTATAAAAGTGGTACCTATTCCACTAAATATTTGACCCATTTGATTGGATTAGAATAGTTTCGGTTGCCAAGGGCAACAACCATTACTATCTAATCGTAGTCCAATCGTGGTTCGGATTCGTTTATTTAGTGGAATACCGTTTATTAGTAAAATTAGAATAGGCTAGTTGACTGACACATCAAATCAGCTACTTTTTTATAAATGTCAAAACGATAGTTTATATTTAATTTTGTATGAAATATTACACTATGACGTCATAGTTTCACAGCATCAAATCATCTACTCTTAGTGGTTCCACTGCTAATTAAAAATCATAAAAAGCATTAAATGTACAACAAATTTGATATTTCCACGTGTTTTTAGATGTTTTATGCATTAGTTAGTGTTTGGTCATTTATTTTTGTTAGTGTCAAAATTGGATTAGAAACGAACTTTAAATGAATCGAAGTTGGATGTCAACCGTTGTAATTTTGCGGAATTGGCCCCCGAACGGGGTCTACGGCCAAAGGCACGGTCTATGCTAATACGTCAGCAACTCAATAGATAAAGGCGGTAATACTCGCAGTTCATCACTAGCTTCCGATGCTTTGTTTTGCCGTAGCGTAATCAGCACCAGTATTTGAGTGACATTACAATGGTATTAATGGGTTATTTCGAAGTAAGGCGTGGATTTATGTGACCTGTGTGCGGTTCCATTGTTTAATGACGTTATTTCAATTATAACTACGTTTCCGCCGCAATTCACACGCAATCTCCTGTATGGGGTATAAATATATATTAGGAGTTCATTTTTTTAATGGTTTCTTAGCGGATGCCTGCGTAAATTTCAGCCCAATCCACACTGAGAAAAATGGTAATCATAAATGCCGTGAATAGGCTAGATGACAGTGTCAAAAATAAATGACCAAACACTAATGCGTTATAGCTTAGTATTTCATACAATATTCCATGTAACCGATCGTTTTGACATTAATTATAAAGTTGCTGATTTGATATGCCAGGAAACTACCCTATTCACCCTCCGCGAAAGACACACACTTTACTAATCTGACGGAGACAAGTGCCTCACTTTAATAAAACTTTAGTAAAAACTGTTGGTTTGAGCTGTGCCTTGATAGATCTGTCATTCAGCCAGTCAGTCTTTTTATATTTAGACTCAGTGCCGTAAAAAGGGCGGTGCCACCGGTGCAGGCCCAGGGCGTAGGCTCTGAGGCGCAAAGATTGGTCGTTCCAGGCTCCTGATGAGTTCCCGCTGCGCCCCTAGTGCTCGATTCTAACACTCAGCCAGTATCATCAAAAACTTCTGTTAAAGTAGCATTGCTCTAGCTAGGGTAGGTACCTGTAATATCTAAAAAAAACAAGGTCGCAGTTATAGAAGCTCGCGTAGGGCGCAGAAAAGACTATTTACGGAACTGCTAGCTCCCGTCCATCGGTTATACCCGCGTGCCCCAGGGATCTCATGTTTTCCCAGGATAAAAAGTAGTCTATTGTTATTAATTGTACATTATAATAAAAGTAGGTTTAATGCAAAGAACAATCTTCTAGAGGTGAAAAGAAATCTTTATTAGGTACTTTACTAATCGAGTACCTATGTATTTATTGTTTATATAAATATATAGCTGATTTAAATAAATATATGTATAGATGTTCCTTCATATAAGAGGATTAAATAAAATACTAGTTATATGACATGATCAGGGGAAAGGATAAATGGAGTAAAATAACCACGCAATGGTACCCAAGACATGGAAAGAGGAAGAGAGGTAGACCACAAAGGAGATGGGACGACGACATTAGACAAGTCGCGGGAATAACATGGGGTAGAGTGGCCATGGAAAGGCCAGAATGGAGAAGATTGGAGGAGGCCTTTGCCACCTGGCAAACGGACACGCAAAAGTGGAACAAAGGAACAATTTATGAATAAGAAAAGAAATACTGTCATGTCCTAGGGTAGGCTATATATAGGTATATACTAGTTATAAAAGCTAAATCTCGAATCAAGCATGTCAAGAATATATTATGAACGTGTCGTTGTCAATTTATGAAAACGCGAACCGTGAGAATCAGTGTGCGGTAATTAAGAGATGCTATTAGTAACTCAGTTACAAACCGCAAAAAACGTTAAACCTACTAAATAAATGTTACGGTATCTTTTCTGCATTACCATTATTTGCAACTAGTTTTTATTTGCATACGTTGTCTTGTCCTGGCAGGACAGTTTGAGTTTGTGGCCTACCTACTATCTAAAATACTAACTATTCCCCGCGGCTGCACTCGCGTTCCCGAGATAGAAAGTAGCCTATAACTTTCGGGTATAATATAGCTTCCTATTAGTGAAAAATTTTTTCAGATCGGACCAGTAACACCAGAGATTAGCGCGTTCAAACAAACAAACTCTTCGGCTTATTATTAGTATATATAAGTATACATATAAATATAGGTATTAAAGCATTTTTGAAAACTGATTCATGTTTTTACTTACAAATTAACTCTAACATCATCAGTTCGTAATAGTACCTACACTTAAACTGAAAGATCAATTTGACTAGGTATATATGAATACATATTATTATAGATGATCAATAAAATTTAAATGGAATTTCACATCTCAAATAAAATTAATTGTATAGCAACAGACACAACTTTGTAAAGAAGGCCACAAAATGCTTTACGACCAATAATATAATTAAACCAAAACATTAACGATTTCATAACAAGCTATGTACTATTCGAATGATTGAATCGATTAATGTATAGCAAATGATCGATCAGCTACATACTACGACCAATTAGACGATACTAAACTGTGAACCGACTGCTATCAATCATAGTGATAACGTTGACATTTAGTTAAAAATGTAGGTAATCGAGTTTAGGGCGGATCTTAGATCGGTCTTCAATGTGATTCATAGGTAAAATTCAATGTGAAATTGACAAATAGACATTACACAATAGATATAGTTTTATTTGACATCACAAAACAAGGACAGTAGCACAGATTATGTATATAACAGTAGTTAATAATACATGAAAAGAAATTAATAATACATGAAAATAAATAACCAGCGTAAAATTTATAAAATAATAAATGTTCTATCTTCCTAACTAGCGTTAGCTGTGTGTCAGAAGACAGTTCTAACTTTCCTTGATTCTATTTAATTAAACAAAAATTACAAATATGTAGGTATAATCCATATTTTGAATGAGGCTCGGAGGACTGAAGATAGCTCCATAGCAACAACATCCTAAAATAACATTTAAAAGCAGCTACTTAAAACAGCTCTATTTAAAATTTATTGATGCATAAAGCACGCCAATGACATTGCGCCTAATTGCACGCACTTTGCAATCACCGCGCTAAAGGGTACTAATAAATGTTATACTTAATCACTTTCAACTCTATTCTCTAAGACATAAGAACTGCATAGTTAATAGAGTATAATTTATGTGCATATCACATTAGGTGTGAAGGGATCTATTATAATACTCGTATGTCATATTTAGAGTTAGAACGTTTATAAAGCAATGTAATATGCATTACAGGTGTTTTAATGTTGTACTCATGAAATTATGGTAATTATTTTATGCTCTAGTTAGAGTACTTCATTTGCGTATTTTATAAGATTATGAATTTGGTATTATATAATTACGTCAAATAATACCAACGTAAGAGCATTACATTATCACATGTATTATTTAAGTGTTAAGTCAGTTTCTAATTTTGTTGTTTTGAAACTATGTATATCAAAGAACTGATACACCTAAACGAAATTTTAAGCCTTAATCCAAATCATAAGGAAGATATGTAATTACGTATTATACTATCCCCCGTGGTTTTATCCGCGTTTCTGAAATAAAAGGAAGCCTATAGCACTCGGGGATACCTGTAGCTTTCTGATAGTGAAATATTCTTTGAATCGGATCAGTAAGGCTAGAGACTACCTAATAAATCCGAAGCAACAAAAATCACCTCTTTATAATATTAATATAGATTATAGAGATTGATATGTGCCGAATCATATTGTAAAAATGATCATTGAGATATACACGATTAACCAACGGTCAAAACGATTACCTACTTATAATAACAATAAAAACTTGAGTAACTATAAATTAAATCAACATAAAACAGTCACAAGTAAATATGTGTCACAAATAAATCTATTAAGTAATACTATAACATAAGCAAGAATGTAACCAGTTCATTTCCATGTTACATATACTAAAGGGCACTTGCTCCAAGGCGTGCCTAGTCCTTAAAATTGCATATTGTGCCATATATCGGAGCATAGGGACATAAATTGTATGATTTATGTACGCATGACTGCTTTGCATGGTGCTGCATATGTTATAACTTATATTTATCATTTCAATAGCACTAGCCGACAAGTGTCATGCAAAGTATAATAAGATCCTGATTGCTCAATCACGAATAGTTTATGGATCTTTAGGTGAATAAATGAGCAGATTAGTCTATCTATATATAGGTAGTATAGAATATTTTAAGGTACGGAACACGTCAAAGGAAAAAACGGAACCCTTTTAGGATAACTTTGTTGTCCGGCTGACTGTGTGTTAAGACCCTTTTTCTCAGAAACGCGTAGAGCTATAAAGCTGAAATTAATATCAAATAATAAAGTTTACGTTCCATTGAAGCTGTAAAAATTTCAAGCTTTTAAGTCATCGCAATAAAGAAATACGGCCATTTATGTCGCATATTTTAGTACTTCACGTGTAAATCAAAACGTATAAGATACTTCCCAATTAAAGTAGAAAGAAGCAAGGCCGTACAGCAGAAGTAAAGTAATAGGTAAATCCAAAAATATGATTAGGTACTTTTCGTTAGCCGTTGGAGATCCTCTATTAGTGATTGTCCTTCAAATTGACTCATCTGTACGGTCCGTGCGCAAACTTCTACGTGAAAGAAATTCACTTAGCAATTTTTTGTGAGTTCCAAATTTCAAATATAGAGCCGAGTCTATCGCAATCAACCTCATTGGTTCACAAGCGGTAGGCTTATTATGCTATTTTCACAGATAACCAACAGACATGGGCCACACATGTCTCCAAAACTGTTCTCTGGCCTGCAACACCTACGTTTGACAGCAAAACCAGTACAAATAAAATATTGGGCACACGTCCTGACGGCTTACCGTATTAAGACTATGTGGTAACTGCCTGTGATCACGTTTCTCAATTTATTAACGTTTTATGTTATTTTTATCGACAATAACATGACCCAATGCGGCATATAGGATTCATCTGATGATTGAGCAAAAAGGCTACGAGAGTTTCGTGTTTATTGAAATGTTAAGAAGTTATTCTGCCAATACAAAGTCTGTTTCGGAAGCATTTCGTATTTTATAACTCAATTTTTGTCTGTGTCTTACATACAGTCAGCATCAAAAGTAATTGGAAAAAATGAAAATTGTTAAACATTTAAATAAAAATACATAAACTTACTTCGAACATTCGAACTGTGATTAATAGTCACTTATTCAAAAATATAACATCAAAGTTTCTTGTCGTTAATGCACACGAAGATTTTTTTAATCGTTTCTTACAATAAAGACCACAGATTCACAAATTGAATAGCCTTTGACATGCTGACAGCTTCATTTAAGAAATTGACAGCTTTTATGATGAGCTTCAGTCAGACGTATTTATTTTTTGACCACAGAGTATTTTGGCAACAGAAGGTTCACTTGTAATCATCAATCTGAACACCTATTTGGAATAGATACCTACCATAATAACCTATATAAAGGTCGAGGTACTTAGCTAATCAGTGATCATTGGCAGAAACATCTACCCACAGCCTAACTACTGGTCTTGGTGATAAGTTTGCAGACTGAGTTCCACTAAAAGGGTTATTCGAAAATCTAATCACTGACATATACTTAGTATAAAGTAACATAAAGACGCCACATATAACCACTATGTTCCATTCAAGTGCAGCCATCCGGCCGCACTTCACTCTTCTTTTTATTATTATTAAAACTTTGCTTGCACTTAGTAGCTTAAAAATCATGGCGCTTACGATTTTTTGGTCGGTCTAGTGCTACGTGTTTAAACTTTCCTGGTTAGAAATAGACCTTTTAAGATAGCTTCTCTATACATAGTAATATAACTCCGTGGTTAAAATAGAGTATCGCGGGTGAAATCGCGAAGTGGAAAGCTATACACCAAATCCAAAAGCAAAACAACACACGTTTCAATGTCATCACCTTTGGTCTGTTAATGGATGAATGGTTCGTGACCAGTATAAAAGGTTCCTTTCACTGATCCTTGCATTAAATTTAGTTTATCTGCACATTTGCATACGTGTGGGTTATTGCAAGTATGTTCGATAAAATTGTTTTATGCAAGGGCGTTACCTGCTTAATTTATGGACTAGATAGAAAAAGGAAACAAGTTTTATAATTAATTGCTTTTTTTAAGTTTTAAGGTGATGGTTGAGTAGGTACCTACATGATAGTTTTTACCAAGATACGTTAAGTTAAATTACCTTTGCTTAAAAAATTGCTAATTTGTTCGTGTGTTTTTCATCAATAACGGTGAAATTGCAGTCAAGCAAAGCCCATTCTTAGTATACAATTTCCGAGTGGCGTTTTCAGGACAGTTAATATTTAGGACGTTTTTCAATTTTGCATCAATTTAATCTAACGTCTGTTTGATCAATCTGCTACAGTACTAAACGGAGGCATACTCCAAAAAAAAAGTATAAAATATGCTTCAGAACACCTATTTAACTCAAAAAAACACATTATCCTAAATTGTTAAGGTTATAAATTGCAAAGTCTACATTAAGTAACATATAAATATTTAATCGTTGACAAACAACACGCCTTCGATTGGAATGCGCTCCGATATCCATATTCAAACGTCAAAAGAAAGCTGTCAAAATTGACAATAGCCAATAACAATCGATTTGGCCTTGACACCATCTGTCAATCCCAAGGTCAAGAATACGAGCATTGTAAGCCGCGTCGGTGATTCATTCTTACATTCACGAACGAGTGAATGATCAAAATCGGTCTCGTATTGTGATTTATGGTATTATGATTTTTAATTAAGATAACATGGAGTTGTACTATCTGGTCCTCGATTGCTCTTTGGCTGATAACATCTGTGACCTAATATAATAATGTCTGAATATAAACTCTATATTCAAATTGCAAAAGTATTTTTTTTATCTTGTGGGTAACGTAAAATATTACTAATTAAAACTAATTTAAAATTAATGTAACAAACTTAACGGCTGTTAATTTTTACACATAATAAAACAAAGCCTGTAATGTTTTTGCTTTCTAAAACATCTGGTGCATTCTAATTAGATAACCATAAGTAAGTAGGTAGGTAGTTGCGCAGAAAACCAAAATTTCAAAAGATTCCCTTCTAAACAAATAGGCTGTTTAAAACAAGAATGGTACTTCCTTAATTCTTATTTCGATGACCTACGAGGGAATTTCGTCATAGACAAGGAATAGTTATTTAAAGAAAAATATTTTTATTATTTCCTACTAATAATAAAGCTGAAGAGTAGGTATGCTTGTTTAAACGCGCTAATATCTGGATCTACCAAATGGATTCGAATAATTATTTCACAAGTAGCAAGCTACATTATCCCCGAAGGTTAAGTATATAGGCTAGCTACTTTTCATCACAGGAACGTGGGTGAAACCGTCATCAAGCGTAAAAAAACTATAGTTACCATAACTAGTACAAACAAATATGAAGGATAACCTCCTACTTGTAACTCAAATGAGTAATGTCAATTTATAACCAGATCACTGATGTCATTTATAATAATTAGCGTCCAAAAACTGGACCTTTTAATATATATTTGAGACCGTGGGCGAGCAATTACAAGCGGCATTGAAAAGTCAAGTAGACCGCCTACTGGACTAGTAACTTGAATCATAGCAGCTTAATAATATTCATAATAACGTGCACTTATCGGCTATTTGATTTTCTCAATATGGGTCTCAGTATATTGCATGAGAGTTGTTATTTAAAAAACAGGATATCTAATATCCTTCATAATTGTAGCAATAGGTTTATTTGCCTCAAGTTGTTACTTGAGAAACAGTTCTGTTCTAAGCTATGTGCTATCACCATTATATATGATACATTTTCGTGACATTTAATTGTTCTTGGCACTCATTTATATAAAATTCTATATTATTGACCTCTCTGTAATTTGTAAAATAATCACATATTACCTATTTGGAATGCGCTGATTACTTACAACTTTTTCAAAAAAAATAATTACCTGATTGTGTTACTCATAAAAAAAACATAATCATAATCTAATAGGTAGGTAGGTCTTTTAGATTAAATAGCAACGAACGATATCGACCGATCCTTATCAGCGGTGAAAGTAACTCAGATGAAAGGAGTTACATTTTACAATGTAATGAATGAGATAATACGAAATTATAGGAAGTCAGTGTTATGTCATAGAAAAAGTGTTACAAATAGATCGCCCATCTTTATAAGAAGTGTTTTTTTAACCAGCGAGCTTTAAGTGTAAAGTTATTGGATAACAATTTGATCGAATTAATGATTGAGGCGAATCGATTATATTTTAACAACAAAATATTTTCTATTGTTTGTACGCAGCAGGGTCGCACTCAAGGCTTTCTTCTGTATAACTTAAGTGGACGTACAATTATGTAATGAAAATATATGTAGGTATTTTTTGATATACATTCAAGACATAGAATGAAGACAGAAACCAAATAATAGAAAAAAAAGTCATTTTCAAATAATATTAAATATTGTATGTGTTTAACATTGTTTGGTTAATCTTTTTACAAAGTTAAGATATAATTGTAATCAAAACGGTTTGAGACTTTAAAAGTACGCACCTTTTTTTTTCAGGGCTTGGCTCTAACATAGAGTCTACTTAAAACTCTACTTAATTTTGTTGCTCATAAGTGTAAAATAACGTATCGCGGGGAACAATTACGAAGTATACTTTTCAATGAGTAAGCAAATTTTCAAGGTACCTACTTGGGGGAGGTCTAGCAGTGGACGTCTTTCGGCCGACAGGATAATGATGATGATTGAACTCATCATTAGAACAACTTTTAATATTCAACTCGGAAATCTCGTAAAAAAATACTCTTTATACAAAACATCAATTTTGTTAAAAAAATAGCCTTAATTAATTAATATATATCATGAAAGTAATTACAAAATATTATATTAATTATAGTTCCGTTCTGATGTCTAAATAAATTATTTAAAATAGATCTTAATAAATTAATTCAATATAATAATTTGCACGCATCACCGCTCAGTGATTAAAAATGACCTTAAAATTATTTCCGATGTGTGCACAATTTTGATTTAAGACACTTATTGACCTTTGGACGTAATTGCAAAACCGTTACGTGATATGACGCAAGCATCAGTAATACAACGCGATGCAATGAGCAATGGATTAATTTAAGGAAGCTTTTAAGTACATCGTGATATTTTTAATTTCCTGTAAGTAGGTAGCATCTAAGTAGGAATTGATGGTAAATTGATCTAATTTTGCGGATAGTAGGTAGGTATGTTGGAAATAGATTATATACCTAGTACAAACTAGTATGAGTACCTAAATGAGACGTATTTTGGCGTCATATACCTTCTATACATATACGCTAAGGCATCTGTCCCACCGCCGACGAAGAAACGACTAGCTATCAATCATTTTCCACTCCAAAATAGCGATGGGCGAGTAAGTAGTTAGTATAACTAAGAAGATGTTTTTTTGCCCGGTAAGGTTCCTGCAGCAATCAGAGGTTACCAACTTTAGCCCTTCAAAAAAAAAATAAGAAGATGGTTTAACAAAACAGTATTTAGTTTTACTAACTCTCCCCGTCCCCCTCCACCATCTGAATTAGAGTGGTAACAAACATAGACAAACAGAAAAACTTCCACATTTATACTATTAGAAGGAGTCTCGTTGGTGTTGCCACAAATCAAAAGAGAATACCTTAATTACGATATAAAGACAGTATTATGATGTAAAAATACTAATTATATATTGCTACACATTACTTTTCATTACCCTCAGGCGATGTGTTCAATGAAATACATTGGCATGTTCCACCTACTCGAGGTAAGGTCGAACACGTGTGAACTGACTCGCTCGGTGACGTCATCCCTCCGTAATATTTAATAAGGGTAATGACGTATGAAGCATTGTGACATATCTTTAAGTGTATTTTTCAGGAATCTGACAGACTAGCACTGGTTTAGGTGTGAAAAGAATTGTAATGGGAACAAGCTAAGTTAAACTATATTTTTTGCGTATAAAATTGAATTTAGATTAACTATATTAATCAAACCGGAATGAAATTTTATATTTTATCTCTAGATAAATTGTAGCGATATTTAGTGCGTCAAGTAAAATCAAGAAAACTTACTTCATATAAACAAAAATTACAGCAACATAACGATGCATATTAAAACTAACTTTCAAAATGTAGCCTCTGTTACTCTCCGGCCCATAACCTATTTCTATGCAAAAAATCACATCGATCCGCTGCTTCATTGTTGAGTAAAAAGAAAGACGAACAAACTCACATTCTAATATAAATTGTATAATATTGGTAAAGTAAGCCTTATTAAGATATAAGAAAATCTAGCTAAGGACCTACACGGCGGCCGCACCCATATGATTCAGCGTTTACAAACTCCATGTGGTAACAGCCTATCGAGTAACAAGTCCTCACACGGTAACATGTATCCATTTCGCTCCACATACAAAAGTATTTTCACTTTAATCTTGCGTAAGGTCAACTTGTGACAATGTGACAGGTAGATTTATATTACTTGTTGCATTTAGTAACGTCTGTAGTTTTAAGTTTGTATGTACGTTTAATACTGGTTTCTGGTATCGAGGTAATTGGAGTCTGTGATTGGAGTGTCAGTAATTTTTAGTTGAAATTTGACTTCAATGTGTTAACGGTCCAATAGACTTCAACGATATCGAGATGCAACGATATTTTTTACAAAAAAATATTGTTTATTTTTTTTCCGCTCGATAAAAAAGTGAGGAAAAATAATGACATAAAATGTTTATGACGCTTTTGAAAGTATTTTACTGAGGATTTTTTGTACCTACCTACAGTGAAATAATGTGACGAGGTCTACGATAAGTCTACGACTTTTGTTAACATTTAAAACTCTCAATAATTCAAAATTATCTTACATTATATTACACGTATCACGTATTTATATAAAAAAAAATCTACAGAGGTGGGATATGAACTCAATCTTGTAGCCAAGCCTTTTCCGTTGAACATTTGAGTCTTGAGACTAAAAGCCAACGACTAATTTAAACCAACAGTACCTAAGGTCAACAAGTAATGACCATTTTGATAGAAGCATACTGTGTTACAGTTCCTTTTAGGTTTTGTGACTTAAAATAAAAACCATACTAGTACCTTAAACTACTTATATTTTTTTTAAATATACCTAAATCGCTGCTAGCAGCGATTCTGCGATCCTGGCAGCGTTGTCACGCTGAATAGCAATGCTAATTCTTATTTATTGAATTAATAAAATAATCCTAATTAAGCCCTGCTAACTTAGTTTTTTAAGGTCGTCAGTCCATCATGCTGGAGGGCGACCCACATTACGCTTGCCAAGACGCGGTCTCCACTCTAACACTCGTCTGCAGTGTACATCAGTTTGTGTGTGCTTTGGTTATCTCAGTAGATTCAATTCAGGCTTATATTTTACCATGATAATTGATGTGCCTAAGTTAAGCACCCTAGCCTAAATGGCATCTGGACTTAACTGTTGAAGTCTAGTGAGTAGATACGTAATTGATCTGTATCATGTTAAGGCGACAAGCCCTGACAATGATCTTGCACATGATAGATGACGCATTGTACTTGTAGCGTTATTCAATATAATGTATTCATAAGTAACAGACCGTGGGAACCGACACTACTCAGTAACCTTAGAGGAAAATACTGCGTAGATTTTCCTCTGACTCATTACCTCGTTTAACACATTTCTCGTGCAAATTGTGGAGCTGAATTTTGTGCAATATAAAATTAGCAGGTGTTTTTTTATTTACCAAAATATGTTTTTATATGTTGAAATGATAAGCCAGTTAGCGTGGTTTAATAAAACCTCCTAAGACGCCGTAAGTTGTGGGTTCGATTTCCCTGCAGGACAAACATTTGTATGCATGAACATGTCTGTTTGTCCTGTCTGGGTGTAATCATGTATTTACATTAAATAAAAAGGTAAGTATATGTTAGTATAATCAGTTATGTTTCCATTGTACAAGCTCTGTTTTGTTTGGGATCAGATAAACATCTGTGACGAATCTAGGTATTTTTAACAGAGTTAAAAAAAGAAGGAGGTTCTATGTTCGATGCGTATATTTTCTTTATTTGATAACTTGGCCAAATTCTTTACTAGCATTCCTCGGGCTCAATACTTCTGAAGAGTTGAGGGAAGTCTTTAGTCAAACTCGAACTCACCACCACCGGTTTATTTTGTGAATCTTTATGTTGAATTTATGTAATCGCGATTTGGGCACACTGCCAATCGGGTCACAGATGGTCATTTATCTTTAGTTAAGGAGTTAAGTAAATAACAACAATAGCATTATTCAATACTAGCTGTTCCGCGCGGTTTCACTCGCGTTCCCGGGATAAAAAGTAGTCTATAACCTTCGGCAATAATGTAGCTTCCTATTAGTGAAATAATTTTTCAATTCGGTTCAGTAGTTTCGGAGCCTATTCAATGCAAACAAACAAACAATCAAATCTTTCCTCTTTATAATATTAGTATAGACAATCAGGAACAACCATCGTCTGTGTATTTAACTCACAGATGTAAATTTATAGTATCTTTGTTTATTTAAAAGCTATAGAAAAGGTCATTTTTACACGTACAATACAAAGCTTAGAGGTAAAATTTGCTTGTTAGTTTGTTCAATTGTAAGAAGTTGGTAATATTTGTAGCTACCCACTAACCCGATTCTGAAAATTCTTCCACTAATATCCCCGTGTTATAGGCTACATTGCATTCCAGGAAAGCGGGAAACAGCCTCCTAATAAACTGTTTGATTTTTAACCGACTTCAAAAAAAAGGAGGAGGTTCTCAATTCGGTTGTAAGTTTTTTTAATGTGTTTAATATAACATAACATTTTTGTTTATGAACCGATTGTAATAATTCTCTTTGCATTGGGTTCAGTATAGCTCCAAGGTGGTCCCATTTCAAATTTATTATATTTGAAGGTTTTACTCTTTTTGTTAATAGTTGACTAATTTGACAAGCCAATTGGCGCAGTTGGTTAAGACATTACCTTTAGCACCGCTGGTCGTGGGTTCGATTCCCATCCAGAACAAACATTTGTGTGCATGAACATGTCTGTTCGTCCTGAGTCTGATAATTATCTATATAAGTATGTAATTACAAAAAAAAGTAGTATATGTAGTATATCAGTTACCTGGTTCCCATAGTACAAGCTCTGCTTAGTTTGGGATCAGGACAATGTCCCAGGATATTTATTTATTTATTTTATTTAATTATATTTTTAACGCCTTTACTTTTCTCAGTTTTTAGTAGGACGAATAAGGTTAGATATACATAATGTAATATTACTCAGCAGCTGATTAGCATGTCAACAAGCAACGTAGCAGTCTAATTAGCGTTGGTTTTACCCAACTTTCCTAACGTGGTCCATTCAATGTCTGCAAGAACAAAGGAAACCGTTTAGTGCCCCTCATTAATATGGGCGAGACGTTTCGGAAGTGTAATTCACTTATGTAAGTTAAGGGGAGGCTCTCCGCGAATGTCTCCGTCCCTTATTAAACTGACGCATACAAGCGAGTCAGGAGATTTTTAGTAAAAAGGACGGTTTTATGTTATTTAAAAAATATAAGCATTTATTTTAAAGTAAGAAAACTATTCCCTTTCTAAAGGATTTCAGAATGTATGTTAATATTTTTCAAGTTATTTGGATGGCTCAAATAAGACAAAAATGCATTATTAGTTTTAAAAAGGGGCATATTCACGATTTTTTTCTGACGTTACTAATGAATAATCCCAATTATTAAACGGATATCGTCGCCTTAAGGCGAGACGAAATTATTTTACGTACCTAGTACCTACTTCTTTACACACTTGACATTTGTTCAGAAAAGAGTGCAGTGGCATATTCTTTCTAATTACTTATTTGTTTAATTCCCATACTTAAATCCTACTTATCCATTCTACTTAAGAGTATCACTAACGCCAATAACCTTGACGATTTTTCCATACAAATAAGTACTCAAAGCGTTAGACGTCCGAGGGTGGGACTTGGGCTTATGCTTGATTTTTATGTATTACTTTAAAATGATTGATATTAAAAACTAATCCAAATACAAATATGTATTTTCATCGTACGCGATTTGTTTGACCCGTGTTCCACCCTTAATATTATAAAGGTGAAATTTTGTGAGTTTGCATGTTTGTTTGTGGTATGGAGGGTAGCTGACACCCTGGAATAACACAAAGGCAACTTTTTATCCCTCTGGAACGCGGGTGAAACTGCGGGATGGAAGCTTGTTATTGATAAATAACGGTCCCAAGTTTGAATTTTAACGACCTATATTCGTTAAAAATTCAAACTTTTTAAGAAAAGAAAAATTCAAATTTTGTAAGTTTTAATTTATTACAATTTCAAGGGAATATGAAAGGTCAGCGCAGGTTTATGGCTACAGATTGAAAAGCTACTGGATGCGGGTAGCGCAAGATCGGCCATCGTGGAGATCCTTAGGGAGGCCTTTCTCCAGCAGTGGACGTCTTTCGGCTGATATGATGATGATGATGAAAGGTTTTTTTCGAAAAGATTTGAATAATTTTGCCCGCAAAGGTGTACAGTAGTTTAAAAATTATATACAAGCTTACCTTATCAACCTCAGCGACTCTCAGGACGATCTTCAGCCGCGGATTATTCTTCCTATACTCCTTCAGCAAAGCATCAAGCTTATCACCTCTCGCATCGCCCGCGTAAACGAGATGCGTGCACTCGGAAAAACCAACGGTAGCGCGTGCGCTTTCCACATAGCAGACGAGGCGGGCGGCGCCGGCGCCAGCCCCCTGAACGCTAGACAACACCGCCGCCGCGGCGACGCAAAAAAACCAACCCCACATTGTCTATGGTTATTAAAAAATCATGCGGTCATTCCGGACGCGGTTCGAATTTCGGATAAAGTTCGTTTCGAATTTTAAAACTTTAGGGAGCGCGTTGGTCGTTTCGTTGGCGCTGAACGAGTGGCGGAGGTGCGTTGGTTTGTCGCAGTCATAGGCGCCCCCGCCCTAGTCGGTGGTGGTCGCTGCAAGGTCGCGCGCTCACCGACCGACGTAAACGTAACGTCGAGCTGAGCTTACTGATACGAGCTTGCGCAGATATGCTATTACATTTCATATTTGCTGACATCGATGTTTCATAGATACGCCTATACGACGGTAAACGTGTTAATTACAGTATACCCAAAGTACCTTTTTAATACGTTTTCTAAAATCACAGCAAAAGTGCACTTTTTCAGATGATTTATATTTGCGTCTGGCCGCATGCCGCATGCCGCATGTCACGTATTTCCACAACATTGAATAAGTCTTCAAGAGTAATATGTATTTTTGACACTTTTGAAAAGATAGGTACGTAGTGTAGGTAATCTTACTAGATAATTACTATGGACGATGTGGCGGATGTAGTACCTCAGTGGTAGTGACTGAAATAATGGGTCAAATAAAATACCCTCCCAAAGTGCTTAGTTGAGTTATCTATAACAAGCATTCCGCCCCGCGATCCCCTATTTTAACCCCTTAGGGGTAGATTTTTTAAAAATCCTTTCTTAGCGGTTGCCTATTGCCTACGTCATAAAAGCCATCTGTATGCCAAATAATTCAATCCAATCCGACTGTGTTCTATCAAAAGATCAATCTGTCAGGACAAGTGCATACATATGAAGGTACTCGTATAGGTACTTACCGAATTAGTAGGTATTTATCTTCTTTTTTTTTTACCACAGAGTTATTTCGCACATAGAAACTAATAATCGCTCCATTTTATTTATATTTCCAAGAGCACAAAACCCATTGTTCAGTTAGATTTTAATCTCTACAATATAATATAATCTCATAGCTTATACTTTAATTGCACAACAAAAACGCTCGGTTCCGCTCGAGTTCAACCATCAGATACATCGATCATATCCTTGACATTACGATGTAAGACATATCTAGATATTATAGGTAACTATAGTCTGTTCTTAAATAATAAACCTGTCTAGACAGAGTGTTGCGCTGCAATCGCAACAAAAAAAACGGACCCGATTTGTCTACTGTTTGACAAGCGCGCTGCGTCACTCAGGCATGCTGAATATTCCGTTCCTGAATAGTACCTAAAAATATACAACCTAAAAATAGTCCCTTAAAAGTAGGGGAAACATATATACTGAAGCATATTCGTCACAGAATTTGTCAGAATACGTGTTTATAGCACAATGACAGTGTTACAACTGAACTGGCGGAAAAAAACTTATCTTTTAAGCTAAGCTTACCTATATTTTTATGGATTTTAGACGCGCGAACTCTCTATCTAAACAGGTTTATGATCTAAAAGTCTGTTATAACAATACCCAGCGAGCTATCGAACGATTTTTGCTCGGGGTTTCTGTGATGGATAAAATCCGTAATGAGATCATCTGACTAAAGTACCTACCATAGTATATTGCTGCAAGGCCTATTCGATTCCCATCTAGGACTAACATTTGTATACGTGAACATGTCTGTTTGTTTTGCAGGGCTATTTTAAATCACTCGGATTCGACATCGGAAACGGATTCGAAAACATCCGAGTCGAATTCCCACAATTGCTAATTTAATTTCTTCGTAAACGCACTCCATCTTTCCGCTATCGAATCTGTTCGATCTATCATCCGACTGCTATTTAAAATACCTTTTTACAGCTATATATATAGTCGGGAACGGAATTGACATCGGAAAGTTTTCGTTTCCGATGTCGAATGTTTTAAAATAATCCTGCGGAATACAGTACGTACAGCTATACTTTTCAAATAATTTTTTTGCGATTGTTGTATTCATTATGAAGATATACGTTTCTTTTGTAACTTTTTTCCAAAATTATCATCATGATAATCCAGAAACAATGTTTATCACCAGGCGGTAGGTAGATGCTCTAAGGTACGCATCACGCCGCCTGCGCGGGCGCAATGACATAAATTTCACTTGATAAGATTACATCACACACAACAACACTCAGAGAGTTTCGGTGTTCCGCAATGCAAAATTAAAAATAAACAAATTGAGTTTTAATGTAGCGTGCCAGTGTGGAATATTGACTAACTTGAGCCATCGGTGAACGCATTATGACGATGCCATAGCAGGATATATCCACAGCTTCCATTCTTAATCAAGCGTACCCAGCTATAGACCAAGTGGTGGCAAATACCCAGGTTTTGGCCTAGAGAGGGGCAAATCAGATTTTTTCGAAAGTATAGTAATATTGTAAAAATTCAGCAGGTATTACCGTGGGATAGGAAATCCAGGGGAAGCAGCTGCCCTCCCCAAAAACCATCTAAACAACAATATCTGATAAAATGTTCCGACAACCAACTATTAAGGCGGGTTCTCTCTAGGCTTTATGTGTTCACAATTGCTTGATCAGATCCTCACTTCTCAAAATGAGATTGGAGTCAAATACAAACCATCCTTGCTCATCATCGTGGCCTCTTACGATGGACCTCATGAGAAGGCTTAAGGTCGCCCAAAGAGCAATGGAGAGGGCTATGCTCGGAGTTTCCCTGCGAAATCGAATCCGAAATGATGAGATCCGCAGGCGAACCAAAGTAACCGACATAGCCCGAAGAATTGCCAAACTTAAGTGGCAGTGGACGGGGCACATAGCTCGTAGAACGGACAGCTGTTGGGGCAGAAGGGAGTGGCGACCACGAACCAGAAGACGTAACGTGGGCAGGCCCCCCCCAAGATGGACCGATGATCTTGTGAGGGTCGCGGGAAATCGCTGGATGCGGGTAGCGCAAGACTGGCCATCGTGGACATCCTTGAGGAGGCTTTTGTCCAACTGTGGACATTTTTCGGCTGACATGATGACAAGCCATCCATAATATAGCTGTTCCCCGCGGTTTCACTCGCGTTCCCAGGATAAAAAGTAACCTATAATCTTTGGGGATAATTTTGCTTATTAGTTAAACATTTTTTACCGCCTGGTAGATCCAGATCCAAATAAACTCTTCAGCTTTATTTTAGTATACAGTTGTACAGTTACTGTTTATTTACTCATGTGATACAGTTAAGTAGTTTTGTACAAAAAATATTTCTAAATTCGAATATATTTGCTTCCATCATCGTTTCCTCAAAGCCTAAAAAACAATATCACATACATATGTTAAAAAATAAGAAAATAGGATAGGCTCTTTCAGCACTGATTATGAACCTAATTTGCATGAAGTCAACGTACCGACATCATCATTATTATCAAAATATTAGTAGAGCGATAATTCGCACGATACGTACGTCCGCGTTATCAGATATTTTCAATGCGAAAACATTGCCAGCAATGACACAACGCTGCGGTGGAAAAAGTGAAAAATAAATAAAACAAAATTAAATGTCATTCTCAGGCAAGAAGTTTAGAAGGATAGGCTGCGAAAATATCGATGAATTTACGAAAGGATCGAGTGAGTACTTATTTTTTTTATTTTATCAATGGAGAACGTGTCAGTACTTAGTTCATTTTGATTTCGCAAAGTCACGGTTAATATTATAAAGTTTATCTTTTTTATCATTATTTTATCTTAAAGATAGTAAAATTATCACACTCATTTTCATTTTCAATGGTAAAAATTGATCTATGTAGGTATATCCAATTTTTTTTTTTTTTTTTTTCTATCCTGCAACTTAGCAATCTGTTTCTTCAAAACAATAATCTAATTTGATGTCAGATTTTCATCAGGAAGTGTTGAGTTAGCTGAGTTGTGTCCCCAGTGGTACCATTCTCATCTCCTATCTGCAAATCTTATTGCTAGGTCTGGTATACTATTCTTTTTTAGGCGAGAGTATCTTAGACTGCCCTCCCCATGCAGTTCTGCAGCTAGCTGATTAATGTGTTGGTCAAGTCGTGTTTGGTAATTCTTGCTGTATGTTTCAATTTCTTCCTTCACTGTTCTTAGATTCAAATCCCGATTTACATATTTGTTGCTTATGTGTGGTGGAATATTGAACATGGCTCTCATTGTTTTGCTTTGAAACCGCTCTAGTATTTCTATATTACTGTGACTGGCAGTGCCCCATATCTGTATGCCATATGTCCATACAGGCTTCAGTATAGTTTTGTAAATTATCATTTTACTGGCGTCTGTAAGCTGCGACTTGCGTCCGATGAGCCAGTACATGCCTCTAAGTTTGCAGTCCAGCTGTTTCCTTTTTGTCCATATATGTTTGCGCCACGTGAGCCTTCGGTCGAGGTGCATACCTAGATATTTAGCATCATCTGCTTGTGGGATTTCTACGTTACAGAGTTTTACGGGGGGACATGTTTTCCTTCTGAGAGTGAAGGTTACTTGAACCGACTTGTCTGTGTTGGCCTTTATGCGCCACTGTCTAAGCCATTTTTCGATCAGATTTAGGTGCTGTTGGAGCCTATCGGAAGCTGAGTCTTGATTTTCATGTGTTGAAAGAATCGCAGTGTCATCAGCATATGTCGCTGTAGTAGTGGAAGCGTGAGTGGGCAAATCTGCTGTGAATATCAAATATAGTACCGGTCCCAGTATGCTACCCTGAGGTACTCCAGAATTAATTTCGTACATGTTAGATGTGTCGGAATTGATCTTCACTTCATAACACCTATTTTCAAGGTATGATTGAAGTAGTGGGAAGAATGAATGTGGCAACATTTTTTTAATTTTGTAAAGCAGCCCACTGTGCCAGACTTTATCAAAAGCCTGGGAGATGTCTAGGAAGGCTGCGCAACAATATAATTTGTTTTCCAGCGCTCTACCAATGACATCAACTAAACGATGCACTTGCTCGATAGTGCCGTGACCTTCTCTAAAGCCGAACTGGTGAGTTGGTATTATTTCTGCTAGGTGTTCTCGCATTCTGTTTAGCACAATCTTTTCAAGTATTTTTCCAACAACCGGAAGAAGACTTATGGGTCTATATGATGTCACATCTTGAGCTGGTTTTCCTGGCTTCTGTATCATAATGACTTGGGCTATTTTCCACTGGCTTGGATAGAAGGATAATCTTAGGCATGCGTTAAAGATAGCAAGTATGAGCAGAAGTCCTTTTTTTGGAAGATGTTTTAAGAGAGTAGCGTCAATGAGATCATAGCCGGGGCATTTACCTTCTTTAAGTTTTCGGATGTCCCGTCTCAGTTCATTAAGCGTGACATGTTTCAACGGTAGGCACATTTGATTTGGAGAACATAAGTATTCGTCTATTTCATTGTCTAGGCTTTGGTCGTTGCTGGGAGGTTGTTCAAAAACTTTTTGTAAATACTCCGCATATGTAGTAGCTTTCTCACCGTCGGAGCGAGCCCAGTTCCCTGTTTGAGTTTTTATTGGTGTAGCCTGTTGTTTTGGACGCTTTATGTTTTTTGTAGCTTTGTACAGAGAGTAGTTTGTGTCACTAGTAGGTGTCAGCTTTGCGAGGTGATTTTGCAATTTCTCATTTGCCCATTGTTTCGTTAGCGCCTTTAGTTGCTGCGATGCTTTATTAAAAGCGGTTTTTTCTCTTGTGTAGTGGCTGTTTTGCCATTCTCTGCGGAGTCGACGTCTTTCGGTTACACTGTCCCTAATTAACGCAGGGTATACATGCTCTTTAGCACTAATAGCTTTGCCTTGGGGTGTGGACCTATTAGCCGCATAATGGATCAATCTGTTTAGATTTTCAATGGCTTGTTCAACTTGTTCTACTGTTTTTAGTGACACCGTGAGCTGTGCTTCTGCTGTGATAATATCCTTGTATTTTTCCCAGTTTGTTTTTTTATTGTAGATTCTGGGTGGTGCTTCATTTAATATTATCTTATTATTCAGGTTAAGAATAACTGCAGAATGGTCTGATGTGAGATCTAAGTCAGATTCCACACTGGTGTTATTGATTATAATATTTTTTGTTATGAAGAAGTCCAGTAGATCAGGAGTTTTTCGTGGATCAGTCGGCCAGTAGCTAGGTTCACCTGTTGATAAGCAGTCAAGGTTGAGATCTTCAACAGTTTGGTAGAGTTGTCTGCCTCTACTTGTTACTAGCCTGGATCCCCAGAACGTATGTTTAGCGTTCCAGTCGCCTCCGCTTATATAACGATGTCCGAGTTTAGAGAAGAAATCTTTATAGTCTTCCCGTGTTATCAGAGGTTTGGGCGGGCAGTAGACTGCAGCAAATGTAATGTCCGAACTTTTGTCACTGACTTTGATGAGTGTAGCTTGTATCTTGTCTGTCGCGAATTGTTCGAGTGGGTAATGTTTTATGTTAGATTTTATAAGTACTGCCGTTCCTCCATGCGCATTTCCTGATGGATGATTGGTAGTGTAAGTAGTATAGCCCTTTATTGAGAATAAATTTTTACTTGTAAATCTAGCTTCGGATATTAATGCTATGTCAATTTTGTTCATGTTCAGGAACATTTCCAGCTCTAATCTACGTGCGACTAGTCCGTTAGCGTTCCAAGTGATTATTTTGAGATTGTTACTAAATTTTTTTTAGGCTGCTCATGAGCTGGACAAACCTATCCATCATGTTGTCTACCATGTTGATCATCATGGTTTGAATTCTGTTGAACATCTTATCCAGGATGTCACCCAGTTGTTGCATTTGAAGCGGTTCGTTTGAATTAATTATGTTGTCTGTTTTAGGTTTTACTGCTTCAGCATAAGTTGGTGTATTTTTATTACTGGTACTAAATTTCTTAGGCTGTGCAATATCTACATCTGGGAGTCTGGTTTGTCTGTTTATTACATTTGTGTGCGTGTTTTTCGGTTGTATTTTCAGTATATGCTCCTTGTATTGTTTGTACTTGACACATCCTCTATAACTAGCAGGGTGCTTTTGTTGACAGTTCGCACATATAGCTTCTGTGTCTTTAGTTTTTTTACAGGTGCTGGTCGGGTGGTCTTCTCCGCACTTGACGCATCTGAAAGGCCGGTAGCACTGATTTTTAGAGTGACCAAATCTTTGACACCTTTTACACTGGATGATTTCTTTTTTCTTGTAAGGCGGTTCGAATGATACCTTCATGTGATTTAGGAATTTTAGATTAAATATATCTTTATTGTTTGGTTTGGGTTCCAGGTCTATATAGAACAAAGGTAGAGGTTCTTTTGAGGTTCGGTGGCGTACATTTACAATTTGCCTTACTTCGTGCCCGTGTTCTTTGAGTTTATCCTTTATTTCAGTGGTATCCTCTGAGCTGTGGAGGCCTCTCAGTACAACTCTGTATGGTCTTTCGCTCTTTAACATGTATGTGTAATGGCTAATATTGTCTGAGATAAATTTTTCTCGTATTGATTTATATATTTCTATACTTGCTGGCATTATTTTCACAATGTGTCCTGACTTGAGTGTTGTCATAGTGTAGTCGTCTGCTGTTGTAAATTCTTTTAATTTATTTCGGAGGGCGCTGATATCCAGGACACCAGTAACAAAGATTGGTTCTGGTTTCGGTGGTTTTTCTATTTCTTTATTATCTGTTGTAGATTCCTCATTGTCTAAAATATCGAATTGATTTATTGTAGGAATTGCATAAATGGTTGTGTTAGGCTTTTTCTTTACTTTTTCAGTCTGTGGAGATTTGGTTTCCACTCTCTTTCTTTTGGCTAAGGGAATTCTGTCCTGTTGCCAGTCGTGATTGTTTTGGTCTTTCGTACTAAATATTATTTCAGGGTCGTTGATGTCTTGCGGCATGGTACCTAGTGAGTTGCTGCGTGCTTTTGTAAACATGCTCTTGTGGAAGGTTGATTGAATCATAGTAGGGTTTGTTTTAGTTTTTTGTTTTTCATTCATTTTGTTCCCACGAGTATTGGACGAAATACAAGGTCACTTAGGGGTGACGCCATTCCCTAAGAAGGCAGAGTACAACTACGTTTGCCATGTCCGTAGAGGTTGATCGCTATCGACTGATCTCCCATCAGCCATGCAGTCCTTTGGCGCAAGGTCTCACCGTGGACTTGGGGTGATTTTTATGGAAGTTTTCTTCTTCTTGGCCCAGACAATGAAGCCAAGACCACCGATCCTGTCGTTACAGGGTTGCGGCTAGTGGGGGTCATTTCCTACTCCCACTGATAGACCAAGCTTTCGCTGGTTTGGTCGAGTTAATTTACCGCCGCTCGAGACCCGGCGTTGTTATTCATTTGGCACCACCCAGGGGACACGTGTAGGGTTATGGTTAGGTAATTCCTACGGACGCGAATAACTCTACCCCCCTATAACTCTACCCCCCCATCATTAAGGTTAATGACATATTTGTTATTTTAACAAATCGTTTCTAATTTCGGTAAATTTTGCTTTCAAACGGTAAATAAACCATCTATTTTTAAACAGTAAATAATCGGTTTATTTACCTTAAGTTTTTTTCTTTTTAAATAAGGATGCTTTCGTTTTGTGATAGGTAGATAAAGCTATATTTATTACTTATGTAATTATTAATATTCATCAGTACTCCTGGTTTTGCAAACCCTTTTTTTCGGTTAACTCTAAAAATAAATAAAGAAAGAAAAATAGAACATTACTTTTCAGTTTAACCTCATTAGTCAACCGATCAATTAAAAATTCAAATATTACTCTTTTAACGTATTTACTCTGCAAGAAATAATTTTAACAAAACCGGTTAATAACGTTAAAAACCGATTAAAACTTAATACCGGTTCAAACATTTCTGGTCAGAGTTGCTGGACCCAAGCTTCTTAGGTATAGCTTAATAATTAATGTGTAATTGAAATCGGATTAGCGGTTTGTTTTGATAAATCCAATAATTACAGGACAGGTCAGAAACGCACTCTTGACGGTTGTATTTAACATAAACTTAGTAAATTTAACTTTTTAATTATTTCACAGATACAAATCACTGTATAATACAGATGCTCAAACACTATGCTCCCACATTTTCCTTCACAAGGCTCGATGAGAGAACATTTAAATTCACACTGCAAATCGAGAGTCATATCCTGATGACATATAACTTTAGACTGGACGAGGAGTTTGAGATGGAGAGACGGGATGGGGGTAAGGTATGAAGAACATGGAATACGAAAAAAGCATAGAATACTCATTGAGGTATATTACTACGTATAGAGAAGCTATCCTAAACAAAGGTTAGGTATGTTCCATTTTGTTAATATTCGCTGAAATAATAAATTAATCGTTAAACCAGACAGTTTAAATACGTAGAGCTAGAACGGTTTTAAGGTGCAGTTTTTTCGCGACCAAAAAGTAGAAAGCGCCATTATATTCATGGCGCTTACGCGTTTCGTGTAAGTGAACTGCGGCTGGGTGCCTGCACTTAAATGGAACATATGGTTATATGTGGCGTCTTCTCTTACGTAGTATTATACCTCAGTGAGAATACTCCAGTTTCCTTTTTTTTGGCGTGTGAACTTCATGTGAATAAATATTACCACTAGAAAAAAATAAGGTCCCCAACAAGGCAAGGCAAGGCTACCTTTGAGGTTTGCGTTGAATTTTGAGGAGGCTAATGTGATCAGCTCCTGTGATACCTACTGCTGACCGTCGGTCGAACGAATTCGGAACAGTTGATTATATTTTTATTTTTTTTCCTGCTTGTTCCTTCTAACTTAAATTGTCAGAAAAACTTATGTTAGATGAACGAGCCCAATTTAAAATCCCGGACACTAAGAAATATCTGTATTTTTTTTAGATACGTCTCACATACACATTAGAAAGTGAAAACGTTCTAAAACAAGTAATTAAACAACGAGACGGGAAGATATCACACTTAAGGAGAGTTTTTCAAGACAATGGAGCTGAAATGGTAAGCAAAGTAGGTACTAAAAGCCAATAGTCTGCTTATGGCCCACGATGGCCGTTTTCGCTTTTACCTAATTCGTTTGCCCAGCTATCATACCAATATTAAAAATGCGAATGTTTGTGAGTATGGATGGATGGATGTTTGTTACTCTTTCACGCAAAAACTACTGAACGGATTTGGATGAAATTTGGAACACAGATAGTTTATAACCTAGATTAACACATAGGATACTTTTAATCCAGGGAAAACAAATGATCCCTCGGGAACGCGGGTGAAACCGCGGGGCGAAATCTAGTGGGATATAAAAGCTCATTGCGGATACCACTACAGCCCACAGCCTATGGGTACGTCACTAACAAATCACTTACCAAAGGTTAATGATTGGGTGTGAAACGTGACCAGCCCACTGCAACTTCTACTTGCTAATCTTCTCAGCTATGCCGACCACCTTGACTCCTTTAGCCTCATTGCGATTTTTGTCCCTGAAAGAATAGTCTTAATAGTCAGTGCGGGAAGTACATAATATACCTGGTGTTACCACCTCCAGCACCATTATCATTTAGAGATAATTGACAACCACAAAAAAGCTTATTCGACACAAAAGACTTTGTGGAGCTTACGTCACCCGACAAATATTAAATCCCACTAATATTATAAATGCGAAAGTTTGTGAGGATGTATGGATGTTTGTTACTCTTTCACCTGGCACATAGATAGATCATACCCTGGAATAACATACAGGCTACTTTTTATCCCGGTAAAACATAGTTCCTGGGGAACGCGGGTGAAACCGGAGGATGAAAAGGTTAAACCGATTTTGATACATGTTTATGTCGTTAAATTCGTCTTTATTGCGCGAGACATTCAAAATCAAAATGGCGAATTCTCGGTGGCAAAATACATTGTGTACGTACCGCAGTCGGTTTTTTTTTAAATACCTACACGACTTGTTTTTTCTGATAATGGTATTGGTCATAAATAAGAAACATATTAATGAGCAATGCCACCTTGCACATCCGTGGAGTACGATTCTATAATCCTCTAAGAGGAAACTGCTCACAAAAAGATCTGGCATTAACGTCCTCTTCCTTTATTAAGTACTATCTAACGTAATGATTTTGTGTGAAAATTTTAAATTCATGTCTCTAAGCATCGTTTTTATAATCGGATTACTTCTTGTTCGACAATGAGAATTAATGTATTTAATAGGTTGGTTGGTCTTATCGTAATCTTAAGTCTCTGATAGATAGATAAGTATATACTTATATAGGTATATAGGTGGGTAATATGCAGATTTAATTACATGCATTCTAGCAGGTGAATCAGGCTATGATATACCTACTATAGGTAGATATATATTATTAAAAAAATATTTTTTCTTCAAAATGTCCCTTAAATTTTGTATGCTAAGACATTAGAGTAGATATTGAGTGGAAAGAGTAATTATTTACTCTAAAGCGGCAATAACATTCAGAAAGTAGCTGTCTATGTAAGGGGACGTCCATTAATTACCTACGTAAAGTGATTTTAGTGATTTTTCAACCCCCCCTTCCCTCTGGGTGAGGTTTAGCTGACCCCCTCCCTAAGTCCCTAAATCTCACATGATGACATGAGATTTTTCAAAATGCGTATTTTTAGTTTAAATACGCCAATGTGAGTTACCGAACTTCTTTATGGGGTTCGCATTGCCGCCATAAATATGATGGTGTAAGATTTAGCTATATTTTAGTGAATAAATATTTTAGTTAATTAAAAAAAAAATGTGATACTTACCGATCTCCCCACAAGAGATTGGGTGAGATTCGGCTTGACCCCCTCCCTCACTAAATGCCACAACGCCCCCAACTTCAGTGCATTTCGTGGAAATTTGTTACACACCACATTAAATCGGCACCCTGTATATATTGATACGTCATGGATAAGATAACTAATTGGTTTATCATGAAAACAAACAATGACGAATATAATATTAGCCTATTATATGTTATTCTATTTTATTTATGTACTAAAGTAATACAATTAAAAAAACTTAGTTTTGACTTAAAATCTCACCGTGATCAGTAATGATGTGGCCGATGGTGGTAAGCACACAAAGCCTAGAAGTGAACTGGCTCTCAAGTGCAACAGTTCGAAACACACCGGAAGGTACTTGGCGATAGATTTTCAACTTGAGGGTAACCAGCCAGGCGGGGACCACCACTATGATTTCCTCACGATGTTTTCCATCACCGAAAGCACAAGCTCATTATTAGCTCGGCATTCGACGCCACTACCATTGAGCTTATCACCTTCTCGGTGTCACTGTATGTTCGTGATGTCATAGATATAGGCCCTGACTGAAAACCAGCGCGAGGGTTGATATTTAGTTATCGATCTGAGCATTATGCTAAGTCAGGACCTATTCTTGACATCGCGCAACATTACATTATTGTTAGTTTTTTTTTTTTTGTACTCTTTTTATTTTATTTTTTATTTTTCAATTTTGTAATGTTGTGTGTTGTCATGAATAAATGTTTTTTCTTATTTTCTTTCTCTTTCTTTAAAATTTAAAAACAAACAGAAACATGAAAGCAGTACTAAGGGTGTAATTAAAAACGGTGTGAGGTCATCCCTCTTTTACATGTTATAAGTGAAGATTTGTAAATGGCACACTGTTAACTCTTAAGTATTTTACCATCTGTTTTTTTCGCTGTAAATTTTCTTAGAAAGAAATAAAAAAAAAAAAAAAAAAAAAAAAGGCATCTATCTCAGCATAATACTTAGTTATTTTCTGTGTGATATACCTAAATAAAGAGCCAGTTGGCGTTATTGCACCAAGTTACCCATACCCACCCTCCTAGCATGCTACCCAGTCGCGGGCATAGATTATTAAATAGTACTAAAGTACAGATAGGAATCGACGGAACAAATCCAAGGAACGCTTATACGCTTGACACACGTCAAATTACTTATTTTTGTCATTACAATACTCTTTATCATTGAAATTGAGACTTACAATCACTTGAAACATTGTAGCGTTCCACCGACATATTACATACATTCCATATACATGATTCTCACCGGGACGAACTTTTGGCGAAACCAGATTTATACATCTACGAGTATAAATGTAGGATATACCGTCATGATCCTCCCGTCATTCTGTAAGAGACTGTGACTATGATATGAACATGGCCACGGAATAGATAAATAAGGTCCAATTCCACAAATTAATTTTGATTAGATTACACTTGGATCGCAGCTGAATGACGACTTTTGCACGTTTTCGTATTCCACTAATAATCTGACAAAGATCGAGATCCAATCATGGTTGTGTTAAAATGTGGTAGAGGTATTCCACTAAACATTTGACACATTTGATTGGATTAGAATTGTTTCTGTAATCCAATCGTGGTTCGGTGTCGTTTATTTAGTGGAATATCGTTTCTTAGTAAAAATAAAATTGGATTGGAAACGAACTTTATCTGAATGGAAATTGGATGTAAACCGTTGGAATTTTGCGGAATTGGACCCCTGTGACCATACCGTAAACATGTCAGTAGCACAAATGTCACTCCATCGGAAGTAAATAATGACCTCGATATAAATCGGCAAAGGGCAAGGTATAAAGGTATGCGATGACATAACATTAAATTATGAAGTCTCATATTATTACTGTAATTCCTTCAAGTTGTCGACACGCCCGCCGCGCGGGCGCGTAAGAATGTTTAAAAAGTAAATCTGACACTTGAAACTAGTTTTGCAATGCTGCATGATTATTTGAAATAAAAAAAAATAAGTAGTTACCAAATTAAAACTTAAAAACTTTAAGCAGAAATATATATAGCTAATTGTGAAAATGTGCGATCACACGCACACGCTGCGAGTGGTGAGACCATTGGTCGATATTCGCGGCTATACTATTATGAGTACTGTTTCTAGGTATTACTTTGGTTTTAGAATTTTTGTGCTAACCATGACTTATCTACTACTACTCAACCAAAATGTTTTTTTTTCTTAGTTTCAGAGTAGTTATGAACAGTCTTTTCCCTAAAAATACTGAATTATAAATAACACTGTATTTTTTTTTTCAGACTATAAAAGTAGAAGGCACAGACATAAAAGCGAAAATATATTACGAAGTGATTAACTGACCAATAGCCTATATTTAAAAAATGTGATACTGAAAAAACCCCGATTAATATGAAGAAAGAACCAAATAGTATTGTGAATTAAGGATGAATATTAAAATATTTTTACAATCTGTTTTTTAATAGAATTACTCACAATATAGGCTTGACATTATTTATTTTCCCATATAACATACATGTCTTAAGATTAGGGTTCTTTTTTAATAAACCGACTACTTAGGGTGGGTTACTCGTACTTTTAGTTAAAGTTATAGTCAACGTTAACTTTAAGTTATGGTTACGGTTAAAATTTTAGTGAAAACACACAAAAGTGACACGAGCAACCCAGTCTGCTTTCTTTCGACGGGTAAAGTTAACTATACATTAGATATTAGATTACATCTCTTATACTAGGTAGGTACCTAAGTTTTCCTCAATACCTATAGGTATGTCTCAAAATATTTAAGTTATTTTTTGTTGGTGACAAGTGGCGACCCTAAGTAGGTATATACCAAAAACTTAATAATTTAAATGCCATCGCCCAAAACTGCTACACTAATCTACATAATACCATGATTGCGTTTAGTAACTTAGCATAAGCCCCACCCCCTTCTATTGTCTACGGCTATCGGCCATTATCTATGGTCTATCTGAAGCTGGAACAAAGAGGTCGCATAGCCAACTGTATTACACACACGAATGTAATGCTAGAAATGCTGTCTGACTGTGTGAATTTATAACAAAGTATCTTGCATAATTTTTCATGAATGTCTACATTATTATAATGAGAGTGAATATGCCTGTTTGTCACGGAAAAAAAATAAGGCACTTTTTATCTCGGGATCGTTATGGTGGACAGTTTACTATACCTACTTACAAGTGATAATAAATACATATGGGGTTAATTTTAATAGTTTAGCTCAATTTTTTGGGTTGACAATACTCCAGACAACACTATACAAAGTGATGTGTATTTGTGTGTAAAGGGCGTGGTTTAGGGGCTTGGTGGTCTGTAACACAGGTTTTCGTATCTCAGACAGTCCTTAAAGTTTTTGACGGTACTGTCATTTAAATGTTTGAAAAAAATTGAAATATGTAGTAATATTATCTATAAATAAATAAATATCCTGGGACATTTCTTCACACACGGTTATCTGATCCCAAACTAAGCAGAGCTTGTACTATGGAAACCAGATAACTGATATACTACATATACTACTTTTTTTTTAGTAAATACATACTTATATAGATAATTACACCCAGACACATGACAAACAGACATGTTCATGCACACAAATGTTTGTCCTGGATGGGAATCGAACCCACGACCTGCGGCGCAATAGGTGGTGTCTCAACCAACTGCGCCAACTGGCCCGTCAATCTATATATATATTTACATACTTATAAAAATCGACATAAATAATTAATGATAAATTTATTACGATGAAAATTAGGAGATAATAATTGAAGTACCAAAAAAATAATAGTCACAACAGTTTCGAGTACTTTCGAGTACACAAAAAGCCACATACTTCGTTATCATTGTCGACAGAGCACAGTGATCGATGTAGGTCACCGGTGCTTTACCTTTTGGGGCACAAGAGTCGGTGCAAGCCTTAATGAATGACACATGCCGTGCCGCGGCCGACACAAAGCCTTTAACTAACATACTATGTACAGACAGACGGTTACTTATTATTATTAGAGTCGTGAGATCTTTCACATTTTTTTTCTGCATGGTAGCAAATTAAAAGTTTACCCTACAAAAAAGGTCGTGGGTTATATTCCCATCCAGGACAAACATTTGTGTACATGAAGATAAATCTATATTCTTGAATATTCGTGTAATTATTGACTATTTACAAATAGAGGTTGATTTAGAAGTATATCAGTTATCTGGTTTCCATTGTAGAAGCTCTGCTTAGTTTGGTTGGGATCAGATAAGTAACCGTGTGTGAAAAATGTGTCCGGATAAACAGGTGCTAAATAATATATAAAACAAAAAATAAGGATTTCTTAAAAAAAAAATATCGACATTGTCTTTTACTAGTTAGAAATTAGACAAGTGAATTATATTATTGATCCACTTTTACCAAATCTTAAGATCAAAAGTATAATCTTATCCTTGAAAGAAGTCTATCTTCTCAGCTGTTTAAATTTCGAATTCATATCATGTTCATGACATCAGTTTGGCTCATTCAGTAATCGCTGCTGTTCCATATAGAGGTTTCCGTACAAAGCTTCCAAATTGGATTCCATTATCATGCCAAATATTCATATGAGATACCTTCCATATGAAAGCATGTTTCGAAATAATTATTACACATTTACATTTATATTTGTTAAAAAAAATCTAAGTCATTAACAGTACCGGATTAACCACGTAGGAATTGCTACGGGCCCCGGGCAAAAGAGGCCCTGACCAGCCCACCTCCGCCATAATTATTTGAAAATTGTAACCCAATAAACGTATTGAGTCTTGTATTTTTACCACATTATAATTGAAAACCCGTAGCATAAAGTAAATGTTTTTGTAACCTGCTTTACAGACTTTTCTTGTATTTATTTATAGCAAATATACTAAAATAAAACAATCTACATATAAAAACACCCCGGACGCTACTGGTAAAGTTCCCAGCAGGCTGGCAGCGTTTCTTCTTTGGATATTCAAATCATTTATTTGCACATAATATTGGTGGGTTATGCAGGAATCCTACAAATATTGCTATATATAAGCTTGTGGGGATGTATGTATGTATGGATGTTTGTAACTCTTTCACTTAAAAAACTTAACGGATTTGGATGCAACTTGGCACATATATAAATCATGCCCTGGAATAACATACAGGTATTTAATTTAGAGTTATGTCACCATGGAGTGAATTAGTAGTAGAAATAAAAGGTTTATTTAAGTACTCTTAGCAATGATGTCCCTCCTTCAACCTGTCACTCTGCATATGCACCTCCATAATATATGCACCAAATAATATTAATGATTGATATTGAGCATGCGCGCAGCCAAGCTCTGTTTTCGTCATACAAGTAATATTTGACCGTAGGCGACAACTTTACATTATACAGTCAAATAATTGTAACATATGCATTTCGCGTCAAGTCCTACGGAATATGCAAATGTACTATATTTACGCAATTCAGATCAAGAATATTGAGTTCAATCTAAAATACACCACATGCTAAGGTTTGTTTATGTAACCACACCTTAGCACGTTTGCTAGATAGTGTCGCTAGTAATCCTTTACAAATTATAAATCTCTGTTTGTTAGTGTGCTTGCTTACAAATCGAGAACCACTGTGCGGAGTTTGATCATAGCTAACTGTAAGGATCCTTGATACTTGATATCTGTGTTACGTCATAGATAGTGACTAAAGAAAGCTGCCCACTGACCGTTTTAATAAAACATATAGTCAGGTCAGATATAAAAAGGTGGATGGATCCCGGGATAGTCTAAATATATAAAAGGAAAATGTGACTGACTGACTGATCCCCCAAAGCACATATAGCTACTAATTATGACATAGGCATCTGCTAAGAAAGGATTTTTGAAAATTCAACCCCTAAGGGGGTAAAATATGGAATCGCGGATGAAACCGCGGGCGGAAAGCTGTATTATTATATTCTTTGCTACTGTTTTTAAATGTCTGTATAAATATGATAAAACAAATGAACACTCGTAAAATATAACTCCATTAATTATTCTTAATTGAAACCTCTTAATTACCATGGGAAGTTTTATAAAGATCGAGCGAAATGTCTTTTAAAAAAATGTTAAACAAATTGTCCTTTTCGATCAGAATTAATTACAAACATTGTATGAAAAGTGGATTGTTTAAAATTAAAAATGTTGATTGGCCTTCAATAATACACTATTCAACTATCGAAATGAATTACTGGTGTAAATAAACAAGATTCATTAGACCACAATACAATAAGATTAAGTAATATTCCACGCTAGGTACATAATAAACTTAGGTTTTAGGTTGTATTACAACAATTTTATTGATAGCTCCGTACTTAGTGACGTCGAATGCCGAGACGAAAGGTTCGAATCCTTCAATGAGCTTGAGCTTTCGGTGAAGGAAAACATCGTGAGGAAACCATAGCACGGTGTTACAGTACTTTGTACCGCCTGGCTGGCTACCACCTTCAAGTCGAAAATCGCCAAGCACCTTCCGGTGTGTTCCGACAGCTGCACTTGAGAGCCAGTTCCCTTCTTTGTCTGCTTACCACCATCGGCTACATCATCACTGACCACGGTGAGATTGTGGTCAAAGGCAGGCCTATACATAGTAAAAATCTTAGGTAACAAGATACAATAGTAGTTTTAAAGTAGATAGAACAACCCAATTATGATTTATGTCGAAAATCGTAGTACCGGCATAAAATAAGTAGGTAAAGCACATCATCAAATCCTGCTTTCACCTGTCGCACTTAATCCTTAAGCTGATAAATAGCAATGCAACCCCAGGCAGAATTAACACACTCGTCTCAATGTCGCTCCAAAATAATCCGGATTATCAAGCTCCTTACAACGAACACTGTGTCACAACGCTAGTTAAATACGTTACGTGAGCCAAAAATACTGATCATAAGTTAAATAACTCTTGTTGTTAGAATGATATGGTTCATTATTAGTTGATCAGCAAATGAATGATCATTATCATGGATTCTGATTTTGATCCAATATTAATATTAAATTCGCAAAAAAAAAATGTTTTTTTTTACGTCAGCTGGTTGACAAGTAGAGTAGTCAGGCGGTCCACCTGATGGTAAGTGGTTACCGCCGCCTATCGCAATTTTGTTACAATCAATTTATTAAAAATATACTAGGGACCCGTCCCGGCTTCGCACGGCTTTTTGTACTATATACATATAAATCTTCCTCTGGAAACACTCTATCTATTGCTAAAAACTAACTGCATTAAAATCCGTTGAGTAGTTTAAAAGATCTAAGCGAACAGACAGCGGAAGCGACTTCATTTTGTACCATGTAAAGATTAACAGGTAATGCGATCGTTGAATAACTATAGTTATAGATTAATCTTTTGAGTCAATGAAATAGTATTGCAGATCATTATCATAATTAGCTTGTTAAATGAGTAACGTGTTATACAGTATGATTTTGGGACGGTGTAGTCAAGCCCAATGTGTATTGTACGAAAGTATACCTTATTCATGTCAGGTCATGAAAAAAATATTTTAGAGTGGAAAACAACACTAAATACATAAATTTAAATACAAATAAAAAAAACGAATTTGTTTAGCATTAAAATAAGTCTCGCTGGGTACTTATTAGATTACTCAAGTGCTAAAAGAGCACTAAAAAAATTGGTGCACTCTACCAGTGGGCAGCAATTTTAACGATTTTTTTTATTTATAAAATTGTTTTTACTTAGTTAGTAATTTTTTTTTTATATTTCTTGTAAATAATTAAATTTATAATAGGTTCTGTATATATCTTCTGTTTTCTAGAATAAAAAGAATTGCTCACTTTAAAAAAGTGCTAAAAAAGATATCTCGTCTGAAAAACTAACGAAGAAACTTTAATGCACAGTCCGAGTAAAAGCGTTTTTGTAACATAGATTTTAAATTCTCACAACTTCCTAATGATAATGCTGAGGCTCTAGCTGTTCCCCACGGTTTCACTCGTGTGCCCGGGATAAAAAGTAACCTATAAACCTTCAGGAATAATGTAGCTTCCTATATATATTTAGTTATTAGTTTTAGTGAAAGAATTTTTCGAATCGGACCAGTAACTCCGGAGAGTAGCACGTTCAAGTAAACAAACAAACTTCAGCTTTATTATTAGTATAGATTACGTACAAAATTCATTAAAAAAAAACACTGTATATAACAGGTGCTTGCGATATTTTTCGTCATAATATTCATATTGATTAGCATCTTAGTAGGTAAGTGGGTAATTGTAGATAAACTAGATTAACATAAGAAAACAATAGCTACGATACGGTCTGAGCGGGCGCAATGTCGTAACTAGATGAAAAAAAAAACACTTTTCTTGGCTCATTTTTTTTTACTTCTAAAGGCTGACAAGGTTTAAGGTGGTCCACCAGTGAAGCTATTTATTATACCTAAAATTATTACAATCAGTTTCAATTAGTTTTTCAATCTGTTTAAATGTAACGATTTTCTGATTACTTTTCTATGTTTTGGTAAATGCTTAATGCGAACAGAAACAACAATGAAGATGTTTCAATAACGAACGAACCAGCACTGCAAAACACAAAGTGCGATTGTAATTGTGAAAAAAAAGTTGAGTACAATAAATCCCTAAAAATTTCGAGATGGCAAAAAAACAGTATTTAGAAGACTTATTATTTCATTATTAGTTCAATTTTAATATTTATTTGTATTTGTATCTATTTAAATATGGTAGTACCTACTCCAACAAGTGATGGCATCAAATTAAATGGGTAAATTATGTTAATTTTAGCATTGTATCAATCGACTGCTTTCCCTTATTTCTTCCACTCGGACAGATCAAAGCAACCCTGCCAAATACAGGAGGCAGTATATTAGTTCATACTTCGTTTGATGTACTCGACCACCCTAAATCTACACGTAGTTGCGACAATGCAGCCGACATGACATGATAATGGCCTTTATGTTTTTTATTCTGTCGTGGAATCTAGATGGACTACTTTCGAAAACGTGGGGTGACCCAAATTTTTGTCGTCCGCTACATGTAAATCAATATTAACGATTATAGAGTGCTTTGATATGTTTTTTTAATAGGTAATAATATATTTACTTAATACATATTATTAATGTGAAATGAGTCAGTTTGTCTGTTTGTCTATGATCTACTAGATTCCGCCCCGCGGTTTCACCCGCGTTCCCGAGGGATCTTATGTTTTCCCGGGATAAAAAGTATCCTATGTGTTAATCTAGGTTATAAACTATCTGTGTTCCAAATTTCATCCACATCCGTTCAGCAGTTTTTGCGTGAAAGAGTAACATACATCCATACATACACCCTCACAAACTTCGCATTATAATATTAGTAGTATGGAGTCACTTCACTGTTCAAACGTATGATCTCTTTTTTTTTTTATCTATGTCGGTAATATTTAAAACTAACCAATGTCACCAATATAACTTGTTTCAAACATTACATTGGCAGTAATATACCTTAGTGATTGGCTCACAAAATTTACTATAACTCGCTAAGTTGCTTTAAGGGGGAACGTTCGGTTGGAGCGCGAAATTCAAATTTTATTCACGTTTTTTGCAAATTACAGCTCAGTTATAGGTCGTATGTTATCAAGATGTTATTTGCGAGAAGAATGGAAGTATATTTACTGATTAATAACATAAGAAATCATCAATATATTCTTCCAAGGTATATTAGTAACATTTTCATGAAATAGTCGTATATGTCAGTCATATACCTTGGAGGAATATGTTGATGACTTGTTTTGTTATTAATCAGTAAATATACTACCATTCTTGTCGCAAATAACATGTTGATAACTTACGATCTATAAATGAGCTGCAATTTGCAAAAAACGTGATAAAATTTGAATTTCGCGCTCCAACCGAACGTTCCCCCTTAAGGCAGCTTTAGGATATATTACTAATTAATTAACCATACAAATAGCCGTTGGGCGTGACAAATGTCATGCAAACCAATATACTTAAATTAACCCTAGTGTCAATGTTGTTGCATGAATCACGACTGTAAACTGTAACATTATTATGCTATTATCGTTTTATGAGCAGTAATTTAGCCGGCCATATAATGAAAAGGGCTAGTAGGTGAGTGTACCTACATTAAATTGATATTTATTATGTAGTGAAATCAATTTGGCCATGGGGTTTTTGGAGTAAAAAATTAACAAGTGTAAGATTTGCTCTTTGAGGGTTCCATACCTACTTTTTTTTCAAAATAAACTACTTACATTCTATAGGCTCGAGGTTCGTATTCCTTACTTAGTACTTAAACTCTCAAATTACTGTTACTGCTTTAACTCCATTTGGTTTTGAATACGAAAGAAATGTTATTTATGTAACTACAATAATCTAATTTTTATTCCTATTTCTTGTACTTTTGCTGAGAGACCTTTATCTAGATCAACGAGAAATGTCCCATTTACCTATCGGTTTCTAATTAGTGAGTAAATGCTTTTCTTTCTTTCTTTCTTCCTTTCTTTCTAATCATATATTTTGAGCATAGACTGATATTTTTTTAACAAGAAGTTCTAATATTCTAATACTTAGAAACTGTTGTACAGTAGTAGGTAAGTATCAAAATATGTAGATCGATTCTGATTCTGTTTACTTAGAATTCAGTCTGAATTAAAACATATTTATGGAACCGTAATTTTATTTGATATTGATTTCAAATTGCCATGTTTACCAGTTCCTGAAAAAAGGGTATTGAAAGACGGACAGTATTCCTATCAGGGTTCTTTTTTCCTTTTGAAGTACGGAACTCAAAAATAATAATATTTTATTAGTATTTAATTAATCGGCCGTAAAACATTCATATTAATAATGTAGAGCATTCAAAGGTCACAGATTAAGTAATACATGTAGAACAAAGCCTGAATGACGCAGATGATCAACATAACAGTATGTATTTCCAAGAACACGTTTACACTTTGGTAACATTATGAATTGTGATTCATCTCATACCACGATATTGAGGCAAGTACCTACTCGTAACAACAGAAATGAGATATCAAATAACTGAATCACAGGCTTGTCAACAGGATGTATTCAGTGAAGGGGAGCTAAAGGACGTTGCAACTTTTAAATCAGGTAAAATAACTAAGTACATGAAAAATAGCAATATAGGTAACGTGTTTAGTAAAAGGCAATGAAAATTAACGAATGACAAATTAATGTTCTGATTCAATGCAATGTTGAACGAAGCGATCTTTAGAGCTAATTGAAGCAGGTATCAAAATCGCTTGTCTATTTAAAATATTAAAAACAAAAACAGGACACTCTTCCTAAAGAAACCTATTTGCTACAGGAAATTAAAAAAAAAATACGGCTTAATATTGGTGCCGATTCTGTTGTTTACGAACGTAACTAATATTAGACAAGTCACCTCTCTTTCATTTAAACCTTATTGAAAAAAGATAGAACATTTTTAATGCTGTCAGTTTAATCCATACCGTCGTAATGTACGAGTAAATAGTCGTGACCAATAAAGATCGCGCTTAAATTCACGTTGAAATGTGTGATCGGATTAAACTGACAGGACTAAAATATCTTGCATCCCTTTCTTATATTTACTATTAGAAAGAGATATAGTGAGATTAAATTTATTTTAGTTCGTAAACAACAGAATCGGCACCATTATCATACTTACATACAATATAAAATCTACGTATAATAAAAATCCTCAAGGGGTCCGCTGTTGCCGATCAACTGCAAGGTTCCCAGCAGGCTGGCAGTTCTTCATGGCCAAGCTAACGCGTTGGCGGAAAAAGGTTGAGTAAAAATCCATACTAATATTATAAATGCGAAAGTCTGTGTCTCTGTTACCATTCAGTCGCAGAATCTGAGACGATGAAATGCATAATGACATAGGATAACTTTTTATCCTCTGTCAAATGGGTTCTCCATCGGCCTTGAGGTAGTAGAACCAGGACTAGCTCACGGTACAAACACTCAAACGATGTGCAATAGAATTCCTCAAAGACAACAACAGCTATATTCCGCTTATATGGAACAATCAAGCTGACAGTAGTTTTGCAACAGCACATGTTATGAATTTCTCAAATAGATAACGTTTCTATGAGCGATCTCGTATAAAGTGGAACGGTTGTGCAAAGCGCCGGCAGGTGTGTATTTGAAGCTATCCGGTTTGAGTGTGGTGTGGGCCAAATTAGGCGCGAACACGGTCCGTGAATAACTTGGCCCTTTTAATTATGTAGGTATGAATTATAGGGATGATTAATGATTTAGAGAGCGCTTTTAATTCATTGCTATTATAACTCGAGGGAGAGAGAATACAAAGCTTAAAATCGCGCGTGTGATTTGAAATGAGTTTGACACAGAACTATCGATTCTGTTATTTACAAACTAAATTAGTTTTAATCTCTTTTTTAATAAAAATAATAAAGGATAGGAATTAATTAATGCTATAATTTGTTTATGGCATTGTCATTTACCTACTGATAAAATAAACAGTCGTGATCAATAGAAATTGCGATTCAATCAAAAACGTGAGAGGAAGCCGTTAACAGCATCAGTAGTTTGCAAAAAAAAGGGTCTGATTTGGAAATTTCTGTGCCGGAAGAAATAAAATTTGCGTTGAAACAACACATACCTAGCAATGTAAAACGCAAAAAAAAATACATACAAACATGACATGAAAGTTTCATGGTTGTGGCGAAATAGAAAAATAGTGTATGGCACTAAATTAATAATAGATTTGGGCAAGATCCAGCTTATACCATAGACCATAGTCCAAGATTTAGCGTTAATCCGCGTATTTTCGTTCAAGTATAAGCAAATGCAATTAGAGTGCCCATTATGGCTACAAGGTTGGCCAAATTGACACTTTTTTGTGTGTGGTGAAATTGTCACAATGTCGCATTAATTACTCAGAAGTTAATCACCGGTGATCCGGGCAACTGATTGTCTTTTAAGAATGACTCAAAGTAATAAAAGGTAGAGTAAACTTACATATTTCAAGTCAAATGGACAAGTCGTAATTAATACTCTGTAAGTCTGTGGATGATGTAAGGATTCTACGTTACCCCATAGGTACATCCAAATCTATTCAGGCATATAAAAGTTAAGGTGGATTAAAGAAACTCACATACATGAACCCCGCCTGTGAGTTTCTTTAATAAGCAAACTGACGAGACGTACTTTTTGCGCAATTCTATTGGTTAATAATTTGACAACGATGATTGCACTATCATGTATTGTTTTTCAGAATAGGCCCTCTGATCCGATTCTGAAAATTCTTCCACTCAAAATCAAAACTCATTTATTTACAATAGACTCTACCACCGGTTCGGTGGTAGCACTAGTAGGAGGAAGCTACATTATTTCAGAATGATATGCTGTGGGTAGTACCTACCTTGTTTACATACAACACGTTTATTAAAAACATGTTTTAAATAATCCAAAGAGAAGAGTATGTACCTATCTAAAGAACTTAATCTAAGCTGGACTATATACGTCAAGGAAAACGGTATGCTTTACATAAAACAGCAATAACTGGTATAAATAAACTGTAAAGCATTTGATAAAACCCTGCTTCACAATCTCGCCGACCTTCGTCATATACCTAACCAGAGGGGACTCACTCCACAAGTTTAGGTACGGTAACTTTAGGTAACCACGCCTGAGGGCATCCTTTTTTACGACTAATTGGGGGCGGTCGGGAGCTTTTTTTTTTACTGGGAGCAGCTCGGGCCGCTTGAACGGGACGAGACCGAGTGGGACTTCGCGACGATCCTCGCCGTCGAGGACGATATCGAGAAAACTAGTCAGCCTCTGATGGGTTTTGCATCCTTACGCGGCAAGCGCAGATGGCTTTCAACCAAAAACATTAAGTAAACACGCCTGAGGGAGGATTTCCACAAATAGGGCATGGACTTCGGCTCAGGGATTTAGGGGTGGGGGGAGGGAGCAGACTTTAACCACAGCTTTAACTTTGAGCGGTTGTTATGCTACTCGTAGCTAGGACCGCTTGAACGGGAGTACGTATTGTCTATCATTTTGTTGAAATTATAACGTTGCATCCGTACGTATACCCTGTCTCGTTCGACGGAGAGCGTTTATTATAAATGTTTTTTCTAATTTGCGTGAGACATCGGTGTTCTTGGTTCTATAGATCTCTTAATGTGACAAAAATAATCAAGAGTGACTAATTTGAAACAATATTCCATATTTAAAAATTTCAATATAGCGTAAGTGTCTACATGACCAGGAACAATAAGACATGATTTAAATAAAAGAAGAGGTCGCATGGTAAACCCATCATCAGGTTACGATGCTTCAGGCTAACTAAGTACCTAATAGTCTTACTAACAGGCCAGTAATTAACTAAATATTTCATTTGTTTCAAGTGATTTATTACTGCCGAATGAAACTAACTCAATGCTACAGAAAAAACAGAAGCAATAGACTGTAAATCATTGACAATATGAATCTTTGCTTTTCAAGGATACCTAAATTATACAATGTCCCCGTCATTACATTACAGTTAGCGAATATAGCCTTCGTTGTACTATTACTAGCGAATTACATTCAATCCTAGAGTGGTAACATTTTTTTTTTACCCATTGTAGGTAGAGATCAACTACGATAACATGGCGCGCCCCTCCTAAGTTCAAAACGTTTGAACTGTATTTGTGAAAGTATTTACAGATTCACACCGCTGTGTGCGTACTGATACGTACGGCCGTCAAACAAAAACAAACGCAAGGATTTAAACGCTAATTATCATTAGTATGGAGCTGCACTTACGTACTCTATGACAATGACACATCCGTTGTCTTGCGCGGTCGGCTACATGTCGGCTAGTTATATGACATATGATTTGTTGACCAACAAAACTGGTAATAAGTGAGATACAGGAAGATGCGGCCTGCTACTGGACGAATACTTACACCTACATAAAAATTCTTTCGTAAGAATGTGACTACATACATTGAAATCGTCATTTGAAGGTGCGCGCCATGTTAGAGTAGTTTATCTCTACTTTATTCCATGACAGCGCATACCACCGATTTTCAAACAAACCACCGGCCTTCAATGCAAACGTTAAATAATTGGTAGATACACGCCTACATACTAGTAATATGCAAACCAGATTCAAGTGGAGAATTTAACATGAATTGTCTTACAATTGAACACTTCGCTCTGTAACATGTTTAATTAAAGTGACAAACTGTGACAGAAACGAACGTTTATTATCATAATGTTGATGAAGGACAAGCAATTAAGGCAGGTTACCTGATACCTTGCTAAAAAGTGGACTCTTTCGCTTGGGCTAACATTTTTGAGGTCTCGCGGTGACTTGGTGCTTCAAGCATTTCAAGGCAGTGCTCTTTTTTTCCCATTAGGGTATTTTTACCTACGTGACAGGTCGTGCGTTGCACTTAAAAATGTGTCTGGGTCGTTACTCTATCTAATATATATTGTAAAAAAGAAGATCAAAAATTAAAACCTGACTACTTTTTCTTATTCAATTTAATGTGACGTCACATCCTACTATCCTACTATAAATGCGAAAGTTTGTGAGTATGGATGAATGTTTGTTACTCTTTCACGTAAAAACTACGGACGGATTTGGATGAAACTTGGCACTTATACACATACAGGATTGCCATTCGTCCGGGTTTCCCCGGATTTGTCCTAGTTTAGAGGACGTCCGGGGAGCGTCCGGGCGGGATTTCTTAATTCATCACGTAAGTATGTATATAGGTTTAGTAGGTACTCTTAAATTCCATGATCTACTTTTATGTTATAGCCAACGCAAAATATCCAGTAATTATTAAAAAATTCAATAACTGTCGGTATTTTTAAATCATTGTCTTACCTTTACTCAAAAACAAGGGTCGACAACATTTCCTACGGAAATAAACCCAACGTCAGTCGATGGCACCAAAACTAGTTACGTCATACCCAAGTCTCTTTTCGCAGTTTTTTTTTTTTTTTTTTTTTTTTTTTTTTTTTTTTTTTTTTTTTTTTTTTTTTGAAAGGACTATGTTGGTAGCCTCAGATGGCTGCAACAACCTTACCGGACAAATCGGCGAGCGCAGAGGGCTCTCAGCCGGGTAATATTTAGGTAACAACGCCTGAGGGCACCCCCGAATGGGGTACGAACCTCGGCTCAGGGCGTTACCGGGGGAGGGGGAGGACTTTGTACGAGTTACGACTAATTGGGGGCGGTCGGATTACTGTAGGCAGCTCGGGCCGCTTGAACGGGACGAGACTGAGTGGGACGTCGCGGCGGTCCTCGCCGTCGAGGACGGTAGCGTGATCGGTTGTGTGTAGTGTGTTGTGTACTTTTACGAGCTTCGTCAGCTTCGATCTGAGCTAATGTAATAGGGTCATCCGGCTCGCTGAGGGCTTGCCTTGGTCTATGGATACGGAGTATACGGGAGGGCGTGTACGTTGCGGCTTTCACTATAAGAGGGTTGCGGTGATTAACGGCGGTATTGAAAAATCTGCGTGAGGTGCGTTTTATAAATTGTTTTATCGTGGGGAGACCTAAGTCAATGTGGAGATTTTCATTACGCATGTACCAAGGGGCGCCCGTGGCCTTGCGCATGAAGCGATTTTGAATCACCTGAAGGCTATGGATCCGTGATGGAGCTGCATGTGCGAACACAGTACTAGCATAGGTCATGATGGGGCGGATACACGTGGTATAAAGTCTAACCTTGCTTTTAAGTGCAAGTTTAGATTTACGTCTTTTCGCAGTACACTAGCGACTTCAATTTGAGGGTGTTAACCAGCCAGGCGGTAGGTACCTAGTACTACAAAGTCGTAAGGAAATCGTACCAGCTCATTGTAGGATAGGATAGAATTCGAACCCGCGACCTTCGTCACGGCATTCGACGTCACTACCTAAATATTTGGCGGGAGAATAAAAACTGTACTACTAAAACAAGTAATAAATTTAATAGGGATTTGCATTCAAAGTCCCTGCTCCTGGTTGATGAACTAATTACGGTTTACAGGACATACCTACGAATTAATCATCCAACGGATTACTTACCTTCACAAATTACTATACCTACTATTACGCATACATTTCTGATTTTTTCTATAGTTGTTGTATGTAAATGCCCAAGGGCGTAGCTAGGATTTTGTTAAGCGGGGACAGGCGTAGACAAAGCAAGTAAATATCCATCAGTGAATTTATTTTACAATAAAAGTAGTCGACGAGGTTCTTCACAAAACCGTTTTAAGGGGGAACGTTCGGTTTGAGCGCGAAATTCAAATTTTATCAAGTTTTTTGCTAATTGCAGCTCAGTTATAGGTCGTAAGTTATCAACATGTTATTTGCGAGAAGAATGGTAGTATATTTACTGATTAATAACAAAAGAAATCATCAACATTTTCCTCCAAGCTATATTACTGACATATACGACTATTTCATGAAAATGTTACTAATATACCTTGGAGGAATATGTTGATGGTTTGAATTTCGCGCTCCAACCGAAGGTATACCCTTAACACATCAGATTTGTTTGTGAGCATTCCTGCATCTTCTAGGCGGGAGCAGATGCCCCCCCCTGCCCTTACCTCGCTACGCACTTGTAAATGCCTCTATTTTCCGCCCTATCTACGTACTACAGTTGCGAAGTTGCGACCACAGAGCTACTAGTAAGTACTAAGTACCTATTGCTTCTCACATTACCTATTTACATATACCTACATACGATAACTTATTGTATAATAACAATAACATTCCCACGGTATATAAATAAGACGGATGTGGGCGGTTGAACCTTGAAAGAATCTGAAGCAGAAATTTTTTGAATCGTATCGCGAAATTCATCTTATGATGACGTGTATTCTAGTTAAGATCCGGTACAAGCATAAGGTTTCCACGAAACGTAAAGGTATTGAATTGGTCTAGTTTTTGTGACCTATCATAGCAGTTATTATCATTTGTTTAACGACTAATCATTAAAATCTCAAAAACTACGAAGCTACATATTTTTTTTAATTTAGATGCGTCTTACTTAAATACTTTAGAAGCCCCTATCCTATAAATAAAACTGTCAAACAACTAAACGTGAGTGGGGTTTCAGTATTTAGTACTTTCACTTTACAGAATATACCAGCAGGGCTATTTTAAAATAATGGAATTCAACATCGGAAACGGATTCGAAAACTTACGAGATGAATTCCCGCAATTGCTATTTAATTTATTTTTCGATCTATCATCCGACTGCTATTTAATATAGCTTTTTGGCAGCTCGTTGGGAACGGAATCGACATTGGAAAGTTCCGATGTCGAATCCAAGTGTTTTAAAATAGCCCTGCTGGAAGGAACACAACATAAAGGCCCCAGATTTTATTGGAACCGTAGAAGAATCGGTAACACGTCAGAGAGCCCGCTCAGAACACTAATAGCTTGATTTGCCCCGGGAAATGCAAGCGTATAAAGCTTAGAACAGTAAGCTGTGATGGTGGTAAGCCATCAGACAAGCCGTGTGCATTCTCTAAGACTCGTTAAATCGTGGCTCATAAATAAGCAACATAGAAAAAGCTGTCGACATATGTCATAAGATACCGAATAGACGTGTGAGAGGCAGATAAGTTTATCGCACCGAACCGATAACCTTTGAGGTTAAACAAGTTTCATTTCAGAACAGCCTACCATATTAGATAGGCTAATCTGAAGAAATATTACCGGTTCTGTAAAGATACTGGAAATATATCACATGTATCTTTTATTTCTAATTGGCATTCGTACGTGCAAATCCTATAAGCTTAAGATTCCTCAAAAAAGAAACCTCATATACGTAGTGACGGGAAAAAATAGCTATACTAGTACCAAAGAATAAATAATATACTACGTACTACTAGTACTCAAGTAATATAATAGATACTCGAAAATATTGCAGCGTATTTAACGCTAAACTAATTTATTGATATTTTTTTTAATTTGGATATTTTAGTACCTATTTTTTTCATGATCTGTACAATTTATACATCAATGCCCTTCCGGCTTACTATATATACCCTTTCAAAATCACCCGGTATATCTAATAAGCTGTTTCGTCTCCGTATTTTTGCTATTCGACCCCAGTTCCAGTTCGACTTAAATATGCATGAGAAAGGCAAAACATATGCAAAAATTAAATCCAATGACACTTTTGTGATACATAAATCTGGCACCAGATACGTATCTCAGACCTCGGTATAAAGAATCTAGTACTACTATATTACTTAATTTAATTTTGATCTATCTCTTGGGTGTTATTCAGATGTAGGCGGGTCACGACGCGACAAGGTTGGTCCGATAACATTTAGCCATTTGTGGCGCCTCCATTTGTCAAATTCGACGTACGCATATGGAGTTAGGTACTTTAGTTCATACACATGTACACACGGCCACAGATCAAGCTACACATTTTTGTTGCAAAATAGCGTCTATTACAACCGCATAAGGTGCCGCAGTGTGTAGCTTGATCTGTGGCCGTGTGTATTATTAATAACCCAGTCTTAATGCCTAATGTGTCTTGATAATGCACTACAACAATTTAGTGCTTACAAGCTCGACAAGTAGAATAATTAACAACTGTATTAATGCTTTTATCTATAAAGCGATCTCTTATATGAACTTGGTTTGATATACATACAACGTTATTCTCATACCAACTAAAGAACTAATAATGGCAATAGGATTTTAAGAAGAAAAAGATGTCATTTTTTGCAGAAAATCTACTAATATTATAATGAGGTAAATTTTGTTTGGATGGAGAAGGTAATCTTCGGAGTTACTGGTTCGATTCAAAAAATCTATCACTAATAGAAGTGATAGCGGGAAAGAACGAATAATTAAAAAAAATATATATTCTCGTATAAAAAATCACTTTCTATGAGTCTTTACTTCAAAGTAGAGAAGAGATTTGTTTACTTATCTTATCAAACTAAAAACAGAAAATCTATAACAGTAGGTATACATACACTTAATAATTGGATAGGTACATTTTGTAAGTCCATGGTTGGACATGTAAATTTATTAGTAAAACTAAAAGTACTAAAACCATACAAAATATGAAAGAAAGAAAACTTTATTAGGGCTGTCAGTTTGCCATTGTTACCAAAGAGTATACAATCACTACGTTAGATACGTTTATTTATCCGACGCGACGAGGCAAAATAACTATTATAATTCACTAATCATTGACAGTTGACACTAGTTTTAATAATAAATTAATTAAATCTTTATTCAAAAATCAGATATTATTATCCATTTAGTGTTAGTAATTACGAAACTTAATAAAATATGTAGGGTTAGCAAAAATATGGCCAAGTACCTAACTATTATTTTCTAGGGGTCGGTTTCCGTGGTCTAGATGTCTAGATGAGACTTCGCAAAGTTCGCAATACAAACGATAGCAGCTCAACACCATCTCAATAAATATGCAGCAAGGAGAGAAGGAAGAGACTAAATGTTTCGCCTTACGTTTTCTGGATTAAGAAATACATTATAAATTTTATAGGGGACAGCGCGTACGCAGTCCCCACTACCAAAAATTACGCGTCCGAGTTATCCACATTAGGGATAATCACAGAGGTCAACCCATTCCGCAGTGCAATGGAAGGGCCTCGCTCTGGGGGAACCGCCTTTGTGATCACGGTGTCCCCTACGCCAGGTAAGTATGATTCAAATACGTTTTGCGGAGCCGGTGATTATTTCGCGGAGACTCTTAACATCGCAATTTAGAAATACGCCCCTGTCGGAACAGAGCCCTCTAGCGGTAGTTTATTAAAGATAGATATTCGTAACCCGGTCATTGTATTTTTATACCCCCTAGCTAGAGCCTATTTTCCTCATAACTTTCTTAAGCGGACACAGGTAGTCGCAACATTTTCAACATTTTAGTTCAATTTTTGTAACAGTCAGTTGTAGCAGCCATATTTAAAAAAAACCGGCTTTTCTAACGAGTGACAGCCCTGTTATATACAGAAGGTCACCAACCGACGACCTTGCCGGCGCACGCGCACGATAAGCTTAAATGAGATACGATCTGACGCGTTGATCTAGATCCCGATTGCCGGTCAACTGGCGATAGTTGTGCAATGTCATGTGAAAGCTTTGTTTTGCTTGCGCTTTTAAAGCTTTTTTGTTCATGTGCTACCATTTGTCATTTGTTTTCATTTGACAGTTTAAATAAATCTTTTTAATGGCAGTAGCGGTTCATATTTAAATATGTAGTTGATTTGTTAGTTATTTTTACTTTATTAATTAATAAGTCAATAGAATTACTCCTGCTTTCGGCAGTCGTGTATAATGTTTAATCTCTGGTCTTTAATACATTTTTACACTTCGAATAGAAAAGTAACGACTTTTCATCACAGAAACGCAGATAATACCGTAGGGAATAGCTAGTTTCTAATATTATTTTTTCAGTTCTTTCCATTCAGTTTCGTCTTTTACTTACAAAATTACAACATTGTGGTCCTTCGAGCCAGATACTATAAGAAAATCATGAATAATCTAGCTACATACTATATGTTAAAAAATAACAAAAAGTATATTATTTAAAATAATTTATTGATTAATAATAAAATAAATATATCTATACAATTCTATAAATGCTTTCTATCACTACGCTAATCAGGCAGATTGTACAATATTGAGTAGACATTTGAATAAAATATAAATACAGATAAAACAATCCATAGTTCCAGATTAAATATTAGACGAGTCTAAATCTGATTGAGACAACGTGTCTTTTCTTTAGAAATTATATATTAATAATTGATTATATTTAATAACTATAGAGATATGTTTACATAGTTTTATTTATAGTTTTTTTTTTAATTTCAAGAATAGCACAAGTCATATAAAAATATAGGATAACAATAAACTACGGTTAACAATATAAAAAAATAATCTTTTTGCTAATAATGTTACTGCTAAAATTAAACGAAATATGCCATTAGGAAACTTAGGTATTATTCAGCTAAAAATTAAAGGTAACAGACAGCAACCTGTGGGGTAATCACGTAATTTTGTTGCAGTTAGTTTCAATCAATTTCAATCTTTAGAAATTTTACAATGTTGAAAATGTTTCCATGAGCATAGGCGCACTATTTGAATATGGAGTTACAAAAACGTCGACAGTTACAATAGTCTCTATCACCGGTTCGTAATGCACTAAAACTGAGAAGACTCCGGCAAGAAACTCAGCATGGCTTCGTTCTTTTGAATTAGTTTTTGTTATAAATATTGGTAGGTATATAAACTTCATACGACACCTGAGAATAGAATGCTGGATTGCTTGTTATGAAAATAGTAATTGCTGAGTTTATCACAAGTTCTTCTCAGAAAATACATCATTCCGAGTCAGTATTAGAGTCGAAACTATTCATAAGTACCTGTGAAGATTATATGGTATTCAGCCATAAGGGTACTACAGTAGTCTACAGTTAAAGGTGGGAGATTTTTTCGATTTCATTCTACACTACTTTTTAAATTGAAATTTCAATTTATTAGTTTCTATAAGTACAATGATTAAATAAATACCGACTTAACTAACGCCTTTACTCTGACGGTATTGAACTAAAATACTGTTTTATCAGTGTCTTTGAGTTACGTATAAAATTAAAATAAAAGACAAAAATAAGGCTTTAAACAGTATTTTCGTCAATTATGGTTTGTAAAATATAGCATGAGTTCTGTGACAGTAGTGATATGAACATGAACCATATGAAATTGCACTTACAAACACAAACCTTATTGCAAAGAGATAAGACTCATTTTCGTATCACTCAAGCTACTGTCAAAGGACTCGTGCTATATTTTACAAACTGTAGCGTTTTGTAAGGCAATAATGTCCTACTTTGCGGCCGTCGAGAGAATGCGTTTTCGACGCCTGAAAATACTAGGCTAATCTGACATTTTCCTACTAAATTTTATGGTAAACGCCCGATTATAACTTATCGGACCGTTTTCTAGTCGGTGAACATCGACCTAAGCCTAAGAAAACACTGAATCTTATCGTGGAAGACCCATCAAAATCAGAGCCGTTTTTTGAAATTAAAGGTACGATCCGAATTGGACATTTGATGACATATCAAATCAGCAACTATTTATTAAACGTCAAAACGATAGTTTACTATGGAGGTTAGGTTTGTATGAAATACTTGCGTATTGACGTCATAATTTTACAGTGGTTCAAGTGGTAATTAAAAATCATTCAAAGCATTAAATCTACATCATTATCCTGTTGTTTTTAGATATTTTATACTGGTTATTGTTTAATAATTATTTTTTGTCTGTCAAATAGCCTATTGCAATTTTACATCTCACGATGCCGACGGCTTTCGTCGGTCCGAATTGAATGTACGCTCACGGAACTGTCAGTCAATCTAACTGATAGTCAATCGGATTTCTATATGATTGATGATTAGATTATTGTCACAACACAACATCAACGACATAATCTCAATCTTGTGATTCGAGCAATTATCTATTTGATGGCTCAGTGATTTCACATAGGAGCAAGGTATGGTAATGACGCCATCCATGACGTCACGCCTTGTCATGGACGCGTTTACTCTGATTCGGAACGCATCTTTATGCAATATTTTATATATTGGCGTGTATTGGATTGCACTATAATCCCATTATTAATTTATTTATTTTATTTATTTATTTAATAAAATCACCAACAAGAATGGAATTAAGAATCAAGACAAAGATCAAAACGCATGCCATCAGCGAATGACACCATTCATGACGTCACACCTTGTCATGGGTGCGCTTACTCTGATTCGGAACACCTTAATCCCATATTTAAAGTCTAAACGCATTCAATCAGCGGCAACTTCAGCACTGTACAAACTAATATGAGTATTATACACTAACACTTATCGTCCAAAACACTGTAACACTGCACTGAGCAAGAGAACAACCGCCTATGTAGCGGGAGACACCCCTACCTTCTTCACGAGCCATCCTGATTCTGAAGCTGCTTCAGCTGTTTCAACACAGTGTCCAGCAACTTCCTTCTGTCTCTCTCATTCTTCTTCAAGACGGAGAAGACAGAAGACTTCTGCTCAGCCTCTTTGAGTTTTTCTAGTAATGTCGCGGCGTCGCGAGGCGTCACTAGTGAATACTTGCCGCCTTCGATGCCGACGTCGTGGAGGTACGATGACCAGTCCCAACCGGTGATCAAGTCTAGGAGTTGCCTTAAATAAATAGAAATAGGGTTGATAATGCGTTGTTGAAGTACCTATACAACAAAGTTGGCAAATAACGCGCCACTAGGTACCACTCGTGCGTTGCCGACCCTACTCCCTCCCTAATGAGCTCTAGCGACCTTATTCACGTCCAGGAACATAAAGTTATATGTCTGCGGTATTCTGTAAGGTGGAGGTACATCCCCAGTCGATCTGCTCTTCCAGCGAAAAAACGCTGGCCTCACATAATTTCTCGTAATTTATCCAGGTAAAATTCCTTACATCATGCGGATAACGAGTGAAGCTGCGATTCGGAAAGCTAGTGTTTTTTTCTCACCTCAAACTAGCGAAGTGCTCCAGCAGTTCCCCCTCCCTAAGACCTGGAACAGGCTCTCCAGCTGCGAACTGCTCGCACTGTATCACGTCCAGGTCTAGCTGGTACAACGCTCCCGACGATATCTGCCTAACAGCTGGATCCAGCAGCAGGTTGCGAAGACGGGTCGCTATGCGGTTTGTTGCTGCCCGCACTGCTGCCACACTGAAAAAACAAAATTACGTTTATGTAAAAACTACTTTTTAAGCGTTTATTCTACATCATCCTTGACTTATAAATAAAAGCATTTAAAAACAAACCGGACAAGTGCGTGTTCCGACTCGCGCGCCGAGGGTTCGTTAAAGATAATTTCCTGTTACTTTAAATACCTAAAGGATATACCTATTGGTAAAGAAATATTTTCTGTATTTTTTTCAAAATTTTAGGTGAATTTTTCAAAATCCCAAATGTACTGGCATTAGGGATAATGGTCTGGAATGGAATTTTCGCCTATTTACCTAATTCCAACAGACGGACGGACAGACAGACACAGACGAGTCGTCATCCTATAAAGTTATTTTTTCACATTGAGGTACGGAACCCCAAAAAATCGTTAAATGTATATAGTTTTAGGAGGAGAAAAATTGTGGAAAATTCGAGAAAACCAAGTGCTTTTTTCTAGAGATTTCTCTATGAACTTGTAATTTGGACAGTCGTACATAAATAGGAATTATTATACATACCGCGCTCGTTCGGGTAGATGTTCCAGTGACGTCAGCACTCCGGACAAGTAACTTAACATGTCTGTGACAAATGATGACGCTTGTCCCGTCGGTTCCACTGCAAAGGTTCAAGTATTCATTTATCTATTCTATACTAATAATAAAGCTGAAGAGCTTGTTTGTTCGAACTTAGTGAAATCATTTTTCAAATCGGACCAGTAACTCCGGATATTAGCTCTCTGGAGTTACTGGTCCGATTCGAAAATCTCTTTCACTAATAGGAAGCTACATTATCCCCGAAGGTAATAGGTTACTTTTTATCCCGGTAACGCGAGTGAAACAACCGGATAAAAAGTAAAAAGTTCATCAAAATTGGTCCAGCGGTTTGAGCGTGTAGAAGTAATAAACATACAAACTTTCACATTTATAATAATAGTAAGATTTCACCCAAACAGGACAAACAGTTCATACATACATATATAGGTATATGTCGTCGGGAATCGAACCCAAAATCTGTGGTGTGACTGATAAGATATATTTACCAACTAATTGATTCATCGGAATATTACCTAGAAGCCAATCATAGTTTTCAAGATCGAGGAACTCGTCGACTTTCTTTTCAAGCTTATCGCAAATCTGTTGCTCGGCATCGTCGCGCGCCGCTTGGAACATACTGCCTGCTGCCTGAAAAAAAAAACAAAATACCATGAATAGTAATAAAGTAGGTACTGTTTTTTTTTTACTATGTATGGTCAGTGTTTGGTCAGTGATGATGTGGCCGATGATGAAGTCTAGAAGGGAACTGGCTCTCAAGTGTAGCTGTCGGAACACACCGAAAGGTGCTTGGCGACAGATTTTCAACTTAAAGGTGGTAGCCAGCCAGGCGGGTCCTACAAAGTACCCTACCACCGTGCTATAGTTTCCTCACGATGATTTCCTTCACCGAAAGCTCAAGCTTATTGTAGGATTCGAACCCTGACGTTCGTCTCGGCATTCGACGTCACTACCACTGAGCTATCATCGCCTTAAAAAGGTCAAGATCTGTTTTGTGCCATCAAACCATCTAAAGCATCTAAATATATAAAAGGAAAACATGACTGACAGATGTATCAACGCACCGCTCAAATCATTGGACGGATCGGGCTGGAATCACAAAATTAAAGTAAATATAAGATCCCTCGGGATCGCGGGTGAAACCGCGGGGCGGAAGTTATTAATGTGTAAATACCTGGACAGTAACGAGCTCGGAGCCGGTGATGTTGCTTATAAACTCGTACAGACATATCGTGGCTTCTTCCAAGTACTGCGTGTCCACTATGATCTGTGAAATAAATTATATAAATAAATATTACAGATAGTAAAGAAAAACCGTCTAAAGGATCGTTTAATTGAAAAAACCGGACAAATAGGCTCCTTTTTACAAGTTTTTATTTACTTTCACCAGTCCCGTTGTCTGTAATAGAATATTGCAAGTTCAATTTGACCCACTTACCGGTTTCCGATTGAGCTCAAATTTTGCATGCACATGTATATCGCGTGACAATGCAATATTATGATGGCATGAAACTGATCTGATGCTGGAGCTGGAAGTTGGCCATAGAAACTCCGCAATAAAACCACACAACCCCGTCGTGTTTGGGCTCATTGGAACCGTCTTAACGAGTAGTCTTAAAAAAAAAGTACAGTCGAAAATAAAAGCTTGTAAAAAAATGAAATTTTTGACAGAAACTTGTATTTTAGAAAAACAAAATAGTATTTCGCGCAAAAATACAAATATCGCAGATGACACCGCGGGGGATAACTAGTGTAAATTAAATAAATAGTATACCTGTACAAGCTGCATCAGTGGCTGCGGGCGACGAAACAGTGCGGACAGACAGCCGGTGAAAGAGCGAGACAGCAACAACGAGGCCGAGTGTCTCGCTGCAGCCGCTCTCCTCCCACCTCCGAGTCCAAGCCCAGCCGAGTACTTGAGCCACGCGTATATGAACTCCTTCACTTGCACGTACACCGCCGGTACTATTGATGAAAATGGGAACCTACGGAGAAGATTTTATTGATACCTATGTAATACAAACAGCAAGTAGCTAGAGATATGAAAATCAGCCTTATGTCTTTGCAATAAAGTTCATCTGTTTAATATATGATTCAGTGTAGATGTAGATGAACCTTTTTGCAATGTCATATCATATGGTTTGGATCCGATCCAATACCAATGAAATGAAAACCTCATATTAAAATAGGGTAAAGTAGGTGCTGCGGTTATATTGTCTGGCAAGCGATTAAAGACACTCCTTCACCGTGAGTTGATTTGATTGCCATACTGAAAACAGAGAAGTGACTTACTTCCTCGGGAAAGGTTGCGTCTCCAAGTCAGCACCATCATAAGGGAAGGTGTCCATAACTCCGTCGTACTGCTCCTGGGTTTCCACCTCGATGGGTGAGAACGAGGCGTTGTCCAATATATCCCTGAATACTACCACCCATCGCTGCATCAGTACCTCAGTGTAGTGTTCTGCCATCTCTTGAAGCAGCATTGGTAGTGGGTCCGTTGGTAGACCGTAGCATCTGAAATTATAATAAATATCCTGGGACATTCTTCACACACGGTTATCCAATCCCAAACTAAGCAGAGCTTGTACTATGGAAACCATATAACTGATATAATACATATACTACTTTTTTTTGTAAATATATACTTATATAAATAATTACACCCAGACTCAGGACAAACAGACATTTTCATGCCCACAAATGTTTATCCTGGAAGGGAATTGAACCCATGACCAGCGGCGCGATAGGTGGAGTCTTAACCAACTGCGCCAACTGGGCTGTCATAAATATTATACAAGTTTATAGTTCGTTTTTATCTGTTACTGAGGTATATTACTACGTACAGAGAAGACGCCACACATAACCACTATGTTCCATTCAAGTGCAGCCATCCGGCCGCACTTCACTTAGTTGCTTAAAGACGAAACGCATAAGCGCCATGAAAATCACGGCGCTTTCGACATTTTGGTCGTGAAAAAAATACACCTTATGGAGAAACAAGGTGGATGATTCCTCCATTGAAAAGCGAAGATCTTCCGCCAGACTGGGTCATTGTGCCTGGGGACCGCGGTCCAACTGTTGATGTTGGAATCTGGTATATATGCGAATCTGCGAACAAACTCCACTAGCGCGATGTAGGTTTCGATGTAGATAGTTCTGTTTGTTGTGTTGATCTATTGCAGCGCCATCTATTCATTCGGTGTCTGAACTATGTAGCTGACAGGGGTAGCTACAACCTTAAAAGCTAGACGACTAATTATAGTTTCAGCGCTCCAGCGAATATTTACTTTATGCAATACCTGCTTTTATAAACATCAAAACAAAAACTTACTTGAGAGTATTAATAAACAGCACAATCTGGTGTTTAATGCTCAGCATCAAAGTAGGATCCGTTATCAGCGACGTATTAGTCCTCAAAGTGGAAGCCACCTTAGTTACAGACATGCCCCATGTCTCCAACAGCCAGTCTTTAGATACTAAGCCAGCTCCGGCGCTTAGGAGATGCTCCTCAAGTATGAAAAAGCCGAGAACAGCGTTCAGATAGTTTTTGACGCTTTGAATTGAATCGTGGAGGTTGGCTGATGATGGTATTAGGACGAGTCGGGCTTGCTGTTTGCGTTGAGCTCTGCCAAGAAATTGAATAACTTAGAAGCTTATTAAAAGTCCACGGAACAAGGCTTTGTTATCACCACCTTCTACCTCCACAGTATGATTTAATCAAACACAAGCTTATCAATATAATTAACTTAAAAAAAAAGAGTAATGGGACAATCTTGGTAATTTTTTTTTTCTTTAAGAGCTCGCGAAAAATCGCTATACTCTACCCGAGTATAGCGATTTTTCGCTTGAAGAGCAGCTCGACTGGAGAAGTACCTCCACCTTACAGAATACCGCAGCCAAATAACTTTGTTGTGTTCCTGCGCGTGAGTAAGGTCGCCAGAGCTCATCGGGGTGGGGGAAGGGTCGGCAATGCGCGAGTGGTACCCGGGGCGCGGATTAGTGTATGGTCGCTGTCCCGGGTGTAGCTAGCGTCCATAGTTACCGCTTATCATCAGGCGGGCCGTATGCATGTTTGCCGACTTTGTTGCATAAAAAAAAAAAAAATCATACGTTTGACAAGCAGGCATGTGGTCCACCGGATGCTAAGTAGTTACCATCGCCGCGTCGCCTGTAAGTGGTTGCCGACCTGTTACAATGCCAAGAAGGCAAATGGCTCTCAAGTGCAATTGCCGGAACACACCGGTAGGTGCTTGGCCTTGGGGGAGGGTGGTAGCCAGCCAGATGGGTACTACAAAGTACCCTACCACCGTGCAGACATTATACCCTTAGTTTAAGATTGGATTGGTTTGGTTTAGGATTAACACATAAGCTACTTTTTATCCCTCGAGAACGCGGGTGAAACCGCGGGGCGGAATGCTAGGATTAAATAATGATGGCGAAATTTATTACCTCTAGTACGCAAATAAGTAACTCGCTTACCTATAATACTGTATAAAGTCATTCTTAGCGCCCAAGACACTGTGTATATGCAAGCATCTGTGAAGCGGACTGAAGTCAACCAGCTCGTGAGGACATTGCGGGCCACTGTTCTCAACAGCTGATATACCTAATGCTGCCATATCTGTAAAAAAAAAAAATTTTACTCCAATAGGGTAGACTGACACATCAAATCAGCTACTTTTTAATAAATGTCAAAACGATAGTTTATAAGGAATTTTGTATGAAATATTACATTATGACGTCATAGTTTCACAGCATCAAATCATCTACTCTTAGTGGTTCCACTGGTAATTAAAAATCATAAAAAGCATTTAATGTACAATATACTTGATATTTCCACGTGTTTTTAGATGTTTTATGCATTGGTTAGTGTTTGGTCATTTATTTTTGACAGTGTCAACTACCCTATTCAAAATGTACCTTTACCATTTAGCCAAATCGATTTAGCAATAAAATCACCTATGTATGTTGTTCTTAGTTATAAATAAAAGCTCTCTCAAAAATACCCAAAAAATATATTTAAACTATTTAAGTTGTAACTTTGATGCGGGTGATAGTAGCTAGAGCTAGAGATATGAAAATGAGCCTTATATCTTTGTAATAAAGTTCATCTCTTTCTTATGAACCTTACTGCAATGTAAAATGGTTAATTTTCATATCTCTCTGGCTACGTCCAAGCTACAACATAAATAGTGTAAGTACAGCAATCAAAAAGATTTTATTTAAAATTACAAAGAAAAAGAGATGCTTAGATATAATAATTCTGTGCTATAGAGAAGCACTTACCTACATCAGAGCATGTTATTGTCGTAAGAGTTCTGTACATACCTTTTTTATTCTTAACAATTGTGGCCAGACTCCTCCCCAATATCTCTTGTGTCTGTTTCAAGGCCATTGCACCAACCTGCAAAGATAATTATGTACTCATATCAAGAGCAGTATAGACTTACCTGATGGTAAGTGGTTATTGCTTGCTTATAGACATTAGCATTATAAAAATATTTGGTTACATACCATATATTTTTTTATAACATATAATAGTGTTTGACCACAATCTCACCATTTTCTGTGGTGAAGGTGGTAACACAAATACTTAGAAGAGTACTAACTGAAATGTAGCTGCCGGAACAGTAGTAATATTTTTTTTTTCCTTGACAAAATATTCTTTTACTAACTGACGGCGTCTCATTGCATCGCTCGCCAGCGCTATTACATTCTTTTTTTTGCTCGGTTCTTAATCCTATCCTCGGTTCATAAATCCTAATAAATGGGCTGTCAAAAATCCGATTGGTAGATTAACATGTTCAAAGAAACTCTTCAGATTTATTAATTAGTATTATAGAATAAAACACTAACCTGCGGACTGAGCTTACGTATATTCTCGAGGAAGTCTCTCAGATCGGCCATAGAGGCATCCTGTATAGCCTGTCTGAGCCGCGGTATGTCTGCGGATATCTGTGCACACCACTTGTACGGTCCAACGCGCGGTAGTAACACGTGCTCTAGCTGCTCTAGTGTTTTAAGTGCTGGGTAGTATCTGATGAAAAGAACAATCATTACTTATAGAACGTTACACTATTTATGCTGAAATGAGGCTTATATATTTGCACAAAAGTTCATCTGTTTAATTTATGTATAGATGAAAGGTTTTAATGTCATATGGTTCATTTTCATATCTCTGGCTGTCACCCGCAGCAAGCTACAACGTATATACAGGGTGAATTTTTTAAGTGGGCGTGGTAGGCCAAATCCTAAAGTATAGGGAATAGCGAAAAATGCTGAAAGGAGTCTCGGGGCCGATTTTGATAAAAACTAAAACTGTATACTTCGATTTTGAAAAAAAATATTTGTCTTGCCGGGAGTCGAACTCAATGATTTTGAAAAAAAAACACAGCCTGTATTATTGCTCCATCTCATAGTGTCGCTTAAAATGATCAATTTCTGGGAAGTAATGTTATATGACAAAATAAAGGAAAGGTAATTTTTTTAAGAAAATACTGTTTACTGGTACTTAAAATAACGTACCTTTTAGCTTCCACTTGAGATTTAAGCTTGGAATATGTTGTGAGGAGCGGTAAACATAGCTCCATCTTCTCAATCGTAGCTGCAATGTTCAGCTCCACGCGTCGAGCCCTGATCAGCTCTTCAGCTCTTTGAGCCAAAACTTATAAAACAAAACATTGTATAAGTACTTGCAAATGTGTATTGATTTTCAATATCCCAAGAACACATTTTGGACTAGGTCTTTCTACTTTTTTTTATAAATAAACATACTTGTCGTTTGATCTACTCAAGTCCATGTTCACGGATTAGAAAATGGTCTGATAAATTATAATCTTGAATTTTCAATGGAAAAATTGGACCGTTTTCTTGTTGTCAACATGGACCTTATTAGTAAAGTACCTAAGCCTTTTTGAAATGGCATTTACTCATATTATTAATTTATGCCACTTCATTTAGACTCATAAGGTGTCTGGCGGATAGATAAATTATTTGGTGTCAAAATTTGATGCAAGTATTTTATTTTTTCCTTTTAGTCCACATTTCAATTTGTTTGTCTATTTCAGCATTTTTGATGAACCAGGAGTTGTTCTACTGACAAAGACTATTGGCATCCATCTCTAGACTCTAGTACAAATGTTAACTTACTCTCAGTAGTCTCAGTGACGTTTGCATCAACATTAGATATCTCCGCATGTAGCTCCTCTGCATGGGAGCGCACTCGCAATAACTCACGGATTGAGTCTATGAAACCCTGCATATAGAAAACTTATTTAAGACAAAAAGAAACATTTGAAAGTACTTAGCCTATTGGGTGTCAGCCATCTGACAGTGGAGGTCACTGATAGCTAGCTAGCTCGCTAGTTAACTTTGTTTTGCCTCATGAAATTTTCAAAATAAGTTCCCAGAAACAAAAGCGTTTAAATGCCGTCACACGGTTGTCCACTTTATAGGGAAATCTATTAAAGCAGTATTAAATGGTGGCGACTCCCAGTAGGTTATGATAGATTTTCTGCAGCAAATATTTGAATAACAAATGCAACCTAGTGATTTCAACTAGTGTCTCTCAAATGTGATTTGAATATCATTACTTATAACAATCTTTTGTTATTTTTCATATTCCCTTTAGAGACATATATGTGCATACAAGATCCATTTATGAACCCAAGTTACTGAAGACAAGTTAAATATCTGTGTAGGTAGCAGTGGCGAAGGGTCCATAGGGGTCGAATTAAGTATAAAATTATCAGTGTTTTTTGAAGGCTTACCCTCGCCATAATTTCACCCCTCGCCACTGGTAGGTAGACACTTTTATGGTATACTTCTCAGGAGTCTTCAACTTGAGTCTTCTCAGTTCAAGTGTATTCCGAACCGATAGTAGAGTCTATTGTAATGTTTGTAACTATCGACATTCATAAAAGCCTTATCAGGGCCTTCACTGAATAAATGAGATTTGATTTACCCCCAAAACCCCTTTTTTTTTTACCTCTTATTGAACTAGCGAAAATTCTCCCACTTTCGGTATCAGAATAAAATAGGTTTCAACAGTACTTTAATCAAGGCAATGCATTTAAAAACATCCAGAGAAATTACCGACATGTTTAAAATTCTATTTACACAAGTTTAAAGTCATCCAGTATATTGATAAAACCTAAACAGTTTAGAGGGCCCTTGGTCACCTAGCTACGCTACTGGATTTGATTTGATTTGATACCATTTTTTGAGTTTAAGTAGGTAAAAAATAACAAACCTGATAGTGAAAGTTGCACAATTTCTCAATTTCCTTGTCATGCTGCTTGATTCGTTCGTCAAGCTGCTGGACGAAGGCTTCGTGCCCTTCGCCTTCATACACAGATCGGAATGCTGGACCCCAATAATCATCTATGCCTTCAATCTCCTGTTGTAAGTAAATAAATGGTCAGATGTAGAGCCCAACTTCTCATGTGTAATAAAAATAGAAATAATAAATAAATATCCTCGGACATTCTTCACACACGGTTATCTGATCCTAAACTAAGCAGAGCTTGTACCATGGAAACCAGATAACTGATATACTACATATATTACTTTTTTTTTGTAAATACATACTTATATAGATAATTACACCCAGACTCAGGACAAACAGACATGTTCATGCACACAAATGTTTGTCCTGGATGGGAATCATGACCAGCGGCGTGATAGGTGGTGTCTTAACCAACTGCGCCAACTGGCTTGTTTTAATCTTTTTTAATAAGCAAGAAGTATACACATAATAATATAATATATCCGATTAATCACATCACACAAATATTTGAAAAATGGGGTGTGTTATTACCTGTATTGTAGCGTTGGTCATTTTGCCTGCTTCAGCTATTTGTTAATAGTATTTATCAAGCTCAAAAATTATTTATTTGTTTAGTTTAGTTACACACAATCGTATATTTTCTGATGAAAATTAATAATAAAAATAAATAAAACCCTAGGAACGAAAAACTACATAGAGATAATCATGCTATGGCAACTTAGAAGATACGCATGAAAAATTAAAACAACACCATCTAGGAATCGCATGAAACATCACAAATACTTTGTGCTGTCACTATAAAATATAGTAATAATGCTAGGGTGATATTGAAATTGATAATATTGAAATATTAATGTTTTATGAGGTCTAAAGAACAAAAAATATTGAAAAAACCTAATATACATCTATTTCCATTTTCTGAATTAGTTTTTCAAATAAAATCATACGATTTAGATTTTTTTTGTTTTAAATGCAGGGTAAATTGTCAGCTAGATATGGCAACATCAAATAATAATGGCGTTTACTATTATGGCGACAGTTATTTTGACTCTTGCGCATTTTTAATGTGATACCGGTCGTCTTTCTGTGTTTTACTTGTTATCACGCTGAGTAGAGCATCCGTTCCTCCGTTTTAACGTAATCCACATCTAGTTTACTGCTACCACGTTGAGTTGAGCATCTGTTCCTCCGTGCTGCGCCGTGAACATCTAAGACTTCTCGATTGCCTTCTTGAGCATAGGCCCTCCCGTCTCAGGGAGTTTGGACCGATAATTGTGATAGTGAAGTGAGTGATCAGTTTGTTTCTTCAACCACCATGACTCAAAATTCGTGCTGTGTACCTGGGTGTCTAGTGACTAGCAAAGATGGTAAGGTTACTACTTTTTAGTGGTCTCTGTATAATTCTTGAAGATTCTATGTATTAAATACTGCGTCTTCTGAGTATTCATATAAACTATAAATATGACTGTCAGTGGTTTTACAACTACACTAGCTTCCACCCCGCGGTTTCACCCGTGTTCCGGAGGATAAAAAGTAGCCTATATGTTATTCCAGGGTAGGTATGATCTTTGTATGTGCCAAGTTTATGGACTAAAAGTGAACTATGAAGTGCGAAATGACTTTCAACACTGTGTGATATAGGCACATCAGCTACCAAGCTGCTCGTCTATCAATAAAATAAATAAATCCATTCAGTAGCATATTTTATCCGTAGTACATTTCAGTTGTCAAGTCAACCATACTATGGATATAAGAAATTATCTATGTAAACGGACAACATTTTTGTTTATCCATAGTATAATTAACCGGACTATGGAAGATCTAGGTTTTTATAACATTTTATGGTCTAGTAAAACTAAAACAATCTGAGACTATTTAATATTGACATTATCTCTAATAAATACATCATACTTAGATGATTAGAGTGAAACTATAGGGACAGCTAGTAATAAATCATTTAATAGTAAAGAGAGATTTTCCAAATTTTCTGACCTTGACATAAAGGAGTGTTTTTTTTTTCTGTTATCAGATATACCTCTACACTGCTTTCCTAATCCCGATACTGATGCTGTGAGATTTCAATCTTGGATCTCTAATATTGGATCTGAAGTACTTCATTTTGATAATGATACTATCCGCAAAAAGAAACGTGTTTGCCATAAACACTTTGAGAGCAAATATCATTATACAAAGGGCCGACTATGTAGATTGGCAACTCCTGTACTCCTGATGCCAGGTAAAGATGATTATTTAATATAAAGTATTTGATATAGATACCTATGCTAACGGAAAAGTCTATAATCTGTCATAGTATACAATTCCTAGAATCTTTTAAACATAATTTTACACATTTCCTAAACATTTACAATTGCCACAGAATGGATTGTGGTTTTCAGAAAAGATCTGCTTTATATCTCTCAAATAATCTTATTTACCCTTAAAATGATCTTGTGTTGCTTTTCATTTACAATCCCTTTATTAATTTCAGCAATGCAGTCACTGATGCCTGGTGAAGCAGTAGTTACTGATGAGCAATTACCATCAACATCTGCTGTATCTCAAAATGAACAACTACAAATTATAGATCAGCAATTCCCATCAACTTCTGCAGATTCTCAAACTAGACAAGTGCATATGACAACTAAATATATTACACCTAAGAAGAGAGGTTTGTATTCTTGTCCTTTTTTCCTTACATGTAGTATTTATTTTGTAAAGATTTAGTGATAATTAGAGACGGATTATATGCAACATAAATAGCTTGTTATATGCATAAAAATGCTTGAAATATGCACGAAAATTGGCAGAATATGCAAAATTCAATGATACATTTTAGGAACCCCAAAAGAGAAAAGCAAGTTTTAATTTTTTTATTTCAAAATCAGCATACCTACAGTTAGTAAATTATTTTTTGATAGACGATAATGGGTACAGTAACATTACATGACATTAAAATTATTTAAATAAAACCTATTTATTCATACCTCTAGATTGCATTCACTATTTTTCCTTTGTTTTTTAAAAGTAAGTTCTCTTTATTAGATCTAAACTTAAATCTATTTATTATAAATTGTAAAAAAAAAACTACTAAGCTACATACAATTTTAAAAATTAAAAAAATGGTTCATATTACTGCACACTGGTAGAGTGACTGGCTGGTCAAGGCTGGCCACATTGCCTCGTTGGATAGCAACCTAATGGTTCCTGTCACAAGGAAATTTTTTTATAGTATAGGATCTATATCTGCAATATCCTGCAAGACGTCCATCCTCTACATTTAAATATTATTTATTCTGTTTAGAAAACATCCCTTGATATGTTATTTTCTTATATGTTTCAGGTCCTGCTAGCACTTTACCTGCAAAGCAGCAAAAAGAGTTGAGTAAAATGATGAAGCGAATAAGAAAATGCGAAAATGATAAGCTCTCATTTAAGAGGAAATACATAGAAGCAAAGAAAATATGTAAAACAAGCGCATTTAACATGCTATCAAAAAACATGTCTAATGCTACAAAAATATTTTGTGGAATGCAATTTACCCAGAGTGGAAAAAAAGCAAAGGGTAGACGGTTCACTTTGGATGAAAAGATCCTTGCCTTGTCCATATATAAACCGTCACCTAAAGCATATCGCTTACTGAGCAACATATGTACATTGCCCAGTAGAAGAACTTTGCAGAATTTACTGCATAAAATTAATGTTAAGCCTGGTATCAATGATATTGTTTTCGAAAATTTAAAAAAAAGAGTTAGTAAGATGCCAGAAACTCATAAATACTGCACAATTGTCTTTGATGAAATGGCTATAGGGCCAAGTCTCTCATATGACAAAAAAAATGATAGCATCATTGGGTTAATAGACAATGGAATTAATAAAACAACTGAATTTTGCGACCATGTTCTGGTTTTTATGGTGAGAGGAGTTATAAAGAAATACAAACAGCCTGTTGTATATAGTTATTGTAGCGGAAGTACAAAGACTCCTGAACTGAAGAGACAAATCAAAATAACGATTGAAAAAATTCAGCAGACAGGATTGAAGGTAATAGCAACCGTCTGTGACCAAGGAGCTTCAAATGTTGCAGCCATAAATCAATTATTAGCCGAGACGAAAGAGACTTACCTAAAAGCTGGTCAGGAATACACAGGCGGCTTCTTTAATATTTCAAAAGGGAAAATATTTCCAATATATGACCCACCACACCTTATAAAGGGGATTAGAAATAATCTTCTAACCAAAAACTTATGTTATAAAATGAATGAAAAAAATTGTATAGCAAAGTGGAGTCATATAGAGGCTTTATACAACAGAAGCCCTGGGTATAAAGGAATCAAATTAGTTCCAAAATTAACAGCACAACATGTGGTGCCAGCTTTGATACCCAGAATGCGAGTAAAACACTGCACTCAGGTATTAAGCAAGTCGGTTGGTGTGGCACTTGGATTCATGGCAGGTATGCTTTTACTTTAAAACATATATGTACACATATATATATATTATTTTTAATAATATATAGCAACATAACTATTTTAGTACTTTAGTAATCTAATAGGTCAGTGTTATTATATTTGTGCTATACTTACTATGACAAACTCAAAACAAATTTATTCAGTTTAGGCCTTAATAAGGCACTTATGAATGTCAATAGTTACAATAGATTCTAACACTGGTTCGGAATACACTTAAAATGAGAAAATAAATAAAGATTTTACCGTGTTACATATTGTAACAAAATAATTAATTTTTTTGTTATATTGTACATGAACATGTTTGTTTGTCCTGAGTCTGGGTGTATTTATCTATATAAGTATGTATTTACAAAAAAAATTAGTAGGTATATGTAGTCTATCAGTTATCTGGTTTCCATAGTACAAGCTCTGCTTAGTTTGGGATCAGATAACCGTGGGTGAAAAAATGTCCCAGGATATTTATTTATATTTATTGTTTGTGATTGTGAGTAAACCTTATAATAATTAAAAAATCTTTTCATTTACAGAATGTGGAGCGTTGCCTAAGGACAGCGTGGACACTGCAGATTTATTGATTTTCTTTGACGAACTCTTCGATAGTGTTAATGGAAGCTTCAGTGAAGTCCAAAAAGGAAAAATTTATAGGGCAGCATTAACTCCTACTTCACCACATCACCGTTTGTGGAATACAAGCATTCCAATTTTGAAATCCATGAAATTTAAGGGTAGTAATAATCAAGGTGTAGTGCCCTCATTATCAAGTTGGGTGAAGACTATAGAGGGTTTTAGATTAATTTTTAAATATTTAAATTCCAAAGGTATAAGTTCTTTATTGCTGCGCAACTTCAATCAGGATGCATTGGAGAATTTTTTTGGAGCTATTAGAGCTCATGGCTACAGTAATATAATGCCCACTTCTCTAGCATTTGAAGGGGCATACAAAACATTATTGATTAACAATATATCTTCTTCACATTCGATTGGATCTAATTGTGAGAAAGATGACAGTGTGTGCCTCCAATCTTTAAAATATTTTTTAAATGAGGATGAAAAATGTGTAAAAGAAAATCATGTAATAGAGGAAAATCATTTATTAATAGACCTGATAGATACCCAAGAACTATTAGAGGGTCAATCTTCAATGCATTCGGAAAGAACTGCAGCAATAGGATATTGCAGTGGATGGATAGCACAACTAGCCAAGAAAAATGTGTTTAAAAATTGTTCCACATGCAGGACTGATTTAGAAACTGATGTGGAACAGAGTTTTCACAAATTTATCAAATTAAAAGAATATAGTGATAAAAAATGGTTGTGCTATCCATCAAGATCATTGTTCGATTTCTTTGCCCACGTTGAACAAATAACAATAGAAGTTTTAAAGACTCATTGTAATAAAAATTCAATATCAGAATACATTAAATTAATAACAAGCACAAATTTAAATCTAAATTTTCTCTCTTGCTCACATCACAAAGAAATACTTCTTCATTATTTGATAAACAAAAGTATTAAATTCTTTATTCATAACTGGTGCAAAGACGTCAATAATGTTATCACTGGAAAGATTACCTTTTGGGATATAGATGATCCAATGAAAAATTTGGCTAACAAACATTTTGTGAAAAATAAAGGTAGAAAAAGGAAAAGGCAAAACAATATTTTGTTAAACGTTTAATTAAGTTAATAGTATAATAATAATATAATGTGACTCGTTCCTTTATGGAAAAAGAACTAGAAACTAGATCTAAAATTATCGACACAAATTATATTTTTATATAGGTACTTATCGTCGAACATTAAAACCATAATATGTATGTACCTATATTTTTTATAAATAATTTTAAGTCTGGTTTCCCTAAGTTAATACTTTGGTGTCGAAGAGACGGATGAAAGGAAACTTTATGAGAGCAATATGTGGAGACAAGAATGGATATGTTGATTGGAAAATGTGTGAATAAGAAGTTTGAAAGTATCGTCCGTGATTGATAAGTTAAAAGAGAAATGTATGAAAAATTGTCAACGCATTGTATGATGGTTGATGTGAGTAAGAAAGGTTAAAATCAATAATAATGTAGAGAAGGTTTAATGGAACAAATTATTAAGAAAAGAATTGACAGATGTTGTTTATTAAGTTTAAATTAATAATTGAAATACAATGTTTAAAATTATCCACACTTGTTTTATTTCCTCACTAGTGGTGGGTCGCCACCCCAAAAAGACAGACGTGGAGGACGACTTCCTTTTACACTATGTAGAAAAGACATACAAAATTAGTTATTGTATGGTAGGCATTTAATTGTATTCTCAATTGTAATTACATTTAAAATTACCAATATAAAATTAAAACAATGTCCGTTACATTGTTTTAATTTTGTAAACCATTTGTAAATGTAATAAGTTCAGTTTTACCAAAAAATCCTCTGACAGATTTTGTTGTTCATGAAATCTGACACAGGATTTATTTTTGTTGTAAAACTGAACTTATTACATTTACAAATGGTATATTAGCTAGTAAGGAGCTATATACAGCTACATATATATAGGTATCTATCTATCAATATAACTATAGCCATATATAGCAGATTTAGTACTCCCATTTATCTTCCAGGTGGCGCTCATTGCCTTAGAAAAGAAAAAAATATGAGTTGCCAGTCTATCTCCGGTATACAATAGTAGTCTTTGGAGATAATACAAAGAGATGGGAATAAAAAAAATTGTATGGGTATCGATGAAACATAAAATATTCAATAATCGATATATTATTTTGATTCATTAATTAATTAATTTATTCTATGTTAATATTAAACATAGCAAAAAAAAGGTTTAAAAACTTATTTTTAAATCTTTTGGTCACTTAAAAAACATTTTTTTAATACAAAGTATTTTTAATTTCTCACACTTGGAGAGTAGTTTGTTTTATCAGAGCAGTGTAGTGAATTTAAAAAGCGGGATGGCTCGCGGCCATGATTTTTTTTAAATATCCATTGTCGTTCGATTGCTAAGTGTAGGATTAGGCCACTATTGCCCCAGGAAACAAAAGATGCTCTCCATCTCAACAAAATTGTCTTACAACTAATGCCTTTATAGCCAGCATTCAAGTAATTTGATCAAAGATACTATTGCACACAGTTTTATCAGATTGGCATGAACGTCTATGGATTTTTTTCATCAAAATGTGTCGTCATATTATGGTATGAAGAACTAATTAAGGGTAAACCTTCCCCCTTCGAACGTTCCCCCTTAAGGTACTTTTATTTAATCAAACAGTTTGATCACATTACTTCAACGTATATGGCCGGCATAAGATGGATTATAATGGGATACTAAATTTCTTATATTAAATTAATAAGTGTAGGGTATATTAAAATAAATGAGTGTAGGGTATATTAAATACATTAGTGTAGTTTGTAAAAAGTAAGTAAATTGTTGTAAAACTATAAAACATCGTTTCATTGATACCTCTACCTAATCGATATACTTATCGTCAAATTTTATCAATGAACATCCTTAACGATGACATTTGACTGATTGTTGAGTGGTACGTTTCGTTTTCGAATTCGATTTCATCATTTTTTTTACATATTTTTCTGTCTATTTACTCTTGGATCAATTATCTACGTACAATTTTTGTAAATCCATTTATTATCTTCAATAAATTCGCGGTATTTATGTTTTGTGTACGTACTAATTGATTTCACCTAAAAGTGTGTGGTTTCAAAATTTTCAATCATAAAATTTATTACGTCTGTGTAAAACGGACCAACAAAGTTTATAACAGGGTTCTCAACATGTAATTACTGTTTTCCCAAATAAAAAAAGACATTTTTACTTTTTGATATTCAATTAAACATAGAATAATAGTTTTTTCTTATAATAGGATGAATGTCTCGTTGCATAATGCAGAGTATACATTTATTATACGGGGAAAAATGGATTGGACTTCATTTGTTGTCAAACATATTAGAAAAATACATATACCTAATTAATTTGTGCTTTATTAATATATTCGTACGTCTCGGCGTAAAATCACAGAGAATTTCTGATGCGAATAATATATTTTGTACAGTATATATAACATATATTGTTTGTTTGTTTCTATTTAACTCTTACTACTATATTTACAATACAAATAATCATATTTATCTAAACTAAGACTACATGTTCAAAAAACAAAAATAAAAACTAAAAAGATATCTAAAATGAAAGATCAGCAAAATTACCTGCATTATTAATTTTTCAATTATATATTTTTCTTCGTAAATACACTCTTTCCAATAATGACGGTAAATTGTGCAAAGATGGCAAGTATTTCTTTGAAACGTCAAAATTAAATTAATGAACCAACTTGCCAAATTCGCAGTAGCGGCGGTGGCAATTGTAAGAATCACGTAGAATTTTGGACTGCAGTTGGTGATTAAATTAAAACGGCAGTGTATTTAAATCGATCCATGTGGCGTATATTTAAATAATTCTAAATCTATTGTTATCTCTTTTATTAGTATACTGAAGTCCAGCAACCATGGCTCACTGTATTAGAGTTTTGCATGGCCAGGTAAGTTTTTGGTTTAATCCACATTTTCCTATATCGCAGGCGTTAAATAAATTATATAGATTCACGCAAAAGTAATTGTAATTTTATCGTGTTTATTTACCACTTTATCGAAGTTGTAAATGGCTGTGGAATGAAGATAATGTATCTCAATGAATAGGTCAGGTCAAGTGAAATAAGCAAGAAAAGATCAATCCGGGTCATGCAGCATTATCTCCAAAACAGTATTTCGCTTAATCACTACTTATTCATCGTCGATAGTGTATTTATTTATATTTTTTATCGTATTATTTTTCACAATGAACTTCGTTTTTAGGGTAGCAGGACAAGAACGGTGCTCTTGGAGATCCAGCAGAGATGCTTCAGCGTGTCCCCACTCACCGCTGCGGCGGCTCAGGTACGAGGAAACCGCAAAAAAGTGTATTTTCAAGTGTTTTCAGTGAAAATAAGTTCATGTTATGTAATCGTTACGATGCCGAAAATTGTAACTTACACCCTATGTAACGTGTTTCTGAGTGCAATATGGTGTTTTTTAGGTTGCCATGTCGAAGTTCGACAAGGTGCCGCTGCCCTACGAGAAACTTACCAAGAATTTAGAGATTGTCAAGAAGAGGTTAGGTCGTGATATGACCTTGTCTGAGAAGGTGCTCTACTCGCACTTGGACGACCCAAAGGGACAGGTAAATGACCTTTTATGCATTCTTTATTAATTATTTAATGAAATAACTATTCTAAGTTAAAGCATGATCAGTTTTGAAACATTTTCGCTTACAGCAGTTAATATAGTTTTCTCCCTCATTGTTGAGGATAAAACCACCTCCTGTAGAAATATTTGTCAAGACATGTTTTATGACAAGCACTTTGTCTAGTTATATTGTGTGAGGCACAGGTCACTGCCATGGGCACCGCCAGGATTTATTTCAGCACCCCCCTGAAAGTTAAGACGCTTTCAGTTTCAAATCAAACAAAATTAATAAAGTATTTGAAAAGACTGCATTTTCTTTCCTGCTTGCCAGGAGGGTGCAAGTGCACACCCCTGTCGGTGCCCATGGTCACTGCACTCAAAATACACACTTAAGGTGATCATGCTTCAACTTTATTGATAGTAAATTGAATGTGTTCTAAAAAATACTCTGCATTGAATGGAAAAATCAGTACACCATATTTCCTATAATAACATGCATGGCCTTATCAGGGCCTAAACTGAATAAATGATGTTTGCGTTTAGTATTAACTTGGTAATACAACTTTATGATTTCTGTAAACTAACAACATCCTTTATGTTTGGTTCTTATCAAAAAACTTGTCAGACATATTTTTTTTACTATGTAAATATGTTGTTTACAGAAGCAATTATCAAGTTCATGCAACTCTGTATGGCAATCAATAGGTAGGATGGAATTACTTTTTTTCTGATATTAAAACATCTAGGCATCTTTATTGACTTCTAATATTCCAATAGCTACTTGGCATGGAGGTTGAAGAAAGGCAATTTTATGAGAAATATTATATATTGTGTCACTTTATTTTAATTCATAGATATTGTGTATTCTATTACAGTTCTTTATCAAGACCACTTGCTCTTGCAGAATATATTTTATGTACCTAAATTATGAAGTTTATTTTGAAACAAGTAATTGCTGAGTTTATTGCCTGCTCTTCTCAGCAAAAGCTACCTTTCAAACCGCATTAGAAGACTCTAATAGTCAGACGACTATTCATAAGTGCCTGTGAAGGTCTATTTGAATAAATAATATTTCATTTCAATATATTCAATATTCCTAAACAGTTTTATACAAAGCTCTAGCTATAACCCATAATCCTCTATCTTACTATGGTGAAATTTCTAAAAATCCTGAATTAATGCCTATGTTATAAAAAGAACTTGTGTTAGGCTGTGCGTTGATAAAGCAGTCAGTTGGATAAGTCTTTTTACATGTATTAACAAGTGTTAGAGTTATTGTTATTTTTTTATTATACTAGCTTTTACTTCACTTCACTTCTTGACTATGATGGCATTAGATGCGTTTTTTACACAATTCTGCCAGTGTCAGGGTATTTGAAGATAAACGATGGAGATTGATCGGTAAAAAAAAAACAAAATTTAGTAGCTTTTACTCGCGTTCCCGGGATAAAAAGTAGCCTATAACTTCGGGAATAATGGAGAATTTTTCAATTCGGACCAGTAACTCTGGAGATTAGCATGTTCAAACAAACAAACAAACTCTTTAGCTTTATTATTAGTATAGATAAAATTATAAAACCCTCACAGGACATTGAACGCGGCACCAGCTACCTCCGTCTCCGGCCTGACAGGGTGGCCATGCAGGATGCTACCGCCCAGATGGCCATGCTGCAGTTCATCTCCTCAGGCCTTCCGCGCGTTGCTGTACCCTCCACCATACATTGCGACCATTTGATTGAAGCACAGATTGGCGGTGATAAAGATTTAGCCAGAGCTAAGGTAGGTTATATAATTAACTAGCTGTTCCCCGCCGTTTCACTCGCGTTCCAGGGATAAAAAGTAGCCTATAACCTTTGTGGATAATGTAGCTTCCTATTATAAAGAATTTTTCGAATTGGACAAATAACTCCGGAAATTAGCGCGTTCAAACAAACTCTTCAGCTTTATTATTAGTATAAATTTCAAAAAAAGATTTTGTTCAGATTTGTTTTTAGTTATGAAAACTAACGGAACATATAAACGCTAACGGGTCCAAATAATGTACAGATACCATGGTTTCAGTTTTCATTACAAGGTCACTTACACCCAGTATATTTTGATATATTTCATACCTTTTCCAAAGGGCCATTTAAGTTTTAAAGCCTTACCCATTAACAGAGCTATAATATAATAATATTGTAACTAGGACCTCAACAAAGAGGTGTACAAGTTCCTGGAGACCGCTGGCGCTAAGTACGGTGTAGGGTTCTGGAAGCCAGGGTCTGGCATCATCCATCAGATCATCCTCGAGAACTACGCGTTCCCTGGCCTACTCATGATCGGTACTGACTCTCACACGCCCAACGGTGGTGGTCTTGGATGCCTTTGCATTGGTAAGTTTGTATTACTTTTATCTTATGTAGGTAAACCCCTTCAATATTTTAAGGTACAAATAATGAAGTGCTTTGATCAATTTTTTTACAAAATAACAAGCAGTATAAATAACATGTAGTATATGCAGTGTGAGGCCAAAAAAAGCGCTCATCTTAGTATAATATTCTGCAACACTAGATGCTGCAGCGCTGGTTTTCAGACGAAGAGAAGAAGTTCTAAGATTACAGAACACTCGCATTTTTTTTTATACTACTAAGGTAACAAGCAAGCATACGGCCGACACATATGGTAAGTGGTTACTGTCGCCTATCGCTATTTACTATACCAGAGGTATTGCCAATGTGTTGCCGACCTATTACAATACCAAGAAGGCAACTAGCTCTCAAGTGCAATTGCCGGAATACACCGATAGGTGCTTGGAGACAGATTTTCAATTTTCAGATTAATTAGGGTACTACAAAGTACCCTACCACCGTGCTATGATTTCCTCACGATGTTTTCCTTCACCGAAAGCTCAAGCTCATTGTAAGATTCGAACCCACGACCTAACTTTATAGTATAACGGTTTTTTGACTCATCACATGCCTATTTAATAGTTACTTATGTTTTTTACAATATTTAAAAAAGTACACGTTGTTTAGGTGTGGGTGGTGCTGACGCCGTAGACGTGATGGCCGACATCCCCTGGGAGCTCAAGTGCCCGAAAGTGATTGGTGTTAAACTCACCGGTAAGTTATTAACAACTAGTTTCCACCCGTGGTTTTACTCGCAATCCCTAGGGATATATTTTACTGTGATAAGTATCTTATCACTCTCATCAATACAAAGTTGCTTCCCGCTGTCTGTCCCTATGTATGCTTAGATCTTTAAAACTACGCAACGGATTTTGATACGGTTTTTTTAATAGATAAAGTTTTTTTTTTTTTTTTTACTATTTATAGGCCTGTGTTTGACCACAATCTCACCGTGGTCAGTGATGATGTGGCCAATGGTGGTAAGCACACAAAGCCTAGAAAGGAACTGGCTCTCATGTGCAGTTGTCGGAATACACCGAAAGGTGCTTGGCGACAAATTTTCAACTTGAGGGTGGTAGCCAGCCAGGCGGGTACTACAAAGTACCCTACCACCGTGCTATGGTTTCCTCACGATGTTTTCCTTCACCGAAAGCTCATGCTCTTTGTAGGATTCGAACCCGGGACCTTCGTCTCGGCATCCGACGTCACTACCACTGAGCTATCATCGCCTTGAAAAGTGATTATAGATCTATAAATACATGCATATTATAATACAGAAAAGCCGAGAAATTCTAAGATTTGTACACCCGCCCGTGCGAAGCTGGGGCCCGTCGCTAGTTATGTACTAAATGGTTACAAACACACACTTTTACTCACTCACACACACGTAATTGGCGAAAAGCCTTATGCAAATAAGATTCATACAACATTATTATATACATCAAAACAATGAAATCCGTGAAATTTGGCAGTGAATCAAATGTTGCCGAATATGTTTATGCTACATGTATGTACTATAACATTAAGTAGTGGTGTAGGTAGGTACTTACTTGAAATAGGGAATAAACATGGATTTCAGATACCTTTATTAATTTTATGGGGTCAAAACAACCATGAATTTGCTAAACAGAATCAAAAATTCAAAATCAAATAATAATTAAGGAAGATAAAAGTGTTTTAGTAATCAAATCGTGACGTCAAAATCTATGCTGCCATAGTAATTTGTATTAGGTAATCTCGACTATTTCAACGTATACAATGACGTCACACTACTAGTAGTTAGTGTAGAAAACGTATTATCTAACCTATAATTCCAAGGATGCGATGTCGCGTACTCTAATGTTGGTATTTTTCAAAATGTTAGTATAACCAGTTCCGCGTAAGTGGTTCATCGAATTTAGCTATCTATCAATACTGTTTGAACGCGCTAATCCCTGGATCTACCAGACGCATTCTACTAGTAGAACTATTAATTACTATATTCCGCCCCGCGGTTTCACCCGCGTCTTCGAGGGATCTTATGTTTTCCCGGGATAAAAAGCATCCTATGTGTTAATCCAGGTTATAAACTATCTGTGTTCCAAATTTCATCTAAATCCGTTCAGTAGTTTTTGCATGAAAGAGTAACAAACATCCATACTCACAAACTTTCGCATTTACAATATTATTAGGATTATCTGTCGAAGGACCTCCACGTTTTCTTAAATCGGTTAAAAATAAAAGAATGTTATCTCATCACCCGTGATTGCACCGTACACAAAGATAAGTTTATATTTGAATTATAAATAGAGCAAATGTATTTTGTATGGCGCCCAGCCAACCAGTTTATGTGGAGCTTTGGATTATTTTTTTCTATACTACCGATGAAGGCAACACCTACGTGAAATTATCGCTGAAATTGGCTGCGTTCCGCTTTTAGAGACGTCTATTAACTATGCATGTTTTCGTTTGGTGCTTTCTTTATCTGGCGTAGAAGTATTTGGAAATCACACTGCGGGATGCAATATTAAAAATACCGGAGAAGTTCGAGTCGGACTCGCATACGAAGGGTTCCGTACCATTATCTATAAAAATGTTTAAAAAAATCATGTCTGTTGTATGGGAGCCCCCTTAAATATGTATTTTATTGTACTATTTGTTTTTATAGCGGCAACAGAAATACAACATCTGTGAAAATTTCAACTGTCTAAATATCAAGGTCCATGAGATACAGCCAGACAGACAGACAGCGGAGTGTTAGTAATAAGGTCCCGTTTTACTCTTTGGGTACGGAACCCTAAGAAACCAAGTTCGAGTCGGACTCGCATACGAAGAGTTTCATACCATTTTGTGACAGGAACGGCAACAGACATAAATATTCTGTGAAAATTTCAACTGTTTTCCCCACGGTTTCGTAAACATTTCAGCTGTTTAAAAAAATATTATAAATAAAAAATATGTAACTAATTGAATCGTCTAGCTAGATTACAATGATTAACTAAGGTCAATTGCAATCTGCCTAGGAATATTGTACATTTAATATTGATTATACATACTAATATGCGACATAACAACAAATCAATAAAAAAATATTAAGTACTTATACGTGCTTATACCTTCAGTAAATAAAATGTTATCAGTAATAGAACAGTTCTCTTTATTGGTAAATGGAAACGACGTCTTATTAATTCGACCTCTACGTATGGACATGTGAACGCTTAGATATAGTCGCGAGCTACAAATTGTCATCAACGGGCAGTAGGCCTAACCAACCAGTTGGGTAGGTACTGCAAAGTAAAGTATTAAGGCGGTACCTTCAAGGTAGCCCGCGAAATTCAAATTTTATTAGGTTTTTGCTAATTGCAGCTCAGTCATAGGTCGTAAGTTTGACAACATGTGTTTTGCGACAAGAATGTATTTACTGATTAAAAACAAAAGAAATCATTGTGACCTCAAGATTAAGACCTTAAGTGAAGTATTTCCCTAAAGAACCTTCCCATCCGCGACCTTATTATTTATTTATTTATTATGCAATCATTGTTGTTAGTAAAATTATAATCTTGATTAGAAGTTTGTAATATATTGCACTGTGACAGTAGCCAGAGTGGTACGAAAATCAGCCATAGCTTTTTGCAATAAAGTTCATCTGTTTAATCTATGATTAATGTGTAGATTCAAATTAACCTTATTGCAATGTCATATATTTAATTTTCATATAACTCTGCCTACTGTCACAGGACTATATTTTACAAACCATAGTAAAATATGCATCGAATTCTCAAACTGCTAGGTTTGGTGGCCTTGGACCAACGAGCTAAACAAGCACAAGGCGAGCCCTATCTTCCATTTAGACAAGATGTTAATAATATACAAATTAATTCTTATAAATTACAATCTGCGTAAGTAATAGGATAATTGGAGTCACCTTATATTAAGTTCAAGGATGCCATACAGGCCATCGGACGAGTCAATGGATGTGACTCCTCCCATGAAATTCTCATAAAACAATTAGCTATTCCCCGCGGTTTCACCCTCGTTACAAAAGGTAGAAAGTAGTAGTAAATGAAAAGTAGCCTATATTGTTCGGGGATAATGTAGCTTCCTATTAGTGAAAGAATTTTTCGATTCCGACTGGTAGATCCAGATATTACCGCGTTCAAACAGTATACATAACCAAATTCGATGAACCACTTATACGCGGAACCGATTGTCCTAACATTTTGAAAAATACCGACATTTAGGCTGAGATCTATATAACGTGCTCAGACTTTACCGTACAAAGTCGGTATTTAAAATGCAATCTTCGAATCTCTTTGAGTTTGTGCAAAGCCTAAGTGCACCAAATCGACGACTTACCAAAACTTGGCTACAAATTAAAACATACAAATATTTACTTTATTATGTAAGTTTATACCCTAAGTAAAGTCTATGCACGCTCTATAGATCTCAGCCTAGTACGCGACACCGCATCCTTGGATTTACAAGATTGTTGATACGTTTTCTCCACTAGCAAAAACAACACTAATTCGAGTGATATTCACGTACCTAACGACCTATGTTCATTGAATGCAAGATGCGCAGTTGATATCGAATTCCACAGTCTCGTCGTGACATATACCATATACATATAAAGACATACTGCATTCACGTGATGCACTGTAAACAATATGCTATCATAAACTATGTACGACGTATTTTTGTTTAAAATGTGCACGGGAATGTGTCCTTTTGGAACGAGACCCTATCGAAATTGTTGTTGTGGATATTTTTTATTTACCTGCATGCATATATACCTTCTTTTACTGAGGAATAACTCAAATTCAAAAAATATTTATTCAGTTTTGGCCGGGATACGGCCAGTCCTTGATTTGTAAATAGGCTGTATAGGCCGAGTCCTCGGGCGGCAGATTTCAGAGGACACCATTGTTAAAGGGGCGGCCGGTACTACACGGGCCTAGGGCGGCTAAGACTGCAAATCCGCCACTGGATACGGCACTTATGAACGTCGAAAGTTACAAAGAGTCTACCACCGTTTCGGAATACATTTAAACTGAGAAAACTCCGGCAAGACACTCAGCAAGGCTTCATTCTTTTGAATTTACTTAATTACAATTTAGTTACCTCTGTCTTCAATTTTATCATTCGTCTGCCTTAATTTTAATAATTCGTCTGACTCCGAATCAGTTGGCTTTTCTTTAAAAGTCAGAAACGACTAGTGGCTTAGTTAACATATTCTGATAATTTATTATTTTCGAAACAAGCATAATTATCGTAACAAATCTAAGTATCTCGAGTACATACATACTTAAATAGATTACAAGTTTCCGTAAAATTATTAACTCACCTACTATATTATCTCAAGTAATCATTACGCCAGTAGATGATAGCAGAAAATTATGCGTTTTGCTCTGATTATATTCATAAAAACACGTGCTAAAATTGCTATACACAAGTGAGTGAAATAGTGCAATTTGGCCTACTATTAATTTATGTCCTCGTAGATAGAAAATAATGACATATATTTTGGATTCACACAAAAAGCATACCTATAGCAAGTACACTAAACCACAAAGTTACAAGCTGTGTGAAGCCTAAAAGTCCATCTGATCTCAAACTAATTAGAGCTTGTACTTTGGAAACTAACTAGCGACCCGCCCCGGCTTCGCCCGGCTTTTGTCAACTTTTCTGTACTATAATATGCATGTATTATACATATAAACCTTCCTCTTGAATCACTCTATCTATTAAAAAACCGCATCAAAATCCGTTGCGTAGTTTTAAAGATCTAAGCATACATAGGGACAGACAGACGGGAAGCGACTTTGTTTTATACTATGTATGTATGTATATATTTAGAAACTAATACTGATGTACCTATCTACATTAATATTTATTTACGTTCTATATTGCCATTTATTGATACGCAAAAACAGTTTCAATCATTCAGTCAAGCTATTAATGTTTAAAATAATAGATCCGTCTTCTACAGTACAATGTATTGTTGGATATAAATTCGTATCATATTTTATCAATTAAATTACTTCATCGATAACTTTTTTTTAATTATATCGTATAATTAACTTTTAACAAAAATAATAAAACCTCCTTCATAGACAATAAAATTAAAATGGAACCATCTTGGAGCTATACCGACCCCAAATAGGGTTGCCATCCGTCCGAGTTTCCCCGGATTTGTCCTAGTTTAGAGGGCGTCCGGGGAGTGTCCGGGCGGGGTTTAATTTTTAGTCCGTTTTTTAATGTTTAGCGATCGCAAAAAAATATAAAAAGTAGAAAATCAACAATTAAAACATTTTTTATGGGTTTTCACACTTGTTGTCCTGGTTAGCAGATTTTACAGATGGCAACCCTAACTCAACGCAAGAGTTATTATTAAAATCGGTTCATAAACAAAGAAGATAATATGAGTGAACGCAAATAAAATCGTATTGAGAACCTCCGCCTTTTTTAAGTCGATTAATAAAGATTGAGCACTGCAGCAGACATAATGATAATTTTACTATAGAGGTCAAGCTGGAACACGTACAGTTTCAAAATAAACAGTAAAAATATCTTATCACAAACAGGTGATTACGTTCGCGCGTTCAAGATAACATTGAAGTTAAATATTTTGACGCAAGCAATCATAAGACTGCGATTTGTATTTAATCTTTAGAAGATTTATTACGTTTTTTTATTATCTACTGGGTGTTAGTGCCATTCGGCTGATTTTAATACAAAAAGGCCATATAAAATTCCCAATATATTTTCCGTTTTTTTACAAAGTATCCTAACCGTGCTGTTTTCATCACAATGTTTTCTTTCACCGAGCTCAAGCCCATTAAGACTTGAACCCGCAACCTTCGTTTCGGCATTCGACGTCACTACCACTGAGCTAACATCGCCTTATACTTAAGCTTTCCTAACCGGTAACTTTCCTCCCAGGCCAACTCAAAGGCTGGACGAGCCCCAAGGACGTGATTCTCAAGGTGGCCGGCATCCTGACAGTGAAAGGCGGTACCGGTGCCATCGTCGAATACCACGGGCCTGGTGTAGACTCCATCTCTTGTACCGGTATGGCGACCATCTGCAACATGGGCGCTGAAATTGGTGCCACTACCAGTGTGAGTGAGGCTTTATTTTAATTTTTTTTTTTTACTATATACCTAGTAGCCAAATAAGTATTACGGCCTACCTGGTGGATTAGACTTGAATCAAATCGAGTCAGTCAATTGTATCTATCGACGTTCATAAGTGCCTAAACTGAATAAATTAGTTTTGAGTTTGAACGAACAATAACTGTTGATTTAACAGATGATACTTATCAATATAGTCATAAGTCTCATTTTTCTTTAAAGTAAAAACGTCAAAAAGAATAATTTCACTAAAACAATAATTCCATGATTGTTCATCGTAACTTTTTGTTAACACAGGTGTTTCCCTACAACAAACGTATGGAGGCTTACCTCAAGTCGACCGGACGCCACGACATCGCCGCCAAAGCGAACAACTTCAAGAACCTCCTCACGCCCGACGCTAAAGCACCTTATGACCAGGTAATAAAATCTAATTTTACATATACTATAACAGTACAATAAAGTTCAATTTAGATTGGACAGGAAAATTTGTACGGTTTTCTTTTGGTAGACACTTTTTCGTTTCTCAATATTTTTTTGTATTGCAATGGGTCAAAGAACTAAACGGGTTTGTCTGAGGATAATATATCGCTTGAAGCGCTGAAGCGTGTTCGAAAATAAACTGTATAGACAAATGTTGTTATGTAAATTACAATATGTTAATGACCTTGACAGTGATTTTGCTTTTAGGATTTGTTTTTGATGGATATTTTAAATTGCTTAAAGCAAGGTCATGCAGGTCGTGGGTTCGATTCCCATCCAGGACTAACATTTGTGTGCATGAACATGTCTGTTTGTCCTGAGTCTGGGTGTAATTATCTATATAAGTATGTATTTACAAAAAAAAAAAGTTGTATATGTAGTATATCAGTTATCTGGTTTCCAAAGTACAAGCTCTGCTTAGTTTGGGATCAGATAACCGTGTGTGAAAAAAATGTCCCAGGATATTTATTATTTAAAGAGCTTGATACAATTTTAGAAATATTATTTGTTTTGGATATCAAGATGCCTTTAGTTGGCTCAAACGGCTGGACCGATTTCGATGTGGTATGGAGGTAGCTGACACCCTGGATTAACACAGGCTACTTTTCGTCCCTCGGAAACGCGGATGAAACCGCGGGGCGGAAGCTAGTAAATAATAAAAGTGATTCTCAACTTAGAAGTAAACAGTTTTTTTTTATAATTATAAAACTTCAAACGTCACATAAAAATTAATAAATGCAATTATCACGTAGCTCGTGGAGATCGACCTATCGACCTTGGAGCCACACGTGAACGGGCCATTCACCCCGGATCTGGCCAACCCCATCTCGAAGCTCGGAGAAGCAGCCAAGAAGAACGACTGGCCTGTCGACATCAAAGTGGGGCTCATCGGCTCTTGCACCAACTCTTCGTACGAGGACATGGGAAGGTGTGCCAGCATTGTCAAGGAGGTATGTGATGGAAGATAGTAGTTTTTTTTACCGACTTAAAAAAAGGAGGTTCTCAATTTGGTTGGTTTGTTAGGGTTCCATACCCAAAAGGTAAAACGGCACAAGACTCCGCTGTCTGTCCGTCTGTCACCATGCTGTATGTCATGAAACGTGATAGTTAGACAGTTGACATTTTCACAGATGTTGTATTTCTGTTGCCGCTATAACAAACTAAAAAACAATAAAATAAATATTTAAGGGTTCATCCATACATGACTTTTTTGCCATTTTTATAGATAATAGTACGGAACCTTTAGTGCGCGAGTCCGACTCGCACTTGGTCGGTTTTTTTTATCTTTGTTCAACTTTTATTTTTATGAACCGATTTTAATAATTATTTTTGCGTTGGGTTTAGGTATATAGCTCCAAGGTGGTCTCATTTTAATTTTAATGTCTTTGGAGGAGGTTTTATTATGTCAGCCGAAAGACGTCCACTGCTGGACAAAGGCTCCCGCAAGGATCTCCACGATGGCCGGTCTTGCGCTACCCGCATCCAGCGGTTTCCCGCGACCCTCACAAGGTCGTCGGTCCACCTAGTGTGGGGCACGCTGCCTGCCCACGCTCGTCAAAAAAATATTATAATCTTGTGTAATTGTCACACTATGTAGCTTAGCGAGAGGTAGAGTACAGCGATTTTTCGCTTGAAGAGCAGCTCGACTGGGGAAGTACCTCCACCTTACAGAATACCGCAGCCAAATAACTTTGTTGTGTTCCTGCGCGTGAGTAAGGTCGCCAGAGCTCATCGGGGTGGGGGAAGGGTCGGCAATGCGCGAGTACCCGGGGCGCGGATTAGTATATGGTCTTTGTCCCGGGTGTCGCTAGCGTCCATAGGCGACGGTAACCGCTTACTATCAGGCGAGCCGTATGCTTGCTTGCCGACTTTGTTGTATTTGTTGTAAAAAAGCTACTTCCGAAACGTTGTGTGACGTTTTATTATATAAAATTAATATATGTATCCAGGCACTCGGCCACGGCATCAAGTCCAAGATCCCGTTCAACGTGACCCCCGGCTCGGAACAGGTCCGCGCCACCATCGAGAGGGACGGCATCGCCCAGACACTGCGCGACTTCGGAGGCACTGTAAGTATTATTTCAAGTCTTATGTCATTTAATATTAGGCTCAATTTGAATTAATTGTACCTACTTTTTTTCCCCAATTTTTTTTCCTATAACGTAGGTATTTGTTGGTTGTACCATCAACAAAGTTGAAGCATGATCAGTTTTGAGACCTTTTCGCTTGCAGCCAGTAATCATAGTTTGCCCTGTCCATTTTTGACAATAAAACGGTCTCTTGTAAAATCTTTTGTTTAGACTATTTACTGACAATGACAATCTACTATTTTATGACAAGCGCATTGTCTGGTTATATTGTGTGAGACACAGGTAGCGGCTGGTCACTGCACGCAAAATACACCCTTAAGGTGATCATGCTTCAACTTTGTCGATAGTACATGTTATAAATATGGGTCTATCAAGTACGGTCGGCCAAGAAAGTGGTGTGCCAGTTTTGATTTCGTTTCCTAGTCATCGAAAATTACAACAAGGTTCAAACTAATAACAGCTGTCACGTAACAAACAGTAAACAAAAAGTTGTAAGTTGTCAGATTGATCTGCAAGCGACATTCAACCTTAAGGTTAAGTACACCACTTTCTTGGCCGACCGTACTAAGCACATAAATGTAAATTATATGTCATGTTATTATGGGACCAAAAATATTTTGTAGCTATTGTAATAAGGACCAAAATTTAAAATTGTGTAACTAATGAACGCGTCGAGATAACGCGGATCAAAACCGAAAGTCAAATGTTTTTCAGTCGTCAAAACGCTTCAGTAGTTTTGCTGAACATGCTGGAACTTTTGTATCATTAATTTATTTTTAAAGTCGTTCATCATAACGAATCCTTATGTAACCCAGAAGGGGATTCTCTCCTTTAAAATGCTGATGGACGACGCGATCGGCATTGTTACAAGACTTGAGGTTTCGAAAATATGACAACTGAAAGCAAGTTACTGACTAAATTATGTCAAATGCAGGTACTAGCGAACGCGTGCGGCCCCTGCATCGGCCAGTGGGACCGCAAGGACGTGAAGAAGGGAGAGAAGAACACCATCGTGACGTCATACAACAGGAACTTCACCGGACGCAACGACGCCAACCCAGCGACGCATTGCTTCGTCACCAGCCCTGAACTTGTCACCGCCCTTTCTCTTGCTGGTAATTATGATGCTAGTTGTTAATGATGATAGTGTTGATAATGATAATACTGTTGATAATGATAGTGTCGATAATGATAATTGACATATTTCGTACCTCGAAAATCATAGACTCGTATTAAAGACACTTTTAACCCCCGACGAAAAAGAGGGGTGTTATAAGTTTTAACGTGTCTGTCTGTGTATCGTAGCTCCCAAGCGAATGAACCGATTTTCGTTTTTATATGTATGTATAATTTTATCCCGAGTTTTATAAAGAGCTATGTGTCAAGAAAATCCGCTCAGCCGTTTGAAGATCCATTAGGTCCATTATTACCTCTTTTCTAGTGTAATGGGGCTTATTTTTTTTTTATTTGCGTTATTATTTATCAATACGTTATCTTCCAGGTCGTCTTGACTTCAACCCGTTGACCGATGAGCTGACAGGCAAGGATGGGAAGAAGTTCCGTCTGTCAGACCCCTTCGCGGACGAACTGCCCGCCAAAGGCTTCGACCCCGGCCAGGATACCTACGAGCACCCACCTGCTGATGGCAGCAGTTAGTATACTTTTTCACATCTTTAAAATCGTTAAATCTGTTTATATAAAATTCAAAGTCCTGACTAACTTACTGAGATATCAACGCATAGGCTTAACCACTGGTCCTAGACTTTTTTTTGCAAAGTGGTCAGTGATGTTGGCGATGGTGGTAAGCACACAAAGCCTAGAAGGAAACTGGCTCTCAAGTGCAGCTGTCGGAACACACAAAAAGGTGCTTGGCGACAGATTTTCAACTTGAGGGTGGTAGCCGGCCAGTCGGGTACTACAAACTTGAAATTTGGAGGGTGTGTTATTTGTGAAGTGTATGTATGTACTAAAAAAGGATTTTTAAAAAATCAATCCCTAATGTGGATTATCCATATTTTAATAGGGGATGGCAGATCGAATGTATGAAAATTTGAAAAATAAATATGACAATCTCTCTCAAAACTATTAATCTCTAAAAGCTAACCTAAGATTCCCACTTAACCACTTACACTTTCCCTCCTCAGAAGTGCAAGTGGACGTGTCCCCATCATCAGACCGTCTGCAGCTCCTCTCCCCCTTCGACAAGTGGGACGGCAAGGACCTCACTGAGCTGACGATCCTCATCAAAGTGAAGGGAAAGTGCACCACCGACCACATCTCCGCAGCCGGACCCTGGCTCAAGTATAGAGGACATCTCGACAACATCTCCAACAATATGTTCATCACGTTAGTGCTAGTTTTTGTTATCCTTCTATGATATCGCTATTGGAACACCAGAGGGTCTACTACGAAAAACGATATACGATAGTTCGATCATCGTTGTCAATTTATAAACCAATAGAATTGCACAAAATATACGTCTCGTCAGTTTGTGGAAATTCTATTGGTTATTAATTTGACAATTATGATTGCACTATCGCGTATCGTTTTTCGGAGTAGGCACTCAGACCTATAGGTCCAATTTGTGGCATCTTTTTTATTTATTTTTGTGAACAAAATTTAAAAAAACACAACGTCATCCTTTTTTTGAAGTCTGTTAAAAAGAACTTCTATTTCAGCGCAACGAACGCGGAGAACGGCGAGTTGAACAAGGTCCGTAATCAGAACACGGGCGAGTGGGGCGCCGTCCCGGCCACCGCGCGGGCGTACAAAGCAGCCGGCACCAAGTGGTGCGTCGTCGGAGACGAGAACTACGGAGAGGGATCCTCCAGGGAACACGCTGCCCTGGAGCCAAGGCACCTTGGTGGCAGGGCCATCATCGTCAAGAGTTTCGCTAGGTATGTACTCCGAAAGATGATTGTAGCTCAGTTGGTAGTTAACCCCCCCTAGAATTTATTAAAATTAATCACTTTCTAGCAAGAAATGGACATAAGAAATTAACATTAGTACAGTTTCTTTACCCTTATGACAATAGCATAGACTATAATTCCGACCGGAAAACTCAATCCGCGCCTGCGACGTTAGAAATGAGCAAATGCGAGCTTATGTCGCAGTGAGATAGTTATATCCGTGATATAATTTTATCCCTAGAGATATAATCATATACCGTGATGTAGTAATATGAAAGCGGTTCGTAACTTTCTTACTAGGGATATACGAGCACGGTCTAGGGATATAATTATCTCACTAGACTAATCTTCATAATTATAAATATACATTTTCTTTAATTTGCACAACTCATTTTAGAACAAAAAAAAACCAAGAAGTGTATAGAGTTTATAACCAGTGTGTATCCTAAACAATATATCTAATACATAATATGATTGCAGAATTCATGAGACCAACTTGAAGAAGCAAGGTATGCTTCCCCTCACCTTCGCCAACGCCGCCGACTACGACAAGATCAAGCCTGACGACAAAATCTCCCTCCTCGCTCTTAAGGACCTCGCACCTGGCAAGGTAACTACTTTATGTATTTATAGTCACAAGCAAGCAAAATAGCCATATATATTATTAAAATCTACAGTGAAATTTTATAAATGCTGGTCATGGCTTGCCCCACTATACATCTTTGTTCAGAATATGAAAAAAAAACAAAATAATCAACTAGACGGAACCTCCTCTAAAAAAGTTATGATACAATTCTAGTCTCACAACACGAGTTTCAGCTTTTGGTGAAGGTAAACATACCTCGTAAGAAAATGAGTGAGCTCAGTAGGTATGCCAGTATGTTCTGCCTGTACCTGCCAGTGTGTTTCGATATCTGCACTTGAGAGCCAGTTTCTTTTTTTTGGTCACATAATTATTCATCACTCCACGAAGAGATTGTGATCATCATTTCTTGTTGCTGTTCACGTATTATTATTCTTGTCTACATACTCTTTGTGTATAATTCCTATTTTTTTTTTGTTAACAGCCAGTTGAATGCGAAATCAAGCACAAAGACGGCAAAACAGAACGCATCAAGCTGAACCACTCGCTTAACGAACAACAGATCACCTGGTTCAGAGCTGGCTCCGCACTCAATAGGATGAAGGAAATCGCTGCTGGAAAGTGAACAGTCTCTCGCCCTAGTATATTATAGTTACTTGCACTGGACGCCGATACCCCACCACGTAGGGTACTTTTAGACAACTAGCAACACTGAGTGAAATAAAATAAAAATGTCTTGACTGTGCAAATTTTTCGCCTTCAGAATTATGTAATTACGCATATATTTAAACGTGGAGTTTATAATGTAAGAATGTCGCCTTGCTGTCCGGTGCAAGTTGTTACCATTTAGTGCAAAAATGTTCATTAAATTATAGCGCATTTTCCTCATTCGGACAATACTTAGCAGCAGCGGTGATGAATCTTATTTATCGTTAGCGTAGTAAATACTTAGACGAAGATAGTGTATAAGTTTCAATATGTATTTCCTATGAAGTAATGTTTAATCAACAATAAATCAATTCGTTTTTTTTTATTAATTTATGTAAATAATATTTACCAAACTGAAGAGTTAAAGTTACTTACTATGTTTAACAAGATTGTTTTATTTTGAACCTATATCTGAACCTGAAATTGCTACCGTTAGCAGAAGTAGGTAGACGCGCCGCGCACATAACTATTTTATATAGGTATTATATGAAAATACCTTGTAATAAGAAAACCGGATAGTTCCCTTTTGTTGTGTACAACCACAACAAACTTACTTACCATCTTCGGTTACATTATCACTGACTGACCAGAGTGCAATTGTGGTCAAAGAAGCCTATACGAAAAAAAAAATTTTTTTATTGTGAATGTACAAACCTATATGTACTTTCATTTTTCTGATAATATCGGATGATTACCTTTTACTAGTGATGCTTTACCTATGACAATAAATGAGCCTCAAAGTTAGGGCTCGTAGATTTAGAAGCTTGGCTTTACACGAGGTTTGATAACTTTTTGACAGTGCGAGCCATATTATTGTCTCGGCTTGGCAACATTTTATATGAAAATGTTTTTGGTGGGTAGGTAAATTGAGTCTCATTAAATCTGTGTTGGTGACTGCCAGGATGCCACACCATACACATAAGGTGTGTAACAAGTGAATCTAACACTTAATTGGGAAGGATTAAAAGAAACTGAAAGGGATTGATTTTCCCTTACGACAGATCTACATAAGCAAAAGAACATTCTAACCTATTTCAAGTGTGTAGGTAGTCTAATTTGTTGACTATTACTAGATGATTTCAAAATTTAATTAGATTTATGGAGGTTTGTAATATACATATATCCTAGGACATTTTTTCACACACGGTTATCTGATCCCAAACTAAGCAGAGCTTGTACTATGGAAACCAGATAACTGATATACCACATATGCCTACTACTTTTCTTTTTTAAAATATTTTAAATACATACTTATATAGATAATTACACTCAGACTCAGGACAAAGACATGTTCATGCACACAAATGTTTGTCCTGGATGGGATCGAACCCACGACCTGCGGCGCAATAGGTGGTGTCTTAACCAATTGCGCCAACTGGCCCGTCAAAAAATATCTTGGATAACATAATAATGCTCTATTAGAAGAAATACCTACAATATTGCTCAATCAAGCACATACATTTGTTCGATTGGTTTGATTGAACCCAACCATGCAGTTTATAATTATATTATTATGGGTACTGATCTACTACTGTAGAACATGACAAATAAATGAAAGATAACATAGTAGTGTAAAACTATTTATTATTCCAACAGCTTAATCCTCATTGTCTTCATTGTCGCTGTCAGCGTTGATGTTGAAGTAACGGAGCTCGTATGAGTCATGTGCGGAGGCGACCACTCGGAGCCAATCACGAAGGTTGTTCTTCTTGAGGTATCGCTTTGTCAGGTACTTCAGATACCTCTTGGAGAAGGGAATGTCTGGAAGTAGATGGACAGTTTAATAAAACAGAAGGAAAGCAAGGTGACAATAGCTTAAAGTACTGAATGCCATGGCGAGGCTTACAGGTTCAAATCCTACAATGAGCTTAAGCTTACGGTGAAGGAAAATATTGAGAGGAAACCTTAGCACATGCCTGGCTGGTTACCATATTCCAGTTGCCAAGCACCTAGCAACAGCTGCATTTCCCTTCTAAAGCTTTATGTGCTAAGATTGAAGTCAGGATACAGACCAAGATAATTAAAAATATTAAAACTATAGGGAACTTAAGTGTAGAAAATGAGATTGAAGTTTATATACTGCTCCATTATATATAATTACTTTTGTTCAAACTAATACAACTTTTCTTTATACAGGTTTGTGATAAACACAAAGTCTAAAAAGGAATTGGCTTGCAAGTGTATCTGCCAGATAAAACAGTATTATTGGTGACAGCAAACAATGTGAGGATAGTCAGCTAGTTAGGTTTCACAAATGCCAACCACTCTGTGGATTCCACACAATGTTACCTACACCAAAAGATAAGTTACTGTCTGCTTTCCACAAAAAGTAATTGATAATGGAGCTTACTAACAGAATCATTCACAACTTGTTAAAATGCTTATAGTTTTCTACGTTTTATTTTAAAATATAATCCCACCCAAATCAGATTATCTGGAATTCCATTTTTTTCATTCGTCACATGCATATAGACACACATTCAATCTGCCAGCCTGCAGACTATATCTGACAACAGAATTGGTGGCTTTCTACCAGAAATACTTAATGAAGGATGTCTTTAATCTCGCCAATAAGATTCCTAAATATGAGAACTATGTTATGATACTATCGGAATCTTCACAATATTGGAGTCTTGTTCAAGACAAGTAACAAACTTCTTAAAAGTTGTAGAGTTATTATGACTACAACAGTGAAACAAGTTTCCTGTCTAGCTCTACAGTGTGATAATAACTATGTAATAGTTTGTTTGTGTCTTAGGGCTCTAGGAATTACGTATATGTAAGTATTTACAAAATTATTTACTATGGATCTATTTGAGGTTATCCCAGAAGCAATCTTAATTTAAATTGATTCTACATAACAATCAGACGGCAGAGTAACCAAAAGCGTGTAGGTGTACAATTAGATGGTTACAAACCTGCATTGATGGAGACTTTCGTCTTATCCCGGGCCACGACAACGTGATTGCCTAGGTTATTTGTTTTGCCTTCAACTTTAACATGTTCCTTTAGGTATTTCTCGAAGTTACCAACGTCCAGGATGCTGTCTTCAGCAGGGTGTGTGCAGTCAATCACGAATTTCAGGTTGATCTTCCGCTTGATGCCTTTACCGCGGATTTTGCCACCCTTGACTCCCTTCTTGCCAGTCTTTTGGTGAAGTTGAGCTTTTTTAGCCACAGGTTTCTTTGTAACTGCCATCTTGGCAACCTGAAACGTATTGGAATTATTTATTTCCCTAAAATAAAGGGGAATTTACACAATTCAGAGAATAATTTATGAAATAACTTACGGAACACGTGTAGTGTAGTTACCGTAAAAACTGCAAAATGGCCGATATAAACGTCAGTCAGTTTTGTTGTATGTTGGCAGCTTTGAATTTTGTTGCCATAATTTTAAATTTGAGTTGATTTTATTAAACATTAATTTAGTCAATTTTTGTAGAGTTTATATAGAAATTGAGTCAAAAACTAGAAAATTGAAAATAATGAGTCTCTCTCGCCATCGCTCTGATTCGGAAATATTCACAAACTGTATTCCAAAACGATTCCAGATTTACTGACATAAACGACTATTTAATGAAAATGTTACTAATATACCGTGGAGGAATATGTTGATGATTTATTTTATTATTAATCAATAAATATACTAGAATTCTTGTTGCAAATACCATGTTGATAACTTACGACCTATAACTGAGCTGCAATTTGCAAAAAACGTGATAAAATCTGAATTTCGCGCCGAAGGTAACTAACAACTTTTTTTTATTTTGCAACAATAATTTTGTATAGCCCGCGAAATTCAAATTTTCTTTGGGCTCATAATATTGGAAATGATTATGATAGAATTTTAATCAGAGTTTTAAAATGGATCTGTAATGTAAATAAATGAATTTCATACACGGTGGCCAAAATTTGGGGGATGAAAGGGCTCTCAAATATATTTTTTAATAATTGTAAGATAAATAGTTTACGGAACTCTCAGTACGCAAGTCAGACTCGCACTTATCCGGTTTATCACAAGAACGCGAGTAAAACTGCAAGAAACAGTCAATATAGTTGGATATTATGCATCTTTAGTTTCTTATAATATAGGTATAAAACTATAATTTTCTTAGGATTGATACATTTGTTTGTACATTTTATAAAGGTGTGCTCGTGTTTTTCATGAAAATTAAACTGGTTTGTTTTGTTGTTATATCAAACCAACCACTGCCCCGCGCGCTAGTTATTTAGATTTTGTATTTTCTGGATACTTTTACATTTTTTTTTCCTATAGGCCTCTATTTGACCACAATCTCACCGTGGTCAGTGATGATGTGGCCGATGATGATAAGCGCACAAAGCCTAGAAGGAAACTGGCTCTCAAGTGCTAGAAGACTTATTATTAGGTAAGTTCAGGTAGGGTCAGTCGACGGTTAGACGCATATTAAATGCAAGCCCATCTTACATTAAAATCTTTGTTACATGTTTCATCCAAATCATACGGAGCTGAGGTGACAAAAACATTCACATTTACCAAGTTTATTATTTGTCTCTTCCTAGTCGGACACTTTTGACAGAGTGGTCGTGGTTAAGATAGGTCTCGAATGTTGAGTCGCGGCTTTTGCAATGCGTCTCCATTTGGCCCTGGAGCGGGAACACTCGGTCATGGTGGAGCATGTGGTGGACATTATGAGGTCAGACCATCTAATCGGGGACCGACCACGTGCTCCATTCTGCCTTGAACTACCAAACGTTCCATTGAGTTCTCTTCGTAGGACTATGTAATACTACTAGCATATATCGGACACGGCTTTCATCTAAACTAGACTTCATAAAAATATAGGTACTTATATTTTTTCCTGGGCGATTTTGGATAAACAAACCTTAGATTGTGCTGCCTAAAATAACTTATTACATTTCTGGAAGGAAACCCATATAAATGTACTTAACGTATTTGTGGTTTCGGAGATTATAGCGAGTAAAAACAGACAAAAATGGTCTCTTTGCCTTTTATTCTTCTATTTATTGATCAATAGGTATGTTCAATGTTGGTTATCTGAAGTTTTATAACGCTGAAGAATCTGTTTGTTTGTTTGAACGCCCTAATCTCCAGATTCATTCAGCCATATTCGAAAAAATCTTTTTTTCATTATCTCCGAAGGTTATAGGCCACTTTTTATCTCGGGAACGTGGAAGACAGAGCTACTAGGTAGGTACTTAGTGAATAAAATTGAGAGATGTAAATAACGTTAACATCCGGATAAAAAAACGTGTCGCAATAATTTTAATTAAAACATTGACAATTGGAAATTATTGACAAAAGGTCGAAAAACAGGAGAAAAGAAAGCTCATTTTAGAAATATTGAAAATATGGACAGTTGAACCATTAATTAATTATTATTGATAATTAAATTAAAACTTTTATTATCTAAATGGTTGAAGCTCTCTACTAAGAAGCCGTATACTAATGTTTCTATTATTTCTCTTATACAGTAATCGACTGAAGTAGCAACATGCAAGTCACTTTGTATTCAAAACATTCATGCTAAGTCATTTGATATGGCTTGCAAGACTACAAAGAAGTAGCTTTACCGGCCCGACCGCACATCGCAAGGGGCACGGCATTGCGCCTTTAGACCATTGTTTTCGCTCCACCTCGATCTAATAATTCCCATGAATGAATAGCGCTGCTCGGCAGTCGAGGTCACGACGTTTTTTTACCTGCCGTGATGTAATGCTTCGCGTTTTTTTTATACATATTACATTCACACCTCCCTCCATGATCAGTTTTGTACTGTGCTCTCAATAAGTTTTGTTAAAAAAGTTTGCGAAGAGCGTAAATACTTTGTCATGTGAGTAGCGGGAGTTTTTGAATGTCGAAGAAAGTCGAGCATGCGCACAAGGTATTATATCAAAATCGTGAACACCGTGACGTGAGTGAAGGAAAAGGAAGTCAAAACACGCACACAGTCTCAGTTTATTTACGCGCTTGAACGCAATCGGTCGGATCGTGCTGTCAGTATGTAAACCTATTTTTGAAGTTAGTTAACCTCACTTCCATAATTCGAAAGGTGATTCACCATAGTGAACCGTGAACAGTGCATTGAGTTTCAACGTTATCGTATCTTTAACCACAAAAATAACTGAAGATACAAATATTTTATGTCTCTAGGGATGATAGACGATTCGCGTGTGTAAATAAAATCGATAAGAATGATGGAAACGGTCAAGGTGTCACACAAATGACGACATTAAAATGGATAATTGTTTTGCCGCCTGCGGCTGCGATGATTATGAAGCTGTAACTAAATCGGACTTGGACCGGTATACGGATAAAATCGAAAATATTCTCAACGATGAAAAAGGTAGAAAATTTTTCAGAAATTTTATGTTTACCTCCAAAATGAGAGATGGGCGTCGCACTTTGGATTTCTGGGAGCACGTAGAAAGGTTGCTAAGTCATAATGAGAACGCTGAAAGCACATCATACCGCAGTTACCTTAGAGATATAGACCGTTTAATCAATGAAGCCGAGAGAATTGACGAGCTAGATTTTGCAACAATGGAGAGATTAACTTTAGCACGAGATTCTGAAAACAAGGAAGAAATAGATGATACACTGAAGTTATTAAAAGTAGAAGCAACTAAAGCACTTAGAAGGGAATACAATGCATTCAGGAGACATTTTGTTGCAATGAAATAAAATATTTTTACATGATCGTTAGTGCCTCGCACGTAAAAATATTTTTTTGAATTTCGCGCCAATTTGATATATTTTGAGTGTTGCAATCACATCACACAATGTTGCGATTTTCGCACACAATTGCGATTAGTATATTTATGTAAAGATGCTATTTGATTTATTCTGAAACAATGTTTTTATGAGAATTAGTCAAGTTCTTACCTACCTATTGGTTGTAGGTATATATTGTCAATGTTTACTTGATTTTCTCACTTTTTTCTCGGCTTTGCCGGAAGCCTTGTCAATCTATTTATTTTGTAACAGTATAGGTACGTATGTACATTTATATTGGACATAAAGCGATAATTGCTTATAATTAAATAAACATGTTAAATTATTCGTGTCTTGCGGCGGTGTATTTGAAGGCTTTTTCAAATGATCACGTGAAAATAAATATTTTTATGCCTTCCTAACATTCGTATTAATGCAACAATTCCTCTACCTACATCTCTTATGCCTGAAAAGCAGTCTCCAGACATGTTCTATCGATTCTAAATGAACTGTGAGGCTATCTAGAGCTATTTATATCTCACTTATGATATGGTAATGACTGTCCTTTCCAATGTAAGTATAGGTATGTAATACAACTACGGATAACAGCCGCTGCGTCAAAGAAAATAAGAGAATGATTCATTTCAATTTCAAAATTTTAAAGCGACCCATACATATCGTAAGAAATATACAATTTATGTACATTTTTATTAGTGAAAACCGTCTCAAAATCCGTTGCGTGGTTTAAAAGTAGGTACCTAAGCGGAGAAACTGTTAGAGCAGACAGGGACATTGTTTTATTCTATTTGGAGTTATAAATTTAAATACCTTCTACTATAAATTATGTTATTTTCCTGTTTTCAAACTATGTTATTTATTAGTTATATGAGGGAAGATAATCCTATTATATTATTTATTCACAAATAATGGGATTTGTAAATAAATTGCATAGAAAAAAAAAAAAAATTGTGTAGGGTTTGCATGGCTTCAGTAGCCTTTTGAGACTTGTCTATTGAGTACAAACATTAATCTTCTTCACATATAATTTTGTTCGATTTAAACATTTACAAGTTTCATAGGTACATTTTAGTCAAGTAGTTAATTATTAATAAGTTTAAAAAATAAATAAGAGTTTTTTATTCAGATCCCTCAACAAAATCATATTATTGTTTTGTCTGTCATCGATGTACCAAATAAAGCACCGGGAAGCGAGTCATCAAAATCGACTTATAAAATTAGACCTAACTATACCTACTTAGGTACTATGACGTCAAGTTAAATATAAGTTTGTAAAAATGGCGTCATTTTGCGCTTTTTTCTAGAATATTATTATTATGCTATGAAGTTACTCATAGTTAAAAAATCATCAAATAATCAATAAAACTTACACAATTTCTAAAAGCATTTAAATCGTTTAACATATTACATTCCATTAATAAACGTAAAGCATTTATTTAGTAAATTAGTACTTTTCCAAGCCACCCTAAGCTGCAAATTAGTAAACAAAATGTGTTTTGTCCCATTTAATAGAATAATTACATAATAATTGGATATTATTTACATTTCATAGGTAACACGATATGTACCTTCCATCTTCTATTTATATCTAAATATACAATGAGATATACATTTTACCTGGAAATGAGAACCATTTTATATGGAAAACCAAGCTATAGTGCGATTGGTTCTCTGATCACACGCCTGTCGCGTAGAGAGGAATGAAGACATAGGGAATCGCACGTGTGCTCTGGGCAATGGATTTAAAGTTTCGGCTGATCCCAAACTAAGCACATATATGATATATAATAACCAGACTAAGCAGAGCTTGTACTATGGAAACCAGTTAACTGATATACTGTACACACATTTATTTTTTGTAAATACATACTTAAATCGATAAATTACACCCACACCCAGGACAAACAGACATCACACAAATGTTAAAGACGTCCACTGCTGGACAAAGGCCTCCCCCAAGGATCTCCACGATCACCGGTCTTGCGGTACCCGCAAGTGGGGGACCCCCCATAAGCTATTACGTAGCTTCCCGAACGCTGCCCCAGCCGAGTTAGATTCGACGTTTGACCTCTTTCTCAAAGTTGGACCTACCTAGTTGGATGGTCTGTCCTAGGTAAATGTAGTCGAATATACTCAAATGTCAATTATAATATCTAAACAAAGCAAGTGATGTGGTTAGATCCGGTTCAGCTGGGCGAAAAGCTATCACTTGACTCTGCCCCTATCAGAAATTATTCGAAACTATTATATTTTGATTACTTATATCAGATAGTTTTTTTTCGGATATCCGATAATTTCGTTTATGGAGCTCCATACATCCCTAGTGTACATCACTCTGCAACATAAACGCAGGCGTTTCCTCTTCCCTCTAACGTCGCAGGCGAGGACAGAGTTAACCAGTTTCACTATATTCTAGGTCTATTGAGTTTGAATCTTATTTGAATAAGTTATGACGTTAAACATTGATACCTATATTTTATAATGAAAATTGAATTGAGAGTTCCACATTTAATACCTACAATATAAATTATAATAATAAAATTTCATTAAACTTTAGATAAATTCCATTAATATCTTATCACATTAAAATACGAGTCCATATCTCAATATAAACGACTTATATGCATAGATCCACTGAATTAATACTAATTATACATAATGTATCACTTCACTACACCATTTTAGTTAGTACATTGTTTCATAACTAAAATGCTTCTTTTGTTCTAGGTTTTCTTCCATGAGTAGTACATTTCCAGAGGTTTGTTGACCTGGAAGTAGAAAAAATACTTTACTACTATCAACATAAAGCATAAACTTACATGAAGTTATCATTGTCGATTCTGTTGTTTACAAACTAAACTAATTTTAATTACCTGACATCTCTTTCCTACAAAGATTATTGAAAAAGGATTTCATCATGTAATTTATTATTAAATAGTCTGCATCTAAATTCACGTTTAAACAAGAAATATTCTTGAAATAGAAATTTCTTATCCCTTTCGTACAGTTTTGTTCTAAATTGGAATAAAATAAAATTAATAAGAGTTTTTTATAGTACATATTCGTTAATCTTAATCACAACCATGATGACAATAAAATGCTATTGCATTTTATTTTCGTTAGTCGAAAACGTTATTTGCATTGTTTTATAAATGGGTCTTTTCCTTCATCCCAAATTAGTAATACGAGCCGGCAACACTGGTCTTGTATAAAGCTTTCCGTTTTTATTTTTTTTAATAACTTTCACATATTATGTTAATCTTAACAACACCACCTATTGACCTCTAAAGGAAAAAATTTTTTTTTAGACCTGTGCTTAATATGGAATTAGATGACTGTAAAAAAATACTCAGAATATTTATTTGATACTAGCACTGTATGTAGTATATTATTTACTCTATGATAGTACCCACACTAGTTTCACCCTTGTTACCAAAAGATCTTATGTTTAGCATAAAGAGCTAGATTATGAATAATACCTTCCAGAATTTATCATTGATCTGTCGCAGTGTCTGCGCGCCATTCAACGGCACGAATTGTCCCGGCGATGGCGTCACGTAAATGCAGAAGTTGAGAAGTCTGTACGCCTCCGGTAATTCAGCATCCAGGTCTAGTGTGAGACGCATTGCTAAGTATTTGCTGAGGTGGTCCACTGGAATGTTAACATTATAGGTTGTTATTTTGGTAACTAATTGATTCAGGTGTGACCTTGCGGAAATCTATTACAAGATTATATTACTAGTTACGCTGGATCTTCTTCTCTGTCGAGTCCCAATCTGATCTCTGTCTGCAACTAGTTACTGAATATTTGTCTTTTGTATAATCTTATTATTTTTAAGGTATTTACTTTATAATTGGTATATAAGGATTTTAACACCACCACACTTCTAAATCAATCAAGCATGTAGAAGTCATGATAGAATATAGAAACAGACAAACATATACTGTTTTTTTCAGCAGTCATGTAAAAAATATAGCAAGACATTACCAGAAGCATAATATCCGACAGAATATCAGACAGAGTAGCCATACTTCGAATAAAAACTGTCAATGGAATTATTTCGCTAATACAAGTTTATGCTCCAACTGCAACGTCAAGCGACGAGGCGATAGAAAAGTTCTATGAAGACCTAACAAAAGCCCACAATCTAGCAGATGAAACAGTATTAGTGATAGGCGACTTTAATGCAAAGATTGGACATCCGCAAGTTCACGAACATCTTATACTAGGACAATATGGTTACGGAACAAGAAATCAAAGAGGTGAAAGACTACTACAATATGCCAACGAACACAAACTATCGATAATGAACACCTACTTCAAGAAAAAACAAAGTCAAAGATGGACCTGGTCCTCACCAGATAACAAGACTAAAAATGAGGTGGATTTCGTATTGAGTAATAAATCTGGACTCATCAGTAATATAGAAGTCCTTAATAAAGTGAACTTCCCATCAGACCACAGACTTATACGAGCATCCCTAACTATAAGAAAACCAAAACAGAGCAGAAAAACATTCAAGCAAATGACAGGAATTCCTCAAACCGAAAACGATATAAAAACCTACATCAAAAACTTAGAAGAAGGCTTGTCAAAGGAAGTTGAAACTTTACACAACCTAAAAGGCGTCCAAGAGTATTACGACAAGCTTGTTAACATAATTTCAAATAGTCTTCGATCAAGAAAGGACGAAAACGGCAATAAACATAAAATACTCAAAAACAGTACATTAGAATTAATAAAGAAACGCACCGAATTAACAGCAACAAAAAATAAAACAAAAAATATGAAGGACGAACTGAAATATATCTACAAAAAGGCACATAAGGCAATACGAGAAGACTACAACAACTATAAAAAGGAAATCATTGAAAGAAACCTAACAAGATACAGAAGTGAAAAAAGGGCGAACAGAGAACTAACCACACATAGAAAATGGATACAAAGCCTAGGACAGAATCAGGAAGGAACTAAAACCAGACAGGATATTTTAAACTGTGCCACTTCATTTTATAAACAACTTTACGCTAAACCACCTGAAGAATGCAATAGAGAAATCATACATTCTGCGTATGAGACCAGAAGCGAAATAGATATAGTAACAGTAGGCGAAATTTTAAAACAAATCAAAAAACTAAAACCCAACAAGAGTCCTGGACCTGAGAACATCAGAAACGAGGTCCTAAAATGGGGGGCCCCTTTACTATTGCCCTTTTTAACAGAATTATTCAACATGGTACTCAATCAAGAAAAAGTCCCCCTACAGTGGTGCAAGTCAGAAATAATCCTAATTTATAAAAAAGGAAATCCTGTGGATATCAACAACTACAGACCCATTAGTTTACTGGCCAACATTTATAAAATATTCTCAGCCATGCTTCTGGATAGAATATCAGCAAAAATAGAAAAGAGACAACCACTTGAACAGGCAGGTTTCCGATCAGGATTTTCCACAATTGACAATATACAAACACTAGAACAACTGATAGAGAAATTTAAGGAATTTAACCAACCTCTATATATAGGCTTCATTGATTACTGTAAAGCTTTTGATACAATTACCCACAACTCGATTTGGAAAACACTTCAAGCTTGCAATGTAGAAACTAAATATGTCAATATTATTAAAAATATTTATTTAAACAGTACAAGCAAAGTAAAACTGGAGAAAACGGGAGAAGACTTTGCAATCAATAGAGGAGTAAGGCAAGGAGACCCCCTATCACCCAAACTATTCATAGCAGTGCTAGAAGAGATATTCCAGGGACTGGACTGGAAAAACAAAGGCATCTGGATAAATGGAAAGCACCTGAGTCATTTAAGATTTGCTGATGATATAGCCATCTTTGCTAAATCATCTTCAGAGCTGGAACTAATGATGCAGGATCTGAACAAAGTAAGTAAACAAACAGGCCTACACATGAATGCCGAAAAAACAAAAATAATGTCAAACAGTCTCCAGAAACCAATCCAAATAGAAGGAACCGTAATTGACTATGTCAAAGATTATATATATCTAGGAAAGCAGCTCTCATTCAAGACAAACAGTAACGAGGAGGAAGTAGAAAGAAGAATTTCAAACTCGTGGAAGAACTTTTGGGCACGAAAAGATATACTGAAGGGAAATTTCGGCATGGAATTAAAGAAAACAGTGATGGAAACATGTATCCTACCATGCCTCACCTACGCATGCCAAACCTGGGTGTATACTAACAAAGTAAGAAATAAGATACAGACAACACAACATGCAATGGAGAGAAGTATACTGAAATTAAAAAGGATTCAAAAAACTAAGAACAAAGATATAAGGCAAAAAACAAAACTTACCGATGCTCTTAAACATGCCCTAAAACTGAAATGGCAATGGGCAGGACATATTGCTAGAATTACAGATAAAAGGTGGACCCAACGAACTACAACATGGACCGGTCCACTGGGAAAAAGAAATATAGGCAGACCACGAAAACGATGGGTGGACGATATAATCTCGGTGGCCGGTGAAAACTGGCTAACCACTGCAAAAAACAGAGTTCACTGGAAAAAAATGGAGGAGGCTTTTACCCAGATGGGGTCCAAGCAATAATTTAACTTTAATATATTTAAAAAAAAAAAAAAACGTGTATAGAATAACTGCTATGTAGATAATTTGTTTGGAAAAATAAAGCTTTATTATTATATTATTATTATATACCAGAAGCATTAGCAGTAGTCTTCAAATATCTAACGGAGCTGTCTCTCAGGGCCCGCATCAGCTGGTTGTCGCCCGTCATCTCCGTAGGATGTGGCTTGAAGACCAGCTCTATCTCGTTTGGGTTCAGTGGTTCTCCTTCACCTTCTGTGTCCATTGAGTTCTCCCCTTCTGTTCTGGAATTTGAAAATAGATGTTTTATTTTTTTTAAAGAATTTCTATGGTAATTAGAAACTGTGTCTGTCGAAGAATGGATGTTTTATCGCATATCTTAAAGATACCTGATATTAATATTTGCCTGGCTACAAAAAGTAACATATTGTGTTAGTGATTCCATCACTGACACAATATGACAAAGACCATTTTGTAGGCATGGTAAGTTCATTACGATTACCATAAAATGTATGTGGTAGAGCCCCTGGGTCTGCTTTATGATGACGATGGAATTAGAAATTGGCTAAGGTGAGTATGCATAATACATGTTTCTCAATGTTTTATGTGTAGCTAATTGAACATTGAGCAGACAGCTTTAAATAATAACAAAAAGTTAAATTAGTATTAAATTAAAAGGATTAAGCTAGTGAATTGATGAATTGGTGTAGTAGGCAGTAATCTGACTGTTCTGATCCAGAGTAACACTGGCTATAATTAGATTACTTATTGTAAAAGGCAGTTGTGTGGTACTAAGGTAATATATCAATGACACTCTATTATACAGGCAGTAATCATAAGGTGAAGACAACTGCTGAACATGTTTTGCTTAGGCCCAATTGCACCAAGTCTTAAAGCTTAGAGTTCAATATGGCTATGTGACAGAATTTATATAGAGAATTAGTCAAATTTACATATTTATTATAAAGATGTACATGCCAACTCACCTGCCCTCACTAGATTCACTTTCCTCACTTCTCTCCGAAGTCAAAATAGATTTCGCCCTCTTAGTGGTACTTGTGTTTTTTGATATTGAACTAATATTAGATGGCACCGGAGATGGAGTACTCCGAACAGAAGCTGGGTTCGATGTAGACTGGGCAGGTGGCGTTGGGTTACTACTGGCTGAAGTGCTATCTTTAGGAGGTACTGTTACGCTGCTACCATTCTGTGGTGCCTCTGTCGTACCATTAGTATTACCATTGCTATTGCTGTTACCATTCGAGTTAGACGTGTTACTATTATCATCATGATTCTTCCTCGACCTCTGAGGCCTATTCTGAGACTGCAACTTTATTCCTTCGGTTATAGAATTTACCAATGACGCCTGAGAGTGGGACATACTCAATTTATTCAGCAACCGTTCTTGATGAGCTTCATACTCATCTCTACTTGGATATATTTTCGATATCAACAAATCGAAGTTAGGATCTGGACGCAATGACCTTTTAGAAACGAGTTTCTTGCGACATGTCGGACACTCTTTGTTTCCAGAACGTAGCGCAGTTATTATACAGTCGTTGCAGAACCTGTGCAAGCATTCCTTCGTGGTCATCGTCTTCTTGAGCATGTCTAAACAAATGGGGCACATCAATTCACTGTGTAAACTACGCGGGGACACAGCTATTTCAGTCGCGTCTGTTATCACCTCCTGCGGTGTACGGTGGAGCTCGTAAAGGGAGAGCTCCCATGTTTTGTTTTGCGAAGGCTCTGCTGACGACATTTTTGAGAAAACAACACTTTCTCCTATTCAATCAGAGTAAATTAGAGGTGACAAATCGCACCGTATCCACCATCTCAGGGTTGCCGACCACAGACAAAATAAAGCTTGAATCACATCTTTGCGTCAATTCAATAAGGGTGCATTCTAAATCACGCTGAAATCGATAGGTGGCTAAGCGCGGTGGCTACAGGTGGATACACATAATCGCACATTGCGTTAAAAAAAATAAGATTCCGTCCGAACTATTAACATATAATATGAGCATAGTTCGTCACGTCAATTTTGAGTGTATTTAAAGACAAGATCATGCAGTAATAATATCTGTTTGTATGTTTGACTGTATGCTATTGCAGACCATCCATATTAACATTAACATATGTTGTCATTTCCTTTCTACGAAATGTTAAGCTGTGTTTATATTTTCTATCTTATTTTTCATTTTCAATTTTTATTTATCTCATACCATAATATTGTTAAAGTACCTACTTATGTTTATATTATTTTAAGTACTAATTTTGTTAGGAACGTATGTTGTGATCTCCTGTAACTGAAGATATACAGAGTCTGGATACTATTTGTAATATTTTTAATAGTGTAATGTGTATTATTATTGGAATTCCTAAATAAAAATAAATAAATATGTAAATAGTTTATTATTCTATATGATAACGATCATATTGATGGTGTGTCTCGGAATACACCCTTGTACTAACTAACAGACTAAAAATACCAATTCAATCAATTTAAATTCAAATTCACTAAGTGCCACAGACAGTTTTAGTCCCACAGGCATATTACAATACTAGATTGATTACTGTTGAGTAAATCGCTCCTTCGTATGTAAAATGTTACTTTAGTAGAGTTGGATGTTATGTTAGTCGAGGTTAGATTCGAAACATTCGGATCCAGTAGTAGTGAGATTTGTAAATTAATCTCGTGGTGACCTGACAGATGCTCTCAGAATGAATGAATCTTTTATTCGACTAATAAATCGACCGAACCCACCGAACAATATGGCGTCCCGGCAAGCTAGGCAACATACAAACAAAAACCGGAAAAGAGATGAAATGGAAATTAAAAAGTAGCGGCGATTTTTAAATTGTTTTGCGTTTTAACCACACGACACTGTAGGTACATATTATGTGATGCGATACTCTTGGCTCTTGGGGATAATAAAATTGATATCATAGTTAATATACTATATACTCGAGATTATAGAACGCAGTTTTGCTCTGCTTTTTATGTGAAATAGTTAAGGATGTAGGGACCTAATATGAAAATTATGTTTCTATCGTATTACCACACTGCTCTATCGCCTATCATCGCCACTGCTTTCGTCCGACCTCTTATGCTATTATAATATTGATAGCATGCAGTGTTATTTATTATTAGGTACGATTTATCGAGGTCTAACCTGTTTGTTTTTAATAAATTTCTTTTTTTTTAGTGAAACAACCGAAACAACAGGGCTGGAGAGTAACTGGAGAGTAGGTATGTATGTTTGTCTGCTTTTTTATTCTATCATAACTTTTGAATGCTTGAACCGACTTAGGGTCGGTTGCTTAAAGCGCGGTCATAGTAAGGTTACGGTTATAGTTAACTTTAACCGCCGAAAGAAAGCAAACTGGGTTGCTCGTGTCACTTTAACTAAAATTTTAACCGTAACCAAGACCGACCGAAGGAGATCGGTCATCGTCATAGTGACTCTACCTACGGCCAAAGCATGGTAATGTTAAGTTAACTTTGACTGTAACTTTAACTAAAATGTACGAGCAACCCACAAACTACTTACAGATGCTACGCATGGAGCAACCGCCCTTAGAAGTGTGTCGAGTGAGTGGTTTTGTTAAGCTCCTTTTGTCTTCCCATGTGACTTATGAGCAACACGGCCCCCCGCAACCCTAAAAGAACTTTAGGTATTAAAAATTACGTTTATCCTATAGGTATGTAGGTTAAAGGAGTATTTTTAGAAACGAATGACAATACAAAAAAAATCTATAAAAATATTCGAATTAAGAATACATAGGTACATATGAACATACATACATATGAACCAACGCAACGCACCAATAGTAGGTAATGCATGACACAACTTAGATATAGCATCGGCAAATCGTTTATCTACTCTTCACTTCCGATTTACACAACTAATAAAAATCATTCATTATTGCGCCATTCAACGTTCAACAAGATCATTTTCGCCGATCATTTTTTAACACATGAGTAATGTTGTAGGCGCACTCTTTTCGGGAACGATCGATTTTACGAATTTTGCCGATGCTTCATCTAAGTTGTGTCATACTATACCTTTTGTACCTTTAGAGATGGTAAAAAAAACCGATAAGTGTGGCCAGTAAAAGTAATGTATGGTATACGTTAACATGCGTGACCGAGTAATTAACCGTAGTTTTATTGCACCATTCGTCTTGGAAACTAATGTTTATTGGATTTAAATTGTAATAGCATCTTAATGAATATCTGTTTCACTAATGGAATGGAACCACTCTACACCACAGATCAATCTTCTGTAAATTGTTTATGTTTTGTTTTTGGTTTTGTAGGGCTTCTTCTGATTTCTCCGGATTTGTACTAGTTCGTTTATGGTAATGGATATCAATCAGTGTTTTGTTTTGGACTCATGTAGGCGCCGTATAGGCGGAACTTGGCGGAAATGCAAGTCAAGCTATAGATAGGTATATGACCACGCCCCCCCGTGGAATAGGGTAGTTGGCTGACACATCAAATCAGCTACTTTTTAATAAATGTCAAAACGATAGTTTATAAGGAATTTTGTATGAAATATTACATTATGACGTCATAGTTTCACAGCATCAAATCATCTATCTACTCTTAGTGGTTCCACTGGTAATTAAAAATCATAAAAAGCATTAAATGTACAACATATTTGATATTTCCACGTGTTTTTAGATGTTTTATGCATTGGTTAGTGTTTGGTCATTTATTTTTGACAGTGTCAACTACCCTATTGTGCCTGGGTAGGAAAATTATAATTCACTATCAAATAGGTACTTAAAGATAGTGTCTGAATAAAAAGTAATAATTGTTGTAGTAGTATTTATTGAATGTATTTACTATTTTCGTACTTTCTGGATTTCAAGATAAAATTATTTTCGTACTTCACAGCTCTAGTATGTACCTATATAGATAAAATAAAACGTTCTGCTTAGATTATATTTGTGCACAGACCTAACTTGAATAGTCGGAGAGCTTTGAAAGTATAGATAGAGCACAAAAACAACTACACGTGAGTGTATCTTGATAGTCTAATGATGTCCAATTATGGGATTTTATTTTCCTGCTGGGAATATATTTATTGGAAGTGTCTTGGTGAGGCGAGGAGATTAAAAATAACTTATTGCCTAAGAATAGGTACATACTTGAATAAAAAAATGCAAGAAATGTTTTAAAATCATGAAATCGATTAATATTCTTTATTACAATTTGGCTCTACCTACTCTCTACTGTCAGCACCAAGAAGAGTAAATTACATTTTAAAATACTAAAATCCACACTAGCTGCTGGCGGCATTCAAAATGATTGGATTAGAAGAGCCTGAAGAGAGAGGTATTAAATAGGTATTCCCACCACTTGGCACTAAGGTGTAAACGGTCCCGCTGCCACTGGACGACTGTTGTCCTGAAGGATTGGAGTTAGATACAAGAACGCTTGTCTGTTGTTTTTGCGGTTGGACAACACCGGACTGGGCCGGTTGTTGCTGCAACACGTAAATTGCGCCAGAGCTTGGCTGGTTGGTTAAAGTCGGTTGGGACTGTGCTCCATTGTTCGCCGGTACCTGATTATTGACTGCCGGTTGGTTTGTCATGACAGGCGTGTTGGCAGGTTGGTTTACGGCAATAATTTGTCCACTCTGAGACGGTTCTGGGTTGCGTACTTCAGGCTGGTTTTGTCTGTTGGCGTTGGCCTGTTCCTGGAGCCGTTTGAAGGCATCGGCGGAGATGAAAACGCCAGGGACGAGGTTGGATTGAGGCATGGGCAGACCAGCTGTGAGTGTTGCTATGGCAACGACAACCTGTTAGGATATAAAGTAAAATTAGCATGATTGAATAATTGGTAAGTGACATCTATACTATGTTAATAATAAAGCTGAAGAGTTTGTGTGTTTGTTTGTTTGAACGTGCTAATATCGAAAGTACCCGTCAGATTTGAAGATTTCTATCATTAATAGGAAGCTTATATTATCCCTGAGTGCTGTACCTACTTTTCTTTATACATATTCACATAATTTAAAAGATAGTAAATAAGTAGATAATATTAAAAAAAATGTCTCTTACCAATATTATTGACTTCATGTTGATGCTTTCTCTGATGTAGAATGAATGATACCAAATTATTTATTTTTTTACAATTTATAGTATTTTAACAATCAAGTAATTGATTCTAATGACGTCTCGAATGTCTTTTCCCATTTCCAAAATAGTTGGTCGGTATTAAAAAACCCCACGTTTGTGGTAATGTGTGTTTATAGCGGAGCATTTACACTTGATTCTATTTCGCGGCGTTTATACGTTGCCGGTTTCGATTTTATTAGTAGGGTCTATTTCTTTGAGGCTAAAAGATGTGAGCTCAACGGAAATCGCGATGACGTAAGAGTTAGATAGGCCAGCTCCACCTTTTAGAACATATTTAATAGTGTAGTAATCCCGACTTATCCGCAATGCGCACGTTTGAATCAGAAATAGGATAGGTGTCAGACTAACCTAACCTATTTTTTTTTTCGTGGGGAAATCCGCCCCGGGGGGAGCAGTTAGGTTATGCCGGACTTGTACCGGCTAAAACCCCACGGTGGTCGCCATCTGCGCTGTAGAGGGAGGCGGGTTCTCGTACAGAACGCATACTCACTCCCCCTCCACGCGCGGCGCTAGATAGCCCGTCCCGGGGGAAGTATAATACCTCCCCCCAGCAGCCTCGCTGTGCTATCGCACGATGGATCGTGACCACGACGACCCATCGTCCTCCTTGGGATCGCTTCTGGACGCACAGGGCCCCCGCCCCAGGTTACCCACGACCCCAAAGGTCCCCATTTAGTCGCCTTTTACGACAGGCAGGGGAACACCGAAGCTATTATTCTAAGCCCCATCTACAGGGCCGGAGGGCCGTGACGAGGCACAACCGCGCCTCGACGGCGTCGTCTCCGGGCGGGATCGGCCCTCTCCCGATCCCGCTCAGCAGCCTCCTTCTGGACCATTACGGTTTCGCAGAAGGAGGCTACGGCCCTCCAAGACTAACCTTTTTTTTTTTCGTGGGGAAATCCTCATAGGATACCCAGCCGCCCCGGGGGGAGCAACCAGGTTATGCCGGACTCGTACCGGCTAAAACCCCACGGTGGTCGCCATCTGCGCTGTAGAGGGGGGCGGGTTCTCATACAGAACGCATACTCACTCCCCCTCCACGCGCGGCGCTAGATAGCCCGTCCCAGGGGAAGTGTGATTCTTCCCCCCAGCACCCTCGCTGTGCTATCGCACGATGGATCGTGACCACGATGACCCATCGTCCTCCTTGATGACCCATCGTCCTCCTTGCTCCAAGACTAACCTAACCTAACCCAACCAAAACCACATCGTGATCAAACCATAGCAAGCTAGTACCTACTGACTGTGTACTTTGTAGAATTTCGCCTGGCTAGCTCAAGTCAAAAATCTATCCCTAAGTAAGTACCTATCATATCAGTGTGTTTCAGCAGTTCTGAACCAGTTCCCTCGGCCAGATCATCACTTGCCATGATGAGATTATGGCCAAACACAAGTTTATTCATAGACTATAGTTGTATAAATAAACTTGTCTATGGATATCATAATATGTAGAAAAAACAAAGCATTCACATCATCTATGTAGACGGTCCCTTATGTCAGGTAATTAATGTATATAAGTATGATGATTTTATTAATTGAATGGGCGTTTAGTCATACTGCGAAATTATTAATTGTATAGTATGAATGGTCGTTTATTTATGGTTAGACCTTACGAGTACATAGTAACAACAGTACCAATAAAGTGAACACCTCAGAGCTACGCGCCCGTTCTCGTCCGGTAAAAGGATCTGACGACAGCACGGTTCGAACCTCCATCGAGATGCTATTGAGCTAGTAGCCTCACTGGCAAAGCGAACCCCTCTCGTCCGGTAACCCTGTATGTTGGAGCTGGACAAACAGTAAAAGACAGTTCGAAAAAAAAACACTTGAGCATCGATTTAATTTTTATACCATAACGCTACAAGTTACGTTCTATCGATATGTCAGCCACATAGGGCGGCTATTGGAAACCGAATTTCAGATGTTTTCTTTTTTTGAACAGGTCGAAGGAATACCTTATTGAAATCTGTTTTATTTATATTTTGTGATAGTGAACAATTTAGATAACCTTAATTATACTGAGACGGATGTCACAGAGGGCATTCCCTTTTCAAATTATTATCTTTTTTTTTTTTTTTTTTTTTTTTTTTTTTTTTTTTTTTTTTTTTTTTTTTTTTTTGAAAGGACTAAAGTTGGTAGCCTCTGATGGCTGCTCCAACCTTACCGGACAATCGGCGAGCGCAGAGAGCTCTCAGCCGGGTAACATTTAGGTAACAACGCCTGAGGGCACCCCCGAGTGGGGTACGAACCTCGGCTCAGGGCGTTACCGGGGGAAGGGGAGGACTTTGTACGAGTTACGACTAATTGGGGGCGGTCGGATTACTAATGGCAGCTCGGGCCGCTTGAACGGGACGAGACTGAGTGGGACGTCGCGGCGGTCCTCGCCGTCGAGGACGGTAGCGTAATCGGTTTTGTGTAGTGTGTTGTGTACTTTTACGGGCTTCGTCAGCTTCGATCTGAGCTAATGTTATGGGGTCATCCGGCTCGCTGAGGGCTTGCCTTGGTCTAAGGATACGGAGTATACGAGAGGGCGTGTACGTTGCGGCTTTCACTATAAGAGGGTTGCGGTGATTAACGGCGGTATTGAAAAATCTGCGTGAGGCGCGTTTTATAAATTGTTTTAACGTGGGGAGACCTAAATCGATGTGGAGATTTTCATTACGCATGTACCACGGGGCGCCCGTGGCTTTGCGCATGAAACGGTTTTGAATCACCTGAAGGCTATGGATCCGTGCAGGAGCTGCATGTGCGAACACAGTACTAGCATAGGTCATAATGGGGCGGATACACGTGGTATATAGTCTAACCTTGCTTTTGAGGGCAAGTTTAGACTTATGATTCAATAAAAAGTGGAGGCGCCCTAACACAAAGGCGGCGCGCGCGCGGACCGCTTTAATGTGGGCATCAAAGGTCAAACGATCATCGAGAATTACTCCGAGATATTTGGCTTGCCTTTCCCAGGGGATTGGTTCACCGAATAGAGTAACTGCCTTTGGAGGGGTGGGGGTACCTCGATGGTAGGGTCTGTAGAATAGGACCGCCTGGCTTTTGACAGGATTGATTTCGATCCTCCATTTCCGAAACCAGGCGCCTAGGGCGTTAGCCGCGGTTTGGAGGTTCTTAACAATGACTGAGGGGGACTTACTAGAGCAGTAGAGCGCGGTGTCGTCCGCAAAAAGAGCTAGCTGCACTTTGTCGGTCTTTGGCATATCACTCGTGTAGAGTGAGAATAGCAAGGGAGATAGTACCGAGCCCTGAGGGACACCGGCACCGATGGGGTGAGGGGAGGAGAGTGCGCCTAGAATGCGATATCGAAAGTGGCGATTTGACAAATAATCTCGTAAGATAAGCACGAGTCTATGTGGAACACCTAAGGTGAATAGCTTAAAGATTAAGCCATTGTGCCACACTTTGTCAAATGCCTTCGCGACATCGAAGAATAAGACGCCTGTCATGTTACGCTCTTGGTACTGGGAAGAGATGTGTTCAACAATACGATGTACTTGTTGAACACAAGAATGTTTGGCTCGGAAGCCAAATTGTTCGTCAGGGATGAGATTATTGGCGTCGGCATATGTTTTGAGGCGGATATAGATCAGTCTCTCATACATCTTGCCCAAGACATTTAATAGACTTATGGGGCGGTAACTGGAGGGCTCGGACCTGGGTTTGCCGGGCTTATGGATTCCAATTACATGGGCCTCTTTCCACTGATGTGGAAAAATATTACAAGAGAGGGCAGCGTTAAATATGGATGTTAGCAGTATTATGAGGTGGGCGGGGAAGAGTTTGATCACTTTGTTAGTGATTTTGTCCGAGCCCGGGGCCTTCCGCGTGTGTAAGTTCCTGATGATCGATTTGACCTCGTCAGGGGTCGCGGGAGGAAGGGGGTCATCCTCTTCGCTGAGAGGAGGGGGTGGCAATGGGAGGGCGGCTCTCCGTTCAACTTCAGAGTTGACTTCCTCCAAATGACTCGGGTCTATCGGGAGGGTACTGGGCGTGCACTGAAACTCTAAGCTTTCAGCGAGGCATTCTGTTTTATCATCGTCATCGAAAGCGGGAGGGAGATTGGGCCTATTTAGTGGGGGCATGGGTGCTACCGTGTCCTTGGTAAGGGCACGAGAAAGCTGCCAAAAGGCTTGATGAGAGGGTCTAATGTCTGTAAGGGTCTGGTCCCAGCGAACCTGACGTAGCTCTTCAATGCGTGACTTGACGTCACGCTGGAGAGCACGCATACGGATGCGGTTGTCCTCTGAGGGGAAACTATCATAGGCGCGAATGGCGGCATTTCTCTGCCTCAACAAGTCACGTACGTCATCGGGCAAGCGCCAACGTTGATCGCTGTCCGCTGGCACTGTCCGTGAGCAATCGCTAATTAACGATTGCACGTGGCTAGTGAGTGAGTCAATTGCGCCGACAGCCTCATCAGCGGTGTTGAGGCTGTCTGGGATCTGATCAAGGTGGACGGATGTGGTTGACTTGAGGCTTTCACTCAGTCTATTCCAATTTGTCACGACCTTTGTAGGGGGGGCTTGACCTGCATCTGGGGAACCTATGCGCCCTGCTAATTCTAGGATAACAGGTCGGTGGTCGGATGTGAGCTCGTGTAGCACTGTTACGTCATGCACACGTAGGTTTACATTGCGTAACAATGCCACATCGAGAATATCAGGTCTGTGTGTCAGTTGGTGGGGATAGTGTGTCGGGTCGAGGGGTGCGATAATATCTATATCTAGAGGGTCAAGGAGGGACTCTAATAGTCTACCTCTGGGGGAAGTTGAGTGACAGTTCCAGAGTACATTTTTCGAGTTTAGGTCACCTGCCAGAATTACAGAGTTACCTAGCGCGAAAATAGACTCTAGATCCGTTTTGAGTGGTGAATCATTACGGGAGGGAGATATATATGCTGATACTATAATTATAGGTTGGTGTCCTGTCATGCCAAGCCTACAAACCGATGCTTCAATGCACTGGAGGGAGGGAGGCGGATCCATGGGGGAGCAGTACAAGGACCTTTTGTAATAGATAAGGGTGCCTCCTAGGGCAGAGTCAATCCTATCATTGCGAACTACTTGGTAGTTTGCAATTTTAGGGTCCCTATGAGAAGGTTTGAGAAAAGTCTCTTGTATCAGAAGGACGTCAAGTTGATGGTTTCGCAGGAACTCTGCGATATCATCGCGTTGACCTTTAATGCCATTTGCATTATAGAATCCTACTTTGAGGGATCGGGGTTTAATTCTGCACGTTACGGTTGTATTATCCATTATGGTTTTACGCGGAAGTTGGAAAGGACTGTCACGATGCTTTGGAAGCGCATCGCGATGGAAGCGAGGGCACGACCGTTGCCCTCGTTCGCTCTGATCTGGGTCGCGAGGTCCCTAATTTCGTCGAGGTTTATTGCCTCAGCGAAGCGCTCCACTAGAGCGAAGTCCGGGTCTTCGATCAGTGGTAGTTTGGGTGTGTTTGCGCGACGGTTATTAGATGTTGTCGGGGAACGTTTGGGTGGGGGAGAGGGAAGGAGAGGTTGCGTGGGTGCGGGGATGGATTTAGAGGGTGGGACAGTTGGGGGATTGACTGTTGGAGTTGGAGGCACTGAAGGTGCAATACTTAAAGCTGGAAAGTCCTTGTCATAGTTGACAAGTTTCCAGGGCGAGGATCTTTGTGGGGCTAGGACAGTCTGGGAGGGGTCAGTGAGGGGGGCAGTTCGCGTTGAGTTGCGCGATGTGCGCGAGTTGCGCGGAGGGCCCGAGTTACTTGATTTGCGGGAGGGACGAGGGGCTTTCGGGCACCCGCGGTAATTAGCGGGATGGCCGAGTTGATTACAGAGAACGCAACCAGGCTCCTCAGTACACAGGGCCTTGTCTTTCGGCCTATCGCACTCAATGGTGGAATGGGGCTTAAGACACTTGACGCATCTGGGGGGGGCAAAGCAATTGCGGGCGGTGTGGCCGTACAACTGGCAATTGTGACATTGGGAGGGGTACACTCCCTTATGGGGTTTCTCAAATGAGATACCGGACAGGTGACAGACGTGGCTGATCTTAAATATCTTTTTGGCCTCGTCGCACTGTTCTAATTGGGCGAGGACCATATTATATGGGGTATGGCCACGCCCTTTGTACATTCGATGTACGGAATGTACGGGGATAGCTTGATCCTTGAGGGACCTTTCAATGTCCTCGGTGGTAATTTCGTGGGGAATCCCCTTAATTACCACACGAAGGGCACGCTCCTCGGGGAGGCAGTAGGTGTGAAAGGCTACTTTCCTCTCCTTGAGCAGCTTAGTTAGGGCTCTATGGTCCTGGGAGGTAGACACTGTGACACGGATTCCGTGCTCAGTGGGGTGGGCATTGGTGAAATTGATGTGTGCTCCGGGCACATTACACCAGGATGACACATCGGGCCATTTGCCCTTATTATTATCTTGTTTTAATTACATACAATTTAATTGCTACAATTAAAACATAGATCTAGTCATAAAAATAATGTGTACGACGATATTATTAATAAATTACTTAGACCATAGCAGGACACAGACTCTACAATCCGCATCGATGCTTTTTTTTTGTAATAACTACATCCTACCTAACAAAACAAGAAGAAAGCAGAAATAATGATAAATACAGAACGGGTACTTTCTTCTAGAAAAGCTATGGGTAACAATTTACAGTAGCACTTAAATCCTTAAATTAATAACCGAACTCATACTTACTAATATATGAATAGATAGGTATTTAAAATTATCACGACTTAACATAACAACACTAGAAAAAAAAGAAAACATAGACAGGTTTAAATTGTGTGATAATGTGAAATTACAAGAATAAATCTCTTAGAAAAAAAAAGTTCTCAAACTCAAAATTAAGGCAGCAGTAGGTAAGTATGTAAGTAGTTTAGAAATAAATGAGTGTTGCTGATAATCTTGTTATCCATTAAAAATCGACTAATCAGTTAACTAAGTATCTACATCTACATCTGCTCTAGTGACCTATATAAAATTTTATGGTAATGTCAGAAAATAAACCATAATTGGAACTTTCCGTAATTACGTGTTTAACAGCGGCGGCCGTGAGCAGTATCTTGTGCGACTTAATAGAAACTTAATTCTATTTAATTTACAGAGAAATTCTAGGTAGGAACATAATTATGCTGATCATGTTGTATATTACCGTTATTGGTTATAATAGATCGCATATCGTTCAATTTTATTCGATAGCGAAAGTATCTTGTTTCAAAATCGAACTCTACTGTTTTTTTTACTTTTATTTGGTTTCATGCATTATTCTTAATTTGAATAGGTGAAAAAACATTGTGATTTTTTTTTAAATTGGTCACTGGTGTTCTGTTTTACATGCAAACTACAATCGAACTATGCAACGAATCCCAGCGCATGCTCAACACGGCGCAGCATCCAATGTTTTTGTCCGACTTTCATTTGTTTTGGAATGATCTTTTCATTGCACAAACACAAAGAGAAATTGACTTTCGATTCAACGATAAAATACGCCACGATTGATGCCTTTAAAATTCGGTAAAAAGACGTAGAATGTCATCTTGTCAACAAGGTTAGCATCTGATTTATATGCATGATGAGTACCTATAGCGACTCAGGTGAACTAAGTACTAAGTAATTACATGAGATATTAAACTAGATGGACAGTGGGTCATGGCTTCCTCGTTACTTGGAGATGGCATGCATGGTCCTTGGTTACGATTATGGTTGTCATCTAACAAGATTACCATAATGTAAATAAACAAAAGATAATTATAAAGAACTATCTGTCTGTCTGCTCGCACGCAGTTTCACCCGCAAGAATTAGGATACCTCCATTATTAAAGGATAGACTGTATATTTTTTTAATGGAGGATAGGTTTTTTTTATTGAATTTTTGTGTGTTCTGCAGTAGAAATTTAATGATTTTCTTTTTTCAAAAAAGAAAAAATTGCACAGTATTGCTCAGTGCCTAGTAAGGGCCTAAACTGAATACGTAAATGAGTTTTGAGTTTGAATTTGTATTGTATCTCAGGATATTTTTTTTGTAAGATGGGCTTACGTTTGACCGTCATCTGATCCCAAAGAGGAGTTATGACGAGGCTGAGGAAATGCACCCATTGACCCATTGCATTGAATAAAAAAGTTGTACGGACGACGACAATTCAAGGTAAACACTGCGGCGTCTTATGCCGTTGTAATAGGAGCTATTTTGCAACAAAAAGGTGTAATCTGATGTTTTGGCGTCTATTTGAAATAGAGTTTAGGTAGACTGAGAGTGTTAGCCAGCCCTAGTTATAAGTTGTAACCGCATCATCAATTAAAAATATAACATCGTTAGGAAAAGGTATTAGTGCTGATGAGATGTACAGTTGCTCTGAGAGTATCATTTGACTACCATTGATTGACCGAGCGACCGCGAAGCGTCTCCGTTTCTGCTTAGGCAAAAATCCTTTCGTATATCTGTCCGGATATCCAGCTGTTCTGGTCGCATATCTCAACCGATTCTCAGGAAATTTTTGTGAGCAGGTTCGATATTTAAAAACCTTTTATTCAACGCATCGACACCACAAATCCGGCGCTTTAGCTCGGCTCTATACAGGTTGTTTTTTTTTATATGGAAGTTAGAGACGTGTTTTATACTATTCTTTAATAAAAAAAATATATTTGAATTTTGTGACTTAATAAATTAGAAATGAACGGTATTCAATTAAAAATAAACTTTAAAACTAATTACAACTATTAAAATAAAAATAACTACAATTAGAAAATTTGTGGTAAATTACTGCCCCGCGGAAGAAGAACCTATGCCATGAAGACTGGCAGCATTGCCACGCTGAATGGCGATGGCAATTCTTTGAGCAAAGTATGTGCTAGCCGAAACTCTGTGATGAGTGTATTAAAATCATCCAGAACTGTGTTCGCATCACCTCACAGGATTACGTCGTCGAGGTACCACACATTAAATTTTGAATTTAATTTATTAATGATTGGATGAATCACGAAGCTGAAAATGGTCCAAGAGGATCACCCTGTTGACAACCAACTGCTGAAGTCAAAATATTATTTTTGGTCATTAATTTTGTAGGTTTGATTGATTGTTTTAACGCTCTAATCTCAGGTCACTGGTCCGACCTACCTACCTAACCTACCTACCTATCCCGGGAACGTGAGTGAAAACGCGGGAAACAGCTAATTAGTTACAAAGTTTAATTTTAGTAAGGTGTTTATGATGTTGCAGCATCCATAGCCTACGGCTACTTTTTTTTGCCAACTTTGTAGTTTAAAAAAACTAATAATGTAATAAACTGCAACATTTCATGTTTATGCATTGCATGCAAAAGTATACTTACCCATTTTTAGTATATACATTCTTAAAACTTTTCTCTAATTACTCTGTCACTGAGTAATTAATGGTTAGTTAGTTTTATTTAAAGACCTAGTCGTCACGATTGTGCTGTTTACATAGAAGTATCTAGGAAAATACGGTGTTTGACAAATTACAATGTCATAGCATAATGATGGGTGTGATCGAACGGTTTATTCGACTCCTACTTATCAGGTTCCTTTTATAAATAGCCAGTACTTGTTTATGGTGTTATCCGTTTATCAATTTATAATCTGTATTCACAGCCTAATGCGCTGGTCAGTAAATATACTACCATTCTTGTCGCAAATAACATGTTGATAACTTACGACCTATAACTGGGCTGCAATTAGCAAAATTAAAATTTGAATTTCGCGGTTTAACCGAAGCATTCACCTTAACATACGATGATAAATCATTAAGTTTTCCAATAAAGCACGTGATGTCCGCAGTTGGTCATACTTTCCACATCGCATCCGGCGACGATATGTAATGTAATAACTACAAATCTGTAGGTTAATGAGTTATGGTACCAACCTCGTAGATCCTCGTAATCTATCTTTGAAGAGGAAAAGTTTGATTGCCTATTAAAAATATGAAAATTATTTATTTGTTGAAGAGTTGTTTTAAATTTTTCGTGATGACTGCTCGTGAGTAGGTAGACCTCAAATCCTAATTTTGTATGGACCCACAAAACAAAGAATTATCTAGTGAAAAATTTTATAAAAATAGAAATCGTAGTCCCTCTCTAAACTAACGGAAAGCGAGACAGGAGAGGCGTAATTTTAAAACAAAAGACGGTTTTATGTTATTTAAAAAAGACAAAGGCTTTTTTTTAAAAGTAAGAAAACTATTCCCTTTCTATTAAATTTCAGAATGTATGTTAATATTTTCAAGTCATTTGGATGGCCCAAATAAGAGAAAAATTCATTCTTAGTCTCTTTATTCTATAAATATACAATATTTACAATTATTTACAACAAATATACAAACTATATATAAAAAATTTCCTCGAGGCGGCCGCTGCTGCCAATCAACGGCAAGGTTCCCAGAAGGCTGGCAGCGTTCCCTCTTTGTATGGCCAAGCTAACGCGTTGGCGGAAAAAGCTCCCCGCCCGCCGGTCCCCTGTGACTTCAATTAATTTTGAAGATAATGTTCGAGAAAATCGGCGAGCCTCGGACCCCCAAGGACCCATGGTCTCGACTGCAAAAGGCAAAAATAAATAATTTGGGCCAATAGAAGCGTATTTTTTGGATTTAGAATTTTCCGCACCAGCTGCAGCCGCTCCTGCAACTCTACATGTCGCTGGCCAGTCAAGTATTCCCTATAACTTTTAGATCTATCATTCGTGTACACTCTAATTGAAAAATATGACCCGCTGACTTTTTATCGTGAGTCATTATTTAAAGCCTTCAATTATATTCCTGTTTATTTCTCCATCCTTGTCTCGCATGCATATATTGTATGGTTCAATGGAGTGCAATGAATTGATAAGGAGGGACATAGAACGATACTTACTCACAATGTAGTTTTTGTAACGTAATGTTGTTAGCAACATTGTAAAATCTAGAGCATGCGTTTTATAGTTGCGGATTCCGATTCTCGGTTTCTAGATTTGTAACATGAATGATTGACATCTGCTCTTAGAAAAGAAGTTTAGTAGAAGTAATTTATTTCTATACTCTGGAAATAGGACTCTTTTACCGTTAGGATATGTTCATAACAAACCGCGCAAATAAAAAATCTAACTTTTCATACATTTTGATGATTGGTTTTGTAAGATTTTTTAAAATATTTTTTTACAAATTAGGTACAATATCGTTCTTAGTCCTCATACGAGAGAGGGTAAGGGCCCATATCATAGGCCCCTTGTTATCTTTCACGGTTCAACTGTCGCGTTCAAGCCGTCGAGCAAAACCATCATTAATACTAATAGATACAGTCAGCAACATTATTTTGTGACGTTTATTATTTTATTTTCATTAATATTTTTACGGTTATTGGAAATAAGAAAGATTAAATTGAATATTGGATCGATTTTTGTCACGCAATCTTTCAAAATAATCCATAAATTATTAAGATTGTAATATATAATATATACCACCATAAATAAAATTCTAATGGACATTGGAATCAACCGGTAAATCTTAAAATTTACAATAAAACTATAATATGGTAGAAAACATGACGTTAATAATTATAAAAAAGTTTCATCGTCAAATGGACAGTATAAACGTCCCTCGGAGCAGTTTTACATGAAGACAGGTGAAGCTCTATAAAAAAACAAACACAGTTTTTTATGTCGACTGTACATTGCAACAGTGAATGACTGACAGAATACACGGATACGACGAGAAGAAATACCTACAACTTTTAGTTAATATATTAAACAATAGAAATAAATTAATTGGAAAAAAAAAAAACTTTTACTAAAGTTCAATAATTATGGTTATTTTGTACTTATAAAAACATGTTTTCCAAGTGTCTGTCTGACTGACCTGTCTATGTTTCATGGCGGACCAGGAAACGCGAGTGAAGCCACGGGGCAAAGCTAGTAATAAAATAAATATATCAAGAAAATCATGGCATATAAATTATTAATAATTTTCAACCAACCTACCAATTTTCATGGATTTATCCTCGAAAATGACAAATTTTCCGACTTTACATTCCGTATCGTATCGTATTTTATGTTTGATAGAATTTGCATATAATAAAAGAATGCTATTATTTTTTAACTAATAGTTTAGTTAACTAGCGTATTCAAGTAATGAAGCAAGTTAATTCCAGAAATATCAACTATCCGCTGTCGTGTTAGAGATGTGAACTCGTGATAACTATCGATACTTATGAAACAAATGTTAATGGCTAAATAATTTAATAATAAAAGTAATTTTCAGATTACATTTAAATCAGATTTAAAATAATGTTGTAGCTGTTTTGTTTGTACAAGTCCATTATTTCATGAAATAATATTATTATTAAAATAAATGCCATTTATGTATAATGTTCATTTTCTTCAATTATTTCGTGTGATATTCTTAGATATTGTACGAGATATTATGAGAATTATTGATGAAATTGGATTGGATTCTAATGTATATTTTCTTTTTTTACTATTGTTTGTTTTGTGTGAGTCCAAAATAAATGCCTTTCGTTTCTTTTCTTTTTTAATTGCACGGATCATCCTGCGTAAATAAAACTTTAAATCCTTAGCAAACAAATCAAGAACTTTAACGTCTCATCACTCGTAAGTTGATTAATGAAGCACAAGGAGTTCCGGGCGGGAATCAATTTGCGCATGCCAAAGAGGCCGGGCCAGCTCATCGGTTACTGATTACTGCATCGATGGCCGTTCGATTTAACCGATACCTGTGAACTTCTACACAACACTAGAGGAGTTCATCGTACAGTGAAGGTGCCTATAACTAAGTACATATTTTTTACAATATATAGGCCTGTGTTTGACCACAATCTCACCGTGATCACTGGATGGTGTAGCCTAGAAGGGAACTGGCTCTCCAGTGCAGCTGTCGGAACACACCGGAAGATAACATATAAATGTATTTATATTTAAACTAACAAAATAATACAATTTATTATCTTTATGATAGTAAACGTAACTATGGTTTAAATTCAACATTATATTTCTAAAACTGCTTTTTCGAATTTTAATGGCCGCTCCCCATGTACTGCCAAATAAACTGGCAAAATCAGCAGCGATATGAGAACGAAAAGCTAATTAGTGCCAAAGCCTACGCTTCGCATAAATGCCTTCCGCGAAGGAAATCCTGCCAGTTAGCTGGCAAAACGCCAACTTGAACTGGTGCACTGTGGAAACTTTAAATTTCAGTTCTCTGTCAAATTAAGTTGACTTTAGCCGTGGGAAAACGGATGAAAACTTTGCAGAGATCGAGAGATTATGCATTAGTTTAATAATTAACAAAAATAACTTGTATTTGTCGTAAGATATGTCATGTAATATTGTTTTACAAATTTCTGAAATTATATACTTACCTACTCCAGATACAACGTTAAAAAGTCACGTGACATAAGTACCTACGAAATGTTATTCTGTTTTTTAGTATATTTTGTTGTTTTATCGGCAACAGAAATACATCATCTGTGAAAATTTCAACTGTCTAACTATCACGGTTCATGAGATACTACCTTTTGAGTACGGAACCCTAAAAACAGGAAAAATAAAAGGAACATTGAGACAGACATACATACATACAGGTCAAACACATAACCCTCCTTTTTTGGCTTCGCCGCAGTCGGGTAAATATAAATTTATGAATCGGTAATGTTACCCGGCCTATATCCAGCGAAGGAATAAGGTACTTCGCAAATAAGTAAATTGCTTCTCCATTACTTCTCTGCCAAGATAAACCGTTATCTGTAAGGCATAACCTCCACAGCCATAATAGTTTATCAATCAATCAAAAAGGCCGACGCGGCTTTCAATAACGTACAAAGTATATTTTTAAATTTAATAAAATATTAATTAACTATTATGTTATCCAATATTATTGGCATTTATGTCATAAAAAGTAACGGTACCTTCTCGCTGAGTTTTAATTATGTTGCTAACTTGCTTGTCTTGACTCTTGAGGACTTGAGCTAATGACTTGTGTTCATGAAGCGCCATTTTGAGACTATATTATTTCTTGTCATAATAAAATATTAAACAAGTCTTATTATGTTGGAATGAATTTACCAAACTAAACTAAACTTTGGATGACCAAACTAAAGCGTTATTGAGAAAAAATACATTATCAAGAATGTTATTTGACACCTTTTTGACACATTAAATATTTTGACAGCGTTTTGTTGCTGCGACGAAATCTATATATGGAACATGGCCCTAACTAGTCATGTTCGATAGCTTTAATTTGTAATAGAAGAGGTTATTCACGCCGTTTGATTGTACAGATTATATAACGGAATAGTTTTATTAAATTTAACATAAACATTATGGATTGAATCAAAACTGGTATTCTCTATATGGAAACCAGAAAATGACCGCACACATGTAAGTAGGTAACAAAAATAGATAAAATCTTTCTTCAATAAACTGAGCTGGGTTAATACTTATATATACTATACGAAAGTAACTATCCGTTTTTTACCTTCACGACTAAACCTATGAACTAAAAAACGTTTTTTTTTTAATATTTTAGATAGTCAATCAATAGTACGTTCCTAAAATTAACTACGAGACTGAGAGCCTAATTTTATGGACAAATTCGACAGACAAACAGACGGACCAAGTGATTCTATAAGGGATTCGTTATTCTTTAAAAACCTGGAACCCTAAAAAATAGGCCCTGTCATGTCGTAAAATTATTGCCTTATATTCGAGCTGAAATCAAGCTAGCGCGACTCGTCAAAACGTAAAACAATCTCATAAATTTCCAAAAAAATAACCCGTCAATCTATGTTCCAACAAAAGCTGCAGAAAGTTCTTGAGAATTTCATACATAATTTTTCATTGAAATGTATCTATTATATACAAGAGATATGATGGTTAGACTTCGTGAGGTAACAGCACCTTAAGACAGGATACCGCCTCCCACGTACGTATTTATTGGAAGAAAATAGCGGTGATAACCACAGAGATTATCATTTATAACCTGCCTGTATCTTACACCTATTAAATTATACAATTAATCAATGGCTAGATGGTACACCCATAATGGAAACTATTTATCTCTGAGTTTGTATTTGTGATATTTATTTTGCTGTTATTAATAAAGCTTTTTCTTGTGCATTAAAATTAATAACACAGATTAATTCCACGGCAGATATTATAAGCGGCATGCAATCATTCCAATAGTGGAAAATATAAGATGACTTGAACACAAAACCGATTTCGCTATCGTCTTCGACGGCGAGGACCGCGCGCCGCGACGTCCCACTCAGTCTCGTCCCGTTCAAGCGGCCCGAGCTGCCACTAGTATTCCGACCGCCCCCAATTAGTCGTAACTCGTACTAAGTCCTCCCCCTCCCCCGGTAAAGCCCTGAGCCGAGTATACCCTAAATGTTACCCGGCTTTGAGCCCTCTACGCTCGCCGATTTGTCCGGTAAGGATGCTACCATCAGAGGCTACCAACTTTAGTCCTTTAAAAAAATTACTTGATCCTTTGTATTTAAAATAATCTACATCTAATTCGCTTAGGTTAGTAGTTAAAATAATTCATTACGAAGCTACATTATCCCCGAGTGCTATATGCTATTTTATCCCAGGAACGCGAGAAACCGCGGGAAACAGCTATCATATTGTTATTTTTTTTATTGAGTCATGTTAAAAACAGTGAAATTAAAGTGACGGTGAAAGGCTTTTATTTGAAACATAATAAGATGTTTCAACCATGAGTCATTTTATTATTTTTTACGAAGAGGTACTTAAATAAATATATCCCATACTGCCTGAGTCACCTAGCTGGTGATCTCTATTTTTAGTATTTTTAACCGACTTAAAAAAAGGAGGAGATTTCTCAAAGACGACTGGGCTAATTTGGAAAATTACTATTGTTTATTGTTTGAAAGGGTACCTATACTTCTCAGGTGGTCCCATGGTCATCAAGTCAGGATCTGATGGTGGGATCCTGGAGAAATCGAAGAAACTCTTCAAATTTTGAAAAAGGCATAATGTTTTTCGGCGAGCTTCGGACCCTCAAGGACCCACAATCTCGAATCTCGACCGCAAAATTGTTAAGGCTAATGGAAGCGTATTTTTAAATTCTTATTTAAAAGTATTTTAACCATCGCCCCGTAAACAACAACCTGTATATACGTGCACTTTCTTTCTTGAGCATAACTTAAATTATAATTGTAGTTAACTAACATCCATTAATTTAAAACAAAATTAATTAATTGAACACATATATAAAAATCTTAATTAATTAAAAGCGTATGTTACAATCTTAAACAAAGAATGTAAATTAAATGCATTTTAATCAGGAAAAGTTTTCCTTTTATCTTTTTTTGTCGGCAAATCGTTTTCATTTCAAAATTGAGATGCAACCGTCTCTCAGTGACTTTCCCTCTTAGAATTAGGCGTCGTAAAAGTGTGAAACTATGTTAATGCACAAATAATAGTGATAATAACAACATAACGTGTAAAAGCTATCATTATAATTCATGAGTGTAACTCATTTTGTTTAATACGTATAAATTGGCTTAAATTCCTAATTGTATGTCTCGAGTTGTGCAGTTTTGAGGCACTCACATCCGCTTGTGAGTATTTCCACGTATCAAGACATGTATTTTGTATAGAACGTGGAAATAAAATGTTTTTTTGTGATGTCAAAGTACACACGGGCATATAGCGACATACTGCGGCACCTTATGCGGTTGTAATAGGCGCTATTTTGCAACAAAAATGTGTAGCTTGATCTGTGGCCGTGTGTACCTAATGGATATAGGTAATTAAGAATTCGGATAAAGGATATTAGTGAAAACAATATTAAAATCGGACCAGTAACTCCGGAGATTACCTGCTACATTCGAATTTAAACTTTATCCATAAATAATATTAGATATCATTTTCATAGATTAATGTCAGATTTGTAGAAATAATCAGGCTCGCAAGATTTAATAGAGCAATAACAGTACCAAAATAAAAATAACAAGCAAAACGCGAAATTAAGATGTACTCCTAACGACACTCCATCAATGTAGTCACAAAAACCTAAACTGACATACAGTGGCAGCATAAAAAACTTAAGTAGGCGTATAACGTCACTGTTATTAAGTATTTATATGAAATACTAGTCCGTAATAAATAAGATAATTTGTCAAAATACGGCATAACATATTATTATCGCTAACTGTTTTTATGAGCAATATTTCTAGCGACACACTATTTTGACATATGGCTTAACCGTAAAAGACGACTTTTGCCTACTTAGAATCATGCCAGCTTCCAATTTGTGAGCGGAAAAGGAATTGATTTAAATCCGCCATGCAATCTAGCGACACATCTAATCAAGCTTTTAAATTGATGTCTATAATTTTAAAGTACGTAATGTTTTTTTAGGGTTCCGTACCTCAAAGGAAAAAAACGGAACCCTTATAGGAACACTCGTGTCTGTCCGTCCGTCACAGCCAATTTGCTCCGAAATTACAGGACCGATTTAGTTGAAAGGTACGTTTATAGGTACTTAGTTACATACATAAACGTACCCAAATGTGACCTAAATACGGACGTGTGACGTAAATAAGTGATTTTCAAACAGGAGGGCAATTTTTTTGGGGTGTAAATTAGAAGCTTATAGCAATAGGGTAGTTAACACTGTCAAAAATAAATGACCAAACACTAACCAATGCATGAAACATCTAAAAACACGTGAAGATATCAAATATGTTGTACATTTAATGATTTTTAATTACCAGTGGAACCACTAAGAGTATATGATTTGATGCTGTGAAACTATGAAGTCACAATGTAATATTTCATTAAAAAATCCTTATAAACTATCGTTTTGACATTTATTAAAAAGTTGCTGATTTGATGTGTCAGTCAACTACCCTATTATGCCTAATAAGGAACTGTCTTTTACGTGGAAAACATACCGACAGCCTAGGTGCTAGCGATAGATTTCTATTCAACTTGAGGGTAGCCAGTCTCCAAAGTACCCATCACCGTGCTACATATTCCTCGCGATGTTTTCCTTCACCGAAAGCTCAAGCTCATTGTAGTAATCGACGTCACTACCTAGCTATTGCCTTACACGATCTTAAGAGGAGGATGACAAAACTGAAAACAGAGCACGCTTGCCCAGTTTTTTTTTACTCTGGCCTTAAAGTCTAAATGGTATACAGGAAACACAGACCTCCGGACGCACAGCTCCCTAGATCCGCATATAAATGTGGATGTAAAAAGCTGTGTCCGTATAGTTGGGTATGTCAACAAGTATGGATGAACATTTTTCTAGGCGGTTAGTGGTTCGGTGTAAATTATGGTGATGGTTTCAGTTTGAATTATTTCTGCACGCTGATCTGGGTTCGAATCCGACTAACTACAAGTCGAATTCGAACCATAGATTAGCACGTTCAAACAAACCAACAAACAAACTCTTCAGCTTTATAATTAGTAAGTAGTATAGATTTTAAATTTTTCATACATTTGAATGAAGATATTTATTAGTGTAAGGCAAACCCATTTTTTTTCTCAATTAATTGAGAATTAGTAACTTTAATATAATTAGATTATATAGCTAAATGTTGGTAGTTTTTACAATTGAATAAGTACAGAAATTATCTCTTAATTAAATATTTACAAATACTAAAAATTAAAATAACAATCTAACCCTATTTACAAAATACAAAATATTTACAAGTAAAAAAGTTGTGCCAGATCACTGCCCTGAGTGAACGTGCCAAGAAGGCTGGCGGCATTGCCACGTTGAATGGCAATGCTGATCCGCTGTCCTAGATAGACACCAGACTTCCTGTCACGGGAGGTCTCAATAAGGCGCCTGGAGACCTCTTTAAACAATAAAAGGGCATCCGGGCCCCACGGCCCCAGTGTTTCTACACCAAACGCCACAAACATACATCCATTGCCTATAGATGCATATTTACGGCGCTTCAGGCATTCTTGCTGGGCGGCAGCAGCACCGGCCATGACTGAAGTGTCTGGAAGGTGAGACGGAGCCAAGGTATCGACGCATGTAGCATCCCAAACCAATGGTCGTCCCAACTTCCAGGGCACTAAAGTCATTCCGTCCGGTCTCTTGCCATCGTCGCGCACCAAGCCGCTTGGTTCTAAAACGGCTGGTACGCCAGCGGTGACAAGAGATCGGCGGATTAGGTCATTTATAGCCGCATGCCGTGACATACGCCCAGCACTCCGACAACACGAAAGGCCATGATGACCAAGGTGCCCAACACTGTCTCCACAAAGGCAGCGATGTGGCACAATACATTTGGCCCCTAAACGCAGGCAACTGCTAATTTTAAATGACGCATTGTCTAGCATAGTTAATTTCTCAGAACCATTTAAATTAATACATTTTTAAGGTTTATTATTATATTCAATTTTCAAAAAGATTTCATCGTATAATTAAATAACGTTACGATCACCCTATATTTACCCAGTTCTAGTCTCTATAAAACTAGTCATTCCAAAAGTGTATCGTCGTGTACCAACCTTATCCACTGACCAAGAAAAATGCTACGTTCACACCCTCCCGTTACGCGTTGATTGATGACGACAGAGCGTCTCACTTCCGAGATTGATGTCTGATGTATTGTCAAAAATGCAGTCGTGTGCAAGCCAATGCAACCTATCAAGACCCAAGTCGCAAGTTCAAGAGCAGGCACGCGACTCTTCGGCCGACAGAAACGTCGTAGCTTTCGTTCAGAGCGCACGCGAACTCCAATGCGGTTTCCGAACGCAACCGCGGAAAACGAGTGTTCTAAAAAATATTTCAAAAAACAAAGTGTTTTTTTTTAATAAAGTTATAGCGACCAGTTCGTCGTGCCACCATGCGGAACCTCGTACGGTGAGTAAAGGCTGTTATTAGTCGATTAATCGTAAGTTTATATCCTTACCGAGGGTTATTGCTGGCTGTTGCACTCTTCAAAGTTTGTAAAAAAAGGAAATGTTCCTGCAATTATTTTAATGCGTGGGTTAAATTACGTTTTGTGGGAGAATAAAGACCCTTTGTGACTAAACCAGTGTTGGTGAATTATCTTATTAGAAGTGGGTAAATATAATATAATGCAATCTGTTAATTTATTATTTTTAAAGTTACCTAACAATAGTTAATTTTCTACATACCTATTCCCTTATCCACTTATATTTTTGATCTAAATTAAAATCAAACGTGATAAAAGAAAGGCCCTAAATAGTGTTGGCTCCATATTATTATCACCCCATACAAAAACAATGGAACGTGAGATTTCACACGCCGATAAAAATGCGTGTGAAAAGCATCAAGATATCAAACCCTTCCGTACCTTTATTATAGAAGTATTTTAAATTCTTTGTGATATTCAAGTTGGTCGTGGATTAATATTTTGTTTCCAAATTTAAAAACTTGGATGAAAACTTTTTATGAGATCTGTGGGAGGCTGTAACCACGCTGAATCCATGCTGCATGTATGTAAGACCATATTTTTTTTACTGAGTTCAAAACAGTAACAGGCGTTTTGTTTATAGGTATTTGTTGTGGTACAAGTGAGTGCAAAAATAATAAAAGTGGTTCAATGTAAGAAACATCAGTTTATTTTAGATTTCACGAGAAGTACACTTGATATTTTTTACTTCAAGTCATTGACATTGCATGGATGATCGTTGCATGCACTCGGTTTTTCAACGTTTTTATGACTTTCATGATGATTAAATTTGGTTAAGATAAATATTGATGCGTTCTGTTACCGTCAAACTAAATAAAAAAAAATAGGTAGGTAAGTGCGTGTTTACATTTCTTGGTTTTGTGTCTGGTCTAGAAGTAAAATAAAAGACAACCTGAATCCTATATTTTAGTTTTCATTGTAAACTTGTAACATTCCCACAGTTTGATTATGTTTTTCCTGATCATTTTAAATAAACCAGACTTTCAGTCATATTTCTGCAACTAAATATTATTTACTATTGATTGATATATCCACTGTTCCTTTTCTGGCAACATTTTGACAAAAGTCAGGCAATTCACGTCCGATGGGGATAAAAAACGTAACTGGCTGTAGAGAATAATGTAGCATGATAGAGTACCGCACCGGATAACCCGACGCATTGCATTAGAAACGCCGTGTGACATCCATTTTCCGACTAAACTGAGCGCAATGCGTATGGAATACACTGGTCCAACAACGTATGGAAAAAATAAACGCAATGCCTGGAAAACAATAAAATTGTCTATGGTTCGCGATTTCTTTTTTGAGGAATTTTGAAAATGGAATGCATGCTATATCTTACATATTATCTACAACAAACATAATGTTTTACAATAAAATTAAAAAATAATTAGGTATGTACCAAAAATGTTAGTTTTGAAAAGAAAATATTTTCCTTTATCAAGTTAAATTACTAACAAATCGGTATTACACGTGAACCCATAATCATCTCTCGTGAAATATTAATTCCTCAGCACAAAGGTCCGACCGGCCCCCTAACTTCATTCACAGATCTTATCGGACCCTTCAGAATATTATAGTTCCGAGCTAAATTTAAAAACGTGTGTTAGTAATTAGAAAATAATTTAATAGCCTTATTATTACATAACTAGCTTCCGTTCCATGGTTTTATCCGAATTTTCGATCAATCTGATGTTTTTCTCTATATTATGTCTCTTCCTCATTACGACCCGATTGAGTAACAAACATGTAACTAACCACAAACAAACATTAAGTAGTATTTTATAATGCCGGCTATCAGAAAGCAACAATGGGTATACTTCCCAGGTGGTCCCATGGTCATCAGGTCAGTATCTGATGATGGGATCCTGGAGACATTTTATAGGCGCTTACAATGTTTTTCATATACTTTTTAAAGCTATTAAGATATATGCGTATGTTACTGAGCTGATGGAAGGTACAACTAACTACTTAACGGTTAGGAGTTAGGGGATAATTCTTTAAATATTCTACTTAAGGGGGAACGTTCGGTTAGAGCGCGAAATTCAAATTTTATCACGTTTTTTGCAAATTACAGCTCAGTTATAGGTCGTAAGTTATCAACATGTTATTTGCGACAAGAATGGTAGTATATTTACTGATTAATAACAAAAGAAATCATCAACATATGCCTCCAAGGTATATTAGTAACATTTTCATGAAATAGTCGTATATGTCAGTTAACAACTTACGACCTATAACTGAGCTGCAATTAGCAAAAAACTTGATAAAATTTGAATTTCGCGCTCCAACCGAAGGTATACCCTTAAGTCCGTTTAGTTGTATTCTTTGAAGTGATGATGGAAAGTAAAACGCTAATATGTTTATACTAGGTCAGTGATAAAACATAAGAAACTAAAAATTAATAACTTTCACCCTTTTACCTATGAAGGCGGTTCTATTTTTTTATATAGTTTCAACAAATCTTTTTTTTTATTGCGGGTAGAAAAAGTGCCCCATAGGAATGTCCCAAGCTCCATTTGCAATGAGCAACTCACCCTGTCAAAACAGTAAACGACAGGTGTTTTTATTTTGGTAGGTAAGTACTAGCAATTTCAAAAATCATCGATCTAAATAAAGCTAATCAACATAAGTATCTACGTATACGTATATTATAACCGGAAAGGATTTTAATTCAACATATAAAATAAAGGAGGTTATGTAAATGTACATCGCGGGGCGCCGACATAACGGGTTGTTTAAACTCGTGTCACAGTCAAGTCACAGCCGTCCAAGTGTCACACTCACGGCTATTACCTATCGTAGACACTGCTGTTGTGAAGCCAGATAACTGATATACTACATTATACTACTTTTTTTTGTAAATACATACTTATATAGATATTACATCCAGACATAGGACAAACAGACATGTTCATGCACACAAATGTTTGTCCTGGATGAGAAACGAACCCATGACCAGCGTGGTGTCTTAACCAACTGCGCCAGCTGGCGTGTCATTATATACAAGTTTATTTAAAAGCTTGCTGACCGCATGCATAAGGAAGACGGAGGAACGAAAGGACGCACCTTGAGAAAGGCTTATCTTTAGCAGTGGAGACTTGGAGAGACATAGGCTGATAAGTCAAGTCAAGTCAAGTGACCGCGACGCATTGCATTGCTCGCCTGCGCAATTACATCCTTCTCGCTTGTCTTACTTTTATGATATAGTGAACCGAATTTTCAAAATAAACAAGATCTAACCGAAGTCGTTCAGTCTGATGCGAAACAGATCCCAGGATACAATCACCTAGAATAGAATCTACTTCACTATTTATTTTATAAACTGTTGAAGTCAGATGTCCTTACAAAGTTTTAGCCTGTTTTTCAAATCAATTTATTCAAGATGAACAGGCGAGACTTGCATGAATCTTAACTTGCAACACAAATAAAAGCAGCTGTAATAAATAAGAAATTTAAAATACATATTTGGCTACAAAACACATCAACTCAAAAATAAAATTCCCGAGAAAATTTCCCAGCATTGTGCAGTATCAGATTTCAGTAAATAATGGCCCCTGGCAGTTAATACAAAAGCTTTTATTGCGTGTTTTCCTGTTTTTATTTGTCCTTCCTTCCATCAGCTTCCAAGACTTTCAGGCGAAGAGATAACTTCGCCTCGCATTGTCTCAGAACATGACATAACCATCAGATATTTGTGACAAATGAGCTTTTAAGACGACAGTTTTAAGATTTGTTCAGATTATGTCAAGTTGGAGGCTCTTTCTGATACAAAACAAGTTGATATGCAAAAAACGGGATTTTATGTAGGTACCTCAAATGCCAAAGAGGTTTCTTATGTCTTTATCCTATTAGGCGTCGCCACCACTTAATACAGTTTTAATAGATTTCCCTTTATAGTGGACAACCGTGTGACGGCATTTAAACGCTTTTGTTTCTGGGAACTTATTTTGAAAATTTCATGTCGAAAAACAAAGTTAACTAGCTAGCTAGACCTCCGCTGTCAGATGGCCGACGCCCAATAGAATATCTACTTAATCTCGTTGCAGTCATGATTTTGAAGGAGTTTTATCTTATCTGCCATTTTCACACAAATAACTTCTTTGAATGGATTCAAACTGGGGTTTTACTGTAGGGCGATAAGCAGCGCCGTCGGAAACTCTTGGCATCAGAGAAACCTTTTGTTTTCTGTATTTTCTATTTAATGGCATTCCGATGGCCATTTGGCCACTACACGGGTGAGGCCGGCACTCCTCGTTATGTCTGGTACATCTTTTATTTTCTCTTGGCAATTTACTTGCCAATTGCGGGCGACACAACTGCCAGCGCCGTGTGAAATACTATTTCTTGTTTTTGTTTTTTTTTATTTCGAAATGGCAGTCGACAACGCTTATCACTTTAATAAGATGTACAGCACCAGTAAAAATCTATCGGAGTGTAAAAATATTGAAAACTACTTGTGAAGATTTCAAGTTTCAGATTTTGTATTTAGCGAATTAGGTGTTTGAATCCCAACTCTATGTTCATAAGTAAGAGCTCTAATTACTATGTACTGTAACCGATACTGCCACAAATTTTCAAACAGAACCCGACACTTCTATTTGGTCACCAAATGATCTCAAATCTTTGATCGTACCGCGTAACATCATGAGACAAGTCAAAAGTGTCGTGTCGGCGTTTATATTTATTCAAGAATTTGTCTGTCGAACGCAGACAGTGTTGCGTGTGGCCCGGGATTCCGCGAAGCCCGGGATTGAGTCGCGTGAGAGACAGGAACGGGACATGTGTAGACAGTCGCAGATCATTAATCGCACGCGAGTCACTTCTCCGTCACATTTTGCGATCTTAAACGATTGGAATTGGTCCATATTGGGTTACATTATGAATCATACTGGTATGGATATTGGAGTCATAACAATTATGATTTCCTTAATTGGAAACCATCTCTTATTTTAATTACGAGTCGTAACTCAAGTCAGAACACAAGGAACTCACGTCAACCATAATTCATAGATTGACAAATATGTATAGTTCACAGATAAACCTCCGACTTCCGTAACCGAACGCAACTAAAACCGAGTCGTAAAACTATAGTCGGCGTATTCACATGTACTGAGAAAATTGCAAGTCGGGTTGGAGTGTAAATTTGAAGAATTATTGCTATTTTACCATAAAATAGCTGAGAACCAAGTTTTAATACAATGAGACGCTCTGACAGGCGCTGACAATTTATTTTGCTAAAATATGCTCACTTGAAGGTAAATGTTTGAATAGCGGTTTGTAACCGTTTACTGGGATTCCTTGGGTATGGTTCCGCGAATATGTTTATTCATGGCAGCACTATTTATGCTTAGTATTGAACCGTGGTTTGTTCTAAATATTTGCAATTTCCACGTTCATACGTATTCACATTTATGGGGAAAAATATTTAAATTTGAGTAATACGACTCTATGGTAAATTAGAAACAAAACATTAACACTGAAGGTACTAGCTATTCCCCGCGGTTTCATTCGCGTTCCCGGGATAAAAAGTAGCCTAACCTTCGGGGATCATATAGTACTTACTTAGTATTCATGAAAGGTTTGAAACAAACAAACTCTTCAGCTTTATTATTAGTAAGTAATATAGAACATTTTCAAGAATGCTGAATAGGGTCCTTCAACTCAACATGTGGGTACCTAAAAGACTAGAAATAAATCATATACATTTATAAAAAATAATATATAAATATTTGGTTCTCGTAAAACACGCGAATATGTAAAAACTTCGCTAAAAGAATCGTAATCATAAACAATTCGTACTTTGTGTTATTTTATTTTTTACTATGTATAGGCCTGTGTTTAGCCACAGTCTCACCGTGGTCAGTGATGATGTGGCCGATGATGGTAAGCACACAAAGCCTAGAAAGGAACTGGCTTTCAAGTGCAGCTGTCGGAACACACCGAAAGATGCTTGGTGACAGATTTTCAACTTGAGGGTGGTAGCCAGCCAGGCGGGCACTACAAAGTACCCTACCACTATGCTATGGTTTGCTCACGATGTTTTCCTTCACCGAAAGCACAAGCTCATTGTAGGATTTGAACCCGGGACCTTCGACTCGGCATCCGACGTCACTACCACTGAGCTATCATCGCCTTAAACACAACTTTACACGACTTGAGCAATTACTATGGATTGTTTTAAAGACGGCCAATTAACTTGTGCATAGCCGAATTGTATGTTTATGCCACGCAACCGTACAGATAATTACAAAAATAAACGTAGGTATCTGCAAGACATTGTTCAGATGATATGTGTTCAAATATTTAGAGACACGAGAAAATATAACAATTCGTTTTGTAGAATTTTGTGACTAGCTTTCGCCCCACAGATTTACACATGTTGTTTTTTAATGCCGATTAAATGCAACAAATTGATTGTCTATGGTTTTGTCATAATGATCATAGTTTTATCAAAAAGAAAATATAATGAAGGCAGTTTCAGCACACGTCATGCTTCCTCAAAAAAATACCCTTAATTAGTTTCTGAGATAAGTATAACCGGATCTTTCAGCAAAGTCTTGTGCGGATGAAACTGCAGGGCGATGTTAGTTAAAATGGCAGGCAGATTCAATCCAAGTTCCCCGAACACCTGTCCAGCAACTCAATCACGATTCTCCTAGCGAAATTGCAATCTATTTAAGTGTATTATAGTTGTAACTCCAACGGTAAGCAAATTGACGGTCATTAGAGCACTTTCAAGTATTGTTTCCTCATTCTTTGACGTTATCTGAGGCAGAGATTCTCAAAGTTTTGACAGGTTTCATGAGCTTCGGCGAAGGGAAATGTTATGAGGAAACAAAATAACGGTCGTGGTTACTTGGTACTTGCCTTGAAGGCTACTCTAGATCGTTAAAAATCTGTCAGCAAACGTCTCATATTACGGCAGACGCACAGTTCCTTTTTGGACTTTGTGTGCTTAAAGCGTTGGGCACATAGTCACGTAAAATGGTGAAATTGTGGTTAAACCCAGAATAATTTTTAGTACAACCTATATACACTACCTATATATATATTACGGGCACGCAATTATACTCTTTCTTTGACATATCTACGTGTGGAAAGTTCTTCACCTTGCGTTCTTGGAAATAAGATCGTTGATGCGTTGTACAATTTTCATTTTCGACGAAGGTTAGCTCGGTACCCTCGGAAAATTTTTGAATAGATAAGCCGAAAGCTTTCTTAAATTAAAGTGACATTTTAAAAGAATAATTATTTTATAATATGCAAAAAGATTGGCAGTCTTTGTTCTGAAGCATTAATCTGCACTGCACTGCAACGTCCCTCAAGTTATAGTACATCTAAATTGACGTATCTCATGTTATAATGCATCTCGCGTACCTACTAATTAGTGCTCTATAATTAATTATATTGACGCCCATTAGTCAGCCTGCTCTAGTTTCGCCATCTTTAATCTTTAACAAAGGAAAATGATGGTATCTTCACTGGCTCCATTAACATTCGTTTTAATTGATGGTGACGCTGAACCGTTTTTTGACGCAATTAATTCAAACTCTAGAGTGTCTGAATTATGAATACCTGTAAAGGTTTTTCATGAAGGAAGTGAAGAGAATTTTACAAGATCGGCAATGCGAGACCTCTTATGTGTCGCAAGCGTCTATCTATATGCCACGGTAACCACTGCTCAATACCGAGTTGGCCGTTTTTAGGTTCCGTACCCAAAGGGTAAAACTCGACTCTATTACTAACACGTATATACGCTTACTCGTCCTAAACTACGCAACGGATTTTGATACGGTTTTCGCCATCAGTTGGATAATTTTTCACGGAATGTAGGTATATAATAAAATCTGAAGTATTTTTGTATGTAGAAAAAAACAATATCTTGCAACCAAGTAGCCCAAGAAGGCTCAGAGTCACCCAAAGAGCGATGGAGAGGGCTATGCTCGGAGTTTCCCTGCGAGATCGAATCAGAAATGATGAGATCCGCAGGCAAACCAAAGTAACCGACATAGCCCGAAGAATTGCCAAACTGAAGTGGCAGTGGGCGGAGCACATCGCTCGTAGAACCGACGGCCGCTGGGGCAGAAGGGTTCTCGAGTGGCGACCACGAACCGGAAGACGCAGCGTGGGCAGGCCCCCCACAAGGTGGACCGACGATCTTGTGAGGGTCGCGGGAAACCGCTGGATGCGGCTATCGTGGAGATCCTTGGGGGAGGCTTTTGTCCAGCAGTGGACGTCTTTCGGCTGATATGATGATGATGAAGTAGCCCAAAAATTTACGTGGCTTACGTAGGCTAATAAAAATTATTTACTTGTGTTGTAAATATCACTCATGCGCGAAGCCGGGGCGTGTCGCTAGTATCCTATAATAAATGTATATGATAAAAGCCGTCTGAGCTCCCACGTCAGTTATAATTTATACTATTATATTAATAATATTCTAGAGTCTATTAAAGTGCTAAGTGTTATATCAGCTGGTTTGAAGACAGGCGCCCGTCGTCGGCTTCTTAAGCTGTCGCAAGTTCATTTGCTGTTAGTTCGAGATAATGGAAAATGATCTGCTTTTCTCTACCATAAGTTTACTCTACTGTATATATTTATTATAACTATAGGATTATAAAGTGATCTTTTATCATATCTTATCTATATCCTCACATTATATCTGATCACACAGGCTATCTGATCCCGAACTAAGTTTAACTTGTACTGTGGCAACCAGACCCTTATTCTACAGTGAAACAATAAGTAATTTAAAATACATTTGCTATTTATATGCTTGTCATGGTCGAATGGGACGGAAAGTAAAAATCCTACTAATATTTTAAGAAAGTTTGTGAGTATGGATGAACGTTTATACTCTCTGACGTAAAAACTACAGAACGAATTTGGATTAAACTTTGCATATAGATAGATCATACCCTGGAATAAAATATAGGCTACTATTTATCCCGCAAAAACATAAAGACTCCACGGGAACGCGAGTGAAGCCGCGGGGCGGAAGCTAGTACATTTATAAACTAAAATTATAGAATTACAGGTGAAGTTTCAATTGATCCGAGACAATACCATTAATTAATGTCTTTTCGAGAATACTCCCATTTGTTATAATGTTATCAATACATGTAGAAGATGCGGCTGTTACTCGAGTTGGTTCACTAAACAAAAGATCCATCTATAACCTGCATTGATATAATTCGTAGCAAAACATTTCAGTGTGAATCACATGTTATCTTACGATAAATGACTCGAACTTAATCAGTACATTACTAAGTCTAAGATAACGTAACTTAATATCACAAAGTAAATGATTAATGCTGTTAATTATATAGTTTATCTTTAATTAACTTCCCTCCTGAGGAACTAAGGTTGTACATTCCAGATCAGTAGCTAATGGATTTATTGATACCAAGGGACTATTTATGTAGTTTCCAAGATATATAATTACTTTATAGAGATGAAATATTGCTCGTGGAGAGTTTGAACACAAATTATAGGTACACAGCGTGTGTATTGTGTATGTATAGATAGGATTTAATGTGAGTTGAATATAGGTACCTACACAACACTAGAAATCGCAAAATATGGCATTTGAAAAGTCCAGTCCTAAATCTAAATCAGATAAAAAATTGGCATTTAATTTTTTTATTAGAAACATAGGTTCAGGCCTTAATATAGGTATTTAATTAATTATACAGGATGTATATTTACAGAAATTAAGTATATTTTTTAGTATTATAATAATTATCATGAGACTAGCTTGGAAATTGTAAAACTCAAACATTTCATACAAAACTGCATAATATGTAATTTTTTTTATGAGAAAGCAATTAAAACGCTATTTTGATTTACTGACTAGTTGTCCCATGATATCTAAGTGATGTTTATGCAGTTCAAAAACAATACAATTTGCGTTATTGGCCTAGTTTCTCTATTTAGCATATACTGACATTGATATGCTTTTATTTTACTGTTAGGAATGAACGTGACATTCTATCTTCAGATCTACTAATATTGATCGTAACTGATATGAATGAATACATTCTCTATTTTTATCAGTCCAGTACCTAACCTGCTAAAGATTTCTCGCTCACACTTGAATATTCTACTGAATAATTAAAGAAAAATGGTAGCAAGGTAAAATCAGTTGTTTCGTTTCCCAGCGTTACCGAATGTAGGTTCAACCAATGAACTTCCAGCATGACCACTATAAGGCTACATTTTCTGTGCCTGACACAATTTAATCAGACAATGTGTTTGTCATAAATGTATAAGCAAATGAAACAGCAAGGGTTCTAATTCTCAATAATGGATGGGAAACTATGATTACTGCGTGTAAGCTAAAAGATTTCAAAACTGATCAACTTCATGTTTGTCAGTGGTAGGTACTTGACCCGAAGCAAGCTTGAGAGCTCTACCATCGAGACTACTCCATATTTGTTATGCCCATTGCTGAGTAAAATATCCGCTTGTTATTCAAAACAAATACCCTGGCAGTTTTTTGACAATCGGTTTAAGCCATGATTGAGACCGGAGACTACGAAATGCTGGTCTTATGTGAGAAATAAAATCAGTCTGTATAAATTATCATTAAATATTATATTATCTTCAATAATTCAATATACATAATTACCTACCCATATTTAAAAAAAAATTGTATGTTTAAAAAATAAAAAAAGTTTATATTTTCTCCTTTTTTTAAAACCCGCATTATGTATGCGGGTTTTAAAAAAAGGAGGTAAACAATTCTACCATTTTTTTTAAATCTTTTAGTCTCTTTTCTTAGTGTCTCTTCCTTTTTGGAATTATAATTATTTTATAATGTAGTTAGAGGATCGCTCGTCTTATCTGCGACGCTAAAGAGACGACTTATACATTTTACGTTTTATTTTAATCATAATTAGACTCAAACAGACTCAATAGACTTTCCTATCATTAAATATGACCTAAATTACTCGTCGTTCTTCGACACTGTGTCAACTAAAGACTGAATAACGGACTATTGTGGGAATCGCTAGCATATGATTCAACTGAGCTTTAGAATCCCCATTGTTTCCAAAACGATCCATTATATCTTGAATAAGACATTTGACATTTATTGTGTTTAGTTTAAATGGATTTTCAGATTTATATTAATAGCAGTAAGTTTACTGTTTATCTCGTCAGAAGTTCGTAGAATTGTGACATCTGTGGACGAACTTAATGTTTGACCTCATTTAATAAAAGACAGGGTCAAGTCGTTATTCAAAGTTCTCAAAAGGCGACTACAGCTCATTAGGATTTAAATTTTGTCGTGAAAAGGTAGTTAGGTTTATTCTTCTTTCTCTCTCTACATAATTTATGTATCTTCAAAATAACTGTCTACTAATTCATGTACAGTAAAGCAACGTGTCTAATATACTTGCTTTTCAATAATGGCACGTAAAGATTTTCTAATAGACAAAGACGTAAGAAATTTTATTTTCCACTGGTTTATTTTCTCAAGTACTCAGTTCAGTATTACAGAACAAATGTAGGTACTGTTCAAATGTCGAGGTTTTTAATAGAATAATCACGTTTAAAAACCGAATTTTGTTTAAAACGACATGAAAGCAATAAATCATATTTTTACGACCACATGGATATTCTTGCGTAATACCATCTAGATTCTGGAATATTCTATATGTATTTTGAATTTAATAGGTCTGGTAGTTCAATGAACTCTACATCTATGCGCGTTAATATTTCATAGCCTAAAAAAGTAAACGGACTAATTAAATCTCGCACATTACCATAAATGTTTTATAGTTTTGAATAATATAAACTCAGAAAATAAACTGTTAGATTGAAAGAACAATCAAATTGCCAAAGGAAAACTGCTACGAAATAGGCATTTCTTTAGTTCACACAATTTTATTACATCTACAGTAATGTACTACAAATTGGCTCCTTGTAGTACCTTTTAAGTACTCGCTACACGATCTGAGGAATTTATTAGTTCCCTCACGTCTGTTCACTGGTCGGATGCACTTCTGCCTAGAGTTTGATAAAGTTTAATGCAACTGCGCATTTCTTTTCAAGCTTATTCGAGTGTGGAGACAGCTTTTTGTTCGATCGGGGGTGAACATCGGAACGCCGTTTGAACCTTCTCCATTTTCCATACAGATTTTTGTGCTTTATTGTTATCAAGAAATCTTTGTTATTGATAATTCATTTATATCAAAACAGTAGTATTTTTTTTTCATTATTAAGTAACCAATTGATTACCCCAACTTCATTTTAAATAAAAGTCTATGTTCACTCTAGATTTTCTGGCCTCTCTTCTTATAGAATATCTAGAGAATTTAGATTGTAAGAGGTATAGATGCAGTTATTACTAAAAACTATTCCCTGTCACATATTTTCTATTTTAACATATATTTTTTCCAAATCTCTTGGAAATAGAGAAAAACGCATTTTAGAATCACCATTTCTCGTATTACGCAGTTATTTGACATCGACATTTGTATATCTTCAAGTATGGAGCTGACAGTAACATACGGAAAATGAAGATTACTCGATCATAACCCCGAATCATTTTTTCTCTATTTTGTTCTCTCTCTGATCTACTATTATCTACATATAAACGACTTGTTAAGTATGCAGTTATAGTCAGGTCAAGATGATGAGTTCAACGCTCAACTCTAGTACATTTAAAGGTGCAAACAAATATAATGACCCCAGCATATGACCGTATCAAAAGCAAACTCTCACGACACCCACATTTTAATACCGTAATGAAATTGACAAAAAATACAAGGAATTTGACTATTATCATTATAGAACCTAGAAGATCTTATAGCATGTCATTGTTTGAATAGGGACACATTATATTTTTTTTTTGTTGCCTTCGCAAAGTAATATTTAGGGTTGGTTGCTCCTACATTTTAGTTAAAGTTATAGTCAAAGTTAACTATTACCATGCTTTGACCGTAGAGTCACTTTGACGATGACCGATCTCCTTCGGTCGGTTATGGTTACGTTTAAAATTTTAGTTAAAGGTTAAAGTGACACGAGCAACCCAGTTTGCTTTCTTTCAGTGGTTAAAGTTGACTATAACTTAACCTAACTATAACCATGACCGCGCTTACGAGCAACCGACCCTTAGAAAAGTGTTAGGATTAAATATTTAAATTTTAGATCTTACATACAGACATTTACTGTAGCTTTTACAGCGTAAAGCCCAAGCTGGGTGGCATCAAAACATAATCGACCTTACACTCCTTGCTAATCATCAATTATAATAAAAAGTTGCTCCATAGATTTCTAATGAAGCTGGCTATCTTGTAGTCGTCCTCAATCAGTAATAGATTCATTTACAACCCATAAACCGTATATGGTTTGTAACAGCTGTAAACTGGAGATTGGAATGGTAGGTTTAGTTAACAAGATTCTTGTTAAACAGTTACAATATAATTAAGAGTTTTAGAGACCCCTTTTAAGTTAAAGGAAATCCTTATGCAGGTTTATGATTGAGGTATCTTGTTTTTCTCAAGTTTTAATTAATAGGATACTAATAACTATTGCATAAATGAACATGGCCTAGTCTTGGGACTAGGTACGCTTTCTTGGTCTTCTAGGTCCACAGCCACATAATGGACATATTCCTGTATACTACGTGCACTCAACCAGCTCAGTTTTGAGCTTCCTCTAGCTGACACCACATTGCATAGCTCTTCTATTACATCCTTCTTGCTTACTTAGCGATTATTTTCTAGTCTCTTAAGAATCGTAGCAAGATGTGCCTAACCTTCCTTATTTGGTACCTATGTCACTTGCAAAAATACGCTTGAGATTAGGGTGTTCAAACAAACTCTTCAGCTTAATTGTATTTAATATTAGATGGTTATATAGGTAGCTATGCAGTGCCGGTTTTAGCTCTACCAGCGCCCTGGGCGAGATGTGATAACCCCCCCCCCCTCCCCCTTCTCCCGCCAACAAAAGGGATTTTAAGCCATTATGGCTATTTTATCTTTAGACTTGAGAATTTATTTATTTATTTAGACTCGAGATAGCGGGACTCGCTCATGAGGGACCGAAAATATAGGTGGGCCTGGCGCCCCTTTACATCTGGCGCCCTGGGCGATCGCCCTACCGCGCCATACCCTAACGCCTGTACTGTAGCTATGGTTCTTAGCAACGATTTGACTGTCTGCCTGCTTGTCAGACTGAAGCAAAAGGAACACAAAGTTGACAGTTTATAATCCGACGAATGTCCCTTACAATATAATTCCAAATTATTTCTTACTTGCCTCGGTGAAAAGCTACGGAACACAAAGCTATTGACTTCAATATTTATTAGCTTTCACATATTTTTTCCATCAACAAATCCTAAAGCAGCAATGTCGCACAAATACCGTACCTCTATGTTTTCTGCGCGTACGCACAAGGCATATTAATGAAACTCATTGGATTTCCACAAAACTAGTGGAATAAATATATGTTTTATCATTGAATCCCGATTATATAATTTATTTAAATTAAAATCAGCCGAAATGTATGTAAGCGCATCACCTCAGAACGGCTGCGGCTATTTGAGTAATTGTGGTTGAAGATTTTTTTTTGAAAATCCACCGGGAGTCGGAAATTTGGATGGGCTCGTTCAATCCATGTCATTTCTCGATATCATTTTTCTATTACTAACTTCTCTATATTAAGGGTATACCTTCGGTTGGAGCGCGAAATTTAAGCTTGTGCGTGTTTTCTCAATTCCTGTATTCAAAACGACCGCCTACACGTCCTGATGGTGTTGATAATCTGTAGATGAGATGACGATGAAAATCTCTTGTCTATTAATAGAATGTAACTAGTAATCTCTATGTTAATGTGGTAATTAATTTTTAGTGTTACGTAGGTCATTTTAGATCGTTACAAAGAATTTATACATGTTAAAACGACTTAAACTAGACTAGACGCTATTCATAATCTGTGCGATATCTAGTCATATCAAGACTAAGAGGTGGGCTTTTGAATAAGGAATACATTGTTTGCAACTTTAGGACAGAGGTAAGGTACTTTAAAGTACCTACCCGTCTGATTATCTGCGTCTTCATGTTGAAAATCTATCGCCAAACAAATTCCAGGGTTCCCAGGAGTTGCATTTGAGAGCCAGTTCCATTCTAGGATTTGAGTGCCAACTAATTTGGCCATACCAATGAAAATGTTGTAACTTTTATGGCCATGCCATAGCGTACAATTATGTTTTGTTTAGTTAGGGTCGGTTGCTCGTACATTTTAGTTAAAGTTATAGTCAAAGTTAACTGAACTATTACCATGCTTTGACCGTAGAGTCACTTTGACGATGACTGATCTCCTTCGGTCGGTTATGGTTACGGTTAAAATTTTAGTTAAAGTGACACGAGCAACCCAGTTTGCTTTCTTTCGGCGGTTAAAGTTAACAATAACCGTAACCTAACTATAACCTTACTATGACCGAGCTTTATGCAACCGACCCTTCCAAAAAAATACCAAATTGCTCAAATTAGGACATAGCACGGTGGTAGGGTACTTTGTAGTACCCGCCTGGCTGGCTACCACCCTCAAGTTGAAAATCTGTCACCAAGCACCTTTCGGTGTGTTCCGGCAGCTGCACTTGAGAGCCAGTTCGTTTCTAGGCTTTGTGTGTTTACCATCATCGGCCAGATCATCACTGATCACGGTGAGATTGTGGTCAAACACAGGCCAATACATAGTAAAAAAATAAAATAAAAAAAAAACAATATCAGTTGCAATTGCAGTAAGTAATAATGTGACGAGAGCGAGTAAATTATAAATATACAAATCGACCTTGAGTTAAAAAAAGATTGCTCAAATCAGTACGCAGAGTAGTTGGACCGGTTGTCCCGGGTTTTAACCTCATGCATAACGGTACATCATAACCAATACAAGGGACAGACAAGAGACCATAAACAAAAAGCGGATTGTCCTTTTACAGCAACAGTGGCTTGAGCTCTCATATCATAGATTATAGATTTATGGTCAGCTTTCCATTTCACGTTGAGACATGAGGTCTTACTTGACTTGGCCCAGTTTTAGATCCAAGAAATGAGGAACTCGTTCAAAATTACGAGCGTTGACTGAACTGACCATAAGTATAATGAAAGTGTAGGGCTACTGGTCGGGCAGTTCTGATATGCTTGTTAGTGTTAAAAAGTGTGTATGTAACCTTGTTTGTCTTATATTCTCGAAATTTCGCAAATTGATTATAGAAATTTGATGGAGTACCTATCATTATAACCTGCCGACACAAAGCTGCCTACCTGCTTGTTTATTTAGTTTTTTTTTTATGACAAATTAGTTATCTATAAAAAATATTAAATTTAATTGACAGGCCAGTTGGCGCAGTTGGTTAAGACACCGATCGTGCCAGAGGCCGTGGGTTCGATTCCCATGCAGGACAAATATTTGTGTGCATGAACATGTCTTTGTGTGCATGTTCGTCCTGAGTCTGGGTGTAATTATCTATTTATGTATGTATTTACAAAAAAAAGTAGTATATCAGTTATCTGGTTTCCATAGTACAAGCTCTGCTCAGAAAACCGTGTGTGAAGAATGTCCCAGGATATTTATTATTATTAATTCATCATCTCATCATCTCCCTGTCCTGTTCCCAATCATTTGGGGTCGGCGCCAGGGGCGTAGCTACCGCCGTATCTGCCGTATCAATTATACGGGGCCCCGGGTCACAGAGGGCCCCGACGTGCGTCATAGAGGCAAAAGCATTAGAAAAACCAAAGTCATCATCAGCTATAAATGATTTAATAAATCAGTTTGCCGAAAAAAAGGCAAGGAGAGTGTATATTTAATTTGAATTGTTTGTAAAAAAAAAAAACTTTAATTTTATGCAAACATTTTTTTTTTTCTTAATAATCTTTACCATTCATAGGGGCCCCCAAACATTTTTTTATACGGGGCCCCGCAGGGCCACGCTACGCCACTGGTCGGCGCAATATGTACTCTTCTTCCATTCAGCCCTTCTATCCATTTTTGTTTAATATCATTATAAAGCTTTCTTCTTTAAGCAAGCTCGATATTCTATTAATATAATTCCGATCTGACACAACATATAGGTACGTACTCTCTATGTATTTTCTATGTACATTCATATTCAATCCAATTGAAGTTTGATCACTTCATCTACAAAATGTATCATTGAAGCTTGAAGCATCTTTAAGCTAAAATATCAATCGATATGCTCTTCCTATATTTGCCAAAAATCTATTAGGTTTGGAAATGCTTTTCTATAATACAACGCAAACAGAAACTAAGTCATAAGTCTGAGTTAGTAGAAACTTCTACTTTACATAAAGTTATATGTCTATGAATCATTACAGTCTAATACCTAGGTTATGTAAGCTTAATAGCTCTATGAAAGCATCGCAATGCAACCCTTGATGAATGACATTAATAAATCTTTTGCGGCTTCAAACTGACGCGCGCGCAATGTGTAGCACGGAAATTCTAACTCTGATGCTCTATTTTTGTGAACTAGATGTTCCTCGCGGTTTCACCTGCATTCCCGGGATAAAATGTAGCCTATGTCCTGCATATCATAAACTATCTGCGTGCCAAATTTTAGATTTAGGCGGTTTAGGCGTGAAAGGTTAGGTTAGAAATAATGTAAAAAAAAAAGTCAAAATACACTCAACTTTTTAAAGGCTTTTTAACAACTTAATACTTGTCCATTACGTATGCCCTTGTATTGATTTTATTGGATAAAACAGTAAAACTAAATAACACAATTTTATAAAATAAATACGGTTCTTTGCAAGTACCAACCAAAAAGTCCATCATTATATTGCATTTTTTCTCCAGTGTTTATGGAACAAAACTCAAATCTATACAAAGATGCATTTTTTTATGCACCGAGCATTGGTGTGAAGGTTTTTGGGGCGTTAAGATCGATTCGAAATCGAGTAATCGTCTGCAAGCGAGAATTATTGCGATTCGTTCAAGTGGAATCACAGAAATGCAAGCAAATAGTGCGTGAAATATGTCCGACTGTCACTTACTTTTATTTTAAAAGCAATTTACTACTTATTTCATTGAATCGTCCATAAATTATTATGTAAATAGAACCAGAAGCAGAATTTTGAAATAATAATAATAATAGAAAAAGATATTTTATTTTTTACTATGCGTAGGCTTTTATTTGACATGGTTGATGGTAAAATGTGTCGACGTTAAGCACACAGTCTAGAAGGCTTTAAAGTGCAGGAACACATCGAAGAGTATTTGGCGACTGATTTAAGATTGTCAGTCTACTTGTTCTTTCTATTTAGTGCAGCCTATTTAATTTCTGCTCAGAACCCCTAGGAAATCGACAAAACAGCATCAAAATAAGTAAAAGCACAAGGACGGAGACGTTGCCACTCATATATGGACTAAGGATACTATATAGTAAGGAACTATAGCTTTTCTATCCGTTTCCATTGACCCAATTTTATTGATATCCTTAAAACCAGTTAATCAGTACCAACTGGTTTTATGACCCCGATGACCAGACAGTGCTGTGTACGAATGTTTTTATAATAATTTATTTGAGTCAATAAGTCAATGACCACTTTATTTATTCTTCGAAAACCTGTCAATAATTTATTTAAAGTCTACAAATAAAGCTAAGATGTTTTCCTTATTCTGATGAAACTATTTCGTCAATCATTGTTAGTAATTGTTTTGAGAGTGATTCATGATTGTACGTGAATGACGGGCGTTATTGTATTAAAAAAAAGTAAAGGAAATGACGGATGTTAACCAAATAATTAATTAATACGAAGGAAATAGTGATAAGAAGATTTCCCTGCGAGATCGGATTAGAAATGATGAGATCCGCAGGCAAACCAAAGTAACCGACATAGCCCGAAGAATTGCCAAACTTAAGTGGCAGTGGGCGGGGCACATCGCTCGTAGAACCGACGGCCGCTGGGGCAGAAAGGTTCTCGAGTGGCGACCACGAAACGGAAGACGCAGCGTGGGCAGGCCCCCCACAAGGTGGACCGACGATCTTGTTAGGGCCGCGGGAAACCGCTGGATGCGGGTAGCGCAAGACCGGCCATCGTGGAGATCCTTAGGGGAAGCCTTTGTCCAACAGTGGACGACTTTCGGCTGATATGATGATGATGAGTGATAAATGATCAGAAACTATTTAAATTATTTTTATAATAAAAAATATGTTTTCTATTCACATCATTTTCAATATCAAATCAGCAACTTTTCGATAGTTTCCTATTGAGTTTATTTTTCACTAGCGACCCGCCCCGGCTTCTCGGCTTTCCGGTACTATAATATGCATGTATTACAAATATAATCCTTCTTGAATCACTTATCTTTTACTGAAAACTGCATTAAAATCCGTTGAGTAGTAAGATCTAAAGTCTAAGCGAACAGACAGCCGAAGCGACTTCATTTTATACTATGTAAAGATACTGTCAACATATGCAATGCGGATCAACTAGACACCAAAATAAGCACAATTTTATACCTCAGTACAGTCACACAGTAAATGTCAACCAATTGCAACGTGACGAGGGATCGGAAGATAGTTAAACGTTTATTTACGCGACAGTACCTGAATAAACAACTGTTTTACGGTAAACGTTTTCAGTTCGAAATCTTTGGTTCTCGAGGATTTATTCTTAAAACTCACTAAATATCCTACTAGGTACCTACCTACTCATTGTCAATCTAACGTCTAGTTGTAAATCCCAGGAAAGTGCGATTCATTTGTATGTTTTTTGCATGACAGAGGTGAAGCGGTGAATTTGAATGTCCTATTTAGAAATCAATTCTCACATAGTTCAATGGTATGATATAAATTGTTCGGTTTATAGCCGAGCCGACAAATGCTTGCACGCCACAAGGGAATTTTTAAATTTCTTAGTCATTTTTGTAGTAAAAATAGGAGTTAAATAGGTAGGTAGATAAGTAGGTAGAGTAACTCAGTTACCGTTATTTATAGAATATTAGTTAAGTTTTCCTTGATTAGTCACCAGTTTGCTAGTTATTTTTTAATTCTAGTAAATGTGCAGTGTAGGTGCGTGTCATGCAAATACTACTTAGGTATACTTACCTATCGTAATTCTAAGCATCCTTAATCATTACCCCTGTATGGTATGTGGTGTGAATATGATTATTTACGAGTCTATAAATAATTCCAGTGTATTTTTTTATACAAAAAAATCGGCAAGCAATAAGTACGGCCCGCCTTATGGCAAGCTAAAATAATACCGAGAGTATAAGCAGAATATTAAAGTGATTATATCGCTGAGGTTGCATTAAAATGCCGGTAGCTTACCTATTTGCAATACCTCTGGTATTGCCTGCTTGTCAACCTTCTGACGTAAAAGTCCAGCTCCAAACTTTAGCTGTGGTTTATCATTTTGAAGAAAATTTATCATCATGCAGAGATTTATAAACATACCTATCTTATGTTTTGCTACAACAGTATATTATATCGTTCCTTGTAACTCAGACTCGGGTAGAGCTCTTGCGGCACGTGTCCCGAGGTAATTCCTACTAAGAACGTCAGATGAAAACGATCGCCAGCTCCATCCACATAGCACTTGGTCAATGACAAAATCTAGTCGATTAATCGGATCGATAATCGCAGACCACAAATAGAACTCGTTAATTCAACTGTTGAATACATTGCTGGTGGCTCAACGAACGCGTAGGCGCAAGTGGTCTAGTGTTTATAATATGTATGAGATTGCATTGCGTGCGTTTACGCACAGCAAACCGTTTACGTTGCGGAATACGGAAAGATCCCACCCACGATAGGCATTCACTGTATTTTAGGTCTGATAAAAGCTGCTTTAAATTTTTAAATATTTAATGTCGGAATAGGGCAGTGTCCTGATATATCAAATCAGCTACTTTTTATTAAATGTCAAATGAATGTTTTGTATGATCATATTATCATCATAGTTTCATATTTGAACTTCTTGTTCTGATATCTGTGTATTTGATGTTTCCATGTGTTTTTAAATGTTATATACATTGGTTATCATTTATTTTTGACAATGGCCACTATAGCCTATCTATTTTACGAAATCTAAAATTAGAATATCAATCAGTATTTTATATTTTTATTTCTGCATTAGGTATTTATTGCCATTTCTCATTCGCTTTCATGATTTATTGTACAGAAACACGAAGTTTTCTTTAAGTTTAAAATATAACTTTCAATTGTAAATTGATCCCCTTGAGAAGGCCAACCAGGCAGAATGCAGTGTTCTTTGTTCGAGTGTGTTGTCTAAGTAGAAAAACAAAGTTGAGTGACCACACAAGTAGGGGCAGTGGTGCGGTGTGGGCGCGACCCTTAGCTGGGGCTAGGGTTACCATTCATTGGGTTTTTTTGTGAAAAATTGGTACTCTATCTAAAAGGGGAAAATCGTTTTAAACGTCCAGGCTATGGCAAGCGTAGACTAGAGAAGACCCTCGGTTACAACATCACTAACCACTAATATTGTGGTTAATGACTTTTTAAAGAGAGTTAACTAACTTTTAGTAATCTACTAGTTGTTTTGCATTAAATTATTCTCGTATTATTATAGTAGGTACTTGATAAAAAATGGCGAATTTAGAAACATTATCAAAAACAAATGACATAAACCCATAGGAAAGAATAATCGTGTAATATGGTTTTTTTGCGGTAATTTTACCTACTTTTGCATTTTGACAACCCTACCTGACCCGGGGTCGCGCCGTGTCGTACAAACACGGGGTTCTCGTATACTCGACGTGTTTTCAAGTGTTTACATTGCGACAGATTGAGAAGTGATAATTGAATGAGAATTAAATTCTGTGGTAGTGGTTCTCTTCCACTTACTTTTTGCTAAAATTAAAATTTTGAATTATAGAGTCATATCAGTATGTATCATATTATGTGAGTTTTTTCTAAGTCCATGTATAGAGATTAAAAAATTAATTTGGGAAATTCCGGTAACGCAAAACAGTGAGAATAAAACTTATTTTTTATCTTTATTGTTTCACAGTTTTCATAGGTTAACCCAGCACATAAAAGTGTTTTGATTTTCGGAAATGTCAGCATACATAAAACATAAAAAAATTAAAAATCGATGCACTGTAAACAAATCAGTTATACCCCAGTGAAAATCTAAAACACGCAATGAAATTCTTTATCAAAAACCATCCTTTCACTTGAGAAAGTGATTTTTTCTTATAAAAACCCAAACATTGACTGTGTGACCTTCGTTCGATGCACTTATGTAATAAAACGACAGAGTATGCATCTTCAAAAAAATTTAAACATTGCTGGCTGACTGTAAACATTTTTTACAGGCTGTAGGACTGTGGAAGCAATGTATAAGGATTTTTTGTGTGTTTTCTATTGTTACGCGAGCCAAACGCAATCGATTTCACGGAATCACCAATTGGATTTGAATAGATCCATTTTTATGATGTTTTGATGGCGGCCATTTTGAAGATTACATTTCACTTGTAATACTTACTGAATTGGCATTTATTGTTGAAATCAACATTCTATCAGTTTGATTTTGATTCATCAATGTTTTTTTTTTCTGAAATAAAAATTAATTTTGTAATTGTCAAAATATATGAACAGAAGCCTTCCGGCAGGCGTCAGAAGCTGTCTAACAGAAAAGTACATTTCTACTAAGATATATTTCAAAGAATAAAAAACGATTCCATTCTACAATCTCGGGAAATAAAATAATTAACTACCTAAGCATAAACCATACCAAGAAACCATATTTATTTTAAAGTTACAACCCTTTAAAATTAATACCGAGATAATTTTAGTCTTTAAGCAAAGCCGATTGCGCGTCCATTTTGATAACTTAAAATAATAGACGCATAAAATACAATACTCCACCCCTTCGTAACATATATGTACAGAAAACAGATCTAGACCGACAATAACAAAGCCAGACTTCATAAAGCATGCCTTATCGCTGCCGGGATCAAATACAATGAATACTTACTAAATTGCATAATATTTATTGCGGCAAGTATTAAGTAAGTATAGCTTGAAAGAAGTTCGTTCATCCTTTTTAGGGTTGAGCAATAATACAGGCTGTGATTTTTTTTTTCAATATAAATGAGTTCGATTCCCGGACAGACAAATATTTTTTTTCAAAATCCAAGTATACAGTTGTAGTTTTTATCAAATTCGGCCCCGAGACTCATTTCAGCATTTTTCACCATTCCTTATACTCTAGGATTTGGCCTACCACGCCCACTTAAAAAATTCACCCTGTATATAATCTGAATCTCGGAAACAGCTCCAACGATTTTCATGAAATTTGGTATGCAGGGGGTTTCGGGGGCGATGAATCGATGTAGCTAGGTTTCATATTTAAAAAATACTCATATATAAAAAAAAATTATAGTTACCATCAACAAATTTGGGTCAAATTTAAAAATATTTATGGAACTTAGTTTTTTTTTTTTTTTTATACTACTAAGGCAGCAAACAAGCATGCGGCCCACCTGATGGTAAGTGGTTACCGTAGCCTATGAACGTTTGCAACACCTAGTTAAACTTAGTTAAACATGTACGGAACCCTCTCCTCGCGAGTTTAACTCGCATTTGTCCGATTTATTTTATAAAGACTAAGTTAAAGTAGAATAGCATGAGATTATAAAAGCCTGACTACGCGTGAAATATTCAAAATAACAATAATCGAATACTTATTGCTTAATATTATCTGATTTAACAATTAATATAGGTTACAGACAGACTGTTAGTGGTAGGTATAACAGAATATTATGTTAATACAAAACTGCACACGAACTATCTCTATGGATATTTAATTCAAAACCAGGTTTCTTTTAGTGTCAAACTGAAGGTCTAATTTGCGACAAAGGTATAGGTCGTGCACTAGCATAATTGGTTCCCAATATGCGCTCTCACAAAAGGCTCACTTACAACAATACTTTTGCTACTTATAGGTACCTAACCAATTAACATCACAGCATCAGTGGACTGTCTGCCGGCTTCTAACCACAGATACAGTCCGAATACGAAAATCTTCATGACAACTCATATTTGATCAAAATTTCCTACAGACGTTCATGCCAATATAATCAAACTGATTGATCAGATTACTTGAACGTCTGTGGGATTTTTTATCAAATACCTACTAGCGACCCGCCCCGGCTTCGCGCGGCTTTTCTCGGCTTTTCTGTACTATAATATGCATGTTTTATTCATATAAACCTTCCTCTTGAATCACTCTATCTATTCCTGAAAACTGATTTAAATTCCGTTGAGTAGTTTAAAAGTTCTAAGCGAACAGACAGCGGAAGCGATTTAATTTTATACTATGTAAAGATGAGTTGTCAAATGGCATGAAGAAATACAAATTTTCGTATTTCTATTTGATCTGAAATAGAAAACGAAAATTTGTACTTTTACTATTTCTATTTTACATTCAACCGTTTCTAGCATCTATCGCAGAAATTAACCGTGCGTATGAAGAAACATGAAAAATTTAACAACTTCACGTGCTCTTTAAACTCTAATAAGGTTCATTGTAATTTCTCAGAAGCACAGATAAAGACGATTAATCGTCGGAAATAATCGGAATCGCGGCACCGAGCGACGAGTCGGATGAATACGGTCGGGTGCATCCTCACATGATAACGGCAAATGACTCATGAGCTCAATTATAGTGGTGAATATTTTACGTGTTTGTCATTCTTGGTTAAGGGGAACCGTTCGGTTGGAGTGCGAAATTCAAATTTTATCACGTTTTTTGCATATTGCAGCTCAGTTATAGGTCGTAAGTTATCAACATGTTATTTGCGACAAGAATGGTAGTATATTTACTGATTAATAACAAAAGAAATCATCAACATATTCCTCCAAGGTATATTTTAGTAACAAATGTATTATGAAATATATACGATTCCCAAAAACTGCTCGCGTTTGCATCAGCTTTGTATATTCGTCTCTATTTTATTAAAATAGAGCTGCACCCGACGATATTGTCACCTAATAGCGTTGGCTGCAACATATTATTACAAAAACAAATCCTTATTAATCCATGCGTCAATCAATTCTAGCTCAGCCCAGTTAGACGCTTGGCGCATTATATCTAACAAGCTTCCGCCGCCCCGCGGTATCACCCGCGTTCCCGAGTGATAAAAAGTCTATGTGTTAATTCAGCATGTCAGCTATCTCCATACCAAATTTCAGCAAAATTGGTCTAGCCATTTGAGTGTGAATAAGTAACAAACATAGTCACGAACAAACTTTCGCATTTATAATATTAGTAGAATTTCCAAAACTTCCATAATTTTATGAAACATAGTAGTACACAGTCGCTAACACATCAGACTATACCTTACAAAATAGCTCCTATTACAACCGCATAAGATGCCGCAGTGTTTACCTTGAATTGTCGTCGTCCGTACATTGATCTTCATGAACTGCATGCAATTCTATTCTGCCTAATGCCAACGTTATGAAATATAACATAAAAACACGCTCTGCCACTGGTAAGGCCATAACTTGCCTTACCAGTGGCCCGACTAGGACACTGAAAATGCCTAGGGCTGCAATATGGCATTACTCATTCGAATATAGCTCTTAAATGGTGGTAATTTATTAAATGCAATACGAAAACTTTCAACAAAAAATGGAATCTTTTGGCAAGGAGCGAAAAATTAATATCCAAATGAATAATTTCGTAATTTAACGGTAACTCGACGACTGATACATTATTTTCCATGTTGTCGGAAAACTGTATCTCACGTGTAACTGTCGGACCACATTGGTAGGTGCTTGGCGGATTTTTAACACAAAGGTAGCCAGGCGGGTACCATAAAGTACCTTCCATCCGGCACCGTATGGTCTTTCTATTATTTCATAATATTGCCTAAGTTCAAATGCATTGTATAAAGGCGGGTAGATCGAGCTATACTACTTCTGGACACGCGCTAAGTGGCACCACTGTATAGCCGTATAGTATAGGTGCGTTTCCCGCTAAGCACCGGTCGCCGACCTCGAGGTCGCAGATTCGGTGTCGCGTCCTTATGTCACCAAGAACACTAAAATACCTGTTATCTTCCATATGTGTCAGTAATGCAAAATTAATGGTATTTCCGAGCGTCGGAATCAATCGGAACATGCTAAGTCAACTGTATAACCGAACATAACATTTAATTATCCAGTATTATATGCGTGACGTCACGAGGCGATGGTCGTGTATCGTTTTATTTATCAGTAATGTCAAGTGTCACTTTGACAAATGACAGGTGTCATTATACGACACGGAGGTGATAATGGTACTTCTTTTGTTTATTGAGAAATTAAATTGTAACTTAGAAATGGAAATGAGAGTTTTATTTAGGTCTTTAATTGTTTTTATCAATTTTGAAAACGGGCTTCGCAAAGTGTAAGGGTCGGTTACTCGTTCATTTTAGTTAAAGTTATAGTCAAAGTTAACTTAACTATTACCATGTTTTGACCGTGGAGTAACTTTGACAATGACCGATCTCCCTCGGTCGGTTATGATTACGGTTAAAATTTTAGTTAAAGTGACACGAGCAATCAGTTTGCTATCTTTCGGCGGTTAAAGTAAACTATAACCGCGCTTTATGCAACCGACCAAGGCGTGTCGTAGATTTAGAGTACAAATTATTTATAAAAGTTTTTAATTACTTGTCCATACTAATATTATAAAGAGGAAAGATTTGTTTGTTTGCATTGAATAGGCTCCGAAACTACTGAACCGATATGAACAATTCTTTCACTAATAGTAAGCTACATTATCCCCGAGGGTATTAGCTACTTTTTATCCCGGTAACGCGAGTGAAAACGCGCGGAACAGCTAGTGTTTTATAACAATGAAAGTTCTTTCTCATTTACGTGATTTTATCTTAAAGTCGATGATTCTAAATTATTTTCGTATATGTACCGGACAAAAAACTTGTTATTTACGACATATTGCTATCACACACGAATAGTCAACAATGTATAAAACGTAGAAATAAGTAACAGAAACAAAAAACAAGTGAGTGAGATGTTGCGTGCATTCATTCTATTCGTTAGTGAATAGTTATATACAATGTATCACCATAAGAACGTGTGTATGGCTAAAATCATGAAGTCGGTCGATGATAGACGACCTCAAAAAGGTATCAGACTTGGCTGGATGCGTATTATAATAATTAATTTTGCTTCCACTAATTAGTTTATTTAGTGGAATACCGTTTTTTAGTAAAATTTTAATTGGATTGGAAACGAACTTTAACTGAATCGAAATTGGATGTCAACCGTCGTAATTTAGCGGACGATTGCACTAGGCTTGCTCGAGGTATTATGAAAATGCGTAATTCGCTCTAAATTACCTACCATTAAATTAACAAAGATGAAGTATCGTATTGTAATACGATGTTTTAATGTTTGTCGCATCACTGAACATACCTATTAAATTGTGTGCTCAATTATGTCAAATCGCGTACTCTATCGTTACTTTGTAGTCAAAACGATGAGATGAGAGAGAACTTTCATTCAAAAGTTAGAACAAATTCTGGCAAAATTTTGTGTTGGAATGGCATACAAATAAATTAAACGAGCACTACAGATTAATCTCAAATATTTTTTTTTAATTTTACGATATATAGTTATGAAGTTAAATATTTCTTTTTTTACACTACAGTTATTTTTCTTTTGTTACTGTTGGTTGTTTTTCTTACTTTGGACACAATATAATATTAAGTTTCAAATTTTGTTCCAACCAAATTAAAAAATCGTTCGTTTTTATTCACAAAATATTTGCTCTAATTGTCTCTACATACTAATAATGCACATGGGTATACCACAGACGTCTCGCAATCTCATTCAATTGTCTGATCTTATCGAATCAATGAATCATTCATCAGTAATCGGAAAATCAATGGATACCTATCGATTATCATTTTAATTATAATATAATTGGTAATGAAAGTGCCGTAATTAATTAAAGAAACATTTTGTAATTGCATTGAAGAAATGGGTTAAGTTCTTTGAATTGTTCACTCAATTTGGTTAACTTATGTTTATCGCATTGAAAAAAAAAACAGTTTTTAATGTGTAAACTTGTGAGACATTTTTTTATTTAGAAATGATTAATGACGATTTAAATTAATATTATTTACTAGATTCCGCCCCGCGGTTTCACCCGCGTTCCCGAGGGATCTTATGTTTTGCCGGATCTAGGTTATAAACTATCTGTGTTCCAAATTTAATGCAAATCCGTTCAGTAATTTTTGCGTGAAAGAGTTACAAACATCCATCCACCCTTACTCACAAACTTTCGCATTTATAATATTACTAGCTGTTCTGCGCGGTTTCACTCGCGTTCCCGGGATAAAAAGTAGCCTATAACCTTCGGGAATAATGTAGCTTCCTATTATTGAAATAATTTTTCAAATCCGTTCAGTAGTTTCGGAGCCTATTCAATGCAAACAAACAATAGAATCTTTCCTCTTTATAATATTAGTATAGAAGTATAGATTAGGATAGAAATATAAACATTTAGATAGGACATGATTTCGCAGTTTTTTTTCAAAAATCCAATTTATTTCAATTTTCTATTCAAAATCCTGTTATTACACTTCTAGTTCTCATAGATGTAAACGACCTATCGTTTTATGATAAATGCTCAATAAAAATATCTGCATACACTTAATTTGTTATTAGACCCCGGGCGAAACATGTTTTATTATCTGTGCACCTGTCAATTAGCATCATAGAGAATGTGTTATGTTTTTTAAAATAAGTTTAAACTGCATTATTAAAAACTTTTAAGAAGGAAATAATTCTTAGAAATTATTAGAGATATTAAGGCATAGATTAATACTATATACTAGAGATAATAAGGTTAGATAAGGGAACTGGCTCTCAAGTGCAGCTGTCGGAACACACCGGAAGGTACTTGGCGACAGATTTTCAACTTGACGGTGGTAGCTAGCCATGCGGGTACTAAAAAGTATACCACCATGCTAATGCTTGAGCATTGCTGCTCAAGCTCATTGTAGGCTTCGAAGTTCGAACCCACTAACTTCGTCTTAGCATTCGACGTCACTACCACTGAGCTATCAGTCCCCGACTATTCAATTCACTGACTTACTTATCAACCCATAGCCATGCGTACAGCCTAAAACACTGGTCCCACAGACATACAATTTCGAGGGTGTGTTCTTTGTGAATTGTATGCACCCACTAAGAAAGGGTTATTCGAAAAACAACTCTAATGGGTATAAAATAGAGTATCGCGTGTGATAATCGCGAGTTATGTTTACTCCATCTAAGATAGAGTCTTCTCTTAGCAAAGTGGTGTATAAAACGGCCGCCCGGATATTGCGGTTTCAATTCTACAGACGGACAGCTTTATTATGAACTGCATTATGGCCTGGAATACCGATCCTTGCTTGATTGCCACTTGCCTTCTAACTTAATATTGCGCAAGTTTGCGATGGCTTGGACTTTTGGACACTAAAGTATTGTGATGCATACTTAGTTCGGTTGAGATTACTTTGTAGTACCCGCCTGGCAGGCTACCACCCTCATTAATTAGGTACCTACCACTTATATAAGACTTGGTTTTCTGCCACGTGTTTTCAGCTATTCGTCTTTATGTCAAATTTCAGACTGATTCGTCCAGTTATTTGAGCTATGCGTTGACAGATCAGTCACGTTTTATTTTTAAAGAAGATGTACTTAGAACAGCGCTATGCATTAGAACAAAAACGTTAAAGTCTGAAGTTAGTCAAGAACTTAATTTCCTTCAAAGAAACTCTACATAAATCAAACATAATTTAATGAGCTTACGTAAGTTCCGCAAAGCGAATTATAATTCCGCAAAACGTTGAATTCTGTTCCTTTAACAAGGTTCAAATAAGAACAGCATTCCTTTACCCATGGGTGCCACACTCATTGTAGAAAATAGTTATATTGTACCTTATACCTGTACAATTGAATTGACTCAAAATGACACAAAAGTTTATCAAGAAACTATAGTAAGATTTTATTTTTTTATTAGAACGTTAGTTTGTTAGACCGAAAAACAGATGGATGGATTGTATGAAAGATGATATGAGTAAGTAAGGAGTGAATGCTGATATGACGGATAGAAAGGCTGAATGGAAGACGAGTACATATTGCGCCGACCACAAATTACTGGGAACAGGGTAGGGAGATGATAATAAAGTTAGTTTGTTATGTTTTACTTATATTAGTATGTCGAATCCAAACTTAAAGTCCGTTTTTAGGGTTCCGTTCCCAAAAGGATGCCAACGGAAATCTATTACTAAACTTCCGATGTCCGTCCGTCCATTCGTGCAAGCGGGCTGTATTTCACTGTTGACAGTTATGGTATTTATTTCTGTTGCCACTTTAACTACAAATAATGAAAATGAAATGAAAGATCCACCAAAAAAAGAAGCCTTGCTGAGTTTCTTGCCGGAGTCTTCTCAGTTCAAGTGTATTCCGAACCGGTAGTAGAGTCTATTGTAAAACTGTAACTTTTGACATTCATAAGTGCCTTATTAGGGCCTAAACTGAATAAATTAGTTTTTATTTTGAAATAATCTATGATCGTCAGGATAAAATCGTGTGCGAGTCCGACTCGCTCTTGGCCAACATTTTTATTACTTAACAATTTAAATAAATTGTAAATTTACAAACATAATAATTTATTGATAACACTTCAGCTATTTCCAGCATTAAATGAAGTGTTTTTATGTATAATTATTTTCGTCCGGTACGCCCGTAGACGAAACCCGAGTCACGCTCTCTGTCCAGACAGACAGAAGCTGCGTTTTCAAGTCAATTAAAGAAATAAACAAATTTAATAATACTAGCACGGCAATTAACATTTGTGCAACGAGCCGAGAGTGTATTTATAGAGTGTTATTTTTAGACCGTACAGGGCCGGAGTAAGGATGTGTTTTTGGGGCAACTTCGCTCTATTTAAATTACGTAAGTTTTATATCGAAAATATTTATCGTGTCAACTTTAAAAATATTTCATTTTCACTATAAGATTAAGGTATAGGTTTAAAAAATATACCAATAACACGTACTTATGAGGAGCTGGCGAACAAAGCAAATAATTCCATAAAATTAAATTTTATAGGAGAAGTATAAAACTGAATGATATACGTTATGATCGAAACCATGAACTTTGGATGCAATTTTAACACTGTTTTAGGCGGTTTTTATTGAAAATGATGAGATGCGTAATTATACCGTTTTGTTCGCCAGTTCCTAATATATCTCACATGAACATTTTTGTATGAAAAGGTACAATAAATAAATTACAGCTCTACTACCTCTGTCCGTCTTGCAAAGACAGCATAGGCAAAGATTGAGTGCTAATTGGAACTTGGAACGTAGGGAGTGGGATACCAACGTGAGATAGTTCAATTGCATTTTTATGCAAATCAAGTAAACTTGACTGTGATAAATAGGAGTTACGATTAATAATACCTTTGAGAACCGACATGTAAATGCAGGTATTCCTATATAAATACAAAGAATTATACGACTTATCAGATTTTTAAAAGAAAGTGAAGTTTCCATAAATATAAACCAATTTTTTAGTGTAATAACCAGATATGGAATGAGTCAGAAATAAAAGTAAATATCGGTGTTATAATTGCTTGTTAAAGATAGACAAATAAGGGTACAATCATGGTATTCCTATCACTTTACAAATATAAAAAGTAAACTATGTACTTATAAGGTAATTACAAGGTATTGGTATAGTATCGAGTATCGACACCACGTCAATTTCCAATGCCTCTCGTTGATTGGTCGTTTGAAGGGACACCGTGAGAATTGTTCGTTCGAAATACAAATAGATATAGTTTAATTTGCTGTACAATCCTGTTCGATTTCTGAACGCAAATAAGGGAGCTTGTTGTATGGAATAGAAAATCGAGGTTAGTTTTCCTTGTTAATAGTTAGTTATTCTAGTTATGTATGCTTTCTCATACTATAAAAACATCAAAACGATGGTTTGCTATTTTCTTTCCACCTTTTCCTGGACTTATTTAAATAGTATTCAGTGCATCAACTTCGCTTAGGTATATATAAATTACCAAATAAAAAAAAGTATTTGGAGGGTTTGTTTTCTTTCCTATTTCTAAACAATAGCATCTATATTTTACATTATTTTACGCATGACCATTTTTTGCCTACAATGGATACTTTAGTAAGATCTTCAAGAATGTTCTCCTCAGTGTAATTACTCCTTGCTTAAGGTATTTTGAAAACACACACACAGTGTAATAAAACATTTCATCTGATTCTTGTAAAAGGTAAGGAGATAAATTGCTAATTGGATTCAGCGCCGGGCGCCAGGGTCCTGACACTTATATATACTTTTTCTATTTATACTTTACACGTCCTTAACATTTCATCTGAATAACTAAAAATGTTTACTTTCGGAATTCGCTAGGCTGCTTATTTTATGAACGAGTTAATATATTTAACAAATAAGTTGCGGGAATCCGCTGGATGTGGGTAGCGCAAGACCGGTCATCATGGAGATCCTTGGGGGAGGCCTTTGTGCAGGCAGTGGACGTCTTTCGGCTAATATGACGATGATGAAGTTTTAATCTACACTTCGGGAAAATCTTTAACCATTAATTATTTAATTCAACTGTCATAATAAAAATAAGAAAGAACTAGAGTGGAGACTCAAAAAGGGACGGAGACATGTCAACATCATAATCAAAACTAATAATTTATTCAATTCAGACCCTAATAAGGGACTTATAAATGTCAACAGTTACAATTTTACAATAGACTCTACCACCGGTTCGGAATACACTTGAACTGAGACAGACAATGACAGAAGACAGACAAACATGTTAGCAGATAGCCTGCAAGATGGACCGGTGATCTGGTCAAGGTGGTAGGAAGGGACTGGATGAGGAAGGCCTAAGATCGGGAGAAATGCGCTATAGGAGACCTACTTCAGCATTAGATGGAAATGTGTTGAAGAAAAAGAAAAATAAAAAATAATGAAAATATTATGTATATTAATAGCCTACCGCGGAATGTATGTAAAATCTAAATATTTTTTGCATGTATCATCACTTACTATTGAAAATCTCTGTTAACATTGTATCTTCCCCCAGAAGAGTGATTGTGTGGCATACATTATAAAACATTTCAATTGATGCACGCGACCATTACACGATAGAATGCTGATTGACAAAATAAACGAAAAGTTCAGAGACTTACTCGGGGCATAAATATTTTTATAAATAGGGTAGCAATATTTAGAGTTATGTAAAATAAATTTTACTAGGTATATAATATACTTACAAAAAAACATTCGGCAAATAATCATTTCTTTTTCCGTGATATTCAAGACGTAAGTTGCATGATTTGTTTTTTTAAGTATATTTAGATTTAATTCATTTGTTCTTGTTATTCTTTCTAAGTAGGTAGGTACTAGGTATACAATGAGCATTTTATATAATTGTAATATATATTTTTAACACAACTAAACATGCCAATTTCTTATTCATAGTGTTTTTTACTTGATTTTTGTAGCTACAGTAAACGTTTAACGCTTTTTTTCTTTTTCACTGAATGAATGTAAAAATTTAAAACCCAAATTATGTAGAAGTAATGTGATAGCATAATTTAACGTAAGTATGCTTTAGAAAACCGGATAATGAAGCCATTATACAAAGTCATACCACTTAACCAAATTGCGAGTCTGTTATGTGACCCTAGTCCGTTCTCCTATTATTATGCTCTAAATATCGACTTAATGTGTTTAATTGTCAGTCTAATGCATGCAGCCGACTATTATTGCGTGCGACTTTGCGACGCGGTCGGCCATCACTAATCGGCCTAAAAACACGTCTCCTTGAATTAATTCAAGAATAAATTAATATAATGTTTTAAAAAGATCATGCGCAACGCGACTGGGAGAAAAATTGCATGATTGTACTATTCTAATTACATTAGAATTTGAGAACAAAAAATTGAATTTTTCGTGTGATGGATTACACGAACAGTTTTGACGCAATAAATTAAATTAGTCCTACATTTGTATCATTTGTTCGACAGTGGTGTGGTTGGTTAAGATAACGCCTTATACACGCTACCGGCTGTAAGGTTCAATTTTTATCCAGGACAAACTTTTGTGTTCATGAACAGTCTGTTGTCCTAAAATTGGGTGTATATTTAGGTATCAATTTACAAAAAAATATAAGTTTGGATAGCCAAGTGTGAATAGTACCTATCCCAGATTATTATTATTCGGTATAATATATTTTAATAAAAATATGGTAAACATTTTTTTTGTATTATTATCAACGATGTGAAAAGCTACTATACACAAATTATAGGTACCTAACATATCGACCTTACGGTAGTAAAGATTAGTTTTACTGCATTTAAATGTCAATACATTTAGTTTAACATCCGTTTCATGTCAGAAAAGCAATTCAATTGCCTACCATAAAAACGATTCCACTTATTCGCAGACGTAAATTTTATAATGGAGCACACTTGGAGCATGTAGATTTTCTAGGAAAATAATTGTATAAGTTTTTTTTTTGTTTTACCTACAATATGATTATAGTAAATTTTAGTTTATAAGTTACCTTGAAGCTGATGCTAAAAATAGGCGGTGAAATTATTTTTTTTGCCCCTTTGCCCATATAACTACATACAATCCGCACCTGTAATTTATATTACAACCAGCATTTTTGCTGTAATTAAGTGTTTTATTCCAAACCAAACAAATTCCTTGATACCACAAGAGCGCGATGTTACGCCGACAAAAAATAGCATTAAAGTAGGCAATCTAGAAAATTACGACAAATTCACATAGTTACGCTATTTATACTGCGAAGGGGATAAGAATGGAGTAAATTAAGAACTTGCGGTCGCTGTTGGAACGTTGACCGGCGATGTGGTTGGAAAAAAGTGTACAAAGCTTAAAACTTATAATATCTCATTACTGATCATTTACTGATATATAAACGTTGTAATAATACATAATATTTTTTTATAGCATCATTATCATACAAAAAAAATATCTGTCTATATGGATGCTATCTATAACTTGCCTTTTGAATTCAGATCCCTTACTTTTTTTGGCATCAAGTGGCGCCAGTGTCAATTTGAAAACCCTTATTTATATTTTATTATTGAAATTCGAATGTAGAACAATAAACGCCCGGAGACATATTCTCAGACATTCAGAATTCGTAATACAAAGTTTTCCTTCGCTTTCGAAGCGAATAGTAAAATTGGTGCGTCAGTAATCTCAAAAGGTCCGTAGCCGGGTCGTAGCCAATCGTAGGAGTGTTTTCGATGCATTCTCTACCTCCATAGCTGCGTCGTGTTATTGTTAAGGCTTAATTTATCACTAAAGGATTAATCTAAATTACTGCACTTACTCAGGAATGTCGTCAGATGACCGCCTGCTGTTATGAAAAATTACAACAAAAATTATTAATAATTACTATAATACGACTAATAGAGCGTAAGCTATTTATTATACCTGTATTTATAGTCTTTAATTTATGGTAAGTAATCCAATTGCATATTCTTGTTTTCTTATTTTTATCTTATAAAGATTGCATATGGGGCTCGTAATTACGAATGTTAGATAGGCAATCTAGATTTCTCCTGGTGCGTAAATAAATCGTTACACGGTGTATCTTCGATTTACGATGATGAGTGACCCTTTGATCCTACCCTGAAAGCAGCATTTCTCAGTCGCTAGAGATAAGAACTGAATTTCCTCCCAAACCATAAATATACCCATAATATTCACATATCAATACGTCAGCAGAGTGAATCAGAAGCAAACGAGTCTAATTGTCGACACCAAACGAATATTCCCGAATAATACCTCAATTAAAAACAGCGCGTCACAAAAGCATTCCAAATTCAAAATTGATTTAAAATGGCAGTCGTCAAGCTTACGAAAGTGCAGGCGACAATGTGCATCGCGCACGCGCACTCAGTGCGTTGACCGCCGCATTCTGACCCGGGAGTCGAGGTCAAGCGGTCAGCGGTGTTAGGGCCCGCCCACACCGCACTGCTGGGCCTATAGCCGCCGGCGGCTAGGACTACGGACAAACGCGCGTGAGTTACTGTGGGAATCGATCGGTCTGGAACGGGACTTTGTATTGAGTTAGATCGTTGAGTGCAGATGTTGCAAAATGTTTCTGCTTATTCCAGAGCCTGGTCATGTTGGCTTTATTGAGATACTTTCCGCATATAAATTGAGTGGTTAAACTAAATGTAATAATGTATTCTAAACTAGCTTCTGCCACCCGGTCTTACCGCGTTCCTGTTGGATAGGATCGTTTTCTCGGAATAAAATATTCAAAGCCTCTATTATGGTCCAGGGTATGATCTTTCACCAAATACGGGGTCATCATGGGGTGATTGAGTATCTTTTCAAACAAACAAACTTTTACATATTACTAGCTCCTGCCCTATTAGGCCCTGATAAGGCACTTATGAATGTCGATAGTTACAATTATTACAATAGACTCTACCACCCGTTCGGAATACACTTAAACTGAGAAGATATATTACTAATTAATAATACAGCAATCCAAATCTAACAAGCTACAGCCTCCCTCTATCTCTTATCGCATATCTTAAAATAATCGCTACTAGCTCCCGCACCCGCGGACCGCTGCGAAGAGGTCACGTGTAAACAAGCCTTAATAAACAGAAGCTTTGTGCTAAGTTTCCGTCACTGAAAATTCTGTTCTTACGGAGTACATATAGGATTCATTTCTTTATAAGCTTTTATCTTTAATATCGATTCTATTGAATAAATAAAAGATAGAAGAAAAGGCTGTCTAATAGGTTGTCAATAAGTCTCTAATACCTTACTTGCTAGATGAAAATAACAAAATAGACAATCTGTAAAGATTTTGAAACCTATATTAGATTTGTTATGCTTTGTTGTCCTTTATGTAACTTTTTGGACCAACTATGAAATCACGAAAATAATTTCATACTTTTATAATCTACCAGCTGTAAGTAAACCTTCTCTATGTTTTTTTTTACTATGTATAGGCCTGTGTTTGACTACAATCTCACCGTGGTCAGTGATGATGTGGCCGATGATGGTAAGCACACAAAGCCTAGAAAGGAACTGGCTCTCAAGTGCAGCTGTCGGAACACACCGAAAGGTGTTTGGCGACAGATTTTCAACTTGAGGGGTGGTAGCAAGTCAAACGGGTACTACAAAGAACCCTACCACCGTATTATGGATTCCTCGCGATGTTTTCCTTCACGGAAAGCTCAAGCTCATTGTAGGATTCGAGCCCGCGACCTTCGTCTCGGCATTCGACGTCACTACCACTGAGCTATCATCGCCTTAAAAGTTATTTTGGGCGATTTCAGAGTTAATCATATTTTTATTTGAAAATAGGTACCCGTTGAACTCTTTTACATAATCATTATGACTTTCCACTTTTTAAATTATAAATTAGAAGTTAATTATTTACAAGATAGACATGAAAATAGACAATAATACTGATGTCTAAAATTATATTTAATGTATAACTAGCTGTTCCCCGCGGTTTCACTCGGGTTCCCCATATAAAAAGTAGCCTATATATAACCTTCGGGGATAATTTAGCTTCCTATTAGTGAAACAATTTTTCAAATCGGACCAGTAACTCCGATGATTACGCTACAAACAAACTCTTCAGCTTTATTATTAGTAATGATATAGGTATTATTTAATGTACCTACCTATAATATGTTGAACAAAAAACCAGTATATAAAGTTAAATTTTCTTATTTCATTTGATTTTCTCCAATATGAGAGGATATATGAAATATGTAGATTGTATTTTTGTATAATAAAAAATATGTACTTGCTTAAGAATGAAAAAAATAACAAAAATCTTTCTACAGCATTTGACGGAAATCATACGACTGAGATGATTGGAGTCCAATACCGCTTGATTTGATTCACTTTTAACAACAGTGTTTTTCTTCGCAGTATATTTTTAAATTAAAAATATATCACAAGTCTTTAAATTCTAAACATAAATTGACGGGTTCATTTATAATGAGTTTATTAACGAGCTATGTAGAAGCATGATCACCTTAAAGGTGTATTTTGTGTGCAGTGACCAGCCGCTACCTGTGTCTCACACAATATAACCAGACAATGCGCTTGTCATAAAATAGTAGATTGTCATTGTCATTAAATAGTCTAGACAAAAGATTTTACGAGAGACCGTTTTATTGTCAACAATGGACAGGGCGAACTATGATTACTGGCTGCAAGCGAAAAGGTCTCAAAACTGATCATGCTTCAACTTTGTTGATGGTACCTTGATTTCACCTCCAATGTGTTTAATTTTACTATATAACAGCGCCTTTATCCGTTAGACCACAACTATTTGAAGTACCTAGCACCTACCCAGTTACTCGGTCCATGCTAATTCCTTGTTTGTATAGTTTTACAATGCGGTTTGACACATAGGCACATTCGTTAGCAGCTTTTCATGGCCGAATTCGGACAAACCACCGTAGTGTTGACCAACCATTATTTAGAATTCGTAGGACAGTTTACCGTTTGCATGGAGTTGTAAAATATATTGTAGTGGAAACTGCCTAGCATATGTTCGACTGCAGAAGAGTAGCCAGCGAATGTTTAGCGATAATCTTTGGCCTTCCTGTATTTACATAAACAACTACACATAGATAAAAGAAAATATCGTGTGAAAATTTGCACTTCCTAAAGTGAACAAGATAGATGTGATGAAAAATCTTGTCATCTCTTTTGTTTCTATTTGCTTTTTGCAGAAAAACTCCCCTGTAAGGCTTTTCCACTGTGCTACGTCACAAGGTTCATAAAATGTGAAAAAAAGTTTTCAAGGTCAGCAACACTCTTGGTATTTTTTGAGACCCTAGCCTCTTTATGGCCGATCTTTTAAAATAAAAAAAACCATCTGAAAGTGTTTGACAAACATAAATGTAAAGTTACTTTACGTTTTTCCCAGGACATAATTATATATCTATCTGTCGTTATATACATTGTAAATAAAAAAAATTTGTCGCTCCAAAGTTAATGGTAAGACATAAACCTTACAAATGTCACAGTAAGTCCGCGATGTGATACCGGTAGCCTATTGCTCCATTTGGCTCGCGACCATTCTGCTACCCGTCGGCGCAGGCGCACGCGCAAGATATCCTACTAGTCATACATTAATCTACTTGCGACAGACGCAGACGTGATCTGTTTCCAGTTGATTTAACTGTTCATTATGTGATGATATTACGGATATTAGTCTGACGGGCCAGTTGGCGCATTTGGTTAAGATACCACCGATTGCGCCGCAGGTCGTGGGTTTGATTCCCATCCAGGACAAACATTTGTGTGCATGAACATGTCTGTTTGTCCTGAGTCTGGGTGTACTATCTATATAAGTATTTATTTACAAAAAAAAAGTAAGTAGTATATGTATAGTATATCAGTTACCTGGTTTCCATAGTACAAGTTCTGCTTAGTTTGGGATCAGATAACCGTGTGTGAAGAAATGTCCCAGGATATTATTATATTAAATGAGTCGCTTTAAGGTTACTGCTCTACATTTTCGGGTCTTTTTTATAAGCTTTACTTTTACTTTCAATATTTTTCATCATAATAAGTACCTACGTATACTTTTTTTTATGTCAGAAGGTTGACAAGCAAGCATACGGCCCAAGTTGAAAAACGGGTACGAAGTACCCTACCACTGTGCTATGTTTTCCTTCACCGAAAGCTCAAGGTCATTGTAGGATTCGAACCCACGACCGTCGTCGCGGCATCCAACGTCACAACCACTAAGCTATCATCACCTTCATCAAACGATATAAACTATTGATATCGTAACATGGAACTTAATAATAAAGCAATAAGATTAATGTTCCTATGAACGTCATTCCCATTTAATATGAGTACAACTTTATCATACCTAGTGCATGGAATTCCAAGATAAAACTATGAATAACCGAGTCCCAAGCTTCACCGTCTACTGCCTCTATAATCCCGCACACATGCAAACAAACAAACACATAGAAACACAACGACACATTGTCTGGATGCTTCTAAGAAATGAACATTTCGCGAAAGCGAGCGAACTCGCTAAGTTATGCAGTTATGACAAACAAACTTACATTTTGAATGCATAGTGACGAAAAGGCTGGTTGTGTAATGAGTGTAAAATATTTTACTTTACCATTAATTAAGATACCTACATATTCAATAACCGGTGAAGGTCGATGGTTCAGATACTTCAATAATCTTGAGCTCAAACTATATTCTCCCTTATTCAGACCTATATTAATCTACTATTATATGTATACGATTGACTACCACCAATTCGGAATAGACTAAAACCACAGAGTAAAGGCTAAAACTGAGAAGACTCTGGCAGCAACGCTTTTTCTTTTGTAGATCTTTCTTTTGAATTAAAATTTAAATAATTCTTATTCCATACTATTTACCAAATACCTACTAACAGAAAACCTTCTGAGGTTAATTACAATTTGAAAGGCCAATATTCAAATTACCGTTCCAAAGAAAACATGTATTGTAAGAAGCTTTCTCAGTGTACACAGTGCCTAATAGCCGTGCCTGCCTATGCTAATTGCTTAGAAATATCAGACAACGGACTCAAGAGGCTGCATTTCAGTGCCAGAGTTTATTTGACTTTAAACTTCAATTGCTAAACTTAGCAAACAATTTGAAGTCAATGTACTTTTTCATTGTAGAGAGTTTACCAAGGTTCTATTTTGTATGACCACAGACGGTTTTTTTTTTATATCTATCGTCTTATAATACTAGCCATTTCAAAACGAAAAATAAAAGCAATATTTAATGGTTTTCAGAGCTAATTCAGTGCAATCAGCCAGCAGTTTCTTAGCCCAATAGGTAAATTATATAGGTAACATTTAATTTTTAATACACGAATATTAAATTCCATTATTGAATTGTTACAGGACGGCAGCACTGCTGCTAACCATCACAGCATCAATGGCCGCCCCGGCGTCTTCAGCCAATGAGAACAACCTTACAAATGATAAGAAAGAACCGAGCACACACGAGCTCCTCAGCTCGCTCGGCTTGAAGAAACTAAGGATACCAGCCGCTCACCATAGGAAACGATTAGCCGAACAAGGCAGGCGGCATGCAACGGGGGATTCTAGAATGTACGTCATAAAACTGCCACCAAATACCAGCTACTACACTCACGCGGATCCTGCACCAGCCGCGGCCCGTACCTTACCTCTACAGATGACTAGCAATGGAAAACCCGCTCGAGTTTACCACTGGAACATTCCCGTACTACAAAAACTCGCGAAGAATCGACCACAGGCGAGGTTTGACGATGAAGTCGTGGATGTTGAAAGCACGCCAACGTGGCCTAAAGGTGCCAATAATCATCCGAACTCATTGGACGCGTTAGCGTACTACGTGCCAGCTAAGAAGACATCTTTCAGAAAATACTTCTCAGGCAATGGAAAACCTAAGTCTTTCTATGTAATTGATAAAGACAAGAGGGCTACTCAGTACCATAGACTACTGCCATAAGTTTGAGATTAACTCGTCAGTGTATGTGTTAGGTGGATAATTCGGACACAACTTTTTAAGTGCAAGTTGAGGATAATGTCACTTTTACATCATTTTAAAATCTACCTTATTACCATCGAATTAAACTGAAAGTGTAAATGTATCAATATTTCCAACACGTAAACATGAGTATTAACTAAAGAAACTTGGCAAAGTTTATAGTCCATCTGTGAACCATCTGTTCGTATAATTTAATACTAATGCCTTCCAACCAGAGGAACCAGTTCACCTGCCTGTTGCAGGAATGGAGACATAGATTTAAATTTCCATTTACGTCGAACTTTTTGTATCTAACAGCGCGACGCGTGCTGAAGTGTCCTACATCAATTTACAACCCAGTTTTTCACAGCAAATTGTATTAGCTTATTTCTAATTCAAATTATGACAGATGTAATATATCAAATTCCATATCGAGAAAATTTACTGAAAATTAGTAGCACCTTACTTATTTATCGACAGTCCAATCGATTTATTGTTTCGGACGTTCTCGGGTGGCTACTTTAATACCGATGTCATGGAGTTTAATTTATCGATAATACAATTCGATGACATCGCTTATTATTGTTTTGAGGAACGTAATCGATTGGATTACTTAATTTAATTATAAATGATGGATATTTTTTTAGCTCTTGTTTTCAAATGGTTTAAATGAAAGTCATGTTACGACATTCTTGATTGAATATTTTCAATCATTATAATGCGAATTAATGACTGAACTTTGTAATTTCATTTTTAGCAATGACGCATTTACGTATTGTATACTAAATTCATGAATACAGTTACGTGTAATTAAACATTGTCGAAAAATCTTAAATGCTAGCTACTTATAAGCTAAATTACTATCTCAGTTAATTTTAAACAGCAATTCTATTTTTTTTTATTTATCGATACTCTAAAATGGAGGCAAAACATTTTCGGTCGGAAAAGTATAAAATAATTAAAACTATTGTTGTAATATAAAATATTATTTATCCTACTTTTAGTTATTAGGTAGTCAGTAAGTAATGCCTAAGTTATGTTTTAGTCAGAAATAAAATTGTAATCTGAGGCTAAATTACATATCTTTTCTTTTCTGTATCCTTATCTCTTGAATGTATACCCAATATAACTAATATAATCATGTATATAAATGCCTGTTTACCGACATATAAAATTATAGCATTAAGTAATCGATAGGTGCTTATTTTTAATATTAAGACTGCATAACGAATTTAAACTAATACATAACTAGAAATATTCAGCATTTAAATACAACGAAAAAGTTTGTTGTACAAATTACTATACTTTTTTTATTCAACATTTTATTTTAGGTACAAGATAAAATACTCTATAGAGTTCTCAATTTAAATATTGTATGAGATTTTATTGTTTCTTTTTTCTTATTTTAATAATTATTATTTATGACTGCATTTATTACTTTACTGAGTTACTTCATTATTTATTTATATTTTAATTACTTACTAGTAAATTAGGATTCTTCGAATGCGGCTGAAGAAGTTAATTATTTTATCGTAGGTTGTAACTTTAACAGTACCTATATATCTAAGTAGGTATGTTTTGTACAACACAAAATAAAATAAAATTGTAGATAAGTAATAAATACTTTACAAAAAATATTATTCTTCAGTTGTTTTCTTACCCCCCTTTACCTTTTATTACTTTAGAGATAAAGAAATAAAACAAGTGTTGTACTAATCAAGAACCTAGAAATCCCTAGAAGCAAATAACTGGGCAATAGGGTAATTGACACTGTCAAAAATAAATGACCAAACACTAACCAATGCATAAAACATCTAAAAACACGTGGAAACATCAAATATGTTGTACATTTAATGCTCTTAATGATTTTTAATTACCAGTGGAACCACTAAGAGTAGATGATTTGATGCTGTGAAACTATGACGTCATAGTGTAATATTTCATACAAAATTCCATATAAACGATCGTTTTGACATTTATTAAAAAGTAGCTGATTTGACATGTCAGTCAACTACCCTATTGAGTTAGCGTTGGCTTTTTGACAGTTGAAAATCAAATTAACGCCTTGCAGCAATGTGCTATGGTTTTCTTCCCTGACCTCAAGCTCATGATAGGATTCGAATCAACTACTATCGTACCGTCGCGTCGCGGGACAACATTACTACTATATCGCTTTTTAGACTGTTTTTTCCATTATTTAAGCTACAAAGCTTGCTGCGGGTGACAGTAGCCAGAGATATATTAAAATTAGCCTAATGTCTTTGCAATAATGTTCATCTGTTTATTCTATGATTCTGTATGTAGATTCATTAATATTATAGGTTCAGATGAATCTTCTTGCTATGGTTCATTTTCATATCTCTCTCTGGCTACCGTCATTGGCACCAAGTTACAACGTAAATATTGTAGTGAAATCAAAGAGAGTGCAATGCATTAGTGGCGCTATCTATGATTTGTACGAATAAACTGTCATGATAACGAATACAGCTAAACTATCAGTGCCTGAAGATAGTATGAAAATTACAGTATAGATGGCGCTGAAAATTATTTGATATTGCTTTACCGACAGAGCACGATAGCACATGCGCGGCAGGCTGCGCGATTTATAAAAATCGTTCCAAATGCTATCCGACACAAATCCATAATCGCCGCCCGTAAAAATGTCAGCTGCTACTGAAAGCAGCACGGAAAACATGAAAAATGTGGACGGAAACAAAAACTCTAATGAACGGACAGCTGAAAGTGTGTATTATAAATGTTCAAGTGATGAAAATAAAAAGAGCGACTCTAACACAAATAATAGCAGCACCATAATAAAAGTAAAAAGTGTTATCCCTAGAAAACGGTGAGCTTTATCATTATATATTTATTATTATTGCTAGGATATGTAATCCAATTCATTAATATAGAAGTATATGTATACCTACAGGATGTATCGCTTAACGTTTTTATTTGAGGATGATAAGAAAATATGAACTCAAAAACATTCCGCGAGTGACAAAACCGCTCCAGTTTTCTGGATATAATTATCAAGCGTAGATCTATAAATATCTAGATATCTCATTGGATGTTGCATAGTTTTAGTTAGGTGGTAAATAACGAAAGTTCTCAAGTGTTAGTACCTAATATTTCCCGCCAATATCTTAAAATTCCATTTCATAAGTTATCGTTCGATTTTTCCTTTTGCCTTATCGTGCGAATATTTTTTTCGTAAAATTCTTATCTATGACCTACATTATAAAGTAAATATTATATTACTTTCGTATTTGTTGAGTAATATTATTAGTATTTGATAATAATTTATTTATTTAATGTACCTACAACGTAATTTATTTGATAAAATCCTACACACTTAAAAGTCTGATTAATACCTAAGTACCTACCTACCTACTTAAGTAAATTTATTATAGCAGTTTTCAGTGGAGATAAGCTAATGAGAATACCTTGGTAGGTATATTAAAAACCTAACCTTCCAAATAATTCCAATATAACGTTTTTTACATAACATTTTTTTGTATCGGATGTAGGTAAGTACCTAGTAGGTACTTGTACGTAGTAGGTATATTATCTTAATTTTACTCTGTGCTAGTACCTAAACTCATTCATTAAATAAATACCTAGTGATTAAAAAACGAACGGGAAAATTATGTTAAACCATCGTATGCTGCATGTAGGTGTGCAAAATGCATTCCTTAGATAAGTATTACCACCTACCGCAAATCTACCCTTCTATTTTATTCTTGTTTATTGCACCCACAGACTAAAGAATGAATTGCACCCCATGCACGCGTGCGTCCCCATACCGCGCGGCCAGCTTCCCCAACTAAGCAGACTTGAGATACACCGAGTTTTAGGGTTCCAAAGTGAAACAAGCAATATATAAAAAAAATAGTATATGTAGTATATCAGTTATCTGGTTTCCATAGTACAAGCTCTGCTTAGTTTGGGATCAGATAACCGTGTGTGAAGAATGTCCCAGGATATTTATTTATTTATATTTTCGATTCATGTTTGTATGTCACTGCCATTTTACTTGTAAACTATAAGTAAATACATTCTTCACACACGGTTATCTGATCCCAAACTAAGCAGAGCTTGTACTATGGAAACCAGACAACTGATATACCTACTACTTTTTTTGTAGATTCATACTTATAACCCACCCAGACTCAGGACAAACGGACATGTTCATGCACTCAAATGTTTGTCCTGGATGGGAATCGAACCCACGTTCTGCGGCGAACTGGCCTGTTTATAAGTATTGGTACCCATACATTGTAATCCATGCCGTCGTAATGTACGGGTAAATAGTCGTGACCAATAAAGATCGCGCTTAAATTCACGTTGAAATATGTGATCGGATTAAACTGACAGGACTAAAATATCTTGCATCCCTTTCTTATATTTACTATTAGAAAGAGATATAGTGAGATTAAATTTATTTAGTTCGTAAACAACAGAATCGGCACCATTATCGTATTATATCGTTCCAATTAGGTTGGCGCGTAAATCCATGGGGAAATCAAATTATATTTTTGAACAAACCAAAGTTTCAAACAAACGACATATTTATTGAGATTTGTTTAGTTTTTTTGTTAAAAATAATATAAGTTTTTTTTTATTGTCATTATTGAATCTCACTCTCACATTTTGTTTAACCGACTTCAAAAAAAGCTCTAAGGTGGTCCCATATTAACTTTATTACACTTTGATAGTGATTAGCGCCTGAGAAGTACGCCAATTGATATTCTATGTATTAATTATGCTTTTGAAACTATTTAAATCCATATATTGGTTCCTTATCAATAAATAACGTTTATTTGTAGCAATAGAACTAATATACAGGTTCTAATAAGTATTTTGAATACAAAATGAATAAGTACATAGATAAATAAAAAAATTACGACACATAGGCGCTTGAAACTGACGTAAATTAAAACGTACGAAATTTTCGTTAAAAATTTAAATTACGGACCAACTTACGACCTTAAACCCATTAAATATTCATGTTTTTTTTTATCAATAAATTATTCCGACATTATCCAAAGTAATGCTCTATTTTCTACAATCTTGTAATCATTATTGCCTGCATCACAGCCTACACTACAAAAGACCATCTGTTCTCAGGATTCATCAAACCTACTTACATAGTATATATTTTAGGGTTCTCAGATGTGTAACTATAGCACTGGAATTCTTTCATTAACGTTCTCTCTTTATTTATATCCAAAAATAGTTTGCGCGTAGGTACGTGCGCACGCGCATACTACAAATAACTGTTAAAAAAGTAACATAATACAATATAATTAATTAATAAGTGATTAAATTACTAGTTTTTTTCGTGTTATGCAGTGCTAAGGTGTTATATTCTGGAGTAAATAATACACGCCATTTGCAAGGCTGAAGCAATGAATGAATGCGTCTTTGACGCTTGTCGATCGATTCCTACAATAACATTGTAACGTAATGGTATTTACATTTGAATCTGAGTTGTTGGTCAGTTCTATTTAGGTCTTGTTTGAAGTAACAATATCTATAGAACACTCGATAATCTGGTTAGGGGTTTCCAAATGGCTTGTAGTTAGGGAAAATGTCAATGACATTACGCTACCGTCCTCGACGGCGAGGACTGCCGCGACGTCCCACTCAGTTTCGTCCTGTTCAAGCGGCCCGAGCTGCCATTAGTAATCCGACCGCCCCCAATTAGTCGTAACTCGTACTAAGTCCTCCCCTTCCCCCGGTAACGCCCTGAGCCGAGGTTCGTACCCCACTCGGGGGTGCCCTCAGGCACTGGGCTGAGGGCTGAGAGCCCTCTGCACTCGCCGATTGTCCGATAAGGTTGGAGCAGCCATCAGAGGCTACCAACTAGTCCTTTGACATTGTCAAAAAGTTGGAATTGAGGGGTCACTTGGGGACATATAACAATTATATTTAAGACCTATCACTCGGGGCGCTAAGAGGAAAAATATATAATAAACGCAGATCACTATAATACAATGTAGGTACGCTATATCAAAACTTTCCGAGATCCACTCCGCTCCAGTGGGCAGGCAGCCTAAGAAAGGGTTTTTTTTCCACACCAAATTTTCAGTTATCAAAAAGGTTATCGAACAATTTTATTTCAAAAAATATAGATTCCATTTATTTTACAGTTTCAAATAGATTGAAACCGCGTGTGATAATAAATGTTAGATAAGGAGTTACTGACCGATATTATACGTGTGATGTCTTTATAACATACAAAATATTACAGTATAGGGCAGGCGCCGTATCTTGATAAGGATTTATCTATACTAATATTATAAAAAAGAGGTAGGTAGGTGCCGATTCTGTTGTTTACGAACTTAACTAATATTAGACAAAACACCTCTCTTTCATTTTAACCTTATTGAAAAAAGATACAACATTAATGCTGTCAGTTTAATCCATACCGTCGTAATGTACGGGTAAATAGTCGTGACCAATAAAGATCGCGCTTAAATCCACGTTGAAATATGTGATCGGATTAAACTGACAGGACTAAAATATCTTGCATCCCTTATATTTACTATTAGAAAGAGATATAGTGAGATTAAATTTATTTTAGTTCGTAAACAACAGAATCGGCACCAATGTTTGTAAGTTCGGATGTAGGTGTAGTATTCAAACAAAAAAGGATTCTTTCCTACAAGATGTGACCTACATGCAACCCTCGGTACCTTCACCATGATGAAACTTATTATGAATTCGGTTGCAAAAAACCTATTGTCTTGATCATGTGAATCATTGCTTTTAGTATAGTCAGCGTCAAAAATTGCTGATGGGTGTCTTTAGTACCTACCGTGTCACGATACTCAACTCACGGTTTTCATAACAAACCTTCAAGAATTTCAACGAGTAGTTTCAGAGAAAATTGGCTGTGAAAGACGGCAGATAGACAGACGGGCAGACAGACGTTTCTCACAGGCATGTCTGCGATTTGGCATCAGAGGTTTCCTCTATTTCATGAACTCAGATTTACCCATTTAGCTAATCGTTACCTAATTTGTCGTTGCATCTTAGACCACAACGAGCCCTTTCAATAGTTAGCAAAATTTTTATTTAAATTTTCTAAATTAATCTATATCTCAATAAAGCTAAAGAGTTTGTTTGTTTGATAGCGAGTGAAACCGCGGGGAACAGCTAATACATACATATCATGTGCAAAAAGATATCAACCAATAGAATATTAGAGGGAGAGGAAAGTAGAAAACTAAAATACAAGTAACTATACTTACTGGTTCTTTTTCTTTGCACCCAGACAAGATCTGCTAAAATGGTACGGATGGGGGTACAAGGACTCCATGTTCCTGCTTCAGAAGGATACTGCCAGCTTCACAGGAAACAGGTAAGAGTCTCCTAATTCTGTTTGGCTGACGATGAAGGAATACCTTTTTAACAATTAACCGGTTATTGACAACATTTGATCTGTATTTATTTCGGAAGGCATTAAAATAAACAAGTTTATTAAAAACGACTAAAAACGGGACGGGACTGCGATACGAAAAAAGTTCAATGTTTTTTTTTAATCTCATTCCAAATTAGATTTAAACAAATTAGTTCATAAATATATAACGGAATAGGATATTTTGATTTTGTATATATATGATACTTCTTTAGTTTTTAGTTAATATTTTAGTTTCATTTAATGTTTTCGTGTAAATAATTGTAAATATATAATAATAAATACCCGATTTAAACATAATATTTCTTTTTAAAAGACTTCAAAAAGGAGGAGGTTCTCAATTCGTCGGTTTTTTTTTTATGTATGTTCCCCGATTACTCGAAGACGCCTGGACCGATTTGGAAAATTCTTTTATTGTTTGAAAGGGTATACTTTACAGCGTGGTCCCATGTTCATCAGGTCAGGATCTGATGATGGAATCCTGGAGAAATCGAGGGAACTCTTATAGGCACTTACAATGTTTTTCATATACTTTTTATAGCTATTCAGATATTTGCGTCTGGTAGTCATCATTTACGTTGCTGAGCTGATGATGGAAGGTACAACTCCTTAACGGTTAGGAGTTAAGTGAAGTCAGCATCAACTGCGTACCTACTCCTAGTTGTGCTCCTAGCGTATCTTAGGTCAATCAAATTATTAGCATATTTGACTGAAGAACTGCGTTGTGAGTGCACAATTTTTGTACATGTTATGTTTTTGATAGGATAAAGTATAGGTACAGTATAGGTACAGTATAGGTTTACTGACACAGTAGGTACAAACCGAATTTTATTAACAAATTTTAATAAATGCAGTTGCAATATATCTACGTCTACGAATTTTATTTCCATATTTAAATAATTTAAACCGGGTTTATTTTTATTCTATAATTCAATTATAAATCAGGTCACAGATCAGGACCTAGGTCAAATTGATTCAATGCTAATAAAGAAAGCTTGCCGAATTCTGCTGCAATTGCATTATTGATTTTAAGCCAACAAAGAAAGTGGTGTCATCAAACTTTAACCAGTCTTGGCCAAATGGTGCCTAGGTCGTGGGCGACGTTGCTAAATTGCTACATCCCGTTAATTCGCGACAGCACGTGTCATCTGACACTTCAATTAGTTCGAATGTTTCTACTTTGTCATGCCTGGTACATTGATCGTGTTTTGGGATCAGTTTTAAGAGAATGATGATAGGAATCAGTATATTGGTTAATAATTGGCTTTGACAAATGGAAGGGTCGAATGGAATAAGAGTAGGTACATATAGCGCCGATCACTATTTTTTATTTTTTTTACTATGTATAGGCCTGTGTTTGACCACAATCTCACCGCGGTCAGTGATGATGTGGCCGATGATGGTAAGCACACAAAGCCTAGAAAGGAACTGGCTCTCAAGTGCAGCTGTCGGAGCACACCGAAAGGTGCTTGGCGACAGATTTTCAACTTGAGGGTGGTAGCCAGCCAGGCGGGTACTACAAAGTACCCTACCACCGTGCTATGGTTTCCTCACTGAAAGCTCAAACTCATTGTAGGATTCGAACCCGGGACTTTCGTCTCAGCATTCGACGCCACTACCACTGAGCTATCATCGCCTTAACTTAGCCTTAACTTATTTGAAACAGGGCAGGCAGATTATGATTATATTTATGATATCTTTACAGTGCTTATGACCAATTTTCACATACTCAAGCCGATTTTCTCACAAGTGTACGCTAAATATCACATAATAATCTCATAGCTGTATTTCTTGGTTATTTCATGGTCGTAAATTATTAAAAGCGATTGGAGCGAGTCAATAATCATGGAGGAAATAAAATGATCACTGAGAATAGCTTAGTTCGCGACCATATGTGTCAATTGCGTGTAAACATAAATCGTAAATGTGCTGTAAAGTTTATGGGCTTGCACAGCCATCTGATTACTTGAATGAGTGTTAACTATACATAATATTTATAAAGAGCTAGCTTTCTGTCCCGAGATTTGACGCACTAAGGCCCAATTTCAGCAACACCGTATAGGTATAAATGGCGAGGGTAAGCCGTTCAAAAAACACCTGCAATTTTATAAATACAGTGTATTTTATTTATGATACAAGTGGCTTTGAAATGATGAAAGTGTGGGACTAGGATTCCTAAAAGGTAAGCCAGTGGGAATCGGCTTGTATGGACCCTTCGCCACTGATAGGTATTTACATTACTATTTGGGGACCATTATTCTTTTCAAATTAAAATTTAATGGAATTTCTGTGATGATGTTATAATGTGTGTTAAATAAATATAATTTCTAAGGAAGTATAACATGCCAACTTATGTCCATCAATGCCTTTTTGGTCGACTGTATATTTACCTACCCCTTCAAAATCTCCTTTGATGGTTCTGTACTGTACCAATAAATGTACTAACATCAATGGAGTCTATATACCTTAAAATATTTACAAATTAAGGTCAAGTATTGTTAGACAATATGTACCTAGTGCGTGCGTAAAGCGTTTAATGATTACGTAACGACATGCCCTCTCGTCAATATTACATGATCCTGTAAATCAAACAGTGACACCATACTAATGGATACACGAATTTATGTCAATATTTGAGCTTAGTCGTTAAAATTTAGCTTCCAAAAATACTTATTAGGTAATGGCTACATCATAGGTATATGCTTACTCTATCAGGAATTTGAATTTCCTTCCGTATTTAAGCCGTTTTGAATCGATGCTTTAAAAAATTGTGGGCTCATTATGGAATCATGAGAAGGTACTATGTATACTAGCTTTCTGCCCTCGGTTTTACCAGCAATACTGATGATAATGAGTTTTTGGCCAAAGGAGAAAGCTTACGTTATTCCACCTGAAAAATTAGGGAAGCTCTAAGTGGTCAAGGAATTTCAGGGAAATAGAGCGGAAAGTCTGAGGTAGGTATCAGTTCATTTTGGAATAGGGGTCTCTTGCCCAAAATAGTTTGGGAATCCCTGATATACTATTCAACAGTTTAGAACCTTTAAACTTCACACTGTTTTGTTTCACTATACCCAAACCATGATGTTAACACAGTATACAGGGTGGAAATATGAGACGGGTCAGTAAGGGCAGTTACCTTAAGGGTTGAAGCCACGCGAATATAGTCTTAGGAGACCATATCTTATTTTTTGAGTTATTGAAAAAAAGTAAGAAGACCTTTGACAAAGCGGTATAATATGCACATAAAGCATTGTTTGTTTGTCTACATATTTGTCATTCGTAACCAATGAGTTGGAACGGCGAGTATACTGATGGATGTTATTGACGGTAAATATTTGCGCTGTTTGTTATGCAAGTAATGTATAAATAGCGATCAAATAGTTGCATTGGACAGGCACCTGTACCACAGACAACCGCCGCATTCCTATCGCTCGAAAAACGTAAAATAGATGTTCTAGGCTTTGTGCGCTTTACCACATCATCACTGATCACGGTGAGATTGTGGTCAATCATATTTACTATATGCCATGCCACATAGTAATAAAAAATATACGGTCCGATTCGAAAAAGACTTCCACTTTTAAAAAGCTACATTATCCCCTATAGGGTACTTTCTATCCCGGGAACGCTAGTGAAGCCGCGGGGAACAGCTAGTACCTAATAAATAAAAATAAAAGAATCACGTATCTCTTTTTAGGGTTCCGAAAAAAAAAACGGAACCCTTATAGGATCAATCGTGCGTCTGTCTGTCTGTCCGAAAATATTGGACTGGATTAAGTTGAAAGTTGGTACACATATGTAAGTAAATAACGTAAATAAATGAATTTCAAACATGGGGGCTAATTTTGGGGAGTAAACTAGAAAATTAAAAAAAAAAGTTTTGCAGACAATATTGTGAAGCATATCAAATGAAAGGGCTTGTTGTGAGGTTCTCAAATATATTTTTTTTAGAATTTTAATATAAATAGTTTTGAAGTTATTTAAGAAAATAGGCGAAAAATTGGCGAAAATTTACTATTTATTCCCCCCCCTTATTTCCGAAACTACTGGGCCAAACATTTTGAAATAAAATCAGATAATAGTTCTTTACCTAAAGATTACAAGAAAACCTATAAGAAGTCTATCTAATAATTAGAAAACACGATTTCCAAAAAAACTTTTTATAGTTCCACCATCTACCTACCATCAACAAATATTTGGGTCAGATTTAAAAATATTTATGGAACTTAGTTAAACACGGAACCCTCTCCACGCGGGTTTAACTCGTATTTATCCGATTTATTTTAATGTAAAATGGGCTTACGTTTGACCGTCGTCTAACCCCAAGGAGGAGAACTAACTAAGAAAAGGTTTTTAAAAATGAGGAAGTTTAACATGGAATTGCGGACATAGGCAGGTGAATTCACTCAACAGAAAGCTATATAATTAGGTAAATATGTATTTCTTCTTTCAGATATGCCATCGGTGGAAAAACACTACCACATTTAGCCCAATGGGCCATCGACAAATTCGGCATAGATCCTTCAATATCTCCAAAAATACCTGAGATGCCAACAATGTTCCCCGAAAGCCGGTTCCCTAGTACCGTGAAGCAAGAATTGGAGAGGATAGCATTGGTCAGCGTAGATGGTATGGATAGATTTATCAGATCTCATGGGCAAACGTTGAAGGATATATCAAATGTCAGGGCGAATAGCTTCCCCAGGATCCCAGACGCAGTTATATGGCCAGAGAATCATGAACAGGTAATTCAATAAAGAAATTAAAATTATGCAAACGCGGGATACGTGGTATCATATTTGATGGGTTGGTCACGGGTAGGGTTGCCATCTTTAAAATCTGCCAATTAGACTTTACATCCGGACATGTCATTTTTTTTTCTTACTATGTAGGAGGCCAGTTTTTGACCTCAATCTCGCCGTAGTCTGTGATGATGTGGCCGATGGTGGTAAGCACACAAAGCCTAGAAGGGAACTGGCTCTCAAGTGCAGCTGTAAATATATAAAATAAAAAATTGTTTTAATTGGTATAAATCAACTTCTTGCGACTGGTGGCTTGAAAACTTTAAAACCCCACCCTCTCCCTCTAAACTAGGACGTATGGCAGACCTACCGACTGCCCACGAAGAAAAAAACTACATATTCTTCTTCTTCCGACTGCCATTCATTCACAGCATCAGTTATGTTCTATTCCCACCCATAGGTACATGAGCTGAAGTGGCCATGACCATTATGCTCGTGACTGCCAAGCCTAAATTTGATAACATTATTACATTAGCTATTCTGTTTACAGGAGGTACTGTTAGTTTAAGCATTAGCATATTCACCAAAATATTTATGCATTTACAGCACAAGCTTTACTTAGTTCGGTATAAGGAGGCCTTGTGTGAAAAATGTTAATACATATAGACTATCTTTCGCCATGCGGATTGACTCGCATTTCCAAGGGAGATTATGTTTCTCGGGATAAAATGTATCTAGGATTATGATCTATCCACGATTCTAAATCGACTGGGATTTTACTAATGAAAAATCCCAATTTTCGAAAAAACTATTCCCCGTCACATATTCTCTAGTTAAACATATATTTTTTTCAAATCTCTTGAAACAAAGAATACAGAGAAAAACGCAATTTAGAATCATCATTTCACGTATAGCATCGCCTTAAGAGGAGGCTCTTCGCGAATGACTCTGTCCCATACTAAACTGACGGAGACAAGCGAAACAGGAGAGGCGCAATTTTAGTAAAAAAAATCGGTTTTATATTATTTAAAAAAAAACTAAGTCTTTTTAATTAATTCTTAGTTTTAAAAAAACTATTCCTCGTCACATATTCTCTAGTTTAACATACATTATTTTACAAATCTTTTGCAACTAATGACGAGAAAATCTTAATCTAGAATCATCATTTCTCGGGTATCGTCGCCTTAATAGATCAGTCAGTCAGTCACGCTCACCTTTTATATATTTAGTTTTTTTTTTTAAGGTGGAGCAAATAGTAAAGAGCGCGTGTCATCATAAATTCGTGATCATCCCATTCGGTGGGGGTACTTCGGTGTCGGGTGCCGTCACGTGCCCCGCCAACGAACCGAGGCCGATCCTAGTGCTCGACACCAGCGACATGAACTCCATACTGTGGATTGATAAGGAGCAGCTGTTAGCTAGAGTTCAGGTAAATTATAATTTTTTTATTTGCAGGGAAGTACATTTATTTATTTTTTTATGTCAGAAGTTTGCTAATGTGTTGCCAACATGTTACAATACCAAGAAGGCAGCTGGCTCTCAAGTGCAATTGCCGGAACACACGGTTGGTACAGATTTTTAACTTGAGTGTGGTTGCCAGCCAGACGGGGACTATAAAGTACCCTACCACCATGCTATGGTTTCCTTTACCGAACCTTGTAGGACTCGAACCCACGACCTTCGTTGCGGCAACACTGAGCTATCATCGCCTTAAAATTACATTGCATAGTTGTTGCATAGTAAATTTTACAAATTTAACAAATAATAGTCTGAATATATGTATATCTCGCTTTATTTTGATTAAACTTATGCAAATAAACATATAAAATACTTAAAACTTTAATTAACTAACGATTATGTTTTTTTCAGACGAATACACAATGTCAATACAGAAATTCAATCAATTAATTATTTAGAGACCAAAAATCTTATTTTAACTTATACTTTTGTCATTTTTGTAATAATTAAACGGATTTTTTATAGTTTATTTGTGTTGATATTTCAATGGTTTATATAATAAAAATGAAAGGTCAATTATAATTTCAGGCGGGTATAATAGGTCAGGACTTGGAACGCGAGATGCGAGCTCGCGGCTTCACAGTGGGCCATGAGCCGGACTCGTACGAGTTCTCGACCCTGGGCGGGTGGGTCGCCACTCGCGCCAGTGGCATGAAGAAAAATACATATGGTAATATTGAGGACCTCGTCGTACAAACCAAGGTATGTCGCTCTCATAGATATAGATTACGCAAGAAAGAGCATCTACTTCGCGTGCCTCCTTTTGAGCCCGCCCAACCCCCACCGTCGCGCTCAATCTGTACTGTACAATAATCTGCTCAATTTGATTCGTAGAAATTGATAAGCGAATAATTCGATTGTTTATAGTAACAATCGCCCGTACTATAAATAATCTGCTGATTATATAGTTCGAAGAAATTGATAAGCGAGTAATTCGATTGTTTATATATATAGTAACAATCGCCCGATCGCTATAACTTTGAATCGATTTGGTTGGTTTTCCAGTCAGTCATAGTAGGCGGTCAAAATTGCAGACTAGCTTTCCGCTCTGCGCCGCGGTTTCTCTCATGTTCCTGTATGTAAAATAGGTTCTCTTTAGGGGACGACATTCTAAAAAAATCCTTAATTGTACAGACCTGTGTATGACCACAATCTCACACAGTTGTCAGTGATGATGTTGGTAAGCACACTAAGCCTAGAAGGGAACTGGCTCTCAAGTGCAGCTCTCAGAACACACCGGAAGGTGCTTGGCGCCAGTCAGGTGGGTATTACAAAGTACCCTATTGCCGTGCTATGGTTTCCTTCACTGAATGCTCAATCTTATTGTAAGATTCGAATCCGCGACCTTCGTGTCGGTATTCGACGTCATTATTACCAGCTATCACCGCCTTAAATAATTGCTATCAGTATGTATTTCAATCCGATCCGTCTAGCTAGTGGTTTGAGCTGTGCGTTGATAGATCAGTCAATCAGTCAGTCATGTTTTCATTTTATATATATCTTCTATTCCTCGTGGTGAACAGGAAAAAATCATACTTATCAAATAAAGACGTCAGATCCACAACTGATACATTTAATACCTAGTAATTGATTTTATTTTTTCCATTTTTGATCTTTTATTATAACAAAATAAACTAAAAATTACTAAAGGACTAAACTAAATGAAAAAGTCGCTGTCAGAAAGGCATCGTTCCCAGAATACTAGCGGCATTGCCACGTTGGATGGCAATGCTGATTCTCTGACCCAAGAACCACCAGGCGTTTTGATATTTCTTTTACCTAGTTAATTTTCCATTTCTTTTCAATTATATTTTTAAGAATAGAACCAACTATATAGACGTCGTATGATCATCGACTACAAATAGTCGGTTTTCTCAACTAGTCGGTACATCCCTAATTTGTATGTTATGCATGTTGTTTGTTTGTCAGGTGGTTTGCCCCGGCGGGGTGATAGAGAAGAGTTGTAGAGTGCCGCGCATATCGTGCGGCCCGGAGTGGGAACACGTCGTCATGGGATCCGAAGGCTGCTTCGGAGTCGTTACTGAGGTAACTATTACAAACACACACACATACAGGAATATTTGTTACTAATTTTGCGCATGGCAGTTTCAGCGATCCGCGTGATGTAATGAATTTTATAGGTAACTAGCTTCCGCCCCGCGGTTTCACCCACGTTCCCGAGGTATCTTATGTTTTTCCGGGATACACGTTGCATCCAAATATATTCAGTAGTTTTTACGTGAAAGAGTAACAAACCAATTTTGTAGTGAGTTTCGGGGGTTACTTAATTTTTTTAATTTTAGTTAATTAATGTATGTTAATTGTTGTAGGTGACAATAAAGATCCGTCCGGTGCCGGCGGTGACCCGGTACGGTTCGCTGGTGTTCCCGGACTGGGAGGCGGGGTTCCGCTTCGAGCGGGAGGTCGCCCGCCGCCGGCTGCAACCATCCAGTATTAGACTCATGGACAACGAACAGGTAATCAATAAATACAGGATGATTTTTTATTCGCCGTCCAAATTTTCAGTCGTTATTGCACTTATGATTGTGAATATTATGACCAACTCTGAAATCAACGAAAAGACTCTGAAATCACCAAATTTATGTATAAAACAAAGGGTAGAATACTATTGGAGGGGTGGGGGGGGGCGTAAGAAAATGATATAATTTTTCGAAATTATTTAAATGTGACTTGCCATATTTATTGGTCACGGCTATTTAACCGTAAATTTATGACAATAATCATATAAATTAATTTTTTAACACTTATTGAAAAAAATTACTTAATTTTTTACCTCTAACTTACCACCCACAGTTCAGATTCGGACAAGCCCTCAAGCTCCCCAACAGCTGGGGGGGAGTACTCCTAGAGGGCTTAAAGCGGTTATACATAACCCGTATCAAGGGATTCGACCCCCATCGGCTGTGTGTAGTGACCCTATTACACGAGGGTGAACCTGATGAAGTGGCGCGATCGGAACGCGCTCTCAATGCGCTTGCGCATCTCTACGGGGGGGTACCCGCCGGACCTGGCAACGGGGAGACTGGATATACTCTCACGTTTGTTATCGCTTATCTTAGGGTAAGTCTTGTATATGTTACCGGAAATGTATGAAATATAGGAATTGTATACAATTCCTGTGTATTTCCCCTAGGAAATTATAACAATAATGATACTTGGAAATATATAGAAACTATTGAAAAAAATAGGTTGGGGTTATTTTTTTTATTTTGCATAGAATAGCAAGTATTCGCACAAAAGTACCTTTCACTTACAACCCCCCAAATACCGCTATCCTTACAAATATACCGAATGTAGTACTCCGATAGATATTTAGGAAATGTATGGATTTCCTAGGAAATGTATACAATGATGGATTAGATACTTTTCCGTTAACATATATATTTTACACTAAGTAGCTGTCCTCCGCGGTTTTATCCGTGTTACCGTTAAGTAGCCTATGTTATTCCAGGGTATGATCTACCAATGTGCCTAGTTTCATAAAATTCTGTGATTTTTGCGTGAAAGTGTGACAAATATCTTCACATCCTAACATAAACCGAACCATAGCACGGTGGCAGGGTACTTTGTAAAGCACCTTCCGGTGTGTTCCGACAGCTGCACTTGAGAGCCAGTTCCCTTCTAGGCTTTGTGTGCTTACGGTGGCCTTAACCAACTGAGAGGACAAACAGACATGTCCATCCACACAAAATGTTTGTCCTGAATGGGAATCAAACCCAAGACCGGTAGTGTTTTAACCCACTGCTACTCAGAAATGTTCATGCACACAAAATGTTTGTCCTGGATGGGAATCGAAACCACGACCGGCGTCTTAACCAACTTCGCCAACTGGCCTGTCAATAATAACTGTACCTAAAAACGATGATGCGATAAGGCAGCCTGTATTGTACTTCTCTTATATGTAACCATATTATATAGTGTCTTCTATTGTTTAAGGTGTACAATAATAGTAGTTTATGATACTGTTGCATAATAGGGGTTATTAAAATACGAGTGTGAGTTTAAGTATAGTCCAGTTTTCTTCCCAAGATAATTTGGACATGTCTGGCCACTCATAATGTTTTTTGGGTTTTAATCACAGATTACTGAATAGTAGGGTCCAAACGATGTTCGTAGCGACATCTATTGGTGCCAAATCTATACTAATTCTAAAATGTATGGAGCTAACCAGCCGTGATAGTAGCAAGCTAGTTTTAATACTTCAATTACTGTCAGTCAACTTGTCAAACGAAATAATAAAGAAAAAAACATTATAAGTGGCCAGACATCAGGACTAAACAATTAGTTATCAGTTCAATTTTAGATGCAAATTTACTTTGTCTGTGGTCGCGTATGCGGTAGAGATCTCAACTTAGGAGTTTTTCCCCACACGGATTTGGGCGTCATGATGAATAATGTCTCTATTTTATTGATTTTTTGCATATATATTTTATTTTGGCCTAAAATGATAGAAAAATAGCAGTGATAGTAAGGTGAAATAAACTTGGATCTGAAATTGTGGAGGCGGCAATGGAAATGACGAATAATCGATATCCGTTAGTCATGAAAACCTATGACAAAATATTATCGATTTTTTACCTTTAAATTACATTATTAGATGAGTTTAGATAAAGTACCTACTGTATGATACTGCACATAATTAGGTATTAAAAACTCGTGTGATACTATTAAATTCTCACTCGGATTTTGATAACCCCTATGCAACAGTATCATAAACTACTATTTTTAATTTCATTATATACGGGTGTGCATAAAGTGGGTCATTAAAGTACTGTTTTTGATTTCATAATTAGATCATTACGATATGAGAGTAGATAAAGAATATTCTATTCTTTTCTACCAATTTGCAGGATGTGGCGATGGAGTACGACGTGGTGGCGGAGTCGTTCGAGACGTCGGTCCCGTGGGACCGCGCGCTGGCGCTGTGCCGCAACGTGAAGCGCTGCGTGCGCGAACAGTGTCGCGCCCGCCGCATCCAACACTACCTCATCTCCTGCAGGCTCACGCAGACGTAATATACTTACGTGTCTATCTTACACTCTCTAGCGACCACGAAAGTTATGGAGGAACAAGGTGCAATGTGTGGTATTTTCGGACAGACAGAAAAATAGATACACGATGACACGAGTGATCCTGTAAGGGTTCCGTTTTTTTTTTGACTTCCGGAACCCTAGAAATCACATTTGTAAACAAGCAATTATGAAAAGCTCATAAAAAAATATAGAATTACTTTTTACGAGGAAAAAGTAATTTACGTAGTAATTAATAATTAATCTTTGTGGTAAAGTGGGTATTTTTCATGATTTACTTGTCCACCCCCTCCTTATTCTTATGCTAATTTGTTACTTGACCTGTTGTAATAAGAGTAGAGTATGCATAAGAATAAAGACTAGACTAAAGTTACAAGGTAAGCTATCACGCTTCAGTTGACGAGCTATAGTCGACCGTAATAGCATAAAGTAAGTGCGATCGAAAATTCTCATGTTCATAATTGCGCGGGCATGTGTGGATCAGAGGCGTCATAGATTATTATTTTTTTAGATACTATTACTTTTTTTCTTTTCTTAGGTTATATTGTACATAATAATAGATGTATTATAAAATTAATTATTTTTCAGATACGACGCTGGTTGCTGCATTTACTTCTATTTCGCTCACAATACGGCAAAATGCAAAGACCCCGTTGCGACATACGAAGAAATAGAAGATGCCGCCCGTGACGAAATCATCGCTTCCGGTGGTAAGTTTTTGATGTTGGCAGCAATTGAATGAACACCCCATTTTTGAATGACCGAATGATTTTTAGAAAGTAAACGATCTAGTAATACTTTGAAACCAAGCATTACATTCTTTTTTATATTTTAACCATGAACGTCACAGGGGCGTGAAAAAATTTTTTTTTTGCCTTATATCATGGCCGATGGTATATATATATACAACTTCATCAACGGAACTTTCAAATATAGCTTGAATACACCCTTAGGTCTATCTCCTATGAGCAAATGTTTAATTTAAAAAAGCAAGGTTCTGATGGCCACACACTATGGTAACTTGATAAGTGATGTGGTTGAGGGTGGTAATTAAGCTTTAGATAGAAAGGAGAATGCTAGCCAGTCTATAAGTAATATTAAAATATTTTTACTGTATAAAAATATTAAATTTAGTGAAGTATGGAAAAAATAAAAGTACATAACGACACGAAACATACGACAAAGGTGTCGATAGAATAGCAGTGTAGCAAAAGTGTGGCTTGCTCCCAGAACTTAATGGCTGAGTCGAGGTCTCATTTCTAATCCGCATGTTCCGCAACATATAGATCACTTTTTTATTGCATTTATTATTATTTGCATTAGAATTAAATTATTCTTCTTTCTCATAAATAATAAAATAATGTAATATAAGATGTATGTAAAAATAAATTGTTTTCGTTAGGATCAATATCACATCACCACGGTGTGGGTAAACTCCGCAAGAAATGGTACACAGACACAGTCAGTGAACCTGGCAAGCGCCTACTTCTTGCAGCTAAACAGACATTAGATCCCGATAACATATTCGCACTTGGAAACATGGCGTTTGATCAATTAAACAACGAAGATACATCAGTTAAAAGTAAATTATAAAAATAATGTGATTGGTTTGGTTAATTGTAAACAGAATTAATAATTTGATTGGATAACCTCAGTCAGTCAGTTTCATAGGTAAAACGTGATTTGTGGACCAAAATAAATTTATTTTGTGAGTATGTCCAGTAATTCGATCAATATTCTTACTGTTTTTTTTTTTATTAATTATGAACAATTCGTGATGCGTGTTATAAATTTTGCCTAAATTATTAAATTGTGCATAATATTAAGATAAAGTGGTACTAAAACCTTTTTACCAATCATGAACTTTAATTCTAAATTATTTAATTTATCGTAATAAGCGTATGCCTTCAAACATGCTTATTTTTTATTAAAATGTAACATTTTAAATTATTAATATTATTTTTTCTAACTGTTTACTATGATGAATGTCGCTAAGTATTTTATTGACATGAAACATAAACCTTGTAACCTAAAAGTAATTAGCAATCATGGTTTTCTAGGCTCAACACTTAATAATTATGAATTGATTTTGTTTCTGAAACTAATGTTTGATCATACATATAATATTTACATTTACATCATATAAAGTCAGATAGTGATGACTGATGATCCTTAATTGAATCATTTACAGAATCTATTTTATATCTTAACTTTCACTCTTGGTTTGACTTTTAGAATCTATATACCTATAATTTGATAATTAACTCTCTATATTTCTTAAATTAATCCAAGCTAGAATATAGATTGCTCAATTTATGTTTAAGGTGTGATGAAATATCTTCGTAATGTATTGGTAGGTATTTATAATTTACTTAAGTCTACTTTAACATTCCTCTAGTTTTGAATTGGTAAGTTGTAACTAATCAGCCAGGAGTATGGTATTTGTGATGATAATTAAACCTAGAAATGTGAAAGTTACCAAAAATGCCAATAAAAATGTGTTACCAAAAGCTTGTTTTATTTAATTAAATAATAAAAATAGTCATTTTCATTTGCTTGGAGACTTTTGTAGATTTGGTCTACCAATGGACATAATTCATTCCCAATTTCTAGTTGCCACATTCTGATCTCGTTCTGATCTTCCATTTTGCATATCCAGCCACGGAGGTATTGTAGAACTATCAGAATCGTTGGAAAACAGTAAAAAGTTACTATTCATTTACTCACTTCACTTTCAAAATTAAAACTTATCGAAAATACTGAGTTTATAATGTTTTCCTGTAAAAATGTTCTCATTTAATTATTCAATAGGATAATCCAGAAATATTTTCACGTAAGCTTTGTTCGTCTGTTGTTATTGTATGACACGTATCTAGGATGTTGCCTAACCTACCTCAGGTTAGGTAAGGAAATATTCCAGCTATTAATTTAATTCACCATCTGCATTGCCATAAGACGGTCGGTTCGTGATATTCGTCAGTAAATTAGAACGGTTAAAACCAAAATGATTGATCTTTACAAGCATTTCAATAAGATTTTCAAATTCGAGAATGTTGCAACTGATAACATTATATTCCGTCTGCATTACAAAATTACGATAACAATACTACTAATATTTACGTTGATGGTGACGACGAAACAATTCTTCGGGGAGCCGATTCACTGCATGAACAATGATGAGAAAGACATGGACAAAGACGCTGTCAATAGTTTTTGCTGGATATATGGGACCTTTACTTTAAGGAACGGTCAGGGAGGTGAGTCTACTCTTCATAACTTTTCATCCGATAATAAAGATTTTTTTCAGGTTCTACTGCCTACAAACTGAAGGCTGAAGCCTACTGGTTTTAGCAGTTGCACTTGCCTGCATATGTGTGTGTGGCAGTTCCCGTGGTATTGCTGATGGCCTCAGTAGACGGTAGCAACTTACTACCAGATGGACCACCTGCCTACTGTACATACAGCCTTCTGAAACAAAAAACACTGTTTGCTTATGCCATCAGTCTTCTTCATCAGTTATCATTTATGCGTTATATATACCTACCTACCTACCTAGGTAAATGCCGTACCCCTAGGTAGGACAGATTTCTTACAAATTTATTTATTTTCTACATGACTGGTCAGAGTAGGTCGGGGTATATATTGTAATACTGAGGAAATGTGCCGTGTGAATAACTTATAATAAGTAGCTAATAACTAACCAATAGTTAATAATATACTACGCACAACTGATAGCAAAGTAAAAAAAAAAAGTAAAAACCTTCCTCTTATTGTTTCCGAGCCACACATATTTTAACTATACATTGATAAGACTTATATTAATTAGTTTACCCATACATATATTGTTGTAAAAATACTATTCATCTGCTGAATACGTTTGCGGGTTTATTTGCGTGGATGTTTGTTACTCAATTACGTCACGTCATTACCACATATGGACGACACTGAGCATAATATACCTTTAACTGATATGATAATAATAGATTAATTCTTAAAACATTTTAGTTTCCCGGGAAAGGGCATAATATTGTAACTACATAACTTTAGGTTCCCAATATTTATTTACAGAACAAAATAGGCACAACGCATATGGCGGTATCGGTAATCCACACGAGGGGAAAGGTAAAGAAAAACAAGAACTGATATATCACTTATACTACCAGTGGGTGTGCTTTGTGCTCATCGGACAGGCGTTCATGTTCTACATTCCACGGTACATGTGGAAGATCTGGGAAGGAGGACGCCTTAAAGCTTTGGTTTCTGGTTTGGGTAAGTTTATTCATCTGTCATTACTTTTTTAAAGGCATTGACAATATAAGCACAAGGACCTTGCAAAGCATCTTGATAAGTCAGTCATATAACGCTAAGGTCATTAAATTTCTTCGGCGACTATATAATGACGTTATACCATCTAAGAAACTGGTACCAGAAGCAATTGCCTCACAACACACTACACACAACCGATCACGCTACCGTCCTCGACGGCGAGGACCGCCGCGACGTCCCACTCAGTCTCGTCCCGTTCAAGCGGCCCGAGCTGCCTACAGTAATCCGACCGCCCCCAATTAGTCGTAACTCGTACAAAGTCCTCCCCCTCCCCCGGTAACGCCCTGAGCCGAGGTTCGTACCCCATTCGGGGGTGCCCTCAGGCGTTGTTACCTAAATATTACCCGGCTGAGAGCCCTCTGCGCTCGCCGATTTGTCCGGTAAGGTTGTTGCAGCCATCTGAGGCTACCAACATAGTCCTTTCAAAAAAAAAAAAAAAAAAGCAATTGCAGATGAATAACTATAGTTATAATTACAATCAGATAGCTGCATGAATGTTGTTATTGCTAAAAACTACCCAAATAAAACGAAATCCTATGTTAGTTACCTTAAATTATGTCTACATTAATTGATTGTATGTTTAATTTCAGCTAGTCCTGTAATATCCAAGGATTGGTCAGATTTCCGACGCGGCGAGCTGCTGTCCTACCTCAGCTACACTAATGTGCACACACACAATATGTACGCATTGCGATTCGCTTTCTGCGAGATTCTCAACCTTGTCAATGTGGTAAGAAAGTACAACATACACTACAAATATTCTCCTTATTGAAATTTGAAACGAAATGACGTAAACATACGAAATATAGAAGGACATAAAACAAATTTTGGAGCAAATAATTTATACAGAATTCATCAATGAAATGAAAAAAAATAAAAGTGTTTGGTTTTGTTAACATGAAAATAGCAGACACTTCAGTATCATTTACTTGTATACATATTTATGATGACTAACGTATCACATAAATACTTACGTAAAATTCCTACATACACTAGGTACTTCATAATTTATAACCACATGTAGAAAATTGGTTTGTGGATTTCCCTGTTCCTTTTATGAATAAATATTAGTGAACCTTTTGTTCTACACTACCACCACTCTGATAAGTAAAAATATACTTGAGCTTTAGGTATTTAAAGTATTCATCCAAATTGTGTTGTTTTGATTTAAATTCACAATTGGAAATATACATTGTTAGACATGCTACCTAATAAATAGCATAAAAAATATATTTCAAATAACTTTCTTTTACAGATTGGTCAAATATTTCTGCTAGATGTTTTCCTCGGTGGTGCTTTTCGGAATTACGGTGCGGCCGTCGCTTCCTTTACTCACGTGCCACGCGTACCCGAGAACATGTATGACTTTGCTACTGTCAACCCAATGGATCAGTATTTCCCTAAACTCAGCAAATGCTCGATCAATAACTACGGACCTAGTGGAACGCTTCAAGTCAAGGATAGACTTTGTGTTCTTCCTTTGAATATTATCAATGAAAAGATATTCGTCGTACTGTGGTTCTGGCTTATCATACTGGCTATTGTTTCCGGTTTGTCCGTCCTTTTCCGCGTACTAGTACTATCTCTGAGACAAATACGAATCTCTATGATTATGGGACAATTGAGACAATTTGACAGAAGTCGCATCACTAGGATTGTTGACCATTTCGGATATGGTGACTGGTTCATTATACATTCGCTGGGCAAGAATATGAATCCACTGATTTACAGTGAATTAATTAACGAACTATCCAATAACTTGGATCAGTCAGCTAATTTCAATCATAAGACTAACTTCGATCATAAGACTAATTTCGATCAGAAGAATGCCCTTGTTTAAATTACATTAATTATTCTTTTAAAAATTATGTTATACATTTACGAATGGATCATTCAGAATTCTTATCCTAAAACTAATGGTGATTCATTAATTTTAAGTTACTTTTAAGATTATACATTTAATTGATAAATTATACTCAAAATGTGACAAGTCTGATTTTAAATTTAAAAAAAAACTTAGATTCTAAACCAACGTCTAAAATAGGAAATAAGTTTCTAAAGTTTATAGCTGTTTATTATCTCATTTACAATTGTTTATCAACATAATACAAACAAATTCGGATAAATATTAAATTCCAGGAAGATTTGTCTCCATGGCAAATACCAGGGCCTAATCCGAATAAATAAATTTTGAGTTTGGATACTGTTATATGTGAAAATTATGGTATAATAAACAAACTCCCAGATGTGGCTTTTTCGAATCTTTTCTTTCTAATAAAAAAATGCTTCAAAAACCTTGTTTTATTATTTATCAAATTAACATATCGATCCTTATAAAAATCTAGCTCATAATAATAATCACCACAAAATATTAAATAACAGTATTAATCAAACGTTTTAAATATTTTATAAATCTATTCATTCATTCTCACGCACGCATCATGGTCGAAATTACTATATAAGTACTGAAATTGTCTTTTCCGTTGATTTTGATGCTAATTCATTCATTCAATCAATCAATCCTGTCATGTCGGTTTGTTTTGTTTTTGATTGTTCGTGTTCAGGTGTTAGACAAGTCATTTTATTATCAATTTCTGGTGTTGTGAATAATAAGTAAATTGCGGGTAGGTAGCGAAAATCTCGTTTCACTATTCCTCACATCACTCACTACTTCTGCAAGACGGCGAGACAGATCGCGATACTTTAGACAGTCAGTCGGTACGGTAAAGTCCTTGCAAAAACCAAAATGATTGATCTTTTCATGCCATTTCGTACATTTCTCAAATTCGAAAACGTTTGCACGGATAATAATGTATTCCGGATGCATTATAAAATAACGGTGATCATGCTGCTTGTATTTACTCTGATGGTGACGTCAAAGCAGTTCTTCGGAGAGCCAATTCACTGCATGAGCAATGAAGAGAAAGACAGTGATAAAGATGCCATCAATAGCTTCTGCTGGATTTACGGGACCTACACTTTGAGGAGCAGATTTACCGGTGAGCCTTCACTCGTATAACAATCGGTAATAGATTAGTCATGTCTTTAGTAAGTAGAACTCTTTACCGGACGAACTATATTTACCTATAATTGTCTATAAAGGAGGTTAGATTGCACCTCATGGTGGAAACAATGGTAATTTGCTTGAAATCGTGTAGCTATATTATTTTTCACGAGTCATGGTCAGCACCAAGAACCCATATACCTACTTGGCACTCTAGAATCTTGAAGATTTTCAATAAGGCGCGTAACCGTCGTAAGTGAGATATCATACGGGATGTATAGGTAGGTAACGCGCCAAAAACCACTGCATCATTATAATGAAGAGGTTACTTTTTCACTTACTGAAAGTGGCGCGGCGAGACCCGGCAGCCCCTGCACTGCCGGGTCTCGCCGCGCGCATTCTGGAGCATTACAGTGATATTCATGCCCTAGAAGTATTTTCATATTAGTCACATGAGTTGTAAAAAACTGAAGCAGATTGTATTTTGACTTAATTCCCTAGTCACCTGAAAGCACTAAGATGCTGGATAGGCCTCAAATGATAAATAGGTGATGATTTAAACCATAAAATTATGAACATAATTTTCTATGAATAAATTTCATCTGTCTGATCCATGAATACAACACAAAGAAGATGAATGTCCGAAGGTGGCAAGCAAGTGTCTAGAAAAGAAAAGATTTAGACTTAAGTTGTAAAATAAATAACAGCCTGTCCACCTTACTGTATGAAGTGTAAATATATGAGCTCAAAATAACCCATGAATTCAGCACTCATGAAGATTGAAGTTACTGTACTGATTTGGAAGTCCATCCATACTACAGTTTGTAAAATATAGCAAGAGTTCTGTTACAGTTAACCAGATGGCGAAAATGAGCCTTATCTCTTTGCATTAAAATTCATCTGTTTAATCTATGATTAAGAATATGTAGATTCAGATGAACCTTATTGCAATGTCATATTGTTAATTTTATTATATTGTGCTATATTTTACAAACCATGCCATCCTACTAATATTATAAAAGTGAAAGTTTGTATGTATGTTTGTTGCTCTTTCACGCAAAAACTACTGAATGGATTTAGATTAAACTTGGCACATAGATAGATCATACCCTGGAATAACATATAGGCTACTTTTGATCCCGGTCACACGGGAAACCGCGGGGAACAGCTAGTAATATTATAAATGCTAGAGTAACTCTGTATACCTGTATGTTACCTTTTCCTGACACAACTGATATACTGACATATCAGATCAGCTACTTTTTAATAAATGTCAAAACGATAGTTTATATGGAATTTTGTATGAAATATTACACTATCAAATAATCTACTCTTAGTGGTTCCACTGGTAATTAAAAATCATATAAAGCATTAAATGTGCAACATATTTTGGTATTTCCACGTGTTTTTAGATGTTTTATGCATTAGTTAGTGTTTGGTCATTTATTTTTGATAGAGTCAACTACCCTATTGCAATGAAATTTAACTAATAGTTGGAGAAGGATAGGCTACTTTTTAACCTGGCATGTTGCATATGATATGTACCTGTGTTTTCCATATTTTATACTCTAGGAAAATAAATACTTTTAGGTAATGAATGACTCCTGTTGTTTTTGAAAACTTACATAGGTATTATACCCACAAATTGATAATACATAAATCAATTTACACACTTATTACAAATATTTTGTTGTATAAGTACCTATATGTAGAAATCAGTGCCATGGATGACTTGAATATTATGTGCATAATATGATTAATTTAATATGCAGGTTTTCCCATAAACCCGTAGGCCCGTAGCATAGGTACTTATGACGATTATTAATATTATGCATAATATTATAAATTATGTAAATTAACTAACTTATTATATTGTATATTCTAACTCTGGGCTTTCCACATTGTAGTATGTCAGCAGCACATCCTGAAAATATGCATGGAACAATTTTATTGAACCACGAAATTTCATATCTATACTAATAATAAATCTGAAGAGTTTGTTTGAACTTGCTAATCTCCAGAGTTACTGGTCGATTTGAAAAATTATTTCACTAATAGGAAGGTACATTATCCCTACTACTTGTTGACCGGGAATGCGAGTGAAACCGCGGGGAACAGCTAGTAAAAAATAAAAAGCGCCTAATAAATCACCCTAACCCTCTTGCTACTGATTTTATTATTATTATCATATTGTTATTTTTTATATTTAATTTTTTATAGTTTTTTATATAGATACATACATATTTTTTATTTTACAATATTTGACGATTAAAAATACTTGCAATGAGTTCATCTATCTATACTAATATTATAAAGAGGAAATATTTAATTGTTTGTTTGTTTGTTTGCATTGAATAGGCTCCGAAACTACTGAACCGATTTGAAAAATTCTTTTACTAATAAGAAGCTACATTATTCCCGAAGGTTATAGGATACTTTTATCCCGGGAACACGAGTGAAACCGCGTGGAACAGCTAGTTTTTAATAAAGACACTTTCGAATTTGAATTTTGACCTGCGATATGATAGGTAGTCTTAACCAGTTGCACCAACTGGCCAGTCGAATGTCGAAATGTATGCACAACATGAAAAAAAAATTTTCAGGAGAAGAAGGCAAGCACATGGCCTACACTGGTGTTGGTCCAAGCAAAGGAGGAGAAAAGGAACAAATAAAGCACTCATACTATCAATGGGTATGCTTTGTACTCCTTGGACAGTCTGTCATGTTCTACACACCACGGTACCTGTGGAAGATCTGGGAGGGAGGACGCTTGAAGACTTTGGCTTCTGATTTAGGTATGGTTATCATGTGCTTTTGATATCAAAAGCTTTAGTTTTTTTTTAATTTCAACAGGTTGACATACAGGCATTGCACCTGATGGTAAGTGGTCGCCATCGTTAATAGACATTCGTTTATTAACTATACATATCTACTAGGAAATAACAGTGTTTATTTTATTTTTTTAATATGTATAGGCCTGTATTTCACAACTATCTGACTGTGAGTAATGGTGTGGCTGATGATGGTATACAAAAAACCTAGAAGGGCACTGTCTCTCAAGTGCAGCCTTCGGAACACCGGTAGGTGTTTGGTGTCAGTTCTTCAACTTGAACTTTAAATTGACTGGATATATCATACAGGCCACCAAAACCTAGTAGATACCAGAAGGATCCTTATAAAACGACATAGCAATGTAACAAATCTAGTTACTCGTAATTTTGTTCAGGCTACCCTCATTTTCCAAAAGTAGTAAGTATTTTACGTGGTTTATTCACAGCTGCTCGGTTATGGTCCCTTTTTGGATTTTTATACAGCTTCTTAGAACGTATTTGATAACTTAATACCTCCATGCATTCCTGAGAAAAAGGGTCTTGACTCAAAGTGATCCAATAGGGGTTCTGTTTTTCCCTTTTGAGGTATGGAACCCGAAAAACTTTAAATCCTGTCTGTATTGATTGTTTTTGTATTCTAGCAAGTCCTGTAATATCCAAGGATTGGTCAGAGTTCCGACGCGGCGAGCTCCTATCCTATCTCAGCTACACTAACATGCATACACACAACATGTACGCATTGCGATACGCTTTCTGCGAGATTCTCAACCTTGTCAATGTGGTAAGTAAGTTCTCTAATGTAATCAATACTCGCTTAACTAATTTAGTACTTATGAAAAACTGATTTCGCAACTGACCGTTTAGAGGCTCTGCCCGAGTCTTCATACAATATTTTTGCCGTTAGTCGCTAGTGAGTGAATAAACTTATGGTAGGGGTAGGCACAGATGGCTGTGTGTGAAGAAATATACCAAGGCAACATTGCCCATTTCCTTAATGCCCAAGGATAAACTTGTTTTTGACAACGCACTAAAAATGCTCATTTAGTGAATATTAGGGTTTTTAGGGAAGGGGCAAGGCGAACCCCCAAATACATACGTCCTTATATATTCTCGTATTCATGTCGTCTGTGAAGCCCCCAATAGGGTAGTTGACTGACACATCAAATCAGCAACTTTTTAATAAATGTCAAAACGATAGTTTATAAGGAATTTTGTATGAAATATTACATTATGACGTCATAGTTTCACATCATCAAATGATCTACTTTTAGTGGTTCCACTGGTAATAAAAAATCGTAAAAAGCATTATATGTACAACATATTTGATATCTCCACGTGTTTTTAGATGTTTCATGCATTGGTTAGTGTTTGGTCATTTATTTTTGACAGTGTCAACTACCCTATTAGTCGTAACTCGTACTAAGTCCGTCCCTTTCCCCGGTAACGCTCTGAGCCGGGGTCCTTGCTTAACCCATTCGAGGGTGTTACCTCTGACTCTGGCTAAAACCTTTAAAAAAAAGCGAACATCGTTGGGTTTCCCTATTTAAACATAGTTTAAGCGTGTACGTGACTTTACGAAGTTTTGTGAGTTCATTCATTCCTTTTAAAAAGAATATTAGGTATATACCAATATTAGGTAAGTCTATTGTCCTACCACTCAATTAGTTTTGATAAATGGGAAAGACATGAATTGTGCAGTCAATTAGTCACTGTAGTGTACATGTTAACCACAATCAAGCAAGATTGTGTCATTTTTCCACATAAATATGGTTTAATTATAAAACAAAAACTAGTAAGGAAAAAAATAAAAAAAGTAAAACAATTTTTTTTTTCACACGGTTATCTGTTTATTTACATGTACAATATTCTTTGCATTTTACAGATTGGTCAAATATTTCTGCTAGATGTTTTCTTGGGTGGCGCTTTTCGGAACTATGGCGCGGCCGTCGCTGTTTTCACCCACACACCTCGCTTACCCGACAACATGGCTGACTTTGTGTCCGTCAACCCTATGGACCAGTATTTCCCTAAGCTCACCAAGTGCTGGCTCAGTACCTATGGGCCAAGCGGGACTCTTCAAGTGAAGGACAGACTTTGTGTTCTTCCCTTAAATATTGTCAACGAAAAGATTTTTGTTATACTGTGGTTCTGGCTGATCATACTGGTATTTGCTTCTATATTGTCTGTACTCTTCCGCGTGCTAGTGCTGTCTCTAAGACCATTACGTACCTTTATGATTATGGGACAATTGGGCTATGTTAAAAGAAGTCAGATCTCAAGAATTGTTAAGCGCTTTGGATATGGTGATTGGTTCATTCTATACTTGCTGGGCAAGAATATGAATCCTTTAATTTATAGAGAATTAGTTATTGAACTGGCCAAAGAATTGGATCAGAAAACTATTTTAGTTTAGTTTTTTTTTCAAGCTGAAATAAATCTGCTGATTGTTAAAAATACAGGGTATTTTGGTTAAGAACTAAATCTAGTTAATGTTGATTAAGATGTTTAATATTTTTTTTATTAATGGTTAATTAATAATTCGTTATTCTTTTTATGTTTTCTTAATTTTTTGATATCTTCACAATTATTTTTCATTAGAAAGAAAATGTTACGGTCGAGTCATTCAGAGCTTCTTGGTTGTTATTTCTTAATCTTTAAAATTGATTAAGTCGCCATTAGACTTCAACTGATGAGAAGCCTAATGAATCAAATGGCACAAGGGGGATGCTCTCAGGTAGCCCGCAAACTTAAAATTTTATTACCTACATTGTTTGCTAATTGCAGCTCATTAATATGTCATATATTTGTCAAAAGGTTATTCGCGAAAGCAACTGTATTATTTCATTTTAACATATTTCTCCAAGCTTTATTTGAAAATACAACTATTTCAAGAAAATATGACGTTTTCTCTCAAATATAACTTGAGCATCCCCCTTAAAATCAAATGGTTCCTACAGAATAGAAAAGCAATCAAGTAGGTCTGATTGTCAGGGAACTATCTGTTTATTGATTGCCTTTTTTTTCAGAATACCTATTTATGGTTAGCAGACCTGACATAGTATAGCTGCTATATTATGTTAGGTCTCTTATAAATTTACAAATATGTATGTAAAAGATATCCTAAACACATTTATTAATAGTTACTTAGATAAGTTTTAAGTACACAAATTTAATAAATAATAGGGAGGTGCTATGTGATTAAGCAGTATTAAACCATAAAAAGTATTAACCCCTTAATTCTAATTCTAGATTTTAGTTTATGCTAGATATATATAGTATAAAAGGAGGTTAAGAATCTATTCCATGTTGATCTCTAAGTTTGTAAGAAAATACTAAATATTGTTGCATAATTATATAAATAAAAATTACTTTAAGTTAACCAGAGTTAAATAAAAAGTTTTTTAGTTTTCTTGTTGATTGTTTATAAAAAAAAATATTTTTCTGTAATACAGAGCTTTAAAATATTGTAGGTAGTTAAAATTAATAAAATACTTGCTCAAGCATATATTGCCATATTTTTGAAATAAATTTGTTAATATGCTTTCAAATGTTTGATTCCACTTATAACCCTGCCACATACATCTTAGGTCGAGCGAAACTCCAAGACAGCCCAAGCTGAGTCTACTCGACCTCACTCCACCTCTCAGTAGTATGAAAACACATCTCTCCGCTTTGGTGGAGTCTCGGCCTTACACTTGAATATTTTTTGATCAAATCAAGGTTATTGGTTGTGTAAACTTCAAGCACATTATTTTTTCTGACAGAAAACCTATGATTTTTAGCTGGGTTGCTTGCTAGGAATAGTACCACAATAAAAGTTTCTTTGAATTAGTAAAAAAATACTCTTTTAGAAATTTTTATTGTAATTTTATTTGAGTACAGTTTACAAAAGGAATTCTTGTATATAATTAACTATAATTGCCCGTAATTTAGTTGCAGTGATGATGTGCCCAAAGGTGAAGTCAAGAAGGGAACTTAAGATCTCAAGTGGAGCTGTTGGAACACACTGGTAAGTTCTTGACAACAGAATGGTTTTCCTTCACCGAAAGCTCAAGCTCATTCAGACTATTCCTAAATAAAGGTCTATTAGAATAAAATAATTTTGATGTACAATTTGAAACCTTATAATCTTAAAATTAGAATGGACAACTCAGCACTTATTTGATACAGTTCCATAAAGGATGGTTAACTTATACAACCAACTTATCACTAATTAAAATTAAACATAAGATTCTATCCTGAACATCCTCTGCACCCGCAATGAACACATTCAACAATCCTTCCCTCCTCTAATTTACTCTTAGGCACTCTACAAATGCAATTTGTTGCAAAATTTGTATCTCTAGTCTGTATACATCTCAAACAGCACAGGTTTTCATAGCCAGTCTTCTTCCACTTTGCTATGAGGTTAGCATCAGCTATCTTCTCATCCAAACAGTATTGGTACAGTTCTCTGCTAATAGCCTTGCGTCTGTAGAAAAGATCATAAATATATCGGGACTTCTGATGGTGTATTTTGAAAATAGGCCATAAGGATTCTTGTTTGCGTTTGCCTTCATGTGGTTCTGTTTCGGCTGTGAAGAAAATACATTTATTATTAATATTACATGAGTACCTAACAAAATATTCTTGTATACTTTTGTAAACAGAGCAACTAGGTATTTAAATTTCTCTCAGTTTGCAATCAAGCTGTAAACCTCGACGCAGTACTTAGGTTATCCAACCAAGAAGATCGTCAACATTAAATAAAGTTTTGATAAAAGAATAAATTCGATATAAAAAAAATAGGTTAGGTTACCTTCTCTCATTTTTTGTTCTAATTCTTCTAATGTAGGTTCAATTAATTCCCAACCTTCAGGTGGAGATTTCCTGCTACGACGTACTTTCGGCATAGTAAAAGATTCTACAAAAGTATTTATATTTGTATTAACGAAAGTAAGGATTGGTAAGGATTCTCAAAACAAATTATTTTCAGCTTTCGCGTCAAACAAAGCAAACGTCAACAATATAGGGATACCTGATACCAACTCATAAAATAAATTACCCTTGAAAGCAAATCTAGAATTTCCCCAAAAAAGATTTTTTTTTTCCCCACTATTAAAAAAGAAGTAGTAGATTTAATTGTAAAAGTTTCATACATTTTGTTCAAGGCTGTTCTTTTTAAAGTTTAGATTTGTTTTTCATGATTTTAGTGTTCGATCATTGGAGCGAAAAATAATAACTAAAACAAAAATCATGTGAACAATATCGTTTCCGCATTGATATGCCTTCGAGTACTACAGGTAAACTATGTGTATTGTAATATAAACTCGAAAACTCATTTTTCAGTACATCAAAAACCTATAATGCATACGTTTGTCCCTAGATTTAGGGGTAAAATTACTACGTTAGCAACCTTACATAAACATAGACATGAAATTAAGCCAGAGACAAGCATCAATGCTTCGATTGTCATTTTTGTCAACTAATTATTTAGTCGAGTAGGTATGTAGTTTGTTTGACTTTTATAGTCAATCCCGTTGTGTTTGTTTAATTTTTTTTACTGTAGTCCCGAACATGCGTTATTTATATTGTTTTAGGGTTCCGTACCCGAAGGATCGAAATGGAGACCTATTGCTGTCACTGAGTCACGAGTCCGTTGTCTGTCACACAGGTTTTACAGCCAAATTTTGTTCCGATGTTATTTTTTACCTACCATTGATTGACCTATGAACTAGAAATCTGGTGATGATGTTTTTACTAGCAAATACCAATATATAAAAACCTATCCTACTATATATAAATATATATCCTACTAATATTATGGATGCCAAAGTTTGTGAGTAATGCATGTATTGATGAATGTTTGTTACTCTTTCACGAAAGTCTACTGAACGGATTTGGATTAAACTTGGCACAAATATAGATCATACCAAAGAATAAATAATATACAGGATCATACCATGAAATAACATAGACATTTCACTGTTTTAAATTTTATAACAACTAGGTATTATACTATTTGACTTTATTTTGGTTTTCCGTGAGATTGTACGGTCTTTTCTGCAGCTGTGATATCGTGTTTTTGACCATAATTACATAATATTTTTGCCTTCTAATTTATTTTTCGTACGATCCTATTTTTAGTGCCTAGGTATACGAAAACTTGAATTATTCCACTGCACCTCAAGTGCGTTCAAAATTAAAGTCAAAAGCTGGGTAATTAGAATTTGAGCCTTTAGGTGTCATTATGTCGAAAATTCCACAAGCTTACTGTTTATTTTTATGATACCTAGGTACTATATAGGTATGTACTTAAATCATAAGTAGTAAAGTTAAGTAATCAAAAAAACATAAGTAGTGTTCATCTTAGGCTGTTTGATGTTTACAGTACATGCATATTGCTATAGATTTTTGCTCTTGTAAAACAAATGATAGATTTGTAGGTATTCTGCACCTCGCACAAATTTATTACTTTTAAATATTGCCGCGCTACCTTACCTGAACTTACCTGTATGAATAACGGGTCTACGTACCTACCTATAACAATCCTATAGTTTCTATCTGCTTCCCACATTCTAATTTGTCGTTAGTCAGAGTGAGAGAGGTGTAGTTTATGAGTCTCGATTAGCACTCGTGGAATGCGGTGTTGCGTTCGCGCTTGCAAAGCAACCGACCAGTCATTTTATTCGTCTCCGACTGCGTTGTGGTGGATGCGGGTATCGAATCTCAAAAATCTACGTTGTAATCAAAATATGTGTGAAATTTACAGTTACACGAGTGTTTTTCATTTATCGTTAAGTGATTAATATTGTAATAGTGTTTAACGTTTGTGTTATGAAGTTTTGTGAAAGTTGACGGAGGTTGTTCAAGGAACTCTGGTGTCTCGGTGCTTATTTACCTGTAAGTCAGCTTCTAGAGGTGTACGTGTCTGGGTGACGTCGAATTTCGCGTTATATTTGTCTGTTTTGTAGCGATAAATACATATTTAACATAAGAAAATAATATTACGTTTTTTAATCAGGTTGCTATGATCTTTTGGGTATCTTATTTTCATTCATAACTGTTCTAAATTAATGTATGGAACCGAACAATTATTATTGTAATTTGTAGCCTTTAGGCACCTCTACCTACTTAGGTACTTACATCGATAATAGGATCACCACACGTCCTGTTTCCTACGGACACAGTCCCAGTTTCTAGGATATCCGGATGTTTTACCGGAAGTTAGCGTAATGGTCCGAATCCGTATTTTACTAATAGTTGCAATGCAATTTAATTATTGTTATGTGAATACATCAAAAGATTTTTTTTAATTTTGAAAAATGACCACGACCTCTCGACCCCGGTCATTGACCTTGAGATTGAGGAACTTTCTGTACTAATATAACTTGTTCTTATTGACCTAAATTGTATTTTCTGATATAGGAAGGTAGGTAGGTACATAATGATATACATAATTAGTTAAAAGGTGTACCTATAAATAAACTGATACAATTATTTGTAATATTGTATTTAACCAATATACGTAATATTAGGTTTTGGCAAATGTCTAGTACATATAATTCAGTTTATTCGGATTATTTATTACGAACAACAATTATCGATCTATTATGTCATAGGCAATTGTAATAAAATAGGCTAGCTTTCGAAATCAAAGACAATAGGGTAGTTGACACTGTCAAAAATAAATGACCCAACACTAATCAATGCATAAAACATCTAAAAACACGTGGAAATATCAAATATCTTGTACATTTAATGCTTTTTATGATTTTTAATTACCAGTGGAACCACTAAGAGTAGATGATTTGATGCTGTGAAACTATGACGTCATAATGTAATATTTCATACAAAATCCCATATAAACTATCGTTTTGACATTTATTAAAAAGTAGCTGATTTGATATGTCAGTCAACTACCCTATTAGCAATAAGCTCAAGTGAAAATCTGCGAAAAACATAATCTTTATGAATTGGAAGATAGAGTAGGTAGGTATATGCATTATTTTTATATATTTATATACCTACATTCAGAAATCCTACTTCTATCTAGGTACGTAGGTACCTACCTACTAATGTTATAAATGCGAAAGTGGCATTGAATAATGATTTGCCAACAAGTTATTATATTTCTAATCAGATAGGACCTACATGTAATAAAACAATAGATGAGTCCCACACAGCACAGGAGGATTACCAACCTAGGCATCATAGGTACCTGTATTGCACACATCATGTCAAGGCATATTATAATTTTCTTCCTACCAAAGAAATATTGTAATACTAGCTGTCCCCCACTGTTTACCCATGTTTTCAAGATAAAACGCAGCTCAAGTGTCTTTCCATGCCATAAGATCCATCTTGCTTACCAAGTACAAGGGCTAAATATTCTGACTACATATTTTATAATAAAAGTTATTTGAACTATTTTAAATATACTTTATGTTGACATTATGAAGCTTAATTAGACATGGGTTGAACCAGCTGGTTCTATTGAAATGGTAATGCTTAAAGCACGCAAGCTGAGAACCAGTCATTTTTACCGAGGCTACATAGTTAACAAATCATTCGAAACATATACCTGTAAAAGAAGTAGTATCTACATCATAAATTCATGATGAATGCGACATAAAAACTGTTAAAAGTTTACATAAATTCCCTGAACATCTACGCTAATTTATTGGATTATAATCCAAGAAATCAGCAGAAAAACATAAGTTACTTAGGCTAGTTTAGTAAGTTACTTAGACCAAAAAAAATATCCACAACCTCGATCGGCGGCGGTCGGCATTCAAAGCTCACAACATCACGATTTTAGTCGACTTTGGTTTTTATTCAGATTATTTCCCACTGATTCAGCAATCTCAGTCAAGTGACGCTATGTTCTAAGATCGTGAAGATGACGTAAGGTCACGTTCTATAATTCATTCACGTTTGAATCTACCCAGAATTTATCTTTCGCATTATTATTACGTACTACCTATTGGAGATTATTGGACATTAATAGAAGCTTGTTAAACCTTATATTATACACTAGCTGTTCCCTCGCGTTCCCGTGTTAAAAAGTAGCCTTATAACCTTCGGGGATAATATAACTTCCTATTAAATAATTTTTCGAATAGGATCAGTAACTCCGTAGAATAGCGCGTGCAAAAAAACAAACAAACTCTTCAGCTTTATTATTAGTAAGTATATAGATGTAAAATTGTGTTTATTCTTTCATGCTGCAGTGAAGAAACGATTCGGCATGATTTTTGGCTTCGAGATAGGCCGGATAGAAACACAGGCGTTTTACCCCGGAAACCTGAATAACACCGCGAGATAGAAGCTATAAAGCTTTTAAACTGAAACACTGAAAGCTTGTAAATCAAATTCAATAGAATCTACCCACCTTATAAAAGCTAAACCTCTCTGAGAGGTGTGTTTGGCATTGAAGAATGTGACGGTGCAATTTTTAATCACAGGCCTACACTCGGCTGATTGCTCAACAAAAATTAAATTACACTACCACATGAATGACTATGGAGGTGAACGGTTAATAATAATCGAACTGTGAATAATTCTGTAGAACTAATCAAAACGGTTCAAAATTTTAAAGTTTCTATTCCGAAAAAACCATATTATTTTTTTCAATTTAGATAGAATAGCATAAAGAAGAATCACAAGATAATATCTGGACTTTCGTTGAACAGTATTGTATTTTCCATATCCATAAAATCTACGAAAATGATTACGATACCCAGAGCTAAATGAAAATATGTTCAAGTAGCTTTTTATATTGAAGAAAAGTAAACTCTGTTTAAAAAACAACTCTTCTGTAATGGCTTATATCTAACAGCTATCTATGGAAAAATAATATTAATAATTTGATTTCTCTGTTACAAACGATTGCAATCATCCATTGGTTTAGGAATTCGGGTGTGATCTGTCGTGCTCAGTTTGATGGTGAAAGCGCACGTAGATAGTTTTAACGAATTTCTCCGATATATCCGCCGTCATAAAAATCTGTTTGATATTTTAACAGACTCCTGAATTGGACATAAGCACGCATATCTCTTTTTTTCCAATTTCGTACGTTCTTATCTCTATTCTAATCTCATTTTTTGGTATCGTAGAGTGTATCTTCAAATCCATAATTATTATTAGAATTATACTTTCGTGAAAAAACTGAACAAGTGAAAACCTCTGCATACATTCCTTTATAACACCTGCCATCAAATTGATCGTCTAATCTGGATTTAAATCATTAGTAGATATGTGTAATTAAATAGCACTTAAATAAATTCGTTTAAAATTATTGTTAATAATGATTTAAGAACGACAATGACCTCATGACTAATTGTGAACCTTGTCGGAAAATACCAGCAACAATTTGTTGTGTAATACATAAATGTTATCAATGAAATCAATCAAAATTCTATAAGATATGGTAGAAAATACAATTGGTGTAATTGTATTTTCTACCATATCTTATAGAATTTTGTCAACTGGCTTTTGTTAATTCTACAAGAGAGACATAAGGTTTTGAAAGTAACTTATGCCTTGTAAATCTTCATAGGTTAGTTTGTTGACTAACACATAAACTATGCATACCATACTTAGCAAAGTAGTAATTGTAGAAAATGTGTAAAATAGGAAATTATGGATTACAGACGTGAATGCAAGGTCTAGCAAAAAGTAATCAGCACATTTATTGAAACTAAAATATTCGGTCACATTAGCTAAGAAATGCCACTCCGCCGACCGGTTTAGCAATTCAACATACACATTGTAATGAAAACATGTAAAGATGCTTGACAAATATATTCTATTTTTATGTGCTAATTTTGTGACCATAAAATATCACTCATAAACACATTACGTTAAGTACTAGTGCTCAGTATATTGTTGTAATTAGCTTAACATCATTATAAACTCTCATTTAATGATACTTTATTAGGACTTATCCGAGATATATAATAAATCATAGTAACAGTAGTAGTACCTACATCAGCTCGCCTTGCGACACTGCATTCTAATAGCACGCACATTAGGGCCAAACTGTAGACATAACGTGACATAACTGATGGAAAGGTATGTGAATGTGAAGCACTGAGGCATTCCACCTCCAGTTAGGTATCTATTTTATCATTCGAATCGATTATGACTTGTGCTGGAACTCATCCGATCATCTTGACCCACCTCTGACGCTGAAGCGGATGATGAAAATAGTATACTAAGTTATTAGATTTCGGGTGCAGTCTATGCAAAACGGGTACACAGCCGTGGGTATTTGTGTACGGGATAATTTACTCGCGGTCGATAGGTTAACTGGTCAAAATTAAGACTAACTTAAGTGCCCTACGCAATTGACAAATAAATAAATTTAAATAATATAAGTCATCGTAAATCTTTAAATAATTATAATCTTCATATTTATTTAAAATATCTTGGGACATTTCTTCACACACGGTTATCTGATCCCAAACTAAGCAGAGCTTGTACTATGGAAACCAGATAACTGATATACTACATATACTACTTTTTTTTGTAAAAACATACATAGATAATTACACCCAGACTCAGAACAAGCAGACATGTTCATGCACACAAATGTTTGTCCTGGATGGGAATCGAACCCACGACCAGCGGCGCGATAGGTGGTGTCTTAAGCAACTGCGCCAACTGGCCTATTTATCATGTTTAATTTTAAAAAAAAACATATATCGTCTACATTTCTAAACTAAGATCCATTATTAGCTATTCTTATGTAGTACATAGTAGGATATTAGTATTATTATTGGGGCCTACCTTCCAAAGAAAAGTAGGACTTCACACATCGGAAATGCATAGACCGTTCGTTATACCTTTGCAGTAGACGCGTACACTCAGCTTCATTAACAACACGTATAATTTTATTCTTAGCCATAAATCAAATTTAATCATACATAACCGTGTCATGCCAGTTACACGTCTAGTTAAGCCTCTTGAAATGAAAACATATTATTGCAGTAAGTATCTATAGTAAAAAAGAAATAGAGACAACTTGACAGGTCCATTTTAATTGTTTGTGTGATGATAGTTGAGGAGATGATAATATTTTGTTTATTCTTTAATTCATCTCTAGCTGTCATTTTATTAATGAATAATGTTTTGTACTGAAATAGTACGTTAAATACATAAAACCTTTTCTAAGTCTAAAGCATATTTTTACACATGATTAGCCCAAAACTCTTTTTATACTCGGTGACTGTACTTACGTCGGAGTCAATATCGCCAGACAATGGCACTATTGCTAATCGGATACGCCAGAGGCCTGCTATGCTACTTTAACGATCGACAATACGTCTATATTTTATACCTAGGACTTGACTAACTTCAGTTTTTAGCTGTCTCTTATCTCCTGACCACTGTCTTGATTCTACTTACCTACATAGCTATGGTCATTAAATCGAGGTTACACGTTGAAAAAAATACTAGTGGAAATCCGGACGTTTAAAAAAATCCGGATATCGTCAAATTGTTCAAAGTTATCCTGAAAATTCCGAACATGTGAGGACCCTCTACATACCAAGTTTACGCTAGTAATTATAGAATGTATGTATACCTATGTCACGTAATTATATTATTTCCTCTGTGGTATTGTATAGGTGGAAATGCCTGGAAATGCAACCTTTGTTGCTGATAAGCTGTTTTACATTAGAATTTTTCCTCGACACTGTGGCTACACATCAGAATATGCTTAAATTAGATTAGATTGCTTGAATTAATTGTTTCGACTAGAAGTACGTGTATCTACTTCATAGAAGTTTTTTCCCTGCATCCTGCCTCACATTTTTTTTAATATTCAACTGTCGTAAAAAGTCAACTTTCACTGCAAAACATTTGAATTTGGGGATTCAAAAGCCCGCATGCCACGTGAAATTCATTACTTGGCCAATGCTTGGCCCGATTTCGTGCTCGCGTGCCAACGCGTGCTCGGTGTCGTACGTTCGTGCTGACGAAATGTCAAACGAAAGGACCGGAGGGCGGAGACAAGTCTGTGACGAAGTGGTAGATCTGGTACTGCTTTCTTGTACGCAGCTCCCATTCGTAAATTTTGTCTGTTTACTGGAGTGGTATTTACTAAAATGTCGTTTTTTTTTCATTACGCATTTTATTTATTGATTGTAGTAGGTGGTATATCACTTTTAAGGATGTCAGGGTAAATAAAACTACGTAATATTTGGGACTCTTGCGGATTTTTTTTTTTTTTTTTTTTTACTCTAAGTATTATATATTTAACAATGAAGATGCCATCCAATTCAATCCGTTATGGAATTCTGAAGGAAAATACAGATTTATATTTTAGATAGAGGTAGTACCTACTGTAGTTTTATTTATAAACTAAATAGAGTCTAACCAACGAAAGCTGACCAATGAAAGCTTTAGTGCCTTTAGTATGGCAATATTTAAGTACTGTCAAAATCGTTTCGTACTTCGTGTATAACCAGGGTTAACAAGCTATTATTCCTGGACAGATTTCGTTGGCCAGACTCTACCTACTTATCTTTATAACAAAAATTTAATTTGACAGCAATATTGTTTGTAAGAAATAAATAGATAAGTGAGACTAAATTAATTTAGTTTATAAACAACAGGTTCATTACCACTACCCACTAGCTCTAGATATCTAAATTGCAAAATTAAAAATCAGGTTTTAATCGCAATTCAATATTCCTGCAGAAGTTCCAGAAACGTTCAATTGACCGCAAACTTTCTCCGAGTTTAAACAATATCTTCTTTCTTGACAATCTGTTCACACGTTACACTTGCCTTAGGGGCGGTGCGCACGCGCAGTGATACGAGACGACGACACAGGCGCAGGCGCAGGCGGCTCAACGTGACCGATCCACTTGCGGTCAAGGTGACCACTCACTGTGACCATTCTATACGTATGAGGCTATAAAACTAGATGATTGTTTTCAACTTCGATTATTGGTCGTATTTATTTTAGTTCTCTTTTCAAATCATATTAAATGCCACCATAGACAAAAAAATCAAGACTGAATTCCATCTGGGGTCACTACCGCGTATCTTTGGTGGAAATCCTAATGAACATCATTCTCACCACGGCCACTTTTTTTTAAGTAAGTACATATTATATGTGTATTTTTTTTTTCGAGTCTTCAACAGCGATTCAGTCCCGGCTGTGAGCTCTCTGCGCTCGCCGATTGTCCGGTAAGGTTGGAGCAGCCATCAGAGGCTACCAACTTTAGTCCTTTCAAAAAAAAAAAAAAAAAAAAGCGATTCAGTGTCATTGTGCCACAGCTTTGTAGTGCCCACCTTGCTGGATATCACCTTCAAATTGAAAATCTACGCCAAGCACCTTCCGGTGTATTCCGTCCGACAACAGCACTTGAAAGCCAGTTCTCTTCTCTAGGCTTTGTGTACTTACCACCATCGGCCACATTATCACTGACCACGGTGTGATTGTGGCCGAGAAAAAAAGCTGACACTGATGAATGATACTTTGGGATAAGCGTGGCTTATTAACGGAATACGAATAATAGTAAATAATAATAATATAATAGTAGTCAAGAACCCGCCTTCTTGTCTTTTAATGACATGGAAAATTCAAAGTAGAATGTTTTCTAACTTGACTAGTAAGTATATTGTATCTACTTATTTAGAAACGGACGTGAGACGAGAGCGTGTGTCCAAGGAAAGTTTTAAATTAGCAATTCTATAAATCAAACTAGTTTTTCCATGAATCTAAAATCAAATCAACATGCAATGCAGTTTTGATAGTGTTTCGACCAATCATAGGCAAGTACATGATTGTGCACGCCAAAAAAAGAGGACGGAGCACAAAAAATACGAGGCTTTTTGCGTCGGTGATTCAAGACTGCTGAAAAAACATTGATGAGATAAAAATACTGTTTTTCTTCAGAGACGCGTAGGGTTGAATTTAAATTAATTAATTTGACTTTTTATTTACTTTTGATTTGATTTAGATTGATTGATTCAATGTATCATGGGTTAAGTTACGCTAAATATCTACCACTAGTGCCGATTCTGATGTTTATAAACTAAACTATTTTAATTTCACTATACTTATCTCTTTCTAACAAAAACCATGAGAATACGCTATATGCAAAGATGCTTTATGCTATATTGGCGATCTTTATTGGTTACTAGGTGCCTAAGTAGGTACTATTTCTCCGTTGCCGCGTTGTATATTACAATGACATGGCATAGAATACGTTGACATTGACAGATAAGTTTAACTTACAGAATCATTATTATTACAAGCTTTTATTGAACTTCACATTAGTATGTTTAGGTCGAACCTGGCAAGTCATTTTTAGCCCACTTCTCGGTGTTCAATGATACACATAATGTAAATCAATAATATGGTGTCATTGATGGAGCAGATTAAAGAAAAACCTTGTCCTTAACGTGAAACCTTCGGATGGAGCGCGACATTAAAATGTTATCACGTTTTTTGCTAATTGCAGCTCAGTTATAGGTCCTAAGTTATCAACATGTTATTTGCGACAAGAATGGTAGTATATTTACTGATTAATAACAAAAGAAATCAACCAACGGAAGGTTTCACCTTAAAAAAATCTTTAAATTATATCCTTCTATAAATCAATCTGATTATCCCGCTAGTCGCACTGGGTTACGCTGCAAACTATTCCACACTGTCATTTTATCGACACACTGCGCTGTTCGTAATCATAACGTATCATGTCGCTCATTAACGTACGCCGGTGTACTACAAGAGAATTATGTCAAACACGAACAGTTACGTTGTTAAGCTACCTGCGGTTGACCATTGATGACAATTCTATGAAAATAATAGTTACCAGCGCGAGGTAACTATGCCAGTTTGAGAACGAGAAATTGTGCCATGTGGACACCACTCGTATTAACTATCTCTGCGTGAGGCTTTCATTGAATTTTTGGCCGTCTTCACTTCTAAAAAGGAGGTTCTCAATTCGATGGTATGTTTTTTTTTGTTTGCTACGCGATTAATCCGCCAGTAATCGACCGAATTTAAAAATTCTTCGTTGGAATGAGTATACTCCTGTGGTGTTCCCATTGTCACCAAGTCAGGATCTCATGATGAATCCCCGGAAATGTCAAAAATCTACTTAGTCATTATTTTATACTTTTTAGTGTTTTTGAAGGCGCTCTTTCTTATTTTAATACACTCTCGTTTTACAGTCCAGATATTTGGGTTTTTAATTTGTTCACTGTTTTAGCCTGCACTTGTGTTTTATTAACACAGAGCTTTGGTGTGCCCAACTGTTCTCTAATTACTCAACCTAATTCCTTTTCTTAGAACACGCGTTGACTAAGTGAAGCAATAAGTGAGTCTTGCGTTTACCCGATTGGTATTATCACATTTCTCTTACCTTTTAAATAAGTATATAGCTTCCGCCTTGCAGTCCCGTGACCCCACTAAAAAGTAGCTTGTTATTCTCCGGCCTATTATCTATATCTAGGCAAAACATTACGTCGATCCGTTGCTGCGTGTAAGGACAAACCTATTTTGCATTGATAATATTAGTAAATTAGAGTCTATACTTCGAGAACTCGTCATCGAGCAGCGTTCATCATCTTTGGTACAGTCTCGTATCCTCACCTTTTTTGGTCTCGTATGCCGCCGAGGGGAGGTGGGTATTGAGCGACTTGTCGTCCAGGGAAAGGTTGAAGGTCCAGGCCACGAGGAAGATCGCCTATGAGGTGGACTGACCAGATAAAAGCGGCAGTAAATGGCTACATGAATGCACGAAGAAGGCGGCCATCAGAGAAGAGTGGCGGCATGTTGTGAAGCTTGCACCTGAAGTGATGACCACGACCACTCTATCAACAGACACCGACAAAGAAGAATAATATTAGCCTATATATTATTTATTCTTTGATATTAGTAAGGTTTTAATTGCTAGAACCCATTTCATACTTTGCTGGAGAATTTCTCAAGAATACAAAAAATATTCCAAAAGAAAACATATTGTATTGTCGTTAATAATAAACGAGTTAAGTAAGACTTTAAAATTCTCTTAATGTCAGTGTTGATTACACATAAAAAAGCGGAATATAACGTGATGTGATGTATTACGACGAAAAGTTAAAAGAAAGTGGCAGGTGCCGCGCGCGGCGGCGGTCCAATACACACGTCGGTAATATTTGCGCTTCTCTCGTGGCGCGGCTATCTCTCGCGCTGTCCCTAATTACTGCGCGCACGCACCCGCCGCGCCCGGCCCGCGGCCCGTCTGACGACAAACGTCTTTTGTTTGACTGTGTGTGGTGTAAATTATGAGAAATTTCGTAACTTGAGATAAATCTATTATGAATCGATTTCAATATAACAATGCTATGAAAACAATGCAGTGTGGGCAGGCCCCCCACAAGGTGGACCAAGGTGGAGGTCGCTGGAAAACGCGGATGCGGGTAGCGCAAGACCGGCCATCGTGGAGATCCTTGGGGGAGGCCTTTGTCCAGCAGTGGACGTCTTTCGGCTGACATGATGATGATAATAATGCTTTGAGAAATTGTAAGCTCTTGTGATAGTGTTACAAGCTCTAGAAAGATTCGAAACAGACACAATTTAGAAATACTATTATTTAATCACATAATAACATAGAGAGCATTAAGGAGCTCTTTATTTATACCTCGTATAAATATCTGATTTTAGCCAAGGATAGCCTGGATAATGTATCATTTAGTTCATTTATGATGCTTCAATTATAATTCAAACCAACTTGTGAAGTTCAATGTCTCGTCAGCAATCTAGTTGTGCATCAAACCATATCCATCGCTTATAGATTATACCATTATTTTATTGAATGTCTATCTATACGTTATGTAGTCGTTATAATATAATAGGTAAATGGTTACGCAGTTAGCGGCCGCCAGTTAGAAAGTTTATGTGAACATCTGGTGTAATTTTCTAATTTAACCAACGACAAGAGCTTTTTTCTTACATCCATGATGACTATGTCATAGATACCTTGTTGAAGTAAATTATGTTAGTTTATATATTCACTGAATATGTTTGTAACATTTTACCTATTTAACTCTTTCTAACCCACATTAAAAAAAACTTTTTTTTTCATAAGTTATTCGAGTGTAAAACTCTGCTTTCAATACCTTAAAATGTTACTCAATAATATTAGATAAGTGTAAACTGTATTCTATGGGTCTAAGTCACGACCCCTGTGGAACCCAACAAGAATTCCCTTCATTTCACGGTACAACTGTTTCGAACCGTACATGTGTGTCAAGAAAAAAGACATTGTAAAGGTCAGTTACTCAATAAAAATACTCGAGGCTATATTTCATGTGTTGGAGTGAAGCAATCAGTCATGCGACCGTATCGCAGGGCGCGGAGATGACAACTTTCCTTTCCTCTAGTCGACACGTCTCATTCGCTTCACGGAAGCACAAGAAAGTATACGGATGTTGTATGAGTCTTGGCACTGATGAGAATATCAATTGTTTGCTGTTATTTTGTACTCTTTGTCGTAAAATGTTTCTACGCAAGTTTGTGTCGTTTAATTTCGATTTTACTTCTGCAATTGAATGAACCGTCTTAGTTCTAAATGAAGGTACTACATGCGCTACAAATCAAATTCAAAGCATTTTGTTATTAGGAAGGCGATCACTGCACAGCAGTGACTCAAATGAACGGTCGATGATGATTTTACCGTAGATAGTCTTGTATTTGACCATAATCTGATCATGGAAAGTCATCGTGTGGCGGAAAGTGTTAACAGATAAAGCCTAGAAGAGAAGGAGTCTTCATTGCAACAATCAGAATTATCGGTAGGTGTTTTGGATAGTTTTTCAACTTGAAGGTGGATCTTAAAAATAATCATAATAATTGAATCTTTTTAAGCGTTATATCTGTGTTTTACAAAGATTCAGCTCAGAGAATAGATTATCATTCAAAGATCCATAGATCATTTCATGATTGTTGAGTGATGCGATGTGAGCTGTCACATGCGAATGGTGAAACCGCAATAAATTGCTAGAATCAAATAAAACGTTAATCTCTTTTCGTTTTTTAAACATTCTTTTAGATCTTGATCTTCGTTCTGGGTATTAAAGTAGATTTCTTCGCGATGTTATTAAAATTTATTGCTGATTGTTGAGTAAACTTAACAATTACGTGTCTTTACTTTCAAATAAGGGAAATTTTCTATTGAAGAATGCGTATGATGAATGCCATGGCGGTGTTTGTATTTGTTACAGTTTATGTAACTTTTATACGCAAATTAGCATCTTTACTCTGTATGATGTAATTATTATCGTCTCTTTCTTTCAACATAGCATTTTCGATTTATTATCTTTAATTTACGACTTCATTGTTTTGTAATTAGTTAAAATTAAATTACGAAATGTACATTGAAATTTTAATTTAAACCAAGCTTTTGTCCTGAAGCTTAATTTGAAGTATCCAATTAAAGCATACAATGGTTCTTGTGAAAAATAAATTCTCACACTTGAAATTGACCCTGTCCTGTTTTGCTAGGAATATTGCGAATGTAAGTAGTTATTGTACCAAAGACGCTAAACTGTTGTGTAAGTATCTTGCAAGTGTGTGTTTAGGAATCAATATTCACGTGGTTTCGTTTCATCTCCTTCATTAGATTCTTTCATAATTTTAGACAGAATCATATTTTCAGTGAAACCACTGATGGAATTCTTAGATGAGTCAGCTTTTTATAGTGCGTCCAACCATAAAAAATATACGAAGGAGTTCCTAGTACAATCAACACTATTTGAGGAGCGTCGGAACAAAAGCCTATAAATCACATATGTGTTTTTTGTGGAAAAATGTAAAAATATAGCCAAGTTCATGGTTTTCTAATTTGGAGTAAAACGAAATCTATCAATTTATTGGTGTTAGAATCACTGTTTGGGAACCTAAATTCTGCATTCGTGACTGTCGTACCTGGTGGGTTATAAAAAAAAGGAAAATGGATATATCGGTTATCGGTTCAAACCAACTGGATATATCGGTTTTTGATAAAACCCACTAGGGAAAAATGTTAGGGATGTATCGGTATCTGTTCCGATCGCCATCATTGTTTAGTACGATTGATGTAATTATCGGTTTATGTTCAGATCTGGGTATTTCGCGGACGGATTTAGAGCGGATTTATCAGTTTTTGACTAGGTTACATTAGCCATAGAGCAAAAAATGTACGAGAACAACCAATTGGCATCATAAAAAAAAATGACAAAATGTGATTTATCGGTTTTTGTTCCGACGCTCCTCATTTGTATTGATGATTTTGTTACAACATTCCCATGAAGCAGAACTAGAACAATCCAGTTATGAATAGAAAAGTAAAATTACATCGAATTAGCACTAATGTCTAACAATCTCAGCAAGAACACAAAATTAACAGCATTTAACGTTCTTATGATAATTGGGAAGTTATTTGCTTCCACAACCGATATTTTTTAATGATATCGTCAACTTAACGGTCCGTAACATGAACATTACCAATTCAATCAATCATTAATATGCTGCACTCATATTATCACATTCATTGGCTTCAGATGTGTCACGCAAACATTTCTCAGGCTCCGTTTAGCTATCATTATCGCATGTGTTGATTATTTCTTGAATGAGGAATAACTGATGAGCGACTTGAATGTCCGATGTTTACCAGAGGGAAGTCATCGAATTACTAAGAACAACGTCCCCACAATCTCGATTGAGAATTTTTTACACACCTTTTAATGGTTGTTCTTCACCACCTTTGTAAGATTATAGACTGAAGACTCGCCAATTAGTCATTGTCTTGACTTCTATATCCAAATGACCAGTTAATCGAGACCTACCTTGCTTATGTCTTCTACGTCTAACTAGTTTCAATGAATGTTTTCAATGGCGTGTTCGCGGATCTTATTGTACTGGTCTGTCTGCGTCTTGCGCTTGTACCTTATTGTTGTTGTGTTTAAGTTTATTATTGTGTTTTATGGCTTCTGCTTAAGGTTGTCGTTGGTACGACATTCGACTTTTAATGCACCATTGTGTGCTTGGGGTTAAAGTAATCGTATTCGATCGTCCCACAGGCTATTGTTTTGTGGCGCACAAATTTATTTTTACACCTACGTGGACTAAGGCGACAAATACACAATTAACTTAGACTCCTCTTAGTCAAAATTGGCTTGGTCAGTAATTATTACTTGAGTTTTTAATTAGTTTTAGCAATTTAGGAGTAGTCCTTGCGGTTTCTATGATGTCAGCATGATCAGTAAATATGCATCTTTACCTATTGATTACACTTTACTAGTCAGCTTCCGTTTCTATACATTTTACAAGCATCAGAATAATCGTTATTTTATAATCAGAATCAGTAGCAACAACCAGATGTAAGCAATGGTATATCAGTAAGGAATTACTTATTACAATAGCTGTTGGTGTATATTTCATAAGAAATTTCGCAATAATTAGATGCAAGCCAATACTTCGTCTTGGAACTGGTTTGATCACATAAACTGGAGTAACTTGAAAGTTATGAAACTATATCGGTTTGTATGGTGCTTGCAGTTGGACAAAATTGCTATTAAGTCTTGTTGCTCTAATTATATTGTCATTGACGAAGTGTAACTTTCATTAACGTTTAGTAATAGAACCATGGTGGACAAGGACGTTAAAGTTAAGAGAATAACTAGATCTAGCGTGCTTTTACAGTACCAAATTGATCAGTAGGTATATTGTATTAAACTTCATTTTCAGTATAAAGATGCTAATGATTATCGACAAAATTATTTCTTTCATCATCAATTTCATCTACTCTTAAAAGTATTAAACTATCCTTCTCCATCTGCTTTGCTCTCCTGTATGAATAGAAAGATCTTCGCTCTGAAATTATTTTTGTCTCTGATAGACGATATAAAAATAATCATAAATTCTTCATCTTTTTGTAAATTACATCAAAATGCAAGCGTCGCCGACGCGGAACCAGACCGTTTTACTCGCTTGTGACAAACAATTATTTAGTCATACCGGTGATTTTACGGCGCTTGCGCACCCATTGTCGGAAATAAGATAATTCGTTTATTTGAGAAACTTTTTCGCTGTCAAGGTCGACTTGTGGATTGGTGACGAAAATACTGATTTTATTAAGACTTATAGTAGTACGTAGTATATTATTTATTCTTTGCTTATAGCCTGTAAAATTGAAAATATTCTTGCACTATGTATTCAGTTTCTGTTCTAATCTATTCTTGACCGTCCCTATAGCGATCTATTAATCATGTTAGCGAGCGAACATTCCAAAAGTTAATTAGTCTGTTAACTTCTCTCAGAAAACCATTATAAATATAATACATAATTTAATAAGATTCGTAGGGTTTACAAAAACATAAAATATAGCTAGATTCTTTCGCGTAGACAGTACCTATCTCTTGATCTAAGTAAAACATTTCAATTCTTTACCTGTGAATTGTGCATCTGATAACATTTTGTGTGGTAGTCCTCGTTACTTCCTACAAGCATACCTTTACCTACCTCCCACCCCTGCATGTACATTCGACACACTGACACGGTTGCGCGTACGCATCGGCCTCTACTCCGGCCCCGATCCCACACTGAGGAGTTCGTTATGCAATAGCTTGCTATCTCATTAATGACGATTAATTATTCGGTGCACATTTTTATTATTTACTACTTTCACCCGCGGTTTCGCTCGTGGTGATAAAATTTCTTTGTCTTTTACCCCGGCAGCTGATTGCGATGACTTTATTTAATGTTGCTTCAATATTATATTCCCGTTCAGTAGTTTCGGTGATAAGCGTATTCAAACAGACAGGCAAATAACACAAAATGGTTTTATTGCATTCTGTTATTCTTCCTGCATACCCTCAATCAGCCTGAGCATTAACATGACGAAGTTACGATAATTAGAATAATAATTGTACACATAACGAAGTGCATATGATGGCCGATGATCATTATGTAAAGACTGACGGAAGATTTCACAAGATGATGCTAATTAGACCATTGCGAGTTTCCGAAAATGGACACTTAAATTTTTGGAATAAGAATAAAAACATTTTCGGGGGATATTTGGCGTAATGTTTTATTTTTGCTGATGAAAAAATGCCTATTCGAACCGATGTAACATAAACATAAGTGGCTCATCATGGCATAAACTAGTTATTGTGAAGGAACAAGTATTAGAACAATTTTTAAACTAAACTAGACCCATCATAATATGTAACTGGACACTGTTTACTATACGTATGCGAAAATGAAACAAACATAGCACGATGAGAGATTAAAATGACTTATTTTCTCCACATTCAGAAGCATTTGTTAAAAAAATGTTTTAGACAACGTCTAGACACAAAGTTTGCAACTACAGCATGATATTAGAAGATAAAGAATTCACGGTCCAACACTTTCGCAGAATCTAAAGGTGAAGGACACAGATGACGTCACTAAATAGTTGTGGTATTTTATCGTTCGCTCATCGCTTAATTTTGTTATTGGATCAGATACAGGATTTAAAGGAGCCGTTGGAAATGATCTCGGTTATTTCAGGGTCAGTAAATCATCTGTTTTTGAAAAAACGTTGGTTTTTTTAAGTAACCGTATTACATTTTTACTTATGTTCGGCCATGGTTAGTGACAATAAGAGTTGAGACCGAAGGTAGAACGTACATAACCTAGAATAGAACTAGCTAAAATGCAGCTGTCGATACATACCGGTAGGTGCTTGGAAATTTTACAGCTTGTGATTGGTAGCCATCCAGACTAGTACTCCAACATAGACCATATCATTTACTGGAATATTTTTGTAGAATTCGAACATCGCTTCTACTAAGCTATCATTGCCTGCCCTCAGTATCAGCCTCTCAAAACCTCTCTGGTTTAAAGCAAGTCATAAGACCCAGTCGGTCTTTGGTAATCGTGCTTTCATCCAATGATTCGCTACGACGAAGATCATTTTGTGTTGTTATTGGATGTTTTTCAAAAATGATGTTCGTTACGATTACCACCAAAGATACGTGGTAGATCTCTAGGTTTTTATGATCTTTCTGTTAAATTACTACGTTAGAATGTGACGGTTTTTTTAAACCTGGTTTTTACTGGACATGCTCGCAATGATGGGCTAGGGTTCAGTGAGCCCAGTTCATTGATTTCCCGCTCATCTTTGACATTTCACGTAAGAGATTTGACATTTACCTCGTCCCTCACAAGAAATTCTCACATAACGTTTACACAAACATAAACTACAATAATAATGGAAGACAAATGGTTTACGTAAGAAAATGTAATGCTTAGTTAATTCTCTGTTATGCGTGTTATTTTATAATAGGCATGAAGTAACAGTTTAATGAGCTCAAATCTTTTTTATGCGCTCTTACCAATTTGCTTAATGTGACATAATTACTACGTACAGGAAATAAAAATTAAGAATTGCGGATGTTGCGGATGTTTGAAAGTGAATTTTTAATCTAATTTGCTTTGATTGCTCGTAATAACAATAAAATAATTTAGGTTTTAGTGTTTATACTGATTTATCATTGAGTCGGTCAAGACTTAGAAGAAAATACTCTCAATTATCCTACTTACTTCATATTATTTTTTTTGCACGCAATTATTTTATCATCAGTGGGCAAAGTGGGATTAGAAGGAATAAGTAGTGTATTGATTTGATTAACTTAATGCTGCCGTGTTTTTTAATACTACTATGGCATCAAACAAGCATACGGCCCACCTGATGGTAAGTGGTTACCGTAGCTTATGGATGCTTGCAACACCAGGGGTATCACTCGCGCGATTCCGACTCTGCAAGAATCTCTTCACACCCTTCCTATTACATCTATCAAGTAGAATTTGTCGAAATTACGAGTCACACAAAGAATTTCGTGATATATGTACAATAAAAACTATCATAACGACATAAAAAGATACCGAAAACGTCGAAGAATTCACAACTGACCAGAATAACGGAACACTTTTATCCAGCTATAAACAGGTTCATGACGAGTCTTTAAATGCTTTAAATATGAGCCATGAGCTTCAGAAATATGAATGGAAAGAGCTCATTGAACTGCTAGAGATTTCAAATCACATTAATCTAACACTTGTGTGCAAAAGCATTGAGATAGAACTACAAACATTGAATGGTCTGAAATGGATCTCTTAAAAGAGGCGTGTGGCGTAATGATTAATGAAGTAATTTCACGAAATAAAATAATCCGTTAAATTACCGGTTAGAATACGTTAACGTGTTAGAGGGATATGGCACGCGATGTGGTCAGAGATAAGGCATCGATTTCTTAAAGAAATGCCAAATTATTAAATGGCGGCACATCTTAGCGCACGTCTAATATGAATATAAATCTCACTTTGTGCCCTGATTAGGATTAGGAATCTAAGATCATGCACATATTAATGTTTAAAAGTCGAATCTTTCTTTTAGAGAAGCTATAAGCTGGGAAAAAGGTGTTTTTGTAAATTAACAGGCTGAGAGATCACCGTCGGTCTTTAGAACATCATTAGGAGATTCCCATCATAAAGCCTATTTGTGAAACGGATTTAATAATTTAGAGCAATAAATCTGCTGTTGATTCCTGTGCGTGAGTAAGGTCGCCAGAGCTCATCGGGGAAGGAAGGAATGAAGGATCGGGAAAGGTCGGTAACGGAGCGACGCCCCGCTTAGGAACAGGACCACAGGAACTTATTGTTTATTGTTCAGAGACGATTCAGGTGTTGCAAGGGTCCATTGGCTACGATAATCACTTACCACTAAGCGACCGTATGCTTGTTTGCCGACTACGTGGTATAAAATCTGAAATGCAGATAAAGAAAAGATCTGTTTAATGTTTTAAACATTAATAATTTGACAGGTAACCGTAAAAATTAAAACTCTTTGCAACAACCGGTCACAAGAACAGATATTATCTATTTGTACCGCAATAATATGGAACCGAAATTCACCCGAGCGTGACATTACGAGTGATTATATTCATAACATTGCTTTGTTGGGATGCTGGCAAGATTACAACTCAATCCGAAGACCCAAAAACGGCTTAGTTTCTTTGATTGGCTTTTTTTATGGACAGTTTCGAAATTTCTGGGCTAAGATTTTCCCAAGTCTATTGTTGTGAAGTTGCTACTTTTATTGCGTTGATAAACTATTGGCTCTATCTCCGAAGATTTTATGAATGAATTTCACACCAGTAATAATTATAATTTTTTTCTGCGTAGGTATTGCTTTTTATATGGTTTCGCTTTCAAATTGTTTTTTTTTTTTAGATGAGAAGACTTGATTATTATTCCAAACTTTTCTGCAGTTGTTTAAGTTTTCGCTTTAGTGGCTACTACTAGGGTTTAACTCAGGACCTTTGGTATCCATATCCATGGGATTTAAAGTATTCTTAAAATCTAGATTACCTACGTGCCATATTTAGTCCACACGATTGGCGTGCGTTGGCTGGCTCGCAGATTATAACTGTAACTGGCTTTCCTGACTTATCATGTGACATGATTATTATCTTCTGATTGATAACTGACACAAACCCTAAAGACCGTTTAAGACTGTTGCTCTTAAAGACATGGAATTTAAAGGGTATCCTTGAGAAGTAAGATAATGTAACTATGAAAGAATTTTTCGAAAATCCACTCCTACGCAAACTCCTACGCAAAATAGGTTTTCGCGGCAGAAAAGCTACAATAATTCATGATCCAACACTGATGTTGATTTGAGTAACAAGACTATAGCGGAACAGCGCGTGCTAATGATAACTTTCCCATGTAATTATTTTCTATACACTTCCTTATACGGGAAGGTTTCGTCAGTAGATATTGTATTAGTACCTTCATGTATGAAGAACAATAAACAGCCCTTTAGAGCTTGGTGACTAATAAATTAAAGTTGTAATACGTGTTGGTACTCAAGATGGGCCTGGCTTTCTACTCATGTGCGCTTGACTCTGGTCTGGTACTTTAGTAGCTGAATGTTTTTAAGTATTATTCTAAAGCTCATTCTAATGATGTGTCAAAGATTCTAATCTTACAATGAGATGAGGATGAACGTCAAAATTATACGAGAGAAGACGTAAAGGCGTAGTACAACTTTTTCTTTTAGTATTAGTTGAATCATAAAATTATAATGAAGTTTCCGCCTCAAAGGAACCTTAAAAATACAATTAAAAGGCGACAAACGTTCGAGAAAGCCTCACCTCGGGGTCGATCCGGAGCTAGAATACTGAACGCATCCAACAATGCGACCAAATACAACCAGCTCAGATAGTTGCAGACCCTGTACGATACAATGCCTTTCACATTTCACCGGGTGATGCATATTGATATTCATCAGAGGTGCGTTCCGTTCCACGTCTTTGGCAGACGGAAGTGTCTCCGTGACCATTGTTTCCCGGATTCAATGAACCTTTTTTGTGTCAGTGTGTGTGGGTGTGTTTTATTTATTATGTTTAGGATTTGTTTTATTTGTGTGCGATATCAAGGCAGTAATCTCACGAGCAACTCTGTAATCTGACGAATCTTTACCAGCTGAGGATGCATTAATGATTGACGAAGTTAATTGCAAAATATTGCATGTCAAAGTCTGTCAGTAAAGATTGTGAATTCTGAGGCGACTCTTACTGACTCTTTGACAGATTAACCACCAGTTACCTGTACTTTTAAATCTATTTCACGAATTCCTACCATGTATTCCATTTCATCCTCATGACCATTTTCAACTGCTTGCTTCTTAACATCTTCTTAACTTTCAACTAGAAAATTTAACAACTCTCTTACAACCTTTATGGTGATTATCATAAAGCATCACACACCTGCGTCAAATGACGTTCCATTACGGAAAGTGAAATCCGTTACTTCCGACGATCGACAAGTGCCAACTTGCTCATGCGAGATTTCTCGTTAATTATACAATTTTGATTACATTCCACATTTAACAAACACATAAATTTTCAACGACATGTTTGTATTTTAAATCATTTAGAGTAGTTATTCACTTTCAAATGAATTTAAAGTAGAATTACTTTTATTTTACATTGAAATTGCGCTGTTCTAGTCTCTGGTATCTTTCTATTTACTGCTGAACATAACGACATTGCCATTTGTAACATTATATCACAAAGAATCATTTATGCACTATAGTTTTTAACCCCCCACAAAAAATAGGAATTATAACTTTTCACATAAACGAGTGCTTGATAGAAAGTTCGCGTGCAAATGAATCTTGCAATAAAACGATTTATAAACTAAATTCATAGTGTAAGTAATTTCATAACATATCTTATCTAATTATCAATCGTACGTGTTCTATCTTATATTTCACTATGTTACTGTTCTTTTAATTACATTTTTCAATTGTAATTCTCTATAGTAAGTTATAGATAAATCTATGATAAATATTTGTAAATTTTCATAATATTGCATATCCTGTAATATTTCTACAATAATTTGGTATAAAACATGAATTTGATGTGGCATCTACATTATTATTCGGTCACCAATGGCGGTGACTACCAAAATGTTCCTGCTATTCATAGCAGCGTTAACTCAAGTAAGTTTGTCATATTCATATTGAAATTTGCTGTTAGTTTCTTTAAATATAATATTAATATCTGATTTTATTCCAGTACACAGTTAACGCACAATACTATGCAGTATCACCGTACAGCGCGCCGCCTCCGATGGCATACCCTGGATACTTCGCTCCACCACCCTGTCCTTGCGCTGCCCCACCTTGCTCCTGCGCCGCACCACCTTTAACAATCCCAGCGCCACCACAAGCACCTATTTACGTCACATTACCTACCCCACCGCCCCTAACCGTGACGCCTCCACCCATGCCACCGATGTATCTTGAGCTACCTCCACCGCCGCCAATAACAATAACTCCCCCTCCAGCGCCTCCAATGCTCGTTTCTCCCCCACCTTTACCCCCTATGACGATATCCTTACCAGCTTTACCTCCTATATGCGTCGAACCACCGCCGCTACCCCCAATGTGTGTAACACCGCCGCCACCGCCGCCTATGTACGTCAATCCTCCAATGCCGGCGCCGATATTCTTGGACTTGCCTCTACCTCCTCCGATTATTATTGAGATACCTGCGCCTCCGCCGATAGTGGTGCAGCCGCCGCCATTAGGGCAGATAATGATTCAGCCGCCCGCACTACCGCCTATGCCGGTGCAGCCGCCAGCGTCGCCGCCGTTGATGGTCCAGCCGCCGACTCCGCCACCCATGATGATTCAGATACCTGCGCTGGGGCAGATAAGCGTGCAGCCTCCTTGTCCTCCACCTATGACTGTGCAGCCGCCACCAGCTCCGCCGATTACGGTTCAGCCGCCGGCGTTGCCACCTGTGTGTGTTCAGCCGCCGCCACCTCCACCCTTGACTGTCCAGCCGCCTCCACCGGCCCCGTTCTGCATCCAACCTCCTCCTTCAGGACCTATTTGCGTCCAGCCTCCCCCGCCACCCCCTATTTGTTGCGGCCCCGCTCCTCCGCCGGATTGTCCGTGTGGATTTGCACCACCTATGCCTACACCAATTTACTTGTGAAATAATAAATAATCATTAATCATTGTTATGTGTGTAATAGTTATGTAGTGATTATTTAAATTATGTTTTACTAAATAAAATAAAATTATGTTCTTTTAAGTTCGTTTTTCATTTGACTTTAGGTACATAATAGTTGGTACAGGAATTTGAGACAAAAACAATACTTTGATTTTACGTGTACGCATTTAGTTGAAGTAAATATTGTCAGTTGACAGGTATACAAGATTAATCTGTTAGATAAAATAAAAACTAATTAGGTAACTAACAATTAGTATTTATATCACGAACAACCTCGCTACTGCTCAGAACAAGCCAAGCTTCAATGATATGACCTAATTCTGCCTTTATCTACATAACTCAGAATATCAAAGTACAGGCTGAGGGTACAAAAGTGTATCTATAGTAAATTGATTCCGTCTAAAGCAACTTATCTTGAGATGTACTTTACCATAAATGATTTTTAGGGTCGTCCTTTAGTGCAGTGCTTTCAAAAGCGTGTATCTTTCGTTTTTAAACTGTAATTGGAACAGAGTTCCTGATGGCACGTTATCGTTTGGACTGACCGAAAAAAGTGTAAAAATCATAGATATTGGTGCCGATTCTGTTGTTTACGAACTTAACTAATATTAGACAAGTCACCTCTCTTTCATTTTAACCTTATTGAAAAAAGATAGAACATTTTTAATCCTGTCAGTTTAATCCATACCGTCGTAATGTACGGGTAAATAGTCGTGACCAATAAAGATCGCGCTTCACGTTGAAATGTGTGATCGGATTAAACTGACAGGACTAAAATATCTTGCATCCCTTTCTTATATTTACTATTAGAAAGAGATATAGTGAGATTAACTTTATTTAGTTCGTAAACAACAGAATCGGCACCATTAAATAGAATGACACTAAAATCCGACACCGATGGGTTTCACTAATGGTCAATGATGCACGCTCAAAATAAAATTAGCGCAGTAGTACAAACTAATGTCGATAGATGGCGTTGTGACTTTTATAAACGAGCTATGGTTAATTTTTAATCATGTATATTTTGTTCACCAGGATGGCGGGGTCGGGGGGCCTCGCGGAGTGGTCGGAGGGCGCATCGGTGTGGTTCCAGCCGGCGGGGGCCTCCGCGCCGCTGCCCGGCTCGCTGGTGGAGGTGCACCGCGCGGCCAGGGTGCTACTCGTCAGCGCCGTCGTCAATGGCCAGGTGGGTGTCAGTGGGTGTCATGCATTGCTATGGTGTTGTGTATACCAATGGTGTTGTTTATGTTGTTATACCATTACCATTATTTTGCATTCCAAAAAGGTGCATTTACAACGAAGTTTCATAGTAAAACTATTTTTCATCAATTCAATCCATTCGAAAAGCGAGGAAGACCCCGTCTGGATAGCCACCGTAAAGAAAGATATGAAGGGTGCAAATGTCACATCTGAGTCGACCCGAGACAGAGCGTCTTGGCGAAAAATGACTAGGAGAACCGACCCCAAATGATGGGATGCTAGGCGGAGAGAGAAAGAATTCAATCCATTCGAAGTCATGTTTAAAACGACAATAGTCAGCGTGTCTGATTTTACTACTAATTTTGCACGTCAAATAGTCCCATTGTTAAGATTGATTGGCTAAATGTTTTCTTTAAAAAAAATCTGTAACTACATTTAATTTTTTTTGTAGGTACGTGTTCTTAATCGCATAAAATTTGCATATTCAGATAGATATGATCAATAATTGCTGACAAGATATAGTATGACCTCAATATATTTAAGTACTTACATGTAGTGCTAAATACCTATTAAAATAGGCCAATTTCTATAGGCTATCTTGTCCAACGATGACCAATCATAAATTAATTGATATGGTGTTCAGAAACGAGATAGACTAGTATTTCCGGATGTATCTACATATTTTGTAGGCCCCTTCCTTGCCTAACCATCCACAACTAGGTTCTAAAATAAGCCCAAATTTATTAATTACTAAAAGAATACCACCATATGTACATCGGCGCGATATTTTTTATTAAGTACCTGCAGCGGCTTTTCGTTAGTTGAATGACCAATGACTTTCCTCTTTTATCTGGGTACATGGCAGTGCTCTCGCCAAGTCTCTAAATATAATAATGAAAATTAAATAGTTTTCTATATTGTCAGATAGCTCCCACAGTGAAATAATAATGCAATCTTTACATATACTATGTTTAATGTATATATTACAAAACAAACTCGCTCCCGCTGACTGTACGCTTAGATCTCTTTAACTACGCAACTGACTTTGATACAGGTTTCAGCAATAGATAGAGTGATACAAGAGGAAGGTTTATATGTATATTATATAGAACAGGTAAGCCGAGAAAAGCCGTGCGAAGCCGGGGCGGGTCGCTAGTTTTATGATAAAATGTAAAGAAGCAATCGGCATAACATCTAATCATTATGGAATCCGCTCGTTGCATCACAACTCGATAAGTTGCTATTATAACACGATATAGTGTATTATAGTGAACGTGCAGCTATTTTAATGAAGCATTAGCACGTAGGTATAGCGTGAACTATGGATATTGCACTTAAATCTAATAAATATCAGACCTCGTGATTTTTCCGTTTTGTACAGTTTTTTAATTCATATATTTTTATCTTTACCTTTTCGCTTCTTTATAAAATTTACACTAAAATAAAAAGTTTTTACTTATTTGTAAAGAATCCCAGCCATTAAAAGGAAACTATGACAATAAAAATCACGTTTTATAATATAAATTCAATTAGAGACGCTCACAAAAAGCTATTTTTTAACATGCAAGTTAACCTTGTTAAAAATATACATACGAGACTTATTAATTTAAACTAATATTGTGATTGCTAAGTAAACGTCATAATTAATAACGATGCAATCAAGGTTCAAGCTCTGCCAGAAGATTAACCCCGAGACCCAAGAGTGATCAAATGATTACATAGTTCAGTGCAAAAGCATGATTAGCTCAAAGGTCAAGGTGAGATGACCTTAGTGCTGTTAGCTTTTATACAGATTTGTATTATCTGAGATGTAGATAATAAAATAACCCGGCAAGGCTGAGATGATGTCTCTCGACATTTAAACATTTTTTATAAATCTCAGTAAATTGATGCCCATATAAAAATATATCTGATGTAGTGTTTCTAGATTTTTTACAGATGATGGCTCAGTGGTATTGACATAAAATGTCGTAACTAAAGTCGTGGTTTTGAATTGTACGATCAAGTAAGAAAATATAGTAAGGTAATATAGCAAGGTGGTAAGGTACATATTTGTACTACCTGCCTGGCTGTCTATCAACCTTAAATTGAAAAACTGTCGCCAAACATCTACCGATATGTTCCGGATTTGTACCTATTCTAGGTTTTGTGTGCTTACCATCTTTGACCACATCATTACTTACAATGGTAAAATTATAATCAAATTGCTAGTTTAGCAGCTAAACATTTAAACACCGATTGTTTGAAGACAAGCAAATAGATTAATATTGATAAGGATCTATTTAAATAGCTACGTTAATGTTTTTTGCTTTTTGCGAATAAGTAAACACATCACAAAGTCAAGACAGCTAGAGGAAATAATGATAAAACAGCGATTGTAGAAAAGGTATTCGGCCGGCTGATCGCAAGGCCGACCATGGAATGTCGATAGAGAGTTGACTCAACGCTGCTATACTATTAATTTATGCTTGCCTGGTACTTTGATCTGAGTTTTCGATATAAAATATTTTTTTATGAGCGTATCTCTACCATTTACCTGCACGAGACCAAATTTAATGTTTTTGAAATTATGTTTATTCATTGTAAATAAATGTTAAGTTAACCATTTTAGTATGTGATTAGATTTTATAGTCAATCTGAGCGTAGCGTCAGTTTGCCTTGCGTTTAATGTACCTTTTCTGTTGCAAATATTTATGTGACATTCTCTGAATGAATATGATCTTTGACTGGTCTCGGTTACAATGTATTTTCAATAAAATAATTATTGAAAATACATTGTAACTTGTTGATGTCCACTAGACTTCATCAGATAATTAGGTACGGTTCATTTTCCAATGCAAGTTAATTAGATACTTCCCGGAGTGAAGCAACTGCAGGAACCGACTCAAAATTGTTGAGTAATTATTTCTAGCCAATCTAGCCTTTGATGGTTTGATTGAGATGTTAGTTTTGCAATAGGAAATCTTAGATTTAGTGAAACTTCGGAATTATGTGTCGAAACAGAAGCTAGTAAATATAATTAATGACGTACTTACCTTTTTTCAAAATACCAAATGTCTGTTTATAAAGATCCAGTTTTATATACGTGCGACCAAACGATTCAAGTGTGTGACATAAAATCTTACTTCGCTGCGATAAGCCTCTGTAACAGTAAAACCTGTTCTCGAAATGGATAGTTAAAAAATCACCAAAAATCCTACAATGCCGTTTATTTCTGCCAAGTTGATCATTCCATAATATTTTTACTTCGGCTCCTGTCACTAAAATAAAATAAGCGCTTATTTTAAGTGCTACAGTGGAATAATAAGAATGTGTATGCGTGAACACAATGCAGTATGAAATAATAATTGTGTCGACATTACTGCATAACCCAGCCTTGCTACTCAAGCCGTTATCCTCAGAGCTCGCTCGTTCCATAACCGTTCTTCGCAACTTATATCAAGAATTAACCTGTGGTATGTGGTACATTCAGTTAGCTGCGGCTTGCGGGCCTATGCACTACGCAATTGCGCCATCAAACGCTTTACTTAAAGCATGTTGTGGTTTTATAAAGTGTACTTAAATCAATTAACCAGTGCGTATCTTCAAATGTGCCATAATCTGAAGCATCACTAATGAATAGTTTACTTTGGAATAACGTGTTTTCTCAGCTACTGATGTACGCAAATATCCTGCTGTAGGCCGAATTTACATCAGCAACGAATTAAAATACCATGAATAATAAACAGGAGAATATAACCTTTGATATTAATCAGAGAACAAGAAAGCAATCTTAGGGATTGTTGAACCGATGCGCGTCCGCTTTGCACCAACACCAAGAAGTTCTCCTGAATCCTCGGAGTCTGGTACATCATGTAGCTCCTGTGATACTTTTAGGCCATCATGCAGATTTTGTATCGTAAACAAAAGGCAAATGAACAGGCATAGCGCACCATTGACAAGCACTATAGCAATGCCAAGCTTCCCAAGGTCATTGAGTGCCAGAATGCTAAGTTCAAATGAAAAGCTGAGGAGCCGCCGAACGATTATAGTGACTCAGCTGAAGGATATGTGCTTAGAAGTTCTCGTGAGCAATGTAATTTGTTTTTGTCTTCGTTTCTTAGTTAAGAAATTGTTTTTTAGATTCTTGGTTTGAGCACAGAGAAAATAATATACTATATTTTGAGTAAGTTTTCTCTCCAGTTTAAAACTTTTCAACCTCCATATTGCGTTCTTTATTATCAGGATCTTGATCACAAGTGTCCAACTTATAATTGCAAATACAAGAATAGAATAACGTGGGTCAGTTAACAGTATCGTGTTAATCATTCGATTCAATCAGCAATACCAACTCAAGCAAGACATAGCGACGTAATACAAAATGCGTTTATGCAAATCGCCTAAGATCTTTCACCACGACATCAGAATATATCGGTGTAATTAATCATCAACCGGTCCATTACTTTTTATCTACGCAAATAGAAACCGAACGTGCGTAGGAAACAAGCAGTGAGTAGGAATTAATTCGAATGATCTTGATAGCGAAACCTAAGTGATTGCAGGTCAGGAGAGATGAATGATACAATTGTCTGTCTCTCTGTAGTCATAAAGTTATGTCACAGTCACGGGTAGATGGTTCGTAAGTTATAATTTTCCATGTGGCTGCAGTTTAATGCCGTTATTTCGCGATTCCTTTTGGGAAGTAAGTCAGTGGGGAACGTGGCGATTATGGTAACCAATTATAATGGTTGTGCAAGCAATACATGATGCTATGACTGTCTGTTGAAGGCATGGGGCCCCCGATTGTTAGCGATGCAAATGTTATGACTGTTTATTATATATGTATTGAAGCTTCTTGATTTATTATATGGATAAAATAAATTTGAATGTTTAACTAGTGCAGAAAATAATCTAGTACCTATAACTTTTCCATAAATGAGCTATCTAACACAAAAATCATTTTTTCAAATCAGACTCGTAGTTCCTGTGATAACAGCGAGAGTAGATTTTTCCGAGAATTACAGGCTTTACCGCGTAACTTTGGTGGTAATCTTAATGTACATCGTTATTAAAAATCATCCATTGAGCCCTCATTGCCTCCACGCCCACAAAATGGTCGTCGTCGTAGCGCGTCATTGGATGATTTTCAATTACCACCAAAAGATACGCAGCAGCTTTCATTTGTCCTAAGAAATGTTAAAATTGACATAGCTGTAATTTCAATTTGTCTTACAAATATCACACCCTGCCCTTGACAGCCCTAGTTTTATAGCCTCCTTTAATTTCAGCCTCAAACCTTCGCCCTCCAAATGGGCAATGGCGAAGAAGAAGGCGACCCCGTGTGGCCTCGTGAGGAACTCGGCCCTACGGGAGTGGATGACATGACCCGCCTCCACGACCTGCACGAAGCAGCACTACTGTGGAACCTGAAGCTCAGATACGAGCAAGGACTGATTTACACGTATGCAGGCTCCATACTGGTGGCTGTTAACCCTTACAGGCCCGTTGATGTGTTGTATGGACTGCAGACTGCAAGAAGGTGAGATATAATTTTTATTTAAAAACCTTAAATCATTCAGCTGCCGTTTACCTAATTTCCGAGGATTATAAAATTTCAGGGATGCCTTTAAATGTCTATTTAATTTTTTTAAATGTTTGTGTCAGTCCAGAGAATAGCCGTCAAAATATAAACTTAGCTGTCGGTTAGGCATTTTTTAGAACTTGGCGTATGCACTACCATGCGCTCAATTTTATGAAAATGATTTCCCCTATAGGTATAAACACCTATAACAATATACTAGTTTGTAATATCATTATGATAATTTTTAATCCGTTGCTATTATGTCTAAACATAAAAAAATGCTTTTTGATTGTATTTTTGACATACGGATTTTTATTACATTTTAGAATTAGGAAGAAATTAATCCCCATTCATATCTAATTTGCAGGTACCACGCAGCAGAAGCGTTAGGCGATCTCCCACCACATTTGTTTGCCATAGCGGCCGCCGCGCGCTCGTCCCTTCCTCAGCCTCAGGCCATACTCATCTCCGGCGAGTCAGGGGCAGGAAAGACTGAATCTACCAAGCTAGCCGTGCAGTTCCTCGCTGCAGTTGCCCCCGCCCCACCCGGCCGGGCCCCTGTCTCCGAACAGATCCTCGAAGCCGCCCCTCTCCTCGAAGCGTTCGGAAACGCGAGAACGCCAAAAAACCACAACTCTAGTCGTTTTGGAAAACTTTTAGAACTATATTTCAAAGATGGCGCGTTGGCCGGAGCTAGGGTAGCTCATTATTTGCTCGAGAAATCGAGAATAGTCACACAGTCGCCGGGCGAGAGAAATTATCACGTATTCTATGAATTACTGGCCGGTCTGGATGAAGAACAGCGTCGATCACGAGGTCTCCTATCGCCAGAGCACTATTTTTATTTGAATCAAGGTGGTGATTCTGGAGGCGCGGGCGCCGGCGCTGATTGGTCCGCTTTATGTGGAGCGATGCAAGTTCTCGGAATAGGAGACTCTGAGAGAGAAGACATAATTAGAGTACTAGCTGCAGTTCTTCACTTAGGGAACGTTTACTTCCATAGAAGACAGCTACGTCATGGGCAGGAAGGCGTGCAATTGGGTGGAGGCGCAGAAGTGCGTTGGGCCGCACATTTACTGAAAGTTCCTGCGGAAGCATTAGCAAGGGCTTTGACAACCAGAGTGACGGCAGCGAGAGCCGAACGTATGAGATCCCCACTGCCTATCGACCAGGCTTTAGACGCAAGAGATGCCTTCGCTAAAGCACTGTACTCTTCACTATTTAATTGGCTAGTGCTCCGTATAAACTCGATAGTCCACCGCGCTGGTCTACACGACGCTCACAGGATATCTCTCCTGGACATCTTTGGGTTTGAAGACTTGGAAGAGAATTCCTTTGAGCAGTTATGCATTAATTATGCGAACGAAACGCTACAGCACTATTTTAATAAACACATATTTAAGCTGGAGCAGCAAGAGTATCAGAAAGAACGATTGGAGTGGTCCAATCTCACGTGGAATGATAATTCACCCGGTAAGCATATATACCTCTTTACCTTTCCTTGTATCTCTTGAGTTAGGTCACCAGAGGTCATCGGGGAGGGGAGAATGAGTGACCCCGCACTAATCCTTCTAGATCGAAGAGTTTCTAATAGTTAAGGCATAAGTTCTGAGGTTCGGGTGTTGCCAACAATAATAGGTTACAGTAACTGCTTTCCACCAGGTGGGCAGTATGCTTGTTTAACTACTAGACTAGTATATCATACGTCAAGAGCAGCAGCTGCACTCTGGATTCCTATAAAAGCCATTGAAAATTAAACCTTATCTTAACCTTTGATTCATTACCAGTGATACAGTTGCTGAGCAAGAAACCAGTAGGTATTCTTCACTTGCTGGACGACGAGAGTAATTTCCCGCGCGCGTCGGACGCCTCCTTCCTGGAGAAGTGCCATTACAACCACGCTCTTAATGAGCTGTATTCTAGACCCAGGCTCGGAGCTAATGAGTTTGGGGTAAGTTAATAATTATTATTTACTTTTTACAATCTTTTATTTAGTTTCACCTGTCCAGATGTTTGTCATCAAATCTTGCAAGTTAAATTTGATCCACTTCCCGGTTACCGATGGAGCTGAAATTTTGCATGCATGTGTAAAATCGGATGAAAATGCAAAATTATTATGACAAGGAGCTGATATGATGCTGGAGATGGAAGGTGGCCATAGGAACTCCGAAATGAAACGACAAAACCCTGTCGTGTTTGGGTTCATTGAAACCGTCTTAACGAGTAGGTGAAGACTGTGCAAAAAAAGTCGGCAATAAAAGTTTGTATCAAAAGTTAAATTTATGTCAGTTTGTTTACTCTATATTTCAAGCATGTTTCAAGAAAATCTGCTCAGCCGTTTGAAGATCATCAAACACACATTTTTCAAGAATTTTTAATTTTAGTTATTTTAATTGTCTTGTAAATACTTAATTTATCTTCCAGATAAAACACTACGCCGGCCAAGTATGGTACAACGTAGAAGGATTCCTCGACAAGAATAGGGATGCCCTCCGTGCGGATGTGCTAGAGCTACTGTGCAGTAGTGAGGTGCCGCTTGTGGCGGAGATGTCAACACATCTGCGCGCGCAGCACGATAACAATAAAACACTGCCGAGAGGCGCTAACGGCAGATTTGTTACTATGAAGCCGAGGACACCTACTGTTGCTGCTAGGTTCGTCCTTTTAATATCACTACTATTAAATATGCTACCGCGTCTATCTGTCTGTCTGAAAGCGATATACTCAAAAACGACTTAAGGCGATGCTATACGTGAAATGATGATTCTAAAATGCGTTTTTCTCTGTATTCTTTGTTTCAAGAGATTTGGAAAAAATATATGTTAAACTAGAGAATAGGTGACGGGGAATAGTATTTTCATTAGTATCGTCAGAAAAAAATCGTAAATATGCCCCTTTTTAAAACTAAGAATGCATTCTTCTTTCATTTGGGCCATCTAAATAACTTGAAAAATATTAACATACATTCTGAAATCTATTAGAAAAGAAATAGTTTCTTACTTTAAAAAAAAGGCTTAATTTCTTTTTAAATAACATAAAACCATATTTTTTACTAAAATTACGTCTCTCCTGTCTCGCTTGTCTCCTTCAGTTTAGTAAGGGACGGAGACATACGCAGAGAACCTCCTCTTAACGGACTTAGGGGGGGGACTGGTGTTACAAGCGTCTATAAGCTATGTTAACCGCTTACCATTAGGTGGACTAATTGCTTGTTAGCTAAGCTTAATGTTTTTTTAACCAGGTTCTCGGACAGCCTCCACCAGCTGCTGGAGTCGATGTCCCGCTGCAACCCGTGGTTCGTCCGCTGCATAAAGCCGAACACCGACAAGTCTGCGATGAAGTTCGACATGCCGTGTGTGCTCGCACAGCTGCGGTACACCGGCATGTTGGACACCATCAAGATTAGACAGACTGGATACCCCATTAGAATACCCTTCCAGAACTTTATTGAGAGATATAGGTAAGTTATATGTATAGTGCGCGTGCGAGCTCCGAGGAACTCCCGCTCGAAACCTGTTATGACATAATGGAGATGAGAATATTGTCGACTCATTTATTTATTGAAATACGTGAAGAGAGTGACGACAGTTCATAATAATTAAATGCACTCCCGCGGAGGCTAAAGATGTATTGGTTTCGAAAACGTATTAACGTATTAACGTACGACTATATTACAACTCCAGCTCATTACGTCAACATCCCTTAAGATTCCTCGGAGCTCGCGTGCGAACTAACACGGTTACTTTTAAGTGATTAGCGAATTTTCAGGGATTATTGTACTCATTATCAACAACTTTTACTATGGGCCCAACTCTGAAATCCCGAAAAATACGAACATTTCATACAAAACATCAATCTTGTTCGGTCAAAATGTAGGGTCGGAAGCTTGATATTTACCTAAATATCTTATAATTCAACAGATACCTGCTCAAAACGACGCCATCGCGTTCAACACCGTACCGAGAGATCTGCAACTCCATATTAGCTGAGATGCCGCCCACTGGCGCTGGTATGTGTTTTCCTATCATTTTTGAAGCGAAGCTTTCGGGATGAGGACCAAAATGTAAAAGTGTGTAACTTTCGATCGCTGCCTTCAATTCAGCCTATCGCAGTCCACTGGATATAGGCCTCTCCCAGGCTGTGCCACAACACCCTGTCCTCCGCTTTCCGCATCCAGTTTGTTCCAGCCGCCTTCTTTAGGTAGTCGGTCCATTTACCTGGGGGGCGCCCCACACTACGCTTGCAGGTCTCCACTCCAGGACTCGGCTGCTCCAACGGCCATCAGTCCTTCGAGAAACTTCGACTTCGCTGCCTTATTTGATACTAGCTTTTGCCCGCGACTTCGTCCGCGTTTTCGTCGTTTTTCGTAAAAAAGTAGCATATGTCCTTCCTCAGGGTTCAGTGGTTTTGATGTGACAGACAGATTAACTTTCGTATTTTAGTAGGGAAATATAATATGTCAATCCACAATACTGTTAAAAAATATCGCAATAAGGAACCGCAGAATATTATTATTAATAGCTGTGCCCCGAGACCATCAGCGTGTAACTCCTTGTATGTTATTATGTTAATGTATTGGTAATATTGTTTAGATCACTTTCACATGAGGCTTAAGTACATATATAATTCTCGTTGTGCAGCAGTTTCAGCTTCTCGGGATAACGCATGTTGTTCTCGGTCAATGGTACGCCTTAGCTCTCGTTGAGAAGAGCTTTGAGACGTCCATGATGTAGCTCGTTTGATATTAATTACGCTACTATCGTGTGTCCCTCGATATATTACTAGTTTATTATTTGACTTATCTTCTGCGCGCAACGCTTGGAATTTGGATTAATATAGGTCCTTCTTCGTCCCAAAATCCGTTTGCTTTTTTACTGCTTAATCGGATATCTGTATTTCTGTGTTGAAAATCTTTACATTGACTTCCACGGAAAACCTTTTTGACATAATCTCCAAGATCGGTTGCAAAATCATGAAAGAACAGATAAATTACGTTGGAAGAGTTCCACAGCGATTGCCGCAGCTGATGAAATCGCTTCCGCTGTCTGTTCGCTTAGATCTTTTAAACTACTCAACGGATTTTAATGCAGTATTCAGCAATAGATAGAGTGATTCAAGAGGAAGGTTTATATGTATAATACATGCATAATTATAGTAAAGAAAAGCCGTGCGAATCCCGAGCGGGTCGCTAGTACAATATATTGTTGGAACCACGTCGGTCACGTATTCGACATTACTGACCTATCATCGCCTTACCATTAGTGTTAGTTTAATTGATACAGTAATTAGCTAGCGATACTCTCTCCGTTTCCTTAGTTAGATAATAAACTGTTATCTAATTAATTTACAATCTAAGATTAATTTTAACTGGTTCTCGATAGTTAGGTCTTTCATTTTGTTTAGTAATGTAGAGGACTCATTGTGTTTGTGTGTGAAAAATGGGTAAAATGTGGAAGATTGTAAAGAAACGAGGGTATACTTTAAAAGCAATGGTGTTGTGTAAGTAATAGATACTAATTGTAAATGGAATAAGATTTTTTTTTACTATGTTTGACCACAATCTCGCCGTAGTCAGATGATGATGGTGGTAAGCACATAAAGCCTAGAAAAGAACTGGCTCTCAAGTGCAGCTTTCGGAACACACCGAAAGGTGCTTGGCGACAGATTTGCATCTTGAGGGTGGTGCCATCCAGGCGGGTAATACAAAGTACCCTACCACCGTGTTATGGTTTCCTCACGATGTTTTCCTTCACCGAAAGCTCAAGTTCATTGTAGGATTCGAACCCCCGACCTTAGTCTCAGCATTCGACGTCATTATCATTGAGCTATCACAGCCTTAAAGCCTTCGCCTTTAGGCGTTTGGATGTAGTCCAATTCTGAAAATTTTCAATAATAGCATAATAGAAAGCTATATACCCCGAGTGCTATCGGCTACTTTTATCCTAGGAATGTGTGTGAACGCATGAAACATCTACTAGTTGAAATATAAATAAATAACATGGGTACATTTTTATGGCAAGGTACTGGTAAGCACACAAAGCCTAGAAGTTATCGGTTTGAAGATTCACTCTTTTCTAGTGTGTTTCGGGGGTTTCTTTAAATTTTGAATTTATGTTAACAGTCGGAGCGGACTACCAACTGGGCGCGGCGCGAGTGTTCCTCCGGGAGGCTCTACACCGGGCGCTAGAGAGGGCAAGAGCTGACAAACTACGTGCCGCCGCCACTGTACTACAGGCGCATATGAGGGGATATCTCGCAAGGTAATATTACATGACGGTTTTATTGTATGTTCATGATTTGACTATTGTTATCTTTTTCCAGTAATACTTATCCAGTCTGGCGTCGCTGTCCGTATTTGGCCCAACAATTTTGTTGGCATATGGCTTTTGTTTATAACAAGTAGTTTCCGTTACGCTTTTATTATTTTTAAATGTTATTTAAATTTCAACCTTGACAGGAAAATATAAGAATTATAATAATGACGTTTTTAAAGTCAATAAGGACAAGATTCGCCTGCAAAAGAGTTGCTTTTCACGACTTTCCTAGATTTTCCTTTTTTTTGTCAGCGCCGCCTGACTGGTTATTATTACTGATTTACTTGATAGTTGTTGTCCTGTCCTGTTCAAATTTATACCAAAATCCCATTAAAATCCCAAAAGCACTTATTCCGGGCAACTATTAAATTTTTTCTGTTCTAATTAGACATCTAGGTTTTTAATCTAATCATTAAAGATGAATACGCTTCTTACTTATAGAGGCATGTTGACTTAAATTGAACATTGAACAAAACTTTGAAAAAAATGGACATTAAAAAAAATAATTCAAGATGAACCATTTTAAGCAAAAATTAAAATTATCTTAACCTTCATACGGTCAAATTTGACCCGAACTGTCAAAAAATACAGCGGCGCCATGATATTTTCCATGGAACATGTACTACACTTTCGCTGACTTCATAATGGTCAGATTAAGAGTTCCTACACTATATTATGATTTTTAGTGCCTTTGAAGGTGGTTCTATTTTGTGTTGAATGTTTTACACCATAGATGCCCCTGTGGCAGGTGTGTGAGTAGCCCGTTTTATGCTAATCGTTGGACGTGTCTGTCTCCGTGCAGGAGACGCTACCAGCAGCTGCGGTGGTCGTCGATAAAGCTGCAGTCGTGGTGGCGCGGCGCGGCGTGCCGGCGGCGGTTCGTGCGCCTGCGCCGCGGCGTGGTGGCCGCGCAGGCGCTCGTGCGCGCGCGCCGCGCTCGCCGCTACGTCGCCGCCCTCCGGGACCAGCACAAGAGGAGGGCCGACGCGCAACACGCTGCTGCCAAGTTTGTACTTCTACACTACACTACACACAACTACACACAACTACATTCAAATCAGTCGAAAGACGTCCACTACTGGACAAAGACCTCCATGATGGCCGGTCTTGCGCTACCCGTGTCCAGCGGTTACCCGCGATCCTTACAAGATCATCGATGCACCTTGTGGGCACATGATGAATATTTGATATTTGAGACCAAGTCTGAAATCGCACATTTTGAAACCAATCAAAATATCCCATTTAGAGTACCTTGAATACACGATGACCTGACCTTGAAAAAATAATCTCATTAATTTACTGATGTTCTTATCACAGACGGCGAGCGGCAGAACAAAAAGAGAAAGAGAAGGAAAAGGCACAGAAGGCTAAGGCTGAAAGCCTGCAAGTGCTGGAAGTGCCTGCTGAGCTTGCCTTCATTTTGTCCAAGCTCGACGAGTGGCAGCCCACACATACTGAGAGAAACCTCGCTAAGGTATTTAAAAATAAACAGAACATACTTTTGTTTAGCGTCTTCTAAAATATATAAAAGGAAAACGTTCAACTTGACACTGGCAGAATACACTAAAGTGTGATGCCAAAAAAAGAAAAAATTATGATAGCTGAATTTTGGCATATAAATCGCTATTATGAGGCATTAACATATACATTACATCTTACTGTCCGTCTGACCGCTCAGTTTACCCTGTACCCTTTCTTTCTGTACAAGATTATACCCAATTCATCGTTATCTCCCATAGGTGGCAGGCGACGTGTACGCTGAAGACGATCACATACAAGTGCCACGCGACTTGCAACAGTTTGCCTTCTCCAAATACAGCTCAGTTTACTTCGCCGACGGCGGCCAGCTGAGTCCTAAGAAACATCCTATTACCAGGCCTTTCCTTGCTAAGGCTGCTGTCAGGTATGTGCCTTACTTTAGAAGACTTAAAAGACTTAAAATAGGAAAGTTATCTGTTTTCCCAATTATTAATTCAAATTCAAGTTAAAAATAACGAAATAAGATGTTTGAAACTCATAAGTCTCATCTTGAGGATGGTGGCCAGCCAGACGAGTACCTACTACAAAGTAACGGAGCGATTGTTATTAAAAATAATCGAATTATTCGATTGTTTTATTTAGTCGAATTATTCAAATAAGGCAATTATTCGCGCTGACTGGTTGCCGAATAAATGTTTCGCCGCCGGTCGACTTATTCGTTCCTTGCGCAATTGAACCATGTTGTTGATTCATTTGATAGTTTTTTTTTTGGAACAATCGCCCGTCAGTTTTTTTTTTTGTGTTTCATATTCTTCAGAGATCAAGACTTCAATGATGCAGTGGCAACATTCAAACTTATCCTGAGATGGTGCGACGAGTCCGCCTCAGGAAATGAAGCGAGACAGAAGGTGATCATTTAAACATTGTCATAATCACTAATATTGAATCTGTTGTTAATTTTAGATTACAGTATGTTTTTTTGTCATACTACTGAGGTAGCAAACAAGCATTAATGTTAGTGATATCATAAAGAAAACCGAACGACCATGGATTCAGAAGATCGGGGTTTGATTGAATTGAAATGTTCATTAAATTCATGAATATTTCATAAAATCACCCATGATATTTATTTATTTGTCCACCTTCCTTGCCTATCTCAGTTTACTTTTTACAGTGAAAACAAATAATTTTAGTCTTTTTTAAATGAATTTGAGAGTAACGTAACAACCTATTTTGTTTAGTTCGAATGATCGTAAGTATTAGATGATATTTTGAAGATTTGTGACTTTATTACTAGGTGCTATGGTTGTAATTAGGTTAAACTTGAAACTGTTTTAAAACATTTCTCTCCGTTTGTTAGTAAACAAATGCAGCTGTAAATGTATATATTCACGCGGACAGTTCACAACACACTACACAAAACCGATTACGCTACCGTCCTCGACGGCGAGGACCGCCGCGACGTCCCACTCAGTCTCGTCCCGTTCAAGCGGCCCGAGCTGCCATTAGTAATCCGACCGCCCCCAATTAGTCGTAACTCGTACAAAGTCCTCCCCTTCCCCCGGTAACGCCCTGAGCCGAGGTTCGTACCCCACTCGGGGGTGCCCTCAGGCGTTGTTACCTAAATGTTACCCGGCTGAGAGCTCTCTGCGCTCGCCGATTGTCCGGTAAGGTTGGAGCAGCCATCAGAGGCTACCAACTTTAGTCCTTTCAAAAAAAAAAAAAAAAAAAACGCGGACAGTTTTAGCTTGGATTTTGTACGTGACCCGATATCTATGATATTGTTGATCGACGCTCAAATCACCTGTATTATTTGACCGATCGTAACATAAGTTAACTATAACGTTAAAGGTGCTAGCAGACTACATAGCGTCCCGCGGCTTGGTGTCTCGCGGCTTGCGAGACGAGATCTTAGTGCAAGTGTGCAACCAGGCGAGTGGGCCGCACGAGCGCGTGTGGCTCTTGTTGGCGCACTGCCTCGCCGCCTTCCAACCCTCGGCTTCACTGCACAAGTTACTATCATAATTATATTACTACTAGAAGTTTTTTTTTTTGCTAAATATAAAAATAACCAAGATATAAGTCATCAAAGAGTTATTTCTTTCTACCAAAACAGAATTTAGCATGGAGTTTATGGCCGTAGTGTTATATGACGTCACAGTCCAAGTCGGATTTTTGAATGTTTATCAATATAGTAATAATTTCTCATTTTGACATCTTTGTTTCGGTATTTTAATATTTTGTTAAGAAATGCGATACAAAAAATCATGCATATTCCCTACTAGCTTTCCGCTCCGCTCCGCGGTTTTACCCGCGTTTCCGAGGGATAAAAAGTATCCAGGGTGTCAGCTTCCATACCAGATTCCATCAAAATTGGTCCCGCCGTTTGAGCGTGAAGAAGTAACAAACATACTCTCTCACAAACTTTCGCATTTATAATATTAGTAGGATTAGTTTACTTTGTGATGTGAACAATAAAATCGGCACTAATGTCTGCAAATATACTTATTACTTATATTGTAATTTTTTTCCTTAATTGTCTTTTGTATATTTATTTGTGTTGTTTGTACTTAGAATAAATGTATTTCTTTTCTTTTCTTTCAAATATGATAGTTGTATGTATATTTTCCAATAGATACCTAGTCCGGTTCGTGTCGGAGCGCGCCCCTAATGAATGGCGCGGGGTCCTCGTGCGACTGCTATGCGACGGCGGCGCGGAGGCGGCGCGCGCGGGGGGCGTGCCGCGCCGCGCCCCCCCCACGCTGCTGGAGTGGCGCGCACACAACACCCACGTTAGGACTGCATTGCCTCTCACACTATATGATGGTCAGTGACATACAACTACATATTCACTCTCCCAGGGGCGGATTTGTAGTCTTGGCCCAAAGGGCGGTTCCAAGATTCCAATTCGGGGGGGCCCTCGGCCACGTCATAAGTTTTTTTTTTAAATTTAATTTGGAGGAACAAGCTGATGAGATAGACCCGAGTTGTTCCGAATTCGTTCAACCGACAGTCAGTAGTAGGTAGGTATCGCATGAGCTGATCATAATCATAGCCTCAAAATTCAATGCAAACCGCAAAGGTAGCTGGCCTTGTGGGGGGACCATGACACCCTGGGTCCGCCACTGTGGCCACCATACTAGGCCATGTAGTACCAGCCGCCCCTTGCTCAGATCAAAAAAATAAAATTAAAATCAATATATTAGTTGTATCAACTGTTCCTGTATGCTCCAACATATTGGAATCTAAATATATAAGAGGAAAGCATGACAGACTGACTGACTGATCTATCAACGCACAGCTCAAACCACTAGAAGGATCTGAAATCGGATATATATTATGACGTAGGCATTCGCTAAAAATATTTTTTTAGAATGAAGCTGTAATTTTCACGATTTTCCCATAACAGATACAGTACAACACGTGTGTTTGGAGCCATGGACGACGTGCGAGCGCGCAGCGAGTGCGGCACTTGCGGCCGCGGGGGTACACCACCACGCTAACGGCTGGTCGCTTACTATGGAACATAATGGACAACTTACCGGTTAGTTATATTTAACCAGAAGTATGATACCTTATGTGATATTTAACTTTTTTTTGATAATACAATACATACTTTTAATTATCTACTTGTATTTACAAAAAACTAGTATTAGTTTGGGTTTAAATAGCAGTGTGTGAAAAATATCTCAGGATATAAATCGTGGATGAAAACCTGGGCTAGTCTAAATATATAAAAGGAAAGCTTGACCGACTGATCGGTCGATGCATGGCATTAGGGACAAACTCATGAAAATCAAGACAACTTGATTTTCAAAACTGTATAAACTAACCAGAAGACGCCGCTTGGGCAGGCCCCCCACAAAGTAGACTGAGGGTCGTGGGAAACCGCTGGATGCGGGCAGCGCAAGACCGGTCTTGGAGATCCTTAGAGAAGGCCTTTGTCTAGCAGTGGACGTCTTTCGGCTGATATGATGATGATAAAATCCCAGTACGTAGCATCAAACTTTGTAGGAAGAAGGTGGATGATTCCTCCATTGAAAAGGGAAGATCGTCCGCCAGACTGGGTCATCGGTCCGACTGTTGATGTTGGAATCTTGTATATATGCGAATGCGCGAACAAACTCCACTAGTGCGATGTAGATTTGTATGTACATAGTTTGTAGTGTTCTATTGCAGCGTCATCTATCCATTCGGTGTCTGAACTATGTAGCTGAAAGGGGTCGCTACAATACTAATATAGGTTGTTACAAATGTGTCCTTGGTTGTCAGAATGGTCGGGATGCGAGTACGCACTGGACGCGATAGGCGAGGTAGAGACGTGGAGCGCGCTGCCGACGGCGCGGGCGGACGCGCTGCGGGGCGGCCCCGCGCCGCGGCACCCGCACGCGCCCCCCGCGCCCCCGCCCCGGGCCTCCTCCGTCGACACTGACAAGGCAACCAGACCACAGGTACTGTACTACACGGATCATATACAATTAATAGATAACATTCATTGCGAGATTCATATTATAGATTAATTTTATTTATAGCCTTTTTCAAATTATTATTTATGACAATAGAAGGTTTCTCACTGGATGTTATGAAATGTATCTTAGGAGAGATGACATATCGTTTTAACATTTTCAACCGACATGAAAAAAGGAGGAGATTCTCAATTCGGTTGTATATTTTTAATGTTTGGTTCAAACATAACTTTTTTGTTTATGAACCGAACTTTTTAACTGTTTGCTTGTTAATTTTACATAATGCACGAAATAAATATAAATCCAACAATATCCCATTCTAAACGTCAATCTATAATAAAATTTAACGACAAATGTCCAGGTACCACCACCAGAACCACCAAAATCACGATCACCGAGCATCCCCCGAATGCTACAAGAATCAATCGACGAAGGCCTATCAGAATACAACTGGAAAATAGAACGTGACGAAACCCACACTATGACCAAACACACCACTGAATACTCTCGAAAAATCTCCCACGATATCCTATCAAGAGAATCAGCGCTGAACGAAAGATATTTCGAGCAAACCTCCGATAAAGTACGGAGCAGATCGTTAGACAATTTACTTGGTGACAACCCTGTACCTCCGCCTTCGAAGTTGCAAGACCTAGGGCTGTCGCAGTCGCGGTTGAACGATCGGTATCACTCGGTTGAAAGATTAGGTGGTGCCCCTAGTGTGGCTAGTAGCAAGGGAGGAATGGACATGGATTATGGGACGGGATCGCGCGCGGTGCCGTCTCGGTATATAAAGTCGCAGTATGCTGGTAAGCGGGCGCCGGCAGGCTCGCAGTCTAGTCGCGCTTATATTGAGAAGAGCTCTGAGTTTGGTGGTGTTAGGTAAGGATAATATAACATACCTAAAAAATATGACCTAAAAAACTTTTCTTTATTGCTATGACGTTATAATTGTTTTTGGCCCCATTTTTGTTAACTTATTAATGAATCTTGGAATAGAATACTACATCTAGAAAAATGCTGATCCAAATAATACTTTATTTCTTTTTAATAACTAAAATATTGAAGCACAAATTCTGTCTAAACTAGAATCCAGTAGAGCTATTTTAAAACACTTGGATTGACATTGGAATTGGAAACGAACACTTTCCAATGTTGATTCCATTCCCGACGAGCTGTCAAAAGGCAATTTTAAATAGCAGTCGGAAGACAGATCGAAAAGATTCGATAGCGGAATTATGGATTGCGTTTAAAAAGAAAATCCGTTTTCAGTGTCGAATCCGAGTGTTTTAAAATAGCCCCGCTGAATTATTACACCTAAATATCTAACAATAAAATTATTACCAGATCATCAGCAATGTCAGATACATCGGAAGCCCCCAGTCTCGCATCCCACGTGCGTCGAGTCCGCGTCCCGAGCCAAGCGTCTGACGTCGACCAGTTCCTCGACGACCTGTTCTCCCCCGTACTAGACCCGAACATAGACGAACTCTCCGACGCCAGGTCATTGGCCGCCAGCATCAAAGGAGGCCGCAACTTCACACAATTCATCGACAACGTCCTCGACTGCGAATACAACGAAGCGATCGACTTCAACAACGAAAATGTCAACCGATTGATCAAAGGCGGCGGGAAGGAGGATAAGGAGAAAGGCAGGATGAGCAGGAAGGAATCCAGTGCGGACTCTGTCGATGATTACATCACAAATCTCTTCGATCCCATCTTCATGAACGATAGTTTGAAGCGGCTGACTGATGGGGAGGGATTATCTGGTGCCATAAAAGGAGGTGGAGCCACACCTCGAGCCGCTTCAGCGAACACTTCGGCGCTGAGCTTCGGAGCTATGTCTCTACCTCCGACGATGCCGGCCACGCCTGAGGCGCTGGCAGCGGCTTTAGGGTTACATTTACCACCTCCAGGAACGGTCGATATAAATGCGTACCACCAAAATTTACAGCGAGCGTTTTTGCAAAGCGCAATGGCGCAGAATCTTCAAATTCAACAACAGTTGCTCGCTCAGAACCAAGCTTTACAGACTTTGCTAGCTGGACAGGTCGTTGAACCTTCAGAATCTGAGCCGACATCACCCGTTCGAGCTTCGACAGTCGTCCATGCACAAGTACATTCCCCACCGAGAAATGTAGTTAAAACTCGTCGGGAATCAAACGAGAGCTCATCGACGGGAGGTCCTCCACCGCCCCCGCCCCCACCTCCGATGCCGCCACCCCTTCACGCCACAGATCCATCCGAAATTCGAGGGTTCATGGACCCCTATGGTCGTGCAAAGACTGTCCGCATCGGTAAATGGAGATGGCCACCGCCGAAGGACGCTATCGGCCAGGAAACTGCTCAAGACTTCACCAAGTTTAAAATGCGTCAAATACAAAGACGGCACACGCCTCAAGCCCAAACGAACGGTATCGAACACGAGCCGCCGCGAGGTCGCTCCAAATCGGAAGCGTCACCCGGGATAGATTGGGAGGAGTTTGAAGTAGACAGACCCGTTATATCGCCGAGTAGAGAACCACCGAGCCAAAGAACCGCGAGGCGGAGCTTCGAAATAGGTGCACAGAGACCGTCGCCCGGCAGCGTCGGCAAACTCAAACTCAGTTCAGAAATGAGACAACGACTAGAGCGGGTCACTGCCAACCATTCAGTGAGGAGCACGTCGTCGGCGGCAGAGACGCCTCGTACTATAAATAAATTGGAAGATACGAGGAAGTTGATGCTGGAACGTCAATTGGGAGGAGGTGGAGGTACTCGATGGGACGCTCCACCGCCGCCGCTGCCCCCCGCTCCCCCGGGGCCAGCCCCTCCCCCTCCGATGTCGCCCCCCACTCCACCGGACAGGCCTGCCCCACCCCCGCCAGCGCCTGACAGTTCATCGACTTTCGCTCAAATTCGCCGCGACAGGGACACCTTTGGAGTGCACCAAAATAGAGAAGCGGACGATCGCCACGCGTTCCTAGCCAACTGGAACTCGCGACGTAGAGATGATTCGGAGCCACCTCGAGATGACTTAGCGACTCGCTTCCTTACGTCGGATCGTAGAGACCGACGGAGAGATGATTGGGGAGACGAATCGAGCTACAACGAAGATAGAGGGCAGAGTCGCGACGAATGGGACTCCGAATCTGGATTGGACACGAACGGTCATCGCGAAAGAGACAACTACTCCGGACGTGACGCGTCGGAAATATACGAGATACACCCGAAGAGAACTGTAAGAGAACGGAAAGAGGAGAACGGGCTGGACGATTCCTTTGAACGGAAGCGTTCTCCTTTCTTCGACGAATTCGAGAGATTTGACGGGCGTAAGAATTCTCGAGATATGCTCGTTAGTCGGGCGAGAGAGAGCCCTCGTTCCGAAATCGTGTTCTCGTCTGAGAATACGGATACAGCGAAGAGAACCGAACGGGCTACCTTTAAAACTCACATGGTACAGAAGGAGAGAGACAGGAAGATGGAAGCTGAGAGACGTCATTCTGTTTCCACGCATGTCACTGACAAGACCGAGCATCTTGAACGTAAGTATACTAAATATTTATATTTCTTACGATGTTGTTTACTACTCATTAGGAGATAGCACTTTGGGCAAATAATTGGTGATCCTAAACAAGACTTAGCGATTTCATTTAAAAAAGGTTCATCTTTCGCAGAGTATTAGAAATTACAAGCATACAATGCAAGCTCCTACAGATTATTAAAATATGCTTATAGCAGCGTAAGACAGTTCTATTGGACAGTCCTGAGCCTTCCAGCTCGTTAGTAGTTACATACTGTTGCATACACTAGATAGATGGATGTTTGTTACTCTTTAACGCAAAAACTACAGAACGGATTTCGATGAAATTTGGAACACAGATAGTTTATAATCTAGATTAACACATAGGATACTTTTTATCCCGGGATAACATAAGATCCCTCGGGAAAGCGGGTGAAACCGCGGAGCGGAATCTAGTAGGTACATAATTGTTTGAATGTACTTTTCAATTTATCATGAAACAGTAATATATTGATATTTGACTAGGTGACATGCCAGCCCCAGCAGCCTTCCTGCCATCCGACCGCGCGTACTTAACGTACAGTCGCGTGCCGTGGAAGCTGCGCGTGCGCAAGGAAGTGTTCACTCCCACCGAGACGTACAATGACCCCGCCGTATTGGATCTGCTTTATGCACAAGTGAGTTTTTTTTTGTACCATAGATTATCTGCATGTTAAAATTTATCGCGATCGTTGCTGTATCCAAACGTGTTGTGAAGATATATTTCACATTTTTTATTTTAATACTAGCTACTCTCTATGGCTTTGCATGGGTGCAATTTATATACACAAACCGTCCTCATTTATCGCTCTTTCTATTAGTGAAAACCGTTTCAAAATCCGTTGCGTGGTTTAGAAGAAGCAAGCGGAGAAAAGCAGCTACTTTTTTACTATACTATTTAGAAATTAGTATGATGTTTTCCAAACATCGAGCTCATGATGTGTCATATACTTTTTAGCATAAATTCTGTTGACGACAGTCAGTTGTCTTTTTTTCAATTTTTATTCGACTCCAATGTAATCCCAACAGATAGTCCACGACATAAACTCGAACCTGTCAACTCTTCGCATGTCAATGAGCGAGCGTCGCGCTGGGTCCGCGTGGCTCCGCTCGCAGGGCTCCGCCCCGCGGACTCAGAGCAAGCGGCAAGCCGTGGAGATGGCCCGAGGGTGGCCATTCTACTTCGCAAGACTGTTCTCCGCGCGAGTACCGCCCGGCGAGAATGCCGTGCTTGCTGTCTCGCATAACGCTGTCACTATTGGAGTTAAAGGTTAGTTTCTCAGCTTAGCTTTGCTGAGGACTCTTTGATCGCGGATGAAACCGCGAGAAACAGCTGATATTATATAAAACTTTGAAAATATAATTATAAAAATGTGTATGGATTTATTACTCAACTAGATTCTGTCGCACTTATCAAAATTTGTACAACCGTTACGCGTGATCAAACTCATTATTCAGTTTAGACCCTGATAAGGCACTTATGAACTTTACAATTTTACTATTTTTGTGAGATTATGACGTAGTGGAACAAATTGGATTTTTAATTATGGAATACATAGTCATTAGATCCCTCGGAAACGGCCTTCAATGCCTTTATTTTTAATTAGTTGTCCGATGTTAATGTTTTTCGTGTACCCCAGGACCAACGGGTTTGACGATCCGTCGCACGATATCTCTCAGCGGTTTACGCGCATCGTCTCCAGCGCCACACTCGCTGCAGCTGACCCCCGGGGGCGCGGGAGGGAACCGTGAGGCCCCACTGACGCTGCACGTGCCGCTTGCTCACCATGCGCACGCGCTTATAGCAGAGTTCGCGCTGCAGTACGCACAGGTATGTCTCTTCTGATTAAGTGTTTAGCTCGGTTTTTTAACAAATTAAGCATGAAAGTAATCCTGGTTTTGCTGAAAATTTTGTGAAAGCCAAAAGATGACTGAGTACTGAAGAGTTAGCTCCGATATACGGAGTTATCCAGACAAACAAACTCTTCATGCGACCCATCTCGGCCCGACGTCAATTATTTTAGTATTTAAGAACGTCGGAATGCAAAAAGTGACATTTAACAGCATCAATCAATTTAGGTCAAGTTCAATAGCTACATTTATTTTTTATGACAATAGGTTGATAAACGGGCAGACCATGCATCTGATGCAAAACCGGCACTTTTCCGGTTTCTACCGATTGATATTAATTTCTGACAAAAGTAATAGTTCTAAAAGTAGTTTCTGACACATATTATAATGGATAGGCAATCTCAGAATCAGCTCATCGTATATGAACGGGATCTTCACTATAATAACTATGCCTGAGAAAATACCTAACCTATCTGTGAATGACGTATTGAAATTGGAACAAACCTATTTTTCAAAGATGTCAGAAATTCACTCACTCAGCAGCCGCACTTTTTGTGTATTATTTATTTAGCATCTTTACGTTTCAACTTTCAACCAATTAAAAAAAAAAAAACTCTTCGGCCTTTTAAAAGAATTATGTGTTTATGCTTCGAATACCTATAAATTAAATAACCGTATACCATAAATAAACAAGCAATTTAAATACAAGCAATGATTGCACAATTCATACAAATTACGTAACATACATATTATATTGACCGATTCGATACGTATAAAGGTAAAACCTGTTTCTGGGCGGAAGTAAGCTTTCTTGTACGCAATTTATTTTTATTTACATTTTTGATTGATGACAATACTGGCAATACCGACACTGTCATAACTAACTGTGTAATCGTGGCCTTATTTACATTACTAGCTGCCCCCCCCCCCCCCGGTTTCACCCGCGATTCCCTACTTTGTCCCTATATAGGAGTGGATTTTTATAAATCCTTTTTACTGGATGCCTACACAAATTGTAATTTCTCTAGGAGCAGCGATTTAGGCTGTGATACCGTCTAAAATACAATCATGAATTCACTGGATTAAACAGACAGATAGCGAAAGGGATAGTTATTTGCGTGTAAACAAGATAAAAAACAGCTCATCTCGCTTACACGCAAACAACTATCCCTTTCGCCATCTATCAGTTTACTCCAGTGGATTATTAATTACACTTAATTACACTCACGGTTGGAGCGCGAAATTCAAATTTTATCACGTTTTTTGCAAATTGCAGCTCAGTTATTTTAAGAATGGTAGTAAATGATGATTTATTTTGTTATTAATCAGTAAATATACTACCATTCTTGTCGCAAATAACATGTTGATAACTTATGACCTATAACTGAGCTGCAATTAGCAAAAATGTGGTAAAATTTGAATTTCGCGCTCCAACCGAAGGTATACCCTTAACGTGACTCAGCGGGTATTAAAAAGTCGTATCTATAAAAGTAAACGGTCATAAAAACATGTAAATAATGTTGTATGTACCTACTTCCGAATTTCTTAATTTATTCTGAACACGTTATGTAATTTATACGAAGTAGTACGAAGGTATGAGTTTATGCTTTTTGTTTGACATTATTGGGTTGTTGGAAAAGATCTACTTCCTTGTTTTTTAGTGGTTGATTTGGATGACTAGGGTTAGTCATTCTTTCTTTTCTCTGACTAGTAGGGCAATGGTTCTTTCCCGTTCTGCCAATCTCTGTCACGTTGCCGTTGGTCACGTGGATAGAATAAAAAGTATGATTCCAAAATATATCGTTTAATTGTTGTGTAAATTGATTCCTTATAATAAAAGATAATGTAATCACAACAAATTTTACGGTTCGTCAAGAAAGTGTTGCAACACACTATATATTTTTAAATAAATTATTTATAGTCACAATAAATTGAGGTCAATCGATTTGTTTATTTTGTAGACTCGTTAAGATGTACTTAATATCGGATTTATCATCAAATATTTGTTATTTTTCTGCTCTGCTGTGTAGTACCATATCTATCCGTTTTTGAATCAATTTGTACTTTAGACAGATATCTCAAAAATAGAATACTCAGCAAACGCGAACTGCATCGTAAATTAATTCCAACTGCATTGAAATAAGTCTTGCAGTAATGAAGCAGTGTTATTATTTTAGACCCTGAGGACAGGTACCCAAAAAAATACAGAACATAAAAAATGTCGACGTTAGTATTTCTATGGGAGAAATTAGTTCCATGATTATTCCGCAAGAGGCGCTGTAGGCTCTAGTAGGTAAGCGTTTACTAGAACATCAATGACCTTCCATTCAAAAGAGTTGTAGAGAGTCATATAAATATATAATTTGTGTGTATATTATCTCGTATGTTGTGTTTAATATAACGTACATTTAATGGTCTGTAACATAACTTACGTAACTTAGCAAGTAGGTACCTATTTAGAAGCAGAAACATCAAATGTTAACTAATAACACCTTTGAGTAGCTACATATAACTTGTAATCACTGCTGTTCCCAGTAACTTAACTTAGTGCTAGGGCTGTCACGATTAGAAATTGTATAAAAAACTGTTTATCATTAGTTATGTAAGTTCAATTAAATTCTATAATAAATTATTGAAAGAAAGGTAGATATCACTTATCCACGTACGGGATAAAATATGGCTATCCTACTTTTTTTTTTTTTCGTGGGGAAATCCTCATAGGATACCCAGCCGCCCCGGGGGGAGCAACCAGGTTATGCCGGACTCGTACCGGCTAAAACCCCACGGTGGTCGCCATCTGCGCTGTAGAGGGGGGCGGGTTCTCGTACAGAACGCATACTCACTCCCCCTCCACGCGCGGCGCTAGATAGCCCGTCCCGGGGGAAGTGTGATACTTCCCCCCAGCACCCTCGCTGTGCTATCGCACGATGGATCGTGACCACGACGACCCATAGTCCTCCTTGGGATCGCTTCTGGACGCACAGGGCCCCCGCCCCGATTGCCCACGACCCCAAAGGTCCCCGATTAGTCGCCTTTTACGACAGGCAGGGGAACACCGTAGCTGTTATTCTGAGCCCCAGCTACAGGGCAATGGCTATCCTACTACCCTATCCTGCTATTATTATAAATGCTAAAGTTTGTGAGTATGTATGTGTCTTCGTTGCTCATTTCATCACCAATTTTATAGTGAGTTTCGGGGGTTTCTTTAAATTTTTTAATTTTAGTTATACAGGCTGATTTTTTTAAGTGTAGGGAATAGAGAAAAATGCTGAAAAGAGTCTCGGGGCCGATTTTGATAAAAACTAAAACTGTATACTTGGATTTTCAAAAATATTATTTGCCTTGCCGGGAATCGAAGTCATTAATTTTGAAAAAAAAAACACAGCCTGTATTATTGCTCCATATCATAGTATCGCTTATAATGATCAATTACTGCGAAGTAATGACATACTATGACTGTATACTATGACAGATACAAAAGAACCCTCAAATTTAAAACGTGGCAACCTTACATTGGAGATCGTTTAAACGCCCATCTACAAGATTTGCAATTCAATCGACTTTCTTAATGAGTACGTAATTAGTACTACTAACGGAGTAGTTACAATAGCACGTAGCGTGACGAACGAGCTGTGCTCGCAGCCCGTAAAAAAAAAATATTGACCACCGAGGTATATTACGTACGTATAGAGAAGACGCCACATATAATGAAAATCACGGCGCTTACCACTCACTTTTGGTCGCGAAAAAATTACACCTTAAGGGTATACCTTCGGTTGGAGCGTTAAATTCAAATTTTATCTCGTTTTTTGCTAATTGCAGCTCAGTTATAGGTCGTAAGTTATCAAAATGTTATTTGCGACAAGAATGGTAGTATATTTACTGATTAATAACAAAATAAATCATCAACATATTCCTCCAAGGTATATTAGTAACATTTTCATGAAATAGTCGTATATGTCAGTAATATACCTTGGAGGAATATGTTGATGATTTTTTTCAAATTTTATCACGATAAAATTTGAATTTAACGCCCTAACCGAAGCCTCTACCTTAAAAGCGTTCTAGCGCTACATGTTTAAAACTGTCTGGTTAGACGACTAATTATTGTTTCAATGCTGCATCGAATAACAAAATGGAGCATGACCTTTGCTTAGGATAGCTTCTCTATACGTAGTTATATACCTCAATGCTATTGACAATATTTTTTAGATATCACGAAATCTTTATCGGCTGGTTTTTATTAGTTTGTTTCTTTAATCGAGTAAATGATTTGTACACGCGACCCTAGTTGGTTTGGTTACACCGTCTTTGGTTCTAGTTGTGCCATTATGTGGTGTTGTGATTTGTTACTTTTAATTTTTTATGATAAAAATGGGTCTGCTTTGTACCTTTTTTTATTTTATAGTTAGGTGTACTACTGAAACCATTTTGATGATAATTGGCAGAAGAGTAGCTTTGACTTCGGAGATTAACATAGCATACTTTTAGACTAGAATCGTTGTTGAAACCCAAGGGAATAGTTGTACCTATATATTATTGGTAAATAAGCATTTTGACGTACAGTTAAAATGATGATTCGAATTTCGGCGAACCGTAAAAAAAATTACCGAGTTTTCGAGCAGGTGAATACTAACAGAAACCAGCATGAATAACTATATAAGTCTTCACATACAAACATCACATGGAAAACAAAAGAAAATGGGGGTAAAAAAAAATCGTTACACTTTGAAGTGGCCATGCCATATGGCTCCCGTTACTACTCGAGCGCAGCCCGTTACGCTGACCGCGGCGCGCGCGCAGATTCCCCACACAAGTTCCGCTACGCCACAGTAAGATAACAAACTAGAAGCCTCGGTGAGTTCTCGATAGCTCAAAGAAAAGATAATAGTCTAAGATAAAGCATTATGAAAGAATCTATACATAGTCGTGTGAGAAACAAGAAAAACTCTTTTTTAACTGTGGTTGGTTTTTAAAGGCAATTGTGAACAAGCAGTTTTTATTGTTCTATACTTAGCATTGATTCAAGACTTAGCACTGACTGAGATAGCAGTAACACGCGGACTAAAATCTTAGCTTGGGAGTCAGTGTTTCACATACTTCAGCACCTATATTTTTTAAATAAGATTCGTTTATTAAAAAAAGGTACCATAGGCCGAAAAAACAAAGACCTTGCTTATAAAATAAAACCAGACAAGTGCGAGTCGGACTCGCGCACAGAGGGTTCCGTAATTTCCTATAATCTGAGGATATGTAATCTAATAGGTTAATATTTTCTGTAATTTTTTTCAAAATTTTTGGCCCAGTAGTTTCAGAGATATGGGAGCGGAGAATTTTAGTTTCTGGTGCTTTCTTCATTCTGTGTACAACTCACAGGTATCTGAGCTGATAAATGACAGTGGATGTAACGCCTACACTGGTTTGCGACTATGTCGGGAATGTAAACCACACCGGTGCCGCGCCGCCTGCGCCTATAATTTGTCGGAAAATTGTAGAATCACCTCTATAAGAGAACTATAGATAAATAACTGGCAGGTACACTGTTAATCTATGGACGTAGTTTATGGTAGATTGTGGGTGTTCTTAATTGCTAGTTCGTTGCCGTTCACGCTCTGAGGATTTGAAAATGGATTGTGCACTGGTTGTTTGAAATCAAATGTATTTCTACTAACGAAGGTAGGTACATTTATCTAGGGTAAAAGAAATATTTTTCAAACAGTTGTCGAGCGAGCACCATATTATGAAAACCCGGCTAAGAGCGAGTCGGACTCGCGCAGGAAGGTTTCCGTACCATTATCTATAAAAGCAAAAAATCACATTTGTTGTATAGGAACTCCCTTAAATATTTATTTTATTCCGTTTCTTAGTAAGTGTTGTTATAGCGGCAACAGATTCCGCATCATCTGTGAAAATTTCAACTGTCTCGCGGTTCCTGAGATACAACCTGGTGACAGACGGACAGACAAACAGAAAGCGGAGTCGTAATAGGGTCCCGTTTTACGCTTTGGGTACGGAATTTACCATCCCCATATACCTAATAATAGTTTGAAATATGAACTCACTCTCTGTGTCAATGTAGGCCCACGTGGTGGACCATTATCCCTCATTTCATTGTAAGTTAAATAATCTCTTGACTGGTGAATCGGTGAGAAAGCTGATTTTATATTCATAAATGATGATAGACGCGGACATCTTGAGCGATGTTCTCACGCAATTTTCCCGGAACCTTTTGATACACTTAACTGTATACTTTAGCTATTGATTATCTCTATAAGGCTAGATAATTAATTCCTTGCAGTTTTAATTGCTAGTCAAATGATACCAAAATACCGGAATAGGGATGATGACTGGGTAAAAAATAATTAAATCTATTTAGTCCGTCAGTTAGGTTATCAAAAAATATTGGATACGTATTTTTTATTTTATCCATTCAATAAAAAAATACAAATATAAGTCGCATTAATGTTCCGGAGTGGGGTCTTGTGACGTCATGTCTGTAAAAAATGTACTAACACGTGACGTCACGCGATTTTTTTACGCACTGTATCTTAGTTATTTTTTGTTTTTCGGAACTAAAGAAAAAATACCTACGTGTCCAATATTTTCTGGTAATCTAACTGACGGACTAATTAGTTGTATTATGGAATCTGGAAAAGTTCTTTTTGCTTCTTTATTACTATACTCGTATTTTGATAGTAGTAGTGTTATGATGGCCCGTACGAGCAATACCTAGTACTTTATCTGGGGACACGGTAAGTAGTGCTCCCGCCAAAACGAACAAAAAAGAAGCCGGGGGCACTACCTACCTTTCTGGAACCGTTTCGTTAATTTGTTTGTATATAGTCCCATGTGGTTTCACTCACGTTCCCGGCATAAAAAGTAGCCTACATAACCTTCGAAGATAATGTAGCTTCCTATTAGTGAAATATTTTTTCGAATCTGACTGTTAAAGCCAGAGATTAGCGCGTACAAACAAACAAACTCTTTAGCTTTATTATTACTGTAGATATAGATTGTGTACGGCTATCAAACGAAACGCAACGTAGCAATTAATGACATCAAATGTAGGGTCAGTATGTTTAGTTGTGTATAATTTGTATGATACCAGCGACCCGCCCCGGCTTCGTCCGGCTTTTCTCAGCTTTTCTATACTAAAGTAAAAGTAAAGTAAAGTAATTAAATATCCTCGGACATTCTTCACACACGGTTATCTGATCCCAAACTAAGCAGAGCTTGTACTATGGAAACCAGCTATCTGATATACTACATATACTACTTTTTTTTTTGTAATTACCTACTTATATAGATAATTACACCCAGACACAGGACAAACAGACATGTTCATGCACACAAATGTTTGTCCTGGATGGGAAACGAACCCATGACCAGCGGCTTGATAGGTGGTGTCTTAACCAACTGCGCCAACTGGCTTGTCAACTACTATACTATAATATGCATGTATTATACATATAAACCTTTCTCTTGAATCACTATCTATTAAAAAAACCACATCAAAATCCGTTGCGTAGTTTTAAAGATCTAAGCATACATAGGGACAGACAGACGGGAAACGACTTTGTTTTATACTATGTAGTGAGTAGTGATGATGATGAATTTCCATATTGTTTTATATATCCACCCTTTCTATGTTAGAAAAGGAACTCTGTCTCATCTAGGTTCAAATTATTAAGTGTCCGGCGGTCGATAAGTCCGTTTCAATATATGGTTTGCAACAAACGTAATAACAGATTGCAAGTCTGAGTTTGATGTAAGAAACCGCAGACGGAAAATACAATCAATTTTGTTAGGTATACCGCAAACGCATTCTTTGTTGAGAAAGGGTACCAGGATACCAGTAATGTAATGCAATTCGCATTACTATTGTTTTTCTTTCTCTAACTTCCAAAAGTAAAATCCTAATGGTGTAATGCATTTTGCACGGCCATATTTTTTCAATCTATCTATTTCTTTATTTTCTTGGTCGTCCAAAAAAATTGTAATATGACCGATTTTCCCTGACATTATTTTGAAAATTATACAAAAAATATAATCTATCTATACTAAAAGCTTTGTTTGTTGGTTTGAACGCTAATCTCTGGAGTTACTGCTCCGATTCGAAAAATTATTTCACTAATAGGAAGCAACATTATCCGAAGGTTATAGGCTACTTTTTATCCCGGGAACGCGACTGAAGCCGCGGGGTACAGTTAGTATCTGATAACCAAGCGGGGTGTCTAATCTTCCACGACATAAAGTTGCAGCAAGCTGTCGAGCAGATTTATCAAGTCATCTTTCAACGTAGCTAACTGTAGGTAGGTACATAAATAAATCCAAACGATAGTTTATAAATCAGCAATTTTCACCTATGCAGCTATGCGAGAACGTTACCCGCTTACCTTGTGAAAGGTGACACGTATTGGACACGCACACCGCATAGAAAAGCGAATGTAAATTGACAGATTTCCTTAGAAACATCGTTTATTGTACCACATATGTCTTATTGTTACCTATAAGTTATATATTATTTATTCTTTGTCTATACGTTATAATAAATACAAAGTCAAAGTCAAAGTGCAAAGTTGGCATTGACAAAAATACATTTCTACAGTTTTCTAATGTCAGTTTCGTCAATTACTTTATTCGGATTCGGTAATAAAGTGAAATAAAATTTGTAGATAGCTATTAGCAGTCAGCTTGTTTAAAAAAACACATTAGTCTTACTTAATTTCGGCCAATTGCGATGAGGCTAACATAACTTATGCGTAGCTTAAATTTTGATCATAGTGATTTGATTGGTACACTATTTAGTAACAAAACAAGATTAAAGTGATTCTAAAAGCATTAGACAATGACAACACATATAGGTTCTTCCGCGTTCATCATCAGATGCATTCTCCACTGTCCTTCCGCAATTACTTTTACCACAGATTAGCTATCGCTTCTTATGTGTTCATCTAAGCAAATCAATGCATCAAACAAATGCTGCGTCTTCTATGTAGCACCATAACTTACGATCGCGACCTCAACCCGAGATGACAGCGACAGTCAGACACAGTGAGACGGTACGTTGGGCACGCGCAGTCAGCCCGTGACCGCGCCGCCGCGCGCACCATGCAGCGCCCGCGCCTCTCACTAGCCATGCGTGACAACTGGCGCCACCTGCAGAGGCTCTACGGCCTCGAACTCGACTGCGAGGACTTCTCTCCACCCAGACGAGCGCCGAGTCTCGATTCACTCATCAATTCCTCTGAAGGCGCATTATCGAGCGCTGATGCCTCGGCACCCGAAGATTCCGATTCGGGCGCCGACACTCGTGCCGATCCTGACCCGCCGCGAAGGAAAAACTACACAAACCCGGATAGAGTGAAGAAATATCCCCAAAGTTTCTCGTCCTCCTCCAGTGGACATATGGAGACTATTCACGAGGAATCCACCGAGCCAAAAGTGTCTGTGAAGGCGATCCTTGCGAGGTTCGAAAATTTGACGGAAAAGACTGATGCTTTACAGGTAATATGTGACAGTGTGTTGAGTGATTCAAAGGACAACGCCGGATGCAGGTTTGAAGTAATATCCTCATTAAACGTGCCATTTACTGCTTGTTTGAAGGTTTTCATTAAATTCGTAGTCAGCAGTTATTGTTATATGTTTCGCAAACGTATTACAAAATGTATTACTCGACATTTTATCTCTTGCATTCAGTTACGTTACAAGATGTGTAACTAAGTTGAAAATACTGTAATTACAATTGGAATGTTTTTTATTGAGGTGCGCGTGTTTATGCACTTTCCAATCAACGTCGTCTTAATGTGTTATCGATCTATTCATGAGTTGGATGCAATCGAAGACGAACTTGCATTGTTATGTAAGTAAGCTCATCAAAATCACGAACGTGTCTAACAACTATTGACAGCTCGTTTACTTTGTTTGCATATCATTTATGAAACAAAATGCTTTGCTTTCCGTCCAAGCACAAATGCATTTTTTTGCATTTCATTATGTTCATTTCATATAACACACTTTCGTCCAGTCATAAAAATATTAAACGACTGCATATTTACCAAGTTTAAAATAAATGTAGAATTTATTGCGTTGTTTATTTTTAAAGTGTCTTATTTCAAAATAAACTTCTTTCGCATTTTAAAAGTTTCAGAACAGTCTGGTAATTGTATTGCATGATCTTTGCTCAAATGTCAATTAGTTAATCAAAACCTAAAATAATAATTGCTGCGGTTAAACCAATATCCCTTAATCGTTATTACGTTTTAGATGGGGTCCGATTCTCACATATTCGACAATTGTCGATCGTATGTATTCCATGCGTTTTGTCATCTGTCATGTTTTCGCTAAACGACTAATGCCAAATGAATGTCTACACGAGAATCCACCAGCTTGAGAATAAGATGAGATGGTTTAAAGCTGTAATGTCCCATGGGATTTATAAATTACCGCCGCGCGCGCAAATCTAAGAGATGCTGTCAAATCAATGCGTTCTGCTTGCTTACTCACAAATTATTGTAAGTAAATCGATTACGTTTCTACCGCATCTTGCGGCATTCGTATTGTGCCATTTAATTCTTGCAATTCATCAGTAACTGACCTTTTATAATTTTCGACCGTCTATGCATATTATACGTCAATCAATAGCTAACAAAGACAAACTTTTGAACCGATGAAATAATTTAATGTGAATCCTAGATCTATGATATAAGGTTTATTTTCAACCACAAGTTATTATTGAAATTTAAAGCTTTTTTTGTCATTCTAAATATTGATATTAGTCTATGTATAGAACGTACGAATTATGCAATAGAGAATATATCCACCTGTCAGATTTAGGCGGCAATTTCAAAAGTGTCAATTGATACCTTATTGAACAATTGATTAGGTTTCCTCATATTGCGTGTACTCGTATATAAACATAATTTAAAAAGTTAATTGTAAATATAAATGATATTTAGTTACAACTTGTGGCATCTTTAGTATGATACCAAAAAAAGGTGACACCATTAAGGTGAACACCAATACCACAGTCCAATATGTCCAATTACGTTAAGACTCACTCTGTAATGCACCTAATATAGTAAAAAACTTAATCACCACGCGTATTCTAAATTCCATGTAATAGATAGACATTTAGAGAACTCATCCTTAAACTTTTTTTACAGACTAGATTTACTAATTGAGGAGGAGAGGATAGAAACCTCATACATCCACTTTAAGCAATTTGTTAAAAAATAATGAAATATTAAATTATATTTAATATAATTTTACAGTAGGATTTGTGGTGGTTTTGAACGAAACTCTTGATTTAGTTTGCATATCACTGAGGGATACATGGTGTTTTGATCCAAAATGTTTAGCAAAATGGTGAATTTTATCATTTGGAGTCGAATAACAACAAAACGAAAGTGTCAAAAGTGAGGTTTTGATCCTCTCCTTCTCAATTATAATACACAGTAATAATGAGATATAAAACTGCAAATGTGGTGAAATTAGCTCGCGTTAATTTTGTCATGCTGAAGAACTTATTACTGGAACTAATATTCAAATAATAAACAATGGGTGTAATTATGTAGTATATCAATTATCTGGTTTCCATAGTACAAGCTCTGCTTAGTTTGGGATCAGATAACCGTGTGTGAAGAATGTCCCAGGATATTTATTTATTTATTAAATCGCTATTTGTTTTCAATTTTCAAACCGACAGATTGTCAACTCTAAAAAAATCTTTATGATTTCTTTTTACATGATTTCAGTCTTGCCAGATTTAGCTTTCAAAAATATACTTTGATGCGTCTTCAGAATTTAATCCTACTAATATTATAAATGCGAAAGTTTGTGAGTATGTATGTATGTTTGTTGCTCTTTCACGTAAATACTACTGAAAGGATTTGGACGAAACTTGGCACATAAATAGATCATACCGTGGAATAACATATAGGCTACTTTTTATCCTGGGATATAAGATAAATATAAGGTATCTCGGGAACGCGGGTGAAACCGCGGGCGGCAGCTAGTATAATAATAAGACTTGATAGTAAAGACAGAATGGATGCAATTACCACACGCAAGTAGTATTCAGTAACTAGATGTTAGGCGTGAACATGACCCTTCACAAGTCAAGTCAAGGTGATCCTGTATCTTGGCTTGCGTTTACCAATTTATTCGCTTGGTATTTTATAGTTTGTCTTGCTTGTATAATCGTTTAATATCATCAGTTCCAAATTGTGCAAATGTGAATCAATTTGTCAATGAGCCAGTAAAGTCTGTCTCACGAAAGAAATCCCGCGTCTATTTCAGAGGAAATAAGGTAGATTGTATTTAATTTGTGAAACGGACTTTACCACAGAATATTTAATAATTGCCAGTACTTTTCTTGGTCTATTCAATTCGAGTACAAATTGACACAATTTCGAAAATTATATTTCCGAAGGTGTTGGGAATATGCCCCCAGTATTGGGGTAGGTAGATTCGGCTTTCACGCTATTGTCATATTAAGCTTGTCTATGATTTATTATCAAAATAACATGGTCCTGAAAATATCTCCTATGCGAGAAATTACCTCTTCACTAGTGGTACCTAGTGCTTTTGAAACAGGTCTTAAATACCTATTGCTGTCTAGTCCAATCATCAACAGATTGTTTTTTGATATTATGCATATTATGTTAAACTGCGTACAGTTCTACTAATACGATTTTCAGACAAATATTATAGATAGATGCATTTATTATTGTAGACCATTAGCACAGATAAGTCTTAGATAGAAAATAACATAGTAAAGAACTTAAACTACCGTAACAATGAATAAGGAAACTATTACATATAGCCGAAGAAAGAAAAAAATGCAAAAATATCGTTACAATGATGGCTCTTGGAAACGTAAGGGAAAGTGGATAGTACGCATGTGCTTCTTATTATAGTTGTCAATAGCGGATAGTGTGTTATTATGTGAGATAGGTGCCTTTTATAATGTCTTTAGAGTTGTGTTTATGGTTGACGGCCCTTTTATCGTTGAGTTTTAATTAAACATGTCTTTATCTTTCGGAAAGGATACTTGTCAATATTATCTAGTTTTCCCTTGTAATATTTTCTTTCTTTCTAGACACAAGTGTTTAATATAACAAAACTGACCTATGCTAGTCAATATGCAAAGGGTAAATACGGGGTTATTCAACTGAAAAAAACCTAGCAAGAATAATTTTTGATTCTTTTTCTTGTTTGTGAATTTGGTATTTCAAACTTCTCGATGAGTAAAGATTTGAAACAGGATGACAATGGAATATTAATCAAGCAAGCTCGCTTTCTTATCTCTCTGTTCCGCTCAATAACAAAGAAAATAATTTTCTTTTTAATGCACTTACAGTACGTCATAACTTAGATGTAGCATCGGCAAATCGTTTTCGTAAACTTCACTTCCGATTTACACAACTAATAAAAATCATTAATTATCGCGCCATTCAACGTTCAACAAAATCATTTTCGACGATCATTTTTTAACTCATGAGTAATGTCGTAGGCGCACTCTTTTCGGGAACGATCTTACGAATGCTTCATCTTAGATGTGTCATACTATACCATGTTTTTAAATTAAATAATAACGAATAATGTGGGGCGTTAAATAATTATAAAATACTATCTTTCGCCCCGTGGTTTCACCTACTTTCCTATTTGGTCTTTGTCCTGGAATAAAAAGTATCCTATATGTTATTACTGGTTGTGATCTATATCATCACGATTGGTAGTCACTGCAAGATGTAAAAAAAAAATCGATTTTTTTTTTCAAATGTTACCATAAACTTCATATATTATCATAATGACTATGACATCATTATGCTGAAGCGAATGGTAAAATGCGGCGTGTCGGGAGGCCCGACGACAATCGCCCGGTGAATCGGACCGTACTTCCGTTTCCGAATGTACCTACCTACTCCGATGGCCATTTACAAAGTACATACTTACACGTTCGTAGCCAATTGGCGGATCCGTGGGAATTTTGCGTTACCTTCATGTTTTTTATGTAAATGACTATCAATATTTATGTGATGATGTGGCTGTAGGTGGAAAGCACACAAAGCTTTTTTAACCCCCGAAAAAGAGGGATGTAGTAAGTTTGTAGTGTGTACCTGTGTGTCGTCTGTGGCATCATGGTTCAACGAATGTACCGATTTTGATTTAGTGTTTTAGGGTTGTGGTACGGCCACAAAAGGAAAAAAACGGAACCCTTATAAGATCACTCATGTGTCTGCCTCTCTGTCACAGCCAATTTGCTCCGAAATCTCAAATCGAATCAATTTGCCCGGCGACTATTTCAACGAAGAGTTCCTTGAATTAGTTAAATAATCGTTTTTGTTTTTTTATGTAATTATGAGTACCTACCTAAGTAAATTAAACAAAAGAAAATGGTATGCTACCTGCTAACTACCGTCCGCCTTACGATTTCTTGAGAAATAATATATTTTCATTGGGACGAAAAGAATCCCCGGTAATATTACAGGATATAATCTATCAATGTGCTATGTTTCATCTAATTTATCATTTCTCTAATAATTTGACTTATTATATGTTTTCTCTTTATATTTAAATTCTTTTTTTTAATATCATTGCACAGGCACGTAAAGTATACGTGATCATGCATTAAGATATTTGTATAACATGCGTTGTGTGACACAAATTCGACATCATGCGATACATCGAGTTCGTGTTATTTATCGATCTCTATCATTCGCTCTTAATCGATGTAACGGCGATCTGCATTGCTATGTGAGTGATCATTTGATGAATGATCTTTTGTATTTGTTTTATTCTAGAAGGAAATTAAGTTTTTATGGATTTGATGTAAACCATAAATTATCATGTACAGTTATGCTAATCCTACGAGTATTATTAAATGCGAAAGTTTGTGTAATTTTTTTTAATATTCAAACCCAAGCGAAAACCAAAATCTTGCATAAAAAGTTGGCATAACCTATCTATCTAAACCTATAAACGAGTAATTTCATGAAATTTAGGTTTCGAGGGAGATAAATCGATCTAGCTAGGTTTAATTTTTAGAAAACGTCGTTTAAAAAAAAACGAGCATAGCTCGGTCAACCAAGTACCACCAATAACATAACATAATATAAAATTTAAATTAAGATAATTTTGAGGTTAAGATGTCTGAAACTAAATCAATTTCTAGTTATATCAATAATACATTATGTAAATAAACTATGATCAATAATGAAATTACTATGAATTTTATAACAAAAAGTATGACACAACTTAGATGTATCATCGGCAAATCGTTTTCGTACTCTTCACTTCCGATTTACACAACTAATAAAAATCATTAATTATCGCGGCATTCAACGTTCAACAAGATCATTTTCGCCGATCATTTTTTAACACATGAGTAATGTTGTAGGCGCACTCTTTTCGGGAACGATCGAATTTAAGAATTTTGCCGATGCTTCATCTAAGTTGTGTCATACTTATACGTATAACTGTTGGACAATATGTTCAACTTAATCTAGGTTTATGATCTAGACACAGGAAGCAGCATGATTAACTGCAGTGTTGAATACACATACATCCGTTTACGTTTATTTTTGCACAACGATGTGTATTTTATAAAAAAATACTATATCTATTCTCTATAAAGGCCTTTAAAACTTAGCACCACACTCTTAATTTCAATAACTTTTAAAGTACACAGAATATATTTTCCAAATAAAAAGAATTACTATAAGAATTTAATTTTTCTTCCATTAGGGCCCTAAAACAGGTCCGTCAGGTTGTTTATATTTTGATTAAGTTTTATATTCGACGGCTTTGCTGTCATCGACCTCAAAAATAAATTGTAAAGTATGTATATAAAAAAATATTATTTCATTATTTTGAGTATATTTTTATTGGAGTCGATTTAATTTTTTTAAATAACCTATATAGGTATATATTTAGATATGAAAAAAAATTCAATATATGACGCATTTTTATAAATTAAATATGCAAATTAAGTACATATAATTCAAATCAATTATAGTAAAGTAATAAAAGTGTTGATAAATTAATTGAATGGGAAATCCTTGATCTTTAGATTATAATAACAACGTTTAGACTGTCAGATACACCGAGTAGTAAATAATTGTTAAAAAATCGCGTTCATTAATACTTACTTGACCTTAGATTAAAAGGAGAAGATACGGTATGCAAGTCTAACCGCTGAGAGAAAGCGTTTCTGACACCTATAAAGAATGCGCTCATCACAGAGATAGCTATACTATGGTTAGAAAAATACTGAACCTTTTCATGAAAGAAGACTCATCAAAATCAGGAATGGTGTTTCTGAGATTAAGTCCATTATTTACACATGCCAAAAGACAATCTCTTAGTGGCCACTGTCGATGTTTGTAAGTGTCTTATCAGGGCCTAAACTGAATAAATGAGTTTGTGTTTGGCCACTCCTTACTAATTCGTAATATTACTCAGTTTTAGTGAACTTTGTCATGTTTTCAGTGTTAAGTGTCATCGTATGCCATATGTCACCTGTATCATAAAATCTAGTCTGTTGACCCACGCGCTTTGAGCGGATACCTTATCTTCCCCATTTTCATTTAATCTAAGTACTAGATAATCTAAAGTGCATGTTAGTATTTATGCAATTTATAACTAAAGATTACATGTACATTTTTAACTTAGTGTTCATTTTTACGTATAAGTATTATCTTTAAAATGCAATTTCCGTATGTCACTGCGCATGTCTGGCACCGTAGGTACAACAATGGAGTGATTACGTCATATTCTCACGCGATAATGTATCCGGAATAGATGTACATAATAATATACATGTGTTTATTGATATTTTAAAACTTCCTTAATCTAATATGATAGTTCCATCTTTAGGATTTCTAGTAATGTACGATATGTCTGAATTTGTTAACTATACGTGACGAAGTTTACTGCATTATATTCTCGTCCTTAAAAACATTGAGCTAAGTTTATAAATAAGGTTACATTCGATTATTATAGCATACTAGCTGTCCCCCGCAGTTTCACCCGAATTCCCGGGATAAAAGGTAGCTTATAGGCTAGTTTTCGGAGATTAGGGAGCTCAAACAAACTCTTCAGCTTTATTATTAGTATCGATAGTATAGATTGAAATTGAATAATTAATTCATGGTCGACTTTTTGGCATGAAACTGCAAAGTAACTAAAAAATAATAATCTCGAATTTTATTTTGTTGTTTTTTTTAACTATAACTTAAGAGGCAGAAAAAACCAAAAACAATGATAGCTATATTATATTTAAAAAAAAAACACTTGTTGATAAAAATATGAGAAAGTAACGTACGCTTTTCCCTAACGTTACATATGACGTTACCGTAGTGTACAGGTGTCTGTAATTGTCAATAACAGAGCTAATTGCCATGGGTCCAATGAGAGCGTGACCGCGCGTGGCCACTCTCTCGCTTTCCACGCGTACTCATTATAAAATACACACTATTTGGCCTTTATATTAGGTTTTTAGATTATTAATGCCTTAAGGCAATGCTATACGTGAAATGATTATTCTAAAATGTGTTTTTCTCTGTATTCTTTGTTCCAAGAGATTTGGAAAAAATATATGTTAAAATAGTTTTTATAAAAATTATGATTTTTCATTAGTAACGTCGGAATAAAATCGTAAACATACCCCTTTTTAATAATAATAATATTATTTACAAAATAATAATATTTAATTTATAGCTTTCCGCCCCGCGGTTTCTCCAACTGTCCCCTATTTTACCCCCTTAGGGGCTGTCTCCTAAACGGCTGGACAGATTTTAACGAAACTTTCATTGGCAGATAGCTTATGTTACAAGGAGTAACTGCTCCTTTTTATCCCGGGAACGCGATTGATAACGCGGGGAGTAATCTATATACCAATAATAAAGCTGAAGAGTTTGTTTGTTTGAACGCGCTAATCTCCGGAGTTACTGGTCCGATTTGAAAAATTATTTCACTAATAGGAAGGTTATAGGCTGTTTTTTATCTCGGGAACGTGAGTGAAACCAAGGGGCACAGCTAGTAATAAATCTGGTTTTCATCTATATACGTATGTATTTACAAAAAAAAAGTAGTATATGTAGTATATTAGTTATCTGGTTTCCATAGTACAAGCTCTGCTTAGTTTGGGATCAGTTAACCATATGTGAAGAATGTCCCAGGATATTTATTTATTTATATTTATTTATTTATAGTGCCAAATCTGCTTAGGTTAGGATCGTAGCCGTAATGTTAATGATGTTCTATAATTAATGATTACATGTTTATAGTAATGTAACGGGTCTATTCGCGCATAGAATATTATCAAAATATAATTTTGACTAACCTCGACGTTTCGAACAAGTTCACTCCACTCGTGACCACGATCAATGCAACTTGATCGAAACGTCGAGGTTAGGCAAAATTATATTTTGATAATATTCTATGCGCGAATAGACAAGTTACATTACTTTAAACATGAATTGTGTTCGCGAGAGTTTAAAAAAAAAAAAAACATTATTTTATAGCTATAACTGTGATAGTCTTTATTTTACCAGTTCGTAAAGATCAAATTTATTATTAGTACATTATTATTTAATTACTCATATGATTAGTCGCTTATTTTTATTTGAAGCGACCTTTTTGCAGCAATCTTGTTTTTATTATAAAACGACCTTCCGCGTCGCGGTTTCACCCATGGATGTTATGTATCTCCGGGATAAAAAGTAGCCTATATGTTATTCCAGTGTATAATCTATCTATTTGCCATGTTTCATCAAAATCTGTTCAGTGGTTTTTACGTGAAAGAGTAAAACATCCATACATCTTCACAATATTTCGCATCCATACTAATAATCATAAATGCGAAAGTAAGTAATTCTGTTTGTTCGTTACCTTTTCACGCCTAAATCGCTGAACCGATCGCGATGAAATTTGGCACGCAGATATTCTATGATATGGAGATGCACATAGGCTACTTTTTATCCCGGGAACACGGCTGAAACCACGAGGGACAGCTAGTTTATAATGTTAATAGGATATTATAATCACGGATAACAAGGGGAAATCCGACATTATAAAAATTGTTACCAAGATTATACTAATAAACTAAAATTACCGATTAATGTAATTGGTGGGAGCCAAAATTATTATTTTTGCAAGTCAAGGATTATAGGTATTATTTACTTCCTCTTGGGCTTATTTTTCAATGGGTGTTTTTAAAATTCCGTACCCAAAGGGTAAAACGGGACCCTATTACTAAGACTCCGCTGTCTCTCTGTCTGTCACCAGGCTATATCTCATGAACTGAGATAGTTATACAGTTGAAATTTTCACAGATGATGTATTTCAGACATGATTTTTATGCCGTTTTTATAGATAATGGTACGGAACCCTTCGTGCGCGATTCTAGTAAATAATAAGTATAAGTATGTAATATAAAACTATTAAAAATACCTGTGTAAGTTTAAGTAGTACCTTATTAAGGTATTTATATTAAGACGTTTTCTCTACATACTAATAAATAGATTCTCTGACCAGCACTTAACCGTATATTTAGTCCTAAGATCAGCAGTGACAGCTTCAACCTTAAGGATCAATAAACCACTATTTACCAAGGTACATAAATAGAAAGTTAGGTCTTTAAACCCATCTTAACATATCATACTTGTCATACGCATGCGCCGTACTTGTATGAGGAAAAGTGATCAAGTTTCTAACATTACCAAACAGGTTGGGAGGTGAGAAACTGGCTGTAAAATAGCTGTTCCTCGTGATGATTGAGTGTGGAGTGGAGCTGCTGTCCGACCGCCCCCAATTTGTCGTAACTCGTGCTCCCCCTCCGGTAACCCCCTGAGCCGGGGTTCGTACCCCATTCGGGGTTGCCCTCAGGCGTGATTACGTAAATGTTGCTCGGCTGAAAGCCCTCTGCGCTCGTCGAAGCTATTGTACGGCTAGGCGGGACAGTGCCCTGAGCCCCCCAAGCTCAAAGGGCCCCTTGGCCTCCAAACTCAAACACAAAACTCATTTATTCAGTTTAGGCCCTAATAAGGCACTTATGAAAGTCAATAGTTACAATTTTTACAATAGATTCTACCACCGGTTCGGCTCCAAGAACGAGACGCTCGAAAAATATTTTTCGACTTTTAACTTAGGTACATAAATATATTCAGATTTAGGTCTCCGTCAAGATCTCAGTTTTGGTAAATGTAAATATTTGCGGTATCCCTTTGCAAAGCAGGGTTTTACTGAGTTTAGTTTAAATCGGGCCCCAATTTAATTTTGCCCCGGGGCCCTAGGTTACATAGCTACGCCACTGGCTGCTATGGTTATATACCGTACTAGCTGTTTCCCGCGGGTTCACCCACCCCACGTTCCCGGGATAAAAAGACCTACCAGCACCCGGGAATAATATAACTTTAAAATATAGTATTTGCAGAAATCCCAAACGAAAATAAAACACAAAGTGAAAAAATAATTATAAAAATACCGTCTCCACTCTTTTGAGAATATAAAATAATAAAGTAAAAAACCTAAGTAAAGCAAAATGAAGTAAAAATTTACAAAACTGGGTCGTATAACTGCATATAACCCGACATTCTGTAGAAGTCGCAGTTTGCACCTCTTGTTATTGGATTTCAGTGGTATCTTGGCAAAATCGCGTTATATTAGTTAGCAAGTATGTCGCAGGTGTGCTAACTATCTGCTAAAAAGCGTTGTGGGTCATGTTCATATTTAAAATCTTTCAGGGTCGGAATAAGGTTCATTCTTATACAGGTCATTTTTAAATCGTTGGGTATATTACCTTTCCGCCCCACGGTTTCACCTCCCTTTTTACCTCCTTAGGGGTTTTATTTTTAAAAATCCTTTTTATCCGATGCCTACGTCACAATAACTACTTTATATAGTACTAGCTGTTCCTCGCGGTTTCACTCGCGTTCCCGGGATAAAAAGTAACCTAATTATAACCTTCGGGGAAATTTAGTTTCCTATTAGTGAAAGTATTAGTTTTCAAATCGGTTCAGTATTTTCGGAGCCTATTCAATGCAAACAAACATACAAACAAACAATCAAATCTTTCTTCTTTATAATATTAGTATAGACTATATTCATTAATCTGTGATCTTTATGCCAAATTTCGGCCCGATCAGTCCAGTGGTTTGAGCTGTGTGTTATTTTCTTTTTGGCTTCACGCGTTGAGTATTTGCCAGTGTCAAGTTGAACATTGTGTTTTGAAGAATATTCTTCAAGTATTTTTATTTCTTGTCAAGTAACGTTGATTGAGTTGAAGTCAAGTTATGCTAAATCATTTTCAAGTCATATTCAGTCACGTAGCCAGTCAGTTTATGTTGGGTTTTAGGACAATAGTGGCCGTTCTACTAAAACTTTTCACGCACTTTTTTGAGACAACTTGAAAAGCCAATATACACGTAATCATTTCATTCACTTCACTTGTGCACTTTAATTGATCTTTGATCACTATCACTAATAGGATTGAACATTATCCCCGAAGGTTAGGTATAGGGTACTTTTTATCCCGGGAACGCGAGTGAAGCCGCGGGGAACATTATAGTAAATTTAGTAGTGAAGTAAAACTAGTTTTCAATAAAACTCAAAATACAGGACTTATGAAAGTAAAACGAAAACGCAATGTCACTTCGCAAAATCCCGCCAAAAAGACCGAGCTGTGCGTTGACAGATCAGTCAGAAGATTGCTAGTGAAACCGTAGGAAAGCTAGTAATCGATATTTCTAATCCATATAAAAATATATCGATTAATTAGTATCACAAGCACTCAATCGTCAAGGGATGTTCATCGCATCCATAATCGATTACAAAGGAAACCAATTTCCACACTTTCATAATCGGTTACCAAGTTATTACGTTACTCACCCATTTATTAGCCGCTCCATTGATGCATTTATCACAGGTGTGTGTGTTATGTGCGTCATTACGCAGTAATGGATACACAAAAACTATGTGTTCGATAAGTTGAAACGTTGAAATAAGTGATCGGATTAAACTGACAGGACTAAAATATCCTGCATCCCTTTCTTATATTTCTTATTAGAAAGAGATGTAGTGAGATTAAATTTGTTTAGTTCGCAAACAACAGAATCGGCACCAGTACAACACAACTTAGATGTAGCATCGGCAAATCGTTTTCGTACACTCCACTTCCGATTTACACAACTAATAAAAATCATTCATTATCGCGCCATTCAACGTTCAACAAGATCATTTCCGCCTAAAGTACTAATAAACATGGGTAATGTTGTAGGCGCTCTCTTTTCGGGAATGATCGATTTTACGAACTTTGCCGATGCTTTATCTAAGTTGAGTCATACTATATCGACCTTTGGGTAGGTTTCAGGTTTTAATAAATGGATCAAGATAAAAAAAAAGAAACTAAAAAAATGATTTTGTATTATATCATACAAAAGACATAAACGGGTTACATTTGCAGCAACTGGTTGTTATATTTTTTTTTTATTCCACTCCAAAACTAAACACTTACATTAAAATCTTATCGATATAATATCTATACTATAATATTATGTATAGGTAAACTTTGTTTGTTATCCCTGAGTACTATATAGCATATAGGCTACTTTTTATCCCGGGAACGCGAGTAAAACCGCTGGTGACGGCTAGTGTATTAAGTCCCTTTCAAAGTTTCAACTTTATCAAAGACAAAAATAAGTAGTATATAAGTTTGTAGTGTGTATCTGTGTGTCTGTCTGTGAGCTCCTGAACGAATAGACCGATTTTGTTTTTTTTTTTTTGTTTGAAAAGTGTCTCAATCGAGAGCGTTCTTAGCGTTTCAAGAAAATCCGCTCAGCCGTCTGAAAATTATCACCAATTTTCTAGTGAGAAGAAAACCCCGTATTTCTTATTATATATAATTTTAGATTTCAAATAAAACTAAAATACGCACCATATGCAGTAAACGCTAGCTAAAATAGTCTATTTCCCGGAGGCGGCACCGTATTTCCAAGAGCCGGGTCACTCTCACCGATAGCGACTGGTTCTGACACATCCGTGCTAGTGAACTCGCCCGTCCACTTGTCTGGAGCCCGGTCTAGTGGCTAACTGGGGATGTTTGTGGCACACAGGGTTGTCGCACTTAGAAAGAGTAAATTTCAATTTTTAGAATGATGTTTCAACAAAAAGATGTAGGTATGTTTTGAGACACATTTATTTATTTTAAAAAGGATAAAAGTTATTTAGTTTTATTGCTAAAAATATATTTTATATTTGACAAATATTTTAAAAGAGGAAAGTTCACGTAAAGGAAATGAAGGTTCACGTGGAAGGTTATGGAAAATTCCTGTAACCCTGGTATCATATTTATAAATCCGGACCAAAGTCAACAGTTTACAACTGCAATTACCAAATCCCTGGGCTGAGAGGTAGACCGACGACCTAGTCTAAGTCCCAAGACAATACGTTGTGGAAATTACTGGCGAGGCCTTTTTTGAATTCAATTAACTGAACAAATATGATGTAAATGTATTCCTATTTAAATTTTAAAATTACACACTTAACTATATTAAAATTAATAGTTAGATGTGCTCCGACAGCTACACTTGAGCTACTTCCCTGCTAGATGTATGCTTACCACTATCGGCCACATCATCACCGACCACAGTCAGATTGTGGTCAAACACAGGCATATACATTGAAATAATATACAAAGCCAATTAAATTTATATTAATTCAGATTTTTGCAGAATTTAAGAAAAAAAAATATTAAAAATATTCTAGTACTATGTATGTTTCGCATAAACTGAAACACCTACCATAAAAACCTACACCATAAAAAAACTAATATAACCAAAAATAGATTCCCGCAAGTAATGTTTATACATAAATTAGTTCCTAGTTTTGCCGCAACGTCGTTTTCTTTTTTCTCTGTGGTCATCGCTTCCTTAAGTCATTTTCCCATATGACAGAAAATGCATAACATTATGACATTTACATAAGTTCACATAATAAACCTTACCTTTCATAACATTTTGTTCTAGTGATGCATTAACTTAACATCGATTTATCACAACACTAATGTTTCACTACAACACCTTTTGATATGATTTATCGATATATTATACACGAATTAATACGATTTTAAGTGGCTCTATATGTTATACGTAATATATTTTATATGTTTTATCTACTCTCATATCGTAATGTTCTTATTATGAAATCAAAATCAGTACTTTAATGAGCCACTTTAGGCACACCCGTGTATAATGATTCATTATAGTACAGTTGTTGTTCCCAAGATAATGCTATAAAATAACTTTTTTTCTATTAAAGTACACTTTGGACCTATCAATAGTATAATCAATCAGTATCAATTCAATTTGACGATGACAATGTCACAAATTTTGTAACTTGAACTTTAGAGGTAAGAATTTTTGGGAGTTGGCAACACGGATTTGATTAAGTATATGATTATATTTTATTGTTTTTGCCTACATATATCATTTTGACCAAAAATTTCACAAAAATAGCATTTTTTTTTTTTTTTGCATAGTTGGTAGAAATTAATTTTTTTTTAAATGACATTATTTATATGAGTTTAGATAAAGTACTGTATGATACTGCACATAATTAGGTATTAAAAACTCGTGTGATACTATTAAGAACCTCGCCTACGGCTCGGTACTTAAAGTCACACTCGTAGTTAATAACCCCTATTATGCAACAGTATCATAAACTACTATTTTATTATAAGTATAGATGTAAATAATGTAAACCAGGCCATAGCGGAGCAGAACAATATTGATACTTTTTATTTTTATGTAAGATTTAGATTACGTTTGACCGTCGTCTGACCCGAAGGAGAATGAAGCACGCTTGCCCAGAAACCTTGAAGACATCAAGGTTATAAGTGTCAGGAAACACAGACCTCGAGAGTGAGTTCCACTCACTCTTATGCAGTTCGTATAAGGAACGAAGAAGCAAGTCCTTATAGGCGGGATATCGACGACGAATGGGTGGAAGTTCTCCCGGCGTCTTGTGGTTCGGTGGAGAAATGTGGACGATGGGATGATGAGACAATAAATTCCCCATATTCTAAGCTCAGCTTTTTCGTCGAAAATGTGCTTTACGAATGCCATGTCGCATTGTGCTTTTCCCCAGGTACATTATGTACCGTTTATGAATAATCCTATCGTAAGTCTGTATATAACAATGGCGTCTTCGAAACGATACCAGACTACAAATAGTATTGTGAATATTTTAATCATTTCAAGTTATATATTTGAATTCAATGGTTTGGCAAAGAATACTAAATATTATTCCGTAAAGAAGGTGCACTCACTCCTCCCTCGCAGTACTAGTACTCTTGATGGTCCCTCGTTGCGTTTGATCACAGCGTAGCTACTTAAATTAGTCGACTTGTAACGTGCCTATGTTTTTAAAGCCTACAATGTATTCAGGGTAAATGGTAAAAAAAAAATGAGAGCATCCCGTCATTTTCAGTTTTGTCATTTCCATTCAAAGGCTGCTTGGAGAGTAAGATGCCAAGAGATCTTCTCTATTAGTGATCTGGGGGCCAATTCCGCTAAATTACAACGGTTGTCATCCAATTTCGATTCGGTTAAAGTTCGTTTCCAATCCAATTCTAATTTGACTAAAAACTGTATTCCACTAAATAAACGCAACCGAACCACGATTGGATTATTATGATTAGATTGTAATCGTTGTTGCCCTTGGTAACCGAAACATTGTTCGTTCATCGTTGTCAGATTTATTAGTGGAATACGAAAACGTGCAAAAGTCGTCATTCAGCTGTGATCCAATTGTAATCTAATCAAAATTAATTAGTGGAATTGGCCCCCTGGAACGCTGTCGATTTAATTTTTATATTAATATGTTACAAATAAACATTTATCTATATACTAGTACCTAATTAAGTAAACCATAAAATACCACTAATTGAAAACGTGATGAACATTATTAAAAAAACATTGACGTTTTAGTTCGCAATATGCAATTTTAATTAGTAACATAACTCTTCAATCATATTGATTTATGTTAGACATTTAAAGCTATTTACGATATCTATACTAAAATTGCACAAAATTTTGCGAGAAAATCAGGCCTGGCACACTAATAGCTACATAAAAACTATTTATCGTATACCATTAAAAAAACAATAGATCAAAAAAACGACATGTATTCGAGTTATGAAAGAAAATTATCGATTAATCGGAGCGAGTGAATCGAGATTGCATCAATATTTATAAAGATGGCGGAGCGCGCGCGCGGGGTGCGCTAGCGCATACCGCCACTGCACTTCGCGAGTGCAGTGCGGAAATTGCAATAAAAACATAATAATTGTTTTATCAGTGACCGTGGATAATATTTAGTCAATAGTAACACGAATCGAGAATATACGAAATAGTGGAGTGTTTACATAGTTGAAAAAGTAAAATGGAGAATTTATACGGTGTTATCAGGACGCTGAGTAGGAAAACTTTGAAACGAAAACCAAAGGTATACTAAAATAAATCAGTTTATTTTTTTGGTTTATTAAGCGATAAACTTTTTCCCCCTTATAATGTGAGACTATAGTAAAACCTAACTTTTAAACATACAACTATCCGTCCCTTTCTTAAGCCAGTTAACAGAAAGAGATACAAAACTAGAGTTTAAGGTGATGTCACCTCATGAAGTCTATTAAAAAGGCCTTAAGGTGGAGGCTTCGGTTGGGGCGTTAAATTCAAATTTTATTACGTTTTTTGCTAATTGCAGCTCAGTTATAGGTCGTAAGTTATCAACATGTTATTTGCGACAACAATGGTAGTATATTTACTGATTAATAACAAAAGAAATCATCAAAACATTCTTCCAAGGTATATTAGTAACATTTTCATGAAATAGTCGTATATGTCAGTATTATACCTTGGAGGAATATGTTGATGATTTATTAAGGTTTACCCTTAAGTCTATTACAGTACATAATGCCACTTTCCATACTTCTAGTATTAACTCAGGTCATAGTTCTAGATTTTACGAAATCCAGTTTCATATCTGTGTAAAAGAATCAAGACACGATCCCCATCGCAAAAAGTGTGGTGTAAGTTTTAAGCCTTTGTTTGTGGCATTGTAGTACAGATTAGCAAATAATACGCCCGCTAAAGTTGACCTATCAAATTTTCTTTCCATTTTGTAATCAATGGTTGTTGATAATGTTTGAAAAAAGGTCTAATGATGATAAATGATGCTTTATGGCCGGCGCACAATGGCGGACAGCACGGCAGAGGATTTATAGCAATGTTCGGTGATTGGCCTCAGAGCATCGCGGCTCTAGAGCATCGCTGGTTGAAATATATATTATCATATTTTGATTGGATAACTATTAAATTCAATTGATAAATTTTAATTCCTCTGCCGTGCCGTGCGCCAATGTGCGCTGGCCATTATTGTCACACCACATGATTGGAATAGTAGGTATTTCTGGGCACTCCTTGTCTTTATGTTGATATCTTAAGAAAAAGTTCTTAATAATTGACTGTGCCAAAATATAATTAAAAAATACAATGGGCGGCCTTGTCACTAAAAGTGATGTCTGCCAGCCAACCTTTAGATGGAGAGGAGTTAAAATTTACTGAATATGACTACGACCTATGACCGATGTTTACCTACGTATACAAGTACAACGTGCTGGCTACCACCCTCAAGTTGAAAATCTGTCGTCAAGCACCTTTCGTTGTGTTCCGACAGTTACTTGAAACCCATTTCCTTCTAGGCTTTGTGTGCTTACCACCATCGGCCACATCGTTACTGGCCACGGTGAGATTGTGGTCAAACACAGACCTATACATAGTAAACGCGTCTGCGCGTCTGCGCGTCCCGCTCTTCCCTGATGACGTCATCACCGGCAGCTTTGCGTAGCTAGTCGCTAACAGTATATAGGCATTGTCAAACAAAATCTCATCCTATGTACAGCCCAGCCAAGCCCAAAATAACATCAAAAGCAAAAAAATATTCTCCGTCAATTTCTCTAAATGTTGATATCAAAGAGAGATGTTCATCAGATTGTAGGTAGGTGGGTACTTAAATTTTACAATCTCGTGTCGGCCAGTGCGGTGCGCGGTGTATATGCGCGCCAACGGACATTTACGCTTTCCTGAACGCGCGCGATGTTACATACCGACGCGTAATTGCTTATTAGAATTGCACTGTTAACAATTTAATTTGATAGCTTAGCTCCTGAATGTAATATTTACGAGTATACTACATAATATAAATAATACTACATAATCTATAGGTACTACCTACTAATACTATTAAGTGGTAGTTTTTTTGGATGTATAAGGTACTAGCTGTTCCCCGCGGTTTCACTCGCGTTCCCAGGATAAATAATAGCCTATAACCTTCGTGGATAATTTAGCTTCCTATTAGTGAAATAATTTTTCAAATCGGACCAGTAACTCCGGAGATTAGCGCGATCAAAGAAACAAACAAACAAACTATTCTGAAGCTTTAAGATATATATGAGTATGTAATCTTCGAAGATACTGGTTTACCGATTCTGAAAACTCTTTCACTAATAAGAAGCAAGCAGCTCCGGATCAGCGAGGGGGAGGGGGAAACCGAGGCACCTGCCCCTAGAGGCAGTTACAGGGGGCGCCAAAATCACAATATAATATCATTCCTCGTTTCACAAAGCGCCTAACATTCAGCGCAAGTTGTAATCGATTAGTTATTCCTTTGATTTTAAAATGGGACGCCACTATCAAGCTTCTTCCCCGGTTCGAAAAAATGGTAGTTCCAGGGCTGATAAAAAGTTGCATTCTCGAATGCTATAAGGCTACTTTTCATTCCAGACAAGCGTGTGAATATACGTTTGTTGGAACTTGGAAACTGCCTCTTATATTGGCTTACCATAATCTACCGATTTTTGCAGAGATGATAACACATAGGCTCCGATGTTACCGTCTCTAGGCAATGGTAACCGCTTACCATTAGGCAGAGTGTATGCCTGTTTTAATGGTTAAAATCTACCAAGTGCGAGTCGGACATGCACAACGAGACTATAATAATAACAGAAACTTTTTTTTCTGTAACTCACCTACGCAATTTTGCCATCACATTTGTAGTAGGAGCAAAAAATAAAGTAATCATAACTTTTTCGTAAACTAGACTTACTGTATCACTTGCTTTATAGTGTTTGAAAACTGATACTGTCTTATGAACGGACAGAATGAGGAATAACAACAAAAAAAATCTAATTAGTCCGTCAGTTATATTATCAAAAAATATTGGATACGTATTTTTTATTTTGATCCGAAAAGCAGCTCTCACTCATTGCAGCAATAGGGTTTTCATTTGGACTCTCTTAGTACAGACTACGGTTCCCTAAAAGAGTACCTAAAGTATTACACGCTACAAATACATTTAACAGGAATTTTTTATTTAAATAATTCCACGATATATGATAATTTATGACCTAATACATTACCTTGTTCCCCGGCTGAGAGCCCTCTGCGCTCGCCGGATTGTCCGGTAAGATTGGTGCAGCCATCAGAGGATACCAACTTTTGTCCTTTCAAAAAAAAAGTTGTAAGCACATAATATTATTATTATTTTATGAAACAAAAGTAGGTTGCATGCTTAAACAACGATAAATGGACGCTTTTTCTGTACTTTTCTCTCGGCGGCGGCGGTGTCGATTCGTCGCCTTCTTTCGATAATGTAGCTTCATTGTTCATCTGCGAAAATCATGAAATTGACACGCATCCGAACAAGAAGTGCATACTATACTTATGTACCTATAGTAAATAGTTTTGTGTAGGTACCTACTTGATAAATACTAAATACTTGTAATGATGATTTCATTTCGTTCGACAAAAAACGTCGTGCATTCCGAGCCGGTGATAGAATCAGTTGTATGTGTACGGTCAACAAAAAAATAACATAATGGGGCCATATTTATATAACATGTATCCCTTTCCTAAACCAATCTTCCATTGTTACAGGTTCAACCAAAGCCCACAACTAATGGAGTCACAAAGGAGCGAGTACCCGAACGTGAAAGCAGAGAAACCAGAGAAATCAGGGAATCTAGAGATACTAGAGAAACCAGAGAACACAGGGATTCAAGAGAAACTAGAGATTCTAGAGAAATACGAGAAATGCGCGACTCTAGAGAATCCAGGGAATCGAGAGAATTAAGGGAATCCAGAGATGAAACAGAACATATGGAAAGGAGAGTGCAAACATCTTCACCTATACCTAGAGAACGAGAGAGGGAGAGGGAAAGAGACAGAGATAGGGATCGAGAAAGGGACAGAGAAATAAGGGACGAGAGGAGAGATCAATCGACACCCCAACATGATGGCAGACATCCACTGCTGCAGTTCGCCGTAGATCACTTCAGACAGAGTCCAGAGTGAGTACATTTTCAAATCAAATTATAATCGAACCCAAAATCTTTTACCAAAGCAAATCTAAAAACTCGCAAATATTGTTTAAGCTCTTGAAATTTTTCTTGCTAATAATTGTGGAACAGCATATACGTATTAGATTGCACTGCCCATAATGTCAGGAATCTGCCTTCTTTTTATTATCTCCTATACCGGATGTAAGTGACATCGAAACGAAAACTAAAACCAGTAATTCAATACATGATGGACCCATTAGCGTTAGAATCTTGCGTCAGATTTTTCATTAATTTAACCTTAACGTCTTGTATACGTTTTTATTCACTTAAAAGTGCAATGTAAAAATTCCAGTAAGCGTCCGATCAGCTGTTAAAGTCCCAGGCACAGGTTAGCAGAAGGATTACGATGCTTATTGCAGAAATTATGAGATTTCAAATTAAATTCTGATTCATGTGCTGAATTTATGGTATTAGTTTACGTTTCGATGTCACTTACACCCGGTATACCTCTAACAGTTCAATCATCATGGATCATTTCTCCTATATACCCCTTCTATCAGTGATGTTTTACGAAATACCGGTCAACGTACCCGAGCACATTTTTTTGTTGCGCACACGCACCTCGTCACGCTTGGCGCTAACAAAATTAATTATTTATTTAAAATTCATCATATTGCTTCGAAATGTGGATCCCATAGAGTAACTGTTTGAGCTTGTATTTGGAAGTAGAACAGATCCGGAATCTGGGCATGGTGGTGAGCTGATGATTATCATAGTTCACAGATACAACTGTATACACTTAAACTTACCTTCTGATACTGATGAACCCTTATTTTATTATGATATCATTTTGTAATACTTTCTTTATATTGATTAACTTCAAATAGATTACTTAATATTTGTATCTCCCCTAATTAGTCGTAACTCGTCCTCCCCTCCCCCGGTAACACCCTGAGCCGAGGTTCATACCCCACTCGGGGGTGCCGCTCAGGCGTGGTTACCTAAATGTTATCCTCTGCGCTCGCCGATTGTCTAGTAAGGTTGGTGCAGCCATCAGAGGCTACCAACATTAGTTCTTTAAAAAAAAATGTATCACTAATTCGGATTTTCATGTTGGTATAACTGCATCGATTTCTCATAAAATATTTGTTCTTGAAGTATCACATTCGTTCATCGTCATTATTAGCATGGATTTTACATTACCTACCACAGGCTAGCACAAAGGTCAGTGAATGATAACTATTCGCCACTTTGCTGCTTTTAAGGCGATGATAGCTCAGTGGTAGCAAGTGGTAGTGACGTCGGATGCCGAGACGAAGGTCCCGGGTTCGAGTCCTACAATGAGCTTGAGCTTTCGGTGAAGGAAAACATCGTGAGGAATTTGTAGTACCCGCCTGGCTGGCTACCACCCTTAAGTTGAAAATCTGTCGCCAAGCACCTTTCGGTGTGTTCCGACAGCAGCACTTGAGAGCCAGTTCCTTTCTAGGCTTTGTGTGCTTACCATCATCGGCCACATCATCACTGATCACGGTGAGATTGTGGTCAAACACAGGCCTATACACAGTAAAAAAAACAAAAGAGCATCTGAAATGATTCTTTTATCTACAATGTACATCGCTTGCCTATTTGTAGTACCTAATCTCGCACTCATACTGTACCATTGCATATCTTTTCAATTTATCTGTTTTGGATGCGTTTGTGAATTTAATTATAATTACCTTTGTCTACGTTTTTAACTTTACATCTTATGTCACTTGTAATAAGGGTCGGTTGCTCGTACTAGTAAGTTATAGACAACGTTTAATTTATGACTATAACCATTACTATGCCTTACTTTGATCGTAGGGTTAAAGTGACACGAGTACCTAACCCAGTTTGCTTTCTTTCGGCGATTAAAATTAACTAACCGTAACCTTACTATGACCGGGCTTTATGCAACCGACCCTGAGTGTTGTTTACCGATTCCAGTTGTCATCTTAAGCTGCAGTTTTATTGATAACTATATTATTGAATTGACCAAATCATTTTAAGAGTTTCATTCATTTTAGGCCCTGATAAGGCATTTTTGCTTTTTGACAACTGAACCTGTGAGTTCTGTTACCTACTAAAAACATTTTTTCGAATCTGTTTAGTAGTTCTTGTTTAGCGTGTTAATCAAACGAACAAATTGTTCATCTTTATTATATCATAGTATAGAATATATAGCATAATCAGAATAACGTTATATAAACACATAAGTACTGGTTTACGGAAGCTAACCGCAACTAGAGGTTTAATACATAGTAATTTTCTATTACAATTTGGTTGATAGTACCACAGTTATGTTCCTACACGTAACAACAATGAGACTGAAGAAGCGTGGAAGCTTATTTTACATTGAATACAGGATTCTAATGTTCTAGGAATCATCACTTACTTTTTATCAGATTTCTGTCTATGGAATGTCAACAGGGCTGTCCCAATCCTGAAGTTATTGATATCTATACTAATATTATTAAGAGGAAAGATTTGTTTGTTTGTTTGTTTGTAATGAATAGGCTCCGAAACTACTGGACCGATTTCAAAAATTCTTTCACCTTTGGAAAGCTACATTATCCCCGAGTAACATAGGCTATATTATATTTTAAAAAAAATTAAGGATCCTTACTAAAACTCCAATAATGTAACATACGGTGTAAAAAATGACCTGAAAAATTCCTTACGTCGCGTGCGCTGCGAAAACTATTGATGATAGAACAAAATCATTTACTACGACTTTGCGGAACTCATAATTATCTACAAAAAGTGTCGCGACAGCATATGTCTAAATATTATAGTTATGTCACAGTAAGCAGTTTTTTATTCTAAAATATTAATTTATATATGCCGCCTCTTGAAAAGGCTCTTCATTTGTACCTTGGTATTAATCCTCATCAAAATAAATTACTTTATATTCAAGACGACTTTATTATCTTTTTATAACTTTTTGAATTATTCAATTCGGACATTTCATTCGGAAGATATCACGAGTTTAAAAATGCAAGTATTAGAAAAAAGTCGCGTGGTTGTCGCTCACCGCGCTCAGCTAGCCAGCATGCGATGTAGGCTCCATGTAAGCGTCACTGGGGTACGGGGGGGCAGTCAATGTAATAAAATAAAGTGTTGAAACCCGATGCAAAAAAAAAGGGTGTATGTGTGTGTATATGTATGTGTGTGTATATGTACCCGTGCGAAGCCGGGGCGGGCCGCTAGTATTAAATACATAGGTTGTTGCTGGCTGGTTTTTGAAATAAACAAACCGTAAAACTTTTATAGGTTATAGGTAAGTATTTTATTGGACTTTTTGACGGAAACTTGCGAAGTGACGTTGCGTTTTCGTTTTATTTTCAGTACCTGTGACCGAGATTTCCTCGGGCTTTTTTTAAAACTACGTTTTCTGAAAATGAAACCTAACTAGATCAATTTATCGCCCCCGAAACCCCTGCATGCTAAATTGATTTCGAATTCAGTTATTGTATAATGTTTATCAATATATTATCTAAATAAATATGTAATATTTGATTCAACACTCTCTGAATCCACTTCTATACTGCACATAAACTCTTTCTAAAGTATATAATGAATTCCAAAATCATCTTCCATAACTTCAATTTCCAATTTCATATGTCAAAATAATTTGGTAGTCGAGCATCCCTCGGATAAGTCATCCTTCCGATTTTACCAAACATTGTATTACACCTTATTTCCAACTGTATGACGAAACTCACCTTAACATCTCAGAAATTGAGGATAATTAGTTAACGAAACAAAATAAAACGTCCTACTTACCACGAAACAATGACAATGCTTTAATTTAGCTTTCATTGTGTAGTTATTATATAATCGCATTAGGGTAGACTTCTCATTCTCAATTCAATATATCAAATATGTCATTAATCAAATTATGGCAACATTCTCGTTATACCTATAGTTTCTCGGGAAATAATTTATGGCGCTTATTCTTTGTTTAGATTTAGGAATTTCTTAATTCTCTGTACGAATTCGATTCAACAACTGCTTGCCGTTTCCATTAGATAGGTCCTTCTATTGGAATTTACTCCTTTTTAACTCGAATAAGTTATTTCTCATATCTGTATCTTTGGAGTTTTCTTTAGGGATAAAAAAAAATGGATAAAAAGTAGCCTATAATCTTCAGGGATAATGTAGCTTCCTATTAGTGAAAGAACTATTCGAATCGGACCAGTAACTGCGGAGATTAGCGCGTCGTTCAAACAAACAAACACTTTATTATTAGTATTAAAAAAACTTTAGAACTTGAAAATCAAATTTACAACGTCTGACACGACAGACAAAAACAACGTTCAAAAACAATGCACTATAAAAACTGTTTAGACACATTTGGTACAAAACTTATTTGGGGCAGCCCTAACGCCGGCGGTGCGCAACAGTGGAGAGGTCGAGACACTTGGCACTCTTGCCAGAAGAAGTGTAACCTTCGACCATGCCGTGTGCAGCCGCGGGACGCCTCAAGCGCAGAGTGCAAATGTTCTTGAATAATTTAAGGTGCGTGTTGCGGTCAGTTTCGTTACGGTTCGAAAAATAAGTGTTGCTTACGTTGTTGTTCGGTTTTCTTTTGTTTTTATGAGACAAATTAGAACGATAGTTAACTTCAAGTAATCTAGAAGCTGTTTAAAAGGCTGTTTAGTTTAACTATAGTGTGTGAACGTGCACATTAGGTAGGTACGTACCCCATAGGTACTCATCTTGACTTTATGGCATTAACATTGTATGCATGGTGTGGTCATAAGACAGGATGGATAATTTGAGTCGGTGTATTTTTAAAACCCAAGTTAGGTTAGTCATACTAAGCGTTTACCATGAATTTTCGTAGGATAAAGTCATCGTAAACGGCCGATTATACCGTTTTCTTGTCGGTGAATATCGACTTTAATCATATAAAACGTTTCAAACGTTTTGATCGAGGACGGTTCATCTTTAGTGCGTAGGTAAGTTGTTTTTATTTTTTGGCTAATTTTCAGCACGACAAACACAATATAAGTCTAAACAGCCCCATCTCAAGTTATAATGAGCAAAAAGTATTTTTTTTTAAAATAACTTTTTGTTTTTCTACAATGTATAGTAAGTATAGGCCCGTGTTTGACCACAATCTTTTTTTTTTTTTACTCACTCTCACTAATCTCACTGTGGTCAGTGATGATGTGGCTAAAAGTGAAGGTGGTAAGTACACAGATCCTTCAGTATTATTGAAACATCTATAACAAGACATTGTATGGAGTACAAACCATATTATTGACTTATGTCAGAACACAAGCGATAATACTAAACGAGACACAAAAGGAAAGAAAATATGACCACTAAGTGGATATTGATTATGACTATTTTTTTAATGTGCTAGATGTGTTCGCAAGACCGGCCGTCGTGGAGATCATTGAGGGACGCCTTTGTCCAGCAGTGGACGTCTTTCGACTGATATGATGAAATATGTTTAAATATATTTAAACGGGAAAGACAATCTTCCGTTTGTATCAAAAATATTTTATAAAACGCCCAGCACCTAAAAAAGACACCATGCGATGAATTCCATGATTACAAAATAAAATCTCTATCTAAAACGTAAGCCACCAAATACATAATACACATAATCATTATCAAACCAAACGTGTTAACAACTCATTCATCGAAAGCGAAAATTAAGTGTTAAATTATTCCAAAAATTCAGTATCGTCCAATACTTTCGCCAATAACCGCTCGGCGGTCAGTCCGCGATCGACCGCCGCGCGATGTCGGTCGGATCGGTCAGTGAGAGTGACAGCCATGCTGACATGTCAGAGGACAGCTTGAGTGATGGTGATGACGCCCATCATCACTGTCATCACAATGACGTCGGTCATATCCTGTGAGATTTGTTTTTTTTTAACAAAAGTTTCAAAGTTCTTCGTCTCAGTGCAATATTGGTGCACCCAAAGTTTTTTTTTAAGGCTTAAGTGTCAACTTTTAGTTTTTTCCGTTAAAATTAGCCAAAATTGTTACTTTCTCTAAAATACGCGACGCATACCTACCAAAGAAACGATTTTATGGTGAAATCATAATGTGTTTCGTTAAATCTTAATCCTAACTAATATGTATAATAAATACGAAAGTGAGTTTGTTACACAACAAATCGTGATAAAATAACGACGATAGGCTTCTTTTTATACTGAGAACGCGGGTGAAACCGCAGTAAACAGTTAATACATCATAAACTACAAAATTAAATGCACTTACAAATTTCACCCAAAAAGTTCACTAACTTTGGATCTGTTTTGACACAAAATAAAATGGTAAAAACCCCATGAGTATCAAATGGGCCACATTTTGAATTTTTAACGGATATTTTTTGTTTTTATTATTACATAAATGTTAAGTAGTAACCTCATAAGATACTTACTGCATAATAGATACCTACTATTGAAAGGAATTTAGTGATTAGCGCCTGAGACATGCCAATTGATTGAATCAATCAGCGCCAATTGATTTATTGTATGTGTTAACGGAAAAGTATCTAATCCGTCATTGTATACATTTCCTAGGAAATCCATACATTTCCTAAATATCTATCGGAGTACTACATTCGGTATATTTGTAAGGATAGCGGTATTTGGGGGGTTGTAAGTGAAAGGTACTTTTGTGCGAATACTTGCTATTCTATGCAAAATTAAAAAAATAACCCCAACCTATTTTTTCAATAGTTTCTATATATTTCCAAGTATCATTATTGTTATAATTTCCTAGGGGAAATACACAGGAATTGTATACAATTCCTATATTTCATACATTTCCGGTAACATATGTATTGATTATGCATTTAAATCCTTACATTGATTCCTTATCAATAAATAACGGACATTTGTCAGAAAGGAACGAAAATTTTGAATTAAAAATGAATACATAGATAAATCTATACTATAGTCATAACTCTAAATCGCTAATCACAAAATTACGACTGATAGACGCTTCAAATTGACGTAATAAATTAAAAATTCGTTAAAATTTCAAACTCCAGACCATCAACCTTAATTTTTGAAATTGAAAAACATTATTTACGTGTTTATGTTTTCTGCATTTTTTATCCATCGATTTTATTTATTTATTTATTTATTTATGTACACACACACAAGTAATAATAAAAAAAACATAAAAGATACAAATGTACAAAGGGACTGCTTATTTCTAATAGAAATTTCTTTCAGCAACCCTGCGACTGGAAAAAATATAAATAAATGTAGACACAGTGTGTGAAAGTAGAAGAAAATACATAACTAGATAGAACAAAATATAGAAATACTTAAAAGTAAATAAACTACACAAATATATAAAATATTAATACACTACATACTAATACACAAATACATCTAGTGCATAAACAAGATAGAATACATAAATAATATACAAATGGAAAATCAAGGTTAAGTGGAGAAGTAATGTTCCTTGACGCGTTTCTTAAAAACAGAAATAGTTTTAGAGTCAAGTATGTTAGGCGGAAGCGAATTCCATAACCTTACAGCATGGACAGTGAAGGAATAGGAGTAGGAGTCAGTCTTATGGGAAGGAAATTTAAGAAGAGATTTGAGATGAGATCTGCAAATAGAATTAGGAGAGCGAGCAAAAGAAAAACGTTCTCGCAGGTACTGAGGATAGACAGGATTGTGTAGGATATTGAAAAGGAGGCACAAGATCCGAGTGTTCCTGCGAAGACGGATAGGGAGCCACTTGAGTTGCTTGCGGAAGTGAGAAACATGGTCATATTTCTTAAGACCGAAAACAAAACGAATGCATAAGTTTTGCAAGCGCTCAAGCTTATTTAATAGCTCCTCTGTAGCATCCAAGTAACAGGCATCAGCATAATCGATAATGGGTTGTATAAGTGATTGGGCAAGAGAAATTTTGGTTTTCAATGGTAAAAAACTCTGAAGGCATTTTAACGAATGAAAGGAGAAGTGCACCTTTTGACTAACCTCATTGACTTTTTTTTGATTTTATTTTATGTTGACTTCAAAACTGAATGATTGCTCAACAAAATGGCAATCAAGAGCTCAAATCGCGTAGTTAATGGATATCCTGATTTCGAATACCGGGAATTCCTTTAATACACTTCCTAAAGGCTTTATAATCCGTTAGTTATGGTTCCTCGTTCATCATGTCGTAAATACAATTCAAACATAGAATTTGTTCAGTTTAGCCCTAAGGTGATTGTTTCAACTTCAGCCTTTTTAGTGCCCATAAAGGTGGAAGGTAACGTCACCACTGATACCGATGCACTGTAGCGATGGCTCGCGTAATCTTATACTAATAATAATGCTGAAGAGTTTGTTGAATTACGGGTCCGATTTGAACATTGACATTATCCTCGAAGGTTATACGGTACTTTTTATTCCGGGATCGCGAGTAAAACCGCGGGGAATAACTAGTCATCTTATAATCTTGGTATTGTCTATCTTAGGAGAGCAACAACGAAACTGCCATTGTAATTACTTCTCATAACAATTAATCATTTGACATTAGCCATCGGAATCAACAAAGATAGACAATACCAAAATAAAAGACGTTACGAGAGCCATCGCTATCGGAATCCCATTACGAGAAAGTTACACAATCACCCTACAGGTCACAAAAACTTTTCCCAATATGACCAACATGTACATAAATCAAAAAGAAAACAAAAAAAAATATAAATTGAAAATAGGAATGCTGCCAGCCTTCTGGGAACCTTTCCGTTGATCGGCAGCAGCCTCCGCCTCGAGGAATTTATGTGTAGTTTGTACCTATATTTGTTGTAAATATTGTATATTATGGAATTAAAAAAAAATTAATCATTAAAGTTCATAATAATTGTTCTACTGTTTACCACCGTCGGCCACATCATCACAGACCACTTACAACACAGGCTTGTGCAAAGTAAAAAAAATCATTTTCGGAAGTAAAGTTTTAGTGGCTGACTAAAATTAATTCATTAAAACCGGGGGCTATTAGTACAAATCTGATAGTAGATATCACAACATTATCTAAAAAATTAAATCTAATCTCATTTATATTCATTACGAAAATGAGAGTATCCCAAACTAGATAATCTTGCCAAATTTAAGTCGTTACAAAACTTATTTTTTAATTATAAAAAACAAATTCTGGGTTATATTAACATTAATGTTTAGTCGATTGTTACGTCACTTCCCTATAATAGTAAGTATGCTATAACTATTATGAAACAAAAAATGTGTCGTTGACTGGCACAGATTTAATAAAAATTTGATTATTATGTATAGACTTTCTTGATGAAAGACTTATTATATGCTTGTAATAAAACAGCTCAAGATCTAACAAATCTTTATAATAATAACTTTAAAAAAATATTAAACGAAACAATATTGGCTTTTTTATAATTTATCATGCGTGAATTTAAATTTATAAACTGTACTTTGAATCAATCAGTTTCTTCCTAAATAAAACTGATTAAAAAAATTCAAACCTTTTTTGGTTGTTTGGAAAATCTTCTTTAAAAGGGTAAAAAATGTATATATACTTTAGGTATTTCAGCGAATTATGAAAATTCAAAAGCATAAATAATAATCCTCAGTAAAAGTTAGTTTATTTCACAGACAAATCTAAATATATATATATATATATCCTCTATATTCTAGTGGTCAATTTAAACCACAATGGTTGAAGGTTCATTTCCGCCAGAGTAATGTAACAGGTGAGAGTATTTAACAGTTCCAACAAACAATAATTGGTCACGGTTGTTGAGCAAACACTAGACCATTTGTACTATATTGTACCATAGAAATCTTATTATGTAAGTATAGAAGTGGCATGTCTGATTGACGCGCTTGCTTCAATAGCCCAAAACAAAATTATAAAGTCATAAAAATAGTATATGTACCTATAAATTTTGCACCTATATACTTACTTAATGTTTCTAAGTTAGGTTTGAAAAGTGTAATTAGATAGGGGTAGGTAGGTCCCAGTTTTGTTTTCTCAGAGTAGGATAACGATGTTTGTTCACGCATAACTTTTTTTGTTTATGAGCCAAACTTTAGGTTGGGTTCGGTATAGCTTTTACTCTTTTCATTAAAAGTCGATTATATCGAGTTCTCATTAATTTTAAATTCTATGGTTCGCTCAGCATTGTTGTCGGTACGAATGGTTACCGGCCAACGAGCATTCATTTGCATCAAATGCAACATTGCTGTTTCCTGACGTAAGTCTCGCTCGCTTTGAAACTTCCGCAATTTATGGAACGGGTTATGTACCGAAGGTTTCTAGCAAAAAAATGACAGGGTTTAGGCAATATCTCAAGTGGATACTATAAAAATGGCATCCTTTCAAATGTAGTTAGCTTCGTCATAGTGAAAAAATTCTACTTTAAAAAAAAAACTAATACTTTAAAAAAAAAAATCTGCAAAATTACTGAATTAATAAGTGAATGTTAAATTATGATCATTTAAACCCAACAGTTTATAAAAAGCAATTATCTCTAATTCCAATTTTGTCTGTAGATAGAGAAATCACAAAATATTTCAGAAAACATTTTGTGATTATGTATATTTTAGAACAGTAGCGATATTCATACCAATAATTATCAAGACTTAACTAAAATAAACAGTTACCTTACTGACACAGCTAAATTATACCGTCGATCACCGACATCGCATTATCTATGGCATGATGATGCAAAAAAATCGTATTCGAAAGCAGTAAATTCAAATCAACTTAAATACTTAGTTGAATGTTAATACGTTTCGTACACAACGAGATCTTAATGTCTTTGAATACATAAGTAACGAGTTGAAAATCTAATTTTGTGTGACATCAGACGTTCCTAATGCATAAATGACCTAAGCACTTGCTTCCAGTGTTCAAGTGAAAGGATTTGATTGTGTCACATAATGTGACTTATTCTTTCTATGATGTTACATTTTCTGGATTAAAGTCTTAGGTGATTGATTGGCTTAAGGGGGAACGTTCGGTTGGAGCGCGAAATTCAAATTTTATCACGTTTTTTGCAAATTGCAGCTCAGTTATAGGTCGTAAGTTATCAACATGTTATTTGCGAGAAGAATAGTAGTATATTTACTGATTAATAACAAAAGAAATCATCAACATATTCCTCCAAGGTATATTAGTAACATTTTCATGAAATAGTCGTATATGTCAGTAATATACCTTGGATAATGGCCTTACACAGACGCTTCCTTTTGTTGAGGGTTTGGGAGTTTCGAAGAATATATATTTCTATTTGTTTTATTTATTAACTTTCTTCTAATTCATTTAATAATCTTATGGTGACTACCTACTCACGAATATATTTATCTGTCATAATATGATGGTGGCAATCTTAGGGATGTTCCATACCTTTTTCATCATTTTTTTAGAGTACCTTTTCGTTCATTTGATTGAAATGTTCTTTATCGTTATTCCTAATCGCCCGACTATAATTTACATCGACCTTAGTAAACTATATTATAGGACTTACTTTGATTTGTCACGGTAATCGCTTACCGTCAGGCGGGCCGTATGCTTGTTTGCTGACTTTGTTGTATAAAGTAAAAAATAAAATAAAAAAATAAAATCCTACTTTATTTTACCTACTTTACTACTAGTACTTTATCCTACCGCCAGAATCCCAAATGGTAACTGTGAATACCGCAATAATAAGCATGTTGACAAACGGGCAGTCAGAGTTACGTTGCGTTTTATAATATTACCTACATATTTAAGTTACAAATAGCACAAGCAGGCAGCTTATAAATCCACCTTTAATTTCCAGGCTCGAAATACTAAAAGCGGATTCATCGCTTAAGAGCAAAGCTAAGCGCAACGAATGGACATGGAAAGCTCAGACCGACGTGGTGAAGTGGCAGGCGACGCCGCTCCGAGCGCCGCTGCTGCGACTGCAGCCTGCGCTGGCGCCGCCCGCCATCGAGTGCTTTACGTGCATCAGGGCCTACTGCGGGGACCTGCAGCCCGCAGAGAGAACCCTGCACCAGGACCTCACTGAAGTTAAATGTGTTTATACTGTGCTTATGGTGAGTGATTTTTTTTTTTAATTTAACGCGGCCCGTTTTACATAAAAAGAATCAAACTCAAAACTCATATTCAGTTTAGGCCCTGATAAGGTACATATTATGAATGTCGATAGTTACAATTATTACAATAGCTGCTGAATTGCATGGTGAGAGAAAATATGGGGCTAGATATTTTCATCTGTGACTGAAATCCGCAGATGTGCCGTGAAGTACTTAGAGCAGTCATAGAACTTAAGACCATTTTGTACGCATTGATGTAAACTGTTATGTACAATTTGTAGATAAGAAAAAAAAAAATACATAGACTCTACTACCGGTTCGGAATATCGTCGATTTGAAAGTAATTTTAATTAGTTATGCTTTTGATATTATTTATATCCTTACATTGGTTCCTTATCAATAAAAATGGATATTTGTCAGAAAGGAACCAATGTACAGTTCTATAATAAAACTGTGAAATTGATGAACTTTGCTTTACTTTAAAAAGAGTAGACAATATTAAAAAGAGCTTACCAATAAATATGTATCTAACATGACGATCTTAGTAATATTATAAAAGCGAAAGTTTGTGGATGGATAGATGGATGTTTGTTTGTTACTCTTTCACGCAAAAACTACTGAGCGCATTTGGATGAAATTTGGAACACAGATAGTTTATAACCTAGATTAACACATAGGATACTTTTTATCCCGGGAACATAAGATCCCTCGTGAAACCGCGGGGCGGAATCTAGTAACAGCATATATCCGTATATTTCAGCACTGCCACTCGGTGCCAGAACTCCGTGACGAGGTGTACTGCCAGCTGATGAAGCAGACCACCTCGAACCGCTCCCAGACGGCGGACTCCTGCCAGCGCGCCTGGCGGCTCATGTCCATACTCGCTGCTTACTTCACCTGCTCAGATACGCTCAGGTACTTTATTATTCTTTTTATTAAAAAAAGTAAACTAAATTTAATTTCTTAGCGTATAAATATAAGTTAAAGGTATATTTTTTGTAATATATGACCAAAGTACCCAAGTATTCTGTAATTTGTCTATTCGATTTTTTAAGCTTTTTGGTAAAGGTTTTTTTTCAAGCGTAAATATGGCTTAGGTAGAGTAGATGTCATAAAAATTGTCGGTGTACGGCCAAAGGCGTACTTAGTTTTTGGCCCAGGGGGGGCAAATCAGTTGTTTTTTCAAAAGTTTACGCATAATACCGGTCATAGAAGTTCAAATAATCTGATCAATCTGTTTGACCATACCAATTTGTTTATTTGAAATAACCTGTTTGATCAAATTACTTGACCGTCTATGGCCAGCATAATAATGTTGTAAAATTATCGACAGCAGGTACATACCCCCCCTGGGTACGCCCATGAGTCCTTTTAAAAAAACTAAATAAACGGCATAGCTAAGTAACAATGTATATATATATGTGTTGTTACCCAGGCCGTTCCTAGTGGAGTACCTGTCGGCGGCGGCGGCGGACCGGCGGCGGCCCTGCCAGGGCACCGCGGCGGTGTGCCTCGCCAACTTGAGGAAGACGCTGCGCTGCGGGGGCAGGAAGAACGTGCCGAGTGTTGAGGAGGTACCCACACTCTATATAGATTTTTTTTTATATCAGAAGGTGACAAGCGGAGCAGGCGGTCCACCTAATGGTAAGTGGTTACCGTCGCCTATCGCCATTTGCAATACCAGAGGTAAGTGCAATTGCCGGAACACACCGGTAGGTGCTTGGCGACAAATTTTCAACTTGAGTATGGTAGCCAGCCAGAGGGGTACTACAAAGTACCCTACCACCGTGCTATGGTTTCCTTCACCGAAAGCTCAAGCTTATTCTAGGATTCGAACCCACGACTTTCGTCGTTTATTTAAATACATGTTTTTTTTATATAGCTTTATAATCTCGTTCCAGGTGACAGCGGTGTCAGCGGGCAGGTCAGCGCGCAGACAGCTGTACCGGCTGCCCGGCGGCGCCGAGCGAGTCGTCAACACGCGCTGCGCCACCGTCGTTCAAGACATCGTCAACGAACTATGCGAACTGGTATGTCCTTCTATATGCTGTTATATCATCTTGGGACGTTCCAATAGGGTAGTTGACTGACATATCAAATCAGCTACTTTTTAATAAATGTCAAAACGATAGTATATATGGAATTTTGTATGAAACATTTATTTCGTCATAGTTTAACAGCATCAAATGATCTACTATTAGTGGTTCCACTGGTAATTAAAAATCATAAAAAGCATTAAATGTACAACATATTTGATGTTTCCACGTGTTTTTAAATGTTTTATGCATTGGTTAGTGTTTGGTCATTTATTTTTGACACTGTCAACTACCATATTGGGCGTCGGCCATCTGACAGCGGAGGTCACTTTATCTATATAAGTATGTATTTACTAAAAATGTAGCATATCAGTTATCTGGTTTCCATAGTACAAGTTCTACTTAGTTTGGGATCAGATAACCGTGTGTGAAAAATGTCCCAGTATCCCAGAATGGTGAACAGAAAGAAAAACATAGATAAAATGTTCAAATGTAATGGCAGTGAAAATTTGCAATTATATCCCGAATAGGGAATATGCATATATATTTTTTTGCTTTAATAAAAACTCATTCGCATAAGAAACAGTAGGAAAAAAATATTTCGGACAACTATAAAAATAACCATGATATAAGCCATCAAAGATGTATCCCTATCTCTTTCTAGCAAAACAGACTTTAGCATGGAGTTTATATGGCCGTCATAGTATATGACGTCACATGGATATGACTATGTCCGAGTAGTTTAAAATGCTTATATCATCCGTATTTCTTGGCCGAATTTATTTTTAATTTCACCTTTTTACGGTATATTCATATTTTATTAAGAAATGCGATAACAAATAATCATGCATATTCCCTATTCCGAATTTCCATTACAATTACTCTAATACTTTTATACCAATCCAATGAACCAAACAGATCGGTGTCACAAGCGAGGCTGAGCGCGCAGAGTTCTCCCTCTACTGCATAGTAGCGGGCGACGCACTTACCATGCCCCTCGCGGGAGACGAGTACGTGCTGGACGTCACCACAGAGCTGCAGCGAGCTCATCACCCATTCTACCTCATCTTCTGTCGCTCCGTGTGGCACCATCCGCTGCGGCCTGATGCACCGCCATTGTATACTGAAGTGTTGTTTAACCAGGTAAGGAGTATGTTGATCTGTGGTGAGGAGTATGTTGATCTGTGGTGAGGAGTATGTTGATCTGTGGTGAGGAGAATGTTGATCTGTTGTGAGGAGAATGTTGATCTGTGGTGAGGAGTATGTTGATACGTGGTGAGGAGTATTGGTTAATTGGCTAAAGGTGACATAGAGTTTGAAGAATCAATCAAGAATAAATAAATCAGTTAGATGTCGCACGTTTTTTGAACGCTGTGACAGTCCACTTTATCGAATATAGTTATTATTATACCTAATTGTGTTTTTTTTTATATTGTGTATTACATTTTTTACCTTTTTTGTTGTATGTACATTTTAATCCTAAATCATATTTTTTGTGACAGGTGGCCCCAGACTACCTAGAAGGCTTACTCCTAGTCCTCCCAGGGGGCGGAGCGCCCGGCGCCGCCGCAGCCCGAGACGCGGCTCTCGTCGCCGCCCTCCTGCACCGAGCTGCAGGCCTACCGGAGGCACCTCATGCACGAGACTTGAAGTTCTTGTTGCCCAAACCTCTACTGGCGCTGAGGGAGCCCAGGCCGGCTAAGTGGGCCTCCTGGGTCACAGCTGAGTGGCCTCACGCGAGGACTCTCACGCCTGCTGCCGCTAAGGCTAAAGTGTTACAGGTATTTTTTTAAATGATTTTAAAACATTAAAAATTAAAAACTGCTAATCGAACTAAGTAATTAAATTATGTGTAATTTTATGTTGCCATTTTGAATTGATTGTTAATAATATTATACTGTATCTTTTATGAACATTAATGAATAGAAATCTAACTAATCTTTAAAAAAATATTAATTTATTTTTACCATTATCAGTTACAGGTTCTTTAGTAAATATTTGATTAATCTGTGGTTAGGGGAAAATAGTTGTGAGCTAACAACTTGCATCCTTGTCGCACGTTTCGGCACGTGGCCAAAATCGGAACTAACGCCGCTATCTTGTAAAGAGTCACTTTTTGAGTCGCTCTGTCCGTTTATCATATTACTTTCGGCATATTATTAGATTAAAAGTTAAAGAGTGCCCTCCTGCCGATGTCATTCAACGGCCAAAACATCCTTGTCGCACTGTAATTTTATGGCGACTAAAAGTCCTGTCAAATCAACGTTTCATAAATCTTTCCCTTATGTTTTTTAAATACTTATTACTCGCATCAATGTACAGGTCCTATCCCGCTGGCCTCTATTCGGGTCGTCATTCTTCGCTGTCCGGCGCGTGTCAGGCGCGGGGGCGGGCGCGGGTGGGGGCGCGGGGGCGGGGGCGGCGGGGGGGGCGGCGGGGGGCGAGTGGCGCGACCACGTGCTGGCGCTCAACCGCCGCGGCGTGCACCTGCTGCATCCCGCCACGCACGAGACCGACACCCACTGGCCTTACAGCGAACTTATATCTACCAGGAAGGTAAGCAGACCCCTCCATATTGCCAAAGTAAATGGTAGTGGCTTTTGAGGCTACAGTGATGAGCTTTTTTATGGCTTTGTGTATAATCATTAAATACAGTAAAAAAATGTGTATTCGCTATTTGGTTTTAATAGTACAGTCAGCGTCAATTATAGGTGTGTTTTTAATGTATGTTTTAGGCTGAATAAACTTTTTCTATTATATTCTATCACATAAGTAGGTAAAATAGCCGCTTATCATCTGCCATCGAACAGATTTCAGACTCCAAAAAAATAACTTTTGACCTAAATCACACAAAAAACACAAAAGTGTATTTTAAATTTTCTTCAGTTTCACTAGTTTTATACTAATGGTTTGTTTCTTTTATACTATTTAGATATTAAAATACTGTCTGAATGGTCCCCAGGTTCGTTCAGAAGACGGCACATTGTTCCTGGACGTGAAGTGCGGCTCCCTGCTGCAGCAGCGCGTGACGCGGCTGCAGGCGGAGCAGGCCCACGAGGTGGCCAGGCTGGTGCGCCAGTACGTCGCCTTGCAGCGGGACCAGAGACACTCGCCAGGTTAACTTATTCACCACCTTCCACCCGGTTCCCGAGAGATCATATTTTCCCGGGAAAAAAAATATCCAGTACAGAATTACTTTTCAATGTGTAGCCAAATTTTCTTGTACACATTATAAATAACTAGCTTCCGCCCCGCGGTTTCACCCGCGCTCCCGAGGGATAAAAAGTAGCCTATGTGAATCCAGGGTTAGCTACCTCCATCCCAAATTTCATCAAAATTTGTCCAGCCGTTTGAGCGTGAAGAAGTAACAAACATACTCACTCACAAACTCTCGCATTTATTATATTAGTAGGATTAAAGATATTTTTTTAGTTAAAATTAAAAAAATCACGTTTAATCATAAAAATTATCTTTCTTTCCACAGCTTTCAACGGCTGAAAGTCAACTAACGGTGAAAAGACTCGCAATAATTGTGCAGTGTATATTATAACATGTGCCGACCGTTTCACGTATACCTTAATTATACTTACCTCAAACCTTACAATCTGTCCGTCCTTCAAAGATCTGAAAACATATTTTTATATAAATAAAATAGGTGTAAACATGTCACATAATATCTTCGATTGAAATGATAATAGGATTTTTAGGAGACACACACATCAAGCGTTTACCAGGCGCGTATTTTAGTCGGAGTGTACTTCTATTTTCATTTTAGTCATTTACTTTAGTTTAACTTTAGTATTTATATAAAGGGATTTTAATTTTAAGGAATAAAATATTTTTCTTATCAATGCATTCCATTCTTTATGTAACCACCAAAATCATAAATAATAGAACATTTATATTCTCTATTTAGCGCAAATATTATATAGATATTATTAATAACACAATGCAAGGATTTAGTTCGTCATTTATTTTTTAGAGATTTTTATAATTATTTCATGTCATCACTATTTTATCAGAATATAGGTACTGATGTAAATTTTTTTTTCAATATAATGCATGTATCTTTTCTAATTTTAAATTATTATGTATGTAGTCAAATCGATGAAACGTGTTGTTTATGGAATTCGTATTATTTTCTATATAGTATTGTTATTTCCAACGACAAAATTTTATATGAAACCTACATACTACGAAATTGTCGCAAGATGCATGTTGTGCCTTATTCCACAAACCTGTCTTCCTCGAATTCTATTGAAGGTGCTATTTATAAATTAGAATTAAACATTATTCTTATATTCGTTTATATATATTATGGGATCATCCAAAGACCGCGAGGTCGGAGTCATGTTTATTGTAATTACTTAAAATGAATTATTTCGTTGTCATGTATATTTAAAGAAATTATTCGATGTATGAGAATATATTGTAGATACCAATAAAAGTTATTTTCACAAAATGTGTTCTCTATTTCAATTCGCACATCTTCCTAACAAAATATTTTTGAAAAAGAGGTAGAATAAAAAAACGGTAGTGTGTAGTGTTTGATCTTACAGAGAAAGTCGAAAAAAGTGACTACTCCTTCACACTTATGCCATCCTAGTACTTTTGACTATGCTCTCACCTCGTTTTTAGTACTGTAACATAAAACTATACTAACTACTTACTCTTTCAAATTTATGCTACCCTAGTACTCTTGCTTGATAATGTGAATTTATACCCGATACTGGCAACACTATAATTGTACTGATTAACTACTCTTTCAAACGTATGCTGTCCTAGTACTTTTCACAATGTGCTCACACGTCGTTTTAGTACTACTGTACAAAACTATACTGACAATTACTCCTTCAAATTTATGCTATCCTAGTACTCTTGAAAGTGTGAATTTGTACCTGGTACTACAACATAAAATTGTACTGAATAACTACTCCTTCAAATTCATGCTGTCCTAGTACTATTGACAATAATTTGTACCTGGATTCTTAACTGCAACATTAATCTATGCTGTCTTCTCTTTCAAACTTATGCTATCCTAGTACTTTTGACTATGGCTCACCTCTTTTTGGTAACAGTAACGTCATAAAACTATGCTGACTTCTCTTTCAAACTTATGCTATCCTAGTACTCTGGATAATGTGAATTTGTACCTGGTACGGCAACATAAGTTCATAGTACTCTTGACCATAATTTGTTCCTGGTACATTCATGGAACGATGCGCGCCTACCCTCTTCCTTACTAATATTATGAAATGCGAAGTGTTTGCTTTACCTTTCTACTTTTACCGATCGTGATGAAAGGCATGCAGATAGCCAATGACATGGAGAACATAGGCTTTTTACATACCGTCTACACTTGGCAATTATGTCAATACGCAAACACAAGTAGCCGGCATCAGATGTTGACTCAAAATAATATGTTTATCTTAGATAGGTACTACTGGTACTACAAAGGCAGTGAGGAAGTTCAGAACATCGTCCACAAGTCCAGCTGACGGCGGCGGCGACGCAGTACCACAGCGATGATCGAGGTTGCGCGCTGGTTCCCACGAGAGCTGGTAAAAAGTGTCCTTTGTCTATGCGTTCGTTTGGACAAGGCTGCTGTTTAACATGTGACCCCGTGAGACATATGCGTTTATCTCCTATTTATGGGAAAAATAACAGTGTTTTCCAACTATTGGTACCTATATATATGGTGCCAGAAAACATTGATTTATTATTAGGTATGTAGGTCTACTATTATTCAACTGACAGCGATCCGCTGCCTGGGTATCTAATACCTTCTTGTATATAATCTCGGCTCGAACGATTTATATGAAATTTAGTATGCATAGGGTTTCGGGCGAGATAAATCGATCTAGCTGGGTTTAATTTTTAGAAAAGGTCGTTTAAAAAGAACGAGCAAGGCTCGGTCAACCAACAAAGGTCGTTTGTAAGCGTTGTATAATCGAATAGTAACCATTCGATTATACAACGCTTACAAACTATGTCACATGAAAGATCATAGTAAAATAAGGGAGCAGATTTAGGTAATGACTGGCACTCAGATTTGCAAGTGCCCTTACAGGTTACATGTTACAATCCTTCTTATTGTGTTATTTCTATGTATTAAGTTGTGAGATGTATACATGAATGCAATAAATAAATGAAATGAAATAATCTGCTGCTTTTATCACAGTATAAAGAAGAGGGAGTAGGCTATCTTCGGCCCAATTCGCGATATAATTGCCTACTGTCTTAGGGTTGTCACTTTTAGCTAAATATTAGGCGCGGCTGTTCGCGCTTCGCTAGCAACCGCAAAAAATGAATAAAGTGAATGAAATATTATCATTAAAAGAAATAAAAACAACATTAAAAACTAACGACTGTCTCTTAGACTATAATCGAATTTGTTGTTATGATTCGAACTTTGTTTTATATGTATTTGATTTACTATTAGTCAATTAGGTACTCGTACATACTTATTTTGAAATTTTGAATTACGATTTTCTGTAAGTAGGTAGGTACTTAGTTACTATACCTACAATACTGAGAAATCGGCATAACTAAATGTAAACAAAGAAATAGCGGCGAACCAATTGCCAGATCAAAAGTACCTAATACATTCTAGTAGGAAATTAGGCCTACCTACCTACTTCCTGTGTGATAGAAAACTAATACAAACAAAAAATATGTAAGTACGTAGGTATCTCATCATCAAGTAAAATTATATTATGCTAGATTAGGTGACTAACTTACCTTTCCTGTTCAATAGGTAATCTGAACAGAGACAGGTCTGAAATCGATGAATTATTAAGACACCCAAACACACAGCAATACGTTCTTCTGCGATTATCAGACATTTTGATGATGATATTGATGAATAAATCATTTAGCGGTGCCGAAAAGCCGTGACGCGCGCGCGAACCTTGTGCAATGTTAGCCCCGACTGGCGCACTGAGAAACGGGTCGAGATTTTGTTAAAGTGTGCGTGCGTCGACACATAGATACAATAGAGCACACATACAAGCCGCGCGCGGTGCGTTTGTATGAAGATAACCTACTTCCCCTCTCTTTATACTATGCTTTTATCGTTAAAAAGGCATTTTATTATTTAACAATATATTAAACTATTAATATATTGTTCATATAACTATAAGGTATGTAGTGGACGAGAATTTTATTTATCTTTGACAAAGATTTGATTATTTTTTGTTTCAACTTAACCGGACTTGGAAACTTACAGCTTTTGGCAGAATTAATTATATATTAACCAGTAATTATATGAAACTACATAGGTATTGAAGACTCATACCGAGGTCGTGGACGTTGTTACTCGTGAGAATAAAGTCCGCAAGAGCTATAAAATGTGTCATAATATTATTTAATTAGATTTTTAAGATGATAACAATGAATTACGGTATTTATAATATGATAAATTAATTCTTCTTTATTACGGTTTTCCTGGCAGTTTTTTTTTTTTTGGTGAAGGCTGACAAACAGTAAGGGGCCGTCGGGACGGCTGTCATTTTTTTTTTGTTACAACAAGAGGCTATAGTACCCATTATGTTGACGCCAAATACAAAGCTAGAAGTCAATTTGAGCAGATACCGGAACATACCGACAGATACTTGGCGATATTTTTTTAACATGATGGTGTCAGCCGAACCAAAATAACCGACATAGCCCGAAGAATTGCCAAACTGAAGTGGCAGTGGGCGGGGCACATCGCTCGTAGAACCGACGGCCGCGGGGGCAGAAGGGTTCTCGAGTGGCGACCACGAACCGGAAGTCGCAGCGTGGGAGGCCCCCCACAAGGTGGACCGACGATCTTGTGAGGGTCGCAGGAAACCGCTGGATGCGGGTAGCGCAAGACCGGCCATCGTGGAGATCCTTGGGGGAGGCTTTTGTCCAGCAGTGGACGTCTTTCGGCTGACATGATGATGATGATGGTGTCAGCCAGTCGGGTACCGTAAAGTACCTACCCTACCACCTTCCGATCGTCCATATACATCGTTGCAACTAATTAGTGGGGTAGTATTTTTATTATGATCAAATGGTAATATTTTCCTTAATTGTAAAAAAAAGGTAATAATTACATTTAATTTTAGTCATTTGTCAATAAATCTTGGAAATAAAAAAGCATTACCATAAGGATTATTAACATACTTACAGTAGCCTTAACATACCTCTACCTACAGACTCAGAACAGTATCTCTACCTAATGCACAAAAGATAATTTGTTTATGTCACAATCGCACACAATGCGATCGTCCAGTAATTAGACTAACAAAGTGCCCAGAGACAAATGTTTCAAAGTTAAAAGGCTACCTAACTCTATGTTATGTAACATTATTATCTTGAAGGCCTTTATCTCCTATTTATGGAACCACAAATAGTACCTACAGGATCTGCTTATCATAGAAAGAATATTATTATTAACTATTTTTCCACCCGCCGTGTTACCTGCGATCTCCAACCCCTTAACGAATTTAAATATCAAAATTCCTATCTTAGCGGACGCATATTTCTTAATGGTTGTATGTATGTAGGTACAGTCCGAGAGCTGAGCTTTGCATTTGTGTGAGTGATAACCAAAAGTAGTCAGACAAAAAACTATTAAAAATAAATTTTATTATGTATTAGGTAGGTAGGTACATAACATAAGTGGGAGAGGTATTCCAGTTTAAAAATAAAATAAAATTAAATAAGCAAAATAACCTCAACCAGTAACCCTAATACGAACTTGACATTCGCTAACACGACTAATTCATTGCAACATGAATAGTGTAGCATTCATTGAACCATGGCTGCTGTTTATAAGGTCTATTCCATTAACAATAGCGTCTGAAAGTCACTCACTCTTTTAGCGTACCACAACGTACAATACCTGTGAATTATTGCGAAACCCATTGAGGCGGATGAATCGATTCAGTCACCAAGTTCAGTTATTTTATTATCATTCGTTTATACACTGTGGTTGTGCATTCCCGCCATATTTACAGTTTGCAAAAATACCTTGAGAAGACGATTCAGTAAAAAAAAAAATTAAAACATTTGTTTTTTTTTAGGTAGGTCCAATTTTTAATTCTATTTGTTAAATTTAAACGTGTTTTATTCAAATCAGACCAAATATTTGTGTGATAGAGTCATCAAACTTCAAAACGAATGCCACTTTTATGAAGTCACAGACAGATGAATGCTATTAAATGTCGTATCAAAGATAATGCTTTAGTTTCTTGCTATAACTTTTTTATTCAAATTATACCTAAAAAAGATTAAGACAAATTCTGTATGACATTGTAATAAATGTTCGGACTATGAAACACATGTTTACATGACTATTTTTACGTACCTACCTATGTGTCACACCAACTCATTATTTCAAAATTAAGTGTAATCTTCCACTTAAAACTTAGAGCAACGAACTTCCTTTAACTCAAAACGATTCCATGAAAATTATTGCCTCTACCTTGGCAGTTAATTCTTTTGTTTTCAAACATTTTATTAAAAAAACAAGAACTTGTCTATAATTTGAGAGGATCAATTAAAAATTTTAAATGCTTGAGATAGGAGTTATATTCATTTATTAAGTCGAAACTGCAAAAAATATATTAGTATTACTTAAATATACTTAATTATCTTTAAATGGCTCACACACTTCACAATCACAAGGTGGATAATGTTCGTCAGTCATTGTGCATAGTGTTGCCTAAATATCGATAAATGTACTTACTATATCGAGAGGATCATTAGCGGTAGTAAAGGTATCTTTTAACTGACATGTCACTGGGCTAATGAGGAACGTACACAAAACTCGATACATTTCTATAACTATATAACATGAAACCAAGAATTTCTTACGGATGTGAAGAGAATTCTAAATTACCAACAGCCGAGGCGACTTCAAAACTGCCAGATTAGAGTTTTTAACATGGATATTTTATTTATTAAGGTTCTATTTTATTTTAAAAGTTTTTATTTTAAAATTTCTGGCGTTTTCGAGTAATCGGAAACATATATAAAAAAAAAGTTTCCGACGGATTCCTCCTATACCTACGAACCTAAATTCCTAACTATGTACCATCAACAAAGTTGAAGCATGATCAGTTTTGAGACCTTTTCGCTTGCAGCCAGTAATCATAGTTTGCCGTGTCCATTGTTGACAATAAAACGGTCTCTTGTAAAATCTTTTGTTTGTAGACTATTTACTGACAATGACAATCTACTATTTTATGACAAGCGCATTGTCTGGTTATATTGTGTGAGACACAGGTAGCGGCTGGTCACTGCACGCAAAATACACCCTTAAGGTGATCATGCTTCAACTTTGTCGATAGTACCTATTATCGATATGTAGAAAACACTAATACACTATTTATTTTACTGAGTAGGACTATGCCTGGGAGTCCGCAGATCTCGTTTATCAGGCCACTTGCCTGCTGTATACTGTACGTAGCCAGGATCTGTAGGAGTACCAGACGCTCTATCACCCCCTTCCCTATCTCTCTCTTGTATTGGTTCCATAGGAAACAAAGCTGGAGTATCTGCTCTTCTAGACCTACTCGAACTTCTTAAATAATCCTCCAATTGCTGTAATGTCGGTGTCGAAACTGTCTTTGCTTTAGTTGGCGACTTAGCTTGCTGCTTCTGCTCGTAACTCGGCGACATGTCATCGTACAGACTCTTCAATCTACCAGTCTTTACCTTCGCAAAGACCGGCGTTTGTAGTTCTGGTAAATAGTCTTCTCTAACTGACAGTTTGCCTTCGAAAGTGTCCAGATAGTCCCTTAAGTATCGCTCATTGAATTTAGCTAGTTCTCGCTCGTAGTGAAGTCTGTCGGGTTCAGCTAAAGGATCAGAAAGCCTGACGTAGTTACCACCTCCAATACCATTCCGCACAGATCCAAATTTGGTCTTCTCCAAACCATCTTTGGCATCATCGTCGTACTTTGTAAAATCTAGTTTTGGCGGATCGAATATGGTTGTTTCGTCTTTTTTTAGAACCGTTTCTGTTATATTCTTTTCTAGGTCCAAATCTTTTGGTCTTTCAGCTGGCATGTGTCCGTTTTGTTTGCCGTTCGGTAAATGTCCATTCGCTCCGTTGACGTTCGGAGACGTTACTATAGAAACTTTCTTTTCAGGTTTTGGTGATTTTATAGGGTCGGTTTGTGAGTGATGGGTTGCTGTATAAATTCTTGGACCCATTAGGTCGACGAGGAAGAGTGCGGCAACAATTAGAGAGAGACTTCCGAGGACTGCCGCGTTGACTACCAAGTTTCTTGGTACAGAGTCTATTGAAGCAAGTTCTAGACCACCTGATGATAAATTAAAATTTTAAAACTGGTCATAATAAGCGAAAATTACTTTTACTTAATTAAAAGCTGACTTACCCAAAACAAGGAAGAACAGCATGCCAAATCCAAGGAATATGCCTTCCATAATTCGTCGTCCCTTCGGTATCTCTTGGAACATTCTTGCCAATATCAGCCCGAAGGTTATTATCACGTATCCTGTGAAAAGAATATAGTATTAGCATCTTTTTTTCGAGGAAAATAAAGTTTCAAATGTTTTGTAATATGACTGAGTGTTATCAGTTATAATTTGGCAAGCTCCTTGACGTGGATACTTACGAGCATCACGATCGTGAGGGGGGCGTGTTGTTCTATGATAATGTATATAAAACCAACCCAAAGGATTGACTTCATTTACCATAAAGTAATCAGGGGTATGGTAAATAAAAATGATAATAAAAGCTTCATTGCTGAAATGCCCACTTTTTCATACCATTTAGGTAGTAAAACAAGCATAGGGCCAACCTTATGACTAGACTAACAGTCAAATGCTACATCTGGAGTATCCTTCACGCATTGCCGACCACACAAAAACTCACATCCCACTAACTCCCTTCAGATCGACAAGCAACCTGACAATTTTAGCGTCATTAATTTTATGTCCATAAAGCCAATATAAACAAGCTACCTCCATAAACAGCATCGGCAAAAGCGCCTCCAACGGAGTCCCACGTGACGGAGGTAAGTAGCGACCACTCCCTTGACAGCTTCTGCAGCAGCAGCGCCAGCCGCACCTCGTCATCCTGCGACACACGCTTGGCCACCAAGCACGCGATGCAGAACAACTGACAGTCAGACCGATCTATTAATTTTATGGTATTAACTTGCTCGCCACTATTTACTTGCAAGAAATATGAATAAACGTATACTATCGCAACCCACTTAAAGAAAAAGAACATAACTATTTTATAGCTTAACTAAAAAAAAACACCATCACAAACCGATCTCAGCATAAATTGTGTCGGGCACACTAGGTACAACACTTTTTGTAAATAGGTCGCGAATGAGACTATTTTCTTCTTCCCACGTGTTTACTGCTAATGAGTCCCAAATCTTCGAAGAATCCATACCCTAACTAATATTAAAAAGTGAGTTTGTTTGTTACATTTTCACGCCTACATCACTAAACAGATCGCGACCAAATTGCCCGGGAACGCAGGTAAAACCGTAGAGGACAGCTAAAATTTACTACCTACACAGCCTACACACTTAAATGTCGCAATTTCCTCTAAAATTTTCTTGTAATTGAAAATAGAAGACCTTGCATTCAGCGACAACCGGTAGATGCACATGATGCACAGATTCTAAAGGAAATATAACCATTGTTCCAGCAACAATAGTTACGCGTCGAGTCCTTCGACCTCTTGGACGATTGTCGTGTGATGACGTCACTGTCCACCGTGGGAGCGACATTAGACGCAGCCTGCGCAGTCGCAGCTTATTGTAACTTGTTACGAACAACACGTAAGTAAATGGTTTGTGCTGAATACGGAAGGTGATTTCGTAATTTTTAGTTTTCAATGTTACAGTGTTTATTTCTAAGCAAAGTGGCGCATTCAAATAAGCAAATCATAAGGTTCAGCTCGGCGGGTCTAAAATTTTCTACCCCTTTTGGTCTGATATCTATAGGTACATTTGCGCGTATTCGAATACGTTTTGTCATAAAGCAATCGGTGAAGAACTTTCGGAGATTTAAAATTTTGGACCACCAATTTTTTTTATATATTTTGGAATTAATTTTGACAGCGAAATAGCATCTGGTGGTCGATTTTATTATATTAAAAACTAATGAATTCAAATTTAACTTACCCATGGTGACAATTTTAAACATACTAAAACCTACCTATTTTATTTCAGAGAATAGCCAGCATCTTACCTTAAGAATCACTTCTCGACAGCAAATCGTAATTTACCAGTGAAGTCAACCAACAACCGCGGTCTTTCCGACCATGCTTTGATCATTCTAAATTACCTAAAATATCCATAACTCAACCAGCCTGACATCAGAGCACACATTCATCTACACCATCCATCTACTAACTTCGCAAGTGACTCATGAAACTATATCAATTACAAGTAATTATACTAATGGTAGTTCTTTTAATAGACAAAATTCTGCTCCAAGATTTTATATGATTTTCTGAGAGCCGTTTTTCTGAGATAATAGACTTTTATTGCGTGATATACAAACAACTTAACATAAAAACCTTTTTTAAATGTATCTACCCAAAGACTATTAGGTAATGGTAGGCGCAAATCCTCGGTCCTAAGAGGTCGCTCCGCGAGACTTGTTAACATCTCAGGAGAGTCCTGCGTTTCTGGGCACCTAGCTATATAGCTACCTAGCTGGCTACTCATCACGCCAAAAAGGGCCCTCTCAAGAAGCCTACTTGCGGAAAACAAGAGCCCACAACAAGTAAGACTATTATAGGTAATGAATTGTAATTTGTAACCAATATTTAGATGTGTGAAGACTCAGATAAAATATTTATGGAGCATTATTTTGTCACAGAACATACATAGCTTAAAACCTTCCTTTAAGAACCTAAGAGGATACCTACCTATCTTTGAATTTTTTTTCAAATGAAATTTTATTGTTTCAAAATTTGTTTTCGAGTTATGAAAATACTAACGGACCCTACAAACGGACAAATATTCTTACCTACTTATGTGAATGAAACTGTAGGGCGAAATCTAGTATTATATAGTTTTAATACCTATTCGGAAATAACGAATGCGTCAAACAGGTGTCGTGAGAACACGAATAAATTGCTACAATTTATAAGAAACAAGTAATCACTACCTTGACAGTTGCAATCAAGCGGGGTCCATGATCCGTTATGCCATTGTAATTATGACATAGATATCAACTAAATGACTCATTTAATATCTCTTAGAGTAATTAATTAATTAATAACGGAACCTTTATTATTATTAAAATAAAAATCCATTTTTCTCCTATAATAATTATAAATACGAGTTTGTGAGAATGGATGAATGTTTGTTACTCTTTCACGTAAAAGCTACTGAACGGATTTGGATGAAAGTTGGCACATAGATAGATCATACCCTGGAATAACATATACGCTACTTTTTATTCCGGGAAAACATAAGATGCCTCTGGAATGCTGGTGAAAACGCGGGGCGGAAGCTAGTTTTTTATATAAAAGCTTCATAAAATGATCATCTAAACATCGTACACGCGACAAAAGCAATAAAATGTGAATCACTTATTTACACTACCACGCAAATATTAGCACACAAAATATTACGGGCAAGATCAAAAGTTGGTATAATTAGCGTGTACAAAATACAGAGCTCCTAAATAAGGGCATGCCTGAATCATTTGTCCTTTACCTAAAGTCAGAATGAAAACGCTGAAAGATCTATTATGAATCTACGCATTAGCTTAAGAGTATGGTCTGTTTTGAGGCTTAATTTGTGTTAATTGGGATGATACTGAAGTCATAGAAGCAACGAATACTGGCAAAATATTTTGAGATGGCATTTTTTAAATTAATAAACATCTTTTACTATATGGAATCAAAACTGAAATCGTGAAAAAACTTTTAATCTTCCTACATTTTATACAAGCAAGGTACTTAGTACTTTAGTACCTATGAAAAGTTTATTTTTTCTTTCAGAATGTCAGAATTGATCCCATGGTAAAATGATGAACCTAAGTTTCGAAAATAAGCCATTTAATTTCATAGGATCAACCCGTTATATAAAAATCTAATCCGGCAAACCAAAAGCCTATAGGCTGAAATTATAATAGGCTAGTTTACAGTGTCAAAAATAAATGACCAAACACTAACCAATGCATAAAACATCTAAAAACACGTGGAAACACCAAATATGTTGTACATTTAATGCTTTTTATGATTTTTAATTACCAGTAGAACATAAGAGTAGATCATTTGATGCTGTGAAACTATGACGTCATTAGGTTAGTATTTCATACAAAATTCCATATAAACTATCGATTTGACATTTATTAAAAAGTATAGCTGATTTCATATGTCAGTAAACTACCCTATTATTAAAACGATGCATACATAGCTACAGTTTTGCTAGATTAAACAAATGATTCATGTCTAGTATTAAGTAGGTTCATAAAGAACTGATTTTGATGAAATTATAGAGGATTATTTCTAAAATGCATGTAGAACCCAAATACCAAAAGTTAGTCAAGAAGTCCGTACTAAAGCGATCACCCAATAGACGTAACACAAGGTCTATTGATGGCCAACCAAACGAGTTATGTTGCAACATGCAAATGTTGTCATTACATACGTAGTAAGGCCCTGTTCCTAGCGAGAGGGCCACTGTAGCATGTGTTTAGTTTCATAATTTATTTTGATGAGCTTCAACTCGTATTGCAAATAACTGAGCAATTAAATGTGAGCTTAGATTGCATATAATAATCAAGTTTTTAATGATGCAGTAATTTATATGCCAAAACAGGGTTCAATCAACATGGTAATATTTGCGTAATAAGTCGCAAATAATAAAAAAAAACTGCCATAAACAAAAGTAAACTAATTATAGCTAATACCTACCCCATACAACCAAATTTCAGGCATTTAAGTTATGGTGGAATAAAGAAACATACATAAACCCTAGAAACATTACACTACTTTTTTGGACAGTCGAGTAAAGATTGAGGATGTTATTAAATTTTCAATAACAAACTTTGTTGATAAGATTTACGGTTGAAGATAAAATTGAAAGGTAATTTACTATTAGTTGGTCTATTAACAAACGATTATACAATCATTTTGTCAGTTTATGTTCTTTTTTTACTATTTTCCATTCACTCACTAAAGTTCTAAATGTTTTTCTTTCTAAAGTTTACTTAAAATTCCATATCACTTACCTTACCTTCCAAACGACAAAAAAAAGGGCTAGTATATTACCTAATAACAATATTCATAAGTTTGTAAACTATTCTACGACATATGACATGTACTTACGAACTCTACAATCTTGAGCGCGACCCACTTGTCGCATACCGCCATCGTCGTTTACCACTATTGCACCACTACCTACCACACCTGCTACCACAGTCACGTTTCACTTTTTATCTAAGACTAGATACCACCGTTAAATGTGACATAAATGACATAATATGCATTCTTGTTTACAAACAGTGGAGACGGCCGCGCGTCGCAAACGCTATGTTTTGTTTGAACGGTACGGTGGCATTGGAGGATGGAGGTTCTACTGATTGTAGGAGTCGCTGGTAGATATCGTATGATAATTGTCAGCGGGAGGTGTTTGTAATATAGTTTTATCTCACCTTGTTTCATGTTTTTACGTGTGTTGTATACCTAATTATTTGTATAAAATCATGTTTTAAGGGGAATCCTCGAAGGTAACGTACCAGATTAAAATTTTATTACGTATTTTGCTAATTGCTTGGTGTTGTATGTTTGTCAAAATAATGGTTGTATATTTACTGATTAATAACAAAAGAAATGATTAACATGCTTCTCCAAGCTATATTTAAGGGAAGTCACGTTTTCTTGAAATAGTCGTATTTTCCTCAAATAACAGTATAACTTGGAATTTTTAACTGGAAATTTAAATTTATTTCAAAAAAAGTAATAAAATTTTAATTTCGCGGGCTACCTTTATGCATTTTTGCCCGGCCAGTTGGTATGGTTGATAAAAATCCAGGACAATCATTTGTGAATGAACATATCTGTTTCTCCGGTGTCTAGGTGTAAATATCTTTAAGAAGGTATAATTATTTCCAAAAAAAATTTTGTATATCAGCAATCTGGTTTCCATATAGTCTGATATATTATTATTTCTTAGCGGCACATCTTTTATAATACATAGGTATAAATACTCTCTGTTACTACCATTACAACTTCATATAATAAATAACATAAATTATAAAAATGTAATAAAGAAAATGATGCTTCATTTTCCCCATTTTGTTACGAATCAGCTCCAAATATGTAGTGCTTTATGTTATAGTATTTTACGAGTATGATGCAAGCAAGTGCGTGTTTACATGGCTGTGGGTAGTTGAACGCCGTGAGTGGGTTAGTGTGACATATAGCAAATGTTAGGAGAACGAACATCAAGAAATATTGGCTGAACAACGTAAAACTTTTTTTTAAAGTATGAGTTCTTGTTGCTCTACCAATATTCCATATAAAGCGCAAAATTAAAAAAAACCATCAAGCAAATAAAACAGCACGGACATTAAACCATTATACTTAAATTTATTAATCAATACTGGCATGCAATATTATTTAAAAATCTCATAAAACATCGAGAGATAAATTCATATTGTCTCGTTACAAAATGTTTAGATTTTGCTCATTATGTATGTAGAAGATAGATAATTTCATAATGCTGTGTTCATGCATGAGAAAACACTTCCAAATTGATTTAAGTACTTAAAACCTGATTTTAAATAAGACTTATTCACACACAGAAATAGTAAACTACAATAACATGAATATTATTTCGTTGAAAAAACATCAAAAAATGCAGATTTGCCAGTTGTGCAATAATACTATAGCGGCCCGCGGCGTCGCCCGCACCGAGTGCGGGGCTCTGGTGGCCCCTCGAGCCCCCGGCCCCCCAGGGCCTTCGCACGCCGCGAGCCGCCGTTGCCCTTAATTCATATTTAACAATATTGTAGAGTCATGCTTACAATATACCGACGCTGGCTTACAAAAGCTAAGAATTTTTAATACATAAATAATAATGCCATTCAATTGGATTCTTAATTAAAAAATATTTAGGATATAATCAAAATAATGTCTAAAATCAAAATTCTAAATTTACCTCTCTTATGTCTTACAAGGAGTGCGAGAGACCACTTATGAACACAATGCATTGCTCAAATAAATGTAAGCAAGAAAAAGAATGTGCATTAACAATTTTGTAGTTGATAAAAATATCTTTTTTCCACATCAAGCCATGGTGACGAGTCTTTGAGAGAGAACTTTGTTTTAATTTCAATAGTACCTACAGCAAATAGTTTCTAAATATCTAGCTGTAAAATAGTCCACTCTCTCAAAAACACTTGCAATGTTAGTACAAACATATAAATAAGTGCACAAGCACTCCCACACTCCACATTATTCTACAATACAACACCATGCGCGGTGCAAACGAGACAAATCTTAGCAGACACTCTTAATTAATTCATGCAATAAATTAATCAATTAAAATTAAAATAAAATGATATTGAACGAGTCGGGATGGTTATGCAGTTCGTGAGATAAATATGCCTGTGAAGCCGGACTTAACAATAATCAAGATTTTTATTTAAAAAACAGATAAAAATTATAGATTAATAGAAAGCATTGATACTGAGAATATTGTAAATTACTTAGGAATATTATTTAGTATACCATAGGGTTAGCCTGCAGTTTTGCCTTAAGATATTGCTTATTTCATTATAGCTAAATAAATTAATATAGCTTTTAGTATTTAGGTATAGAATCAAAGAATCCGGGGGTTAATCGAAGCGCCCAAGACTATTATTAATATGAAGTCGGCATTAAAACATTATCCCCTAAGGATAAAATAGTGAATCGCGAGTGAAACCGCGGGGCGAAGCTAGTGATTTCATATCAAGTACTTACTTTATACTACATGATATACCCTTTAATTACGTAATAAATATATAAAAACTGCTATGAAACAAAACAGAATTGATTGTATGTAAACATGCTTCATGCAAAGTTAATAAATAAAAAAAGAACATGGATATGGGTAAAAAATAGATCCAAGTAAATGTGGATCCATCGGCTAGCTTCGTCTAAGCCGAACATTGCCAAACGCCAACAGACACAAAGCCCCTAAGATCCTCATAAGTGTAGGTGGGAACATAATGATTTATATTATTTTACTATCATCAGATGTAGCGGTATCTAGCTGTTAAGTAATCAATTTCAATTTAGGAATATTTTCATATCTTATACGAGGTAAACCCCTATTTAGTTTAAAAACAAAACACGAAAACAGCATAACCATCCCAAATGTACAATAAAGTGATGCCATAGACTCACACGTTATCCTTGCGCACACCAGTGGCGGGGCAGAGGAACTCATGCATGGGCTGTGGAGTGGTCCACGGGTTGAAGTCGCGGGCGGGGGGCGCGGCAGGGGCGCCGGGGACCCCGGGGGGCGCCCATACGCCGCGCTCGCGGGCCCCCAACCCGCCGAACTGCAGCGAGCTCAGTGACGACACCAACCCCTCCATGCCCATGCCCATGCCTATCCCGCCGGTCATGCGGCTCGACCATCTGAGTAAACGATACATTTTAGATTTGAGTTTTTATGGATGCTGAAATTGACTACAATGTAAAGAAATTAACTTGGTTTTTGCTCTTTTATTATAGTAGTTTCACAGTGTAACGATTCTCCCTCCAGTGTGGCATCATGTTTGGTGTCGGGCGATGCCCCCCTCGTGTAAGTACTTACACTGTCGCATAAAATAAACCGTGTAATTATACGTTACCTAATATACGTTCATTTATATTACATAAGATTATTATTATATTATTATAGGTAGCTATATCATAGGTACACTCCGAGCAAAGTTGTTTTTTTTTGACGAACTCTCGTAAAACACGCTCGCGTCTGCCCTCAACGTTAGAGTCACCAAACTAAGCGAGTTTGCAGGCAGCGGTTCGCGCCGCCCGCTTCCCCGCAAGAACCCAGCCGTTGCTCTGAACAAGTACATTCGTTACCGAACTGTAGTAGGGGAATAGTTAATCTGTGTTAGTGTAGTGTAGTGTAATGTGGTATGGTACGGTATACAGACTCGTGTGCAGCGGCAGCGGCGGCGGCGGCGTTCCTCTGCGCCTCGTGTATCATGCGCAAGCGCCGGGCCTGCGACCAGGGCTCCAGCGTGTAGGAGGGCGCGGCGGGCGGCGGCGAGCACGCGCCGGACTCCTCGGCCGCGCGGTGAAGCTCCACGCCGCGCTCCGGGCTCCATCTACCCACCTGCGAAATTGAATCCGCGAACTTCTACATAGCTCGTTAGCACGCGAGGGGAGAGATTTGTCGTCATTCTTTATTGACCCGTGTTATAACATCACATACTGATTCAGCATCTAACTAAGGTTTAGAGAGTGTGACCAAAAACACAACAAAGTACTGGCATTTCATTTTTTATGCGACGACGTGCATTTATGTCACCGTCGTATCGTCAATTTCGGTGATAAACGTTGTTCATGACACGATAAAATATCGTATCACGGCGTCCCATCGCTTATGTTTGAACTAGCTGCTTGTAGCTTTCAATTAGATAATCCGTCAAATAAAAAAAAAATTGAATGTTAATGTTAAATCCGAAAATTTGGGCTGACAGTGAACGATGACGTCAATAGGAACGACGTCATAAGGAAGGCTGAAGTAGAGAGATCACAGCCTAGGTCATAGTAGTAACTTATATGATCGAAATGTTGATGTTCTCTGGTTTCAGTACACTACTCATCTCTTAATACAGGGCTGAATGAAAATCATTTGTCGAGACATTATCCTGGCTGTCGCTTAAATTACTATTTGAATATGTCAAGTAAAATCCCCTAATAGCTAGTTTTAAACCACACATACACCTTTATTACAAATAATTACAATTTGTTGCTATTCGAAAACACCTCATTATACTCATCTAGAAAAATCTAGCTAAATTTTACGACGTTACTCACCTCCCTATACTGCTTGAGCAGTTGGGGCGATTGGGGCAGGGACCAGTCGACGGCGGGTCTGGCCCCACAGCCCCAGGCAGCCGCGGCGGCCGCCACCAGCGCCTTCCTGGCCATCGCGGCCCCGCGGTGCGACTTATACTCCACTATGGCAGCGCACGACGCGATGGAACGCCTGATGCGGACCTCTTGCACTTCGTCCGTCAGAGCGTACAGCAGCCGGACGATCTCCGCCGACGGAGTGGTAGGCGGTATACGAGATATGAATATGCGACAGTTGTTGATTGATGGGCACACGCCTATGGACCAAGTAATAGGGTATTTTTTATAAGCCTAAAAGTGTAATGTTTTTAGGGTTCATGTATGTATGTGAGTTTCTTTATTCCACCATAACTTTTAAATGCCTGAACAGATTTGGAGGCATGGCGTATCATTAGAATCCTTACAACCATATTCTTATACGTTTCTTCAAACATTCCTCCACTCGAACTCGACTGAGGGACTTTCGAGGTTACCTTCAAAATTTCCTGGTCGTCAATATATTTTTATATTATATTTCTCAAATAGCCTATTGTTAGTGGCGATGGGCAGGCCACTATTAAAATACCTACTGGACCTAAACTAAGTAGGTACACTAATGCTATGAGGACTTACCCAGTTGCCAAGAAGGCCTGATCATGTAGTTGTTGAACATGCGTATAGCGTTGCCAGCTTCCACATCGTTGGTGTACATCGCGAACGCATATCTACACAAAATTATGCATTTTAACACTAAATATTACTAACATGCGTTATGTTATGATATGTGTATATTTTAACATTTTTAACCAACTCGCTTCTTTAATAAACTGCCTTCTATTTCGAATTAATTCGCTAGAGGTAGGTACAAAAATCCTATCACATGCAATTTTAACCGAAATTGGAAATTGTCGACAAAACTGCTTATTATCCGATGTAATAAAAATGAGATAGATTTCAAGGCTTCCCTCTAGATCTCACCCGCGGGCACCTAACCTTTGAGTACCTACTTATTTGTATGGACAAAACGTCAAGGGAATTGGCGTTAGTGATCCTCCTAAATTATGTTGTGAAATACTCCAAACTCACCCTCTGTTCCATCCGGAGAAGTTGATCATGAGTCGAAACTCGAACAGCTCACCGGCCTGGCGGAACAGCGGCACCAGGGTGTCTTCGAAACAGTCGTGAGGGATTCTACCGATGAACACCTATGGATATGACGTCATCGGGTTACATGAGATTTAGCGCAACTTATGATAGAGTCCCTGAAAGGTTTCTATCTAAAATTAAAGCGAGAAATGCAACCAACCACGCTGAACCGATACCTACTGTGCGTATTTGATTGGCGCCGACTGAAAATCAGCACAAGGGTTAGTTCTATAATTAACCTTTGCACAATGCTGAGTCGGGGCCTATTCCGGGCATCACGCAACATTACATTATTGTATGTTCCTGTTTTTACTTTTTTTTTTAATTGTTCAATGTATCATACCTGTATGTCATAATGTAATGTTGTGTGTTGTATAGAATAAATGTTATTTCTTTCTTTCTAATAAAGCTTCGCTCGAGATAAGGCCGCAAATTGCCATAAGATTATCAACCTTACGTAGCCTTGCATAAATCTTATTACATAGCAGCGTCCGCCAGGAGTCCCGCGGTTCGCGGCGCCCGGCGCCGCAACCCGCCAGGATTACATATTATCTATGTATCTATACTATAACTATAAGTGCTAATTTGAATCCAGTAAGGCTTTCGGAAATCTGGGGAGGTTCTATTTAACGTCAACCCAATTAACTATTAAGTTAATAATTAATAAATTGGGACGGATGCATGCGCCATGATATGGTGACTTTGCGTCTGCGCACTATAACGCCACCTAAATCGGTTTCAACTTCGATTCAGAGAGCTTCAAGACCGAAGTACCTTCACGCATTCAGCCATCATATCATCAAAGGACAATTAAGCTTCGTTCAAACTGAGGAGAATCCCGCGCGCGATGCGGGACGCGAAACTGTGCGATTCGTTCGCTGCTTAGCCTCCCAAACTGAGGCGAATCCCGCGCGTTATTATTTTTGGTTTCTCTATTGAGAAACATGTCCTTTGATATCGAAGCTGAGGTTTAAATGTTATTGGCATTATCTGAAGAAGAAACTCAAGATGTATGGAAGAAAAGAAGAATATGGATTCATGAGCTAAGTACTCAACGCACAGATTTTGGAGAATATATAACACTTTGATACCAACATTACGGAAATATAGAGAAAGATTTTATATGTATTTCATGGCTGAGGTCGTAAAGAATCCTATTATCTTTTACTATTTGTAAAAATAGTTCAAGGTTCAACGGCATTTCGAATAACAACAAATCCCGCGCAGATCCCACATATATTTCGCTGCAGCGCGTGCGACTAGTCGCGTCAATTTGAACAGGTTCATACTCGTTACATGACGCAATTGGCGCGAGCGAATCGCGTCCCGCATCGCGCGCGGGATTCGCCTCAGTTTGAACGAAGCTCAGAAGCGCAAGCGAACGAAGCGCAGGACATTGAGTCGACGACGTTTTAGACTGAAGTTTATATGAAGAATTCGAATGCGGCGGTGCGGCCAGAGGCCGTAAAAAGGCCGCACGAGCAATATTGCTACGCAATTCATTCACATATCTCGAATTTACAGCAGCGCCATATGATTTTTCAGTCCCATATCTCGTTACTGGTGCCTCGGAGGATCAAAGTGCTTTGTTTGAAGTAAAACTTTCCCATGGCAGTAAAGAATACGATCCAGCAGAAAAAGGGTCGGAGAGTAGCCTTATGGGCGGATTATAAACCTAAATACAGCGCCTGAATATCATCTGCCAAATTTCACCAAAATCCATTCAGCCATACATAACCGACTGATTGAGCGACAAAGATCCATTTACCTTTAGCATCAAGTTACTTTAATAATAACGTAAGGAAGCCTTGGGATCACAGATTTATAAACAATAGGCTTGGGATGAAATGATTTACCCTGGGTAGGGGATAAATTGGTATGTAGTAGGAACGTAGATAGGTAGCCTAGGAAGGTAGGTAGGCAAGCAGGTAGAATATGTGCTTGGTCTTGTAGGTAGGTAGGTAGGAGAATACACGAAGTTTCGTAGGTAGGTACCTAACTGGGAAACAGCTGAGAAGTATAAATTTTATTAGACTTCTTGACACCTTACCTCACAGTTCCTTGAGGGTTCCGGTCCATTCCAAGCGTGAGGAGCCTTCCTGTAAATCCTTTGTCCATTTATTTGCGTAAGAGTATAAGATGTGTTATTTTCGGTAAGAGATAATAATCTTGATGATAATTCATACTGATTCACTTCACTAGACGAATAATGCTTAACAGGCGGCATTTCAGCCAATAAAAAAATAGCCTTACTTTAATAAAATTACGAAAATAAACTAAGCGATTCTTATCTCCGGCGATTTCCCGAAAACAGGAACAATACAAGCAGAAGAAATCGCGTTTACTGAGAAAAAAGAAAATGGCGTTTGCTAAAACAATCAAAATGGTGGCCCCTTGACCTTCAAAAAATATCAAATGTATTTTACAATATTTTTATCAGGCTTTTTATAATACTTTCTATAATATTTAAAACGATTAAATTTAATTCTATAAATTCTATTACAGTTTTTAATACGTTATAAACAATTTATTACGCTTAAACTTAATATACATATTAAAAGGATTGTATTCCTTTAACGGAAATAGCAAACATCAAAATTTTAAAAATAGATTCGTATCATTTTTGTACTTATTTTTTTCGAAAATTAAGTATCTTACCTAATTACCAACCATAGTAGGTAAGTTTTACAGTTATATTAATCTACCTTTTTTTAATTATTAATTTGTATATTGGTGCACATAATAAGTAAACAAAAAAATAATGAATATCCGCGCCAAAATACTATACTGTATTCTTTGCATGTATGCAATAAATAAAGGCAAAATCAAATCAACTCATAGACTTTTTATAAAATGTATGTATGAAAAATAATTAAAACACACATCTATGTTAATTATTTTGTAAAGATAATTTGTACTTTCACGAATACGATAGGTATTGCTCGTTTTAGTGAATATACGCAAGTACCCACATCCTACTCGATACTGTCAATAGTTCATTCAAATGTTTGAGACTAGGGTGGCAATATTTACAATAAATATGAGACAAGTAGGTTTAATTATGGCCGCGCATCGTCTTGCAATATGACTCATATCAAGGCTACTTCGTAATTCCATCCTTAAAATATAAATGCGCCGTGCTTTAGGATTCATTCGCAGTATTTGTTGCTTGGTGAAAAATTCAAGCTTTTCTTGGTGCATTGTTTTCATAACATCCGGGGTGATAGCCGTGATAGCTTCTAATTGAATTGAACTAATATCAACTTCAGGAATACCTGACAAGAAATGATATAAATGGGTTCAGCTTACACCTGATCGACGAGGAGCTGTAGTCAAATTTATAATCTGTAATTTGATAAGTTATGCAATATTCTTACATGTAAACAGTGTATTTAGTCTACTAATCTCATGTGAAGACCATTTGTATGGTTCACCGTATGCTTCTGGGTGCGTAGCTATGTTGTAAAGTGTCTGAAATATAAAGACCATTCATTAAAGTTTTAGCACTATATTAAAGTTCTAGGTCTGATATAGAGCATTAACCTTTGTTTGATTCATATTACAGCGTTTCAACTTCGCGAGGATACTACCATCTATATCTCTGAAAGTTATTGGATGTATATGTTTCATATCAAATGCGGGGAAAGCACAGAATAAGTATCCCAATTCGTTAATATATGTACTATTAGTGTACCAATTATTTCCGTAGTAGCGCCTGTAGGCCGCTACTAGAATGCCAAACTGGAAAAAAACAACATTTTACTCATCATCTCCTTGGCCTGGTTCCCAGTAATTTGGGGTTGGCCCAATGTGTCTTTTCTTACTCATAACATTTTTCGAATAAACATTTTACTATAACTAACTTTTACCTTTTTTCATTTTATTAAAATTGAAACAACCATACCTTGCGTTTATGTAACTTAATAAAATGATTGGCAAAATATTTCAACACGGTAGGATCTCCAAAATTTGTGTAATATAAATCTTCTTCTGGCACTACATCCAATAGAGATCCAAAAGCCAAATATTCTCGACCTTGTAGAAATGCCGCAGTTTTACCATCTGAAATATAAGAAGTGGTATTTTATTGTTCCCCCATCATTTATATCCTCCAAGCTATTTATGATTTAAAAATCATAGGATCAGAAAAAAAGTCATATATACATATTTACTTATTATAGACGTTTAGCCTCAGAGATTTACACGAATCTATCGTACAAACCTGTAATTATATCCCAAGCTAGTAGAGCTCTAGTGATAGGAATTAGATGCTTCTTCGTGTGTGTTAAAATATGTAAAATAGTTTCTGGATTCAATCTCATGAATGAACTGGGAGGTCCAAAGAAGATCATATTCATAGATGGTTCAATTCGTATTCGATTATCTAACTCATCGTAAAAATCATCGTATAAATAAATGTCATCTGTAATGTGATGGTATAAATTGTATTTATTATTGGGTACGTACTATTAGCACTAGCTTTCTTATTCCTATTGAGTACCTACTGAGCCACTATCAATGGCACTACTGCATTCTATTATAAATGCATAGCTTGTTGATATTTTACAATGAGTTTATTTGGGAAATGCTCTTTAAAACAAAACTCCAACATAAAATTATTATATTAATTTTATTGTTAACCAAAAAGCCTTCCAATTTACTTCATAATCTACTGCTACAGATTCAAAACATAGATACTTTTTTTAAATTAAAATCAGCAGGTTTGTATTATACTTTGTTTGTACCGTGACTCCCTACAATGCAACTATTTATTACAATTTACTTTTACTAATGCAATATAAAACAAAATAAATTATATAGATTATGTTTACCTTTTTCAGATAATGCAAGCATGGAATTTTTTTCATCTTCGTAATCAAAAACAATATCTTCGATAGATTTAGTAGATTGTTTAACTTTATCGTAAGCTGTCGTATGGACGAAAACTTGTAGGCTAAAGTTGTAATATAAACTAAGTATGAGCATCGAAGTTGCGTTGCGCTCCCTTACTGAATCCTAATCCTAAAATCCTAACCAATAGCTATTGATAGTGATTTTATTCGCTCTTTGGTGAAAGTCCACTGGGAATTGAAAATATTTGAATATGAATAATTATATGGTTTGCTTATTTTCATTTTTAAGTGAGCATTTAAGCGATGAATTAAAATCATTAACGTTATGTTACTCATGAGTACAATATGTGAAAAAAAAATGTAACACGACACCAAGATACACAATAAATACCTACATCATAGGATTTGCATCTAATCATGTGATACAACCACTGTGTGATTAAGCTGCCATTAATACGAATAATTTAAGGTATATCTATCCATCCAAAGGTTGACTGGAAGAGATCGCTTCTTAGCGATAAGACCGCCCATTGTACATTCATAATATTATGCTTTTATTTTTATTTTTAAATTTTGATTTATGTACAATTAAGTGTTATCTATCTATCTATCTATATATACACCTATCAATTCACTTGTAGCTGGGTTATTTAAGATGAATAACTTGAGTACTAAAAAAAGTCCTCGATAACGTTAAAAAATATCCTAGAAATATTATGAGAATAGTCATCCTATTTTGTGTACACACGAAGCGTAAACTTTTACCATTTCAAAAGTTTATCTATTGTTATTACCTTTTAATTATAAAAGCTAATAAATACTTTAGTTTCATTTTGTCTCAGATTTATTGGTTACTCGAACAACATTTATTAGTTGACATTCATTTATTTAGACGGCTTGAACTGTAAATCAAGTTGGTTTCGAATACTAGGAGACGGCCCTAAAGATCAACTATTTGAAAAATGAATAGCCAGTAGGGTAGTAGGTATGTATTGATAATTAATATTCTATTTGATTCGCAAAATCATATACACAATACTAGCAAAGTCAACGAATCTAGTTTAATTTAAATTTGGCGGGCTAAAAGCTGTCCATGGCTGTCAGTGCTGTCACGCATTTGTCACTGCGAATCTGCCCAATAGTGCCAATCCATATGCCAATCATCAATCAATCACATGCGTTCCATGTTGCGTTTAACACCACATAGAACATTTAATAAGTTTTGAAAAATATTTATTTATTTTATATGATGATAAGTATTAAATTAAGTAATTAGTGCTTAAATACCGGTTTCTAGCTGTAAAGCGTATGGGATCAAGTAAAGGTATTCGTTGTATAATCATGGATCTTACTTATCTTGAAGAAAGCTCTCGAATAGTCTGGCCTGAAGTGGACTGGAACTTGACTGGAACCAAAAAAGTTCTCTGTGACTGGACTGGAACACAGCTAACCTAACTTTCAGCTTTGACGTCGCTCGCTCGCTAGTAATCAAGGAACATCTAGTAATTTTAATAAATTGGTAAAATCTTATAAAATACGTGTCAACTTGATTGAATCATAATATAATTACAATGAGTGCGTTATTGTAGAATGAATTCATGTTAATTTGTTAGTTTACAGCTGTAGTTATTGATTACGTGTTATAAAATCGTTGTAATAAAAACTTGTTGAAACATGGGTATTCTTGAGAAAATATCCGAAATTGAAAAGGAAATAGCTCGAACACAAAAGAATAAAGGTAATTTCAAATGGTCTTTTCCTCTATGCACTAAGCGACCAACTCTGAGTGACCAACCGAAAGTACAAAAACTTACTAGTATAACTAGGCAACTTCGTTGAAGACTGAACTGTTGCTCTATCGTTTATCACGTGGCCTGCTCATCATTAATTAAAGCATTGAACAATGATCTTTTTTTCCCAGCAACGGAATATCACTTGGGTCTCCTGAAAGCAAAATTAGCAAAATACCGATCACAGCTACTTGAGCCGTCCAAGAAAGGTGGGGACAAGGGTGAAGGCTTCGATGTGCTCAAATCTGGTGATGCCCGTGTGGCACTCATAGGTTTTCCCTCTGTTGGTAAGGTACGGATATTTAATTAATACTATTACGTTAAAGCCCTGATAAGGGATTCATGAACAAAAAGTCGACTTTACTACTTGTTCATATGGCATATGTGTAACCTATGTCCTTCTACTCTCAGCCAGCTATCTTCAAGTTGCTACATGTGATAAGAAAAAACAACTACAGATTAATCAACACACACTTGCCTGCTTGTCAACCTTCTGACACAAAAAAAAAAAAGTATTGAGTGGTTTTGGGTTGCATCCTGCTAGGGTTATACTTTAGGGTTCTTTGTAGTACCTGCCTGACTGGCTACCAACCTCATGTTGAAAATCTACCATGACTGTTTTTGCCAATGTCCATACCATGTTGAAATCACTGGTTCTCGTCCGTGATTCCGCCAATGTTATGTTGGTTATGTAAAAATATTCAAGAAATTTGTGCTGGATTACCTTTGGACGAAAAAATAAAAAGTATTCACCCTTTAAATGACAATGGCATGGACTAATTTCACATCCTTAATTATCTCCTTTCGCAAGACCTATTCGTTTGTAAGAAAGAGAGGTGACATGATTAATATTAGTTCCGTTTCAGAGTGTCACTATCATCTATTTTCAACTTTCAGTCAACCCTCCTGTCAACACTGACGCACACACACTCAGAAGCGGCGAGCTACGAGTTCACAACGCTCACATGCATCCCAGGTGTGATAGAGTACCGTGGTGCTAACATACAGCTGCTGGATTTGCCTGGTATCATTGAAGGAGCCGCACAGGGCAAGGGCAGAGGGAGACAGGTATATTTTAATGTTTAAAAGATAGTGCTAACAATTTTTTTTAAGAACATTATGGAAGAGATGTAAGTGTAAAACCAGCCAACCATATTATTTAGGTAAGGTTGATTAAGCCATCAGAGGCTACCAACTTTTATTGTTTTTTTTATTTCAAGACAGTAACAAAGTACAAATCATATTAACTTAATCTAACATTAAAAAAACCTTTTTAAATTTGTATCCCTATTATAACTGTAAAAAAAAATCCTTGTTGAGGGGTATCCTTCGATCAATGGGGTATCAAACCCATGCTATGAGTACATTATGAACTGAAATGAAATATTATGAATGAAATGAAATATTATTTATTCAAATAGACCTTCACAGGCACTTATGAATAGTCAGACTCTAATGCACGGTTCGGAAGGTAGCTTTTGCTGAGAAGAGCCGGCAATAAACTCAGCAATTACTCTTTTCAAAATAAACTTCATTATTATGTGAATATGAACAATTACAATCAAAATATTAGTTGGCATTGACCACCTATTTGTTAACTTCAGGTGATAGCAGTAGCGAGAACAGCTGACTTGGTGCTGATGATGTTGGATGCGACCAAACCTTACGTGCACCGACAGCTACTCGAGAAGGAGCTTGAGAGCGTCGGCATCAGGCTCAACAAACCTAAACCTAATATTTATTTCAAGGTTTGTTTCATACATATTATGTGTTCCATTTCTATAAAACACAAACATCCTCAATGGGTATTGATAATGTATACTATAGTAATGATAAAGTTGAAGAGTTTGTTTATTTGAACGCATTAATCTCTGGTGTTATTGGTCCGATTTGAAAAATTATTTCACTATTAGTGATAAAAAGCTACATTATCCCCGAAGGTTATAGGCTACTTTTTATCCCGGAAACGCGAGTGAAGCGGCGGGGAACAGCTAGTTTATTATCATATGGTAGTGTCACTGTCGCCGAAGAATTGTTAAACTGAAGTGGCAGTGGGTGGGGGCACATCACTTGTAGAACCAACTGGTCACAGCAGTAGCAGCGAGTCTGTCTTACTTTTGCGTCCACTTCGTTTTTTCTAAATGAAACTGGAAAATTAATTACTTTCTTATTTTAAGATGGCCCGAAAGCTCCTAATTCAAAATCAATCCAAAAATACTTCCTGTGTCTTCTGTGACAGAACTTATGACTATTATAATGTCAGTATAGTCTTTGGTATAGTTAATAGTGTTGTGTTGACAGGTAAAGAAAGGCGGCGGTCTATCCTTCAACTCGACGTGTCAACTCACAAAGGTCGACGAGAAAATGGTACAGATGATACTGCACGAGTACAAGATATTCAATGCTGAGGTAACTATATATCGCAATTTATTAAAATTTAGGCCCCAGGTGGGCACTTATGAAGGTCAAATTTACTGAATTTACCACCGGTTTGTAACACGGCCTTTAACTGAGAAGAGCCGTATATTAGTGAGAGAAGTATATTATAATATATTTTTGAATTATAACAATTAGCTTTTTAAAAATTATTAACAATAAAATAAAACAACGAAAATAAAATGAAATATGTACCTGAGCATAAATACAGCCGAAATACTTTTGTATGCATAAACGCACCGCGACGTCGCCTCGACTCACAAGTGGGCGACGGGCCTTACCCTTGTAGCTTCCCACGTCTTTCTCACGAAACAAGTTCCATACCCACCTCTATTTCAATGATTGCAAGGTATATTTTAATTAGTTACACGGTACATCTTTTATGATACGGACATACTTTTATAAACTATAGAATTGGCAACACCACCCATTCCAAAAACTAATAAAAGATTTATTAATTATATATTTCTTTTAACCTGAACTGATTGTTAATAAATTAGGTACTCCTACATTATAATGTATAATTTTTTCAAAGGAAATCGAAATAAATATTACCAACTGCACCCAAAAAGACATACATTGTTGCCAGTGTAAAACTAACTTTATCCCCTTACCAACAGGTGCTATTCCGTGAAGACTGCACCCCAGACGACCTGATAGACGTGATCCTAGCGAACCGCGTGTATCTGCCGTGTATATACGTTTATAACAAGATAGATCAGATCTCCATACAGGAGGTGGACAGGATAGCAAGGGAACCCAACTCCGTTGTAGTCAGGTGAGCTGTACACGCGGACAAAAGTAGACAATCTTTACATAGTATAAAATGAAGTCGCTTCCGCTGTCTGTTCGCTTAGATCTTTTAATCTAACCAACGGATTTTAATGCAATAGATAGAGTGATTCAAGAGGAAGGTTTATATGTATAATACATACATATCATGGTTCAAAAAGCCGTGCGAAGCCGGGGCGGGTCGCTAGTATGTTATACTACGAGTAATTGAAATAACTCAACCTCGGGCACTGGAACTTATTTTTATTGCAATAACATAATTACAAGTAATTGTTTATTTTCATGAAATATTATAAAGGATACTAGCCGTTCCCCGCGGTTTCACTCGCGTTCCTGGGATAATCCCGGGATAGGTGTAACATTTATAATGTCGAGCCCTGTGCCGGTGTCCTATTAACATAGGTAAGCATCATCGGTCATAACATAGCTTGCAAGCGCGCACAGAGCGTCGAAACTTTTAGACTCGTCATGATAAAATAATAGTATTTGTTGAAAATAAATATACATATATCATAGTATAAATAATATACTACGTACAACTTATATTAAAAAGTAGTGCAATCGATTCCACTATCGATTCTGAATAAACTAGTTTGGGGCCATTAATTTATTACGTAAGACTATTTTCGCTAGTTTTTGACCCCCTCTCCTCCCCTATTATAAGAAAAAATAAGAATAGGCGACCGTGATTACTTCATGATGTGGCCGGAGGTGGTAATACTATCGCCAAATCTTAGTAGCACTTGCACTTATTACAGATTTAAAATCTAATTGCTAGTTTTTGTGCAATGCTTCTTTGGACTAATCTGATAGCAATATCTTAAAATGAACTCATCATTATGATTATATTGTTAATTTTCCAGTTGCAACATGAAGTTGAACCTAGATTACTTACTGGAGACGTTGTGGGAGTACTTGTCGCTCATCCGGGTGTACACCAAGAAGCCGGGCCAGCCGCCGGACTTCGACGACGGACTCATCTTGAGGAGGGTATGTACTTCTGCTACCTCCCATTCGAAACTTCCCCTTGCGCAGAATATATATATATATCCTACTTATATAATATTATAAATGCGAATGTTTGTCAGAAAGTATGTTTGTTACTTCTTGACGCTCAAACTGCTGGACCAATTTCATCACACATCGGCTACTTTTCATCGCCCGGGAACGCGGGTGTAACCGCGGGGCGGAAGCTAGTAATAAGGCGATGATAGCTTAGTGGTAGTGACGTCAGTCCGATGCCGTGACGAAGGTCGACAGATTTTTAACTTGAGGGTGCCAGCCAGGCGGATACTGCAAAGTGCCCTACTGTGCAATGGTTTCCTCACGGTGTCAAGCTCATTGTAGAATTCGAACCCGCGACCTTTGTTTCGGCATTCGACGTCACTACTACTGAGCTATCATCCTACTTCCTACTAATATTATGAACGCTCCAACGGCTGGACCAATTTTGATGAAATTTGGTATGGAGGTAGCTGACACCCTGGATTAACACAGGCTACTTTTTATCCCTCGGGGACTCGGGTGAAACCGCGGTGCGGAGGCTAGTCATCTTTTTCCCCCTTGTCTCATCCCATTATTTGGGGTCGGCTCTCCTCGTTCTAATAATGCGCCAGTATGGCCTGTCCTGGGTTGTCAGTTTAGTCAGTCGCGTCATGTCCAAGGCTAGTCATAAGATTAAATATAAAACTTGTTGCAGGGTGTTACAATAGAGCATGTTTGCCACTCTATCCACCGTACTCTGGCGGCGCAACTCAAGTACGGGCTCGTGTGGGGCACCAGCACCAAGTACTCCCCGCAGAGGGTCGGCATGTCGCACACTGTGCAGGACGAGGACGTCGTCCAACTTATCAAGAAATAACACCACTTTAATACACTGTTTGATGCTTTAGGGATCGGCCAAACCTGTGCGAGCAAAGCGAGAGCTAAATATTAAAAAGTCAAGTTTAAAAAAAAATAGGTCACTATGTATAGGCCTGTGTTTGATCACAATCTCACTCAATGATGTGGTCGATAGTGGTAAGCACAAAGCCTAGAAGGGAACTGTCCAGCTATCAGAACACACCTGGTAATGCTATTTTCAGGTAAAATGATAAAATACACATGTTAAAAAAAAATTGTTAATATTATGGCACCATGCGATTACAACGCGGGATAACAGCGAAACGCATATGTTATAGTTGTTGTCAAATAAAATGATTTCCCATCAGATCTTTCTAATTTAAAATTCTGTTTTATACATGTCTTTTGATGGGAAATTATTAACATATTCAATGGAATTTTTAATTCATACGCAGTTGTTAATCACTAACAAAATATGTATGTAGTTTGTTCGAACCAGCAGTTCCTAACGCGCTGGTTTGGTCGTACCTTAAAGTCGTCATAAAAAAAGTTATAATAGTAAGGCTGGTTTTTAATTTTATGGTTATGAAGACAATCCTAACTAATAATATTATTAATGTGAAAGTTTGTTTGTTAACTCTTGACTGTATAAGCAATCTTTATGAATTTGGCACGCAGGTATATCATGGCCAAGATGTGACAGCGATACTTTAGAGAAGAGTTCGTTTGTTTGAACGCGCTAATCTCCGGAGCTACTGGTCTGATTTGAAAAATTCTTTCACTAATAGGACGCTACATTATCCCTGCAGGTTATAGGCTAACTTTTATACCGGGAACGCGAGTGAAACTGCGGGGAACAGCTAGTTATTAATAAATCTATTACTAATAATTGTTTGTTTGAACGCGTTAGTCTCTGGAAGTACAAGTCGGATTCGAAAAAATCTTTCATTAATACGATGCTACATTATCCCCAAAGGTTGTAACTTTTAGGCTATTTTCTATCCCGGGAACGCGAGTGAAACCGCGGGGAATAGCTAGTTGAATATAATATTACATCATGATTATATGGGAAAGTCTCATCTTATCATTATATCAATGGTTTCAAATATAATATGTTGAAGACTTGTTGTAACATATATTTATTAGAATGATATTATTTAGGTAGGTCAGCAGTTGTCCCAATCTTTCGATTACTTGGAATGTAAATACTAATTTAGTCTCACTATTCACGTTGAAACCAGTATTCAGACTAATTTAACATGACTATTTTTTTATCCCTTTCATATGATTTCTGTTAGAAAGAGATATATATGGTGAGATTAAATAAAATTTATTTGTAAACAACAGAATTGGGGCCAATGCTAGAACAGAAAACGTACAAACATAGTTTTTCTGTCGAAGTCGAAGTCCTGGTAACGCCCTGAGCCGAGGATCGGATACCTAAGTGTTGCCCGGCTGAGAGCCCTCTGCGCTCGCCGATTTGTCCGGTAAGGTCGTTGCAGCCATCATAGACCACCTACTTTAGTCCTTCGAAACAAAAATAAAAAATTGCGGCGGTCAGAAGGTTAATATAATTTGATCAACCAGTGCTATTGTTATATTTATCATATTATGTTATTTTGCTTTTATTTCTAAACATTTTTTTTATTCAATCATCATCATGTCAGCCGAAACACGTCCACTGCTGGACAAAGGCCTCCCCCATCATCAGCATCTAGCGGTTATTTTATTCAATATCGAATAATATTCGAGTTACTCTCGCTAGTTTCTAAATTATCAATACTGTTGCTGTACTGTGGATTAAAACTGGTCGCTAGATAATATACCCGAGTTATGCGTAAATACTAGTCTCACGTGCCTACAGTTTATGAAGAATTGGGATTATTTTTAATACTGTGTAAAGGATTGTAATTCAAATTGTATATACTCAGTATCGTTGAATTGGAATTTAAACACATTTTAAATGCTATTTTTGTTTTATTTCCTAGAAAATATTGTTACACCCATGATGGCTGGCAGTCATAGTGGAATTACAAGCTAATTGTTAAAATTAAATGCAAAATGTCCAGAATTATATATATTTTAATACAGCATCATTTCATATGTCAAGTGATGATAATAATTTTCATTAACTTTTTAAAAACGTCGAGCGTTGCCGCCAGTATTCCTTTTTGTCTGCAGTGGCGCCATAGTTTTGTAGTAAGTAATTCGTTCTCCACAGATAAATTAATGAATTTCGTAGTGGTTGACAGCGGTGCTTAACATAGCCATCCGTCGCCTAGTAGCTACTTGCTCTTGCAAACACAAGTGGATGCTGGTACCTACTTACTACTTGTATATGACCGTGTTAAGCTTAAACTGGTAACAATTAAAATAAGGTTAGGTAATATCCTATATTCACTATGTATGTATTGTGCAGTGACGAAAATATCCATAAAGGCTCCACCTTCATGGGTATTTGGAGGCATAGGCATAGTTTAAATAAAATTAAGTTATCTATGGTCAATAAATATAATTAAAAACATACTTAGAATCACATTCACCTTAACGTAACAATATAATTTAAATAAACTATTATTCAGTTTGGCTAGTTAGTAGTTCTGTCTCGACTGACGCGAGCGCCCACTTGTGTTCAGTGATCTCAAGAGCTTCCCACTCGGCTTTGAAGGCCGCCTTCGGGTCTGGGGGCATCGCCATAGCTGCTCCAGACATCTGTTCTTGCATTATCTTAGATTGATCAGCAGCTGGACGAAAAACAAAGATTATATATTAGTTTAGTCCTACTATGTAATACATATAAATCCGAATGTTTGTGAATATGTTTGTTACTTCACACTTAAACGGTTGGACGAATTTTTATGACATTGGATATGGAGGTAGCAGACACCCTGGATTAACATTTATGCGATTTGATATTAATATTAAAAACAATATACAGTGTGAATTTATTTCATACAATCTGTGGCAGAAACATATTGAAACTGTTTTAATAGTTTTGTAAATCTTAGTATGTCACTTCAAAGATTTTTCTGTATCTGCCATAGCATGCAATCCAGTAAACAAGGAGGAAATTCTGAATCTGTCTTACCATTGTTCTCTCCCAACACAAGTGCATAAATAGTACGAAGACCAAATACGTTGAGGAAATACCACGAGGCTGAAGACACCCATGACGCGTCGAGGTACGCCAGCTCCACACCACGCTGCAGCATCGGCTTGAAGCGGAGAGTCAGTGGAAAGGGAACCTTAGCTGTTTGAAAGAGGGGTTATTATTACATAACAGCCTTCTTCTTCTGAGTCGGTTTTTTATTTAAACTCTATACACTCCTTTAAAGACCTGTGTGCGCCTATTCTACTAATATTATTAACTAGTCCTTTATCAGGGCCTCAACTAACTAAATGAGTTTTGAGTATGAGTTTTTATTCCAGGATACTATATTTTTACCAAGATTTATGACCTGACCTTAAACACACACAGGAAGGCATAAAGTAAAATAACTATACCAGGCAGTATTTTATAAGGCCCTCCTACTTCCCCAATAGAGCTGGTCTTGAAGCAAAACAATGCTATGCCTGCCTACACAGGTAGGATGTAGAATTAATACTTACTTGTAAGAAAACCGCTAAACATCCAGTTGATCCATCCTCCGATGACAATCATGGGGAGCACATTTGTTACATTTCCCTTCAGCATATCAGTCATCATGCCAGGGTCGGTCATGGGATTCTGAAATATACATTGAGTTTATGCAAGATAGAATCAGACAAGATTTATTTAGAAAGATGGAACACTGCACATGTTCAACTAAGCTGGAGATGAACATTTTGACTTATAGGTGTCTCACCTTTGCTTCACTTTTTATACAAATGGCACCAGATATGTTTATTTATACAATCCCATTATTTTGCTATGAATTGCTGCATGACTCTGGTCTAGATATGGCAAAATATGCTTGTATAGCCTGAGGTGTTAGTAGGTGGTTGTAGTTTGTATATTTGTTGTAAATAATTGTAAATCATTAAGTGTATTGTATTGCAATGGGTCAAACCTATTCAGGTTCCTGACCTTATCAGGTGAATAAGGAGGAGTATAGATGATTTAGGTGACAGTATACCTGTGATAAAGCAGCTCTCTTCTGAACCTTGAAATACCCTGTCTCCTCGTTGTTGAACCAGTGACGGCGCATCGCAAACGACTGCCGAGGGAGGTACTTCCCATTTTCACGCAGTAAGCGAGCACGAATCATTACTTGGCTGTAAATTATGATACATGTTTTATGGCAACCAGATCCTGGAACTGTAATTCATTATACTGTTTGGAGTTGGAAAACATTCGAAAATGTTAATGGAAACTACGAAAGTAATGAGGTTATGAATCAAAAATATATAAGTTCTTCAAGAAATGTGTGTAAGACAGTAAAAGGATGGTACATTTACCTGTCCTGCATTTGCAGCAGCTCAATCTTCTTCTGTGAAGACAAAATGATGGAAACATAGTGTCTCACAATACCCACCAGGAAAGTGATGATTACAATGGGTAGAAACACCCATAATCGTATTTTTGGATCTAATAATAATTCAGCCATTATTAAGCCTTAAGCTCTATGTGTAAATAATAATGTATGCTGTACTGTAAGCATTAATATTAACTTTTTTATTTTTTTTTAATTATTGAAGAGTCCAACACACACACACAGGATAAATTTAATGACGGAACAGTGTTGCCATTGTAGGCAGACTGAGAGGAACACAGAACGAGGAATTGAAAATCCCCGGGGAGGCTGAGCAAAAGACGTATTTTCATTTCAACAAAAAAAAACGCGAAATCTTGTCATTATTTTTAACCGACTTCATTAAAGGAGGGGGTTCTCATTATACATTCTAACTTACTTCTTCCTAGGCTTGGGCTACATTCCGAATGATGATGATATCGATAATTATCGATGTGAGCGCGCTAAAACGCGTACCGAATCACTTTTAGCGCGATAACGAAGCCTCGCGAAACGTCATCGGTGACGTCATTACATGCGCCATATTGCGATTACGACGACCATGGTCTAAACGTTATCGCCGTGAGCGTGGATGTCAAAAGTGACACTTGTGTTGTGTTTTTGTTTTGACAAAGGTTTTTATGTGAGAATAACAAATAAAAATACACTGTATTCAAATTAGGGAGTCTATTAGACTCCCTAATTTGAATACATTGAAGTTAGGGAGTCCCAACGCGTTGATCATTAATATTTTATTCCCTTTTTCGAATGTTTTAGTTCTAAATACTGTCAGCGCGTTCACAAGCGTTCCGAATCATTGACAGTTCACGGCTCTTATAGATGTGATATTCGTATCGGAACGCAAATTATCGATGTGAGTGCTAAGATCGATTATGGCATGTTTCGGAATGTACCCAGTGATATTAAAATACAAACGTGCAGAACACGGACAGTGTTGACAAGTACATCATTTAGGGTTGGCGTATGCTATGAATAAATATTATTATTTATTCGTATATACTGCGGCTCATGCAGTCACGCATCCGTATGGTGGATATTGTATAATCATTTAGATCATCAAAGAAAATGTTTAAATGTTCAAATGTGTGATTTCAAAAAGTCGGAACCATCGGAAGAAAACAAAGTTATGTTTTAATTTTGTTTGACTTTTTAATTATGGAAATGTTTTTAATGAAGAAATTGTAAACCATAATTTTGTACTTATTATTTTGGGGTGTTATAAAAGTAGTGGTGCCGATTTTAGGGATTTTGACTACTTTTACTAGCGCCGTAGGGGTAAGAAATTTTGGGTTGTAACACTGGACTCATGGTCAACGTCAAGTCAAATAATTAAATCTTCAAAACTATTTTGAAAACCACAATTTGTAAACAACGAAAACGTAGTGGTTTTATATGCATGATAAAAACATAGGATAAAAAGCTCTTTGACAACGAATTCAGATTGATTTCTTTTTGATTGATTTCAGACTTGTTTACGTAGTATTTGTATACTCTTTGACTTGTTCGACTTGTTTTAGTGAAGTTTCAACCCATTTCAACCGAAAGAGAGAAATTTGCAATCAAGAATCATTTGGACGTTAATTATCCTGAGAAGAACTAAAATTCTTCGTATTTCTAGAATGCCTCGCGCTAAAAATAACGCTTTAAGTAAGACTGATCAACCGAAAAAACCCAGAAAAGGTAAAGACGCAGATGAAGGCAATGGCAAAGTACAAGAGCAGGCAGTTAAAGAACTAAAAGTTGAGGTCAGTCCGGGTGCCATCAATGACTTGAGCAAGTTTAAGTTTGAGAAGAAACCCCATGTAAAAATTGAATTCGAAAATGATTCTCCAGTAAAAGAGGTAGGTACCTAACTATTTTAAATTTGGCAATAAAATTATTGTAAATTTCTAAGAATTAATTTTAAAACAATATACCTCGGGAACGCAGGTGAAACCACAGGGCGGAAGCTAGTTTATAATAAATTGGCAAGCCAGTTGGTGCAGTTGGTTAAGACGCCACCTATTGCGCCGCTGGTTGTGGGTTCGACTCCCATCCAGGACAAATATTTGTGTGTATGAACATGTCTGTTTGTCCTGAGCCTGGGTGTAAGTATCTAAATAAGTATGTATTTACAAAAAAAAAGTATTATATGTAGTATATCAGTTATCTGGTTTCCATAGTACAATGTCTGCTTAGTTTGGGATCAGATAACTATGTGTGAAGAATGTCTCAAGATATTAAATAAGATTATAAATTGTATTTCCAGGAACCCAAAGGTCTATGGGAGCCAAAGAATTGGGAGGAGTTTCTTCTAAACTTGAGGATTATGAGATCAAATTATGATGCTCCCGTGGACTCTATGGGATGTGACAAAGCTATGGATGAGAATGCACCACCTGAAGTAAGTTTAATAGTTGTTTTTTTATTTAGCCTAAAGACAGGTTCAAACTAGTCATTTACCTGTAGAATAGGAATTCCTGGAATTCAACTGGTAAAATATTATTATTTGATGTTTTGGTGACCATATTCTAATGGTCAATACATAAAATATAATAGGCTAGTTTATTTAAAAAAGTCAGAAATGTCTCTAAAATTTTACCTAGTAGGTATTTTAGGTATAGAGGTGGCAGTCACCACTAACCATCATGTGGCACACCTCAAGTATTTGTGTTAAAGCATTTTTCCTTTGAAGGATATATGAAATATCCTATCCTTATCAAAAGTTCAACTTCTACCATATGACGGATATCCTTAACACTATGGTTTTCAGGTAATGAGATACCAAAGCCTAATAGCTCTGATGCTGTCTAGTCAGACCAAGGATCAGGTGACGTTTGCAGCCATGGAGCGCCTCCGAGCCCGGGGTCTCACCATAGATAATGTCTTGGACATGACTGATGATGAATTGGGCAAATTGATATACCCTGTTGGGTTTTGGAAGGTAATTTGTTTGACCTGTGAGTATGAAATTATTTTTTTTAATAAAATAAAATTTATCATTATTTTTTATTACAGACAAAAGTAAAATACATAAAGAAGACAACTCAAACCCTAAAAGATCAGTACAAAGGTGACATACCAGACTCTGCAGATAAACTGTGCAAACTAACTGGTGTTGGTCCCAAAATGGCTCATATTTGTATGAAAGTTGCTTGGAATAAAGTTACTGGTATTGGTAAGTTGTTTTTTTTATCATGGATAGGTCTAGATTTGACCATAATCTTACTATGGTAGTGTTGATGCAGTTGAGGTTGGTAACACAAGGTCCAAGGACTAGCTCTCAAGTGTGCTTCGCTGCCAGAACACACCAGAGAATGCTTAGAGAATGACCTTCACCACAGCATCCAACAATAAACATATTTATTTGGTTATTTATAACAAATTACCAAATGACATAATTGCTACCACCAGTCAAACTACGTTTAAAAAAAACTAAAACTTTGGCTAGTCGAGAAGGTGTTTTATGGTGTTGAGGAATTTACCTGCTGACATTTTAATTTGTTCAAATTGTTATTTTATTTTAATTATCTTTATTATTTTATCTGATTGATATGACTTTAACTACCTCATTGTAGGACCTGTAATATTTATTATTATTAAATATATGAGTATAAACACTGAGAATTACCTTAAACCATAAGTTGAATCTTTTTCTTGTGTGACTTGATAGTTTCCAATACATTTTCCACATCAAAAGACCATACAATGATTTTAGATTTATTTATGATTGTATTAATGCCTTCCAGGTGTAGATACTCATGTCCATAGAATCAGCAATAGAATAGGATGGGTGAAGAAACCTACAGCCACCCCTGAAGATACACGCAAAGCACTCCAAACATGGCTGCCTTTTGACTTATGGAGCGAAGTCAATCATCTGATGGTAGGATTTGGACAAACAATATGTTTACCAGTAAGTCCAATATGTAATGAATGTTTAAATAGAGACATATGCCCATCTAGTGGAAAAGGACGGAAATCTCCCAAAAAATCACCTTCGAAAATAGTTAAAGGAGAGGATATTGATGGCAAACCCCAGAAATCACCTCGTAAAAAAATCACACCGTCAAAGGAGTTAAAAGTCATACAGGATTTAAAAGAACAAGATGAATATAAAACAGTTAATACTTTATTTTTGGATGTAAAGGTGCCACCAGTAAAAGTGCCACGTAAAAGAAAAGTAACTCCTAAGAACTTGGATGTCAAAATTGAACAGGATCCTGATGTGAATGATTTTGAAGCAAAAGTTAATATGTTGTTAAATAAAGTTGAACTACAACTCAAACCTGTACCTGATAAACCTATTCGAAAAAGAAAAGTCACACCTAAAAAGGAAGATAATGATGAAAACTTTAAAGCACAAGACAATGAAGATAAAAATAAAGAAGTTGCTACAAAAACACAGAAAGCAACTAATAGAAAAGTCAAACAGAATGATGTGAATATGAACTCTAAAGAAGTTTCTAAAACCACAGCAAAGCTTGCTGTAAATGAATCTGAAGGCACAAATATAGATCTGTCTAAAAAATCTCCAATAAAAAGAAAATCTCCTAGGAATAAAAATGTAGATCCAACAGGTGATGCTAAAGATGTAGTAGAGAAAAAGAAGACAAAATCTACTAAGAAATTGTAAACGCATGTAGAATGTTGTAATTTTTAATCATGTTAAATTTATGAGCTTCAAGCTCAACATTACTGTGATTTTGACAATTTGTGCATATCATTTAAACAGTGCAGTGGACATCTGCAGTGTCTTTACCATAGCAAGTGATCTGGTATCCTGCTTTCCCATACACCCAGAAGGGATGTGCTTTGTTTCTGTTTTTACATGGTGCTCTGAACTGCAAAGATTTATTTTGTAGCTAGTATCATGGACAATTTCTAGTTTTTCCCGCTTTCTATTTTGATTTTACATTATTAAGTAAGTGTCAATAATTACCTCATTATTATTAAGTATTTGGAAGTTATAATAAAAAAAATGATAAGTTAACTATGACTTTTATTTCCCTGTTTTCTCCTACCAACTTTCTTTTTTGATTTATCTTTACGTGGATCAGCTTTGGCTGTCATGCGGCCTTTCTTCTGTTGAGATTTCTTTTTATTCTTTACTCTATCCAATTTACTCTTCATTTGGAATACTTTGCTCTTCTGTATTTTCTTTGTTGCTTGTTTTTTAAGTAATCTCTTTACTTCTTTTTTAGTTTTCAGATTGTCATTATCACCTTCATCTCTTTCTTCTTCATGTTCAGATTCTACATCAGAGCCCATGCCAGGAACAGCTTTTATGGTGTCAGTTTTCTTCTTTTTCACATATTTTTCTATTGCTACCTCTCTAGGTCTGTTCTCTCCTATAACAAGATCCTTCTTTTGTAATGTGTCAGAGGATAGTTCAACAATTTTCACTTTTACATCTTCATCTTCATACTCTTCTTGCAGTATTTGTTCTATGTCTGGTATGGGACGACTAGATACTACCAATTTTTTGTATGATTCTTTATTCTGAAATTAGAGTATTTTGATGAGCACTACAGATTTAATGGCCATATTTAGACAGAATTTGACAGGCTAGTTGGTGTGGTTAGTTAAGACACCACTTACTAAGTTGCAGGTCAGGTCCAATGTTTATCCAGGAGAAAAAATTGTGTGCAGTAAATACATATCTGTATCTGTGTCTAGTCTGAGTATAATTTTCTAGAAAATTATAGGTAGATTATCAGTTACCTATCTAGTTTCTATAGGACAAGCCCTGCTTAGTTATGGATGACATAACCGTGTGTGATAAAAATACCCAGGATATTATTATTATCAGCTACAAGATGTTATATATGCTTTTTTGTCTACTTGGGATACTTTATGGCTATTTGATATGAGTGAAAGAAGACTTTAAGTTATCAGCTGAAAGTATAATCTACAAACGCTTTCAGATATAACGATAGGAATTAACTGTCTGAAGATTATCATTGATTGTAAATGTAATATACTATTCATACCTCTAGTTTAATTCGTTTTTTCTCCTCTTTAAGAAGCTTTTGTAATTCTTCTTGAGCCTTCTTCTTACGCTCTAATTTTCTTTTGCGAAATCCACACAAGAAATCTCTGAAAATACAAAATTTACCATGAAGAAAGGAACAGAAGTCTTAACAAAACATTAGTTTGGATTTGTGCTTACTTTCGCTTGGTCTCATCAAAAACTAATGTAACCTTCTTTTTTCTATCCGAATTCTTACTTTTTCTCTTCCCCATGTTATGCTTCCTAATAAATAAATATTATAGAATCATGCGACTTCAGAGAAATAACCTCAAATTTGACTGTCTGACCACAGATCATATAGACTGACAGAAGTGACAAGTAAGACTAGGGATGTGAAAAAATAATCAATTTATTAAAATGTTCTCAGTCGATTTTTTGCTGCTATAAAAACAACTTTTTTACCATAGGTGCTCGAACCCGCTATCGTTTTTACTGGTAGGTTTAATACGATTATCCGTTTCTTTAATAACTGCACCACATTACGTTATATCGAAAAATAAATAATGGTTCTTGAACAACTGGCAGTTGATTCTTTGACATTTTAAAAATCGATTGTTTATCTTGAAAGTTACATCCCTGCTCCTGCAAGACAAGACAGGGTGCGCCGCTAGGGTAGGGAAAATAGTAAATAAACAGCGTTACCATCCATAGGGTAACTAAATGCACTTCGTATCTGACAGCTAAACCAAAGAAACGCATCAAAAACGCGTCACGTTTTGCTGAATAATTTGAATCTCATTGATATAAACTTTTAAATAGCATCGTAGCTACTAGCTACTATCATGAACGTATAAAAGATATATGTTTAGTGGACGACATACATACCTAACCAAAGAAATTAAAGTATACTACCAGCCTGTACCTAATACCTAACTAACATAGGTACGTCTACCTACGTCCTACTCCTACCTCATGCTATAATTTTTTTCAATCATGGAAACTGTAGTGCGACGGTTTATCATTAATTTAAATAGTTCTGTAAAAATAACACAATTACATTATTTGCAAATAATAAAACGTGGCATTTCAATCGCTCAATTTTTGGCAAACAATCAAGAATTTTTGAAATACTTGCACGCCATTGGTGGTAGCTTGCAATTAATATTTTTTATCAGCCTCCGTTCGACCAATGAGCGCACAAGTCCACAATAAAGACGGACTCATCAGCAGCATGGCTGTCAGTATAAATTTGAAGCTTGAACGATGCGCTTCCTCTCGTCACGTTGGTTTTTTTTGTTTGTGCATATTGACGAAAATGATATCGTGTGTGATTCTGTGTGGCATGAAATATGGAAAGCTTTGGGTGCAGTGACCTGATATCTGCCTTGTTACGCAAGGTAAGTGTTGAAAAGGATGATTAGAACATGTCTTTCGTAGTGAAATAATCTATTTTTCTAGTTTGCGTTTTGATATGAGCTAAAATCGTGCTACAGAAAAATCAATCGGCAGCTCGCTACGTATCAACTTATGAGGTTTTCGTCACAATTTAATTTAGGTAATTCAAGGTTAAGTTTAGAGGTCTCGAATGAGATGGCGAGTGTATTAATTGGAATAATCAATAAGATAATGTTACCACGGCCATATGTTACTTTATGCGTGAAAGGGTTGAGTTACGTGCATGCATACCGTTACAATTCTGTTGGTAATATTTTGGTCTGCATGATTGTTATTTCCGTTTGAATGTAGAATTATAACCTGACGGCTGGCTAGCACAGCTGGGTCGAGTCAGTCTGTCGGTCGACCCTTGCAGCTGCAGAATTTTATATATTCATCTTTCTCCTTTCTCTTTTTTGATCAATATTAAGATGGAGTCAGTAATAATACTGTATATTTACATGTATGTTTTATTGTATCACACTAATATAAGATTCTCATATGGACACTATAATTATGAAGTAAATTCTATATTATTATCAGGTTGTATTTTTAATTAAATTAATTCAACATTTGTATGAAAAAAAACTTGTATATTGAAAGAGAAAAGAAATCAATACTTTTAAAATATGTTAATTATTGTTCTAAGTAATTTGAACCTATTAATAGCAATTTGTTAAAATGTTGCACTTAAAATAAACTAAAATATTTACAATGTAGTTCAAATAAATAAGTAATGCCATAGAACAATGCTTTGCTTATAAAATTTTATAATATTGTTTTCACTGTAAATTTGTAAATAAATGTCCTATTAAATTTGTCATATGATAAGTCAATACAATTCCATTAATAGGCCCAGCAAAGGTGCTGATGGTTTCCTATGGTTTTGAGTTATTGTGAAACCCAACATTCATCAGGGCAAACAAAAAATTGTTATACCTACTTAACAGTAACACACAAGAAACATAGTGCAACCTAATAATGTGTACTCATGATTTCAAAATTGGTCTCATTTTTCCAAATACTAAGTCTCATATAATGCCATAGAAAAATGAACTTAAATGCCTCATAGGTCTGTGTCATCTAACAATAATAACAATGATTAAACAGGTTAAAATAATTGTAAAGCATTTAGATGTTTTTTTTCTATGGTAGCGCTGCCTTAGGGTACCAGTTACTCGCAACTATGACTTAATTATGCGCACCCTATCATCACATCACTCAATTTTATTTGCATATGATAAATTGCCCTTATCAGTGCGTTTGATAACATAACTTTTGTAATCAACTTTTAAAAACATTGGTAACAGATTTAAAAAGATTTAATAAACATTGGCATGATCTTTCCTGACCTACAAATTTATAATGCTATCAATTACACTATATCGTGTGACATGTCAAATAAAAGTGCTCATTGTGAGGATCTCTTGAAGTTTTCTAAGAAAATAGGCGAAAATCGACCATTCCCCTCCCCATTATCTCCGAAACTACAGGGCCAAAAAAATTGAAAAAAAATACTGAACATAGTTCCTTACCTATAGATTACAGGAAAACCTATATTACGGAACCCTCTGTGTGCGAGTAATAATAAATGAATTAAAAGTTGATCGTTGTATACACTCTGCTGAATATTTGGCGATGACGTCAAGACATACAGTCGTCGTGTACTGCGCCGTATTTATTGCCTAGACTGGCTAGATAGAACCATGATGTTTATATAGGTGGTCTAGACTGTCCCATTTCGAATGTTATTGACACAATATTGTGCGGGGTCAGGGACAGGGCAAAGAGGTGACCGCCCCGACGCCCCGTTAACTTCATTGGTCCATAGGCTACGGTAACCAATTAAAGTCTGTACTTTGGTTCTGTTCACACTGATCAAATGACATACTTAAAACGCTTCACGTAACGTGAAGTCAAAATTGAGCTTATGTGAGTATGGTATAAAGCATATAATGCATTAATTTATTGTTGATTCAAATAGGTTGCGATACGTGTTGAACAAAATAGACCTAGAGCCGTGGCAGATAAGGCCTTTTAAGAGTCTCGTTTTACTATATTAATATCCTGGGACATTTCTTCACACACGGTTATCTGATCCCAAACTAAGCAGAGCTTGTACTATGGAAACCAGGTAACTGGTATACTACATATACTACTTTTTTTTTGTAAATACATACTTATATAGATAATTACACCCAGACTCAGGACAAACAGACATGTTCATGCACACAAATGTTTGTCCTGGATGGGAATCGAACCCACGACCTGCGGCGCAATAGGTGGTGTCTTAACCAACTGCGCCAACTGGCCCGTCCGAATAAGAATCGAGATTATTTGCTACATTATAAGATTGATCTTATTCGAGTTAATACCATTGTAAGATTCCTACTACCAGAGCACATGTCTTGGCTGCCTTGGTCGAGGTTCAAGATATCAAGACTTAGTATGGATTTGTGGATATAGCTACAAGGACACTATGCTTTTCGTATTTCTTGCTTGTCAAACCCCCTAAACTAAAAGTTCGGCAGCCGGTACCATTCTGGTGAAATGGGAGTTCTCCGGGGTCCCTAGCGGGGATTGAATCGTTAGCTTACATGTGTGAGGGTAGTGAAAGACAGATAACAGCTCCGGTACCATTCTGGATAAATGGGAGTGAGGAATCACAGGCCACTCACCTAAGACGTCGACGAGCACGTGCAACATTGCTGCATACAACTGACTTCTCGCGTGATAGCTTAGTAAACGAGAGGCAGAGGACAGTGACAGCGTCGTCGAGCTTGTGATATCTCCTTACAGGCTTACAGAATAGCACCCTTGGGGGTTGTCAGGTATAGTGGGGCGCATCGGTAGTCACTATAAAGAAATCTAAGTAGTCGAAGGGATAATGTTCCTTTTCAAACAAAATAGGAACAGCTATGTAAGGATTATAAACTACAATAGCATTTAGATTTACATATGTTTCGGTGTCGTGCTGATAAGAATTATGTAAGTTGACACTACAGATAACTAATAGGATAATAACAAGTTATGGATTACGATAAGACTACATAAAGTTGTATTCGAGAGATCTTTGCAGTTGGTTTAAACGGTTTAAACGTATGATTTCTATTTTGGTTCTCTAGAAACGTTGCGGTTTCATCTTTTTTGTAGAAACTCCTAAAAATGGCGATTTTATTTTAATACAATGAAAAATGATCTAATTTCAATGGAATGGCTGACGGAATGAGACAAAAACTGGTATTCATATAAAAGTGAAAGGGGCAGGTCATTCCGGTGTCTGGCTGTCAACCTCAGGTGTACTTGCTAAAACGGAAAGACATAAATACACATTAAGGACATTTAGGTGCCAATACATTTGTACTGCCAATAATATGCTTAATTTCTTGAGGACTGACCTCAAAAAGGTCTGGGCTGGAAGCGGTTCAAACATTCCTTTATTTAGTTTTGGCCCTGATAAGCCACATTGGCTCTTAAGAACGTTAGAAGTCATAATTGACTCTACCACTGGTTTGAATTTCGGTGTGCAAGGAACAGAAAAGTGATGGCCTATGTCTAAGGTAGCCATCTCTAAAATCCGCTAACCAGGACAACAAGTGTGAAAACCCCGGATTTTGAGGCTTTATACCGGGACATGACAATTATTTGTTAAAGATACTCAATAAAATAATTCTACTTTAGTATTTATTTTTGCGACCGGTAAACTTTGAAACCCGGACTACAAATGAAACCCCGACCAGACGCTCTCCGGACGCCCTCCAAACTAGGACAAATCCGGGGAAACCCGGACAGTTGGCAACCCTACCGATGTCCAGCAATGGAGACAATGATATTGAAAACGGCAGGGCTATCGTATATCTTTTGGGTGGTAAGCATTCAAAAAATCAAATCAAAAACTAATTTATTCAGTTTAGGCCCTAATAAGGCACTTATGAACGTCAACAGTTACAGTTTTACAATAGACTCCACTACCGGTTCGGAATACACTTGATAACAGCAACACCCACATCACTGAAGCTAATTTGCCAGCACCCAAAGACCACACTCCGTTACACCCCCACACACAATAAGAATAAGACCACCACAACGACGCGCTACGCCGAAAACCATTTTCTGGGCGTGGTGAGCACTCATTGGATGATTGTTAATATTGTTGTTCGTCACAATTACCACCAAAGATACGCGGTATAGCCCCAAAGCAGGTAAATTCAACGGAAAAGAAAGGTCAATTAAAGATTCTCAAGGACTATTTACAGATCCAAGCATAAAATTGATACACGACTGCCGAACGAAGGAGTGTACAGTTTTCAGGGTTCATGTATTCATATGAGTTTCTTTTTCCACCATAATTTTTAAATGGCTGAACAGACTTGAATGAACATAGTCATTTCGATTATATTACTTACAGCTCTTAGTTTTTTCTGTGTCATGACTGGGAGTGACATCCGCAGTTTTTCTTTTATGCTAAACATACAATAATAAAATTTATATTATTCTAGTTGTCTCTAAGCCCCAACCTGCCATTCGCATTTTCTAATTAAACATACTTAATTCATTTGGTAAATTTATTCACTTATATGACTTGCAAATTATTTCTGCCAGCACTCCGCGTAGACAATATCGAAAACTAATATAATGTATAGGAATATTTGTTAGATTAATGTAGTTATACCTATGACTTGCAAATTATTTCTGCCAGCATTCTCGCGTAGACTATCGAAAACTAGAACACAATTTTGATTATTCCGTGTCGGAAACACGATCGTTAGATAGAAATCCAATTCAATGAGACAGTGATACTTACATAATAATTGCTATTATTCTCCGACGTAATTAAGCATTCGTCCTTATCTATTGATACACTGAACATGAGACAAAGAAAGCTTCTTTATTGATTTATTTTTTCAAATGATGTGGCAGCGTGGGTTGGGCATTGGACCCGGTGATAAAGGATGAATCAATGAGTGGGCTCAGTTAACGAAAGCCGTCAGCCGAGTCTATTTGTAGTTCGTTGGCTAAATTAACTACGCTTTATAAGTGACAAGAATAGTTGAATTGGTAGCTTCGAAATGCAGTGCCTCGAAGCCGTGGCAAATTTGCAGTCTTAGCCGCTTAGGCCCTTGTACCAGCCGCCCTAATCGAGTGGGCATCCTTTGAAATCTGCCGCCCCTAGGGCGCGGCCTATACGGCCTATTGACAAATCCAGGGCTGTCTCGAAGTCGAAAATAACTGACAAGAAACTGCTCCAGAATTCTGAATTAATACAATGATAGACATTGCCCATGCAACGATACATACAAGAAGATGTGGTTGATTGCTCACAATAATAGATGATAAGTGACCAAGCTTGGACTCATTGGTTTCGGTGATTCAGTATCAACCACAGATAAATAATAGTTTGTGGTTATTGTCTCTAGTGGTTTTAAGGTAAATATCAAATCTATGTTCAAACTAAATTAATCTCTTGTATTCTCCAATTTCAAGATTTCTTGGGGGGCTTTTGTCCAGCAGTGGACGATGATGATTCTACAATTTAAGATCTGCGCTCTGAATTGCTTCGACTCTGCGCACCCATCATTAGTTATGCGTCAAGCTAAATATAGGTTCATTATCTTTGCTCTTTTCACATGACGGCTTGTTTACTCTTACAAATTAGCTTAACTGCATCCCATAATTGGAACAACGTCACAGTGGCGATGTTTGTTCAAGAGTTCGAAGCTCCCGCATTTGTCCATTATTTTGACGAGTTTGTATAACATCATTTGAATATTTATAAGGCCGCTTACGTCTGAATACTTGACATACCAGAAAGATAACAGCATTCTGTACAAGCATTGTTTATTTCGATTAATAACCGGTTATACTCTGTAGCTCATACCAATCTCTGATCGATTATGATTTCTGAGTGTCACTTTCTCTAGTAAAATTAATTTACTATAATCATTGATATAAATGTTTGTATTGTGTTAGTTTTTGTCTTTGTACCTAATGTGTAGACTGTATCTTATGCAAATTCTCGTCAAGTAAAACGAAATAACGTGAAATTTGTAGAAAGCATGCAATTCTTTCAACATTTTTCGCCAAACGGTGACACGATATCGCCAGTCCGTGTTTTGAATTATATTTCCCTTTCAGACGATAACGTTTCTGATAAATGAGAAACGTGTAAGTAGGCCATTCGCTTACATTTATTATGATGATAACACGCCGACCCCAAAAATAATGTTGACATTTTTAGATTATCTGTGAATCCTCAGTTGAGTGAATCTGTACTAGTATCTCTTGCCGGCAGTTCACATGGCTTCATTAGTGTATTTGGCATATTTGTTAGGTGTAGACGGTATACTTGGATATCTAGAAAGTCGGGTTATTACACCTATAACTCAAGAACGGCTGGACCGTTTTTATCTCTGATTTGTTGGATTCGTCTAATACGAGAATAGCAGAATAACTATGAAAATATAGAAATAAATCACAAATAAATTCGTAGGGGTAGATAGGTCCCAGCTTTTTTATTCTCAGGGCAGGATAATGTTTGCCGGGCCAGCTAGTACTTATTTGTATAAAGCCAAATAGGTACACAAAATCGAATCAAGATGCAAGAAGACACAAATATGCGTGTTGGAGGATTTATTGTTGGGATTCGATAATCTTTCGGGTTATTCCGATCGGTTTTCCAAATGTGTATTGGTAAAATTAAATTAGAAACTTACTATAGCGAATACACTAGAAAATAAACTTATTCTCCTACATGTAGAGGTAATAGAGAGTTGTGTGTGACGCGTCTCAATATTATTACGTTTCATATAAATGCAGTTATGATCTAAGTACTTTATTATACTATTATACTGCTTTCTTCTACTTTCATTAAGGCGGAGCAATTTTGCGGGAAATTCTGAAACGCGTTCATTTCCCAATGGACAATTATTCCATCATGAATTTCTGTAGTCATGTAAATCAGGTCGTAGATTTAAGTGCGATTTTTCAATAGCTGGATAAACTTTTTTTTGATGTCTCAATTTTGAATTAACTGTGTATTACAAGGTGTCAGAACCAAATCAGTCTACTAGGATATTTTTTTTTAAATATATATTATAAGGGAAAGCGTGACTGACTAGCTCAAATCACTGGATGGGTCGAGCTGTTTGGCATAGCCTACTATGAAAGGATTTTTGGAAATTCATCCCCTAAGTGGATAAAATAGGGGATCACGGGTGAAACTAGTAGCAAAGCTAGTTTGAATATAAGAGTTTGAATTATTATGTAGCCGTTATATAATTCGCACTGATGTTTATGTATATGGCCTTTGAAGAATTGGGCTTTATTACAATAATAATGTTAACAACATTGTTGGAGCATTACTCCATAGGCTGTTTCAATCTCAATAGATGAATTTAAGTGCGCAATATATTTTTTTATGCTAAGAACATTATAGCGCCTTTTGAGATACAACTCAAAATGTCGAACTACTAAATAGTCAGAAAAATTATTGAAATTATTTCGACAGTGGAAAAGAAAAAACGCTAAAGCGCCATATGGGCATTTTTGGAAAATGAATTTAAAAAAAAACTAACTTTAAAATTCATTTCCCAAAAGGGCGTATTAGCGTTTTTTCCATTCCACTGACGATTTGAAAGTAGAAGTTTTCGGAAAAATTCTGAAGTAGAATTGAATACAGAGAAGAGGACTGAATCGTATGTAACTTATGAATCAAAGTGTTTGCTCTAAGCTTGCACTTAAGGCTTATCAACTCCACCTGACCAAGATTTGAACAATCTAGAACTCGTTCTGATTTATCTAACTGTATCTATATATATCTTCTCAGGTACATTCGCCTTATAATGTAGGTCATCTATCAAGTGGCTGTACCAGCTAACCTACGGACTCTGGATTTAGAACTTTTCCATTATACGAGAGCCTAGACTGTTCTAGAACGATCTAGAGCTGTGAATTGTTATACTACATCCTACTAGTATTATAATTACGTGAAATGTATGTATGTATGTTTGTAGCTCTTTCACGCAAAAACTACTGAATGGATTTGGATGAAACTTGGCACATAGATAGATAATAGAATAACGTATAGGCTACTTTTTTTCCCGTGAAAGCGAGTGAAACCGTGTGGGACAGGTGGTAGTATATATAGGCGTGTGTTTGACCACAATCTCACCGTGGTCAGTGATAATGTGGTCGATGGTGGTGACCACACAAAGCCTAGAAAGGAACTAGTTCTCAAGTGCAGCTGTCGGAATACACCGGAAGTTGCTTAGCGATAGATTCAGACGGGTACCACAAAGTACCCCTACCCCGTGCTATGGTTTCCTCACGATGTTTTCCTTCACCGAAAGCTCAAGCTCATTGTATGATTCGGATGACCGTAATTTGACGTAATTTTTCGTAATTTCACGATTAAAAATACTTGCAATGAGTTCATTTAATAAAGACACTTTTGAATTTGAATTTGACCTTCGTCTCGGCATTCGACGTCATTACCACAGCTATCATCGCCTTAATTAACATTTATGGTCATTCAGTCAAGTCTCATTGTATTAATGGTTAATTTTGTTGTTGCAGGAAAAGGAAGAAATTGGTGTTAGCTGATTGAGTCTTCCCAATATGACGTCCCGGTAAGTAAATCTATTATCTATACTAATAATAATATCACTGTTTGGTGACGGAGACGAATATCACCACCCCATCTCATCCCGTGGGGGATGTAGAAGTCGTCTGAGGGAAGGTATACCAGAGTACGGGCAGCAGCGTATCTCTGAGAACTATAACACCATACTGCGATCGCCAACCCGCTTGCCAAGCGTGGCGATTATGGCTTATCCCCCAAATGATTCAAGATCCTTGGGGGAGGCCTTTAACCAGCAGTGGACATCTTTCGGCTGACATGATGATTAATAATAAAGATGAAGTTTTTTTGTTTGATTGAACGCGCTAATCTCCGGAGTTACTGGTCCGATTTGTAAAAATCTTTCACTAATAAGAAGCTACATTATCCCCGCAGGTTATAAGCTACTTTTTATACCGGGAACGCGAAACCGCGGGGAACAGCTAGCAATCATTATAATTATTTAAATAGTAGAAAGATACAGAGGAAAACCATAAACACTAACAAATTAGGTAAACTATAAAAATTGTATGGGAATGTTTTTAACGTTTTACATTCTTCCTTATTAGTTTTCTGTATTGGTTCTTATTAATCTTTTACTAATCCATTTTCCTATAGTGATGCATGGTCGATGTTGTTATGAAATCTGCGAATCTTATGCAACTTGCTTGTTTTATGTGTATTTTTTATGATCCAACTATAATAAAACGTCGGGTCGGAGGCGGTTGGTTCGCTCAATAAATTTTTCCAATTTGCCCACTTGATAAGATTACGAGTAATTGATATACTAGTGCCAGCCTGATGTGTTTTTTCTCAATCGGCTCTATGCTATTAGATCTTTAATTCTAGCTTATTATGATGATTGACTTCTTCCTCTACATGATGAATGACTACATTTTGAAACCTAATCACTGCTATCTTTGCCATTATAGTTATCTGATTAAGTTCAGTTTTTAATGTAGCCAAAGTAACAGAAAAGGCAAACTAAATATCAAACTTTAAAGATAATGCAGCTTAGTGCTATTCAAATAATTATAGATATACAATAAATTGTCTACAAGAGTACCAACATCTGTTAACACAATGTATTGTTGCCTCGATATGTAAACAGCCGTTTCATTTGTTAAGCAATAAGGATCATAATGCTATACGCCATAGCTCTTGTAGATTGAAGATTTATGTATTTTGGTGTCTGCAATTTATTTGTCCAGGTGTTGGCATCCATTACTGTTAAATTACAATTTCTTTTATGAGATAAAACATCAGATAATGCTTTTTCCGTGAATATTTTCAAGCGTGGAAAATGTGGTATTAGGTACGCGTCTTCTCTGTATCTGATTATCCGATGAATCATACTTGTTTGATGAAACAAAGTAGGTAGGTAGGCGATGATAGCTCAGTGGTAGTGACGTCGGATGCCGCGACGAAGGTCGTGGGTTCGAATCCTACAATGAGCTTGAGCTTTCGGTGAAGGAAAACATCGTGAGGAAACCATAGCACGGTGGTACTTTGTAGTGCCCGCCTGGCTGGCTACCACCCTCAAGTTGAAAATTTGTCGCCAAGCACCTACTGGTGTGTTCCGGCAATTGCACTTGAGAGCCAATTTGCCTTCTCGGCATCGTAACAGGTCAGCAACACATTGGCAATATCTCTGGTATTGCCAATGGCGATAGGTAACGGTAACCACTTACCATCAGGTGGGCCGTATGCGTGCTTGCTACCTTAGTAGTATAAAAAAAAAAAGGTAGGAACCAGTGGCGAGGGGTAAAATTATAGCGAGGGTAAGCCGTTCAAAAAACGGAGAATATTTTTTTTTGAATTGGAATTTTTCATTAGTAACGTCAGAAAAAATCGTGAATATAGGTACCCCTTTTTAAAACTAAGAATGCATTTTTCTCTTATTTGGGCCATCCAAATAACTTGAATAATATTAACATACATTCTGAAATCCATTAGAAAGGGAATAGTTTTCTTACTTTTTAAAAAGGCTTAGTTTTTTTTTAAATAACATAAAACCATCTATTTTTACTAAAATTGCGTCTCGCTTGTCCTAAATTCTCAGTAAATAAATCTCTAATTGGATCCTAATCACCATAGATTAGATCGTCTGTTCGTGCTCCTGGAAGCGGGTGCTGGCGTTGCTACAAGGCGGGCGGCCGCGAGGCAGCTGGGCGAGGTTCAGAAGGCCCATCCTGAAGAGCTTCACCGGCTGCTTGGACGGCTGATGAAGCACTTGAGGTCGCCGGCATGGGAAACTAGAGTTGCTGCTGCTCAGGTATTCTTTTATTCTATGAGTTGGACTCTTTCCGGTGTAGCGTCTTCTATTACACGCTTTCGTATTATTTGATTCATGTAGGTCAGCAAGTCTTTTTTAGGGTTCCGTACCCAAAGGTCTACCCTTTCTCGGGACCCTATTACTAAGACTCTGCTGTCTGTCTGTCCGTCTGTTACTTACTGGACTGTTTCTCATGAACCGTGATAGTTAGACAGTTGTAATTTTCACAGATGAAGTATTTTTGTTGCCGCTATAATATTAAACCTACTAAAAACACAATAAAATAAATATTTAAGGGGGCTCCCATATAATAAACGTGAATTTTTTGACGTTTATATAGATAATGGTACGGAACTGCGCGAGTCCGACTCGCACTTGGCCGGTTTTTTTACTATGTATGTTCTTTTTACAGTGATGATGTGTCCGAAAGTGGTAAGCACACAAAGTCTAGAAGGGAATCTGTCGTCTTTTCTTTTTTGCTTTTACATTTCCATGATGCTCCGTTCCCCTTTCACTTTCTTTTGGCTCTTAAATCTAACTTAGTACCTATATTAATAACTTTATATATGTTGGTCACGAATTGACCGATTACCAATTATTATTTATGAATATGACATTATTTATGTTGCCAATCAAGACAAAGTCACGATATGACACGTCTTACTTTAAACTACTCATTTTAAGGCGATGCTATACGTGAAATGATGATTCTAAAATGCGTTTTTCTCTGTACTCTGTGTTCCAAGAGATTTGGAAAAAATATATGTTGAAACTAGAGAATATATGACGTGGAATAGTTTTTTAAAAATTGGGATTTTTCATTAGTAACGTCAGAAAAACATCGTAAATATGCCCCTTCTTTAAACTAAGAATGCATTCTTCTCTTATTTGGGCCATCCAAATAACTTGAAAAATATTAACATACATTCTGAAATCCATTAGAAAGGGAATAGTATTCTTACTTTTAAAAAAAAAGGCTTAGTTTCTTTTTAAATAACACAAAACCATCTTTTTTTACTAAAATTAAGTCTCTCCTGTCTCGCTTGTCCCCGTCAGTTTAGTAAGGGACAGAGTAAATCGCACCTCATAAACTGATGCTAACTATATCCATAAGCTGGCGAGACTCGGGTAATAATTGATTACCCACCATTTAAGTAAATACTGATAAGGATATTGAATAAGGCCGGAGTGTTTTGTGTGTTGTATGCGTCAATGCTTTATGGAGGCGATCTGGTTGTTTTGGGAGTTAACTTTTTTATACGAGACTACGGATGAAGCTTACAGTTCTACTGGAGTGAAGACTACTTCACCATGTATCTATGGGTCTTCTGGTACTGCAAATCACACATACTAATATTATAAAAGGGAAAGTTTGTAAGTATGGATGAAACTACTGAACGGATTTGGATGAAACTTGGCACATAGATAGATCGTACCCTGGAATAACATATAGGCTACTTTTTATCCCGGGAAAACATAAGATACCTCGGGAACGCGGGTGAAACCGCGGGATAGAAGCTAGTGGCTCATATGCGCTACTGCATGAAAAATAACATCTTAGGTGGTAGCAAATATGAGAAGCGCATAATGTATTCTTCAATAATAAACTTACATAACGGGTCTAGATTTTATGTATTATTATTAAATTAATTCATAAATTTATGCATAGTGTGGTTTTGCTTGAGGATAATAATATAAAACGAAACATCGAGAACGCCTCGAAACGCTTTATTTGATTTGACTCAGTGATCGTGGCTTTTATAAACTGTTACATAACACGTAGGTACTTAGGCATAACACTTAATGATTTTAGTTTAATAAAAAGTCACCATGCTGTCCTTGTCGCACTCAAGTAGGGAGAGCACAACATTGTTTCCTTCTTCGTCACTGTCTCTGTTCTTACACTTTTCCTCTTAAAATCTGACCACTCTTCTCGGTCTTCCTCAACAACTAGGTATCTCTCTTTATACTTAGTACTGTATTTTTAATATGGCTTAAATAAACATGGCGAGTTTCATACTTGCTGATCCCCGCGGCTTCATTCGCGATCCCGGGATAAAAAGTAGCCTATAACCTTAGTATAGTGCATCTTCATTTTAGTGAAAGAAATTTTCAAATCGGTCCATTAAGTCCCAGGATTAGCGCGTTCAAACAAACTCTTCAACTTTATTATTAGTACAGATATAGATAACTGGATTTTGAATACCGAATACCATTAACGTACATTCATGAAATAAACTGCGCATGATTCAAATAAAAGTACCTACTACTATTAAAATAGTTATGTTTGGTCTGTTTTTTTTACCGTCGAATACTTTTACTATTTGACACTTTTATTCTAGGGTTTCAAAAACATTTTAAATGACTCATGCAAGTTATTTCTTTGGCACCAAGATTCAAATGTATCTTCCATGATTCTCTGAAAATGAAGAAATGCAAATTCAGGGAGCGTCTTCTACATAAAATTCATGTACGTACATTATGAGCTTGTTAAGTTTTAACAAGCAACAAATCTGAATCTGATCATCATAAATGTGACCCCGAAAAAGTCTTAAAAATGTTTGAAGTGTTTTCATATTTAATTTGTATTCAAAACGCTTTGCATTGCTGTACCTAATGTTTTGTTTGGGTTGGAAGAAACGATATTGTTGTCGCATTGTTCAGGTTGATTGAGAAATTAATCTTCAAGACGCGTTTGTTATGTTTTGTATTGTGCTCGATGGAGCGTTGAATGTGGCCTGAAATTAATTTCGGCTATCAATAATGTTTAAGAGGATTGTTTCTGTATTTGTAACAGATACACGTCATAAAATGCTTTGTTTAAATGGTGACGTGAAATAGTAGGACACTGGGGGCTATGTTTAAATGGTGATGTGAAATAGTAGGAGACCGGGAGCTATGTTTAAATGGTGACGTGAAATAGTAGGACACTGGGAGCTATGTTTAAATGGTGACGTGAAATAGTAGGAGACCGGGAGCTATGTGTAAATGGTGACGTGAAATAGTAGGAGACCGGGAGCTATGTTTAAATGGTGACGTGAAATAGTAGGATACCGGGAGCTATGTTTAAATGGTGACGTGAAATAGTAGGAGACCGTGAGCTATGTTTAAATGGTGACGGGAAATAGTAGGGCATCGGGAGCTATGTTTAAATGGTAACGTGAAATAGTAGGATTCCAGGATATACCATTCCCTTTATTATATTGTTTTATACGATTGTAGTGATGCGTTTGCCGCTTTGAAGGTTGCCGCTGAAAATCAGCATTGTGGATTATTTACCGTCATGTATGCTATGTAATGTAGTTTCCTATTAGTGAAAAAATGTTTAAAATCATACCAGGAACTCCGAAAGCGCGTTCAAACAAACAAACAAACTCTTCAGCTTTATTATTAGTATAGATTAAAGTAAAATTAAAATAATATAGCCTTTATTGCTGCGTTTTCCTTACAATTAGTACCTACCTATGTACTATCGACAAAGTTGAAGCATGATCACCTTAGGGGTGTATTTTGCGTGCAGTGACCAGCCGCTACCTGTGTCTCACACAATATAACCAGACAATGCGCTTGTCATAAAATAGTAGATTGTCATTGTCAGTAAATAGTCTAAACAAAAGATTTTACAAGAGACCGTTTTATTGTCAACAGTGGACAGGGCAAACTATGATTACTGGCTGCAAGCGAAAAGGTCTCAAAACTGATCATGCTTCAACTTTGTTGATGGTACATGCCTACTTACTAAACACTTAATTGATTTAATCTATTCTATTATTTGAACTATCGGCAACTGGTTATTTGTGTAGGACAGCTTGTCTGTCGACAAAGGCCTCTAAAGATTTCCACGTATTCCTGTCTCTTGCTAAAGTATAGATTGCGACATCTTAAATCACTGATATCATGTAAATGTTCATAGGACGTTTTATCATACAAACGTGCCACATAGTCACTCATGATTATGCTGCGGCCGCGCAGTTTCTTGTCTTTCACTTTCACGCTGCTATTTTAGTAGTGTGAAGGAGATGCACGATGAAATATATTCCATTATGGATTGTTGTATATCAAAATAGGCCATTGTCCATATGAATAACGTGGAATGTGCGTATATAGTTAGATAGAGCTAACTTTATCTTGTATACGTACCTATGTATACAATATTGGGTTCAACCCGTTCAACTGATGACGTATCTCAGGCTTTAAGGGTGGGTTAAATTCTGTGTATAAAATAAGTCTGTCAGAGCAACGGTTTTGCTAGCAAAAGACAGTTTTGACAGACAATTTAACGATAAGGTTGGATGGTGCTAAGTGTTTACTAGTTAAAGTAGCATTTTTACTAGTAAATACTGCAGCATTTGGGCAACTTGGGAACCAAATACTTTCTTGGCTTCGGGTCCACATGATGTAATCATTGTTAAATTCTATGCTGGCTGAAGTATTTGTAAGTATCATAAAAGGACCTGACAACGAGGTCTGGCAGCTGGGTCCTGTAGAAGTATGATTAATGCATGTATTCCTACAGGCGTAGCGTAAATGACTTTGATTTTATCGATTCAATGCTACTTAAAATGTGAATGTTTGTTGTTTATTACTTCACATAATGCAAATGGTAGAAGGGATTTCGATGAATTTTGAAACATTGATCGATGTCGGTAAAACAGATATCTTGGGAATGCGGGTAAAATCGATGTGCGCCAACTAGTGGGAAATAAAATATCAGAAAACCGAGATGAGGACTTATAATTAGGAATGACAGAACAAACGTGATAAGAAGCAGGAAGGTGATTACAATGACACTAAATTAAAATGCGTCGTATATTTTTGCAGAACTCAAATCGAACGCAATAGATAGCTAATCAACTAGGAGCAATGTACTATAGTTAAAACATCAAGATGCATCTAGAATTCATTTATCAATGTACCTCAATAAATGATGCTTTATTGGTTATTTTCCTTTACAATTATTGAAGCGGATGCGTCATACAATTTATTGACAATATTTACGTATTGCGTGGTACCTAGGTTAGGTATTGTACTAGTATAATACTAAATTACATGCTATTACATAAATTAAATATGGGTTGTTGAAAGTATTATTCCTCTTTAAATTAGACTAGTTTGTTTTGTATTTCAGTTCCTGTTATTGTATTTAAATAACATTGTTGTATTTCAGGAAAGCACTCGCTTACTGTGTTCATTGGTTTGACCATGAGATCATTTGATGCATTAACCTCATAAACTATTATATATCTGTTTAGATGTATATCTCATCTAATTACGCCTATTTTGGCCTTTTCAAATATGAAACATTTTATGAAATTAACCAAGTTAAATGATCCAAATAATTTGCTGCAATAGTAATCATGGTCCATTTACCTAATATGGAATAATTTCCAGCTATTGTAAGGCTTGGCAAGTATTTATTCATCTGCTACAATTTGCTCAGTGGCGCGTGAAGCTACCTGTGCATGTATCACTTTTATGCAACAAAGAATGTCAGGTGCGAGTCAAAAATAGTGTTGCCAGTGATAAATGTCTTTTTTACCTCCCGCAGATGGTGCTAGAAGTGTAGGTTTTTTTAAGACCGCGAGGTTAGTAATGAGACACACTAAAATAAATCTCAGTAGAAGGATAAGGGATAATCTTTTAATGAATGGTACATGAAATATCATAAAATTTATTGTAAACTCGATTAATATGAATTGGAGATCAAGTTTATTATAAAGATGTGTCAATCCAACTATGTTGATATGCTTTCAAGGATGAACTTGAAAAGTTATTATAAAATGTCCTCTTTTTGCAGGCAGTTGAGGCGATCCTTGCAAATGTTCCAGAATGGCATCCCACACCTTTCACGGGCAAAAAGGGTGAGTTCTCAAATAGCAGTACACGGAATAATTATGGAATATACACAATACAGGTGTGTCGTAAATAATTGTCCAACGTTAGAGAGCCAGCTATTTAGACTGGATTTTTTAAGTAATACAAAAAAAGATATAAGGTCAATATGGTGACTTTACAGCCAAATTAGTAACTCATTGTATCGATTTTTGAAAATAATAGTTTAAATTATGGTATATGATATAGCTGAATATAGGTTGTATCGTTTCCTTAACTTTGGACCACTATTTACGACACATTCAGTATATCGGGTAAAGCTAGAAGATATTATTCCGTATCTTTTTAATAGATATTTCGTCCAAAAACTGGAAGTAATAAGAATAGTTGATACGTTTAAACAAATAGGTTATGGACCATAGACAAAGGATAATCCACTCTCATTTCTAATATATGCCTTGTCCAGATGGACTGCCAGGGTTCTCGCGTTTTCGCCACTTGCCGAAAAACATCTTACAAATTCTATACATGAGCTTTCTACGCAGCAGATTTGATCAGTGACATTGGGTTGTGACATTGTCGGGACACCTGATGGTCGTTCCTGAATTAAACGAGTTGCTTTAAATAATTTTATTCATTCGTTGGATGTAGCGATATCCGGTGGATATGACTAACGTCATGCAAAGCCAGGAATGTATGTAATAATAATACATTATATTCTAATATATATCGGGCTGTCGTTTCGAAATAAAGGTTTTTTCTCAAATATTTCTTGTGCTACTTAAGTAGCAAACAAGCGTTCGCCCCGCCTGATGGTAAGCGGTTATCGTGGCCAATAGATGCTTGCAAAAAGGTATCATTCGCGCGTTTACCGACCATGCAAAAATATCTTCACATTTCTTGAACAATTCCATGCTGTATACCCAAACATTTATTATTATTTTGGGTCTGAAATTACTAAACTGATTTTGAGAGGACTTTTCATAGAGTACTTTATTTATGTTGGATTCACAAGTGAACGGCCACGCCGGCTGCTATATAGTCATTAGTAAAGACAAAGTGTAGAAATATCGAGCATACTAGACTAAAAACCAAGTCAGATTTTGCAAGAAAGAATTGCGCAAGATATGTGAATGTCGGATCACGAGATATTGTCCGGAAAAATAACATGTAGTCCTACTACAAATTTGTCCATAAATTTCGTTCTTCTCTGCGTACCCGGGATAAAAAGTAGCCAATAACCTTCGGGTATAATGCGTTCCCGAGGGTTATTATATTTTCCCGGGATAAAAAGTATCCTATGTGTTAATCCAGGTTATAAACTATCTGTGTTCGAAAATTCATCCAAATCCTTTCTGTAGTTTTTGCGTGAAAGGGTAACAAACATCCATCCATACATCCATACTCATAAACTTTCGCATAATTATGATATTATAGTAGGATAAATAACAGTTCATTGGTACAAGCAAGAACAACGCCCAAATTCAATGCATAATACCTTAATTTGCATAAACCATTTAACCAAGCAGTGCAATAATCCACTGATATCGTTTCACATAAAATACTGCCGACTGTCACTATCAGTAAAGTTCATAATACAATCATCATCAATTAGGCACTGTAGTGTATGTAGTACCTACCTATATATATCAACACTCTAATGACCTAGATCTAAGATAGCTTGAGCGAGTCTTGTACCTCTAATCGTATCTTGATTCGACCTTGTCGGTTGTTGGTTATTACATTTAATTCGAAACACTAGATATTATGCTACGAAGTTGGCAAATAAGCATACGGCTCGCGTGGTATGCGGTTACTGTAGCCTAAGGATACTGGATGGCCTGTGTTTGACCACAATCTCACCATGGTCAGGTCATGAATATCACGGCGCTTACGACTTTTAGGTCGCGAAAAAACTACACCCTAAGGTGGAGGCGTCGGTTGGAGCGCGAAATTCAAATTTTATCGTAAGTTATCAACTTGTCATTTGCGACAAGAATGGTAGTATATTTACTGATTAATAACAAAAGAAATCTCAACATATTCCTCCATCCGACCTATAACTGAGCTGCAATTTGCAAAAAACGTGATAAAATTTGAATTTCGCGCTCCAACCGAAGGTATACCCTTAAAAGGGTTCTAGCGCTACGTGTATAAACTATGTGGTTAGACGACTATTTATTGTTTGAGCGCTGCAGCGAATATTAACAAAATGGAGCATGACCTTTGCTTAGGATAGTTTCTCTATACGTAGTAATATATCTCAGTGGTTGTAACTCGTAATGTCTATGGTCTCGGTTTCTCTATAACTAAAATCCGGAAACCAAACATGCGGGCAAATACGATGAGCGCGTTTAGTTCTATAATTATCTCGTGTAATAGTAATAATGATAATAATGTTAATGAAACAATGCGACAAATAGCCTCGTTCGAAGAGGAAAACATGTCGAAAGGCTACCGTTCAAACAAAGCGGATATCCTTTCCATTGATATTTTCTTTGTGTAACAATTGCAGAAAGTTGGTTTTTGTCATTGAATTTAATAGGTTAGGTCATCGGACCTTTACATTACATGATACCATTTCTCATATAGTAGGAGGTGTTTGTTTGGATGGATTAAACTTCGTTAATTTTGAAGAGTTCTTTATTCTAATTTTTAGACCGCATTTCGGGGTCTGGATGAGTTGATGGTTGGCTTAATAAACACATTTGATTCACGTGTCCATGAACATGGTAACGAAATTTGAAACCATGATGTACCTTATTTTTGACCCCTTAGCATTAAAATGTTGGGTCATATATAATACTAGCTGTTTCCCGCGGCTTCACTCGTGTTCCCGGGATAGAAAGCAGCCTATACCTACTTATGTTTTATTTTATTTAATTGTATATTTATTCTTTTTTTTTATTTTATTCTGTATGGATCTGTGTGTCTGAAATAAAGATTATAACCTTCTGGGACAATCAAACTTCCTATTAGTGAAATAATTTTTCGAATTGGACCAGTAACTTCAGAGATTAGCGCGACAAACAAACTCTTCAGCTTTATCTATACTAATAATAATAATAATATTATAAAGAGGAAAGATTTGTTTGTTTGTTTGTTTGTAATGAATAGGCTCCGAAACTACTGGACCGATTTCAAAAATTCTTTCACCTTTGGAAAGCTACATTATCCCCGAGTAACATAGGCTATATTATATTTAAAAAAAAATTAGGGATCCTTACTAAAACTCCAATAATGTAACATAAGGTGTAAAAAAATGACCTGAAAAATTCCTTACGTGGCGTGCGCTGCGAAAACTATTGATGATAGAACAAAATCATTTACTACGACTTTGCAGAACTCATCATTATCTACAAAAAGTGTCGCGACAGCATATGTCTAAATATTATAGTTATGTCTCAGTAAGCAGTTTTTTATTCTAAAATATTAATTTATATATGCCGCCTCTTGAAAAGGCTCTTCATTTGTACCTTGGTATTAATCCTCATCAAAATAAATTACTTTATATTCAAGACGGCTTTAATACCTTTTTATAACTTTTTGAATTATTCAATTCGGACATTTCATTCGGAAGATATCACGAGTTTAAAAATGCAAGTATTAGAAAAAAGTCGCGTGGTTGTCGCTCACCGCGCTCAGCTAGCCAGCATGCGATGTAGGCGTCCATGTAAGCGTCACTGGGGTACGGGGGGGGAGTCAATGTAATCTATATATATAAAAGAAAGTCGTGTTAGTTACTCCACTTATAACTCAAGAACGGCTGAACCGATTTAGCTGAAAATTGGCAGGGAGGTAGTTTAGAGCCAGGAGAAGGACATAGGAGGGGAGGGAAGGAGATAGGTAGGGGTAGGTAGGGTAGGTAGGTAGGGTAGGTAGGTAGGGTAGGTAGGTAGGGTAGGTAGGTAGGTAAGGTAGGTAGGGGTAGGTAGTGGCAGGTAGAGGTAGGTAGATAGGTAGGGGTAGGTAGGGTAGGTAGGTAGGGTAGGTAGGGTAGGTAGGGTAGGTAGGTAGGGTAGGTAGGGTAGGTAGGGTAGGTAGGGTAGGTAGGGTAGGTAGGGTAGGTAGGGTAGGTAGGGTAGGTAGGGTAGGTAGGGTAGGTAGGGTAGGTAGGGTAGGTAGGGTAGGTAGGGTAGGTAGGGTAGGTAGGGTAGGTAGGGTAGGTAGGGTAGGTAGGGTAGGTAGGGTAGGTAGGGTAGGTAGGGTAGGTAGGGTAGGTAGGGTAGGTAGGGTAGGTAGGGTAGGTAGGGTAGGTAGGGTAGGTAGGGTAGGTAGGGTAGGTAGGTAGGGTAGGTAGGTAGGGTAGGTAGGTAGGGTAGGTAGGTAGGGTAGGTAGGTAGGGTAGGTAGGTAGGGTAGGTAGGTAGGGTAGGTAGGTAGGGTAGGTAGGTAGGGTAGGTAGGTAGGGTAGGTAGGTAGGTAGGGTAGGTAGGTAGGGTAGGTAGGTAAGGTAGGTAGTGGCAGGTAGAGGTAGATAGGAGTAGGTAGGGATAGGTTTGTAGGTCCCAGTTTTATTTTTGTTCTCAGGGCAGGACATCGTCTGCCGGGTCAGCTAGTTATTTGTATAGATATAGATTACCTATAGAATTTCAGAAAATGGGAGTGATACACGAAGTTCAGTACCAGTTTTTACGCGGCTACCACGCTGATAATGATGGCTGCTCCAAAAAATTTTAATTCGATCACTTTCAAAAAACGCATTTTGACAAGTACACACGGCCACAGATCAGGCTACACATTTTTGTTGCAAAATAGCTCGTATTACAACCGCATAAGGTATCGCAGTGTGTAGCTTGATCTGTGGACGTGCGTACAAAAAGGTCAGGTAGTGAAATTTTTGTTATTGGACTTTTAATATACGCAGAGAACTGGTTTTCGGTAATGAGGAAATATCGTGACAGATCTATTCATGATCATGATAGCAAGTTATTTATAGCTTGTCTGATATTATTCTTATCACCGTTTGCTCCTAGGTCAGGGAATGTGTGTTACCCTTGACCGGTCTTGGGTCTGGTATTTCGCGCTTTAGGAAAATATTGATGGAGAAAAAATAAATAGCTATCAAAATGCTCTTTTTCTTAATCTTTTCGGTTCCCTTAAAAATTCCATTATTTATGTTTTAGAGACACGTCTAAAAGCCCAAATTTTCCTTTAACAGAAGAGAAAATAGACACAGAGGCAGACAGCGGGAGGCTGCGATGCGAAACCTTCGACATAGAACGTGTTTTGCAACATGGCGCTCATCTCATGGGTTCCGAAGGTCATGAATACGATCTGGATGAAGAATCTTTGAGCGCTATAGGTGAGAATGTGTAGATTTTATTGCTAGGGAATAAAGTTGATAATAATAAGTAAGACAAGGAGCCGGGGAAAGAGCGCTGAGTGAGGCGACTTCTAATCATAGCGACCGACTATCCGGTCAGAGTCACTGAGAGCAGCTGTATGGATGCACAAGTCATGCGACAAAATTAATTAAGCAGTGACAGAAGCTAATTAGACTGTTTTAATTTGCATCCATCTCCATAAAAAAGTTAGACAATGTTTAAAATAGTTTCGAAGTCTTTGTCTGACATGTGACTTTTAGCGAACGAAAGAAAGAGACTGACGAGACGCTGTAACACTAATTTTGCTATTCCGAGGGTGGTGGATTGTTTTAATATTTAAGTACTTAAATGTAAAGATGAAGTTCATAAATTCTGCGTCGTTTCACAAATTGACAGTTCTTTTCTCTTTTGTTCTTCTTTATACATTCTACTTTCAAATAGGTACCTTACTTACCGAACGAGCAATATTTACCGAACGTAAGCAATGATAACCCTTTATTTGATTGAATCATCCCACTCTAAGTTTATTAATATATGCGTTTATGGCCGGTCTTGCGCTACTCTCACACAATCGTCGATCCACCTTGTGGGGGCCTGTGGTGGCTCACGCTGCGTCTTTCCGTTTGTGGTCGCCTCCTTTCTACCCCAGTGGCCTTAGGTTCTACGAGCGATGTGCGGTCTCTACAATTCTAAGCAAATTCTTGTTATTTGCGTATCTATGTCCTATCGACCACTATTGTTGCAAGTTCTATGTTTACAAATTTGTATGCCCCTGTTCATTAGTCAGACTATTCATAAGAGCCTGTGAATCTATGTGAATACAATTTTAATTCTTTTCCCTATAGATATAAAGGATCGTTTAGCGAAACAGCGTCAGCAATTGAATGCGCGGCTTGGCCTCGACGTCGCCGCCAACTTGGGTATGGATCTCACATCAGTGTACACCAATGAGGATCTGTGCCCAGCCAAAACTACAACCAATAAGACTGAAGCGCCTAGGGTGAGTTGGCTAACGGACAATTATACTAACTGCTATGTTATTAGATGATGGAGTTAAGCGAATGCGTATACTATTTTAATATAGCAACTATACTCTATTCCACCGTTTCGCCTTTGGCCAGATCATTGCAAGCCCAAATTTATCCAGTAAAAAAATACAATGTATAAGCTTTGTGTCTCATATTCTTAGAATCATTTTGCTCTTATAGATCATGAGAGGATTGCTCATATGTCATATTTAAGCGATGATATTATTCAGTAAAAATATACATCATCTGTCTGCCTTGTGCCCAATCATTTATGTTCGGCGCAATATACACTCCTTCTCCACACGATCCTTCTATCTGTCATATCATCTTTTACACAATCCAACGTTCTACTTTCGGTCTATATGTGTATTATAAGAACAGACGTATTTCCCCACCCAGAGGCCAGTACAAGAACTAGTCCCTCTATCATCGAAGCCCCTAAGCTCTCGAGAGATAAACCTAGCGAAGCGCAAGGCTCGCGCGGCCTTCAGCAAGCAGAAGTCTCGGGACTGCGACGAGGGCTCCTCGGCGCCCCCCACGCCTCCTGTCGAACCAGACAGGAAGAAGATCAAGCTGGAGGCGCAGGATGAGTTCGTGTGTGAGTTATATATTTAACTAGCTGTTCCCCGCGGTTCCACTCGCGTTCCCGGAATAAAAAGTAGCCTATAACCTTCGGGCATAATTTAGCTTCCTATTAGTGAAAGAATTTTTCGAATCGGACCAATAACTCCAGAGATTAGCGCGGTCAAACAAAGAAACTCTTCAGCTTTATTATTAGTATTAGTATAGATTTAAACTATAATTTATTCAGGTTATTACGATATCACCCCATGATATAATTTCTTAATAAAAAAAAAAATTGTGTGCTATATAATTTCTTCAAAAGATTGGGGTAACAAAATTTGAAAAGAACCTAAGGTAGTAACGTAGATAACTCCTTGCAGTTGAAAACAACGCCCCAGTGCCGGACTGTTCTGGGGCTTGGGGCGAGGCTTACCAGTGGCCCTTGGACGCGTGGTGTGGGGCATTACAGGCGCAGTTGTTGAGCGCTGCCTGGGAGGCGAGGCACGGTGCCGCTAGTGCACTGCGGGAACTACTGAGGGCCAGGATCGCTAACTCCGCTGGATTTGATGCCGCCATGACAAGGAAACAGGTCAGAAACTACTGATATGGGGTTGTTAAACAAGGGTTTGAATAGATGATCATTTGATATCGTTACTGGTGAAAGTCCAAAAGTTGTCACCTAAAATTTACCAGATTGGTCCCGAAAGAATAAGCCTGTATCACTGTTTGAAAAATTGAGATATGTAAACTTTTTGGTAATATTTTGGTCAATTCTCGAGCGTTCAACTAGATTTTTTCGAGCTCGTTACTTTATTATGATTGAAGTACTCAACAACAGCATGACTCATTAAATAAGGTCAGTCCATAGAAGACCAATCATTGAATATTTTCTCCATGTTTTTTGGCATTATGAATGGCGCTATCAAGTAAACGTTGGGTTCTAGAGGCCTCAAGAAGTACGCTACATACGGTTCTTCGAGCCAGATCGACCTAACTAAAGACTTTGTTACAGATGGAAGAAGCTCACCAGGAATGGTTAGAAGACATGGCGCTTAGATTGCTGTGTGTCCTCGCTTTAGACCGATTTGGGGACTTTGTTTCCGATCAGGTACGGATTTATTACAAATTTAAAGGTATTTGACTGACTTTTTATGATATCAAAACGTTAGCATAAATGAAGTTTTGTATGAAATACTGTGTGACGTCATAATTTTACAGCATCAAATGATTTGCTCTAAGTGATAAAGAATTGAAAATACCGTTAAATTTACAACAATCTTATGTGTTGTTTAAATTTAACGGTATTTTTCTGTGTTTATGTGTATTTTTAGTATACATTGGTTAGTGTTTGATGAATTATTTTTCACATTGTCAAATAGCCTATTAATGATTTTAGTTCAGGCAAATCTTAAATATATAAAAGAAAAGGTAACTGACTGACTGATCTATTAACGCACAGCTTAAACTACCGGACAGATCGGGCTAAAATTGGGCATACAGATAGCTTTATGACGTAGGTAACCGCTAAGAAAGGATTTTTGGAAATACAAACCTCGGGATCTCGGGAGATTTATATTCTTCGTATCATAATGGACGTTATTTTGATTAGTTTTTGCTTATGTCACAATAGGTGGTAGCCCCAGTCCGCGAGACGTGTGCGCAGACCCTGGGGGTGGCGCTGTCGCAGCTGGCGGAGGACAGGACGCGGAAGGTGGCCGCACTTCTAGCAGCGCTGTCTGCGCACGCGCAGTGGGAGGCGCGGCACGGCGCGCTGCTCGGCTTCAAGTACCTGCTGGCTGCTAGACAGGTACCTGCACTCATGGAACACGAGCTAGAGCTACACTTTGTCCATACTCCGTTACTTTAAGGGGCTAAGGTAAAGCTGGCAAGGGTCTTATCGCCCCCATACAGAATAAGAATCAGAGCTACACTTTCGCTGATATCATAACTGTCAGATAACTATGTATGCTATGCTGTGTAGTATCCGACCGAAGGTCGATTTCTGAGGGCCTACTCCGAAAATCGATACACGATAGTCCGATCATCGTTGTCAAATTATTAACCAATAGAATTGCTCACAATTTACATCTCGTCGGTTTGCTGCAATTCTATTGGTTAATAATTTGACAACGATAATCGGACTATTGTATATCGTTTTTCGGAGTAGGCCCTCTGAACGAAACCGAAGCCCACTAATCGATACATTTTTAAGTTTTTTTATCGGTTGTCCAGCCATTATCAGTTGGGGACTTCGAAATGAAGATTAAGCGGTGCTTTGCCACCTCATTTAATAAGAGGTGGACAATTTTGTGAAAAAAATGTTTTCAGAAGTTAAACGAACATAAAAAACTTTTAAAAACACTAAAAAGTATAAAATAATAACTATGTAGGAACTCTAATCTGACAGTTTTGATGTCAGCGAAAGTGTAGCTTGTGTTAAATATCATGGTAGGTATTGCAGATTTTTTCGCTGACTTCAAAAAACATACAGTCTAATTGTGAACCTCCACCTTTTTTAAGTCGATTAAAAAAGAACCGAACCAGCCGTGTGGTGACGGCGACGAATATCACCACCCCATCTCATCCCGTGGGGGACGTAGAAGTCGTCCGAGGGAAGGTATACCAGAGTACGGGCAGCAGCGTATTTCTGAGAACTATAACACCATACTGCGATCGCCAACCCGCCTGCCAAGCGTGGCGATTATGGCATATCCCCCCAAATGAAAAACACAATTAAACCGCGGCCCCTAGTCCCCGGCAGCCCTGCTATTCCCAGCCTTGGTAACAGCTGTGGTAACGGCAGGGCAAGGGGTGCTAAGAATCCCCGGCAGATGCCGTGTTACCAACACGGATATTTTAACGACAATTCCTATAGGAAATCGCCTGCGAAAGTGGCGCTCTAGAGCACCTAATCGAAGGTCTGGCGGACTGTGCGGAGGACGTGTCAGCGGTAGCGGCGGGAGCCCTGGCGCCGGCCGCGGGGGCGCTGGCGGCGGCGCGGCCTCACGCGCTGCGGCCCGTGGTGGCGCGGCTGTGGCGGCTGCTGCATGACCAGGACGACCTCGCCGCGCCCGCCAACTCATACATGGCGCTGCTGGCCGCCCTCATGGCACTGCCGCATCCCGCCAGGCTGCTGCAGTCAGTACCCAACAGATTGTATACTAGATAAATGTGAACCTTTTGTAGTAGGTACTGTACCAGTAAACTTGTTTGTGGATACCAAATTAGTTAACTATAAATAGAAGTACCTGGAGGAGCGGTAAACCGTGTTTTTTTTTCAAAAAATGAAACCTAGCTAGATCTATTTATCGCCCTCGAAACCCCCTGCATACTAAATTTTATGAAAATCGGTGGAGCCGTTTCCGAGATTCAGAGTATCTGTGGCGAGGGGTGAAATTATGGCGAGGGTAAGCCGTTCAAAAAACACCTGTAATTTTATAATTACAGTGTATTTTAAGCATGATAAATAAATGAAAAATATAAGGACACTAATCGAGAGAGAAAATCGACCGCAGCATCTTCAGATGTGTTTCGGCATATGTGTGTATTGATTAAACATTATTGTTTTTCCACAGTCCCATCGACTTGGCAGACGTCCTACCCCGTCTCTGGCCGTACCTCGAGCATTCCACCAGCTCGGTTCGCAAAGCCACCTTACAAACACTCCGTACATTAACCCGGCCGCTCATCACCGCCAACGATGAAGGCGTACCCAAAAACGGCGAAAAAACAAACGGCAATGATTCGACCAAAGATGATGGAGATAATGGTGAAGACCCAAAAGCCAATAAAGAGAATTGTGACGACCCAAAGATTAATAAAGTTGAAGATATAAAGGCCAATAAAACAAATGGTGAAGATCCTAAAGCCAAAAAATATGGTGAAGAAAAGTCTTGTATAGGTGATGTGTCAAAGGTGATCATTGAAAACGGTGATGAAACTCAGTACTTGATGTGGACTCCAGAATTGCTGCAAGAAGCGATGCGGCATATTTATCAGAGGGTGTTGTTTGAACATGTCCATGAAATACAGGAGATCGCTGTTCAGGTATGTGTGATATTATTTATGTACTAGCTTCCAACCTGGTTCCACCTGTATTTTGTGCATTAGTCGAATAATTAGCCTGAAGCACAATACTTTTGCTTGAATACAATAGGGACGATGACTAAAAAAATCTAATTAGTCCGTCAGTTAGAATAACAAAAATTATTAGACACATATTTATTCTTTAGTTCCGAAAACAAAAAAAAAACGAAGATACAGTGCGTTAAAAATTCGTGTGACGTCTCGTCTTAGTACACTTTTTACAGAGGGATGACGTCAGAAGCCCTCACTCCTGAACTTCGATGCGACTTATCTTTCCATTTTTTTATTGATGAAAAAAAAAATACGTATCCAATATTTTTTGATAACCTAACTGACGGACTAAACCGAATTAATTATTTTTTACCCAGTCTTCATCCCTATTCATGTACCTTACCTAACAAATTATAGAATCGTGCCAGTCAAATAGTCTTTATTTAAAAGGTATGGGAGAATCTCCTCCGGCACGCGTCTTTGGGCGTGATCTTGGTGTCAGCTTGCCCAATGTTGGCCACGTGGCTATGTTTGGCCATGCAACCCGCAAGATTGGCCATAGATCCGGCGTTACTGCTACATCCACCACCAAAGGTAAACTCTTTAATACTTATGTTTAAACTTTCTTCTAAAATCCTGGTGTAGCATTAGTCAATAAATAATAAAATCCCAAATCACTGGATATCTTGTCCACTCAACTCGTATTGGATTTCATTCTTTATTCCCTTGTATCATATAATCGAATGCGTTGATATTAAAAAAAAAACAGGCTGTATTATTGCTCCATCTCATAGTGTCGCTTATAAAGATTAAGTACCTCGATAACCGAGCTTGCCTCGCTTTTTTTTTTGGTAAATCGTGTTTTTAGGATATGAAACCTAGCTACATCGATTTATCGCCCCCGAAACCCCCTGCATACTAAATTTCATGAGAATGATTGGAGCCGTTTCCGAGATCCAGATTATATATCAGAATTACTCGTTTAAAGGTATTAGATTTCTGAAAAGTAACTTTGTATGGAAAATTACTTTGTCGGCGTAATTAACATGTATTAAAACCCATACCAAATTACAGCTTTCTAGTACTAACAGTCTCTGAGCTAAGCCGTGGAAAGACGGACGGACATAGCGAAACTATAAGACTTCCTTGTTGACTTCGTAACCCTAGAAATACCATCTCAAAATATCCACCCATAATAATTACTAATTAGTTAATAAATGACGGTTTAGTAAAGATATATATTTTTATTTAGGAGCGTCGCACGCGTACCAACTCCCAGACATCAGAGAGTGGTGGCAGCGTCCCGGCGGAGTTGCGTCCCAACCAGAAGTGGTACGTCGGTGGCAGTGAGTCCCAACCCACCGCCGTGCGAGACCGAAACGTGATGCGAGCGAGGTGTCTCGCCGCTGATATACTTGGTAAACTATTTATTACCCAAGTTATGATTAGTACCTATTTCAAAATTATTTTTTATTCCTCTTGCTCAAAAAGTCCGCCATTGTAAAGCGGTAACTTTTTATTTTACCAACGAGCCTACAAAAACGAAAAACTTATTTTAGGATTTTATTTTATTATTTTATTTTCTCGATCCTATTAACGATTGTTTTTTTTACTATCTATAGATCTCTGTTTTACCACAATCTCACCGTGGTCAGTGATGATGTGACCGATGATGGTAAGCACACAAAGCCTAGAAGGGATATGGCTCTCAAGTGCAGCTGTCGGAACACACCGAAAAGTGATATATTATACGACGTTGGTGAATTGGGCCTCAATTTGACAATTTAATAAGAAATTAAATAGATTATTTTTGATTTCAGGTTACCTATCGTGTTATCTAGTCCAACCAGCGCCGGGCATAGAGTATAAAGCTGAAGACGAGAGCCCAATAGACTGTTATGTTAAAGTGAGTATTACAAGTGATATAAAGTGTTTTATTATTTAGATATAAAAAGTCAGCGCTAATCAAGATCTAGATCTCATAGTTATTCTACTGGTAATTAAAAAACATAAAAAGCATTGAATGTACAGATTTTTATTAGTTGTGTAAATTGGAAGTGAAGTGTAGATATACGATTTGCCGATACTACATCTAAGTTGTGACATACTGTACAACATGTTTGATGTTTCCACGTGTTTTTCGATGTTTTATGCATTGGTTATATATTTTTGACACTGTCAACTATCTTATTGTTTTTTTCAGGTGATGATAGTGTACCTGCGATCGGGCAGCGCCCTCCAGCGGCTAGTGGCGGGACTAGTAGTGTCGTCGTGGGCGCGGCACTCGCTCAAACATAACATGTACCCGCCCCCGCCCCCTCACCCGCCCTCTCATCCGCCCCCGCACCCGCCGCAACTAACTCACATCACAGCTAACGGACACCATCATCAGGTATCTATCTATACTAATAATAAAGCTGAAGATTTTGTTTGAACGCGCTAATCTCAGGAGTCACTGTACCAATTCGAAAAATTCTTTCACTACTATGAAGCTACATTATCCCCGAAGGTTATAGGCTACTTTTTATCCCGAGAACGTGAGTGAAGCCGCAAGGAACAGCTAGTAAACAATAAATTGGTTTTGGTATCAAACGTTACCTTGCCTTGGTATGATGCTTGGAGATACTCACACTTCTCAGTCCAAGTGTATTACGAACTGGTGGTAGATTCAGTGACTGTCAACGTTGTATCTATCATAAGTGCCTTATCAGGGCCTAAACTGTCACTTGGATCACTTGGCTTCTAAGCTATCCAAATACCTGAAACCTGGGATTATAGTCGGAGTGATACGAATACGTATTTAATTGCTTTACAATAAGGTTCATTCTCTCCGATGTGTTTGCTTATCGGTTTTCCCTTTACATATATAAGTATTGTAATTTTATTTACAGAATAATAATGGTGAAAGCGAGAAAGAGGTAGATAGAATATCGAAATTAGCGCCGCCCCTACTCACGAATACGCTTCACGCGGCGCTCGTTCAAAATCTCTATTACGACGAAGTTGCGTTGAATTGCAATAGGTAGGTAACATTATATCAATACTTTTATACTCATAAAGCAATCATTTGTTCTATTGAAAACATGGTTTCGGCACAGTGTAACTATATTCTCCCTACAGTGTGGAATCGCGTTTTATGTCGGGCGATGCCGCCGCCCGTGAAAGTACTTACGCTGTCGCACGCAGATGTGCCAGGATTGTCACAAATGGAAAATAAAATAAACGTTTCATTCAGAGTACCTCATCATAAACGTTAATTTATATTACATAATATTATTATCATTATTTACTATAGGTATATCATAAGTACACTCCCTCGCTCGCTTGGTCCCTCAACGTTCGAGCCTGCAAACTAAGCGTGTTTGCAGGCAGCGGTCCGCGCCGCCCGCGCGCCCGCTAGAGCCCTACCGTTGCTCTGCGCAAGTACATTCGTTACCCAACTGTAGGGAATAGTAAACAATAAACAATAATGTTTTTTTTTTTAGAATACTACAAGAGGCTCGCGATCTGTTGGCGATGATGAAGCATTACAAGTTACCTGTCGACAGTGAAGAGTTCAACAACATATTGAGGCTAGAACAGGTCAGTATATAAGTTTTATTTTATAACAATAAATAAATAAAATAATAAACATAATTATTCATACTTACATAGGCCTACTATTAAATTTTAATGATGACACTAGTTACTGTTGTTTCCAAACTAAAGTAAACTATTCTCATTATATCTCTTTCTAACAAAATACTTTAGAAATAGATACAAGAAATTTATTCCAATCAAATTAGTCCTATTGTTTGTTTCGACATCAATTTAATCGCCACTTTTAACTGTAACGACTATTATTTCCCGTGTATGACGATGGTTTTTTTTTTTTTTTTTACTCTGTATAGGCCTGTGTTTGACCACAATCTCACCGTGGTCAGTGATGATGTGGCCGATGATGGTAAGCACACAAAGCCTAGAAGGGAACTGGCTCTCAAGTGCAGCTGTCGGAACACACCGAAAGGTGCTTGGCGACAGATTTTCAACTTGAGGGTAGTAGCCAGCCAGGCGGGTACTACAAAGTACCCGCCTGGCTGTGCTATGGTTTCCTCACGATGTTTTCCTTCACCGAAAGCTCAAGCTCATTGTAGGATTCGAACCCGGGACCTTCGTCTCGGCATCCGACGTCACTACCACTGACCTATCATCGCCTTATGGTATAGACTATTTCAGTTTTTTATCCTTTTTCAATAATATTTGTAAGTAAGAGATTGAAAGAAAAAAAGAAGAAAGTTTAGGCTGCCCCTTGCTTGTTTTGCTCTACGCAACATACTACGCGAAGATATTTTCGCGAAACATTATGTAGTGTGTAGTAAAACAGGTGTTCCGTAGGCAAGTTTAAGTGAAACATCCGTAGGAGATCCAGCTGTATGTACTTAGGCATGGCAAATCCATCCTGGGTACGCCAGTTGTTTCATCATAAAATCTAAGGTGTACCAATCCTCTGCTAAAACGGCCGCTCGAGCAATATTGCTATGCAATTAATATCTCTAATTTACAGCCGAGCCAAATGTTTTTTTTAAATATTTTTTGGTGAAAATGCAAATCATTTTAATCAATTAATTTAAAATTTTGACATATTACACCATAATCTGGAGTAAATTCGAGACAGTGCCGTAAATAGCCTTTTCTGCGCCCTATGCGAGCTTCTATAACTGCGCCCTTGTTTTTTTTTAGATATTAGATATTTTTTAGATATTACCTAGAGCAATGCTATGTATAGGCCTACTTTATTTCATTCAGGGTGATAAAATAAAGCATAAAAATTCTTGCGCCCCCCAGGGTCTACGCCCTGTGTCTGGGCACCGGTGGCACCGCCCTATTTAGGGCACTGATTCGAGATATGAATTGCATTGGTATATTAAAAATAAGTATATTACCTACAATTAACCAGTCTGGCGTCGCTGTCCGTAATTGGCCCAACAATTTTTGTTGGCATATGGCTTTTGTTTATAACAAGTAGTTTCCGTTACGCTTTTATTATTTTTAAATATTATTTAAATTTCAACCTTGACAGGAAAATATAAGAATTATAATAATAACGTTTTTAAAGTCAATAAAGAAAAGATTCGCCTGCAAAAGAGTTGCTTTTCACGACTTTCTTAGATTTCCCTTTTTTTTTATTGACAGCGCCGGCTGACTGGTTAATAATGTTTGTATATGTTTATGCTAGGTAGTTCACATGACAAACGTCACAAAATCAATGGTGGCAGCTATGAAGATAAAGCGGGTATCTCAAACATTAGAAGAACGAAGGTTCACCCTGCAACAGGCCGTCATCCAGTGTACGATTGAACAGAGCACTTTGAATGTCTCGTAAGTTACTTCATTTATTGGGTACATTCCGAAACATGCCATAATCGCTCATGGCGCTCACATCGATAATTTGCGTTCCGATACGAATATCACATCTATGAGAGCCGTGAACTGTCAATGATTCGGAACGCTTGTGAACTCGCTGTCAGTATTTAGAACTAAAACATTCGAAAAAGAGCGTTTTAGCGCGCTCACATCGTTAATTATCGATATTATCATCATTTGGAATGCAGCAATTTACATACGCGAGGCATGATTCTTTTTTTTTTAAGCCAATTATGGGGTTCCAAAAATTCTGCGAAATTTTAGTTTTATCATGTTTTTTTGCTAATTGCAGCTCAATAATAGGTCTTCTGTTACCCAAAATGTGATTTATTATAAAGTGAAAGTTTGTAAGGATGTATGGATGTTTGTTACTCTTTCAAGTAAAAACAACTGGACGGATTTTGGATGAAACTTGGCACATAATGTAGATAGATCATACCCTGTAACAATATATAGGTTACTTTTTATCCCGGAAAAACATAAGATCCTCGGGTACCGCGGGGCGGAAGTTCATTCTACTGATTAACAAGAACGGTACTTTTACAACGATCAGTCAATAGCTAGCAATTAATATTTCTTACCTTTACTCTCTTAGGGTACAAGCAGCTCTCGCCGGCGCTTGCGCAAATTTACACTCGCTACCAGAAAAATTGAATCCAGTAGTACGACCTCTAATGGACAGTATTAAGAAGGAGCCATCAGAAGATTTACAAGCTAACTCGGCTAGCACGCTGGCCGCTTTGTTATCTCAGCTGGTGAATAGAGACCCCTGTCCCAACAACAAGGTGTTGGTCAATTTGAAGGCGTTTCTCAGGTGTGAATAGAGTTGAAATTACCTTGTTTGTTTAAGATTTATGTTACATAGTTATCTAATTAGTCCGTCAGTTAGATTACCAAAAAATATTGGACACATTTCTTTAGTTCCGAAAACAAAAAACAGTGTATGTAGTACAAAATAGCATGGTTTTGATATTATTTTATGAACATATAACAAGTTTATTTTGAAAAGAGTAATTGCTGAGTTTATTGCCGGCTCTTCTCAGCAAAAGCTACCTTCCGAACCGTGCATTAGAGTCTGACTAATCATAAGTGCCTGTGAAGGTCTATTAGAATAAATAATATTTCATTTCATACGGTATGAAGCTGACTGGCTACCACCCTCAAGTTGAAAATCTGTTGCCGAGCTCCTTCCGGTGTGTTTCGACAGCTGCACTTGAAAGCCAGACCTCTTCTAGGCTTTGTGTGTTTTTAAGGCGATGATAGCTCAGTGGTAGTGACGTCGGATGCCGAGACGAAGGTCCCGGGTTCGTCCTACAATGAGCTTGAGCTCGAGCCAGTTGGCGCAGTTGGTTAAGACACCACCTATTGCGCCGCAGGTCGTGGGTTCGATTCCCATCCAGGACAAACATTTGTGTACATGAACATGTCTGTTTGTCCTGAGTCTGGGTGTAATTATCTATAAAAGTATGTATTTACAAAAAAAAAGTAGTACATGTAGTATATCAGTTATCTGGTTTCCATAGTACACCACTTATTGCGCCGCAGGTCGTGGGTTCGATTCCCATCCAGGACAAACATTTGTGTGCATGAACATGTCTGTTTGTCCTGAGTCTGGGGGTAATTATCTATAAAAGTATGTACTTACAAAAAAAAGTAGTACATGTAGTATATCAGTTATCTGGTTTCCATAGTACAAGCTCTGCTTAGTTTGGGATCAGATAACCGTGTGTGAAGAAATGTCCCAGGATATTTTATTTATTTAGCTTTCGGTGGAGGAAAACATCGTGAGGAAACCATAGCACGGTGGTAGGGTACTATGTAGTACCCGCCTGGCTCAAGTTGAAAATCTGTTGCTAAGCACCTTTCGGTGTGTTCCGACAGCTGCACTTGAGAGCCAGATCTCTTATAGGCTTTGTGTGTTTACCACTATTGGCCACATCATCACTGACCATGGTATCAAACACAGGCTTATATATAGTAAAAAAAGTACATGTCAATACGTTTTTTTTTGTCCAGATGTGACCCAGAATATACGCCGCGTATAACGCTAGATAACCGAGAGGATACTCCGCACGACTCCGGCTCGGGAGACTCCGGGACTGAGGCGAAGGCGCATCCAGCCACTGCGCATGGGCCGCACTGTGAGTACAATTTATTTTATTTAACAACTGATTTTTTCATTTGGAAAGCAGTCTCGAGGCCGATTTTAATAAAAACTGAAACTGTATATATTGGAACTCGCCGGAAATGGAAGTCGTTGATTTGGAAAAAAACACAGCCTGTACCTATTATGGGTCTATCTCGTAATGTCGCTTATAATGATTTCTGGAAAGGTAAATTCAATACCTACGTGGGTAAAATAGGGAATCGCGCGGAAAGCTTGTCTATAAATACTATATAAATATTTTAAACCTAAGCCGCTGATTCGATCATGATGAAATTTGGCACGTAGATAGCTTATTAAGGCGATGCTATACAAGAATGATTGTGCGAGAATGATGAAGGGCCATCCAAATAACTTGATATATATTAACATACATTTTGCAATCCATTAGCTTTCTTACTTTTAAAAAAATGTCTTAGTTTTTTTTAAATAACATAAAACCGTCTTTTTTCTAAAATTGCCTCTGTCCTGTCTCGCTTGTCTCCGTCAGTTAAGTAAAGGACGGAGACATTCGCGGAGAGCCTCCTCTTAAATGTGAAAGGACATAGTGTACATTTTATGCCGCGCATAAAACCCGAGGGGAACAGCTAGTAAGTCATAATGATCATAATAGTAATAATGTTAATTTACCTGAACTTGGGGTTATCACTTGTGGGAGGTCATATCGTCACTCAATGGTTATTGCTGAAAATCAGCGCTGCAGACATTAGGCCCATCCTAAGTCTCAGCAATAAGCTGAGCAATAACCCTTATTTTTGCGCACATGCGACGCACAGACAACCAACACTTTTAATTTTACGTGCTTTACTTTTTATGTTTTGTGCAAAATACTGTAGGTACATTGTTTGTACATGTATTTTATTTTTCTTGCTTGTTGCCAATGTTGCCATAGATTAGTAGATTTAAAATTATATTCTCTTTGATACTACGTATTTTATTACCACAGACAATTAAGATTGTCCACAGACAGTGTATTAAATGGTTGAAAGTTAGGATGAACAACTGTGGACTTTCTTTATTTGTATGTTTGGGGAACAAATCAGGCAATGGCTCAGAGCCCTAGTCTTGTATTTATGATTGTACCTATTTGTTTTTCTTGTTTTATTATATAAAAAATATGATATGATTGTATCTTTTGTGCTGTATGCGTGTGGCGCGCAAAAAATAAAAACTTCTTCTTTCTTTCTTTCTTTTAATGTAATTGTTCAACAGTGGATAAGTACAAAGGCATCCTGACACTGTGGGAGCAGCAGCGGCGCGCGCAGAGTGTAGCGCCGCGACGCGGGCGCCCACCCGCCGCCACGGCACACGTCGACCTGGACCACTTACTAGCTAACGAGGACGAGGTACATTATAACTAACTAGCTTGCGCCCCCACTGAAGTATATTACTACGTATAGATACGACGCCACGCATAACCATTATGTTCCGTTCAAGTGCAGCCATCCGGCCACACTTCACTTAGTTGCATAAACACGAAACGCGTAAGCGCCATGAAAATCACGGTGCTTTCAACTTTTAGGTTGCGAAAAAAGCGCTCTAGCGCTAGGTTTTTAAACTGTATGGTTAGACGACTAATTATTGTTTCAGCGCTGCAGCGAATATTAACAAAATCAAAGAATAAATAATATATAGGACAAAATGGATTATGACCTTTGCTTAGGATAGCTTCTCTATATGTAGTAATATACCTCAGTGTCCGCCCCGCAGTTTTTCCCGCAGTCCCGTGGATCTTATGTTTTCCCGACATAAAAAGTAGTCTATATGTTATTCCAGGGTATGATCTATCCATGTGCCAAGTTTCATCCAAATCCGTTCAGTCGTTTTGACGTGAAAGAGTAACATACATCCATACTCACAAACTTTCGCATTTATAATATTAGTAGGATAAAAGGTCACACAGCAAAACATATTCGATCTGCTTTGAAAAAAAATACATGTGTCTAAGGCGTAATACAAATCTCAATATGCCAACAAATATTAAATAATACTTTTAGGCCCGAAAATTACTAAGGATACAGCGCCGCGGTGCGACACTGGCTCTCACTAGTCTGACGACGTACTTTGGTGATGAATTACCCGAAAAACTGCCGAAGCTCTGGGAGTTTATAACGGAACCATTCGCGAAAGTTATGACTGATAAAGGTGAGTAATTTGTTAAACTAAATTGTAAAAGTTTGTTTAATTACATTCGTTTCCCTCGAATACATCTTTCTCTAGCTCAGTTGTTATTTTCATTCAGGGCTCGATACTCGAAAGGTTGCAAAAATGTATTAGATTTTTTGATATGAGTAAAAAGGGAGTGAATGCCGATATGACGGATAGAAGAGCTGAATCGAAGATTACATATTCAGTGAAGGATTAAGACTACTTGATGCCCTAAGCAATCCACACCTGTGGGCCCCCCTATCCGTATGTCAACTAGAATCGATCTTTAAATCTTTACCGCCTAAAAACATTAGTTTTTTAGGGTTCCGTAGTTCACGTCTGGAACCCTTATAGTTTCGTCCGTCCGTCCTCGGCTTACCTTCTAAACGGTTTGTGCTAGAAAGATGAAACTTTGTATGGATATGTTTATTTACTACGTTGACAAAGTGCTAAAATAAATCACGATAAGAATTTTTTTTTGGGATACTTACATGTAAAGTTAGGATGTATTTTTTTCTCGCGTCTATCCCATTGTGTAGGGTATCATTAGATAGCTTTTTTAAAAACACTGAGAGGTTGCTAAGACGGTTTTTTTATTTAAGTTTGCCAGATATTCAACTTAAAAGCGCATTTTTTTGTTAAAATAGGACGTCCCGCCCTCTGAAAGCTAAACTCTGAAAAAAAATTCTGGAGAAATTCATGATGGTAGTCCGTGTGATGAACTTTAAAGGAAAACTATAACGGCTTAGATAACTTTGTTAGTTCAGGAGTTATAGAGGCCTAACTAGAGGAAAACTTCGTACAATAATAACGAAATAATTAGTAAAATTTTAAAAATAAAATCATAACAATTATCTTTGGACACGGTCTTCTATCTCCATGTGCCACTATGGGTGACTATGGAACCCTATTCTATGCGTGGCCTGACACGCACTTGGCCGGTTTTTTTTTGTAAAATAAGATGAGATGTAACTTACCAACAATAAAAACCAAAGCATAATTTATTTATTGAAATGCGCCTTGCGGCTTTTTCTGGCATTGAATTCGCGCAAGCGTCTAACGTTTTTAACATATCGGTCTCTGCCGGCTAGTGAATTCCGATTGCCGAATGCACTAGCGGGCAGCGAGTGGGCAAACGGGAGCGGGGTTATGACTCTAGGTCGGGCTCTATGTCAACTTAAAGCGCGCAAATTTTCAAATTAGTCCTAGAAACTTTTTTTGGCGTGGTTTTTGGTGACGTGGGAGTGAGACGTGATGCCCTAAGGACGGATTTTTTTTTGTGCTTCTTCCGGTACCCCCTCAGACGTGATGCTCTAGGCAATTGCTTAATTTGATTAAGGGTACTGTACATATTGCGCCGACCACAAATGATTGGGAACAGGGCAGGGAGATGATGAAAACTATTTGTAGTTATATGAAAGCGTCCATTGACAAAGATGTATCCTTCTAGAATTAGAAAGTCAAGAGGTGGAGGCGGCAGAGGAGCTGATCTCCCGGCTGCAGGTGTTCGAGGCGGTGTGCCGCGAGGTGCAGATGGAGGCGGGTGGGGGTGGTGGTGGGGGTGGGGCGCGGGCGGCGTGCGCGCTCACCCGCAGCGCGTACACGGGCGTGCGGCACATGGGCGCGCGCGCGCTCGCCGCCATGTGCCGCACCACGCATATGCACAACGCCACCATGCACACGCTCGTGCACGAGGTAAACCAACTATGTATATTACCCGCTAGCGGACGTCACACTTTTAGTCAAAAAGACGGTTTTAAGTCATTTAAAAAACTAAGCCTTTTTCTTTAAATAAGAAAACTATTCCCTTTCAAGTTATTTGGATGAATAAGAGAAAAAATCATTCTCAGTTTTAAAAAGGGTATTCACTATTTTCTGATGTTACTAAAGAAAAAATCAAAATCCCAAACAAATTTCGAAAAAAGTCGTCCTCGTCATATATTCACATATATTTTTTACAAATCGCTCGCAACAGTTAATGCAGAGAAAAAATTAATCTAGAATCATAATTTCTCGTCTATCGTCGCCTTAAGGGGTGGAAATATTCATCAATATGAACAACTTACTATGAGACCAACACTGAAAACACGAAAATTTTCTAACTTTGCTTGATTTTTTAAATAAAAAAATATTGCAACGCTGCAGGTGAATAATCTATATATATCTAATACCTTTAAACGAGCATTTCTTGTATATACAGGTTGAATTTTTTAATTGGGCGTGGTAGACCAAATCCTAAAGGATAGGGAATAGCGAAAAATGCTGAAAGGAGTATCGGGGATAATTTTGATAAAAACTAAAACTGTATACTTGGATTTTCAAAAATATTATTTGCCTTGTCGGGAATCGAACTCATTGACTTTGAAAAAAAACACAGCCTGTATTATTGCTCCATCTCATAGTATCGCTTCTAATGATCAATTTCTGCGAAGTAATGTTATATGACAAAATAAAGGAAAGGTACATTTTTTAAGAAAGTAAAGTTTTTAAAAGTAAGAAAAGTAATCTTTCGCACAATACATTATAAGTAAAACATCGCATATAATACATTATAAGTATTAAGGTACGAGTATTAATAAGAACGCACTAAATCTTTGAGGTGTCGAGTCAGCTTAAGTATTGACAACAATGGGCATCATTTCGAACATTTGATTAGTAAAGTATAATGAACGAAACAAAAATAAAAAAATGTTTTCGTAAGAAAAATATTTTTGCATTAATTTTCCATATAACATTACTTCCCAGAAATTGATCATTATAAGCGACGCTATGATATGGAGCAATAATACCGGCTGTGTTATTTTTTTCAAAATCTTTGAGTTCGATTCCCGGCAAGGCAATTTTTTTTTTTAATCCAAGTATACGGTTTTAGTTTTTATCAAAATCGGCCCCGAGACTCCTTTCAGCATTTTTCGCTATTCCTAATACTATAGGATTTGGTCTACCACGCCCACTTAAAAATATCAGCCTGTATATATATTTTAAGTATATATACAAGAATCTGAATCTCGGAAACGGCTCCAACAATTTTCATGAAATTTTGTATGCAAGCAGAAGGTTTCGGGGGAGATAAATCGATCTAGCTAGATTTCATATTTAGAAAACGTCATTTAAAAAAAAACGATCAAAGCTTGGTCAACCAGGTACTTATTAATAAACCTTGTAATATTCCAGTTAATCCCGGCTCTGGGTGACGTGAGGAGTGAGCGAGTACGCTGCGGCGCGGCCGAGGCTCTCGCTCGGGTGGTGGAAGCGTTGCAGCTACAAGTTGTGCCATATATCGTACTGCTAGTCGTGCCTCTACTCGGTGAGTTAACACGTCGACCATAACTTTTTTAGTGTTGGGGAAATAAAACGCAAAGCTGTGCGCAGATGGCGCCACTAGAACGAACCGCCATGGCGTGCCATAAAGCATGTTATACAGAAGACTATTTGTTATAATTATAATAATAATCTATACTTCAATACTAATATTATAAAGAGGAAAAATTTGATTGTTTGTTTGTTTGCATTGAATAGGCTCCGAAACTACTGAACCGATTTGAAAAATTCTTTCACTAATAGGAAGCTATATTATAAGGTTATAGGCTACTTTTTATCCCGGGAACGCGAGTGAAACCGCGCGGAACAGCTAGTTTGTTATAATTTTATCCTACGCCCATTCAAAGTGGATGATTTGAAGAAACGTCTTCGGGAACGTGGCGCGAGTTTCAGAAAAATGTCTACTGATTGTGCTGCACTCTTGTGCCAAAACATTGCAGTAATACTTCCTTTTGCTAATTGTCACCAAACTGTATGAATTTGGAATGAAAAGAAAAGGACTTACTTGTTGAGGCCAGTCCAGTTCCGCCCAGATGCTCAGGACTCTCCTGGAATGTCTACAGCCCTCGTGGGACGACCTCACTGATCCTCTCTGGACTTGTTAATACAAGAATTTAAAACAAAACACGACTGCGTTTTACAAAAAGTAAATTAATTATAACCAGTGTCACTCGGGTTGCTGTAAGTATTCTAGCGATACCCCATACATCTAAATCTGTCGAGGCATTTAAAAGTTATGGTGGAATATAGAAACTACATACATAAACCCTGAAAATATTACACTCGTTTTCAGTGTAAAAATTCAAAACTACGGTCGTACGTGAGGAATGAAGTATGTGTAGAGTTTGACCTATTTTGATTATATTATTTACACTTTTCGTATTTGTAAATATGATTATTGATAAATCCCTGATTCAAAGCCGTTTCACCTTTCTAATAGTGAGTCATGTTGTTACACATAATTATACGTCTCTTGCGCATTAAATTTATCAAAATTCGGTACAGTGGTCTTTATATATCTGAATAAGGTAGGCGTACGCGACTGTGCGCTGTTTCTTGGTGATTTTGTATTGTGGATAGGGTATTTTCAACATTATATCATACGAGCTGTTCCCCGCGGCTTCACTCGCGTTCCCGGGATACAAAGTATAACCTTCTGGGATAATGTAGCTTCCTATTAGTGAAAGCATTTTTCGTATCAGACCATTAACTCCGGAGATTGGCGCGTTCAAACAAACATACATTTCAACTTTATTTTTAGTATAGACTAGCTTTCCCCCGCGGTTTCACTCGCGTTTCTGAGGTATCTCATGTTTTCCCGGGATAAAAAGTAGCCTATATGTTATTCAGGTGCGCCAACTGGCTTGTCAAATATATATATATTTGTTGATACCTATTGTTAAATGTAAAAAACAAGTTTACCAAAAAATTCCATCTCACATTATCCCATCAACAGGGCGAATGAGCGACCACTGCGAGGCTGTAAGACTAATGTCGACCCGTTGCTTCGCCTCCCTCATACAACTGATGCCGCTGGACGGCGCTATACCCGAGCCCCCCGGCTTGTCTCCCGAACTGCGCGCGAGAAGACTTCGGGATAAGTACTTCTTGGATCAGCTGTTCAATCCCAAGTCGATTAAGGATTACAAGATACCGGTGCCCGTGTCTGCCGAGCTGAGGAGCTATCAGCAGGTGAGGATTTTTTTTTTATAGTCTGTCTGACGCATGGTGGTCACGGTAACCGCTTACCACCAGCCGAAATAATATTATCCTTAATATTTTTTTATTACTGAACTGAAGGTAATACTAAATATCTTCAATTCTTTCTATAATCTGTTTTGTCTTTACCCTTTACTTGTCTGTGTGTGTGTGTGTGTGTGTTCTTTATTATGTTTAGGCCTATGTTAAACCAAAATCTGTTATCTGTATGTTCCCGATGGTGGTAAGCACACAAAGCCTAGAAAGGAACTGGCTCTCAAGTGCAGCTGTCGGAACACACTGGAAGGTGCTTGGTGACAGATGTTCAATTTAAAAATAATTCATAATAAAGGTAATCAGCCAAGTACCCTACCACCGTGCAAATAATTAATTCTATATTCCTCACCAGGCGGGAGTGAACTGGCTGCGTTTCCTGAACGAGTACAAGCTGCATGGTGTGCTATGTGACGATATGGGTCTGGGCAAGACCCTACAGTCTCTAGTGGTAGTGGCTGGGTCGCACTGGGAGCGCGCTCAGCTGCAGATGCCGCAGCTACCCTCCCTCGTTGTCTGCCCGCCAACACTTACCGGTATGTAGAACAAAAAACATACAAAAAAAAACAAACTTTTTATACATTTTGACCGCACTAGAAAAAGATTGAATAATTTTTCGTGATTTTAGAGTTGGTTCCATAGTAAAAGTTATTAATAATGATGAGTATTGCCCTGAAAATTTGGCCACTCATTGAAAAGTACTGTACTTACAGTATTTTCTTGAATTCTACGGAGATCAAAATATTTATGAAGTCTACTCTAGCGAAGTCGTAGACGAAAAGATAGTTTTTAAGGTTACACAAAGGGTGCCAACGGAACGCTATGACTAAGCCTCCTCTGTCTGTCCTTCCGTCCATCCGTTCGTGTCAGCAGGCTGCATCACTGTATTGAAATTTTCACAGAATATGTACCTATATTACTGTTGCTGCTATAACAATAAACATTGATCATAAAATTATGTATCATTCATGTGCGAGTCCGACTTGCACATGGCTAATTTTTATTATTACAAGTCTCGCTGGAGAGATTATTAATTCGCTTGACAACCTTAATTAAATTTATGTAACTAGGTTTAACTGATCGTACCTGTAAAAAATAAATATAATAAATATCCTGGGACATTCTTCACACACGGTTATCTGATCCCAAACTAAGCAAACCTTGTACTATGGAAACCAGCTAACTGATATACTACATATACTACCTTTTTCTTTTTTGTTGTAAATACATACTTATATAGATAATTACACCCAGACACAGGACAAACAGACATGTTCATGCACACAAATGTTTTTCTTGGATCGAATCGAACCCATGACCAGCGGCGTGATAAGTGGTGTCTTAACCAACTGCGCCAACTGGCTTGTCAACCTTGTTGACCTGTAGGTCTAACTTTTTTTTTTCTTTTCAGGCCACTGGGTATTCGAAGTAAATAAATTCATTCCATCAAAGTTCTTGAAACCACTTCAGTACGTCGGCCCGCCCGTCGAGAGGGAGCGCATACGCACCCACGTGCAGTACTACAACTTCATAGTCGCCTCCTACGACATTGTGCGAAAAGATATAGATTTCTTTAGCAGTATTAAGTGGAATTACTGCATATTGGATGAGGGGCACGTCATTAAGAACGGGAAGACGAAAGCTTTTAAGGCTATCAAGCAACTGGTGGCCAATCATAGGTTGATTTTGTCCGGAACGCCCATTCAGGTGAGATTTTGATTTATTACAAGCTTTTTACTTTCTCCTTTCCAGTTGTCTGTAATGGAATGTTGCAAGTTCAATTTGACCCACTTACCGGTTTCCGATTGAGCTGAAATTTTGCATGCACATGTATATCGCGTGACAAGACAATACAATATTATGATGACATGGAGCTGATCTGATGCTGGAGCTGGAAGGTGGCCATAGGAACTCCGCAATAAAACGACACAACCCCGTCGTGTTTGAGCTCAACGGGCGTCTTAAAGAGTATTTAAAGACTATGCAAAAAAAAAATACAGTCGGCAATAAAAGCTTGTACCAAAAATGAAAGTCTTGACAGAATCTTGTTTTAATAATTGGCCCGCCGATCTTTAACCTTACCTTTGTTGGTGTTGTTATGTGTTTAAGGCGATGATAGCTCACTGGTAGTGACGTCGGATGCCGAGACGTAGGTCCCGGGTTCGAATCCTACAATGAGCTTGAGCTTTCGGTGAAGGAAAACATCGTGAGGAAACCATAGCACGGCCAGGCGGGTACTTTGTAGTACCCGCCTGCCTGGCTACCACCCTCAAGTTGAAAATCTGTCGCCAAGCGCCTTTCGGTGTGTTCCGACAGCTGCACTTGAGAGCCAGTTCCTTTCTAGGCTTTGTGTGCCACCATCGGCCACATCATCACTGACCACGGTGATATTGTGGTCAAACACAGGCCTATACATAGTAAAAAAAAAAAACAGAGCAAGGTGGATGATTCCTCTGTTTAATAGGGAAAATCTTCCGTCAGGTTGGGTCATCAAGTCTCCACGGTCCATGTTTGAATCTTGTATTGTCATATATGACAGTCATCGAATAAAATTTGTCAACGCTATAAATAAAAAATAGTAGTTTATGATACTGTTGCATAATAGGGGTTATTAAATACGAGTGTGAGTTTAAGTACCGAGCCGTAGGCGAGGTTCTTAATAGTATCACACGAGTTTTTAATACCTAATTATGTGCAGTATCATACAGTACTTTATCTAAAATAATGTCATTTTAAAAAATTGAAAAATCGATAGTATTTTTCTACCAACTTTTCAAAAAAAAAAAAAGGTATTTTTGTGACATTTTTGGTCAAAATGATATATGTAGGCAAAAAAAATAAAATAAACAGACACAATAATCATATACCTAATCAAATCCGTGTTGCCAACTCCCAAAAATTGTTACCTCTAAAGTTCAACTCAAAAATTTGTCACATTGTCATCGTCAAATTGAATTGATACTGATTGATTAGACTATTGATAGGTCCAAAGTGTACTTTAATAGAAAAAAAGTTATTTTATAGCATTATCTTGGGAACAACAACTGTACTATAATGAATCATTATACACGGGTGTGCCTAAAGTGGGTCATTAAAGTACTGATTTTGATTTCATAATAAGAACATTACGATATGAGAGTAGATAAAATATTTAATATACTTTTTACCCAATTATTACACAAATGTTTTAATTATGTAACTTTTAAGCGAAATATTATAAATGTGATGTAGGTATTGTATCGCCATCTATTCATCAGTGTGTGAACTATTTAGCCGATAAGTGTTATATATAAATAAAAAAAAATTTAAGGAACCCCCGACACTCACTGAGCGGATTTTCTTGAAACATAGCTGAACACTCGATTAAGATACCTTTCAAACAAAAAAAAACTAAATCAAAATCAATCCATCCGCTCAGGAGTTATGATGCCACAAACGCACAGACAGACACACACACACACACACACACACACACACACACACACACACACACACAGACAGACACGTGAAACTTATAACACCCCGTCGTATTTGCGTCGGGAGTTAAAAACACTCAGTATAAAATAGGTTTAATCGTATATTGCAGAACAACGTGCTAGAACTGTGGTCGCTGTTCGACTTCCTGATGCCAGGTCTGCTGGGTACCGAGCGGCAGTTCACGGCGCGGTACTCGCGGCCGATCCTGGCCGCCCGCGACAACAAGGCCACGCCGCATCAGCTGCAGGCCGGCGCCCTGGCCTGCGAGGCTCTGCACAGACAGGTTACTATCATCATTATACTATTATTTACTCGACTGCTCCAAGAAAATGGAGTGTAATGTTTTCTGGGTTCATGGATGCATGTTTTTCCGATTCTATATTCCATTATAAAATTCATATGCTCGAAGCGATTTAAATATGTGCGATTAGAATATTAATGGTTCACATTGGGTACCGAAAATGTAAAAAAATACGATTACAGTATGTAATTTTGTTATGACATGCATTTTGAAGTTTTTAAATTGTACATTTATAATCCTTAGATCTTTTATACCGTGTACAAAAACGGTAATGAATGGGAAATGGCTACGTTTAGCCGGTCCGCTGACCGGACTACTTTTAAATGAAATACAGGTAGGTTTACATTTCCACTAACAAAGGGTTTTGTCTGTTGATGTTGTTTGGTCAAGGAAAATGAGAGAAAAAGCTGAGCGAGTTCATTTCATTTGTTGATGGAAATAGAAGTATGCAGTATACTATAGCGAGTTAAACGGAGTCCGTAATGGGTCCTCTCCGCTCCCAGTGGAAACCCGGCATTTGGCGGCCTTTATGCTCGTTTCGCTTAAGGCTTAATTGCATATGATAAAAGAAAAATGCTTTTATAATCATCTGGGGGCACGGTCGTGCCCCCGCCAAACGTCAGTTTTTCCAGTTCCCTTTTGAATACTTGTAAACAATCAACTTCCAAATGGCAGGTGCTACCGTTCCTACTCCGACGCGTGAAGGAGGACGTGCTGAAGGAACTGCCTCCGAAGATAACTCAGGACTACTACTGCGAGCTGAGCCCGCTGCAGCGGCGGCTCTACGAGGACTTCTCCAGGGAACACATGCCCGACGATATCACTGCGCACACGCATGTATTCCAGGTAACTGATTTGATTTGCTTCCGCCCGATCTCCGATTTCCGATCTTATGTTTTCCCGGGATAAAAAGTAGCCTATGCCTATATAAATCCATGTGCCAAGTTTCATCCAAATCTTAAGTATATTTATACCAAAAATCCAGGAGATGGGAAAAAAAGGAGAAATTAAAAAAAATACCTTTTTGCATTCTTTAGAAATTATTACTTATTTTAATATTAGTCACGTGCAAATCAATTATGTATTTATTAAGGTAGTAAGTTCATGCCTTGAATTACAATGTCTGTCGGTACTTTAGTACATATTTATTAGCATATACAAAAATCATGGAAACTCCTGTAAAAGAAGGAGAGTTTGCAGCACTGGTTTTGATAGTACATAAATAAATATAAATTGTATATTTGCAGGCTCTACACTACCTGCAGAACGTGTGCAATCATCCGAAGCTGGTCCTCACCCCGGAGCACCCCGAGGCGGCGGCCATCGCGCGACAACTCAGCGCGCAGAACTCCACGCTTGATAATATCGAGCATTCCGCTAAATTGCCCGCTCTCAAGTGAGTTTATTCAATACTAGCTGTCACCTGCGGTTGCACTCGCGTTATGAGATAAAAAGTAGCCTATGTCCTTCTCTATATCATAGACTATCTGCGTGCCAAATTTCATCGCAATCGGTTCAGTGGTTTAGGCGTGAAAAGGTAACAAACGACATATAAACATAGAGTTACTTTTGCATTTATACTATGGCTGAGCGTATTTTCTTGAAATATAGCTAATAACAATCAATTTTATTAGTTTGGGTTCTTAAAATAAACTGTGTGTTTAATTTTGGCTGTTACGTTTTTTTACGATTCCTGATAAATGTAAAAAAATTATGCGGGCTGTTTTGACGTTGTTAGTCCTAAACATTTATTCAATGTAGGCCCCAGAAGGGCGCTTATGAAGGTCAAATTTACTGAAGTTAACCACCAGTTCGGAACTCGGCCTTCAACTGCGTAGAACCGGCAAGAAACCCGGCAAGATATTAATTAACGGTTACAGTTTTTTTGTGGTCCCGGCAATTGCACTTAAGAGCCAGTCACATTCTTGACATTGTAACAGGTCGGCAACTAGCAATAACTCTGGTATAGCAAATGGGGATATGCGACTATAACCACTTACCATCAGGTGGACCGCTTTGGTGTAAACTGTCTTATACAATTTGTAGATAAGAAAATAAATAAATAAATATTACATAAAAAATACATTTAATTATCCACTTGCGGGTAGCGCAAGACCGGCCATCATCGAGATCATTGGGGGAGGCCTTTGTCCAGCAGTGGACGTCTTTCGACTGACATGATGATGATCCACTTTGTAAACCGCTAAACAAATATTCCAGACAACTCCTCCTGGACTGCGGTATAGGCACAACAAACAATGAGGTAGAACCTGAAGCGATAGTGTCCCAGCACCGCGCGCTGGTGTTCTGCCAGCTGAAGAAGATGCTGGATATAGTCGAGAGGGATCTACTGCGGCGACACCTGCCGGCCGTCTCCTACCTGCGGCTGGATGGCAGCGTGCCGCCTCAACATAGACACGCAATCGTCACCAGGTTCAACAACGACGTATCCATCGATCTCTTGCTGCTTACTACTGCGGTATGTTGTTTTATTTTAACCTCTTTAAAAAAAGGAGGTTCTCACGTATATCTTTTGTTGGTTATGATGAACTGATTTTAATAATTTTTGCGTTGAGTTCTGTATAGCTTCAAGGTGGTATTAATTTTATTGTCATTGAAGGTTAGTTTTTAGTTAGAACACAAAAGGGATAAGATAAGGATTTATGCTTGATTTTTATTTATTATTTTAAAATTATTAGTAATATCAAAATTTTAACTGATACAAATTGTTAAAAAAATCTGTACAAAAATTACAATAAAACAAAAAGGAAAGTAGGTAGGTATGGAGGTATAGCTAGGCAAGTCCCAGTATTTTTAATTCTCAGATCAGGACATTGTGTTCCGAGCCAGATAGTCTTTTTATAAAATTATTGTTTATGTTTGCCAGGTTGGCGGTCTAGGTTTGAACCTGACCGGTGCCGATACTGTGATCTTCGTGGAGCACGACTGGAACCCGATGAAGGATCTGCAGGCGATGGATCGAGCACATCGCATCGGACAGAAGAAAGTCGTCAACGTGTACCGGCTCATTACTAGAGATACGCTCGAAGAAAAGATCATGGGGTTAGTTTTTTTTCTTTTTTTTTAGGTCAGAAGGTTGACAAGCAGGCAGGTGGTCCAGCTGATGGTTAGTGATTACCGTCGCCTATCGCCATAGGTATTGCCAATGTGTTTCCGATCTGTTACAGTGCCGAGAAGGCAACTGGTTCTCAAGTGCTTTTTACCCGGCTTTGCAATAGTAGTCTTTGATTTATTAAGTTTAGGCCCTGATAAGGCACTTATGAACGTCGGTAGTTACAATCACTACAATAGACTCTAGTGTAGTAGACACTTGAACTGAGAAGACTCCGGCAAGAAACTCAAGGCTTCATTTTTTTTGTGGATCTTTCTTTTGAATTATGTATTTACAAAAAAAAGTTGTACATTTAGTATATCAGTCATCTGGTTTCCATAGTACAAGCTCTGCTTAGTTTGGGAACAGATAACCGTGTGTGAGGAATCTCCCAGGATATTTATACCAGTATCGCCATTTAAATGAAATTAAATCGTTCGAGTCGAATGGAGACCGAGTCGGTCTGAATAAGGGGGATTGTCACTCGTTCATCCTATCATCTGAACAAACTAAACTAACCTAACTCAATATTACAGGCTACAAAAGTTCAAGCTACTAACAGCGAACACGGTGATAAGCAGCGAGAACGCAGCAATGGAGACAATGGGCACAGACCAGCTGCTAGATTTGTTCAACTTATCAGGAGCTGGACCTCAGCCTCAAGCCGGCACTTCTGGCACCAAGTCCGTGCTGGAAACACTCCCGGACCTCTGGGACGATAAGCAGTACGAGGAGGAGTATGACATGACTAACTTCATTAAAGGTTTAAATAAAATGAGCGCTTAGGTAGGCTTGCGCACGCGTCGTGTGAGCAAGATGGATATACTATAGGATTAAAGTAAGAATAGAATTAACATTGTCATAGTGTGACGTGATAGGTTGAAAATGATTTTGGTTACGTTTCTTTTTATTGGATAGACCTGTGTTTGACCACAATATCACAGTGGTCAGTTATGATGTGGCTGAAGGTGGTAACTAATTGTGACGTCACAATATGGCGGATAGTTCGATTCGTATTTTAATCTCATTGTATTATTTTGCTTTGATCTAGAAAATTTAAATCATCGCTTCATTGAATATGGTAAACGTAGTTTTTTAAAATTATCTAAAAATCGTGAAGTTCTCAATGCTACAAAAAAATATTTTATAGGTATGTAACTAGCTTTCCGCTCCGCGGTTTCACCCGCGATCACCACCACCTTATTAGGATTTACCACCTTAGGGATTGAGTTTTTTTTTATTTTGAGAAACATTTGTATATTTTTTCAAACTGGAAGTTAAATAATTACGTAAGTGGTTACGTTCTGTCGAAACATCACCGTGTATGAAATAAATTATAATAATATAACAAATATACAACTATCAAATTTTCTTCAAGCTTAAATATCTACATTTATAACGACCGCCTTTCAAAGAGTAAAAGTAAATTGAACTTTACCAACCAATAAACTAAGTCGATGATTCTTTGAAGGATGGTCAACTGCTGTTTGAAGAGGCTGAGACCATTTTGGTAGTGTTTAGATGCTTAGATTAAAACATTAGTTGTTATAGAGACGACAGCTTTAGGAAGTTGCCTTAGAAAAAAATAACTAAAGTCTATTTCTTTCTAAATGTACAAAAAGGTAAACATTTTGTTAAAGTCTTCAATGTAACATTTTTAAATACCTGTTTTAAGATTATAATTATATGTTGCATATTTTTAAACTGGGTTTTTAACCCGTCAATTAATATGTAAAATAGATAACGCAAATATTTTGTTAGATGAAGAATCTTATACTAAAATTTCTACAACACAGTTAAAAATTGCATTAAAAAAAACTTAACGAATATTTACGTTTTTTGAACATTGATGAAGAAATACTAAATGAATCTTCGTGTTTAGTCTATAGTAATATACAGTATGTTATTGAATTCTTCCGTTATTTTTGGTCAGTATTTATCACCTGTAAATTGTAACTACATTCGATTTTTAAAACGCATAATTGTCAACATCACATTTAAATCACATTTATGGTTTAGTTATATTCTAAGGCGGAAGTCTTCAATAACACTGTTTTCGTAGATATTTTATTCATAATATGTATAATGTTATGTGGTGCATTCAACGCTTACAGATTCACTTATAATCAGTCAATTTCTAATTATAAATCTCATGTTGAAACATAAAATGTTATAAGCCTTATATGTAAAAACTATCCGTGTCCTATATATTGAGCCTTATTTACAGATTTTGAAAGTTGAATAAACATCACAGAGATTTTAATAACACGATATTTATTATACAACTAATTGTTGATATTACTGATGCTGTACTATAAACTCTATTACATTGGTCATTAGCTCGAATTTGGGTATCCGAGGCATTTTGGCAGCATATCAGTTCATTGCAACGATTTGAAATCTTACGCTGAGTAGAATGTCTACGACCCGATATTCCGGTGTGGCACTTTTTGGTAAGACCACCATCTCAGATTCGAATTCTGAGTTCTCTATTCTATCGATATTTTTTCAAATGATGGTGGCTCTAATAGAAAGTGTTACACGTTATATCTATCAGTTGGCTATTTGAATTCGGGCTAATTAATTGCTCATCATCCATAAATATTCTTGACAATAAAATCACAATGGAAAGTTATACAAATATATAAACTGTTTTATAAAATCCATTAAATTAGCAACACGAATAGATAACAAAGCCAAAATAATTTAAGTTATAACATTTTAATATAATCTCCTTCACATTAACAGCTTATATCACATACATTTAAATAAGTAAGTTAATATTTAAAAAATACCTATTTATTTACTCGCATATTAATTACGTAATATTTGTGTGGTTTGTCATAGCTTACAAAATGTTTAAGGTGGGTTTACATGCACCGCAGTTTTTAATATTTGCATCTTCAAAAAACTGCACCTACCTGGGCTAGATATTTGATGGCTTCGTATTCCAGTGGCACGATTATGAGTCTTGGAAAATCATTTTATTTAATCATATGTAGCCCAGTTTTATAAATGCCCGCCCAAGTAAGTTCCTTGTGTAAGAGATACCTCAATTTCATATTTCTGTGTGTTTAATATTTTATTTATTTCGTAGAGTTGTAAGAATGAAAGTCATATTGCTTTAGTCATTTTCGTAGTTTTAGAGAGCGCGGTTGGCATTTTTTTTTTGTTGTTTTTTTTTTGCTATTTTGTACCTGCTCAAATGGAAAAAGGAAATAGCAAACACATTTTTGTCTCGATTTTGTAAAATGTTTATTTAAGTTAATTTAAGCTTTTTTCTTTTCTTTAGGAAGAATGACTTTGTTGTGCGGTGTACTAATAAAATATAACAGTTGATTGGTTAGAATCTATGCAGCCAAAATCCTCATATTTGATGAAAATGTTTATGAAATATTGTTCTCTTGTTATTAAGCATATTATAAGGTATTCTGTTTGTTAACATAAATTAAAACCTGAGATTCTAAAATATAATAAATATGTAATTTCCAACAATATGTTTTTTTTAATAGTATAACCAAAATAGCTTAGAAACTTTCTATCTATACTAATATGATAAAAATCTACACTAATGTGGCATGCCACTAAAAATATATATGTAAAACAACGCAGCGTTGACGGAACGCAAGGCAACCCACATTACATAAAATTCCTTTCATCACACGGATCGCGGGTAAAATCACTACGTGGTGGGTGAAACGAAAAAAATCACCACGTAGTCAATATCCTCTAGAATAATCTCACGCTTTTTCGAGCTATATTCAAATATAGCGTGCCTTTTTAAACTCATAGGTGGCAACACTGACGCACATATGCCGGGACGTCAGCTGATAAAAAACTGACAGTTTATAGTGCAGTGAAGCAAGTCAACGAGAGTTCGTAAACACAATTTTTTTCTGATATTCCATAGAACGAGACAAAAACTTCTCATACTGTCTGCCTTGCACTTATATCCATTAATTATGACATCTCTCTCATTTTCTCGCGGTTCGAAAATATCAAGGACTACATACTCTATATTATTCTTATTTTAGCCTTTGGCGTATTTCGGACCGCAGCGTTGTTCAGCCTAGCAACATTTCGATTACGAGTCTTTATTAGCCGTTTTTCATTCTCACGTAGCTAAGATGGTAACACCTGGCGAACAGGGCTGCCAGACTGGGATATTTTTTCCAATTTCAGGTATTTTTTTAAATCCAGGGTTGAAGTAATAAGGACATTCTTCACACACCGTTATCTGATCGCAAACTAAGTAGAGCTTATACTATCCTTATTTTTTTATAGATACATACATACACCCAGACTCAAGATAGATTTGATCATGTATATAAATGTTTATCCTTGATGGGAAACGAACTCTCAACCTATAGGTATTTTTTGAGCTTTTATGTGTATTATACTCAGTCAGTAGTGTCACATTTTATTTAATTTTGTTCTTGATTTTGGTAAAAACTTCATAGCATTCGTATCAATCATGTTTGTAAATAAATGAAATAATTTTAGATTTGGGGTTAAAATACTAAAAATTCGCATCTGACAACACTGGTAGCGAAAGCGACGTCAAGCGTGTGAATAAATTTTTGTTTTCTTCATGAATATTATGTTTTATGTTGGTTTGTAAGTTGAAAGACTCGATATAAAGTTACTCGAAGTGTTAATTTAAAATAAAGTGTTAGAACTATACCGGGAAAGTTGGAAGTTTAGTGTGTGAAGTTGTAACGAACTCTGGGATTACTTCAGGTGTCAACGAGGTAAGGAATTGATGCTTAAATCAAGATTACGACTTCTAAAATTAACACTTCTGATGGCAACATGTGCGTTTATGTTCGTGAACCTTATAATTAGCCCAAACCAACATTACCTTAGCATTAATTAACAAAAGCGTATGTTCAGGTAATAGTTATTAATAATTCACTGTAAGGTTAGGATGTCTTCGAAGCGCTGCGTTCGTAACGTAGAGATACCTTATGTCTCAACGTCTTCACGTATTTGGCATACAATTTTTGTATTCTATGAAAGTATTTTAAATTTATTTCGAAATAAAGTTATGTATGTATGTTTACAAACTTGAAAACTATTTTGGTATACCTACTTACCTACTGACCTATTATTTGTTTTTACATGTGTTGTGTACAATGTTTTGTGAAGCCACAGTTAGGTAAATACTCCACTTTTAAAGTTTGAACTATATTTACCAACTTTGATAGGGATTTCAAAATATGTTATTATTAGATAAATAAATCATTAAGTCACTTTTTGTTTTATTTCCAGTATTCTAAATAGATTGTGCTTTAGAAAAAAATAAACTTTGTTTATGTATCAATATTAGAATTGAAAAATTTAACAATTACAGTTTTTTATTGTAAGTTTTCAGATATCCAATAAAATATTGATTCATAAAAACTTACTCTAATTAAAGTTCTTTGAAATACTTTAGATATATTATTGTCTGAATTCTAGGCCTTTCATAGATTAATTTCCAATATCATAAGTAGTTGACATATATGAGTTCATTGACATATTTGATAGATTTATCCTTTGCTATTTTTAATTACATTTCACAATGATACAGCTAGAAATTATATACATGTTTACAGATAACCTGAGAGATCCCAATCTTAGCTAACAACTTTTACTAACTAACGGAGAAACTAGTCAAAGAATATTTCTATGTATCATGTTTCATCAAAGTTTAAATACAATTCACAATATTTAAGTACCACCTGTTAAAGTGTAAAATTTACAAATTAACATACATTTTAATTGATTAATATCTACCTCACTATTTTACCCACATACCTAAGTTATGTTTTACTCAACATAAAAAGTTTGATATGTTATTCAAGGTACTACCAGTTCCATACCTATATGCCAAGTTTAATTCAAATCTGATCAACCGCTAATGAGCCGAGTAACAAACATAAACACACAACCTTTCTTAGATTTTACATTCATTCTTAGCAAAGCCAAAAAGAATCACATTATAGTATACTAGCGACCCGGCTTCGCCCGGCTTTTCTCGACTATATTATGCATGTATTATACATATAAACCTTCCTCTTGAATCACTGTATCTATTAAAAAAAACCACATCAAAATCCGTTTCGTAGTTTTAAAGATCTAAGCATACATAGGGACAGACAGATGGGAAGCGACTTTGTTTTATACTATGTAGTGAAGCCTTTCATAAATTTATTATTAGGTATAAGATTACATATAAGTTTTTATTTGTAGTGCAGTCCTAAATAGATTCTAATAAGGTTTAATCATTAGCTGTAATTTTAAAATGACTAGGCCTAAGTCAATAGAATTGCTCATAATTGATTGATCAATTTTTCTATTTAAGGGGTTAAATGTTCTTAGCTCCATTTCCTTTGCTCCATTAAATTGATAGGTAGTCCGGTCTTAAAAATTTAATTTTGCTGGCTACCTTTGTGGGTTCCCCTTAAATAGAACATCACCACTGAAGATAGATATTCAAATAATATGGCTGGTTCTTATCACCCACATTACTAATCCTATATCCTTTGCTTTCATTAAAAATACCGACCTACTATTTGCATTTCCTTCGTACTTCTTAAAACCAAATGCATGGCAGGCAATCTTAGCAGTAACAATAATAAAAGTAATAACTCTTAAATGAGAGTTCACTGTGAACTCTCATTCATTTAACTTCATTCACAGCAAACAGTTTATGTGAACTGTTCCAAAATCTGCTTATGTAGCACATAATTATTCCTTTCATCATCTAATTCATTGAATCATTTTATTTACAAACAATATCCCAATTTATTCGATAATAAAGAAACATAAATGTCATATCATGAAAACAAACATAAACTGATCTCTACATAAAAAAGTAGGTATTTCTGTCATCAATCCCTCTATTAAAAAAAAAAGAGGTTTGCAACAATCAATTCCCTTTGTGTGCGACATCAATGGAAGCGGTTACTGTGTACCTATCCTTTGATCTCGCCGCCCTCTGAAGATGCGACAGTGCGCTAATGCCGACCCCGCGTCGAATAACGTTGTAACAGCCATTGGGTGGTTTGTGAAAAAAAAAATGTTTTACGTTATGGTAATGAATAATCGATTTTGTAACTTGACGCTTATTACACGGTAATTTGTGATTTCTAATGGGACCATAGACGTTCTTTTTTTAATTGCAAGTTAATTAATATTTATGATTTAATTGACGTAACGTAGCTTAAACAAAGTTCTAAAAAAATTTTTTTTCTTTCAATGATTTTTTCCTAGCTTTCCTCTAGTCGAGCGAGTGAAGCTAGACAATTCATCAAAATTATTAATTTCTCAAAATAAATACTCCGTCAAACTACCTAGCTGCAAAATAAAATACACATAAATATATAACGTCTCGTTCATAACGCTCGTATTTCTACGCTAACTTCTAGGCTAGTTATAAAACCTTCAAAGAATATTAAATAATAATTTAAAAATAATATTGAATTATCCTGATACATTCATCTTCTCTATCTGATCTCAAAAGCAGAACTTGTATTATGGAAACCAGATAACTGGATAATACCTATCTGTTTTTTTGTAAATCATACCAGATTTACAGACATCTTCAATTCTTCATGCACACAAATAATCTATACTTATAATAAAGCTGAAGAGTTTTTTTGTTTGTTTGAACGCGCTAATCTCCGGAGTTACTGGTCCGATTCGAAAAATTATTTCACTAATAGAAAGCTACATTAATTCCCGAATGCTAAAGGCTTTTTATCCCCAAAACGTGGGTGAAACCGCGGGGGACAGCTAGTCATATTATAAACATAAAACAGTGCGTATTGAATGACTATTGTCGCTTAGGACGTCTCCGTAATATCGCAGAGCTATTGCTAAAGGGGACGATTCATAGCATTGTAATAGAAGTGGGACTTACCGTCCTTTAGACTGAGTTATCAATGAAAAGCTCTGGTCTCAAAGTGAGTTGGAAACATTTAGGTCGTTTTTCATAGCCTTTTGCATGACGTCCTGTTAAAAGTAAAAAAAATAATCTACGTCAAGGATTTAAAATCGTTTGTTAGTCGTTTCCATTTAGCTATATTGACTTGTTTTTTTTGACTCCCCACGGAAGAGGGTTGATTTAATGAAATGTCAGTATTTAAAAGCAGTGTATACAATTTACATCGAATTATGTGCTCATGGCTTTATAAATAGCGGTGTGTTGACAAAATTAAGTGATTATCTCAATCGCATTGATGTCACTTCTTCCACGAAACAATCTGTTTATTTCAAATCTGTCATCAAATGAATTGCTGACTACATTTGCGCTCGCGATTCTACGAAAAATTATCTATTTATTTGAATAGTAGCTAAGATTAAAGATCATGTCACTGCTCGTGTTTACTTAAAACATTATTACCATACATTTTTATAGTGGGTTTATTAAAAGTTGTGATGTTTGAAAACACAAAAAATCATTACTTACCTATGTAAGTGGAAATATAGTGTTTACATAACATGTAAACACTATATTTCCACTTTGTAAAATGAAAAACTTTGCAATTCAGATTATAGATACGATCAACTTTTGGAAAAAGTATCAAAATCAATGATTTCGCGTCCAATCCCGTAATATAAAAGTTTGTGAAGGCGGCATGCGGGCGCCCGTCTTGATTTTACGAAGTTTTTCAACTCTTTCCAATAGGTAAGATAAATATCAAGTTGAGGATGTTTTAAAAAGAGCCTACAGTGAGATTACAGAGAATGCGAACACTTGCTATTTTGGAACTATCTTTAACGTTCAAGATGTTTGTACATAACCGGAAACTCGTATCATCATATCAACTGTTATTAATTCAGCAAACACATTCTGTATAATATTGTATGACACATAATAAGTAATATCATATCATATTGCCGCACTAGAGCACTTAGTGCAATGCCGTAACGTTGGCGCCCAACAAGGGACTCGGCAAATTGGCGACCAACAATTAATGGCCACCTGGCTCCGTTTCTAATCGACCGATAGAAATTAAATGAACGGACTGCACTAATTGCTCGGTAAGACAAAGGGGCAAACACTCGCCTTTGAGCTCCCGATGTCTAGTGTCACTCGAGGCGTAGACCTGTGCGTCAGAGCAGATCCTGCTTCGCTTGTTCACTGTTGATATTGAACAGAGATGTCATTGGCCGTTCCGATTGTGTACACAGTAATTGTACAGAATGCATTCGAGTCATCAATGCAAAACGGGCTGATTAATTCTCGGAATGCAATTTCGTACGTATTCAATTAAAAACTTCGAATTGATTACTAAAAGAATGAGTATAGTGAATATCCAAAAAATATTGAAATGAAAGCAGGCATTAAAAAGTGTTTGTCAGAAAACATTATGAAAAATAAAGAAACGGTACATTCAGCAACAAACAAAACAAGACAATGCCCGCGCTTAACTCATTTCTTCTAGTTTTTATCGCAGCAGTTAGCAGAATTAGAAAATTCTACACAAAATCCTTTTGCAATTTATAGCCGCATTCTCCAGTACTCCCTGCACTGTAATTGCACAACAATCGACGCTCTCCGGTGGTCGATTGCTCTCTGTTCGAGTGGGCTAAACAATCTGCACGGCATCTTGCAACAGACCACGGCAATTACACTGTATTAGACCTTTGAGGAGGTTTGTTTCCGTGATTCTGTCTCTGTGTGGCGATCTCACGTACCTTTACGAACTGCCTTTGTTGAACACAAATTAAAAAATAACAAAGTGTTAATAGAATTTACGAGAGCATGAGCAGATGCATGCTATTCACTAAAATCTGGTAATTGTATCGATGTTTCATTACAGTCGCAGCGTACATGCGAAGTGTTGTTGGTTAGTTGCAACTTGCAATCTGTATAATTTATTTTGTCCAACTAACGTCCGGATTCCCGATATAAAATAGCAAGAGCACGCGTCACGACACGACTTGGTGCAACATATCAGTGCGCTTAGCGGAGAGTCGCGAAGTGTTGAAGTGGCTCGTTATCGCACTCTCCGTGTATGGGCCTCGCCCGCCGCCACGTAACGATACCCTGGAGTGTCGGGGTGATTGCCCAACGGGTGTCAAGTCAGGACTTCAAAGATTTTTCGGGATATCTAACGGTAATGTGTTTTGCACTCTGAGAAACTTGAAATTTTGTCGTCATAGCTTTTTTTATGGTGGTCTCAACTATGTTGATATTACTTACATTAGCAGCAACATGTTCATAAACTATAAGGTTTTATAAATAAGTAGCTGATCCCCGCGGTTTCACTCGCGTTCCCGGAATAAAAAGTAACCTATAACCTTCGGGGATAATGTAGCTTCCTATTAGTGAAAGAATTTTTCGAATCGGACCAGTAACTCCGGAGATTAGTGCGTTCAAACAAACAAACTCTTTACTTTTATTATTAGTATAGAATGATAGCAGTTTTGGTATCTTTTAGACTGTCGTAAAATATATACAAAGAATTCAATAATTTTATTTCCTAGGCTCTAAAAACAATTTGAATGCATCCTTCAGCAAAACTTCCACCTAGGTCTTCACGTGTTTTAACAACTCAAAAGATGAAGACAGTCAAGATAGATCGACGCTTCACACGTTTTGAAGTTTGATATTCACGAGTTGGTATTGAAGCCAGGTACGCCACCTCTACCGCACCTTGAGCTATGTTACTATATATAATATCACGAGTTAGGGAACTACATTGGAGAATCTGCTTTATGATTTGAACAACCATGCCGGATAGAGGCTCTTTTTCTAGGCAAGCGTTAGCCGTAATGCGCATCCATTCATCGCAAGTGTGCCTCGCACTAAATATACTCAGCTCTATAATTTCATTATTCCTCTCCATGAGAGGCTACCATTGCTAACATATTCTGGTCTTTTAAAAAAAGTCGTTTATATTCTTGTTCCCAAAAAACCATAGATTTAATACTCAGATCTCGAAATTCAACGGCTAGAAGATTTATTCGATTCAGATCAATAATAATAAGATTTATTGTAACCCTGTAATCTATAAATACTATTTTCATTTCAAGAGGGTATAAATCACGCTTTGAGTAGAAACATGCGTATGCGCAGCGCAGGTAACTGATATTAGCTGGTCTATGGATTTAAAGGTCATTGTGTTCCAGAAGGTATATTTATGGTGTTCATTAAGCATAATTAAAATATAGCAATCGTTCAAAGGATTCGTTCAGTATGATTTCTTAAAATATATTTATCACTAGATTCCGCCCCGCGGTTTCACCCGCGTTCCCGAGGGATCTTATGTTTTCCCGAGATAAAAAGTATCCTATGTGTTAATCTAATTTATAAACTATCTGTGTTCCAAATTTCATCCAAATCCGTTCAGTAGTTTTTGCGTGAAAGAGTAACAAACATCCATAGATCCATACTCACAAACTTTCGCATTTATAATATTAGTAGGATTTAATCCCCATGATTTTTTTTAATGTTTCGCAACTTTTCCGAATTCATGAGAAAGTAACGACACGTTGTGGCATTTGTTACTTTAAAAACAATGACTACATAATACTTACTGATCACTTTAATCGGCTTATAACAAATGTTAACCCACAGCATGACACATTAGACATTAATTATTAAAAAAGCGTACAGAAAGGACCGAACACCGGAAGCAACGTCATCTAAAAACAGAAGCCGATTTAAAAAACCGGGTTTGATTAATTGATATCACTAGTTGAATTCTACTAGCGTTTGTAGCTCTCGGGAAGTCGCCCGCCGCGGGAGGGTGTGGGAGTGTCGGCTCGGTCAAAGGGCCCTTTGATGTTTGCCGCCGGCTTAATGCACCGCCCGCGGCCCCCGCGCCGCTCATCATTAGCAATTTCCCTGTAATTTATTATCTTTACCGCTATTTATTTGTGCAATTTCACGGGTATATGACGTTTCACACCTCCGATGATGCAATGATCATTTAGAAGTCATTATGTAGGGGAGTCTATTAAAAATATTCAAGGGTGTGCTTTTCACGATCTAACGTATTTATATTTTGTATCTACGTGTTGTATAATTACGTTTTATGTTTTATTTGAACTATTTTGAAAAATACTTTTTTTGTGGTTATTTGAGTGAAAGAAAACACATTTAATTGGGTTATAAATTCCATACAATATATGTATTTATTCATTGTTTTTTTTTTGTTTTTTTTTTTGCTGTTACAAATAATGAAATAGATACATTCATTGTTGCATACTATATGTATACTCAGTTCTGAATAGACACTTCTGATTATTGAAATAGTGTAAACAAAGCAAAGTCTGAATCTGGGGCATTCAGCTCTATAAAGCAAGCCTTCGGTACAAGCGCTTGTGCCGAAAATTCTGCATCACGTCGCGTTCTCGCCACTCTGAGCGAAGGGGTTGACTCATTAGCGGCAACCATGTTTGTGCTCGGGTCGCGGTGTGGTAGCTAGGTCGCTCAGATTTTGGTAAAGCAAGAGAAAACTCGGAATATATTTATTTTTCTTATCCTTTGGTGTTGCACCTTGTGCTAATGGTGTTTTATGATTACTACATAGTATAAAACAAAGTCGCTTCCCGTTGTTCTGTCCCTATGTATGCTTAGATCTTTAAAACTACGCAACGGATTTTGATGCGGTTTTTTTAATTGATAGAGTGATTCAAGAGGAAGGTTTATATGTATAATACATGCATATTATAGTACAGAAAACCTGAGAAAAACCGGGCGAAGCTGGGGCGGGTCGCTAGTACAGTATAAGCTGTAATGTTATTAGATAGTGAAATCTTCAATCTTTTTGGTTTTAGGGTTCCTAAACCAAAATGTAAAAAAGGAACCTTAATTTACATCTGTAATAATAGCCGTATATTTAAGCAACGACTAATGCTATTTATTTGAAATAGTTATAAATATTGATGAGCCAAATAAATTGCAAATGAAAAATTTTATAAATTTATTTTTATTTTCTTTGCAAAAGGGACCGAATTTTAAAGCCACCCCTACGTTTAAAATAGGGTTTCATGAGCTCATTGGTAAATATTTATTTATATACAAATACATATAATAACAAAACAAGTTTTATTATATTGTGTCTAACTAGGCAGAGATTTTGCAATATCAAAGTGCCCTCACAAACAAACTTAGTTATGAGGTCTAGTTTTTAACTGTAGGCCCAAACCCAAACCAATAAATAAGTAATACGTCCTAGGAAGATCGAAACCCTATTAGGTGCGCGAGTCACTCAGACCGGCTTTTATAGCACAACGCCAATGTGTTGAGTATTTTTCGGATTCCTCAAATATCTTGTAGACTTTATGGAACTAATGATCTGAAACACCTACTGAAATATTTTCAAATTATTATTTTAAAGTATTCAAATGAATTAATGTCGGCAAATATCATAAAACTCAATCTGGAATATAATAAACCTGATTAAAAGTTTAGATGACTAAATGTCATTTCGCAAAGACACAGAAATCCAATTACTGGTTCTGTTTATGGATGTATAGTTGCATTCGAGCCCTCAATGCGTCCATCGGCTCTATTGATTGGGAAGTATTGGACATAATAACCACTCCGGACTGTGTGCTTGGAGAGCTTAATTTTTTTTTTTTTTTTTTTTTTTTTTACTATAAATAGGCCTGTGTTTGACCACAATCTCACCGTGGTCAGTGATGATGTGGCCGATGATGGTAAGCACACAAAGCCTAGAAGGGAACTGGCTCTCAAGTGCAGCTGTCGGAACACACCGAAAGGTGCTTGGCAACAGATTTTCAACTTGAGGGTGGTAGCCAGCCAGGCGGGTACTACAAAGTACCCTACCACCGTGCTATGGTTTCCTCACGATGTTTTCCTTCACCGAAAGCTCAAGCTCATTGTAGGATTCGAACCCGGGACCTTCGTCTCGGTATCCGACGTCACTACCACTGAGCTATCATCGAATTGATTGACGCTAATGTGGCTTCCTCTAGATCATTATCTGTGTGTGTGTAATGAAATGCCTGAATCTTGACCTATGTGAACCTGGCAACTAAGTATTCAATAATTGATTTTTTTGACTTCCATTCGTTTGTACCCGGTTTGTACCGGACTGTACCGCTTTTAAAATCGTTTGTACCTCAAAGGGGTAAGAGATATAGGGGTGCGAAAATTTGGTCAAAAACTAAGTAAAAAAAAAATCGTTTGTACCCGGTTTAAACCGAATGTAAAGGTTTGTACCCAGTCCCTAGAGGATTGTACCGCTTTTCAAATCGTTTGTACCTCAAAGGGGTAGGAGATATAGGGGTTCAAAAATTTGGTCAAAATACAAAGTACACAAAAATTTATTTTTATGGCTTGCAATCGTTTGTACCCAGTCCCTAGAGGATTGTACCGTTTTTCAAATCGTTTGTACCTCAAAGGGGTAGGAGATATAGGGGTTCAAAAATTTGGTCAAAATTTAAGTACACAAAAATTTATTTTTATGGCTTGCAATCGTTTGTACCCGGTCTCTAGAGGATTGTACCGCTTTTCAAATCGTTTGTACCCCAAAGGGGTAGGAGATATAGGGGTTCAAAAATTTGGTCAAAAACCATGTAAAAAAAATTCGTTTGTACCCGGTTTAAACCGAATGTAAAGGTTTGTACCCAGTCCCTAGAGGATTGTACCGTTTTTCAAATCGTTTGTACCTCAAAGGGGTAGGAGATATAGGGGTTCAAAAATTTGGTCAAAATACAAAGTACACAAAAATTTATTTTTATGGCTTGCAATCGTTTGTACCCGGTCTCTAGAGGATTGTACCGCTTTTCAAATCGTTTGTACCCCAAAGGGGTAGGAGATATAGGGGTTCAAAAATTTGGTCAAAAACCATTTAAAAAAAAATTCGTTTGTACCCGGTTTAAACCGAATGTAAAGGTTTGTACCCAGTCCCTAGAGGATTGTACCGTTTTTCAAATCGTTTGTACCTCAAAGGGGTGGGAGATATAGGGGTTCAAAAATTTGGTCAAAACACAAAGTACACAAAAATTTATTTTTATGGCTTGCAATGGTTTGTACCCAGTCTCTAGAGGATTGTACCGCTTTTCAAATCGTTTGTACCTCAAAGGGGTAGGAGATATAGGGGTTCAAAAATTTGGTCAAAAACAAAGTAAAAAAAAAATCGTTTGTACCCGGTTTAAATCGAATGTAAAGGTTTGTACCCAGTCCCTAGAGGATTGTACCGCTTTTCAAATCGTTTGTACCTCAAAGGGGTAGGAGATATAGGGGTTCAAAAATTTGGTCAAAACACAAAGTACACAAAAATTGATTTTTATGGCTTGCAATCGTTTGTACCCAGTCTCTAGAGGATTGTACCGCTTTTCAAATCGTTTGTACCTCAAAGGGGTAGGAGATATAGGGGTTCAAAAATTTGGTCAAAACACAAAGTACACAAAAATTGATTTTTATGGCTTGCAATCGTTTGTACCCGACCTGTAGAGGATTGTACCGTTTTTCAAATCGTTTGTACCTCAAAGGGGTAGGAGATATAGGGGTTCAAAAATTTGGTCAAAACACAAAGTACACAAAAATTTATTTTTATGGCTTGCAATCGTTTGTACCCAGTCTCTAGAGGATTGTACCGCTTTTCAAATCGTTTGTACCCCAAAGGGGTAGGAGATATAGGGGTTCAAAAATTTGGTCAAAAACCATTTAAAAAAAAATTCGTTTGTACCCGGTTTAAACCAAATGTAAAGGTTTGTACCCAGTCCCTAGAGGATTGTACCGTTTTTCAAATCGTTTGTACCTCAAAGGGGTGGGAGATATAGGGGTTCAAAAATTTGGTCAAAAACAAAGTAAAAAAAAAATCGTTTGTACCCGGTTTAAATCGAATGTAAAGGTTTGTACCCAGTCCCCAGAGGATTGTACCGCTTTTCAAATCGTTTGTACCTCAAAGGGGTGGGAGATATAGGGGTTCAAAAATTTGGTCAAAACACAAAGTACACAAAAATTTATTTTTATGGCTTGCAATCGTTTGTAGCCAGTCTCTAGAGGATTGTACCGCTTTTCAAATCGTTTGTACCTCAAAGGGGTAGGAGATATAGGGGTTCAAAAATTTGGTCAAAAACAAAGTAAAAAAAAAATCGTTTGTACCCGGTTTAAATCGAATGTAAAGGTTTGTACCCAGTCCCTAGAGGATTGTACCGCTTTTCAAATCGTTTGTACCTCAAAGGGGTAGGAGATATAGGGGTTCAAAAATTTGGTCAAAACACAAAGTACACAAAAATTTATTTTTATGGCTTGCAATCGTTTGTACCCGGTCTCTAGAGGATTGTACCGCTTTTCAAATCGTTTGTACCCCAAAGGGGTAGGAGATATAGGGGTTCAAAAATTTGGTCAAAAACCATTTAAAAAAAAATTCGTTTGTACCCGGTTTAAACCGAATGTAAAGGTTTGTACCCAGTCCCTAGAGGATTGTACCGTTTTTCAAATCGTTTGTACCTCAAAGGGGTGGGAGATATAGGGGTTCAAAAATTTGGTCAAAACACAAAGTACACAAAAAATTATTTTTATGGCTTGCAATCGTTTGTACCCGGTCTCTAGAGGATTGTACCGCTTTTCAAATCGTTTGTGCCTCAAAGGGGTAGGAGATATAGGGGTTCAAAAATTTGGTCAAAAACAAAGTAAAAAAAAAAATCGTTTGTACCCGGTTCAAACCGAATGTAAAGGTTTGTACCCAGTCCCTAGAGGATTGTACCGTTTTTCAAATCGTTTGTACCTCAAAGGGGTGGGAGATATATGGGTTCAAAAATTTGGTCAAAACACAAAGTACACAAAAATTGTTTTCTATGGCTTGCAATCGTTTGTACCCGGTCTCTAGAGGATTGTACCGCTTTTCAAATCGTTTGTACCTCAAAGGGGTAGAAGCAGGGGTTCAAAAATTTGGTCAAAAACAAAGTAAAAAAAAAATCGTTTGTACTTTTTGGTTCAAACTGAATGTAAAGGTTTGTACCCAGTCCCTAGAGGATTGTACCGTTTTTTAAATCGTTTGTACCTCAAAGGGGTGGGAGATATAGGGGTTAAAAAATTTGGTCAAAACACAAAGTACACAAAAATTGATTTTTATGGCTTGCAATCGTTTGTACCCAGTCTCTAGAGGATTGTACTGCTTTTCAAATTGTTTGTACCTCAAAGGGGTAGGAGATATAGGGGTTCAAAAATTTGGTCAAAAACCAAGTAAAAAAAAATCGTTTGTACCCGGTTTAAACCGAATGTAAAGGTGTGTACCCAGTCCCTAGAGGATTGTACCGCTTTTTAAATCGTTTGTACCCCAAAGGGGTAGGAGATATTGGGGTGCGAAGTTTTGGTCCCCACACTGAGTACACGATAATCGCTTATTACGGCTTCCATTCGTTTGTACCTGGTTTGTACCGGACTGTACCGCTTTTTAAATCGTTTGTACGCCAAAGGGGTAGGAGATATAGCGGTGCGAAGTTTTGGTCCCCACACTGAATACACACAATAATCACTTTTTTATGTGTATTCAGTATGCGTATTCAATAGCCGTAATAAGCGATTATCGTGTACTCTGGGGACCAAAACTTCGCACCCCTATATCTTAGTACCCCTTTGGCGTACAAACGATTTAAAAAGCGGTACAATCCTCTAGAGACTGGGTACAAACCTTTACATTCGGTTTAAACCGGGTACAAACGAATGGAAGCCATAAAAAGTGATTATATTGAACTCAGTGTGGGGACCAAAACTTCGCACCCCTATATCTCCCACCCCTTTGAGGTACAAACGATTTGAAAAATGGTACATTCCTCTAGGGACTGGGTACAAACCTTTACATTCGGTTTAAACCGGGTACAAACGATTTTTTTTTTACTTGGTTTTTGACCAAATTTTTGAACCCCTATATCTCCTACCCCTTTGGGGTACAAACGATTTGAAAAGCGGTACAATCCTCTAGAGACCGGGTACAAACGATTGCAAGCCATAAAAATATTTTTTTGTGTACTTAGTGTTTTGACCAAATTTTTGAACCCCTATATCTCCTACCCCTTTGAGGTACAAACGATTTGAAAAGCGGTACAATCCTCTACAGATCGGGTACAAACGATTGCAAGCCATAAAAATAATTTTTTGTGTACTTTGTATTTTGACCAAATTTTTGAACCCCTATATCTCCTACCCCTTTGAGGTACAAACGATTTGAAAAGCGGTACAATCCTCTAGGGACTGGGTACAAACCTTTACATTCGGTTTAAACCGGGTACAAACGATTTTTTTTTACTTAGTTTTTGACCAAATTTTCGCACCCCTATATCTCTTACCCCTTTGAGGTACAAACGATTTTAAAAGCGGTACAGTCCGGTACAAACCGGGTACAAACGAATGGAATTCAAAAAAAGCAATTATTGAATACTTGGTTGCCAGGTTCACATAGGTTGAATCTTGGGCACATTTTTCTTAAAGTCCGGCGATCTTTTGAGGCTTAATTTGATTAACACCTCTATTAATAGAGAGAGAGAGAAATCTTAATGAAGATAGTGTCAATTTTAAAGTGTGTTAAGAATTTTAAGACTTGTGTCTTTTTCTTGCCTCATTACAAGAGATTCCGCGGACGTAATAAATTATTCTACTACTCTATTAGCAGTGTTAATATAATTAACAAAACGTGAAATCAATCAAAGCACTTGGCGGAGCGGGGCCGGGGCCGGGGCTGGGGCGGGCGGCGTCGGCGTCGGCTCGTGCGAGATCAAAGCGGAGACACAAAGGCGCCGCGGCACGGTCGGCGGCCACTCCACCGCATTCTGCTGACCTTACCCGCTACACGATTGCACGTGCCAAGTAATCAACATGTGCTCAAGAAGTCGTGTGAAATTCTCTTTACACGTTTTTTTGTGTCGTTTGTCTCACGCCTTTGACTGGACGCTTTGATATCGACGCCATTCAATCTGTTACTGTTTGTTCTATTACAAACCGTGTCATTAACACATCAATGAGTATTATTTTTGTTGCTATTTCTTTGACAGTGTTTACATTGAGTGAGACGTTAATATTCGTTTGATGAAAATGAAATTAGATTCCGACTCGATCCGTCGTACTGCACGGACGTACCCTTGCGCTCCGTGCGCTACCCGTATCGTTTCCGCGAATTTATCGCTCGATTTGTTACCTGGCTTTGGCTCGGTCCCTTATCAGGCATTTTTTCGTCGAAAGACACCTGCGTTACTGTTTTCGTGGTAATTTACCTGGGTATTTACCACGATAACAATTCCATTGTTTCTGACACCGTCATCAAACTTGTGAAATCCACGCTTTTAGTGGTGAACTAACGGATACCTAACGGTGCCAACGAAGTTAGTTCGAGCGTGCCCCGGGCGCTCACGGTTTCCCTTCTGGAAAACGTACACCCGGACGGGACTGGATCAGTCGGCCTTGGGGGCTTCCCTAGTCGACCCCAGTTAGCGCTAGGCAGGGACGTAGGAACTCACTGCACAATAAGACTGGCAGTGGGAGCACAAGCTTAGGGCACACCCTAGGGCCTACACACCTCCCAACCTATACCCGGTTGGGAGAGATACTACACACCCCCGGGCCTACCCACCCGGGGCGAATAGATAGGTCTTAGCTAGGGCGATTGCCTGAAGTTTCTTGTGACTTCTTCTCTCAGGAACGCCACGCGAACGAAGTCACGATAGTGTCGTCTTAGATTAGCTCCCCGGCCGCAAGGCCCGGCTGGCCACCATGGCCAGCCAACCTCCAACTCTGTCCCTCGAGGACATCCTCTTAGACGAGGAGGTACTTCGGTACCTCCAAGCTAAATTCCCGGGACACCAGATCCCCACCCCGTCCCAAAGCCGTCCCTCCTCCCGCGCTGATTCGGAGATGTCGACCCAGTCCATCTCCGAGTCAGTCGCTGAACCCATCCCAACCAACCCCCCTACCCAATCGTCCGAAGAGGACGATAGCTACCAGCTCGTTCCTGGCGGCCGTAAGCGAGGTCGCAAGGCCCGCATGGCGGCCGCCAAGGCGGCTAAGGTGACTTCTCCCCCGGAGGATTACCCTGTGAACCCTCCCTCCCCCGACTGCTTTCCAAACACTGATCCTGCCCCCACCCCCATCTCCACCCAGCGCGTTGCCGCCTGGGAAGGCACCTCCTCCCCTCCCCCGCTCATGGATACCCCAGTATCTGCTCCTCTCATGGAGGTAGCACCCACCCCTTCTGCTACTCAACTTCCAAAGAAGAAGGACGTACCCCCGCCCCTTTTCATCCAAGATAAGGGCAAATGGCCCGATGTGTCATCCTGGTGTAATGTACCGGGAGCACACATAAACTTCACCAATGCTCACCCCACTGAGCACGGAATCCGTGTCACAGTGTCTACCTCCCAGGACCACAGAGCCCTAACTAAGCTGCTCAAGGAGAGGAAAGTAGCCTTTCACACGTACTGCCTCCCCGAGGAGCGTGCCCTCCGTGTGGTAATTAAGGGGATTCCCCACGAAATAACCACCGAGGACATTGAGAGGTCCCTCAAGGACCAATCTATCCCCGTACATTCCGTACATCGAATGTACAAAGGGCGTGGCCATACCCCGTATAATATGGTTCTCGCCCATTTAGATCAATGCGACGAGGCTAAGAAGATCTTTAAGATCAGCCACGTCTGTCATCTGTCCGGTATTTCTTTTGAGAAACCTCACAAGGGAGTGTACCCCTCCCAATGTCACAATTGCCAATTGTACGGCCACACCGCCCGCAATTGTCATGCCCCCCCCAGATGCGTCAAGTGTCTTAAGCCTCATCCCACCGTTGAGTGCGATAGGCCGAAAGACAAGGCCCTGTGTACTGAGGAGCCAGGTTGCGTTCTTTGTAACCAACTCGGCCATCCTGCTAATTACCGCGGGTGCCCGAAAGCCCCTCGCCCCGCCCGCAAATCACGTAAATCGGGCCCCCCGCGCAACTCGCGCACATCGCGCAACTCAACGCGCACTGCCCCCCTCACTGACCCCTCCCAGGCTGTCCTAGCCCCACAAAGATCCTCGCCCTGGAATCTTGTCAACTACGACAAGGACTTTCCAGCATTACCTAGTGCACCTTCAGTGCCTCAAACCCCAGCAGTCAATCCCCCAACTGCCCCACCCCCTAAACCCGTCTCCGCACCCACGCAACCTCTCATTCCCCCTCCCCCACCCAAACGTCCCCCCCCGGCAACCTCCCAAAACCGCCGCGCAAACGCACCTAAACTACCACTGATCGAAGACCCGGACTTCGCTTTAGTGGAGCGCTTCGCTGAGGCAATAGATCTCAACGAAATTAGGGACCTCGCGACCCAGATCAGAGCGAACGAGGGCAACGGTCGTGCCCTCGCTTCCATCGCGATGCGTTTCCAAAGCATCGTGACAGTCCTTTCCAACTTCCGCGTAAAACCATAATGGATAATACAACCGTGACGTGTAGAATTAAACCCCGATCCCTCAAAGTAGGATTCTATAATGCAAATGGCATTAAAGGTCAACGCGATGATATCGCAGAGTTCCTGCGAAACCATCAACTTGACGTCCTCCTGATACAAGAGACCTTCCTCAAACCTTCCCTTAGGGACCCTAAAATTGCAAACTACCAAGTAGTCCGCAATGACAGGACTGACTCTGCCCTAGGAGGCACCCTTATCTATTACAAAAGGTCCTTGTACTGCTCCCCCATGGATCCGCCTCCCTCCCTCCAGTGCATTGAAGCATCGGTTTGTAGGCTTGGCATGACAGGACACCAACCTATAATTATAGTATCAGCATATATATCTCCCTCCCGCAATGATTCACCACTCAAAAGCGATCTAGAGTCTATTTTCGCGCTAGGTAACTCTGTCATTCTGGCAGGTGACCTGAACGCGAAAAATATACTCTGGAACTGTCACTCAACTTCCCCCAGAGGTAGACTATTAGAATCCCTCCTTGACCCTCTAGACATAGACATTATCGCACCCCTGGACCCGACGCACTATCCCCACCAACTGACACACAGACCTGATATTCTTGATGTGGCATTGTTACGGAATGTAAACCTACGTGTGCATGACGTAACAGTGCTACACGAGCTTACATCCGACCACCGACCTGTTATCATAGAATTAGCAGGGCGCATAGGTTCCCCTGATGCAGGTCAAGCCCCCTCCACAAAGGTTGTGACGAATTGGAATAGACTGAGTGAAAGCCTCAAGTCAACCACTTCCGTCCACCTTGATCAGATCCCAGATAGCCTCAACACCGCTGATGAGGCTGTCGGCGCAATCGACTCACTCACTAGCCACGTGCAATCGTTAATGAGCGATTGCTCACGGACAGTGGCAGCGGAGAGTGATCAACGTTGGCGCTTGCCCGATGACGTACGTGACTTGTTGAGAGAGAAAAATGCCGCCATTCGCGCCTATGATAGTTTCCCCTCAGAGGACAACCGCATCCGTATGCGTGCTCTCCAGCGTGACGTTAAGTCAGGCATCGATGAGGTACGACAGGCCCGCTGGGACCAGACCCTTACAGACATTAGACCCTCTCATCAAGCCTTCTGACAGCTCTCTCGTGCCTTTACCAAGGACACGGTAGCACCCATGCCCCCATTAAATAGGCCCAATCTCCCTCCCGCTTTTGATGACGATGATAAGACAGAATGCCTCGCTGAAAGCTTAGAGTTTCAGTGCACGCCCAGTACCCTCCCGATAGACCCGAGTCATCTGGAGGAAGTTAACTCTGAAGTTGACCGGAGAGCCGCCCTCCCGTTACCACCCCCCCCTCTCAGCGAAGAGGATGACCCCCTCCCTCCGGCGACCCCTGACGAGGTCAAATCGATCATCAGGGATTTACACCCGCGGAAGGCCCCGGGCTCGGACAAAATCACTAACAAAGTGATAAAACTCTTCCCCGCCCACCTCATAATACTGCTAACTTCCATATTTAACGCTGCCCTCTCTTGTAATATTTTTCCACACCAGTGGAAAGAGGCCCATGTCATTGGAATCCATAAGCCCGGCAAACCCAGGTCCGAGCCCTCCAGTTACCGCCCTATAAGTCTATTAAATGTCCTGGGCAAGATGTATGAGAGACTGATCTATATCCGCCTCAAAACATATGCCGACGCCAATAATCTCATCCCTGATGAACAATTTGGCTTTCGAGCCAAACATTCTTGTGTTCAACAAGTCCATCGTATTGTTGAACACATCTCCTCTCAGTACCAAGAGCGCAACATGACAGGTGTCTTATTCTTCGATGTCGCGAAGGCATTCGACAAAGTGTGGCACAATGGCTTAATTTTTAAGCTATTTACCTTAGGTGTCCCACATAGACTCGTGCTCATCTTACGAGATTATTTGTCAAATCGCCACTTTCGATATCGCATTCCTGGCGCACTTTCCTCCCCTCACCCTATCGGTGCCGGTGTCCCACAGGGCTCGGTACTGTCCCCCTTGCTATTTTCGCTCTACACGAGTGATATGCCAAAGACCGACAAGGTGCAGTTAGCACTTTTTGCGGACGACACCGCGGTCTACTGCTCTAGTAAGTCCCCCTCAGTCATTGTTAAGAACCTCCAAACCGCGGCTAACGCCCTAGGCGCCTGGTTTCGGAAATGGAGGATCGAGATCAACCCTGTCAAAAGCCAGGCGGTCCTATTTTACAGACCCTACCATCGAGGTACCCCCTCCCCTCCAAAGGCAGTTACTCTATTCGGTGAACCAATCCCCTGGGAAAGGCAAGCCAAATATCTCGGAGTAACTCTCGATGATCGATTGACCTTTGATGCCCACATTAAAGCGGTCCGCGCGCGCGCCGCCTTTGTTTTAGGGCGCCTCCACTTTTTATTAAATCGTAAATCTAAACTTGCACTTAAAAGCAAGGTTAGACTTTATACCACGTGTATCCGCCCCATCATGACCTATGCTAGTACTGTGTTCGCACATGCAGCTCCATCACGGATCCATAGCCTTCAGGTGATACAAAATCGCTTCATGCGCAAGGCCACGGGCGCCCCGTGGTACATGCGTAATGAAAATCTCCACATTGACTTAGGTCTCCCCACGATAAAACAATTTATAAAACGCACCTCACGCAGATTTTTCAACACCGCCGTTAATCACCGCAACCCTCTTATAGTGAAAGCCGCAACCTACACGCCCTCCCGTATACTCCGTATCCATAGACCAAGGCAAGCCCTCAGCGAGCCGGATGACCCTATTACATTAGCTCAGATCGAAGCTGACGAAGCTCGTAAAAGTACACAACACACTACACACAACCGATCACGCTACCGTCCTCGACGGCGAGGACCGCCGCGACGTCCCACTCAGTCTCGTCCCGTTCAAGTGGCCCGAGCTGCCTACAGTAATCCGACCGCCCCCAATTAGTCGTAACTCGTACAAAGTCCTCCCCCTCCCCCGGTAACGCCCTGAGCCGAGGTTCGTACCCCACTCGGGGGTGCCCTCAGGCGTTGTTACCTAAATATTACCCGGCTGAGAGCCCTCTGCGCTCGCCAATTTGTCCGGTAAGGTTGTTGCAGCCATCTGAGGCTACCAACTTAGTCCTTTCAAAAAAAAAAAAAAAAAAAAAAAAAAAAAAAAAAAAAAAAAAAAAAAAAAAAAAAAAAAAAAAAAAATGAAAATGAAAGTGAAATCAATCAGGCATCAAACGGAAACTTAGCTCATTATAGGATTTCAAAAGAAAACAAATTATAAAGATAGTAACATAGCAAATCCATTTACAACCTCTGGTATAAGTACATCAAACGAAGAACCGATTTCCGTACAAACACTTATTGATGTCAAATTCTAAATAACCCTCAAGAGCGGAGCGGAAAGCAGAAATGACTTTATCGTATAAACGAAGTTGTTCACCGCACCACAATCGCTTTGTGGGGCTCGTCAAAGGGTAATACGATGTTAGATCATAATGATTGTCGAAAGGTGTTTACGTAACGTCGGCAAAGCGAGACCGCGACAAACGCGACTTATGATATTTGAGTTCAGCCAGGAGCTAGAACGGGACTCGAGTCTACAGATTTCTCCAAACAGCTTCGTCTTATTGCTGTGAATCTATGATATTTGATTGTTAAGAGGATCACTTACGCCAATGACCTTGACGATTTGTCCATACAAATGAGTACTCAAAGCTTAGGCGTCCGCGAATGGGAACTAGAGGGGAGCATTGGGTTTATGCTTGATTTTTTAATTATTTTAAAATTATTGATATAAAAATAATTTTAACTAATACAAAAAAATATATCTCCTTTTTTTTGTGTAAGATTAATTTACATCGGATAAGCCGTTTTGTCAAAAAATTACCATTTAGGTTTAAATTGCATGTGATAGGATATTTTTTTTCCAAATTCAGGGATGTTTACTTAAATTTTAATCAATACAATTGAAACATGATGAACTAAACTATAACACTATATTTTTCGTAGGACTAATAGACGAAAGGATTCGTCAAAAAAAACTGTCTAAACACAGCGTATTTTCGCGTTTTGACCCGTGCGTGTTCCACCCTTAAATTAGATTTGTGAAATAGTTATTTTCTGATGCTGATGCGCAAAGTTGATGGTGCAATCTTAATATTAATTAGAACCACAGCTTCTGACGTACTTGCATCATAATCGTGAGACTGACAGCGCTCCTTTGAAAATAATGTAATTCCAGCAATATAGACCACGGTCTCCCTTTGTGCATGTGCATACGACGCGAGCAATAACTTATTAACTTTGCCCTGGTAGATAGTAGCCGGGTAATATGTATAAAGGTCGTTGTCGCCACGTAGCTCAAAGCTCGCCACAATATTTATCGGCGGCCATAGTCGGCGGCGTTGTATCAATGCGGCACAAAGCGACGCCGGAAGCCCACCTCGCCGGTACGCGACAACGCGTCGGGGGTTTACGCCACAAGCGTTGGCGTTGTTATTTTTCCTCGTCGCCGAATAATCTTTTGAATACTCGTTCTGTACTTGAATCTCTCACTTAATTTCGGTATAATAAAGAAATAAAATTAAATTCCTAAAATTTTCGTTATTTTCTTGGTACATATTCAGTACGTAAAGGTAGTGAGTAGAGGAGTAACTAGCTCACAATTTATTTTCAGTATCCTTAAGATGCTCTCCGCGAATGACTCCGTCCCTTACGAAACTGACAGAGACAAGACAAGTGAGGCGCACTTTTAGAAAAAAATACGGTTTTATATATAAATAATTTAAAAGAAAACGCACCCTCTTATTGTAAAGTAAGGAAACTATTCCCTTTCTATTAGATCTCAGAATATACGTTAATATTTTCAATTTATTTGGATGGACCAATAAGAGAAAAAATCGTTCATCAGAGAAAAACTCAATCATCATTTGTCGTATATGATCATTGGAAATATATTTATTGATCGCTCCACTTTTATCACATGGACCAAACAGTTATCTGGCCCATTGTTGACTGCCTCTATCACTGGATTCCTTTTTACACAGAGCCTTTGACGCCAGTCTTTGTTTGCCAGGAGATCAGATGAGACACCAAAGCCTGTATCGATGCGTACATTCATTCGTACCTAAGATACCTTTTTTTATTGTCATAGTTTGAGTAATGGAAATTCATTGCATTTGGTGGTTTGCGAAAACATATTTCTTTGTAAATTCTTGTTACAGAATTTTTTCATGTATTGGGATTTATCTACATGAAACGATGATTGAAGATAACATAGGTATCATAATCACTACATAGTATAAAATAAAGTTCCTTCCCGCTGTCTGTCTGTCGCTATGTATGCTTAGATCTTTAAAACTACGCAACGGATTTTGATGCCGTTTTTTTAATAGGTAGAGTAATTCAAGAGGAAGGTTTTTACGTATAAGACATGCATATTATAGTACAGAAAAGCCGTACGAAGCCGGGGCGGGTTGCTAGTTATTATCACATACAAAAAACGGTAGGTACATAATCTATAATTAAAATAATTTATACGTTTGGATACCTACCTATTACACTCGACATATTTATAGACCCATCAATTTCTCGCTGACTTCTCGTGGTACATAATGGTAGAGGTATCCATCCATATGGTATGATGGTGTATCAACTTGTGCGTTAATATTAAACTTCAGTAAAATCACGTATCTACACTGAGATATATTGTAATATACCTCAGTGCATGCATACCTACTACATAATTCGGTTCACAAGTTTTTCTGAATAAATCTTTCTCCAGTGATGTTTTCCCAGCGACGTATCATAATAAATCATTGTTAATGTAACGAAACAACAATCTAACTGTATTTAAAATCGCAAGCTAACTTTATGGAACATGGTACTCGGTGACAATGGCAACAAATGCAATTTTAGCTAATTCGATAGCGGCGCGGGCGCGGCGTCCCTCTCACCGAGGTCGGCGCTGGCGGCTGGGCCCGCTGCCCGCACTGTTGGCCTAATATTAAACTAAATTACTAACAAACCGAGCAGACCCACAACACTAATTAACCGCTCCACTCCATTAGTAAGTAGGTACCATTAAATAATAGTATGATAATAGTTTTTGGGACGTGAGAAATTTTCAGAAAAGAAAAAAGGACATTATTCCGTTTTCAGATATTGGATTTCTTACCCGAGAAATGATGATTCTAGATTGAGATTTTCTCGGTATTCTTTGTTGCAAGTGATTTGTAAGAAATACACCTATGTTAAACTAGAGAATATGTGACATGAAATAGTATTTTTTTTTTAATTAGAATTTTTCATTAGTAACATCAAAAAAAATCGAAAATATTAACATTAATTTGGAATTCTATTAGAAAGGGAATAGTTTTCTTACATTTTTAAAAAAGACTTCCTTTTTTTTGTAAATAATAAAATTGTCGTTTTTACTAAAATTGCGCCTCTCATGTCTCGCTCGTCTCCAACAATTTAGTAAGGGACGGAGTCATTCAGGGAGAGCCTCCACTTAATACAACAATTTAATATAATTAACGCAATTAATTAAAATTTTATAGAAATAACCACTGCAGTCTTAAATTACTTCCGATGGCTAAATAAAGCCTTGCCTCCTAAACCCTTTCCAATTTCGATGTTTTTAATGAAAAAAGAAATGATGAAAGCTGATGTCGATACGTCATCGACTCCGCCTGAAGAACACTCAACAGCTCAATACAGAGGATATCTATCAAAGGACGCCGATTTAATACGAAGGTATGATTTAATTACAAAGTCGCAACACGATCCGTCCTCTACTCCAAGGTGCGCAGACGTTAAAAATAATAAAGGTACGTTTACATCTTTATTTCCTTTTTTCACGACGACACGCGGCGGCGACGACGTAACCAGAGTACCGAGCTATCATTGCCAGCGTCAAAAATATTTTTTGTTTGTCAAATCGCATAGATTGTATTGTATTTATTGTATGTTTGTGTAATATTGTTGAAGTTTTTATGACATTTGATAGGTATAAATTATAGTAATTTGTAGTTATCCCCATTTCATGACAGGCAATAAAATCCTGTTAACTTGAAAACAACCTATGATTTCAAAAGTAAATTAAAAAAATCGTACTGCGATACATATTGTGATGGCGTAAATATTACACAGGCTTTATTGAGGTATCGTAACTGAATATAAATTTCATATACATTTTCCATTTTTTACTTATTTTAATAAGTAATTAGAATAAAACATTTTTTAGAATAAAATCGAAATAAATTAATCACTGTTCCCAACATATCGATGAAGCAGCATTTGGTGTAAACGGTGCTTAAAGAAAAAGCCTCAAGTTCAAAGGGAGATATAAATGAGAACGTTCACTCCTTTATGTAAGGATCTGGTGAATTTTTTATAGAAGCGCCTGCTGTTTGGTGTGTAGAGTGCCTAATGAGTTGTCTTTGTGAAGATTTAAACTTTGTACGGAAATATTCATTTTGTGCCGGCATTACTTCTGTGTAGGTACTTACATGGCTTCCTTCTGTACCATCTACGTTTCTTGTATTCCATTTTTCATTTTTGTATCCTCGTTGAAAATATGTCGTCAAGCTTACTTGCCGCCTTCCGGCAACTTGAAAGCCAGTTGCACTCTAGTCTTTGTGTGATTAACACCGTAAGTAATTTATTCGCAGTTTAAAAAATATTCGTAAGTCTATATAAAAAAAAATAAGAAACCCCCGAAACTCACTAGAACATTGGTGATAATTTTCAAACGGCTGAGGGTATTTTCTTTAAAAACATAGCTAAAAACACTAGATTAATTCACCTTTCAAATAAAAAAATTATCGGTCCATCTGTTCAGGAACTATGAGGCCACAGACAAACACACACGCAGACAGAAATGTCAAACTTATAACACCCCGTAGTTTTTGCGTCGTGGGTTAAAAAGAGCATCATTCAGCTTTCTCTATGTTTCAGAGTCAGTTTATCTGTTTTACTATAATTTAATAGACTATTCTACCTAACTACCTTATCTACCTAACGTATATCACATTTTTATTTAACGAAGTGTAGCATATCTCCTACATTATTTAAAAATAAGGCATCAACTATTTGGGGCACTTTGAATAAATTTAACAGAAATTTTAAAGATATGTTCCAAAAAATCCGCGAAGTTTTTTTGCTAATTGCAGCTCAGTAATGTAATTCGAAATATATTATAGGGGCACTTAAATATCAATCTATCATGGCGGCCATTTCATTTTTTAAAGTTACAAGCAATAATTAATATGAAATTCAAGTCGCAAAATTATGCAATAAATTATGGCAACCCTGAATCAGTTGTGTTCGGCACCGGCCTTCTTCAAAGGAGAATTTATTATTTAAAGTGAATGTTATTGAGTTTCGCTAAGGTTAAGTGAGCCTTTTGACTCGTCTTGTCTATGGTTAGGTGAGGTGGGATGAGGAAATGGTGTCGGGCTCCTTTTTATATGCCTTCCATCCAATATCATCAAATTATCAGCATACTTTAATATCTCTACGAGGTATCTAAATATTTGTCCTCATAAATATACACTTTATGAGTTCGGTACTTAGCTCTGTTTATTAATCTCACTATATCTCTTTCTAACAGAAATCATATGAAAGGGATAAAATAACGGTAACCACTTATCTGCCTGCTTGTCAACCTTATGACATAAAAAAAATAATTGGCGTCATATTTTTTGGCCTCGACTATTTTCTAAATCAAAATCAATCAAATCAAAATCAAAACTCATTTATTCAGTTTAGGCCCTAATAAGGCACTTATGAATGTCAAAAGTTACAGTTTTACAATAGACTCTACTACCGGTTCGGAATACACTTGAACTGAGAAGACTCCGGCAAGAAACTCAGCAAGGCTTCTTGTTTTGGTGGATCGTTTCTTTTTTAATTTATGTAATTACAGTTTTAAACTTCATACAATTATCACTTGGCCAGGGGGCTGCAAGTGCAGAGAGAAGCTACTACAACCATGTATTCTTGTCTACTATGTAATGAGCCACCTTATAATAGGCCTTGTCGATTATAAGGACAATGACATAGGCTCCTAGACTTGACAGATTAAAAAAAACTATCCTTTTTACCCGACTACGGCCAGGATTTTGACCGGTATGTATGTATGTTCATATATTCCCTTATAACATCCATTATAATGATAAATGACGTATCGTTGGAAACTTCTTGATCGTCCGCTGGTTAAAGGCTATGTGACGTCACATTCAATTCAATATGGCCCCTCTAGATGAGATCAAGTAGTCGGGTTTTAGTTTTTTTTTGTTCAATATTTGACGTGATAAAAATTTGGTATTATTATTGTTATGGAAAATGGCGACATAATATGTCACATGATGTACCTAATAGTTAGGTTTATTAACTGTTGATCCCAGATGTAATCAACAATGTAATGTGGTATTGAGCAAAGTTGGATTAGTTTCGGCTCCTCAAGTCTGCCAGTTCTGTTCTGACAAGCCGCCAGCAGAATTACAACTTTGGTAATATCCAGTGGAGTATTGTCACTCCATAAACATAATATTAACCTTGTCTTTGATCATTACTTGGGGTATGCGAAAACTTAATTAGGTATATTAAAATACTTCTATATCTAAAGTTTTCATAAAATCACGCTTTCATGGAGCCATGATAGAAAAAGATTTTAATTATAAAACAGAGTTTGTACTTTGTACTCAGTTTTATACTAATTAGATGGCGATTAGACAGATATCCAACATGGTATGTGACTTCATATAACACTAAGTAGATGCTAAATTCTGGTATGCTAGAAAGGTAGAGATAAATCTTCGACGGCTTATTTTTTAGTTATTTTAATAGTTATTCGAAAAATATTTTTCTACTGTTTCTTAAAATAATGAGTTTTTTTATCAAAGCAAAATAAATAATCATGTATATCTATGTATATACTAATAATAAAGCTGAAGAGTTTGTTTATTTGAATTTTGAACGCACTAATCTGATAATCTCCGGAGTATTTCGATTCAAGTATTTCCATTCTAGCCACATCATCAATGACCACGGTGAGATTGTGATCAAACAAAGGCCTATAGAGAGTAAAAAAAAAAGTTCTTTCACTAATAGGAAGCTACATTATCCCCGAAGGTTATAGGCTACTTTTTATCCCGGGAACGCGTGTGATACCGCGGGGAACCGCTAGTTTCCTAGCTTTAGTAGCAAAAAAATGTAAAGCTTATCTTCAGACAGCAATACAATCAGAGATAGTAAACCGTGGTACATAACAATGCAATTGAGCGTTGATGTGCGGCTGCTACATTATGGAGATTGCTGGGAGCGGGCGAAGCGCGGGCGTCTGCCAAACCGAATTTATCACATTGCCCGGGCATTGCCTATTCAATCCGTGGGACACATCTGCCTTCTCGGCGAATAGAAAAATGTACTGCCGCTCCTTGCGGAGAAAGTTGTAAGAGAAAATTGAAGATAAAAGGTACTCTGTAGTGTTCTTCGATTTTGCTCAGCACGACCGTTAAATTTATTGATAAACTATATTTCCGCTTGTCAGGAATATTTATAGGTAATTTTTGTTTTTTATGTTTTTTTCACCTTCGGTTCCTAAATGTTTTTGATAATATAGACTAACGTTAGTGATAATGTAGCATTTTACAGACGAAAGAATTTTTAATATCAGGACCAGTAGTTTTTGAGTTTATATATTACAAACAAAAATATAAATATTTTCTCTTTATTAATTTGTGTTCCTTCAAAAGTAGTATTTAATTTAAATCAAATTCAATATAACTTAAATTTATGAAATGAAAAGGGAAATTCAAAAGCTCTTCTAAATTTTGTTGTGTAGGCTATATTTTCTGTCTTTTTTTTTTATTTAAGTTACATGGCATCCCAAACTTGACATCTTATTATATAGCTAGAAGTTCCCGAAGAAATCACTTGCACACTTCTACTGTTAAACTGCCATATCTTTCGCCGAGATATCTCCCGCCATGAATTTACTTAGCATCGCGAGTGCACCGGTTCCCGCCCAAATTACTATTCCAATCTGACAAGCGGGTTTCTGAAGGTACTCTGGCACCAGGAACCTTCCTCCCCGAGCCCCGTAATGTCTCAGACAATTGAATGTTGATTCCATTGAATTTTATTCAAGTTGATGGATGGATCTTGAAATGCACTCGAGAGGTAAGATGGGAATCTAAAGACGTTTAAATTGAGGCATAATCCAAAGATAAAAATGCAACAAAAAACAGCTGTTTACGTTTCGTGTGTGCTTATTAAATCTGTAAGCAATATTAATTTTGGAAATGGACCTAAAATACACTGGGTCGCAAAAAAGGAGAGTCAGTAAAAAAACATATTTTTATGTATGGTTTTTAATTCAATCACCAAAAATAAATAAAAAGGTTTTACTTCTGCCTATATTTGTAATGAAAAATTTAATTTTTATTTTTAAAGAATTGCTCAAATATTTTAAAATATATTATAGTATAGTGATATATTAGGTAAGTAAAGTGGATTTTATTATTTTTTATTAAAATTAATCTGGATTTTGTAAAGGCTGGTTACAATTTGGTATTCTTAATGCCCTAAGGGGACAGTTGCCTCTTACTACGTGATGGTAAGAGGATAAATACCAGAACAATACTCTTATAGATATTTTACAATAAAATTCGATAGCATTCGAAGTCCAACAGAACCTATAGAAACAGACAGATAGGGCATCGTTTCTGAACTATGTACTTGTTTTGTGCCAACATAATTTTGTATTTCGTATTATACACTAGGAGCCCTTTAGCAGATAACTCCTTTGATCGTTTAGGCATTAAATTCGCCATCTCTTTTTTGCTTTTCGAATTCCAGATAATGTTGACTACAAACTAATTTAGAATGTTTTAAAACGGTTGCTTTATTTGTATATAAGCTATTTGTCTTTATGGAGAACTGAATCGAAACAATTTAAGTAGAACAGAAATAAAAATAAAAGCACTAATAAATAAAAAAAAATCTTTGTCTCTATGACCATGTTAAAATATTTTATGAAAGTAGCGGTAAAAGTAAAAAAAAAACCTCTAAAGTTACCGATATCTATCTATTCTTGTTGAATGAAAACAGGATTATGTTAAAGAATTATTGGATCTTTGTAGGAATTTCGAACTTCATTCATATTGCTTTGAGAGCGAGTTCTGAAAGGCCAAATACTTAAAAAAAACATAGTTTTTTTTATGATGTTTGTTGTCCTCTGCGGAACAGAAATGGTATACGTTTGGGGTAAGATGTTCTGTGTGTTTGTTTGTTTCACAGTTCAATAGAAAGCGCTGCAATATTGGAGTTTGTAACGCAAACTCGTTTTGATTTAATATATGAAAAAGAGTATTTATATTTGCATCAAATTCACGGTCAAAATAATAAGAAGAAAAGCATCCTGGTTAAAGGATACTCTTTACATCAAACGGAATGCACTAGCTAGGGTTGCCGCTTACCGGAAAGCGTGATCCTTTAACCTTTACAAGTTCAGTTAAGTGGTCTTGGCTGTGAAATATAATAACAAGAATTCTAGTCTAGCTGTCAGACCTACTCTTGAAAGACTTGTAATAGCCACTAAACCCACCAAATGTGCTATTTATTACCCAAAATAACTTTTATATACTGTGGTAATTTAGATTTTCAATGCAAATCGATTGATGAGGTTTTCTGCGAGGAAAACAAATAAGTTTTCCACGTGTATCAACCCTGCTGTGACAGTTCAGCCGCTGAAGGACGGCGGAAGATGAAAGGCTACAGCCTGTGTTCGGCACAACAAAGCGCTTTGTCTCCTCACGCCCCTCGCGTTAAGTTGGACTCCCACTACGACGGCTCTGAACCTTGGACAAGGGTTAGTTCTCTTACGGAATATATTTAATAGCTTGTTTTCTCGATTCCTCACGATCAACTTTTGCTCCCGATTTTGTTGTTGTCATATTTTATTTTATGCATACGTGTGGAAAATTATGTTACTCGTGTCGCGATTGCAAAATTAAAAGGTGTATTGGGCTCGTCAATTTTATTAGTGGCTATCGATCTATTCTCTGTTATGATTTACTGCCGCGTCTTGAGTTCACTATTTCATTTATCAACGCAAAGCTTTTCGGCAGATAATTTAATACCTACTAACTGACTGTTCTTACGGGGGCGAGGACTAAAAATTATAGCAGCCTCAATCAACTTCTGATTGTGGTTATTTCCAATAAGTTTTAAAATCCTACTCAGTTTGATCCAAATAACTCTCATGATTTGAAGTAACTGCCTAATTTCAATCTGCTGACAATTACAATCTTTTTATCCGTACCGGCATAGCTTTACTTCAATAGTCGGTAATAGCGGTAATAGCGGTACTGCATTCTGCTCTTATTTGGCCCGCTTTGTAGATAACTCTTCTATAATCATTTTAAATAATTTTATACTTTACGATTTGAAAGGAATGAAAAATAAGAGATAAGGATATTATAAACACATTGCAACATTTGCAGCAATCTCCCTGTACGAAAAATACATTTGTCATCTTACGTCATTAGATATGAATTCGCAAAACCTTCATTGAAATGAACGAAAGTTTATATAGATAACCGTGTCAAAGAATTATTTTAATATAACACTGATTGTATTCACCCTTCGCGCCCCACGTTGGGCGCCAATAAAACTTACAGAGGCGACAAATTGTCATTGTGCTAAGTTTTAATTCGGAACGTATGCTCGATGATGATGGCGCGTGCACAAAGAGAACAGAAGTAATAAAGGGGTGTCGAGTGCTCACAACTCCGACCCGCCTCGGTAAACACCCGCTGATATACCACTGTGAGTAGGTACTGCGCCAATTCAAGAGTTCATGAATGGCCGGTCGAAACACAACACAACTTTTAGTTAAATATTAGTATCGAATAATAGATGAAAATTTCGGTTCGCGTCATGTTATCGTTTCGATGGCCAGAGGTCAAACAGCGCTCAGCCAGCGAACTAATCGCAAAGAGACAACTCAAAGTGGAGCGTGCAAATTTGGCACTGGGCAGGAACAATAAAAGTGCAGGTGGACCGCGGCCGCCCTGCGCCTCCACGCCTCACATCAAAGGGGTATCCGCGATACCATACAAAAGCCCTAATGAGACAAACCCGTGGCGTAATCGAGGCGACGGAAAAAGATGAGGCTCGAGAGGTACGAGGCAAATTTTAATAATTGTCAAAGCGGCGGCATCTATCAAACGCGAGGGGGCGTCGGTCGCGCGTCCCCCGGCACCCTTCTCTCGCCCTCCCCGTGTCGCACCTGTGACGTGTGCTCACCGCGGGCCTCATTAGCGCTACTGATCTAATGCGACTTCGAACTTCGCCAGCGACGTCTAATTAAACTTAAACAGAATTTCAATTTTACAACTGAAATTTTAATACTTAAAGCCGGAGCCGCGGAGGTTCTGCAAAGGAGGCACGTTCAAAGGCAACGCCGTGCACGTTTTCGCAGATATTAAATGTGTTGACAATTTAATTTTTCATTTCCTTTAGGCGGCACGGGGCGGCGGAGCGGGCGCGCCACCCGCCCGCGGGACGCCCGCTCCTTTGACGTCGCGATATTGTCTTTGTGCGGCGCGTGGGGTGAGTGGGGCCGCCGTCGACGGAGACTTTGTCGCAATACAATGTGTATCAATAAAACTTAGGATTGGCTTTTAGTGGTTGCACTTACGCTTTGTGAGGCGGCGCGCTCACCCTTTGACATTATATGTGGGGCGCGTGGATGTGTGTTCGCGGGTTGTGTGTGTATGAGTGAGTGTGTCGGGTCGGGAGCCGAGTAATAATGCAGGCCGAGACGAGCCGGCGCCGGCGGCAGCGGTTGCGGGTGCAGTGGCGGCTCGCGCACACACCGCTGGTTTATTAATATCAGCGATCGTATCCGCTCCGGCTGGAGACTATTGCCTGCTATTGCGATGGTTCGGCAGCCCGCTCGCTCGCTGGTGAGCACTAGCCCGCGGCCTTTTATGAGCTCTCCAATCTCGATGCGGTTCTCTTAATGACAGAGTTGCAAGACTTGCAAGATTTCGCTCGCATCAATCTTTGGTGAAATACCTTATGATGCTCAAGTATTAATAACTTACATAATATTAAACGTCCGAATACTTCGAACAATTGGTATTGGCTAATAGGTAGGTATTTGACCTGTGGAAATACTTACCTAGATATGATTTTATATTTCAGTTTTTCTTGTTATTTTTTACACTTTATGATGTCAGTCACGTTGAAATAATAGACTAATTTCACGGATACGGTACGATACACCTTGTATAGTAAAGTAACTTGAATTTATCTCTCGAAGTACACCTTTGAAGTACAATAATATATTATGCTCAATGGAAACAGATCGGGTTTTAGTAATAGAAGTATTTCTAGTACATGAGACCCAATGACATACTTTATTTACTTGTATCTTCTATATTATTAGAGAAATGATTTAGTTTATATGTAAAGGTTACATTTAATGCTCTGTCTTTGATCTGCCTCAAAAATATCTCTTTGAGAAGAATCGCAAAACTCTGTAATACGCGAATAAAAAGTTGAGCTTTCATCGTTTGACCGTAACTCCGTAAGTGACCGGGAACGTATTATCGGGATTGCATTCACTGCCGGCTGCGGCATGCATGTGGAAAATATCATCCCACCCGAATCGAGGGGACCTTTGCCGTACAGAGCTTGCTCGACTGACCATAAAAAGTATCCACATTTTTGTAATAAAATTACCTGTTTTAAAAGGACGTTACTACCGAGATTAAGGCGCAGAGCGATGTAGTTAGTCGTCGGCGGCTGATCAAAGGGCTCACCCTACCAATCAGAGGGCTCTGTTAGGCTTCGCTCCGCCCACATTTAAGGCCACGTGCGGCGCGCGCACCGATCGCGCTGAAATCTGACAGTTGCTTCCGAGCTACCGTCAGCGGCGGAGTTTTCTAGCTCTCTTGAAAAATAATTCGCTACGCGTTCGTAGAGTTCGCGATAAATTAAGAATACTGTTATAACTTTTTAAAATATAATCTCATCTTAATCACTATTGTAATAAGTGTAGTATTTAGTAGTTTAACTATAAATCGGTGGCTAATTTTTAAATTATATCAGTGTTTATAGTGTAGTGAATAAATAAGCTAAATTGGATTGATTCGTTCGAAATTGGATTTAACTTACGAATATTACAATCAGGTATTACAATTTTGACTTCTAAGGCGTGGTGAGGGACTAACAAAAGGGTTTTTTTTTCATCAACATTCATGGTGTCGGCGTCTCTCGACGGTATGGCCTGTGGCAAGTTTTTTTTTAATGTGAACTTGTATTAGTCCTTATTTTAAATGTTTATTTGAATGCGTCCATTGTTTTCGTTCGTTCGGTTATTGCTTTTGTTTAAATATTAGTTTGCTTGGAAGTGCACGTTTTGAATCGATTTATTGTTACGTTCTGCTTAGTGGTACTTTAAATGAATGTTTACAATCTGTATTGTTGTTTGTTCTAATAATTATTACCGATTTTACTACTTGATATTGTAGTGTTTCTCAAAAGAGAATTAAGTAGGTAGATACTTGTTTATGTGAGGTGAGGTTGAGTATGTTCGTTTTAGGCTTAACTTCACGACATTCTGCTGACTCATAATAGTTTTTTTTTACTATGTACAGGCCTATGTTTGACCACAATCTCACCGTGGTAAGCACACAAAGCCTTAGAAGACAACTGGCTCTCAAGTATGAAATTATGTGGTTGTAGGTGGTAAGCCTAGAAATGAACTGGCTCTCAAGTGCAGCTGCCGGAATACGCCGGTGCTTGGCGATAGCTTCAATTCGAGAGTTGTAATCACTTTGGCACTACTACAAATTACCTAATAATAGTTCCATGGTTTCCTCACGATATTTACTCCAAGGACTCAAGATCACGACCTTCGTCACGACATATTGACACTGAGCACTGAGCTATCATCGCCTTATTATGATGTCACATCATGAAATCTCTTTAAATCTCTCCTTTATGACATTCTCAAGACCTATCTGCAGCTTTTGACGGAACTCAAAACTTATTTGGTTAAATATAAGTACTTAAAGAAAAAAAAAACTTTACACACCCCTTCATTCACTTTGAAAGCCAGTGTTTGTCTTAATTTTCTATTTAATTTGAAATTAAAAATAATTATATCACAAGAATTCAAATTCTAGACCACATAGATTGACGGATTCATTTTTAATGAATAGTAAATTCATTTTTTGTAAATGAGTTTTTTTATTTTTTTACGAGTTGCGCTAGCTCGATTTCACCTCTCTACATGTACGGCGATAATTTTACGACATGACAGGGCCATAAGAAACCTCATTTATTCAGTTTAGGCCCTGAATGTCTATTACTATTAATAGAGTCAATAGACCCTAACACCGGTTAGGAATTCAACCCCTAAGGAGGGGATCGCGGGGCGGAAAGCAAATGTAATATAAAAAATAACACTAGTTAAAATATATTAATGCAAAAAAGTAATTTGTATTATACTGTATAATACACATTCGACTTAATTTTAAATGATTACGTAGGTATGTCGGAAAATAATGCGCGTATAACGTACGACATATTCGCATCGCCATCGAAGAAAAGACATCAACGCGTCTTAGAGCTTTTCGTATTAACTTATTTAGGCATGTCGAAGGGAAAGCTTGTATATTAGTGTCGATTTTTATTATTTATGATAAATGATGAGTTATCTAACATTTACTCGTATTCATAGCTATATAACAAAGGGCTCCGGGACAAAAATGGAATTGGGGCCCGATTTAAAACAAATTCAGAAACTTTGCTATATGGATACCGCAAATATTTACGTAATATAGCTCCAAAATTGAAACCTAACGTAATCTAAATATATTTAAGTTAAAAGTTGATTTTTTTCTATTCTACTAGGATATACTAGATGAAAACCCGGCTTCGCTCGGGTGAAATATAACTCTTAATACAGTAAGGTACAAAATGTTGATAAGATATATTTGTATATTAAATTAATATTATAGGCAAAGCAAGGCATAGATTCGTATAGCATCGTTCATTGTGTTTAATAAATACTATTTTCTGTATATACAGGGTGGAAATTTGAGACGGGTCGGTAAGGGCAGCTACCTTAAGGCTATGCTTAAGGGTTGAAGCCACGCGAATATGGTCTCAGAAGACCATCCCTTATTTTTACAGATTTTGAAAAAAAAATACAGTCAGCGAGAAATCGTCGATTTTTGAAAATATTTTTTATTAGCTTAATCAATTCTGTTTCCGACAAGAATCAAATGGCTCTATGGGGCCAAGTTAGGTTAGGGTATCAGAAACGTAAGAAATCGAAAAAAACAATTCCCACCTTCCCATTCAAACCTATACTTAAAATTAAAATATTGTGCAAAAACACTCGGAAAATTAAACAACAAAGCAAAATAATATAACATCTTATCAAAGAGGAAACGGTGCCAGCCTTCTGGGAACTAGCCGTTGATCGGCAGCACACGCCTCGAGGATTTTATTAAATATTTTGTATACTTATTTTTTGTAAATATAAAAGGAAAGCGTGACTGTTTGACTGACTGATCTGTCAACGCACAGCTCAAACCACTAGCTGGACGGATCGGGCTGAAATTTGAAAATGGCATACAGATAGCTAATTATAAAGTAGGCATGCAAAAAAAGGATTTTTGAAAACTCAATCTCGGTTTTCTAGTCGGTAAAAATTGACCTAAGTGTATTCCGAACCGGTCGTAAATTCTATTGTAATTATTGTAACTATCGACGTTCGTAAGTGCCTTATCAGGGCTTCAACTGAAATAAGGTTTGAATTTGAGACAAAGTGTGTGACCACCGTGCTATGGTTTCCTCACAATGTTTTTCTTTACCGAAAGCTCAAGCTCATTGTAGAATTCGAACGCGCTACCTTCGTCAAACTCACTTCAATATACTTATAAACATGAACGATATATTACTTATAAACATGAATGATATTCGCGAGAGTTTAAAAAGTATTAAACTCAAATTCAATGGTCATTTAATCAGGTTGTTATATTCAGATAAACCTTGGATAAGCAATACTTAAAATTAAAAAAGACCGCATATCTGACCATTTAAAAATCAGTACTTATTGATGATAGGCTTTGTTCAGCTAAAGAAAATGTTTACTTATCATTATTACCTTTTGAAAACATTTTGCCAAAATTCGCTGTATTTCTTAAATACGCTGGGAAAATGGTAATTTAAAAGTAATTTAAAAACACAAAAAAAGGTTCAGAGATATATTTTTTAGAGTTCCGTATATGTAGGTACCTATCCAATTATGTACTTAATTATTATTTTAAAATTATAATAGTCCAATGTAATCCTAATTTTTGCTGTATTATTATTTTTATTTATTTATTAAGGTTTACCAACAATTATTTACATAAAATACAATAAACACAAAAAAGACTTGTACTATACAAACAAATGTTTTTTTTTATAAAGAGCTAACAAATAATGAAGATCCAGTAAATAATGAATTTTATCTACTTTCATATCGCAATGTGCTAATTATGAAATCAAAAACAGTACTTTAATGACCCACTTTATGCACACCCGTGTATAATGATTCATTATAGTACAGTTTTGTTCCCAAGATAATGCTATAAAATAACTTTTTTTCTATTAAAGTACACTTTGGACCTATCAATAGTATAATCAATCAGTATAAAATCAATTTTAGATGCAAATTTACTTTGTCTGTGGTTACATGTAATAGTGACGAATTTTTGACTTGAACTTTAGAGGTAAGAATTTTTGGGAGTTGGCAACACGGATTTGATTAGGTATATGATTATTGTGTTTGTTTATTTTATTGTTTTTGCCTACATATATCATTTTGACCAAATATGTCACACAATTTTTTTTTTGTAAAGTTGGTAGCAAAATACTATCGATTTTTTTACCTACATTATTTATATGAGTTTAGAACTTTAGATAAAGTACTATATGATACTGCACATAATTAGGTATTAAAAACTCGTGTGATACTATTAAGAACCTCGCCTACGGCTCGGTACTTAAACTCACACTCGTATTTAATAACCCCTATTATGCAACAGTATCATAAACTACTATTTATTTATTGTAAGAGTCAAAATGTATGTACCTAAATTATTATTATACCCAGAGGGTCCAACCAAACGGAACCGTTGTTAGCAACACGGCTCATTCATCCGACCCAACTAATGCTTAAGATTTCGTGAAATAGTATTCTAACTAGAGAATATAATAAATTATTACAATAAGAATTATTCGTCTGTCGTTAATAACTACTGTCTGTAGCTTTTTAAGCTTTTTTTGAAAAATCCATTCTATAAGAAAACTCAGTTTGACAATGTGTAAATACATTTATGTAATGCTTCTACTACCAATAGGTATCATAACAAAATTGCAGTTTAATTACAGAATCAGAAAACGTAAAATCAAGTTAATTTTAGTATTACTCTACGGTACGACTCGCTCTTGGCAGGTTTTTTTGCCTTCACATCATGTGCGAAGTCTTGTTCGAGTTCAGAAGGTTAATGCAACCGGTCTTATCTCTCTGTATAAAGTGAACTCATCGCTTTAAAGTTGAATAAAATATGTCATTAGCTACATTATCGCGTTACCGTCTCTTCTGTCCAGTGACAAATTATACAAAAAACCCCTCATGAAAGCGTAATGCTAAAAGCTGCTGAAAGGGTGCGCACGCGGCGTCTTTGAGCCACAGTCGAGTCTCAGAGAAAAAGGATCTCTGTGCTAATTTCCAAACTCGGTTTTGCACAGATAAGGCTAGAGACGGGAGGTGTCTTTGATGTAGCCGCCCGGCCCTCTGACTCCGGGGATGAGAGCTTTCAATGAAAGGATTTTTTTCATCTTCTTTCCCTTTGTACTTAATTTAAATTTCGTTTATATCAATGCTCAGAGTTTCCTTTTGGGTGTGTTTTCTCTTTTACTTTGTCGCGTTTATCCTCTCCAATTTGTTATATTCAAGTTCGTTCTGTAATTAAATTTAGTGTTCGTAATCTGTTCGTTCTAATTTTTTTTTCACCGAACTTTGCGAACTGCCGTTGTAATTGCAATTTATAAATTAGGTGTCTCTTTGATTTCGAGGGTTTCTTAGAAGCGCTTATATTTGAAGATTTGATTATTTTTCCCTTTGTAGCTTTCCTTTGATAATATTTCTGGTACCTTTAATATCTGGCACTTACCTGTCAGTCTTCAAAATAACATTTGTACGAAACCTTTCATGTTTTCTACGAGGCAGGAGCTACCGTGACAGTTAATTTAAATTATTAAATCTAATCTAAATATCATGTGAACTTTTATTATTAACCAGTATAATGTTGTTTGTAAGCATTAATCTTAGAGGTCAAGAGGTCGCTGCGATTCAACTGCGAGGTCAAATTACAAATGTCTTAAAATCCTGAAACAATAAAGAAGTGAATAATGCAAGTGATTGTCCGTTACTTCGTTTTTTCACAAGTTGTTTTGGTGCTCGGTGTCGCATTCGCCGTCCTTTGTCCCAAGTTTAGTCGCGTTAAGGCGCTGTCGCAACTCGTAAAAACGTACTTCTCATTAAAAATGAATCTATTTGGTCTAGAATTTGAAATCTAGTGATATATTATTAATTTCAAATAAAATAGAAAATTAAGAGAAACTATGAGTTTAAAAATAAATGAAGTGGTATGTTTAAAACAAAATTTTATATCTTGTATATCCAAATATGGTTTGAGTTCCGTCAAAAGCTGCAGAAATGTCTCGAAAATGTCATACATGCATGTCATATATTTTTTATTAAACATTCAAAATGAGTATCTATATCAGGAGATATGATGGTTTTAAAAACCCCCTTTTAATAGACTTCGTGAGGACAGCACCTTAAGAGGCCGGTACAATGTTGCTTCTAACTAAAGCACACGACCCATACCATTACCATGACAAGGAGACTAGTTTAAATGTCTTTTTAGATTTAAACATCAAACGTCTATCACATGTCTTTGATCTTAACATATCATCGATATAAGGAAAGTAACATGTTAACGTCGCTTCTTTCAAGATATATTTTATTAATCCATGAAATGGGATACATGTTTTCGTCCATTAATGTAATAAACACCCTAAATTGTGGTAGTAGTTGTTATAAAACAGCATTAATTCAAGTTTTTATAATGTAAATCTATTTGGTGAAAGCTAATATGCGAGTCTTGACAAATTTTCGTTTAGATTGCAATTACATGGGTAAGTTGATTGCAACGTGTGTTCGAGCGGTGTATTGTAAAGGCGTCGCAAGACAAAGAGTTTGTCGCAAGGAGTGAGTTGAAACACGGAGCGCTTCCCGTGGCGGGCGGCGAGTCTCACAAAGGCGCCACTTTGCGGAGTCGTCTTTGACTCACAGGAGTGTGTGACCCAACATTAATAACCTACTAATAGCTCTAGGTCTTCGCATATCTATGTCTTAATTAGTTCTACAAACTGAACTGAAATTGTAAGCAGGCACAGAAAACTGTTTGTAGCTTCGATGTTTAACTTCGACCTTTATTTGAAAGTATTAGTTAACATCATTGTTACTTGCTGAAGTGTTAATGCTGCTGTTAGGGCGCTAAGTCCTGTAACAACAAAATAAAATACTCACAATAATTTAAATTAATTTGATTTCTATATAAATCAACATTATATAACACTAAAAAATAATGACGTTTGACAAAAATGAAATATTAAAATAATACTAAATTAAAAATCATAATGTTCTTTACTCTTTTCGCTAGCTATTTCTACAGCGAAGTAATAAAATATCGCAAATTACAAGAGCCTTTCATCGCGAACAAAACACTCGTAGATTCAATTTTTCACATAATTTTATTAGTGACAGTTTAATTAGCGCGGCTTTCATCGGAGCCGCTTTGAGATTGTGAACGTTTCAAATAGATTTCACAAGAAGCACTTTCAAAGAGAGCACCCCTAATAAGTACTGAAGAGTCCTCGCACGTGTTTATCAAAGACAGCCTTTCGTTACTCACCGTCTGAATGGCCTCAAAAGAAACTCGTGTAAAATGCTCCACAAAGTGCCGTATCAAAGGAAAGGCGGGCGCAAATATCTGTTTCGTAAACTAGTAAAAACGGAGCTCTCAAAGGTACTGCGTATTCGCGGCAAATTAGGCGGAGTTAAATACAAGCGCCGCTCTCACAAATGTATAACTTTGAAACTGACTCCTCGCTCATTATTTATGTAAGTCGACGTAATCGTCAAACGCGCCCTCGGCTTTTATTTTCGACAGCGTCACCCGTTCGGTCCGAGCCCGAGCCGAGGTGACGACAGTCGAGAGGCCACGCGGAGGCTCTCCCATCACGCACCGCACCTCGCATGTACTCCTCGCATGTGTATCCATTTAATGCTCAATTCCCATATAATTTAACTTTGCGATCAAAGCGAAATTTTGCAAAGAGCTTCCCGGCGGCGGCGGCGTCGGGCGGTGAGTGCGAGCAGGACGCACACATCGGAGTTCTCGAGATCAAATGCTGGGCCAAATTAGTCACTCTCCGTCTCTCTATCTCAAAGCCGATCCGTAGCAAAGTTTGCGCGAAGATGACATCAAAAGGAAACCACACACTGGGGTGGCGGCGCCCGACGCCCCCTGCCCCATACTTAAATCCGCCGTGTCTCTCGCTGTCTTATTGACACGCGACTGACAACTTGCAAGTCGCCAACGCCGACTGTTTCAGACTTGCTTCGCTTTAGCAGACTTATTTAGTTAATTAATACGGAATGTCCTATCAACTTCTAACTCCCACAAGGCAGGGGCACACTTACACGACTCAACTGTAGGGAAACTTTAATAGCGTGGGTATGTTTGTACCTACGAGTATGTTCGCGCTTCCAGTGTTGTCGATCCCTTTGATTAAAGACATTAAGATGTAAGTACGTTGATGGACTTTGGAAATTACATTTATTAATTTGTTGTATGTACCGACATTCTTACTTGGTAAAATTCCGAGTTGATTTATCGGGGGCTGCAAATATTTACACAATTAAGAGGTTTAAAAAGAGGGAGTCAAGTATGAACGGTAACTCTGCCAGGTAGCGGCCGCAAGGCAATGTTGCTAATGCTCCCAAATTGAATAATCTCAGCGGTTACGCTTGTTGGCTACTGCTTCTTTGCTTGCGTTATGTTTAAATATAGTTTGGTTTTGTTATTTTCTTTCTACTCGTTTTATAAGAAACGCAACCCTAACTGATGCAATATAAAATTGCGGAACGGGTTGAAAAGGCATCGGTTGGGTTTCTCAAAGTTCTGAAGCCGAATAAACAAATTTCAACATGGACAAAACTCGAATTTCTCAACACAAAGCTGGCAATTGTATTCTTATTTCTTGGAAATTGCCTTTTTCAATGTTTCGTAACGTACCGCTATGAACAATCTACGAATAATAGGTATGAAAGTTGTGTTCACATCACATACCCTCGTAGTGCGATTAACATTTTGCCGGCGCCACTTTCATAACGAATCTAAATTATATATTTTTTTGATTACAGATTCAATTCAAACGCGCTTAAAACGTTAATGATTCGCTTTCTGGAATGTTGAATGTATATTGCAATTATAGAACGAATGATGAATGATTTATCAAAGTGAAGATTTAGACAATGCTGTGAGACTGGGGAAGAGAATTTGCGTTATTGATTCAGTAACCAAAATATGGCTAATCGCTAATTATGGTATGAAACCGTTTACACAATTTTTCTTTATTCTATTTTAACTCATGATTCGTTGAGTCAATAACCTCATTCCGATGCCATTTATCAACAAAAAACAAACTCGGAATTTTGGAATTCAACCCGGGTTATCTGAAGTCGAAGACGGAGGGGTGTAAGACGGCATTGTAAGTTTATGATGTTGGCCCGGTGCGATGGGTTCTTGGAAACGGATCGACTGCGCCCGCGCCGACGCCGCGCCGCCGCCGGTGCCGCTCCTACCTAAACGCGCGCTGTCCCTTTATGACGTCACAAATCCGAATGTTCGCTTCGCTTCTCTTAATTGAAGTTTAGTGTAGTCTCTTGTTTGGTTTTCTGCTGTCGTTTTGTTTTTCAGTTTGTTTTAAGATTTCGTGTTGATGATTATTATTGTTCCTTATACAAACAAAAATAAATTGACGGCGACTTAAATGGGGCTTTAGTCATTATGTCACAAAGTAAATTTTTGCATTAGTCTATTTATCATGTCTTTTTTTACCATTTTCATACTACTCGTTTGTTTTTTATTTCATCGTTAAAGAAGCAAAAGTGCTGGAAAACAAAAGATCTCATCAAAAGCTTTCTCGGGAGAGAAACGTTCATAATCTTAAACAATTTTAAACTTTGAAGTGTTCCTTAAACTCAAAATAAACTTATTTAAATAAGTTCCTAGTCGTCATCAAAATAAAAGAATCAACCGCATTGATGTTATCGTTTAAGTCTACAGCAAAGCCAACCACGTCCACTCCATCAACGAAACTATTTAAGCTCTTAATATAAACTACAGTTACTGTAACTTAAATTACATCTTGATAGTCGTGACCGCAATGATAATTCACAGCTTTTTTACTGTCCGCCGCGTTCTCCCTTTCGTTTTCAAATCATCCATCACGATCCCGTGATTTGATACGTCAAGGTCCAACATCCATTTGATATTCCGCGTCGGTGCCATCGTTCAACTTTTTGTTCCGTATTACTCCTGTAATATGATTATAATTTTCTCGCATCTGCCTCAACGTTAGTGTCCTTCACATCAATTCAGCCTTTATTTATTTCCTTGTTATGGTTCAAGTTAGGTTGTGGAGTTGGGGTATCGGCTTTCATTGAACGAGGACCGGTTCGGATAAGGAATGCCGCAGTGCTCGGTCGGCTTTTTGCTTTGGCTGCGTGTGCGCAACCCACGCGGACGGTCGCTCGAGCTCGCCGACGACGCCGCCGCCGCCGGCGCCACGGCCTCTTCCCGCCTTTATGTAGATGCCTGATAAACGACACGTTGCAAATATTTGATGTAATTTTATTATATAGTTTTATGGATGTTTGTGTCGGTGTCGTGCGTGAGTGATGCCTTCCATTTAATATAGGTAAATGGAATGTTCACATACAGGACATATTATTGTGTTTACTTAAGGTGTAACTCAAATGTTAACTGTTATAGAATATCTACTTCTTAGATGATTTTTGATTGAATCTGTAATTTCTATACTAATAATAAAGCTCAAGGGTTTGTTTAAACGCACAAATCTCCGAGTTACTGGCCCGATTCGAAAAATTCTTTCACTAATAGGAAGCTATATTAACGCCGAAGGTATACAAATATTTTTTTATCCCGGGAACATGGGTGGAAACCGCGGAGGACAGCAGTGAACTATAAAAGTAACAAGTAGAAAACTGCACTGAAGTGATTCCATCTCAAGTCGACTGCCACGCACGACGCAATAATATTTTACTAACGTGACTCGCCAAATTGTGAACCGGTACTCAGATAGACTTAAGTGGAGGTAGAAAGTGAATCTTTCACCAACCTGTAATAGCAGCTTTACGTTTCAAGGTCATATATCTGTATCTTTGAACTATCTACTGGCTTTCTACCTGTATTTCAAGACTATTCTGCCACAAGCATACTTTATTTGTAACTAGCTGTTCTCCGCGTGTTTGTGTTGTGTGTACCTTCTGGGATAATATAGCTTCTTATTAGTGACAGAATTTTTCGAATCGGACCAGTAACTCCGGAGATTAGCGCGTTCAAACAAACAAACTATTCAGCTTTATTATTAGTATAGATAGATATAGATAGATAGGGGTTTTTACATACATTATGTATTTAAAAAAAAAAGTAGTATATGTAATGTAGTAGTATCAGTCAGTTTCTGGTTACTAAGGCACAAGTTCAGCTTGATTTGTGATTAGAATAGATAGTCATATCAGTCCTGTTGGGCGTCGCCACCATTTAATACAGCTTTAATAGATTTCCCTTTATAGTGGACAACCGTGTGATGGCATTCAGCCGCTTTTGTTTCTGGGAACTTATTTTGAAAAGTTTCATTTGGAAAAACAAAATTAACTAGCTAGCTAGCCAGCTATCAGTTACCTCCGCTGTCAGATGGCCGACGCATAACAGGAGGTCGTCTGTGCCACAGCACAGGTAACCGCTTACCATTTGTTGTATAATAAAACTGTGTGTTATTTCCACAGAAGTTCCTCTCCAAACATTTCTTTCTTGATTACATTTACTATTTTATCCAATATTTTACAAAGTCTCGTATATACAGTTGTTGCTTACACAATATTCTCGTAGTGTAGCGAGCACTTCGGATGGGCTCGGGTTTGTTCGGTAGAGGACGCGACTCAATAACAATGCAAATAACGCAAGATCATCTACCATTAGTTGATTGTTACTTGCTACTATTATATGATATTGTTTATTTATACAGTTACGCCACTGTGATTGCATTAGTAGCGTAGCGACTGTACCTACAAAAAAACTAGTTTTGAAGACGGCGAATAAATCTGCGGTACCATGATATTTTCCACACTTTCGCTGACTTCAAAACAGTCCGATTAGAGTTCCTACATAGTTATTTTATGCTTTTTAGTGCCTTTGAAGGCGGTTCGTTTATTTATTAAAGTTTTTATTTTTCAATTTTTAGTTTCTTATGTGTAATCAATGACTCGAGATGTGTCACTGACCTAGGATAATCATATTAGCGTTGTCGACAAATTGATAAGCTCCTCTCCTAAACCAGGCTTCAATAGCATTTATGTTTTTTTTTTTTCAAAAAGCCGTAATAGATTTTACACTGCTATGTTGTAATACCGTCTAAGAATGAAGAAATTATCGGGTTTTATGAAATATTAAATCCTGGGACATTTTTTTCACACACGGTTATCTGATCCCAAACTAAGCAGAGCTTGTACTATGGAAACCAGATAACTGATATACTACATATACTACTTTTTTTTTTTTTTTTTTGTAAATACATACTTATATAGATAATTACACCCAGACTCAGGACAAACAGACATGTTCATGCACACAAATGTTAGTCCTGGATGGGAATCGAACCCACGACCTGCGGCGCAATAGGTGGTGTTTTTAACCAACTGCGCCAACTGGCCCGTCGTCGGCAAATATTGTTACCAAACTATGTATTGTTTACGAAATAAATAAATTTAATCTCACTATATCTCTTTCTAATAGTAAATATAAGAAAGGAATGCAAGATTTTAGTCCTGTCAGTTTAATCCGATCACATATTTTCACGTGAATTTAAGCGCGATCTTTATTGGTCACGACTATTTACCCGTACATTACGACGGCATGGATTAAACTGACAGCATTAAAAATGTTCTGTCTTTTTTCAATAAGGTTAACTTTACAGAGGTAACTTGTCTAATATTAGTTAAGTTCGTAAACAACAGAATCGACACCATTGTCTACTTAGATGACGTGCTTATGACTTCCTACACATTATAATCTACATCACAACAACGGCTTGTGAGCTGCGACTAAACCGGTTTTTATGACAGAATCTAGACTTTTTGTCTGTTTTTTTTTTTTTTTTTTTTTTTTTTTTTTTTTTTTTTTTTTTTTTTTTTTTTTTTTTTTTTTTTTTTGAAAGGACTAAAGTTGGTAGCCTCTGATGGCTGCTCCAACCTTACCGGACAATCGGCGAGCGCAGAGAGCTCTCAGCCGGGTAACATTTAGGTAACCACGCCTGAGGGCACCCCCGAATGGGGTACGAACCTCGGCTCAGGGCGTTACCGGGGGAAGGGGAGGACTTTGTACGAGTTACGACTAATTGGGGGCGGTCGGATTACTATTGGCAGCTCGGGCCGCTGGAACGGGACGAGACTGAGTGGGACGTCGCGGCGGTCCTCGCCGTCGAGGACGATAGCGTAATCGGTTTTGTGTAGTGTGTTGTGTACTTTTACGGGCTTCGTCAGCTTCGATCTGAGCTAATGTTATGGGGTCATCCGGCTCGCTGAGGGCTTGCCTTGGTCTAAGGATACGGAGTATACGAGAGGGCGTGTACGTTGCGGCTTTCACTATAAGAGGGTTGCGGTGATTAACGGCGGTATTGAAAAATCTACGTGAGGCGCGTTTTATAAATTGTTTTAACGTGGGGAGACCTAAATCAATGTGGAGATTTTCATTACGCATGTACCACGGGGCGCCCGTGGCTTTGCGCATGAAACGGTTTTGAATCACCTGAAGGCTATGGATCCGTGCAGGAGCTGCATGTGCGAACACAGTACTAGCATAGGTCATAATGGGGCGGATACACGTGGTATATAGTCTAACCTTGCTTTTGAGGGCAAGTTTAGACTTATGATTCAATAAAAAGTGGAGGCGCCCTAACACAAAGGCGGCGCGCGCGCGGACCGCTTTAATGTGGGCATCAAAGGTCAAACGATCATCGAGAATTACTCCGAGATATTTGGCTTGCCTTTCCCAGGGGATTGGTTCACCGAATAGAGTAACTGCCTTTGGAGGGGTGGGGGTACCTCGATGGTAGGGTCTGTAGAATAGGACCGCCTGGCTTTTGACAGGGTTGATTTCGATCCTCCATTTCCGAAACCAGGTGCCTAGGGCGTTAGCCGCGGTTTGGAGGTTCTTAACAATGACTGAGGGGGACTTACTAGAGCAGTAGACCGCGGTGTCGTCCGCAAAAAGAGCTAGCTGCACTTTGTCGGTCTTTGGCATATCACTCGTGTAGAGTGAGAATAGCAAGGGGGACAGTACTGAGCCCTGAGGGACACCGGCACCGATGGGGTGAGGGGAGGAGAGTGCGCCTAGAATGCGATATCGAAAGTGGCGATTTGACAAATAATCTCGTAAGATAAGCACGAGTCTATGTGGAACACCTAAGGTGAATAGCTTAAAGATTAAGCCATTGTGCCACACTTTGTCAAATGCCTTCGCGACATCGAAGAATAAGACGCCTGTCATGTTACGCTCTTGGTACTGGGAAGAGATGTGTTCAACAATACGATGTACTTGTTGAACACAAGAATGTTTGGCTCGGAAGCCAAATTGTTCGTCAGGGATGAGATTATTGGCGTCGGCATATGTTTTGAGGCGGATATAGATCAGTCTCTCATACATCTTGCCCAAAACATTTAATAGACTTATGGGGCGGTAACTGGAGGGCTCGGACCTGGGTTTGCCGGGCTTATGGATTCCAATTACATGGGCCTCTTTCCACTGATGTGGAAAAATATTACAAGAGAGGGCAGCGTTAAATATGGATGTTAGCAGTATTATGAGGTGGGCGGGGAAGAGTTTGATCACTTTGTTAGTGATTTTGTCCGAGCCCGGGGCCTTCCGCGTGTGTAAGTTCCTGATGATCGATTTGACCTCGTCAGGGGTCGCGGGAGGAAGGGGGTCATCCTCTTCGCTGAGAGGGGGGGGTGGTAACGGGAGGGCGGCTCTCCGTTCAACTTCAGAGTTAACTTCCTCCAGATGACTCGGGTCTATCGGGAGGGTACTGGGCGTGCACTGAAACTCTAAGCTTTCAGCGAGGCATTCTGTCTTATCATCGTCATCAAAAGCGGGAGGGAGATTAGGCCTATTTAATGGGGGCATGGGTGCTACCGTGTCCTTGGTAAGGGCACGAGAAAGCTGCCAAAAGGCTTGATGAGAGGGTCTAATGTCTGTAAGGGTCTGGTCCCAGCGGGCCTGTCGTACCTCATCGATGCGTGACTTAACGTCACGCTGGAGAGCACGCATTCGGATGCGGTTGTCCTCTGAGGGGAAACTATCATAGGCGCGAATGGCGGCATTTTTCTGCCTCAACAAGTCACGTACGTCATCGGGCAAGCGCCAACGTTGATCGCTCTCCGCTGGCACTGTCCGTGAGCAATCGCTAATTAACGATTGCACGTGGCTAGTGAGTGAGTCAATTGCGCCGACAGCCTCATCAGCGGTGTTGAGGCTATCTGGGATCTGATCAAGGTGGGCGGATGTGGTTGACTTGAGGCTTTCACTCAGTCTATTCCAATTTGTCACGACCTTTGTGGGAGGGGCTTGACCTGCATCTGGGGAACCTATGCGCCTTGCTAATTCTAGGATAACAGGTCGGTGGTCGGATGTAAGCTCATGTAGCACTGTTACGTCATGCACACGTAGGTTTACATTGCGTAACAATGCCACATCGAGAATATCAGGTCTGTGTGTCAGTTGGTGGGGATAGTGCGTCGGGTCGAGGGGTGCGATAATATCTATATCTAGAGGGTCAAGGAGGGACTCTAATAGTCTACCTCTGGGGGAAGTAGAGTGACAGTTCCAGAGTATATTTTTCGCGTTTAGGTCACCTGCCAGAATTACAGAGTTACCTAGCGCGAAAATAGACTCTAGATCCGTTTTGAGTGGTGAATCATTACGGGAGGGAGATATATATGCTGATACTATAATTATAGGTTGGTGTCCTGTCATGCCAAGCCTACAAACCGATGCTTCAATGCACTGGAGGGAGGGAGGCGGATCCATGGGGGAGCAGTACAAGGACCTTTTGTAATAGATAAGGGTGCCTCCTAGGGCAGAGGCAATCCTATCATTGCGAACTACTTGGTAGTTTGCAATTTTAGGGTCCCTATGAGAAGGTTTGAGGAAAGTCTCTTGTATCAGAAGGACGTCAAGTTGATGGTTTCGCAGGAACTCTGCGATATCATCGCGTTGACCTTTAATGCCATTTGCATTATAGAATCCTACTTTGAGGGATCGGGGTTTAATTCTGCACGTTACGGTTGTATTATCCATTATGGTTTTACGCGGAAGTTGGAAAGGACTGTCACGATGCTTTGGAAGCGCATCGCGATGGAAGCAAGGGCACGACCGTTGCCCTCGTTCGCTCTGATCTGGGTCGCCAGGTCCCTAATTTCGTCGAGGTTTATTGCCTCAGCGAAGCGCTCCACTAGAGCGAAGTCCGGGTCTTCGATCAGTGGTAGTTTGGGTGTGTTTGCGCGACGGTTATTGGATGTTGTCTGGGGGGAACGTTTGGGTGGGGGAGAGGGAAGGAGAGGTTGCGTGGGTACGGGGATGGATTTAGAGGGTGGGACAGTTGGGGTATTGACTGCTGGAGTTTGAGGCACTGAAGGTGCACTACTTAAAGCTGGAAAGTCCTTGTCATAGTTGACAAGTTTCCAGGGCGAGGATCTTTGTGGGGCTAGGACAGTTTGGGAGGGGTCAGTGAGGGGGGCAGTGCGCGTTGAGTTGCGCGATGTGCGCGAGTTGCGCGAAGGGCCCGAGTTACTTGATTTGCGGGAGGGACGAGGGGCTTTCGGGCACCCGCGGTAATTAGCGGGATGGCCGAGTTGGTTACAGAGAACGCAACCAGGCTCCTCAGTACACAGGGCCTTGTCTTTCGGCCTATCGCACTCAATGGTGGAATGGGGCTTAAGACACTTAACGCATCTGGGGGGGGCATAGCAATTGCGGGCGGTGTGGCCGTACAACTGGCAATTGTGACATTGGGAGGGGTACACTCCCTTGTGGGGTTTCTCAAATGAGATACCGGACAGGTGGCAGACGTGGCTGATCTTAAATATCTTTTTGGCCTCGTCGCACTGTTCTAATTGGGCGAGGACCATATTATATGGGGTATGGCCACGCCCTTTGTACATTCGATGTACGGAATGTACGGGGATTTTTGTCTGTATGTTCTATGTAATAGTAACCCATTTTTGACCTCAATCTCGCTGTGGTCAGAGATGATGTGGCCGATAGTGGTAAGCACACAAAGCCTAGAAGGGAAATGGTTCTCATGTGCAGCTGTCGGAACACAACGCAAGGTGCATCTTTCAACGTTATAAGCTCTTCCTTGGTCCCACATTTCTCCAATTGTATCCCATTATTTCTGAATGGTGAAATAGAAAATATTGTTTTATTCAAATAGGCACAATCACTTATAGTCTGACTCTAATACCAATGAGGCTAAGGTTGCTTTTCCTGAGGAGAGCCGGCAATTTACCTTATTTTATTTACCCTTTTCAAAATTTAAAAGTCTCACTTCATTGGCAATTTTTCTGTATATTATGTATTTTATCTTTGTTTAACATTCTTTTTATTTTGTTTCAGAATGATATTCTTCTCATATACGGCACCATTTAGCTAAGTTTTAAGGTAAGAATAACATAACTTTTAATTCTCATACCTTTATATGTAAACTAGCGACTTGCCCCGGTTTCGCTTTGTACTCAAAATCTTTACAAATTTTATGTATTGACAAACTTTCCTCGTTTATCGCTCTTTCTATTAGTGAAAATCGGATCCAAATCCGTTGCGTGGTTTAGAAGTAACAGGAAATACAGACAGGCAGCTAGCGACTTTGCTTTATTCTATTTAGAATTTTGGGATGAAGTCCTAATCTGGTGACTGACTCATCACCGACAATAGAGTAGACGTTTGTTTGTATCAAATAAATAAGGAAGCTCACTTTGGCATTTTATGATATTATCAACTAGCTATCTCCCGCGGTGTCACGCGCGTAAATTTCAATTATTTTTCAAAAATAAAAGTAATCTAAGTTATCTGACAGTGAAAGTCCCATCAAAATCGGTTCAGCTGTTTCAGAGATTAGTCTGAACAAATAGACGAATAAAAAAAAATTTCATATCCATTTAATTGAGTAAAAGCTGTTATTTAGACATTACAAACAATATTTTATATGTATTTGTATAGATGGTTTCATCGGACCGTGGTTTCATCCGATAAGATAAGAAGTACTTAGCCTGTGTCGTTCTCCATACTACAGGCTATCTGCGTGCCAAATTTCATCACGACTGTTTGTTGCTATTTTTACCACCGACGAAAAAAAGAGGTGTTAAAAGTTTGTAGTAGGTCTGTATGTGTGTTTATAGTCTGTGGCATGATAGCTCCTGGACGGATGAACCGTTTTTGATTAAATTTTTTTTCGTTTGCAAGGTCTCCTTAGCTATGTTTCATGAAAATCTGCCCTCAGCCGTTTGAAGATCATTACCGGTATACTTAACAGTTATACTTAACCGTTTTAAGAGTAAGTTTTTTAGTAATTTCATAAAAACCGGCCAAGTGCGAGTTGGACTCGCGCACGAAGGGTTCCGTTCCATTATCTATAAAAACGGCATCACGTTTAATGTATGAGAGCCCCCTTAAATATTTATTTTATTCTGTTTTTTAGTATTTGTTGTTATGGCGGCAACATCTGTGAAAATTTCAACTGTTAGACAGTTATCACGGTTCATGAGATACAGCCTGGTGACAGACAGACATACAGCGGAGTCTTAGTAATAGGGTCCCTTATACCCTTTGGGTACGGAACCCTAAAAATGAAAGCAAAACAATTGATTTGAGGCAAAACCATGTCGCTCGTACAGCATTTTCAATTTACTTCCCACTGTGACCACAAGTAATCCGCTGCGTCGGCAATCTGCCACTGCGGTATTAACGATATAATAACGAGTTATTGCGATTTTTGTGCCATCAGCAATTTGCTGGTCGATTGTGTGCTTTATGAGTATTGCCATAATCGATTTGCTGAGATGGCGAATCGTGTAACAATGCTATTATTTTTTCGTAATGATTACCTATCGATAAAAGTAGTTAGTTCAATTTATTTGTGGAATGGTGGTAGGTTAGGTAGTCTATTGTAACGATTGTAACTATCGAAATGTATTCCGAACCGGTGGTAGAGTTTATTGTAAAATTGTAACTGTTGACATTCATAAGTGCCTTATTAGGGCCTAAACTGAATAAATGAGTTTTGAGTTTGATAAGTGCCTTACCAGGGCCTAAACTGAATAAATGAGTTTTGAGTTTGATAAGTGCCTTACCAGGGCCTAAACTGAATAAATGAGTTTTGAGTTTGATAAGTGCCTTACCAGGGCCTAAACTGAATAAATGAGTTTTGAGTTTGATAAGTGCCTTACCAGGGCCTAAACTGAATAAATGAGTTTTGATTGATTGATTTTTTGACCAGATTTTCAGAATTATCTACCATATGAATATTTTTTTACTTTATTGTAAAGAAAACAATAATTAAATCAAACCAATAAGAGACGTCCTTCTATACTAATAATATAATGAGGTACAATTTGTATGTTCGTACGTAGGAGGTAATTTCTGGAGTTACTGGTCCGATTTTAAAAATTCTTGCACTAATAGGAAGCCACATTATCCTCGAGTGCTTTTAGATTACTTTTTTCCCAGGAACGCGGGTGAAACCGCAGGAACTGGCTATTTATAATGTAAGTAGACTTTCAACTGTCTCCAACAAAAGAGAAAAGAGATACAATTCCTATAAAATCATTTCCAATCTTACATGAGTACTAACCATAACTACTTCTCAGATTCACGAACTAACCTGAAATTTGTTACAGTCACGCACACACTGACACGCAGGCAAACGTTGGATCAACCAACCGACACACATACGCAAATACAATATTACCATATTTACCATTTATTAATATAATTTCCTTTTCAACGAAAACCAAACCGATCTCATAATCTGATTACTTCTACGCGTTTAATCTCAAAAGAGGCAACAGTAAACGTTAAATCTCGCTTGGCGGCTCCACTGCAAGGGAAAAAAGCGGCAAATTTTTATATTAAACGGGTTCCCGTAGGCTGCATTCACGTGAGGAGGCTCTAGACGGCAAATTAAGTGACATTAGAGGCATAATGCCCTGGGAGGGGGACGTGAAAGCGCTGGGAGTGCTGTTCTGTAACGCAACGATAGTCCCAGAAGTGTGCCTGGAGCTCACCACCTGGATACCGATTAAGCGCTGGAAAATATTGCAGCGGCTTTAAATGGCGGTTATAAAAACGCTTTGTCAAAGAAATTATACTATTTTATACACTTGTAGAAATGTTTGAGAAAAATCCAAAAAAAATTTGTGGTTCTGCACGCAGTGGGTTTGAAAGGTCTATTGTTCTGGTTCTGACCAGTTATTTAGGTACCCTCGTGTACCTATAGTAAAGTAGGTATCTCGCCCTCGAGTAAAGGTTTTTACTAGGATTTTTGATAATTATGTACACTATCCGCAGTTTTCGGCCTAGCCTAATATACCCACCAAAATCGTGATGTATATAGTTCGTTGCGAGCAACTGGTTAATAAATTACCAGCATTCTTCTCGTCGCAACGGCAACAGATTGCCGGAGGCAGCTGCGACTTATTCCGCCATTTTATATAAATCGCTCTTCATTTAATTTCGTTCTCATTTCTTTGCAATTTTGTTACGTTTTACAGATAGGTGCGTAGGTATACTATAGTCGTTTTGTAACAAGCAATAAATTGGATATTTTTTGGTAAAATGTTTCTGTAAGTACACTCAAATCGAAAAATGTTACCGAACATTTAATTATTTAATAACTAAACATACGGGTACAGTTCTGAGTAATAGAGGTTATTAAATTCAGTTGAAACAAGCAATCGGACTAATTGACAGGAGTAAAATTTAATTGTACGTCATATCGATATGAAGTCAATCTGATAACAAACAGGCCTGATAGCAGGGTCGTATAGCTAACCCTTATTTTATCCCTTTCTTATGTTTTTGTCAGAAAGAGATATAGTGGAATTAAAATTTAAAGTTCGTATCAGAATCTAGGTTCTAGGTGTAAATCTACGTTTTAGTCCACACACTGGTGGACTAAAACGTAGATTTTGATCGCATAAAAAGTTGACATAATGCAACATTAAAAACATCTCAAAATGTTGTCAAAGTTCAAATAAAATTAAATAACACTATACATATAACTGACTCACTCGTGTATTTTATTGGTGTTTAGAGCAATATTGAAAATATTCCCGAATAATTTACATTATAAAACATTTTACGCGTCGTTAAACACTTTGGCTTCGGCAATTTCCACATTATTTTCCCGCTGAATCGCAGTTTAACGATTCTAAACTTTAATAGAATCTGTTAGGGGTGGTAATGTCTTTATGGGTTGACCAGACTGAGGTGAAATTTTTGTCTCCCGACTTAAAACTGATGGCAGTTGAATTGCAGCTACAAATAGCTTAGTATTTAGTGCTGGCGCCCGCCGACTCATTAATTACACTATAAATAAGTGGTTTAAATAAAAATCAAGTGCAAAACAATGCCGAGATTTTATTTGTCTCTGTGCATGTATAAATTGCAGTCAGCGAGTTTGGAAAATCCACCATGCATTTAGAATACGTCCTTATTAATCTTCTTTCGGTTTATATTTTTATTTTTTACGTTGGCAACCTCCACCGATTGCAATTGGCTTCTGGCATCTGTAATTGTTTTCAAATTAATGTTTATTTCTTTATTGTCTTGAATGGATGACTTGTCTGGTTGTATAAATCATTTATTTTGTTTTATTTTTATTGCTGTTTAACGTTTACAATTATTCTATAGCTAAATATTTCTATTTTAGAATTATCGATACTTATTTTCTTGCGTGTCCACTCCAATGTGTTTTTTTTTTAAGTATATATGTTAATGGAAAAGTATCTAATCCGTCATTGTATACATTTCCTAAATATCTATCGGAGTATTACATTCGGGATATTTGTAAGGATAGCGTAAGGTAGTATTTGGGGGGTTGTAAGTGAAATTTATTTTTGTGCGAATACTTTCAAATTTATGCAAAATAAAAAAAATAACCCCAACCTATTTTTTTCAATAAAAATTATATAGTATCATTATTGAAATAAAATTTCCTAGGAGAAATACACAGGAATTGTGTACAATTCCTATGTTTCATACATTTCCGGTGACATATATCCACTGAGTGTTACTTCTTCGCGTGAAGTTAAAACTCCTAAAACGAATTTATTCCTGTTGGTAATTATAAACTTCTATAAATTGGCAACACAGTAGAAACCTGTCAAATTCTATGGCAAAAGTCCTCAAAGACTACCATAGCCTTTGTAAGTTGTTAAAATGATATTACGCCAATATTACACGGTCTACAATATTATAGGTACTCCTACGCTTCCGCGGGACAATGTATCAGATATTATTGATGATGCTCTTCATAAGGGGATTTAGTGAGAGACATGTGATAAGCTCGTCTTTCTTATAGGAACCTTCCGCAAAGGCTCCTACTCGGTACCATTCTACTTCCTACAAATACAATAGAATGGGAAAATCTTTTTTCGGCTGTATTCTGTTTGCAGCAGCTATTATTTACCTGTGCTTGATAGGTAGTGATGTGTTGTGTTGTGCTTGATGAGTAGGAAGGCCGAATACTGCGGATAAATATATGCTGTAAATAATTTTTCATCGTATTGAATCTTTATTATTTACTAGCGACCCGCCCCGGCTTCGCCCGGATTTTCTCAGCTTTTCTCTACTATATTATGCATGTATTATACATATAAACCTTCCTCTTGAATCTCCCTATCTATTAAAAAAACCGCATCAGAATCCGTTGCGTAGTTTTAAAGATCTAAGCATACATAGGGACAGACAGACGGGAAGCGACTTTGTTTTATACTATGTAGTGATGATGATTTTATTATTCTCTTTCTCTAGATTATTTAATACCATGTTTTTTTATTATGTATTTTTTTGTAAGTATAGTGTGGACGCACCTTAAGAAACGAAATACGTAGGAGAGTGAGATTTTGTACGACATAGGTACGACGCTAACCTTTTCTTATAAGTATAACCCTTACGTAAATGTGTCATACAAGCTAAGCATAAATCACGTCTAGAGTTTTGTAAGTCGACTGTATTATATGTACCTATCCAGGAATGTGCACTCAGAATTCATATCGTAGCAATGTGATTACAGTGATTGCTTCCCGCTGTTCGTCATATTGCTAACAAATGAGGTTTGTGGTACTATCTCCACGATATGAAGGGGTTATTGCTTTCTTTTACTCGGCTGGATTATAGCGACGGCAGAATGGAAAGTGGAGGGTGGAAATGTAAAGATGTCTCGAAACCACTCAACTTATGATATAAAAGGTATATATTTATATAATTGTACTCGTTCAGTCCATGAGTTATAAATTTGCAAACATTTCTATATAATGGACATCAGAATTTACGTACTAAAACTGTAGATACCTTCGCGACTAAAAACATGTTGCAGCTTTGAAATACATGAAATAAATGACGGTATTGGTCTAATTAACATGAAATAATTCAAATTCCGAATGTTTTACGAACGGAACTTGATTGATAGCATTTCTGAATAAACAATATGAATATTTGTTACGTAATTACGAATTCAATCAATTATCTTTTCAACCCAAAAAAAAATATTAGTTTTCTTTACAATGAGAGTAAAATTTTCCATTTTTTTTTTATACCACAAAGGCAGCAAACGGCCTGATGGTACGTGTCTATCCTCAATTAATATTTTCAACGTAACTTCCAATCCATAGTCCATAGTAAACGTAAAATCCATAGTCATTCAGTGACTGCTTGTCTATGCCCGGCCCATTCCTGTTCTTGTCGTTGCGATACTTGCGATGAATGTCATTAGTGTCAACCGCAGCGGTGCCGCAGCCGCTAGCCGTCCCGCTGCGGGCTGGCGGGAGGCCGTCGCGCACACGATCCTAAACGAGGACTTGAATACATTATTGTTATAAACGAGTCTTATTATCAATTTTAATTAAAACTTACATAAATTCTACCCAAAGGATGCGATGGAAGGTTGCTGGAAGAGATCGCAGCGATAAGGCCTGTTTTTTTTGCTTTATCGGATTCGAAAGTGAACGAAAATATGTTCACTGTTCTGCCGAGTCCCGTATGTATGTGTGTGATGTGCAAATGACTAAAGCCCCAAAAATTCGAGATCTGAAATAAAACGGGGTGGGGGTGGGGGGTAAATCCTCCAGGCCTCTTTATCTTTATCACTAACTAACGAACGGCGCGGTGAGATTGTGGGCAAAACACAAGAATGTTTTTTGGTAAATCTGAAAGAAAATAATATCTCCTTAATATTTATTGAATCTCAAATGATTAAAAAAATTAAAAATATATAAGTAAATAACATCACAATTAATTCCCACAAGGTGGACCGATGATCTTGTGAGGGTTGCGGGAAACCGCTGAATGAGGGTAGCGCAAGACCGGCCATCGTGGAGATCCTTGGGGGAGGCTTTTGTCATGCAGTGGACGTCTTTCGGCTGACATGATGAACAAAATTAATTAATGATAAATAACCTAAGTTAAAAGACGTAGTACCCTGAAAGCCTATAGGCTTGTTTCAAGGCAGTAATTGTATAAAACTCAAAGTTAGCTGTTTCGGTGAACAGACATGAAAACCTCCGGCCAGAGGTCACAAACTGCTAACACTGTTATATGGCTAACTTGTTACTCGCTAACTACTCTCGCATCCTGTTTCGTATCAATTAATCTATCTGGTATGGGGTGGGGATGCCAATGATATACGAGAAATTATGATTCTAGATTAAGTTTTTCTCTGCTTTCTTTGTTGCTAGAGATAAGTAAAAAATATATGTCAAACTAGAGAATAGTTTTTAAAAAAATTAGGATTTTTCATTAGTAACGTCAGAAAAAAATCGTGAAAATTCTCTTATTTGGGCCATCCAAATACCTAACTTGAAAAATATTAACATACATTCTGAAATCTATATAGAAGGGGAATAGTTTTCTTACTAAAAAAAGGCTTAGTTTTTTTTTTAAATAACATATAATCGTATTATTTACTAAAAATCTCTCCTGTCCCGCTTGTCCGTCAGTTTAGAAAGGGACGGAGACATTCGCGGAGAGCCTCCTATTAATGACGATAAATCTATATTCTAACTTCTTTAATATAAATGTAAGCGCATCACATCATAACGGCTGCTCCTATTTGGCCCATCTTATTTTGTTAATTTGTTAGAACAAGGTTTGTTTATAAGAGGGAAAGTCGGAGACCTGGATGGTATTTTATATGAAAATCTCATTAAAAATATCCCGGGCAAACGCCGGGCACGGACGACAGCTGTTAAATAAATATCCTGAGACTTTCTAGGATAGTGAACATATAAAAGTCAAAGCTTTAGGTACCTACTGGTGCCGATTCTGTTGTTTACGAACTAAATAAATTTAATCTCACTATATCTCTTTCTAATAGTATATATAAGAAAGGGATGCAAGATATTTTAGTCCTGTCAGTTTATTCCGATCACATATTTCAACGTAAATTTAAGCGTGATCTTTATTGGTCACGACTATTTATTTACCCGTACATTACGACGGCATGGATTAAACTGACAGCATTAAAAATGTTCTATATTTTTTCAATAGGGTTAATCTATAGGGTATAATAGGGTTAATATATAAAAATCTTTATAAGATGTATTTTACAAAAAAGGGTATATCGGTTTCCCAAGCTCTGCTTAGTTTGGGATCAGATAGCGAAGGATCTCCACGATGGCCGGTCTTGCGCTACCCGTATCCAGTGGTTTCCCAATGAATAATGTGCCAGACTATAATTATTGTTTCATATACCTAAATATATACGGACTCAGATTTCAGAAACGAATACAGTCTCATAAGATTATTTTAATTTATAAATGTTCCGATTTGTTTATTTATAAACTTCTAACGTCTCTCGATATTGATCTCAAGCTTCTATTTAAAGATAATATCTGCATGTAGAATGGTAAATGCGCCGTTTTACATGAATAAAGTGCATTTATTATGCTCGATCGGTTTTGTATTACCATTGCGAACCCTTCCGCGTGTTGTAGACATGCGTCATTGGCAATTACTCGCATCGGATGGCACAATGAAAATGGAAAGCTGGGTACCTATTTAGTTTTCTTTAAAAGATTATTCTCTCGTACTTATGTGTGGTGTGTCTATTATGTACCTACTAGCTGTCCCGGTTCCAACCCCGTTCCCGTCATAAAAAGAATATTATTCTTACGACATGTAGGTATGTTTTGAATGAAACCTTGTTGTCAATGAAACCTTCGAGATACGACAGTAAAGTTAATCCAAGACCTGATAATATCGTAATTTCCCTGAACTAGTTTTGTGATTTTAATAAATCGCTAGATTTGTTACGGGAAAAGATATAAAATCGTGTTGTTGAACATCTCTCTTGTTATCTCTGTTGTTGATGTTAATTATCTCTGTTTTTATCATATTCATGCGACATATATACATAACCAATCATGTATTGTGACGGACGGATCGCATTGGTAAAACGCCCATTCGTTTCGTCAAAATTATCAATCAAATTAATTTGTATGAAACCAAATTCTCTTGTCGAGTCAAATTCATTTTCCGTTCAGCAAAAATCACAATTAAATTGACTGCAGAATAATTCTCTGCGGGCTATTACACAAATTGACAAATGTTTTATTCATCAAACCAATCATCCATACCGCAGAGAGCTGTTCAAAGGCGTTGGAGACTATCAAAATAAGAAATCTCCGACATTACATCTCCCTCTCTGCCTCATTTATAATCGCTTTCGTTAGAAAGGGATGGACGATTGTAAATTCACAATTAGAGCTCAATTGGCTTAGTTAACCACTGTTTTCATTTTGTGACGTTTACGGATGATTTGACGAGGTTTCGGATGCTTCAGATTTGTATAACGACGTTGGAAATTGTTTTACTTCGTTATTTATTACAATATGATGAATTTTATTACGAATTTAATTAGTCTCGTTATGACATCATTATTTATTGTCCTATCTTTAATATTTATTTAGTAAATAACCGTATTTTTTCCGATTTATCTTTTTGTGTCGATTGACTTCTACGTAAAGCAAACCCAGCGAGGGTTATATAGAAATAGAAAGAAAGAAAGAAAAATATATTATTTTTTTACGCACCATCCGACACAACTAGCCTAAAAGAAAAAGAAAAATAAAAAATTACAGTATTTCAAAAGTTATTTAAAAAAGAATAAAACAATGTGACTTGACACTGGCAGAAATATCTTAAACAAGTCTACTATTAGTATAGATGATCCTATTTGCTTTATTTCTGTATTTTTCGTCAATTTTTATTTTCAACCATACCCCACGTCTGTCGATATGACCACCCCTTACAAATACGTTGCGTTGCGGCGCAGACCTATCGAAAACGTCGATTTTGGTACAGTCTGTGACGTAAAACTTAATCAACTTTCACCGCAACTGCATGTAGCTGTCGATGCTTTGACGGCTCGCGGTTCAGCTGACTGATATTATTTTCTGGTATTGGAAAAAATAAATAAAAAATAACTGCATGACTTTACGAAGTGCGGTTTATCTTTTAAACCAGGGGCTCCCAATCTCTTTCAGGAAATTTAGTATTTTATGACGGCGCCCTACCCTAGCTAGCTGTTTGAAAAAGATACAGTCGAAAGAAATACCTATTTCTTTTACCTTTTTAAGGTACCTACCTTACATACAATAATAGTAGTTAGGTTAGGTAGATAGGAACAAAAAATAAAACATCTACAATACGAAATTGAGTTTTTTAAATAATAGAATTGAAACAGAAAACAACAAGAAATACTTTTCGGATAATGATAGAGGATCGACTCACGACGACCCTCTTTACTTTCCACGGCGCACACACTGGGTAAGTACCCCTGTTTTAAACAATCGTTGATATTAAGGTGAATGCTCCAGGTAATTGCAGCTCAGTTATAGGTCGTAAGTTTGTCGACATGTGATTCGCGACAAGAATGGTAGTATATTTTACTGATTAATAACAAAATTAATTAGCAACATCTTTCTCTAATTTATATTTTACGACTATTTCATGAAACTTCAAATACACACACTCTTTCACTCACCTGTCCGTCGTCTGTCACAAAATTTTCTTCCGAAATTTAATATCATTCCATTGACCTATTAACTTGAAATTTGGTGATAATGAGTATATTTTACTAACAAATACCAATATCATGATAAATCAGACTTTTTCTTTGAAATTCCACATTTACTTGGCAGACATGCACTTGGCCACTTTTATTAATAATTCGTCCAAAGGTCACTTAAAACAATCTAATTAGTCCGTCAGTTAGATTTACATATTTTTTCTTTAGTTCCGAAAACAAAAAATAACAAAGATACAGTGCATTAAAATTTCGCGTGACGTCACGTCTTAGTACACTTTTTACAGAGAAATGACGTCACAAACCCCTACTCCTGATCTTTGATGCGACTTCTTGTAATTTTTTGTTGATTTGATAAAATAAAAAATACGTATCCGATATTTTTTAATAACCTAACTGACGGATTAAACAGAATTAATATTTTTTTACCCAGTCATCATCCCAATTATGTATGTGTGCTATATGCGGTGGAAATCATTATGAATGACTAATTAAAATACTTCTTCTCATAAAGCTCGACGGACGAATTACAAATAACCCAGTATAATACGTGATAATACTCATAGGTAGGTACTTCATGAAAATCCAACTTATTCAGCAAAACCCCTTTCACTCGGTATGAAAAACTTTTTACAGAGTCGCATTTCATCTCAGTCGAGTATTGTATGCAAAACGTCGCGAGCAGACGGCCCATTGTTCACTAAGATTAAGGCTGGCTCCATTATTCCGAGGGCAGAACAGAACCCTATTCCACGGATGATTGCAGCCGCGGATACACCTGGATTCGTCACTGACAGGTGACAGTTTAATCAAGCGGGTAATGGAGAAAAACAATGCGAGATTGGGTTTATGCCTCCAAGGCTCTTTGGATTACTTGATTTTTAAGATGTTTTTTTAGATATGATTGGTCGAAGTAATTACGATTTAGAATGTCATTCAATAGAGTTGTTTTATGGCCTACTTAAGATTCAATTTTGGAAGACACTAAAGCTACCACCAGTTAAGAAGTCGGCCATCAATTAAGATACTTCAGAGGCTCAAAACTCAGCTTAAAGGTGAACGCACACTTATTCGAGTCGAACGAAACGAATTTTAGAATTCTTTATATGAAATCCTATGAAACCTCGCACACCTGCCCGCGGCGAATCGTGCGATAGGATGAGTGCACGGCCTCCTGACTTCGATTCGTTCGACGCGTTCAGCTGGGATGAGTGTGCGTTTACATTTATGGTCCGATTATTTTGTTAAACCTACAACAAAATGACACCTGACTAACTATCATTACCAGTGGAAATAAAAAAAAATTGCTGTATTGTTTGATTAAGGAACTTCTCAGCCAAATCTAATCAACTATGTACCCAATCCGTTGGACCCAACATCCAAGACGTTTAGAAATGACATATCGAATATATTGTCACCTGCAATCCAACCGGATCCTCGTACAATTCCCCCTGCGACAATTTATCCCCTCATTTCATAAGATATTTCGCACGAATAGTTCTCTATCGAATTTCGCGAATGTACTTACAAAACTGCCACGTGATTCCTGAAAATATCGCCGGATTTTCAACCTAAAGCCGTAAGAATAAAGTTTAGAACACTTTTGGTGTCGCCAGGTCTATGTTGATTTATAACGATACACGTGCGACGGTCAATTTCCTCTTGGTACAGGTAAATGGACAAATTGTACGAGTGTCGATAGCGAAGGGTGGCTATTCGCGACACTTGAATACATCTGATTGGATGCTTTGACTTGTAAAAAAGTATTATTCGGTCTAACAGTTCAATTAGTAGCAAGAGCCGTTAGGTGTTTTCCTGTCGTGTTTTTGTTTACTTGCCTGGTTGAGTTTGTTAGATCTGCATTGTCTTTCGACTCGTTTAATGTTGTACTGTTTTCTTCTTTAATTTGTTTTAGAAATAGAAATGTATTAGCGCGTTTGTATAGAATTTTTCAGTGACACACTCACCGGTTATTGCGTTTAATGTGAAAAACAAACTATTTAATAGTCCAATAATTTAATAATGTTTATGTCGGTCACCAACGAAATGTTCCTCGACCAGAATTCCAATATCAACAAAACTCGGTATCGCATACCATTGGAATACCAGCGCCTGCCAAATATTCCCGGTAGCAATTTTTCAAAAATAGAATTGATGCATTCGGCTGTGGTCAAGATGCGTGCAGGCAAAAATTTCGCCTGACCGGCGGCCGCACATCCGCTCCAGACGGCGCGGCGGGCCTGTCCGAATCCGAACGCATGCTTGCAGATATCTGGAATTTGCCTCATAAAATAGATATTGCTCGTTTTATGGACGGTTGAGTTCGATATTCACCAAACTTCGGTTGGCGTGACGAAATTTTCACTTAGCGATGCCTTACGTTACAAGACATCAAGAGAATAGTAGTTCTATTATTCAGCATCATTGATGGACAGATATGAGCAACAATCAAAGATTTCACTGCTAATATTAAATTATGTTTGACTTGATTTACCTACATTTTCTTTTCAATTTTCAACTCAAATGTATAGTATTTTAGGTACATTGTTGTTTTATAGGCTAGTAACTAGAGGAAGTGTAACCAATTAACCAAGCTAATCATGTTTGTATATGCATGTAGCGTACGCAAAATAGTAGTCTCATTATGAACGTACCTATCGTTAACCATATTACCGCTCCACGTGACGTGTTACGTACTACGCCTACCTCATTGGGAAATAATGCTTTATTACGTTGTATGTCCTTAGTAACTTTATTAGGAGCAAACAGGGCGCTGTATACCTTCGTTACGATAGCGAATACTAATAATTAAGGGTAAATGTTCGGTTGGAGCGCGAAATTCAAATTTTTTGAGATAAAACTCAGCTGAGTTATAGGTCTGAAGTCATCAACATTATTATTTGCGAGAAGAATGGTAGTATATTTACTGATTAATAAGAAAAGATATCATCAACATATTCCTCCAAGGTATATTAGTAACATTTTCATGAAATAGTCGTATATGTCAGTGGCAAAAAACGTGATAAAATTTGAATTTCGCGCTCCAACCGAAGCCTCCACCTTAAGGTGAATCGGCCGAGAAGCCCGCGAAATTCAATTTTTTTTTGGTTTTTTGGTTGTATATTTGTAAAAATGTGATTTGCGCCTCATTAATATGCCAATTGATTACTGTATGTATATGTCACCGGAAATGTATGAAACATAGGAATTGTACACAATTCCTGTGTATTTCTCCTGGGAAATTTTATTTCAATAATTATACTAGGAAATATATAAATTCTATTGAAAAAAATAGGTTGGGGTTATTTTTTTTATTTTGCATAAATTTGAAAGTATTCGCACAAAAATAAATTTCACTTACAACCCCCCAAATACCGCTATCCTTACAAATATCCCGAATGTAATACTCCGATAGATAGATATTTAGGAAATGTATGGATTTCCTAGGAAATGTATACAATGACGGATTAGATACTTTTCCGTTAACATACCTATATATAGGTACATTATGCTTTTTAAACTATTCAAATCCATACATTGGTTCCTTTTCGATAAATAACGCGCAGGAACCAATGTACAGTTTTATAATATTTTGAATGAAAAATGAATAAATACATAGAGATCTATAGCCACATATCTCAGTGTCGCGAATCACAGTTTTGACAAATAAATGACCTATTACTGAGCTGTAATTTAAAAAAAAACCTAAAAAAAATTGAATTTCGCGTGCTCAGCTCAAAAAATCAGCTTTTCATACATTTTAATCAAGCAAGGTTGACTGACGGCTGTATACATTTCTGAAATTAATGTTTCGCAAAATTTCTATAAAATTTAATAACTGTTTTTACGTAATATTTGATCGCGTCCACCCAGAAATATTACCGAGTGCGATCTCGACTCTTTGGTCAAATAAATTACCTTCCTTACCTTTGCGAATTCGGTTCTTTTGATCAGCGCGAAATCAATTTCGTCACCCAGTCCTCACTTTGTCACGTGTAAGTTCGACAAGTACATTAAATAAATCTTTGGCTTCTAAACTGTTTTTTATTACTTTTGTAATCACAAAATTAAAAATATTTTGATGAATTTCATTCAATGTTACCAAATGCTTTTTTGGACGCCACTTGTTATCTCTTGTGTTGTTAATTCCCGTTAGAAGTTGGCATCAACGCAAGAAACGATTTCTTGTCGTCGCAAGAACGCTGAATTCACCAGATCAGACATATGAAAACTATCTAGTTTTTGACGTTACTACATGTTGCAGATGAAAATATTGCTAACTATCCCTCATTACGTCACAAAAGAAAATGGTATGGTAAACAAAGTATAGTTTTACGTCACATGCGGTACCTACATAGGTAATGTTAGTGGGGCTAATTCGTCAAAGGGCGGTGCGCGGCGCTTTGAGCGAGCTTATGGTAATCAGTGTTGGCGCTTGTGGGGATTTGGTACGTGTGAGCTATGCATTTAACGATCTGATTTATTTACTAGTTAGGGTATATCTATTTAATTATTTTTGTATATCTGTGTTTTCAAGACGCACTTTGACGAGTATAAATACATTCTGTAAATGAAATCCATTGTAGTAGGTAAGTATTTAGAATTTGGGAACAGAAAGACCCAAGAGAAAGACGGTTTTTTTAAGGCGCTCTGATATCGTTTCGAACTATCGCCATACATTTGGAGGTGAAATCAAGCAAGCGCAACTCATAAAAACGTAACAAGAACTCATTTCCAAAAAAAATAACGACTACTCCGGAGATTAGCGCGTTCAAACAAACAAATAAACTCTTCAGCTTTATTATTAGTATAGATAATCAAATGATCATAGACAATACGTTTTATTTCACAAAACATTATTTGACTTTACATAACAATTGACACACACAAATACATGTATATAAAATCTTTCATTACGATGTAAAAGACATATTGCGAATGAATTTATTGTCCAAAGGCTAGGTGGCGCGCGGTATCATCCGCAACTCAAAGGGTGCCGACAAAGGGACGCCGCGGCGCGGTGCGGGCGGCATTAGCGGCCCGTTTGAAGCCCCCACCCCTGCGTAGGGTTGACAACTTGAACCGTGACCTATGACAAACGGGGTAGAATGACATGTCAATCGGTTTTAATTGATTTCGTTTGTTCAAGGGCTTTTTGTATCATTATTATGGTTTAAGTTAAAAAAAATAAACGACTGATATATCTATGGTGTTCGGTGTCCTATTCTTTTTTATTAATCTATATTTATACTAATAATAAAGCTGAAGAGTTTGTTTGTTTGGACGCTCTAATCTCTCGAGCTACTGGTCCGATTCGAAATATTCTTTCACTAATAGGAAGCTACATTATCCCCGAAGGTTATAAGCTACTTTTTATCTCAGGAACGCTAGTGAAACCGCGGGGAACAGCTAGTACATTATATAATTACTTGTCCTACTGACTGATTCATCAACGTAGAGCAACGTGTCAGTCGTAGAACGTCGTGTAGTATTAAAAAATATACACTAAGAAATTATTTTTGAAAATTCAACCCCTGAGGGGGTAAAATAGGGGATTGCGGAAAGCTAGTAAAATAATAAATTAATATTGCGTAAAATACATTCCAAAATCTTAGAATGAAATATTTAAATCTAAGGACGCATCCTATGCTAGCTCTCTGCCACTTTGGCTTACTGGAATCCTTTGTTCCTTTGCTAATTAACGTTTCTAACCGTTCTTTAAATGTGTTTAAGTATTTAATTAATTCACGACTCTCTCGAATGTCCGGGAATCCCTGTGTAATTCGTGTATTTAATAAATTACTATACTTTTTGTATGTTATGCAAATAAATGATATTATTATACCATAGAGACTCCGTCACTACGACTTGGTTAATTTTTTTGGGAAATTCAGACTATTGGCAATTTTCATTTACGTGTGACCGTTTTCCCGGGATAAAAAGTTGCCTATATGTTAATCAAGTTATCTGTTTAAGTGCCAAGTTTCATCCAAATCCGTTAGTAGTTTTTACGTGAAAGAGTAACAAGTAACAAACATTCATCCATACTCACAAACTTTCATTTATAATATTAGTATGATAATATTTTGTGCTCGAAGAGACCCGATATATCACCTACTATAAACCTAAATTTTCTTTTATGCCAAATGTTTTAGTTTCAATCAATGAGTCATACTCGTGGCAACCCTACGCAGCTCCCCGCTCAGGCACGGCTCAAAGTGAGTGTGTTACTCTTTAACCTGCGCGAATCGCGACCGGCTAAACTTACCACTCGGCTAAATAAAGTTAAAAGGCTCCTACAGCTTTGTCTCGACTCTCTTTGATGTGCGAGAACATCCCCCGCCCCCGCCCCCTCCGTAACAAACACACCGCAAGCTACAACTATTGCCCTTAATGCCTTTTCCGATTGGATGTACCCCCCGTTCAATTGATTAGTGTGTTGTTTAGTGCCAAAGGAATTTATCAGGAAACCGGTCGATCAAAGTGGTCGGTACGTGCCCTTTGATAAGTGATCGTTAATGTGTGCAACCCTTATTATTTGGATGTTGCCTAACTTATTGTTGGGAACGTTTGTCTGAGAGGTCTTGTTATGATAACTGTATGTAATAAATAAAATTGATAAAAATGAAAAAGCCATTTGTTCTACTACTTTCACACATCTATCTATACTTACTAATAACCTAATAATAAAGCTGAAGAGTTTGTGTGAACGCGCTAATCTCCGGAGTTACTGATCCGTTTTAAAAAATTCTTCTCTGATAGGTAGCTACATTATCCCCGAAGGTTATAGGCTACTTTTTATCCCGGGAACCCGAGTGACACCGCGGTAGACAGCTAGTAAAAATAAGTTTATAAAGAGATGAGCTTATTTTAGCGATTTGAAGTGTTGAAAGTTTTGTTCCGATAGCTGTGTTGAGGATCAGTCAGTTCCCTTCTAAGCTTTGTGCGTTTACCACTTTCGGGCACATTATCACATTGGACTTCGAAGTTGTTATTATGGTTAGATTGTGGTCTTTGATATAAGTAAGACTACAGCATGGGGTTCTTCAAGAAGGGTGTGAAGAGATTTTTGCAGGGTCGGCAACGCGCGAGTGATTCCCCTGGTGTTGCAAGCGTCCATAGGCTACGGTAACCACATACCATCAGGTGGGCCGTATGCTTGTTTGCTGCCTTAATAGTATCTATAAAAAAAAAAAAGTTTTTCCATAGAAAAAAAAATTTAAAATAATTGTTAACTACTATCAAAATTCTATTTGGAACTTGAATCCTCTAAAGTAGTTTGAGCAAGGACCAAAATATTCTAATTTTCGTTTCACTAATTCAGTCACTTACAAAGTAAAATAAGTTTATCGTTGTTGTTTCTCTGTGATCTCTTTTGAAGGTTTACTCAAAAGAAACTGTTAGCCGTTGCTAATTCTTTTATCTGTGACTGTTTGTTTGATTCAGTGGGCATAATTAACTTTTTCCAACGTTTTCTTTTATTTTTCTCCTTTTAATGTAATCCGCGAGTGCTAGCGCCGAAATGAAAGGGACGAGCGGATCTTTTGATCTCGATGTTGTAAAACCAATCATAGCGGATGATTTACCTTTTGATTTTATCTCGATTGTTGAGACTAGTGTAATTTAGTAGCAAGCAACCAGTTTTGGCTGCGCTGACATGGTAATTAACATGTTTCATTTATCGTTCTATTCTTTATGTTTTCGCTAAACTATTCGTTTACTTTTCTATACTGTATATCTGAGATGATCACATTAACTCGATGTAGCTTCCGTGTCGCATTGGCCTTATGCGAAATAGTCACAACGCGAACGTGTAAATGACATGTATTGCAAATATTTGCAACTAAACTGTTATGCAAGTGACAACCATTACGCGTAATGGTACGTGATATAACTTTTTATGTGCGAGTTTCAAACGAATACTCGTCTCATGGTAACACTGTCAGGTATCAACAGACCGTTTCAAAATCTGGTCCTCGCAATGCCGCTCGGACTTTGCGAAAATTCAATTAGTGTAATAACAACGCCAGTTCCATTATACCAATCAAAGGGAAACGCAAAGTTTGTGTACATCAAAGACTCGCTTAGTGCGTGGCGTGCTCTTGCTTGGCTAATGATGCTTTAGGGACGCGAATAGGTATTACGCCAATATTGTTATCGGTATTGATTCGCAAACTATTCTGTTAAATGAGCATCACTGAAATTTTAATGAGGTTTTATCCGTAAACGAGTGGACTTTGAAGTTGTTATTATGGTAAACCATCCACTACATCTAGGAAGTGAATTATTTAATCGATCTATCCGTTCTCATTTGTCATGGATTTGTTTGTTATTCGTGTGTAATCCCGTCTAATGACAAATAAATTCGTCAACATTCTCAGGTTCAATCGAATTCAAATATCAGACAAGCGTATTTGAAACCCGCCGTGCCTACCTATCGTTTAATCTGTCAATCGAGTTGGAATCCTCAAATTAATTCGCCTTCAAAAGGTGTCTACTTTCGACGAAAGCAATAAAATAAAATGTCAAAGGATTTCTGAGCTTTCCAATTGAAAATAAAGTGAATGTTAACGTACTTACATTAATTTTTGTCTAAAGATGAAGTAGTAGGCGCTTAACCCTTATAAATTACTTAGACAAATTAATAAGCAATCATTTTAATTGTTTCAGAAACAAGAAGCTACTAAAAAAGAAAAAAAAAGCAAAATGCAGCGGCAGTAAGCTGCTCTACAGGTATGAAGTTCCAGTGTGTCATCCCTAAGACCAAACAATCACACAATCCAGACAATCTATCCAGTTATTTTTCAATGTTTCCCGCCAAAACAAACCGTGCTATTTGACAAGTAACGCCATCTAGCGATAACTCTTGACTCGCAATATGCAAATGATGTCGCAATTCGCGCGCTTTTATAACAACTCTAGGCGTCCACGACAGAGGGCGCTGAAAGACAGCTGTCCATCATGGCATGCATGCATGGCGATTGGCTAGCTGTCAAACGAATGTCAAACACGCTCTTGTATACAAAACCGAAACCAAGCTAATTTATTATTTATTTCCGAGCAATTTTCTGTTATCAACTCCTTTTTTACCAAGCCGCCTTTATTATAGTTGTGATAGGTAAAGTGATTTCTTATTTCGGCTATCGTTTTCTGTCACTAATAAAGATTTAAATTTGTCCGAGTTACAGTGTTTGTTTTCGGCATAAATAGCATTTATTGCCTCAATAATGGCTGTGATGGTGTGTTATTAGTTCGAAAGCGAAGGCCTCGTGTTGTTTGGGTGATGTATTGATAATTTTACACCTTGTAATTGTTCCCTCTACGCAGCTTTTACGAGCCGTGCCTTTGTTTACAACTTGTTTCCTGTGTTTATGCTCGTCATCATAAATGAAAATTAGTTGGATTTTGTTCGTAATAACGCCCCACGTCGCGCCTGTAATTTGACCCTTCTATAAGTCTTTTCAAATAACCTATATGTTACATTATATGTCTTCCAAAGTTCTATTTTAAAATTCAAATACAATTTATTGATTCACTTGTAAAAAGTACTTCCAATCTTACAATTAATCAGTGTTTATAATACTAAAGTATAAAACTCTAACCACAAGGTACACACACAAATGCTTTGCATGTGAATCCCAACCTCAATTCAACTTTCTAGGTACCCGTTATTGATTTTATAATAAACCCTATGATAAATACAACCACCATACAATATACAAGAAGCCGAGGTTCAACCGTACCCCATTGTGTTGAGTATTCGGCTTCCAACTGCGGATCTTTCACTCGGACCACTACTGCTGCGTTGCGCAGTCGTGTTCTTATTCAAAGTTTTTTAATTGTAAAAAAAACATTAATATCATCTTTTAATATCCAATAATAATTCTATTAACAGTGTACTACATTCACTAAATTGTTTGTTCAAGCACAATGAATATGGTAAGGTCTATTATGTATTTTTTTTGCCCCATTATGATTTTTACCTTCATAACTTGCTTATTGAACTGTGAAGTTATGATTTTAATTTGTTTTGACATGCTCTTATTATGAGTTATCCCTTTTTGTGTTGTAATATTTAATTGATCAGCAGGGATAGAGATAAAATTTTTTTTTTACTGGCACGCTTCATAACTCCCGTTAATATTTAGGTTGTTTTTTGTTGTTAGAATTATGAAATATGATATTTTAGCTTTATGAGAAGATTATAGTGATGTTAGGGCTGAATTAAGGATTTTATTGTGTATTATGTTCATACATGATGTTTTCTACCCAACGCCGATCGATGACGGAGACTCTTGACTTTGGCACGCTGTCTCATTTTTTGCTAGCTGTCCCCTTCCAACCTACAGAAATCAAATATACCAAAGTATATGATCCTTATTGTTTGCCTATTGATTTTTTACTGCGGCTTGGTGCTTTCTTGTTGCGTAACCAATGTTTTGGTGTATGAACCCGAGGGATTTTGGGCTTATTCATGTAAAGCATTTGTGTAACCGTGCTGTACTGGAGTTTTAGATCAGAATAACAATTAAACTACTGCACAAGAAAAAAAAAAATTTAGACAGTTATAGTACAATTCTGTCTAGACTCAGATTCTGTAAAAAATAAAATTTTCAGGTTCTTTAGCAAATATTTTTACATCAAATAGCTTATATTACTATGTCTGTTACTATGTATCAATTCAAAATATTGTGTTAATTTTCTCTTTACACGTTAACTTCTGTAAATTAGCAAATTAAATACATTTTATTCTTGTGCACGTACAGTATGACACAACTTAGATGTAGCATCGGCAAATCGTATATCTACATTTCACCGAGTTACACAAGTAATAAAAATTTTCGCGCCATTCAACGTTCAACAAGATCATTTTCGCTTAAAGTACTAATAAATATAAGTAATGATTTAGGCGCACTCTTTTCGGGAATGATCGATTTTACGAATTTTGACGATGCTTCATCTAAGTTGTGTCATACTGTACCTATTATGTGTATTTTTTTAAATAATTATTATTTGTTGCAGGTGGTTTCTCGCCATGCAGCGCGCGGGTGGGAGAAGGGCCTGTGCGCCATGAGCCACACTCCTGTAGGCGGCCACCCGCAAGGTTACTACAACACGTCATCATGATCATCTCTGATTCATAGATTGTCCTCACAATGGAATACCCAGTTCTTATACATTATATGACATCCATATGATGTATGTTTGCGCAGTTTTATATAGATGATTTTATTGTTCGTGTAATGAATGACACAGGTTGGGAGCACAAGCTTGCTGACAGGGCGTCGCTGCCGCCGGCTTCTGGGGAGGAGAAGATCAAATCTCAGTCCAAACATGTGTTCGCACAACCACATATGTCTAAGTGAGTATTTTTTTTTATTTGGTCGTCCATCATACACCAATTCTATCATCATCATCATGTTAACCGAAAGACGTCCACTGCTGGACAAAGGCCTCCCCCAAAGATCTCCACGATGGCCGGTCTTGCGCTACCCGCATCCAGCGGTTTCCCGCGACCCTAACAAGATCGTCGGTCCACCTTGTGGGGGCCTGCCCACGCTTCGTCTTCCGGTTCGTGGTCGCCACTTGATAACCTTTTCGCCAATTCTGTATCATAAATCTATACGAATAATAAAGCTAAAGAGTTTGTTTGTTTGAACGCGCTAATCTCCGGAGTTACTGGTCCAATTTGAAAAATTCTTTCACTAATAGGAATCTACATTATCCCCGAAGGTATAGGCTTTTTATCCACCGCGGGGAACAGCAAAAAAAAAACCCGCCTTAAATTTTTTTGCTGACATCTAAACAGTGTCAGATTAGAATTCCTACATAGTTATTTTACATTTTTTAGTTGATTTTTGGTACATTAAGTACTTATTACAAAAGGCTAGTGAAGTTGGGTGTTGTAAAGGTTTGAATGCGCAGGGTCGGGGTGGGAGTGGGAGTGGGAGGGTGCGGCGGGCTGTGGCGCGAGCAGACGGAGGGCTCGTCGGGAAGCTCGGCGCGCTCGCCCGCGCTGTCGCCGCCCTACGTGCGCTGGGCACGCACTCTGCACGACTTGCTCGAGGTACACTACTATTAAGGGGGATGCTTCAAGGTAGCCCGAGTTTTTTTTTACGTTTCTTGCTAATTGCAGCTCGGTTATAAGTCGTAAGTTTGTCAACATGTGATCGCGACAAAGATTTTAGTATATTTACTGATTAATAACAAAAGAAATCATCAACATAATTATATCTTTCACACAATCCATCCATTATTTCTAGTCTTCCTCTTTTGTAAATAAAGGGTTTTTTTAAAGATGATAGCTCATTGGTAGTGACGTCGAATGCAAAGACGAAGGTTTTGGGTCGAATCCTATAATGAGGTTTAGCTTTTGGTAAAGGAAAACATCGTGAGAAAACTATAGCACGGAGGTAGGGTACTTAGTAGTGCTGCCTGGCTTGCTACCAACCTCAAGTTGAAAATCTGTCGCCAAGCACCTTCGGGTGTGTTCCGACAGCTGCACTTGATCCTTTCTAGGCTTTATGTGCTTACCACCATGCCACATCATGACCACGTTGAAATTGTGGTCAGACACAGGCCTATACATAGTAAAAATGGTGAATGTATGTGATAGGATGCGGAGGGCGTGCGCTTGTTCCGCAAGTACGTGGGAGGCGCGGGCGGGCTGCACGTGGACCGACTCAATTTCCACTTCGCGGTTCACGGCCTGCGCCAGGAGACCGACCCCGCCAAGATACGGCAGGTCGTCTCCGCTATATACAAGTTAGTACAGTTACTCTACTTCTTTATTTTTTTTAAATTAAAAGCTATATATTAACATGCACTAATTAGTCCGTTAGTTAGATTATCAAAAAATACAAACATATTTTTTCTTTAGTTCCGAAAACAAAAAATAACGAAGAAACAGTGCATTAAAATTTCGCGTGACGACACGTTTTAGTACACTTTTTACAGAGAGATGACGTCACAAGCCCCCACTCCTGAACTTTGATGCGACTCATCTTTGTAATTTTTTGTTGATTTGATAAATACGTATCCAATATGTTTTTAAAAACTAACTGACGGACTAAACAGAATTAATTATGTTTTACTCAGTCATCATCCCTATTGTTAAAATTGGATTTGAAATTTCGGATCTGGATATGTGTCGTTTCAGATACAGTTACGGACATGAAATTATTTCAGATTATCCGTTAGTTTCAGTCACATATATTAGGTTTTAGTAAATTACTGGTGCCGATTCTGTTGTTTACGAACTTAACTAATATTAGACAAGTCACCTCTCTTTCATTTTAACCTTATAAAAGATAGAACATTTTTAATGCTGTCAGTTTAATCCATACCGTCGTAATGTACGGGTAAATAGTCGTGACCAATAAAGATCGCGCTTAAATTCACGTTGAAATGTGTGATCGGATTAAACTGACAGGACTAAAATATCTTGCATCCCTTTCTTATATTTTCTATTAGAAAGATATATAGAGAGATTAAATTTATTTTAGTTCGTAAACAACAGAATCGGCACCACTGTCTGCCTACATATGTCTAAGCAATAGAAATAATAAATAATTCATGGAGCGGCTCGTGTGTCAGTTAGGCGGGCAAAATCCTGTCATAACGTGTCTTATTTAGACTCCGAGAAATTATTTGAAAATTTTATATCCGATAGTTATGGTTACGGAGCTCCATAACATCCCTAATCATAATAAATGTCCCGGTTTTCCGTCGTAAGATTATTTTTCTCTTAGCAAACTAAAAAAATATATAGTGGATGTTTCTGTCGTTATTAGATTTCTCCGCAAGTCTCAGCTAGCGATGCCGGAGGAGCTGAAGCTGCAGGTGAAGCAGAGCCTCAAAGATGGCTCCAACATCGAGAAGACTATCTTCGACAATATGGAGCAGGAGGTCAGTACCGTCTTATCCTTTTGACCGCCAGGCTTCGTAACACATATTTATGTGATTTAATTGGCTGATGATTTGAGTCTTCTAGTCTACGCTTGTCTCGCTACGGGAAACCCTTGGTTTTCTTGGACTATTAACTTGCGGACAGTGAAAGACAGTTACTGTCGAAATGACCAGTTAACAGATAGTCTAGCGATAATTATACCTTCAGCAAGGCTTACAAAAATCGAATGTCTGACTGAACTTCTCTATAGAAGAATAATTTAATATACATACCTAATTATATTTGTCTTTTACTTTTGGCAGTTTTCGTCATAAATTTTTGATGAGGAGATCTTAGAGCTGGGAATTAAACTTGTTATAAACAATATTTTTTATATTTAAGATCACATAGGTCTCATAATTTATTAACTGAAAAACTTACCTGGCTTCAGTTTTTATATAATATATTTGTCGTATGGCATACTCTGCGAAACTTCTTGATAAATAAAGCCGTCTATGAACGCTCCAAATTTATTGGCAGGTAACGCGAGCGATAACTGACACGACGTACCAGTCGTTCCTGCGATCTGACGCGTACGTGTCGTACGTGAGCGCGGCCACCCAGCCGCTCTCCTCGCCCGACGCCTCGCCGCCGCACCCGCCTAGAGACGTGAGTACATCTCGCTAGCTTCATTTATGTACTTACTATAAATAATTGGTTTTGTGCTGTTGTTGGAAGATGTAGTTACTATTGTAATTGGTTTTATTGGAATATTTATAGTTAAGTTTGTTTTTATAATAGGACAGTGACATCAGAGGCACTGATAGTGCATCGCCAAGCCTGCAGAAACCATAAGCTTTGCTAATAAAATGAAAATCCTTTTTTGTCTTTGTTTTTGCTTGTCAATATTTATCGTAGCAATATTTTTTTTAAATACATATATAATTATTTCGACAATGTTAATGAAAGTGACATCAATGAAATGGTAATCGAAATCGAATTTCTCGTGAACATGAAACATACTGATTTGACAAGAATTTCCAAACAACTGCACAATACATTAAGAATATTTTTTCTTTAGGTGCCGGTTGGTGGATTGGCAACTCTTCACGAAGGCCAAGAGCTGAGTTCCGGCGGGTGTGCCCCCCCCGCAAGACTGACGCACGACGCGCTACTAGCGACTCAGTCGCGTCGCCTCCACTCCGATGTCGCACCGTGAGTGCACCACTTTATTTACCACCCTTTTTGTTAATTTATTACGTAGATGTAAATAGAAGTAGATGATAGGATATGTCAGTATGTAGTGTTTAGTATACAGCGTGTTGTAGTTTTAGCATACTTTGAATTATATTTTGTTAAATGATTAGTAGAGAAATAGTTGAAATTAGCCTTTATTTTAATGTAGTTTAAATCTTATTTTAAGTTGCAAACATTTAAATTGCACATTCACAGTATGTTAGTAATTACACAGCCTGTATACATATTCGAACACTTTCCTCAAAATTATACTTGACATACGCTAAAGTATCTACAAAAATATTTGGCTGACATTTTATACTGTGACATGTCACTGACATATGTCAAAAGAAAAGTAAATACTGACTTATCAAAGCAGATTTTCAACGTGTGACCCCTCAGCATTGCATGAGCGAGTCCCAGCACTGTTAATGCCTCTTTAATTTGTTTTAATAGTATTTTTGCCCCTCATTTTATAAGCTTTACTCAAATTCCGTGTATTGTTTTGCCCCCATGTTTGTTCCCCGCGCCTGCATGTTCGCTGCCCTGTGTACACGCTAAACCGCTCTTTTACCACCTGAAATTACACTTATCAATCCCTTTTTCATACCTTTTCCCTCAATCTACACTCTTTTTTTTACATTACAACCTGCATTTCACAAATCTGCATTCACATTATGAAATTCTCAAATTAACATTCACAATATGACATATTTACATTCACAAACCTACACGCACAATCTGACATTGACAAACCTACATTAACAAATCAATATTCAAAATATGACATACACTTTCTAACATTAACAAACCTACATGCACAATCTGACATATTTACATACACTATCTGACATCTACAAACCTACACGCACAACCTGACAAATTTACATACACAATCTGACATTCACAAATCTACATGACACTATTTATAAATACAAACACGGAACATCCCATCCTGCCCCTCGATCCCCACTGTACGTTCGGGTGGTACGGTACGGTACGGTCCGGTCCGGTTCGGTTCCGGCGGGTGCAGGCACCGGTCCGGGTCGCGGTCGGTGTACAGCGCTCACGTGGTGTACGGCGGGTACTGCCCCGCCTCGCGGCAGGACTCCGAGCGAGCCAGCCTTAGCTCCGGACGCACTGATAGTGATGCTGTCTCGCTCTCCGGGAGCAGTGTGTGAGTACCATACATCAAACATAAACTATACACACACATACTACACTCCAGAAATACTATAAAGTTGTCTGAAATGAAGTAAGCTGGGACGTACAACTCTGAAGGTTCTAGCTTCAAACTAAGGTAAGCTAAGGCGAAGTCACGCTTCTTATAAAATTAGCTTCGAAATTGAGGTAAGCTACTACCAAGGGAGCTAATGATTTGATTCCCTACATCTCTTATTTTATCAGAGAAATCTAATCTAAATTATATAAAAAGGAAGCGTGACTCAATTCACGGAAACGCATAGCTCAATTCATGGAGCTGAAATTTTGCATACAGACATATAGCTATTAAGAAGGCATCCACTAAGAAAGGATTATTATTCTTTAATAGCTTATCCGAAGTTTCTTTATCGTAGTATAATAGTTACTTTCAGCCAGTATTCTCACGTAAGACTTATAAATCTCTACAAAGTATAAAATTAAGTCGTACTCCGCGTCTGTCTGTCTCTTTATCCGCTAACTCCTAAACTAGGCAACGGATTTTGTAACCATAATGTAGATAGATTTGTTGATATTGTTTTCGAAAGGTTCCTAAGTAAAATTTTGTATAATATAAAGAAAATATCAAAGGGACCAAGTCACCAAAAAATTACTTTCATGAGCACTTTTTTTAAATCTAAATTGAAAACAAGTACACGACGCAGATGACAATTGTCCAACAACAGGTTAGTTATTATTGTTATTGTTGTTAGTTTCGGCTGTAAAAATAGCGTATGTATTGCTTATTCTAAGTTAGTAAAATAATCGTTACTTTCAACATTCATAAAACCCATTAATTCTCAGTAATAAATAACTGCACTGTCTCACTTCAAGTCTAATTCAGTTCTTAGAAACATTATGTACAATTTTATAATTGTTTAGGATGCCCAAATGTACCTACCTACCTACATTGGAATATAGCTTCATTCATGTTATCCACAACAAGCAATAAGCCACTGAATTTATATCCTTCTAGGGTAGAAAATAAATGTACATTTTTGTGTGAATTCGTGTATATTCGAGGGCAAACAAACTTTCAGTGATGGAATTGTGAGGAAAACATAGCACAGGTACTATCAAGTTATGATTGTGTCGCCGTCCGGCACCTGCAACAGCCAGTTTTTATTAGGCTTTGTTTAGACCACCATGGCGAGATTTAAAAAAGGTCAGAAATTCGCATCCAAAAAACCGCCCTTGGAATATTATAAAAATATTCATTCCTCAACATTTACATTCATACAATAATTGAAGAAGCTACATAACTCCTCCATAATGGCAACAACATGTTTCTTCTCTCTCGCACGTCTAAGAGCAATATAATGTCTGACAGTGACGGGATGTCAGTTCGAGGCGTCCGCGAGTCCCGCGAGTCCCGACATCGGCCGCGACTACACGGTCTCGATCGACACGCTGTTATCAATAAGGAGCAAGATACTGCTATGGTGAGTGATATTAATTTTCGGTTTTAAATATTCAGTACCAGCGACCTTTTTTTTTGTTGTTCCATAGTTTTTTTCGAAGATGACACCTTATTTATGAAAAACATATTTATTGCTTATTTAATATTTTCCAATTTTACCTACATAATAATGTCATATAGCGCCATTTCACAAAGGTTTAAATTATCTACCAGTAGGCAACACACATTAGCAGCAATGCAATGTATTTTCATGAAATAGTCGTTTAAGTCAGTAATATATTATTTCTTTATATTGATTTCTTTTGTTTTTAATCAATAAATATACTATCATTCTTGTCGCAAATAACATGTTGATAACTTACGACCTATAACTGAGCTGCAATTTGCAAAAAACGTGGTAAAATTTGAATGTCGCGCTCCAACCGAAGCCTCCTTAATTTTTTGTTTGTTTAATTGACACATACCATGTTGCAGATGATCCCTCGCACCGGCCGAGTGCAGTCGGAACAGCTGCGAGTGTTGCCACCGGCGGAGTTCGCGCCGCTGCTCATTGAGAAACTGGAACGCGTGCGCCGGGAACAGGACTCCAAGGAACGACTTGAGAGGCGCCTCACTGAAGTAAGTCTTATTTAGGGTCTACGTACTGCCCTTTTTTAGTTTTTTTTTTATGTCAGAAGTTTGACAAGCTGGCGGTCCACCTGACAGGTAAGTGTTTACCGTCGCCTATCGCCATTTGCAATACCAGAGGTAAGAGCTGGAGGTAGAGGAGCCAATGTGTTGCCGACTTGTTGCAATGCCAAGAAAGCAAATGGCTTTAAAGTGCAATTGCCGGAACACACCCATAGGTGCTTGGCGACAAATTTTCAACTTGAGAGTGGTAGCCAGCCAGACGGGTACTACAAAGTAACCTACCACCGTGCTATGGTTTCTTCACGATGTTTTCCTTCACCGAAAGCTCAAGCTCACTGTAGGATTCGAATACACGACCTTCGTCGCGGCATCCGACGTTACTGCCACTGAGCTATCATCGCCTTAAAAGTGAACCTATTAATTGGATTGGCCTTTTCAGCTGCTTGTATTAAAGTGCGGACGCTGAATGTGTTTCTGTCAACTGTGTCGCCTTGAACAGAAATATTAATGCATGAAATTTAAAAAAGAAGACAAAAGTGAAATTAAAATCGGCCAAGAAATAAGGAAATAAAATTAAATTGCACGAGATTCAGACATGCTAAATTCTGTTTTGCTAGAAATAAATATGGTTATTTTTATATATTGTTATTATTGGAAAAAGAAATCTTCTGTTTGTTATCTGAATAAATAAATAAAAGCAATATAAAAACATGCATATTGCCATATTTTCTTCAAAATGTATAATATATTTGTGTATTCAGGGCGACGGTGAGGAGACGTCAAGTCAGACGTTACCGCCGCAGCTGGTAGCCGCCGCCATCAGGGAGAAGTTGCAGCTCGACGACGATAATGATCAGGACATACTTGGTAACTTACTTTTACTGACTAAATAATTGTTTTTCCCCACGATTTTACTCCCGTTTCAGAGATAAAAAGTAAAATTTGTCAGATTTATAACTAACTAGCGACCCGCCCCGGCTTCGCCCGGATTTTCCAGCTTTTCTGTACTATAATATGCATGTATTATACTTAAAAACCTTCCTCTTCACTTCACTCTATCTATTAAAAAAAGCTGCATCAAAATCCGTTGCGTAGTTTTAAAGATCTAATCATACATAGGGACAGACAGACAGGAAGAACTTTGTTTTATAATATGTAGTGATAATTATGGATTTATGAACGAGGTCGAAAAGTTACGAAAAGCTCAAGAAACATACGATTCGGTTGCCTTGTCGATTTTTGAGTTGTAATAAATGTCCAACACGACATTTTTTTAAATCTCTCTGACGTCATTTTCGTATTTTTTAGAAAGAACGAACGCAAAAAAGGACGAAATTCAATATTTTTTAAAATTTGTGATTGGTTAGAGATGGCAAAGAACAGGGAGACTTGGAAATTAGTAGAGGAGGCCTTCACCTTCGGGAACGAGGGGTTCTTACTACAGTAGAAAGTTCAAAATAATATTTCATAGTCTTAAGCATCGTTATATTAGCAATTTATAAATATTGTTACGTACAAGTGAAGGGTCGAGATTTTTCTAGAGAGATCCTTGTATCTGTTTTCGTCGGCGTTAACAATGCCGCTATTCAAAGACAAAGGAAAGACCCGCCTATTGTGTCGTTTATAGCCCTATTGTTCTCAGAGTTTTATGGCTCTGTTTACTTTCCCACGCTTGTTTGTGTCGGGCGGCCGTCGAAACTTGCTCGCGAATATTCTGGAGTTCAGGAGGCTCGAATATAAAAGGCGAACGTCGAGCCAGCAAGGACAGTTCAGTTCTACGAGCTACCAAGTGAACTTCAAAGCGACTTTAAAGTGCGAATAGTGCGATACACAGTGTGTTGTTCAGTGCTAAAGTGCTATTGTAAGACAGTGATTAATTGCGATAGAGACGTTTATTAATTGTGACTGTGACATTTTATTAGTTAATTAATTAATTATTTGTGTTGATATACTGACTGAATCCGTTCGTTAATAAAACTCTTCTACCGTAAATCGGCATATTTATTCGTACCCACCCCGGATACGTAACAATATGTATGTTTATTGTGTGAAGGCATTTTTATTTATTATTTTTCTTAATATAAATTACTAATTACAGATCAGCACGTATCCCGGGTGTGGTCGGAGCGCACCCCGGGGGCCTCCCCGCCGGGCGGACGGCGCGCGCGGCCCCGCCACCAACACCAGCACCAACACCAGCACCAGCACCAACACCAACACCAGCACCAGCACGCGCACGCCAGGCGAGCCCCCTCCGCTATATCAGCTGACTCGGGACATTATGACGCGCCACCGGATTCTCTGCATCATCCCCACTCTTTGACGCGCAGGTATGTCTTACTTAGGTACGCGCAGGTATGTTCTCCGACTAGAAAACGGTCCGATAAATTATATAATCGGGTGTTTACGATGACTTTTTCCTACGAAAATACATGGTAAAGGCCCGATTATAATTTATCGGAATTCATTATCGTTCATTTTTAAATTTCTATCAAAGACTGAAGATCAATGCGCCGCGTGTGATGCGCTTAACTACAATGTTTGCATCATGCCTACCGAAATCAATTCTACGATTTAGGTAGGTGGAGAATGTGGCATACATTTGAGCCTATGGGAATCTAGAATCTGACGTCATATCTCGTAAAATGTGTACTAAAACGTGACGTCACGCGAAATTTTAACGCTTAATTTTAATCTTTGTAATTTTTTGTTTTCGGAACTAAAGAAAAAATATGTGTCCAATACTTTTTGATAATCTAACTGACGGACTAATTAGATTTTTTTAGTGTACATCCCTATTTTGTACATCTATCTTACATTACAAAAATTAAATGCTAAATCATAAATTGTACCCACAGATCATTCTCCAAGAAAGCCGTGACGGAGACCGACAGCGGCGTGTCGGTAGTGAGTGAGGGTACTACGAGTGCGGCGGGGGTCGAACCTCGCATCCTGCTGTGGATCGCGGAGGGGTCGGAGCGGCTGCGGAACCACCGGGACCTCTCCTCGAGGGGCTCCTCCGCTGATAGGGACGACCATCGCCGGCGGGAGAAGCAGAGGACCCGGTTAGTAATAACTAAAAAAAAAAAAACAATCTAAAAAGGAAACAATCTGTTGTTTATATCTCTTCATCAACTAGAATGAGGCGATGATCTTCATAAACAAAGTTAAGAACACTCTATTTAGACGATAAAAAACTTAATCCCCCCCCCCCACACACGCACACACACACACACACACACACACACACGAACTCACAAAAGAGACTAATATTTTTTCCATTTTTTTTTCGTTACTGGCGTTCTGTGCTCTATGCCTGATATACCTAAGTGTTCAGTCATTATGATCTTGTGAGGATCCTAACTCTCATAACAAGTTCATTCTTACCTTGGGAGCTAGTGGTTCATAGACAAAATTGGTACATTGAAACATGCTGAATATAACGTAAGCTGCCATGTAAATATTTCTAACGTGAATACATTTTTATTTTAGGCTATAAAAATATGAATGTAGGTAAAACTAGGAAAAAATATTGTTTTATAGATTTCTGTTGTCTTTTTCCAGTGGTAGTGGTAGCAAGTCGAGCAGCGCGAGTGGTGGCACGGACCCCCCGGCGCCGGCGGTGTCGCACTTGACGTCCCACTTGACGTCCCACTCGGCGTCCCACTCAGTGTCACACACGGTGGTGGTAGTGACTTTCCTGGACGAGCTGGTGCCGTACCGGTTCAAGGTGCCCGCTTCGCCGCTCACACTCAAGCTCTTCAAGGAGTACCTGCCCAGGAAGGGCAACTATAGGTAATATTGCTAACAATATTTACAAGGAAGGCCGAATTTTTGAAATATCATGAAGTAATATAATATCATAAGAATTAGAAGATCGCGGGACGGAGAGCAAAAATTGGAAAAATCATTTATATTCCGACACTTCTTCACGACATTGAAACAGCCTTCTATAAATTCCAGATACTTCTTCAAAACGAACTGCACAGACCTTGACACGGTGATACAGGAGGAAGTGAGCTGCGACTCGGACACGCTGCCCATGTTCGAGGGGAAAGTAATGGCGCGAGTCAAGAGCATAGAGTAAACACACCGCACAGTGTACACACGCCCTGTCTTTATTTTTTAAACATTTCATTTTTTTTTACCATTCACAGGCACTAATGAATAATCTGACTCCACTCTGCTTTTCAGCTGTCTTTGAAGACGTTGAAAGACTATTTTTAATTAAAGACAATCAGCTTTTACATATTTTGTAGTAGCACGCATATAAAATTTATAATTTAAATTCAGGGCAGTTGGTTTTCAATTGTCTTTGAGATAGTTCGCTGAAGAACTATATTATTGGTGTCTGAACATATCGCAGATATATTTAGACACTACCATGAAGGTAAAATGTCTTAATTTCGCCCTGTCCTGATTTTTTGACTCAAATAGTAATTAATTCGCTAGTTAAAACTTTGACATTGACAAGGGACTCCGATCATCAGCGTGTGATGTCGACTACTAGTAGGCCTCAATATTTGCCAGATCTTTAAATGTCAAATCAAACAAGTCCTGGTCGTTCTTTTACCACAATAGAGGTATTTTAATTTATTTGCTAAATTGAACTCGTTCACACCCGAGATCTCAACTCGACACTAGCTAAATACACGAGCCGCGTGTGTGATGCCAAAAAAAACATGTTGAGGTAGTGATGGAACTGTTGTATTGTTCTAATAAGTACAGAATCAATTCAATTTATACCAGTGTTGGCTGAAAATATGAACTATTTTTAATAATTCATTCAAGTTTTATAAAAATGCAAATAAATGTTGTTATGTAAGGTATAATTAGGGAGACGTTCAATGAATGATTGATAAGTGATTTTAAACAATTTTAAACAATTACAATCAAGACAAATCAATTTAAATATGAAACATGGTATAGAAATGAACTTATTATTTTTAAATGGAGTGAAACATACCATCCAAAATTATAATATATTTCTTCACGTTAAAAAGTTCACGGATTTTGATGTCACTATGTTAATTTATAACCAGTGTTAAAGACAGGGCGACGCTACACATAGATTAATAAATTATTTATTAAAAAATACGACGATAAGGGTAATCGTAATAGTTATAAAGGCGCGATTATACTGTAAAAACTGTTCCTCATTGATTCTTTAGCTTTTTTTAATAATTTTAATTATTATTTCTTATTTGGAGTTAGAGCAGTACGCTTACTATTGTACGGTATATATATATTTTTTAAATCGCAGAACGACGAAGGTATGAAAATGTTTTTTTTTTTACTATTCCTAGTGTTACATGAATGACTGCTTAGTTTGTATATTTTTAAATTAATAATTTGATTTTATTTAAGTATAAAACGACGTTTTCTGACACCTAATTGTTTTTTTCCAGTTGTCTTATTCGAAATATTACGGTAAATTCCAACTTTTGATGTTCTTTTCAGGTTTTATATAAATGTCAAACTAATATTGCAATTGGAATGCAACAAATAGGATGCAATTTAAAATATATAATGTACTTTTGTTAAAATTGAGGATTCGGAAATTGAGACATGAAATGTATGGTCATGGACGTAGAAAATATTCTATATATTTATGACATTATTTATCTTTTTACAGGAAATGTATCTACCTATCGTAAAAAACCAGTGATAGCTTTACCTTTATGTCAAAAAAGGACACATTCTTTATTATTTATAGTAAATTCTGAATCTAAGTTTTCTTGGCTAAATATTTGAATATATTCTACGTTCAAGCACTATTCTAGATTATACAAAAAAGAAATATATATTAAAAACATCTTCAAACATAACGGGATCTCAATCAAATGTAAAATAATGAATTAAATGATAAGTGGACATTTTAATGTTAAAAAGTAATTTCCGTTCCACTGCTGTGAATAAACTAATAATAAGCGATGTAGATGTAAGAATAAATTATTTTATTCTATGTCCATCAACCGGTCTTTTTGAGATACAACCTCAATACAGTTATATTTTTATATACATTTTCATCTATTATTACTAAATAAGGTCATCTCAGGTAGCTATTAATCCTTAGTTTTCTTTTATATTATAAAACGACCAAATAAATATATTTACTTCGAAATATACTTTTAATATCTATCTAAAATTTCACCATCAAATATTTGTAACTGTATTGTAGGGTTGTAATTTCATGTTTGTTGCTATTGCAGTACCATTGCCAGACTGAGTTTCCCTAAGTCAACATTTCAATATGATAGCCTGTTTGGATTGCATGTCGTTTTGAACAAATTGTTACTTTAATTTGCTGTTAATAATCTATGTCCATTTATTCGTGCGCGCCCTTTTACCAAAAATATACACTATCTATATTGTTATATACTAGTGTGACCCTTCCTGGCAGGGCCACCTAAAAACCCTTATAACTTTTGAACCAGGGCGCGACAAAATCTGATTCGAGGACAAAATAAGACAAATTATGGACAAAATATCTTTATTGATAGCTAACTTGGAATTCATATCCGTGATGGTGGCCCTGCCAGGAAGTTGCACACTAGACTCTGGGATCTTTCTGAAGATTATCTTGATTTGCACTTTTCGTTTGTTCGATACGGCATGCAATTTAAACTCCGTGCAGTACTTATTTCGCATATTGTAAATATTTATTATATAAGTTAGATTCATGTCCGGTCCACAGTTGGATAAAAGGTTTGTTGCCGGGTGGTGTGGGCGGTGTGGGTGACGTATGCACAGTTATGAGATATGGGTGCGGAAATATGTGCCTTCAATGTTGATAAATTTTTCATAGTTGATGCTTCTAATTAAGATGTTTAACACTTGTAAATATAGATGTAACGCTACGTTTCGAACTCTATTTTTTATTAATTTAATTAAAACAAATCTTTTTTTTTAAATTAATTTATTGCCTAAGGTTGCGTTGTGAAAGCGCGATTATTGTTCCAGACACTGATGTTTTACTACAAATACTAATTGAATGGGTGACAATGTATGATTGTAACTACTCTGCTACTAAACAAAAACTATAATAGGTAATGATTTGAAAGTAATATCAATGCAGCAACCTCCTTTTAAGTTAAATCTACACAGAATAGTTTTAATCCTATTTTATCACTACCAATTTCTTAAGCAATTATTATAGAGGTGTATCTCTATATATAAATTACACAATGCAACGTCACTGCCAGTATATTTTCCATTTGCTGTTAAGTTTTCTATCGTACTCTTGCCATGTTTGTAATTCTTGGATATTTAACGCATTTTATATAGTTTTGCTCTCTTGTAAACACAATGTCACGTTAGGAAAAACAGAATGTACTAGTTTTTCGCTTCATTTACGTATAAAAAGCGTCAAATATACTAGAAAATGACGTTTACTTGTGTCTGGAACTTGAAACTTTTTTACGCCCAGTAATGTATAAACGGTGGCACAGACGGCCGCCAGACAATATGACTGTATAAATAGATGAATTACTATATCGTTTTTAAATTATATAAATACAAATAAGGCACTCTAAGTACACAGTAGCGTGTAAAAGTACCTTATATTTAATTATTATTAAAAATACTACTAAAATGTCCTCCTGGGCTCAAAGTACGTGGGTTAAAATTGCTTGTTAAAATTGTAAAAAAAATATAACGTTTTCCAAGTTTAGGGTGTATCCGATTTGTAATAAATATTGACTTACTAAGTATTACCTTCAGCTGTATAAATAGTCGATTGAACTATGTTTAGTTGATTATAATTTTAATAGTAAAAGAATTTCACTAATCGGACTGTATTATTTTTTTATCTAGCACATGTAACATTTAAAAAATAAACTGGAACTGTGCCATATATACGTGACGATTTTTATTGCAGCGGCTTTCCCCGATTGAACACCTACCACTGAAAAATAAATTATTAGAATTTAATAAAAACGAAAATATATATTTGCGTTCTAACTTATTTGCTTTAAAAATAGTGCGAACATCTTTAAAAAGGACGTACTTTAATGATGAGTTTATCAGAAAATGAGAATTGCTTAGAATGACTTTCTTTTATAGTTATTCTGTAATAATATTGACTTTCACCGAATAGAAACTACGCATTTCAATGAAGGCATTATTTATTGTTCATTTTTACAATTACAGTAACGGAAATGAAATTATTATAATACAGTTATTTCCCAACTGTAATCAATAATAAACATAGAAAGAGAAAATAATGTTTTTACTGTTTTGAGAATTGCTTCGAAAAAGTTTATATAATAATTCTACAAATCAATATAACTGTTAACATCACAGTCTCTAAATAACTAGTTTTTTTTTTAAAACAGATGTTACCTACAGTCAGGTATGATAAGTCTGCGTCCAATATGATTATGCTGGGTGTCGCATCTCTGCTGATATAGCACTTTCAAAGTTAACATATAAGAGGTAATTTCGATTGGGCTGGGGTCCTAGTGAATTTCAGGACTATACGAAAGTTATTAGTACTCCACTTAATAAAAATAAAATTCAATAAATTAATTCTTACTTTAACTATCTACAATATCAATAAATATTTCTAAATAGTTACATTCCTAACAACATTTATTTTGTGTCCGACATCTTATTTATAAATGAGCAGAACTACGTCTGTATGATAGAAGTCCGAGGTACCACAAATATAATTTTGGTCTGCGACTCTGCGAGTACATAATAGATCTATCTGAAAACATCTCTGATGCCTTGTAAAAGTCGTGTGGTGACAGGATCGTTGTCTTCGTACCCGGCCGAGTGCATATGGTGTTTAACGCTCGATATACACTGGAAATGAAAAAAATCACAGCATCAGTATTGCGGAAAGAAAAAAATACACCTACAGCGTATTACCGTTATGGTAAAAAACGGACATGCCATGGTAAAAATAGAGAATTATAAAAAACACAGAACTATATTGAGATATTACATCATTCTAGTTATTTTTACCCGCCTTAAAAAAAGGAGGAACTTATCAATTCATAACTTTTTTGTTTATGAACATTGGGTTCAGTATAGCTCCAAGGTGGTCCCATTAAAATTTTATTGTTTTTCTAGGAGGTTACTCTTTGTCTCAAAAGTTGATTATATTTTCATGTGGTGACTCAGATATTGTTAAGTATGTATATATGTAATTTTGTCTTATATGTATTTTGTTACTATAATAACATGTATACACCTAATCCCTACAAATATTATTAATATAAAAGCTTGTTAGTTTGTCCTTCTTTCACGCAACAACGGAGCAAGGGATTGAGTAATGTTTTGCTTAGAGATAGGCTAAAGGCCCGAGAATAACATACAATTTTATCCCGGAAACGTTGGTAAAACTGCGGGGCAGCAGTAAATAAATACATAAACTTCACAACTTACTTTCTCCAAATATGTGATCCCAGCCTGCGGGCACACATCCTTAGTCATATCTATGCTGTACTCGTTCTTATAAGCTTCATCGCATAGTACATCCTTTAGTTCAATGAGGAATGGTTCTAGGTTGTCCATAGTCAGATCGGGTAACAATTTGACACTGAACTGATAGCCTATGGGGGTATCTGTGTCGTCGTCTGAGTCTTCTACGCGGATACATCTGGAATTATAGTTAAATTAGAAATGTAGATAATCAAATCTTGAAAGTGTTCTGTAGGAACAAAATCTAAAACATACAAAAAGTATAAATAAAATAATTAAAAACAAATAAAAAAAAAAAAAATAGTCTCGCAGATCCCTCAGGATTATAGGGAGACTGGGATTATAATATCATATTGTATGATTATATAAATAAAATAATCATGATGATTTCTTGTGGTAGTGGGCGGGGCACATCTCTCGTAGAAGCAACGGCCGCTGGGGCAGAAAGGTTCTCAAGTGTCGACCACGAACCGGAAGACGCAGCGAGGGCAAGCCCCTCACAAGGTGGAGCGACGATCTTGTGAGGGTCGCGGGAAACCGCTAGATCCTTGGGGGGGGCCTTTGTCCAGCAGTGGACGTCTTTCGGCTAACATTATGATTTCTTTATTATTTTAACAACTTTTAGTTTTAAATGACACCAAGATAGAATTCATGAAAAAATAATCCAACTTTCATACAAAACATCAACCTTGCTTGATCAAAATGTATAATGTTGTTTTTATTTTCGTGATTTCCGACTTGAACAACTTTTAATAATTTAAAGTTGTTGTAAGTCCCATATTAATAGTTGTTTATAAAAAAAGAGATGGATAGATTGTGTGAAAGATGATGTGAGTAAGAAAGGAGATGGTGAGTCTATTGTAAAAATGGTAACTATTGACATTCATAAATGCCTTATTAGGGCCTAAACTGAATAAATGAGTTTTGAGTTTGAGATGATGAAACTCTCCAGACAAATAAGTGTTATATTACCGGTACTGCGAGGCTGTCCTCCCAGTGGGCCAGTGCTGCGAGGTGATGACTCCCAGACAGGGCGGGCCGGCGCGCTCGAGGGCCCGCTGCAGGGCGCGCTGCGTGTAGAGGTCGCGGGCCGAGGGCGCCGCCCCGAACACCGGGTGCGAGTGGTGCCAGCCGCACACCGGCAGCGACAACAGCCGCAGGGACTCCGCCGCCGCCGCCTGAGACACTGTTCAAACATTTCACCAATATAATACTTGCTGTTCCCGGGAGAAATAGTAGCCTATATGTTATAGCCCAACTATGTGCCAAGTTTCAGCCAAATCCGTTCAGTAGTTGCGTGAAAGAGAAACAAACATACATACATACATACAAACTTTCACGTTTATAATATTAGGATGTCATCATCATAATGTCAGCCGAAAGACGTCCACTGCTGGACAAAGGCCAAGGATCTCCACGATGGCCGGTATGTATATCCTACGAATTTTTGGAACACAGTTTATAACCTGGATTAACACATAGGATACTTTTTATCCCGAGAAAACGTAAGATCCCTCGAACGCGGGTAAAACCGCGGGGCAGTAGCTAGTATTCATCCATCGATCGGACACTAGTTTTTAACCTAGCATAATTATTATTCTAATAAAATAACGTAATTCCTATAAAAATAATTATATCGAATTGTACAGTTTATAACGTTATTAGCGAAATATATCGTTATGTTATTTTATAACGTAGTTGTGCCGTATGCTGACGGTACAGCCTCAATGAGCCGCCATTTCTATTCCCATTCTTTATCCGGACAATAGGTACTTAAACTCACCAGGTTCCATATCACAGTGTGTGCAGCCAGCAGCGGCTGCAGCAGATCTATAGGCGGCTATAACCAGCGTGTTGCCGTCCATCGTGCCTCCAGTGAGGCCCATCACTTCGGCACGAGAAGTGTGCGCGTGGGAGTCCATCGATATCAGAGCCGATACTAGCACGCGGACAGAGTATGGTGCCTGAAAAATAAATAAAAAATGATTATGACCATGGTGAGATTGTGGTCAACCATAAAGTAAAATAATCAACTTTTTAAATAAAACCGGACAAGGGCGAGTCAGACTCGCCCACCGAGGGTTCAGGAATTTCCTATGGTACTTGAAATACCGACTTCTTATAGGTTTTCCTGTAATCTATAAGTAAAGAACTATCATCTGTTTTTTTTTCAAAATTTGGGGGGGGGGGGGGAATGGTTCAATTTTCGCCTACTTTCTAAAATAACTTCTTTTAAAATTATAACAAAAATGTTTGAGATTCTCACAACGTATTGTACAGGTACTAATGTACTAACTAGGAAAGTGGAAAATCCAATCTAATGAGTGACCCTTACATAAAGTAGAGTCAATAGTGTGTATGAAATTGACACGTGAAAATTTAACATTGTATAAAAAGAATCTTGTATCCAGAATATTGCATCGTATTTGTAATATTAGTATGGATTTTTTTATAATGTAGTCCAGGTAATAGTAAAGTGCTATATGAGGAGCTGGTGAACAAAACGGTTTAATTACATAAAATTCAATTTTACAGGAGCAGTAAAAAACTGACTGAAATACGTATGTCATTCAGTTACAGGTGTACATAAGTATGTCATACGTTATCGACGAAACCATGAAATTTGGATGCAATTTTAACACTGTTTTAGGCGGTTTTTATTGAAAATGAGTTGAGATTCAAATGCAGCGGGCCCAAAATCTCCGGACTGTAAAAAAAAAAGTATTTTGACCTGATGCGTAATTATACCGTTTTGTTCACCAGCTCTCATATCATACCGGTTTCTCAGTATTGTAGACGCGGCACTGTATGAGATGGACGGGTTGTTTCCTCGGCTGGCGCTCGCGTCTCGGCTCAGACCCTACCTCGTACAAGTCACCAGAGTCTGTGTGCATTATTGTATACCCACCGCCGCCATCCTACAAAAACAATCACGTCTTTTTTTAACATTTGAATTATTACAAGCAAGCAAAGTAACAAAGAAAGAAATCTCCAAAAAGTTCTCAAGTGATGTGCTTACCAACAAATAGCATATTATTATTATTTACATAGATTATAAAGAATATTTGATATTTTTTTAATAAAAGCAAATTCCCACCTATGGTAGGCAGATACAATAGAATAGCCTAAGTATAGATGTTTGCAATCCTACTAATATAATAAAAGTGAAGTAGTAGTAAAGTTTGTATGTATGTATGTTCGTTGCTCTTTGATGAAACTTGGCACATGGATAGATCATACCCTGGAATAACATATAGGCTACATTTTATCTCGGGAATGTGGGTGAATCCGAGGGGGACAGCTAGTAATACATATAAAATCTTTCAACTTCACATCCTTATGTAGATGCTGTAATCTCTTGGGGAAATATAATTTAATCCACCATTCAAATTTGGATTTGTAATTTCACTTACTAAGTTAATTTTCTTCTGCCTCCTAGGCATTGGTTCAAACTTCCTCAGAGGCACAGCAATAGGAGCTTCTTCAACAGTTTTAGTGGGACTATTTGCATGTTCCATCCTACTCTTACTTGTGTTACCTTCACTCTCACTATCTACATCTATTTCTATATCACTTTCGGGTTCAGAGTCTTTCTTCTTCTCTATTTTTATCTAAAAAGAAATTATTGTATGAAGAAGAATATAGTAATAAACCTTTATTTAATTCATGACATGTATTCTATTATTGTTAATTTGTAATTGTGTAAAAATATAACTTTTCACCTGAAAAATCATCATTTATAAAATAAAATCCTTTGACATTTAATCAACTTTTATGTAGGTATTAAAAGATATTGTAATCAGATTTATTGTAAGTTGTTACTTACCACTTGTTCTCCTTCAGAAACATGCAAAGACTGACCAGAGCCCAATACTATGTGCAACTTAGGACTCTTCACGCTATCATCTGACAAACTAGAATCCTTCCTCTGCCTGCCTTGTGGTGACTTCAAGAGATCTTTACTACTATTCCTAGGCTTTTTGTCATAGTTTCTAGAAACTTTTCTCCTATGGTTGCCTATTTTCTTTCCGGCTTTCACTTTTGCTTGGTATTTAACAATATTTTTAGATACTATATCAGTCAAATCTAAATCAGAGCCTATTGATTCTGTAGAACCTATTATTAAGTCATCTTCATATAGAATTTCTGCTGGGTTTATTGCGAGTAATTCTGTTTCATTTTTGGTTAAAACATCAGGTTTTAAAAGACTGTTTGGTGGTTTATTGTAGTTTTTCTTTCTGAATGGCTTTTTTGGAACTGGTATAGTTGGGGAGCCCGTTGCAACCATGTTTAAGACGTTACTCATGTCATCAGTAACTATTTCTTCCTGGATAACTGATGGTACATCTTCTTGGTCCACATTCTTTTCCAAACCAAATATGGGAGTATCTAGATTGACACCATATTCAGCTTCAATTAAAGCTTGAATTTCAGCTTCAGTCTTAGTTTTTATTGTTTGTGATATCTTACGTACATTTCTACCATATTTGGCCTGAAACACATGGTTAACAAAATGTGGGTTGTAATAAGAGCTAATAACTTTAAACAAACATTAATTTATCACAGAAACAGCTCTTACAATATGTATGACATTTTGTATTCAGATAAAGTTTTGCTTTTTAACTTTATACTAGGCATGTTTCCTCAATTTTCAAAAAGTAACACACTTGAGTGGAAATCTGTCGCCTAGGTACTTAGAATTATCACAGCAATTAGTTAAAAGACTACAGTCTTGGGACCAAAGAGAATATTTTATTTCACTTTTTAGTATTACCAAAAATATTAACTAAAATAAAATCTCACCATTTCCTTAACTAGTAACTCTCTCTCAACATGACTCCATGTTGATGGTACACCACCATTATACTTCTCGTAACAGCTGTTCCCCATCAACTTCCGTGCCAGACCCTTCTCCTTAGCATCTTTATTCTTATTATCATACCAATTCGTCACCGTTGAGTCCAGGAGCCATTGAGGATGCACTGTGTCTTCGCGACTGGAGCAAGATGGACTGGAATTAATGGGTTTCTTTAGTTCAGAGTAGAAAAACTTATATACTATTGTTATTTTAGATGGTTGTAACAAGAAATGTGGTGGAAAGGTAGTCAAAGATTAGAATTACCGTATATATTTAATTGTTAAACCGGAGACAATTAGTTTCAGACAGTTAGTTATTTAACTAGAGTGTTATGTAAACTAAGTCACCAAATTAGAACGCATCAATTGTGATTGAGACTGAGACCATTGTTTTGATTTTATTCGGTGTCAACAAAATTATGTCAACAATCCCTTGCCACAATGGCCAAAGAAAACATTAAACATAAGCTTATTGAAATAAATATGTCCTTTCTTAGTTACTAATAAATTAATTGTACTCACATTCCTTGATTATTCTGCGCAAAACAAGAATTAAATGAAAAATCTCCCAAAATATCAATTTCATCTTCATCCGCCATTTTTATTTTGATTGAACTAGGCCTGAGTAAAAATATCGATATATCAAAATATCGATATTTTTACCTAGGCCAGTTTAGTTTTCAGAAAATAATTTATATAATACGTATATCGTCGACATTTTGAATCTCAAAACATCTATATTCGCCAATTATTTCCGAGTATCTTTGTATCAAATTAGATTTTTTTTTTAGCTCAGTACATACATACCGTCTTCAATCACATCACCAGCCACGGAGATTTGAAAAAACTGGTCATTTTCACTCTTGAATATTTTGACAGTACTTTTAGGTAATCACGCCTTGGGCTAAAAATATCGATATTTTATACTCTACATAATTCGATATCTTATAAAAACGATACGATTAATTTTTTCATTTGCCTATCCCTAGAAAGATCCAGAGATGGAAGATCCACTCGCACACAGATTAAAAATCTGTTCATTTACTTCAATACATAGATAATAAATGATAACACATGACAACTTGACAAGTTTTATAGGGTTTCAATTTTATCTCTGACACCAGATGTCGCTACGTAGGCGTGGGTTCTAAACAACTGTCGAAATGTACTGAAAAGTATTTTCAAATGAGTTTTAATAGGGTAGTTGACACTGTCAAAACTAAATGACCAAACACTAATCAATTCATAAAACATCTAAAATCACGTGGAAATATCAAATATGTTGTACATTTAATGCTTTTTATGATTTTTAATTACCAGTGGAACCACTAAGAGTCGATGATTTGATGCTGTGAAACTATGACGTCATAGTGTAATATTTCATACAAAATTCCTTATAAACTATCGTTTTGACATTTATTAAAAAGTAGCTGATTTGATGTGTCAGTCAACTACCCTATTACGGTCGTGTACAACCCCAATAGGTAAATATAATGTACTCAGTTACAGTCCTCCTTTTATTTCAAATATTTTGAATGTATGTTATCTTTCTGACAAAATGGATTTGTTTTATGTAATTTTGAATTTTGCTCCTAAATAAAAATTGGTCATACTGATGAGAACTTTCACCCCTGCATGTCATTTTCCTCGATCAGTCTGTCACCCTGTTACGGTATGTTTTGGTTTCCTACAGAAAAGTACTTTCAATAATTTTAGATTGTAAGGCCGTTCGCTACCTTACGCGGACGCCCGCGCGGATCCATGTAAAAGTGCTCCACCACCAGGGCCGCCCGCGCGATTCCCCGCACAGGCTTGTTAAAATGTAACTAGCGATACTGCGTAATCCAGCCTCCGTGACGGGGACCATCGCGTTTTACCAATATATAAAAAGTACTGGCCCCCGCTTAACGCAGTTTCAGGCCTTAAATCAGATAACAGATGTCGCTGTAAGTACAGAAGCAGTTTACTCTTACTCCTTCATCCACCTATCAACCGTACCTATAAAAATGTCAAAGTGACGTTAATTTATCATTCAAATGGTTATCATAGCTCAAGGGCATACTTCTTCAATTAAACATTTTTTTATCACAATACCTACCTATAGCAGTGCTCATTATTTAATTGTAAAATTGAGGGAAAGAGTCAGTGTGTGCATTAATGTTCTAGCAACGAAGCGGACCGTCGGTATTCATCATGAACATCATACGTAAACTTGGCTCTATTTCACTTGGATCGGGAGTGCATAGAAACTTCTCATTATCAGCAGCGAACAACGCTAATTATTCGTGAGTAACATATTATTTTAATTCTATGACATATTTAAACTTATGGCAGTGGTCAATATTGAAACTAAAATAGAAAGTACGTAGTAGAAAACTTTTTCAAACTTATGAGCTTGCTTACCTACTATTAAAGGTAAATATTGCTTTGCGCTTATGAGTTACTGATAAAAACTTACTTGGAAAATAAACCTAATTATTTCCCGACTAAAAATAAATTTCTGTAGGCATATTTTTTTTTACAATTTATAGACCTGTGTGAGATGAGAGCTGAGAACTGGGTGAGATTGTGGTCAACCACAATCTGACCGTGGTCAGTAAAGTGGACGAAGGTGGTAAGCATACAAAGCCTAGAAGGCATATGGCTCTCACTCAAGTGCATATATAATTAAAATTGGATTGTAATTTAAAATTTCTCATAATTGTACATAGGGAGCATTATTTTTATCCTCCTTACAGTTTATTTAAATAAAATAAAAAACTTACATAACTTTATAGTTTCATTCATAAGTATTTTACAGTAGTATCACAATTCAATGTTACAAGAAAATGTAAGTAGGTAGATAAGATTTGTTCTTTATTTATTATTACTACTATATCAGATATTACTGTGATATGGCTCTTTTATCCTAATCTTTAAAATTATGCCTTTCCATTATCTGCCTATGGAGAGTATCATCATCAGTTAAGTTAATGACTTCGAGACATTGACATAATGTTGATGACATGAGTAGCATTCTAAAAGTGGATAGATAAAAATCCCATGATAAACAATTTTATTATGTAAATAAGTAGTCTTTGTGCGGTCTTGATTCTGAACATGTTTGGCTCATTATTGTGGGCTGAATTCATGGAGCTGGGAGACCACTGTAATATAACAATAGGCTAGTAGACACTGTCAAAAATAAATGACCAAACATTAACCAATGCATAAAACATCTAAAAACACATGGAAACAACCAATAAACCAATATGTCGTACATTTAATGCTTTTTATGATTTTTAATTACCAGTAGAACCACTAAGAGTAGATGATTTGATGCTGTGAAACTATGACGTCATAGTGTAGTATTTCATACAAAATTCCATATAAACTATCGTTTTGACATTTATTAAAAAGTAGCTGATTTGATAAGTCAGTCAACTACCTATCTATTCATGGACTACATAAAGAGAAGAAAAGCATCTTGACAAATATGGATAACTAGCTTCCGTCCTGTGATTTCACCTGCGTTCCTGAGGGATAAAAAGTAGCCTATGTGTTAATCAACAGCGTCAGCTACCTCCATATCAAATTTCATTAAAATTCCTCCATCCGTTTGAGCGTGAGGAAGTAACAAACATACTATGTCACAAACTTTCGCATTTATAATATTAGTAGGACTTAAAATCTTAACAAGTTGTAGTGATCTCTGCCTCCCTTGATGACAAAATGGGTGCGGAACATATTTATTGAATATCTTTTGTTTTCCAGATGCAAGGTGCTAGTTGTGGGTGGAGGCTCAGGAGGATGTACGATAGCAGCCAAATTTGCACGAAGACTTGGAAAAGACTCTGTTATTGTTTTAGAACCAAGTCCAGTAAGCAATTGATTTATTTCCATAGTTATAATGGACTATATTCTCTACCGTGATTTTGCTTGCATTCCCAAATATCCTATATGTTGCACCTCAATCCATTCAGCTATTATGCAGATGAGTGGTAACAAAAATATATATGAACAGAAACATTAAAATCTTTCCATGTAATGTTACAAACAATGATTACCTCACATATAGGAAGATGTAATTGTGTATTTCCTGTGGTTTTCCTGTTTGTTTCCAAGAAATTATATTCTTTATTGCGTAAGCCCTTACCCATAAAGTACCCACTACTTTACATCTCCCGGCTCCATCATCAGATCAAATCCAAGACACCAAATTATTATATTAATACTTTTTAAACTCTCGCGCATAGAATATTATCAAAAATTTTTTTTTTTTTTTGGTCGCGAACAGACCCGATATATTACTTATAAACCAAATTATTATATTGTCATCCAAAGTAAATATACATACCTAGTTTCATTTAGGTATTTAATTGTCATTTAAAAGTAGGTTTTTTTCAGAGATTTACTTCAGAGATTTAATTATATTATTTGTTAGTTACAAGTGAAGTTAATAAAATAGTTCTTACCATTGGTAGCAACCAAGTAGGTACTGGTAGGTTTGTGTCCCCTAGGTGGGATGATAATCTGATGCATTACTTTTTCATTTATTTACACACAATCATAAACACCGCGTATAGGTAACATACCTATATGCCTGTTGCGCTGACCTTGACCGTGAACACAAATGTCTAGATTGCAATTTGCAATACATGGCGTCGCAGAGCATAAAATTAATTAAAAGACCGATGCTGAGAATCATGGACTGAATCTCATTTATTCAGTTTCTAAGCCTCTGATACGGCACTTATGAATGTCAATTACAAATAAGGAAGTTATAAGTTGACTCTACCACTGGTTCTTCATCATCATGTCAGACGAAAGACGTCCACTGCTGGATAAAAGCCTCCCCTAAGGATCTCCACGATGGCCGGTCTTGCGCTACCCGCATCCAACGGTTTCCTGCGACCCTCACAAGATCATCGGTCTACTGGTTCAAGAAACTCAGCATGTCTTCATTCTTTTGTGTGTTCAATCCAGTGTATCAGTTTCCGTTACTATGCTATCCTGTATACGTTATCAGTTTATTAGTAAGTGCAGCATGTGCAGTGCAAATCAAACAATAGATTGTAAATATGAACAGTATTGAGTGATTGCTTTGCGTCGTGTGTGAAGGTTGCAATGCAGGCGTTAATTGAGTTATATTACGATCTGTTATATACTTTAGAGTTCCACTGTGGTTCTTCTTGTTCATAACTTAACGACTAATTTAAGGCGATGATAGCTCACTGGTAGTGACGTCGGATACCGCGACGAAGATCGTGGGTTCGAATCCTACAATGAGCTTGAGCTTTCGGTGAAGGAAAACATCGTGAGGAAACCATAGCACGGTGGTAGGGTATTTTACCACCACTTTTAGGCTACCACCCTCAAGTTGAAAATACCAATGTGTTTCGGCAATTGCACTTGAGAGCCAGTTGCCTTCTTGGCATTGTAACAGATCGGCAACACATTGGCAATACCTCTGATAGCGATAGGCGTCGGTTACCACTTACCATCAGGTGGGCCGTATGCTTGCCTTAGTAATATAAAATAACTTAAAATATTTTAGGTATGTACTATTTAATATGTAATAGTTTAGACAAAAAGTTCCGAGCTTTTCGTCTGCATGCCATGCTTAAACCCAGCGAAGATTTAATGTTGTCAGTATTTTACATAACTTACTGTGTATATTGTGAGAATATTGATAAAGCAGAAATACCTATTTATAGCTCAACGATTCTGCACTTGGTAAAATGTACCTGTATGGTTTATTTTGTAATTCAACTGGAGGTAGTAGTTAGGTACCTACATATCAAGCTTTGACTATGGAACCCTAATGGTCGGCGCACAGTGGCGGATGCCGCGGACGGCATGGCAGAGGATTTCAAATTTCTCAATTGAATAGTTATCCAATCGAAATAAGGTATATTTAAACCAGCGATGCTCTAGAGAAAACTGCGCTCGATGCTCCTAGGCCAATGACCGAGCATTGAAATATATACCTTACTAGCGACCCGCCCCGGCTTCGTACGGCTTTTCTCGGATTTCAGTACTATAATACCTATGCATGTATTATACATAAATAAACCTTCCTCTTGAATCACTCTATCTATTAAAAAAACCGCATCAAAATCCGTTGCGTAGTTTTAAAGATCTAAGCATACATAGGGACAGACAGGCGGGAAGCGACTTTGTTTTATACTATGTAGTGATTTCGATTGGATAACTATGGAATTCAATTGATAAATTTGAAATCCTCTGCCATGCCGTCCGCCACTGTGCGCCGGCCAAAAATAAATATCTAAATTTTAACAAAGTATAAACACTGAACATCAAAATTGCTCGATCAAAATGTATGAAAAGTTTGCCCGACGAGAATGTAGCTTCCTATAAGTGAAAAAAAAATTTCAAATCGGTTCAGTAGTTTCGGAGCCTATTCAATGCAAACAAATAAACAATCAAATCTTTCCTCTTTATAATATTAGTATCGATAACCCTGTATTTTAATTCAGGATCACTACTACCAGCCGCTGTTCACCCTGGTAGGCGCCGGGGTTACTAATGTGGGTGCAACCCGTCGCTCGGCGCGAGACGTGTTACCTCACAACGCGAAATGGTTACAAGACGCCGCGGAGTGCGTAAACGCCTCTGGGTACTTCGTCAAGACAAAAGAAGGAAATGTCATCAATTATGAGTATATTGTTATAGCTGTCGGGGTGCAGAATGATTATATTAAGGTAAGCTTGATTGGATTTATTATGACTTTTTTGGAATATGTATACATATTTGTATATGTAAATCTCGTCTCTAAATAGTATATCTAAACTACGCATCGAATTTGATGGGGTTTTTCACTTATCGTCTGGCTGGCTACCAGGGGCGTAGCTACCGCCGTATCTGCCGTATCAATTATACGGGGCCCCGGGTCACAGAGGGCCCCGACGTGCGTCTTAGAGGCAAAAGCATTAGAAAAACCAAAGTCATCATCAGCTATAAATGATTTAATAAATCAGTTTGCCGAAAAAAAGGCAAGGAGAGTGTATATTTAATTTGAATTGTTTGTAAAAAAAAAAACTTTAATTTTATGCAAACATTTTTTTTTTCTTAATAATCTTTACCATTCATAAGGGCCCCCAAACATTTTTTTATACGGGGCCCCGCAGGGCCACGCTACGCCACTGCTGGCTACCACCCTCAAGTTGAAAATCTGTCGCCGAGCACCTACCGGTGTGTTCCGACAATTGCGCTTGAGAGCCTGTTGCCTTCTCGGCATTGTAACATTGGCAATAATACCTCTGGTATTGCAAATGGTAATAGGCGACGGTAACGACTTATACCATCAGTTGGACCGCCTGCCTGCTTGTCAACCTTCTGACAAAAAATAACATAAAGTAACCGTTTTTAAGGCCACTATATTGCCATCAATTTAAAATACATAGGGCATTCATAACATATTAGCTTACAATGGTGCCGATTCTGTTGTTTACGAACTAAATAAATTTAATCTCACTATATCTCTTTCTAATAGTAAACTGACAGCATTAAAAATGTTCTGTCTTTTTTCAATAAGTTTAAAATGAAAGAGAGGTGACTAGTCTAATATTAGTTAAGTTCGTAAACAACAGAATCGACACCATTATCTGTTTACTTTAAATTTGTACCTGTCCTAGTTTCCTTTACCTTATAAAGGGTTAAAATAAATATGTAGGAACTTTAATCTGACACTTTTGAAGTCAGCTAAATAAAGTGTAGCTTGTGTCCCATGGAAAATATCATGATACCGCAGATTATTTTCGCTGACTTTTAAACAGTGTCCGATTAGAGTTCCTACATAGTTATATTATATTTGTGGTTTTAAAAGCGGTTCTCTTTTTTGTAAAAAGTAATTTGTTTATGAATCATTTTTGTTTACTTTGTTTACTGCAAAGTTTTAACTAATATGCATTTTGTAAATTTTAACGAATACCAAACTACCAAAACTACTATATACAACTGCCGTTTTAAATCTGTGCCATTTCTTATTTACAATTCTCCTACCATTAGGTACCAGGTCTATGGGAGGCTCTAGAAGACAAAACCAGTGGCGTGTCCACAATATACGCGCCGGAATATTGCGAGAAAACTTGGTCAGATCTACAGCAGTTCAAGGGCGGTGATGCAATATTCACATACCCTAACTCGCCGATCAAATGTCCCGGCGCACCGCAGAAGATTGTCTATTTGGCTGACTCTTACTTTACTAAGGTAAGTCGGAAATAACGAGATATTTACTCTTATGACCGGCGGACACTGGCGGACGGCACTGCAGAGGATTTAAAATATATCAATTGAATTTAATAGTTATCCAATCGAAATAAGGTATATATTTCAACTAGAGAAAACTGCTAATCTATAATAAATCTATATATATATAAAAGAAAGTCGTGTTAGTTACACCATTTATAACTCAAGATCGGCTGAACTGATTTTGCTAAAAATTGGTGGGGAGGTAGCTTAGAACCAGGAGAAGCATAGGTAGGTAGGGGCAGGTAAGGTAGGTAGGGGTAGGTAGGTTTTTTTTTATTCTCAGGGCAGGACAACGGCTGTCGGGTCAGCTATATAGTATAATATAAATTTTAAATCCTCTACCATCCCGTCTGCCAATGTGCGCAGGCCATTAGACTGCCTATCCTCCTAACTCAGACTGTTGCTAGGAAAATGTAATTTTACGAAATGTATTATACCTCATAATATCTTTCCAGACAGAAGTCCGTTCAAAATCCAAAATCACGTACAACACGTGTTTGCCCGTGATATTTGGCGTGAAGAAATATGCCGACGCCCTCCTCAAGGTGGTGGAGAGGAAAAAAATCAATGTCAACTACAAGACCGTGTTGAAGGAAGTCAGACACGATAAGAAAGAAGCCGTGTTTTATAATAAAGATGACGAAAATAAGGTATAATCATCTTGACAGGCCAGTTGGCGCAGTTGGATATGTATTATTTACAAAAAAAATAGTATAATGTAGTATATATCAGTTATCTGGTTTCCATAGTACAAGCCCTGCTTATTTGGGATCTGATAACCGTGTGTGAAGAATGTCCCAGAAAATTTATTTATTTATTTATCAGGATATCCAACAGCATAAAAAGTATATCTAGGTTTAATGAAACATGTTCAATATATAAAAGCCTATGCGATAGAAAGAGAGGCGTTTGCATTAATGAGTGAAACTTCTATATCAGAGGTTCTCAAACTTATTTCGTCTACCGCCCACTTTGAGGATCAATTATTAAGCGCCCCCCAAAACTTAAAATTATAAAATATGCCTCCAACTCCCACAAGGGGCGTTAACGCCCACTTTGAAAAACACTGTTCTACGTTGTAGTACTATTTACTATGACTTTCTTTAGTAAGGATTTACCGTTTCCCACAGGATATAACAATGCACTACGACATGTTACACGTAACTCCACCAATGAGGACCCCACACTTTCTGTCCACGAACACTGATATAGTGGACGACACAGGGTTCCTGGATGTGGACAAGTACACTCTGCAGCACAAGAAATATAGCAATATGTACGGCATTGGTGATTGTACTAATACGCCGAATAGTAAAACGGCTGCTGCCATTGGTGAGTTGAAAAGCATTCTTGATACTTTCATCATCATCATGTCAGCCGAAAGACGTCCACTGCTGGACAAAGGCCTCCCCCGCAGATCTCCACGATGGCCGGTCTTGCGCTACTCGCATCCAGCAGTTTCCCGCGACTCTCGCAAGATCGTCGGTCCTTGTGGGGACTTGATACTTTGGTGGTTACATAAATTGGTACTGATTTTAACCCTTGTCGAAAAAGAGGGGTGTTATAAGTTTGTAGTGTGTATCTGTGTGTCTATCTGTGGCACATAGTTAAAGGGATGAACCGATGTTGATTCTGTTTTTTTTTGTGTGTAAGGTGTCTTAAGAGAGAATATTCTTAGCTTTATTTCAAGATATTCCGCTCAGCTGTTTGAAGATCATTACCTTTTTTCATTAAATTTTTAATTTTAGTTTCAATTGAATTTAGGCCTATTCTGTTGATTACAAACTAAACTAAAAGTGGCCCCCATGTTTTAAATTCATTTATTTACGCTACACGTCAGTATTTGGGTCACCGACTTACATATTTGTATTCAAATATTGTCCTGTAGTTTCGATGCAAATTGGCTGTGTCAGACGGACGACAGACACACGAGTGATCCTATAAGGGTTCAGTTTCCTTTTGAGAGCCTTAAAAATATGAACATCCTTATTTCTCATAGCTAAACAATGCTACGTTTTGGAGCACAATCTCCTCAGTACGATGCAGAAGGACAGCCCTAAAGAAAAGTACAACGGGTACGGAGCCTGTCCACTTCTCACTTCCTACAACACTTGTATACTCGCTGAGTTTATCTACGATGGGGTCCCTAGGGAGACGATGCCCTTTGACCAGGTTGGTGACATTTACATGGAACTAATAAGTGTAGGTCGCGTCATCAAATGAACGCTGGAAGAAAGTTGAGGAGATGTGTTTGCGCATGTCTACACTTGCGCACGAACCAACTAGCCCTATTATTTTATCGGCCTTTCGCTCGTTGACTTCGTATATTGATTATTGGTAGGAATACCGGACCAAATAGAAAGATAAATCGTGAGCTTTCCGCCCCGCTGATTCACCCGCGTTCCCGAGGATCTTATGTTCCAGAGGTAGCCTACGTGTTAATCCAAGTTGTCAGCTACCTCCATACCAAATTTCATCAAAATTGGTACAGACGTTTGAACGTGAAGACTTAACATATTCACAAACTGTCGCCAACTGACTTTTTTGTCGCCAAGCACCTACTGGTGTGTTCCGGCAATTGCACTTGAGAACCAGTTTGCCTTCTCGGTATTGTAACAGGTCAGCAACACATTGGCAATATCTCTGGTATTGCAAATGGCGATAGGCGATGGTAACCACTTACCATCAGGTGGGCCGCATGCTTGCTTGCTATCTTAGTAGTATAAAAAAAAGCAAGCACCAAGCAAGCTTCTTCCAAAGGGTTGAAATTTTTTAAAAGTTCATTGTACGTTTCAGGCAAAGGAAAGCGTAATCGCATATTACATGAAAAGGGATCTATTTCCGTTCTTATACTGGAATTTCATGTTAAAGGGATATTACCACGGCCCGGAATTCGTAAGGAGAATTATTAATCCTTTCGCTAAGTAATTATGTAAGAGTAACCTTGATATGGGTTGATGCCTTAAGGAATAATATGATAATGTGATCGATACAGGGCCGTAGCCAGAGTTGAATTTAAGATAGAGCTGTGGTAATTACAGGTAGGGACGTAAAATTTTTACTTGATCTGATCCGGTGAATCGATTGATCAAAACATACCTATATTTATTCACCAATGATCAAGGATTAAGGATTTTTTTTCAATCATATCAAACTCACTACCCATTTATTTTGCCCTGATAAGGCACTTATGAATATCGATGGTTAAAATTATTACTATAAACTACCAGCACCGGTTCGGAATACACTGAAACTGAGAAGACTCAAATCAAGAATAATCAAAAGATCAAAAGAATCAAACTATTGTATTAGTATATTATCATAGTCGATAGTATTTCATAAGGTAGGGCGATGGTATTTCAAGTTAGGGCATTGCCCCATAATGCCCCCCCTAGCTACGGCCCTGGATCGATATGAATACAAGTGGGTGGGATTTTTGAGATGGCTCTCTGCGACGTATGTTGGATTGGTACTGAACAAGTTTTACTAAAGCCAAGGAAAAATGTACTGTATAGGTTTATGATAAGGTTTATCTAAGAATTTGTGATTTATTGCATTGTGATACAAATGAACCTTAAAATACAGTAATAAAGTTTATTTTTCTTTACCACCAAATCTGAAATAGTGTTTTTCTTTTTTTTTACGTCAGCAGGCTGACGGTTGGGCGGATGGTCCATCTGATTGTATGTGACCACCGTCGCCTATCAACGTTAACATCCCTCATATAAAAAAAAAAGATTTATTCTCGATTTCAGATTTGGTCTTATAGTAAAACTTGCTTGGTAGGACAATCGAACATAGGTTTATAAAATATGTCATCCTGAATGAAGTGATGGTTCTATTATTTTACATTTCATAGAATTTTTACGATTTGTTATGAATTTTATTATCTACCAATAAAGCTGTTTATCTGTTAATATCAATAATGTAAAGTTATCATTTTGAAGTTTTTAGTTAATAGGTAAAAAAAACACTGATTCTTATATTATACGATCGATTTTTCAATGTGTGTAACTATGTTTGTGTGCCATCTACAGACTATCTTGATACTCATTATGTGATTTGGTTAATTTTCATAATTTATTGTTATACAATTGGTAATGTGACTTTAAAATGTAATTGAGTATGTATTTTACGTTTAAATTGCCAAAAAATAATATACAGTGTGATTTTTTATTGATTCGCTTGCAGAAAATGTTGAAAAATCAGCTTACTAGGACTGATTTTGGCCACACTGTCAAATATCATGTTATGGTCGAATTATAGGTAATGACACATAATTTTGCAACGCGATTTCTCCTGCGTTCCTGAGGGATCTTATATTTTTTCGGGATATTTTTTTTTCTGTATGTTATGAATTAATGATACATGATTTAGTCATAAAAAAATATATATGCAAGTATGGCAAATTCATTGAAAATAACGCTGTATGTGTACTTATGCCTATCGTATTGAAAATTTATCTTTCCTAAAATAAACTTAACATGATAATTATAAGTAAAAAATATGAACTTAAATTATTTGATTATTTAAATTGTGACGTGACGATAGTTTTACAGATGTTTATGTAAATACGAATATATTTTACAATGTTGTTTAAAATATATATTTTGAATATAATTTGCATTTTTTTATGCGTGTATATTTATAGATTTTTAAGCCTCTAGGTGTTTGTTTATTCTTATGACGTTCTTAAACGTCATTATAAATAAAAAATAAAATATCCTGGGACATTCTTCACACACGGTTATCTGATCCCAAACTAAGCAGAGCTTGTACTATGGAAACCAGACAACTGATATACTACATATACTATTTTTTTTTGTAAATACATATTTATATAGATAAATACACCCAGACACAAGACAAACAGACATGTTCATGCACACAAATGTTTGTCCTGGATGGGAATCGAACCCATGACCAGCGGCGTGAGAGGTGGTGTCTTAACCAACTGCGCCAACTGGCTTGTCAAAGATTGAAAGTTTTATATTTTGAGTATGTTTAAGATTTGAGTGTTTATGAAATTCAGTATAAGTTCACATACCAAGCTGAAAGTCAGAGTCAAATATGAATTCGACTAAAAAAACAACTAAATCCAGTTGGCTTATTTAATCAAAATTGCAGTTAAAATGACATTTATATAAAAATGCATTTGGTATTTACAAAAAGATAAATTTCAGTCAAACAAATGGGATTTCGGTTCAAACAGCTCTGTATTTACAGTGGCAAAGGAGCGAGGTTGTATAATGGAGTAACACGGAATACTTATGAGTAAGTAAAATACAGCTGGGCAATTTTTTTGACATATTACGTAACATACGGCCGGTCCCATGGTAGAGATCAACTACGATAACATGGCGCGCCCCTCCAAAGCTCAAAACGTCTGAAATGTATTTGTGAAAGTATTTACAGACTCACAACGCATGTGTGCGTACTAATACAGCCGTCAAACAAATACAATTCTAAGGATTTGTTGCTCGACTAGCGGCGTCATTAATCGCTCATTATTGCTGCACTGAGTGCACTGACGTACCTACTCTATGACAATGACACGTGCGTTGTCTTACGCGGTCGGCTAGTTATGATTAGTCGACCATCAAATCTGGTAATAAGTGAGATACTGAAGACGAATACTTACAATTCGTAAGGATGTGACTACACATATTGAAACAATTTGGAGGGGCGCGCCATGTTAACGTAGTTGTCTCTAAGTGGTTACTGTAGATTACAGACGCTTGTTGTAAGCTAGGGTATCACTTCACACTCACTTTATTAAGAGCCCCATGCTGTACTCCCTTGGGAAAACCACTGTGGGGAACTCATTTAACAATATATTGTACGTACTAAAACACATCTCCACTCACTCAGCAAAAGCAACATTCCGTCCCATTAGTCTGCCTGTGAAGTTCTATTTGTGTAAAAATATTTCATTTCACATTTATTTTCTACCTTAACTATCTATAGTTACCTTCTAAATTGAAGTACTGTTTTTTTACATCTTTGTGAATGTCTAGGTGCAAGTTGCTCGTGGTAGGCAGCGGCGCAGGAGGCTGCAGTGTGACGTGGCGGTTATTCAAAAAATTAAAGAAGAACGATATTATTGTCTTGGAACCATCTGATGTAAGTTCTCTGAAAGTAATTTATACAAAATATTTACCGACACTAAAATCAGGTATAGTCTGTTCAGAAAGAGAGCCGTCGCGTCGTGGCCAAATTGTGAACTAACCTTTCAATTTTATATTACAACCATAATTAGGAGCTGCTTTCTTTCTGTTGTCATTTTAAATAATAAACTAATGAAATAATGACAGTTGTAAGAAGATCAGAACGGAACAGACGCGTTATTTGTATTACCCGCTAAACAAAAAAGGTAATTAAGCACAGCAGTCCATTTCCACGATATTGATGTCCTAAGGTTGACAAGCAGGCAGGCGGTCCACCTGATGGTAAGTGGTTTCCGTCGCCTATCGCCATTAGGCGATTATACCAAAGGTAACTGCCAATGTATTGCCAACCTGTTACAATGCCAACGAGGCAACTGGCTCTCAAGTGCAATAGCTGGAACACACCGGTATGTGCTTGGCGACAGATTTTCAACTTGAGTGTGGTAGCCAGGCTGGTACTATAAAGTACCCTACCACACCGTGCTATGGCTTCCTCACGATGTTTTCCTTCACCGAAAGCTCATGCTCATTGTAGGATTCGAACAATATACCACTGAGCTATCATCGCCTTAAAACTCTTAATCAAAATCTAACTTTTCAGACGCACTACTATCAACCTCTCTTCACGCTAGTAGGTGCAGGCTTAAAGAAGTTTAGCCAGAGTCATAGACCGCAAGCCTCAGTGCTGCCGCCTGGCGTCACCTGGCTCAAAGATCGAGCGGACAACTTCGAACCGTGCAACAACGTGGTTTACACCTCCTCTGGCGATAGGATATGCTATGAGTATATGATTGTTGCTCTGGGCCTAAAGAATGATTATGATATGGTGAGGTCTCCAGTTTTACCCGCGTTCCCGAGGTATCTTATGTTTTCTCGGGATAAAAAGTAGCTTATTTATTATTTCAGGGTATGATCTATCTATGTGCCAAGTTTCACCCAAATCCGTCCAGTAGTTTTTACGTGAAAGAGTAACAAACATTCCATCCATACTTACGAATTTAACCAGTCATAAAACTGGTATAAAAGTCATAAAAGTGGAAGGTAGCGGGTTCGAATCCAGAGCACGGTCATAGTATAAAGAAGAGGGAGTAGGCTATCTCCGGCCCAATTCGCGATATAATTGCCTACTGTCTTAGGGTTGTCACTTTTAGCTAAATATTAGGCGCGGCTGTTCGCGCTTCGCTAGCAACCGCAAAAAATGAATAAAGTGAATGAAATATTATCATTAAAAGAAATAAAAACAACATTATAAACTAACGACTGTCTCTTAGACTATAATCGAATTTGTTGTTATGATTCGAACTTTGTTTTATATGTATTTGATTTACTATTAGTCAATTAGGTACTCGTACATACTTATTTTGAATTACGATTTTCTGTAAGTAGGTAGGTACTTAGTTACTATACCTACAATACTGAGAAATCGGCATAGCTAAACGTAAACAAAGAAATAGCGGCAAACCAATTGCCAGATCAAAAGTACCTAATACATTCTAGTAGGAAATTAGGCCTACCTACCTACTTCCTGTGTGATAGAAAACTAATACAAACAAAAAATATGTAAGTACGTAGGTATCTCATCATCAAGTAAAATTATATTATGCTAGAATAAGTGACTAACTTACCTTTCCTGTTCAATAGGTAATCTGAACAGAGACAGGTCTGGAATCGATGAATTATTAAGACACCCAAACACACAGCAATACGTTCTTCTGCGATTATCAGACATTTTGATGATGATATTGATGAATAAATCATTTAGTGGTGCCGAAAAGCCGTGACGCGCGCGCGAACCTTGTGCAGTGTTAGCCCCGACTGGCGCACTGAGAAACGGGTCGAGATTTTGTTAAAGTGTGCGTGCGTCGACACATAGATACAATAGCGCACACATACAAGCCGCGCGCGGTGCGTTTGTATGAAGATAACCTACTTCCCCTCTCTTTATACTATGGCACGGTGATAGTGGACTTTGTAATACTCGCCTGGTTGGCTATACCATCAAGTTAAAAATCTGTCGCCTTACACTGGTGAGTTCTGACAGCTGCACTTAAGATAAGATAAACATTTATTGAACTCATAAATTCACTCAAAACATAATAACAAATACAGCTCGAACGTAAACATAAAAACAGGCAGACAGAAGCAATATACTGTATGTATAGACATACACAACAAATGTGATATTGTGTGTTCAAATGGCTCCAGCTCAGCATGTGCTGAAGATAACTTCAGCGCTGATTTTCAGCCGAAGCCACGGGTGATTCACGGACATATGGACAGTGCCTACATTTATAAGATATTATTCATACAACATTAATAATAATGAAAACAAAAAAAATTATAGATATAAAGAGAAACGACACTTGAGAGCCTTTTCTCTTCTTACCACCATCGGCCACATCATCACTGACCACGATGAGATTATGGTCAAACACAGACCTATACAGAGTAAAAAAAAAAATCTAATAAAATAAATGCGAAAGTTTGTTAGTATGTTTGTTACTTCTTCACGCTCAAACGGCTGAACCAATTTTTATGAAATTTGGTATGGAGGTAGCTGACACCCTGGCTTAACTCATAGGCTGCTTTTTATGCTCCGGGAACGCGGGGCGGAAGCTAGTAATAATTAAATAGCACAGCAAAAAGTTATGAAACCTCTTAATCTTGTAACCAAAATCAGATCCCAGGTCTAAAGGAGGCCCTGGACAACCCCACCCGCAAGGTCTCCACGATATACTCATCTGACTACTGCGCGAAGACTTGGTGCAACATCAAGCAGTTCCAAGGAGGCCACGCCTTGTTCACGTTCCCGCAGCAAGGCGGCAAGTGTTCCGGCGCTGCCCAGAAGATTATGTATCTTGCTGATGATTATTGGAGGAAGGTACATGAAATGAAATGAAATATTATTTATTCATATACCTTCACAGGCACTTATGAATTGTCAGACTCTAATGCACGGTTCGGAAGGTAGCTTTTGCTGAAAAGAGCTGGCAATAAACTCAGCAATTACTCTTTTCAAAATAAACATCATCATTTAAATAAAATATGTCCTGCAAGAGCGAGCTACACCCAAGCTTTTTTGTAACTTAAATACTCGTTAATATTGTAGTAAGCCTTCTTAATTAAAACAGTGCAAGAAATCTAAGTTTCCTCTGTATTATTTTGCAATTAACCATAGAATTAATAGATAATCCTTATTATGACGCAATAAGGATTATGTCTCTTGTATGTTTAAAGTATTTCTTAGATTTGATAACCTTGCAAGGCAATACCTTATAGACAGAACGTTCAAGAAGGGAAATCTATTTCCTATAGGAATGCCTAGATGGCAAGTTGAAATTGGTTTCGAATGTATCAAGCGATACTGCGGAGGCTTACGTACGGGACCCTAAAAACTTACTTTACGGGCGACAATATATTAGAGGGTGTCAGTTCTTTAAATAATAATACATCTTACATATAAGTCGACTTTCCAGCACAAGATTCGTCATCTAACAAATATAACGTACAACACTGGTGGCAACGCTATATTTGGGGTGCCTAAGTACGCGACAGCTCTCACACGGATAGCCAGCAAACGTGACCTCACTGTGAACTGTTGCGTCGAGCTTGTGGAGGTCAGGAAGGATGGTGCTGTGTTCCTAGATAGGGGTGGAGAGGTAAGCTATTTAATTTCAGATACGTCAAATTAATACCAAGACTTTATTTCAAACTTTTTCTGCTACCTTTAATCTATCTATACTAATAAAGCTGAATAGTTTGTTTGAACGCGCTAATCTCTGGATCTACCAGGCGGATTCAAAAAAATATTTCACTAATAGGAATGTACATTGAGGAGAGGGCTATGCTCGGAGTTTCCCTGCGAGATCGAATCAGAAATGATGAGATCCGCAGGCGAACCAAAGTAATCGACATAGCCCGAAGAATTGCCAAACTTAAGTGGCAGTGGGCGGGGCACATCGCTCGAAGAACCGACAGCCGCTGGGGCAGAAGAGTTCTCGAGTGGCGACCACGAACCGGAAGACGCAGCGTGGGCAGACCCCCTACAAGGTGGACCGATGATCTTGAGGGTCGCGGGAAACCGCTGGATGCGGGTAGCGCAAGACCGGCCATTGTGGAGATCCTTGGGGGAGGCCTTTGTCCAGCAGTGGGTGTCTTTCGGCTGACATGATGAATGTACATTATCCCCGAAGGTTATAGGCTTTTCATCCCAGGACCGCGAATGTAACCGCGGGAAACAGCAAGATGCATGATCTTCCCTTATTGGCATAGGCTAATTTGACAGCTTTAAATATTTTCTATCCTGAGCTGTGTTACAAATAAATGACCAAACACTAACCAATGCATAAAACATCTAAAAACATGTGGAAACATCAAATATGCTTTTAAATTTAATTCTTTTTATGATTTTCAATTATCAGTAGAACCACTTAGAGTAGATCATCTGATGCTGTGATACTATGACATAGTGTAGTATTTCATACAAAATTCCATATTCCAAAACTACTTTTGTCATTTTTTTTAGCTGATTTGATATGTCAGGAAACTACCCTATTGTTTCTAAGAATATGACATGGCTAAAATTGGTTTAGTTATGTAATTAAACAGAATAGAAACCATTATAGTTCAGTATTAAATTGTTTTTTTTGTTCAGGTAATAACACTTCCGTACAATCTCCTCCACGTGACTCCGCCGATGTCTCCGCCCACTTGCCTCACAAAATGCGAGGAGTTGGTCACTGACAAAGGGTACTTGGACGTCGACATGTACACCCTGCAACACAGGACCTTCAGTAATGTGTACGGAATTGGTGACTGTACCTGCACGCCTAATAGCAAAACTGCTGCTGCTGTTTGTAAGTTAAAGGAAATTTATAGATAAATCGTAATAGACTTAAAAAACATAATGATAAGAGTTGAAATTTGAGACACTGAAGAATAGGGTGTCACCAAATCCCAGTTTGGAAGCCGGTTCCGAAAGTCAAAAGAAAATAACGGAACCCTTATAGGATCACTTGTGTGTCTGTCTGTCTGTGCCAAAATAATGGACTGATGATTTGATGTAATGTGCATCTTATTAAAATGAAGAAATGTATTATAGTACGACTTACCACTAAACATTCTACCCAGCTGCATCTCACTCTCTCTGCCAATAAAAGCGAGAGAGATGCACGTGGCCAATAAATGTTCTTGTTCAAAGCCCACCAAGGCAGTGTACTCGAGAGAAATATACTGAGTACAATGAGTGGGAAGCAGCCGACAGCGAAGTACGATGGGTATGGCGCTTGTCCGATCGTGACGTCATATGGGACCGGCATTTTAGCCGAGTTCTTATATTATAAGAAAGTAAGAGAGACTTTCCCTTTTGATCAGGTAAGATTTTTATATGTATTCTAGAATATTTCACGAAAGAAAGAACCCTTGCTGAGATTCTTGCCGGAGTCTTCTCAGTTTAAGTGTATTACGAACCGGTGGTAGTCTATTGTAACTTCCGACGCTCGTAAGTTCCTTATCAGGGCCGAAACTGAATAAAAAAGAGAACAAAAAAGGACAGTAAGTCATTTCATTCTCAGGGCTGGACAACGTTTGTAGGCCAGCTAGTCTAACTGAGGAGTCTGTTTGTTTGAACGCGCTAATCTCCGGACCTATACTATCTCCGAAGGTTATAGGCTACTTTTTATCCCGGGAACGAGTGGAGCCGCGGGAAACAGCTAGTAGTAAATAAAACGATATTATTTTCAGAGTAAAGAACGTCGCGTGTTCTACCATTTGAAGAAAGACATTTTCCCATACATTTACTGGAACAAACTACTGAAAGGCAAATGGGGTGGGCCCTCCATTATACGCAAGATACTCAACCCGTTCGGGAAATAAAATAACCCTATAACATAGAAAAATGTTTATTAAAATATACAACTCATTTTAAAAAAAAAACATCCTATTTGTATACAAGTTGTGATAATAATTATTGATTTATATCTAATATTTGGTATTTACAATACTATCTATGAAATACTGACTGATACGTTACATGGTAAAAGTTGAAAAAAAAAATATAACAAATATTTATTTACATTTTGAATAATTTAAAAATAATTTGATCAAATTATATGCATACATTCTAAAAATTATAACATTCATAGAAATAAGTTTTGTTTTAGACTCTTAATTAGAGTACTACTCAATTACTCAATAAAGACTATATTTGACTGTGATTTCGCTGATTATTAAAATTTCAAGTTATTCTAGGAACTCTAAATTACTTACAAATTGGCACTCGGACGGAGTATTACGAAATAACACAATAAAGTCCATTTTCCACTGGCAAAAATAAATCATTTACGCTTTATTTAGAGCCGAAAACTGTTCCTTATTCAATCCATTTGTATCTTTAGCGTCGGTAGCGCTTTGTCTTTTGCGATTCAATGCCGCTTGTTTGATTTTGTACCTTCTCCTTGTCTTGACAAGGTATACAATAAGGGCTATAGCTATGAGCAGAGACACTATGATGCAGCCACCTAATATCCAAGTGATTGGAGTGACTCTGGGCAAGGAACCTTGATTAGTTGATGGTTCCAACTGTAAAAAAAATGTCTTTGATGTTTTAATCGTTTTTAGGGGACTGTCGGATATTGCTGACAACATTAGTAAGGGTAGGTGTAAAATTGTTTGACTACATATTTGAATACAGGATTATTTTATGTTGAGTATTGTTGATTGAAAGGCCATATTATAAAATGGGAAACAACAAAAATAATACATTTATTCACAATGAGTATCTATTATGTACATCGCACTAAAATCGCTATCTCTCTAAGGTTTTCACTAGATGGTTTAAGGTTCTATTTGAAGAAGCCTTTAATTGTTATAACTTCGTAATAATACTCAGGATCCAGTCCTATATACAGCGATGAAATTTGCTCCAGACTATCGTTGTATAGGTATGTGTTGATAAAAAAAGCCGTTTTCAAATTCAAAGCCACGTCAAATATGCTTACCAAATAAGTGCCATGCGCGCCGGATCTCATAAAGGCGTCGTTACACATCGCCTGTTCCGTCCAGTTGTACCAGTGAACCAGTCTTAGACCTTCAAAAGCGCGAGGAGACCCACACCTAGAAATTCAAGTTATTCAACTTTTTTTAATCAGCCTATATAACATATAGAATCTTAAACATATATACCAGTGGCGAGGGTAAGCCGTTAAAAAGCACCGATAATTTGATAATTACAGTGTATTTGAAGCATGATAGAAGTGGCTTTGAAAGGATGAAAATGGTTGAAAAATCCATCCACCTCATTGCACCTTTTTTTCGTAATATCTAAAAACACATTGAATTAAGTTTACTTTCTTGAAAACAATGAATCTGTGGGACTGAGATTTCTAAAAGGTAAGCCGGTGGGAATTGGCTTGTATGGACCCTTCGTCACTAATATATACCTACACTTCACAAAGAACATACACTCCAAATTTCATGTCTCTAGGCCCAGCTATAAACATGGTATAACAAGAAGGAAGGTAGTTCCCAAGAGTTAAGGTGGAGGCGTCGGTTGGTGCGCGAAATTCAAATTTTATCACGTTTTTTGCAAATTGCAACTCAGTTATAAGTCGTAAGTTATCAAACATGTTATTTGCGAGAAGAATGGTAGTATATTTACTGATTAATAACAAAATAAATCATCAACATATTCCTCCATGGTTTATTACTGACATATACGACTATTTCATGAAAATGTTACTAATATACCTTGGAGGAATATGTTGATGATTTATTTTGTTATTAATCAGTATATATACTACCATTCTTCTCTTACGACCTATAACTGAGCTGCAATTTGCAAAAAACGTGATAAAATTTGAATTTCGCGCTCCAACCGAAGGTATACCCTTAAGTAGTTTGGAAACCAACCAACGACATCATGTTCAGTAATCTGTTTTACCCAATAAGCGTTTTCATTATTATTCCTACCTCAATTCAGTGAGTAACACAGAATTCTTGGTCTTGTACATCATCGGCAGTAGTTCATCCACCACCCACTGCATCCCGCACGTACACTCCCACGGGTTGAACTGCAGATTGACGCCTTCCGTTATCGAGGACCATTTCAACAGGTCTCTGGACAGGTGGGACATGTTGTTCTTGCTTATATCAAGCTGTGAATTTAAAAAAATATATTTAGTGGATGATGTCGGGCTCGAAGGACCATAACAATAGGGATGGTTAGTCCGTCAGTTAGATTACCAAAAAATATTGGACATATTTTTTCTTTACTTCCAAAAACAAAAAAAATAAGATACAATGCGTTAAAGTTTCGCGTGACGTCACGTCTTAGTACACTTTTTAGAGATGATGTCACAATCCCCTAAACTTTGATGCGACTTATCTTTGTAATTATTTGTTGATTTGATAAAATAAAAAAAATACGTATCCAATATTTTTTGATTACCTAACTGACTGACTAAACAGAATTAATTTTTGCTCAGTCATCATCCCTATTTAGGATTAAAAATGCTATTCCCGTTTCATTACAAAGGATGGTTTCAAGCCTGGGCTTTTGGGGAAAAACACCATGTCATTATAGTTTTAACTTACCATGCATAGAGAAGTGCCATCAAAAGCGCCATCTTTAATTTCATTCAACGATTGACAACCAGAGAGAAAGAGAGAGAAACAACTGATTTCGTTCTCCGTCTCGTCTACTCCTCTCCCAACAACATTGGAGAACGCTTTCTCATCAACAACTGTCAAATAGTTCAGCTCATTCATATACAACCTCTTTAGTGCGATTATATTTTTAAAATAGATTATTTCAATGGGGTTGCCATCTAATCGAAGTTCGTCTAAATTGGGGAAATATTGCGTGCTCAGTGATTTAGGTATGTCTGATATTAAATTGTAGGAGAGATCCAAGATATATAGTTTTGGCAGTTTCTTCTCCATTTCGAATTCTTTAATTTGATTTCCACCGATGTTTAGAACCTGAAATAAGTAATTTAGAATTTCGTCTTATGTAGATATTGGTGCCGATTCTGTTGTTTACGAACTAAATAAATTTAATCTCACTATATCTCTTCCTAATAGTAAATATAAGAAAGGGATGCAAGATATTTTAGTCCTGTCAGTTTAATCCGATAACATATTTCAACGTGAATTTAAGCGCGATCTTTATTGGTCACGACTATTTACCCGTAAATTACGACGGCATGGATTAAACTGACAGCATTAAAAATGTTCTGTCTTTTTTCAATAAGGTTAACTTGAAAGAGAGGTGACTTGTCTAATAATAGTTAAGTTCGTAAACAACAGAATCGACACCATTATAGAATACAGAGAGTATAATTATCTTTTTTATAAATTTGGATAGTTTGATATAGAATTCTTAAATATGTTGAGTCCAAGCGCATAACTATGGTGATGAGACTTAGTGGATACTTTTTCTGTTGGGATTTTAAATTAAGATTTTTATGCAATATTCTATAATATCTAAGAGGCTTAAAGCAGATAAATACCATAGCTATCGATAGATTTTTAAGACCTTGTATTTCAAATCATAGAAACCATTATTTTAACCTTTTACTCACCTCCAAATTATCAAAATTAACAGCACTTTCATCGTACATATCCGACAACCTGTTATAAGACAAATCAATGTACTTTATACCGCTTGGAAACTTCGGCCAGTGGTACAATGTGTTAATCTTGAGCATGGCAATCTGCAAAGAGGGCGGCAGTGCGAAAACAAACGTTATGTTGTTCTGGGCAAGGTTCAATTCTCTCAAATTTGTGCATGTCAGGAAGGCATTTTCTTCAACAATTTCTATGATGTTGTTTGATAGGTCTAGAAGTTCTCTGAAAATGTGGGAAGAGAAATGTTTAATTATCATGATACCCCTTTTAGGCTTCTCCGTAATCAAGTAAGAGATATTATTGTTTAGTGACCATGTTCTTACAGAATGGAGACATAGAAAAATACCTTCTAATCAAATATGTATGTTATTTTTAATTCTTGAGGAGTTTAGGAAAAAATAGTGCTAATGGAACTTACAGACTGTTGTTAGCAGGAAAGGAATCCTTCATCACAGATCGAATCCTGTTCCCATTCAAATATAACCTTTTCAAACTAATCAACGGTTTGCTATCTCCCTTCTGAAGCAGCAAGTCAAAGATGCCGTTCTTGCTTAAATCTAAATCTTCAAGCGAAGTCATTGGCTGTAGCGCTTCAATCGGCACCTTCTTCAGTTGATTACTCTGCAAACTCAACCTTTTCAGATGGCCTAAAGGTTGAAAGTCTATTTGATTGAAACTTGATAATTTGTTGTACGATAGATCGAGGTCTTCCAGCGCTTCAATTTTAGTGAAAAGGTCTGGTGTGATCTCTGTCAAGTCATTTTGTGAGAACGATAGCTTTTTCAAATTAGGAACGTCGCTGAAAGGATCTGGCCAGTATGTTTTTATTAAATTGTTGCTGAATCTTAAGGTTTCGACCAAGTTATTCGGTGGTAATCTGAAATTATAGACAGTAAACATATACTTTAGTTAGATAACAAATTATTTGTATATAAGTTGTACGAAAGGATTCGTAGATGGGTACGAATATAGATACTCTAGATTTTTCAACCGACTAAATAGAACATGCTTGTCAGAGAGATGGATACAAATAGATATCGGACGCACTTATTCAATTGTTTACGTCCGAGGTGCAAGCCGTTCCAATCCAACGGAACCTAAATTAAAAACACATTGTTTTGTTGCGTGATTGATGCTTAGCTTTAATGAGCTCATCATCTCCCTGCCCTGTTCCCAATCGCATGTGGTCGGCGCAATATTTACTCTTCTATTGAATCTGTCATATCGGCATCATCCGGCACAATCCATTCATCTCAAGAACAAGGTCGGAAAACGGCCTTCTTCTTCGCGTATATCTGCACACTTTTTATGACTCCTTATAACATGTCCATATCACGACAGACTGTTCTCTGTCAATTTTCTATTCACTAGTTCATTGAGATACTATATGAAGAGTTTAAAACAATTTGTTGGCAGTATAAACCTGCTGCCTAATATGTATTTACATCTTCACAATATTTTTTTTTACTATTGTATAGGCCTGTGTTTGACCATAATCTCACCGTGGTCAGTGATGATGTGGCCGATGGTGGTAAGCACACAAAGCCTAGAAGGGAACTGGCTCTCAAGTGCAGCTGTCGGAACACACCGGAAGGTGTTTGACGACAGATTTTCAACATGAGGGTGGTAGCCAGCCAGGCGGGTACTACAAAGTATCCTACCACCGTGCTATTGTTTCCTCACGATGAAATCATAAAGAAGTTAAGTTTACAAGTTCGGATGTAGGAGGTAATCTCCGGAGTTACTGGTCTGATTCTAAAAAATATTTCACTACTAGGTTTGTAGCTTACATTATCCCTGATTGCTTTAGGCTACTTTTTTCCCCAGGAACGCGGGAAACAACAAGTAATATGTATTTTTAGATTTTAAACACCACTAATTATTGCAAAAAAATACGTTTTCACTCCTACTTTAATGAATCAAGAAACTCAGAAACAGTTCCAGTATTTATATAGGAATAATGTTATGTCATGATAAGTATAACGTCTTATGTTGTTTAAATAAGTCTTGCGCAGAAATATCTACGTATATAAGTCGTAGTGATAAGAGGACTTTAAACTTATGTCAAGTGAAATTAGGGTCCAAACTCAGGTATGCTGATTTGAGATTAAAAGAAATTATCGTTTCACACCCTTGTGCCTCGTGGAAAATCAGTTGCGCACGCGACGATGGGGAATGAACACGCGACTGTATTTACGCAGTGTGTCAAATCCTAGTAACACAGCGTAAGAAATCAATACGAAATCGAATAAATACAATGGTTCATTTCATGTGTACAATACGCCTTTTTAGGGTTCCGAAGAACGAGGAACCCTTATAGTTCCGTTATGTGACTATCTGTCTGTCCGCGGCTTAGCTCAGAGACTTGTTAATTACGCCGACAAAGTGGTAAATTAAAATAATGAAAAATAGTTTTTATGGTATGTTATTTCCCCTACACGTAATCCCCACGATCGTGTATTTATATAATATATATATAACGAAGGAAAAGGCAAACTGTAACAGCTAAGTAGGCTTTACAAGTTAACGAGTAATAGGTTAGGAAAGTCCGTCCTTTTTCCGCGTCTGTATGTCTGTTCGCGATAAACTCAAAAACTACTGAACAGTTTTACATGCAGTTTTCACCAATAGACAGAGTGATTCATGAGGAAGGTATGTATAAATATGACGATAATTGTTGAAGATATCGGAAAATCATGCCGCGCGTATGAAGCGATCCCACACCGTGCGAAGCCGGGTCGGGTGGCTAGTTTAAGATAATATGATATTTCAAGCTGTACTTTAGAGTACCTAAACAAAAGTTGGCTGCATTTGTTCTTTGATAAACGTTAGTCGGTCACTTCCCGTGTGGAGATGATTCGCAAAGTAAACCGAGCTGACACGGTTCCTAATTACACAGGCGTGATTGATGCTCGGCACCGCTTGGCGTCTCTGTGCTTTACCAGATAAAGTGGATATTGACCTTTGATTGCTTGGTAACATGCAGTGGAAGGGAAAATATGGAACAGAAGGCAGATTTTTAGTATTACCATTAACAGTGAGGATGTCGCGTCTTTAAGCCGTATTAAAGAACAAGAATCTAAAGGTTTTAATCGGAAATAAACCTTATACTATAGGTCTCTTATATAAATGACTTATTTGATCCACATTCTCTTAACCTTCAATTCGCTTTTCAAAATTTGCGTTGCATTAAAAGCACTCATCTAGAATAATGTGGTCCTTCGAGCCGGATACAAAGCAATTTCTATGGAAACCAATGAATCAGTATCGTAAACAAATATTGCATTTTATAGATTATACCCGATAACACTCTTGTAAATAAGTAGTTTATTAAAAAGATAAGGGACAGGCAAGAGGCGAAATATCGACTAAGTGTTGAAATGGCTATCGAGAGCTCAATTAATATTTCTTTTAAATTTGATAACACCGCAGTTGTATAAATATCAAATACGATAGTGAAGCGCTAAGATTCTCTGTAAGTAAACCTTACTCTAGGCGCGGACATGTGTACTCGTTTCGCTTCACTTTGCTCGTAAACATTGATGAATATTTGAATGTAAATGGCAACGTGATAGGATCCGAAATAGGGCACTCATCGAGTCAGAATGCGAATTAGAAAAGGATATAATCATATCTCTACAAATGAATAATAACATATCTCTCTTCGTATAAGGAACGAAGAAGCAAGTCCTTATAGGCAGGATATCGACAACGAATGGGTGGAAGTTCTCCCGGCGTCTTGTGGTTCAGTGGAGAAATGGGGATGGAGGGATGAAGTTAAATAGTTTCTGCGCACACTCTCCAAAATTGTCTTTCATAATTTCCTCTTAGTGAAAATCAAATATTTAACTTAACATCATTAAATACCTAATTTGATCCTGCGTGTGAGCAAGGTCGCCAGAGCTCATCGGCCCTTGTCGTGATCATTCGTAGGTTACAGTAATCGTTTACCACCTTATTAATTGGGATAAAATTACTCATGCCACCACTGTTACATGGGATATTTTGCTACAACACAAAGTAATAGAATGCATCGAATTTCTAAACTGCGCGTGGTGAGGTGACATTAGAGAACACTTCCTAATGGACAAGAGTGGGTGGTGCATGCTCTATATAGTGAATCTGGTGTCTTCCTAATGACATTGACACACATTAGAAGAGCGTTTGATATGTCACAGCGAATAAAAGCAAACGAATGATGGAGCATTAAATTTAAATGACTATATACTTTACTGATTTAGGATAATAACACGGGCGTCTTTTTGAGACTAGTTGTAACAGAAATAGTCTCGCATTTTGCGTTTTTAAACGAGCTACCGCAGACGCTCAGCAGGGCAATTGTCTACGCATCTCGTAATCGGAATTCCGATTACGAGGTCCCTCGTAATCGTCTTAAAATTTTGGTATTGTCTATCTTTTTTTATTCCGATGGCTAATGTCAAACGACCAAAACTAATTGACTAATTGTAATGAAGTTAGACAATACGAAAAGGTTCATTTTAAGCAGATGGTCGTTTTCATTGAAACCGATGACGATGTCGAGATGCGTAGACAATTGCCCTGCTGATTGTTGAATGAACTCCCTGCCGTGGTTTTGCATTGTCAGAGTAGGTCCGGCACGACAAATGTAATTTACGTTTGGGAAAGGTTATTGTAGTTACTGACAGATAAAAGGATCACCAGGATACTGTATCGTCTTTTCAGCCCGATCCGTCCTGTGGTTTGAGCTGTGCGTTGATAAATCAGTCCGTTACGCTTTCCTTTTATATATTTTGATTTAGGTATCAATCAATGGTTATTTTTAGTATCATTCATTCATCGACATTTTAAATCTACGGTTTTACGATTTGTATTCATTCATTGGAATTATATCGCCTTCATAATAGTCGTAATTTTAATAATTAGAAATTCTGAAAAAAGAGAATGCTCATATCATGTAGATAGCGGTTTTTCCTCAAATTTATCAGATCAAACAAAGATTAAGGCACACCATAGACAAGTAAACAATGATGCCCTTTAAAAGTGTCGTATAATTATAACACTAACGACTATCACGATAAGAATTCAAGGTAATTAAACAAAATAAAAGTTGATTTTAATAGCAATAAAAGAGGTTTTGATAACTTACTTGCCAAGTGTTGAAAGGCCGATTCCCTCGAAAGCGGCCGATATTTTCAGCCCATTAGGGTTCGCCGGCCAAACGATCTTGTCCAAATCCGCTACATTCTCAATTTTATCCAATTCCGAACACTGTACATTTAACACTAAATGGGTTCCGTCAAAATCGGGTATTTCACTGCACACGCAAACATCACAAAGTTTGATTAACTTTACAACCTCTTCGGTGACTTCGTACACGTCTTGGCCACTTGCGAAATTCAAAAATAGAAACGTCAAAATATAGGCGCGCATGTTTTTTTTTCTATTGTAAATGGTGACACTGGCACATCTGCATTCGGCTCGCAATAGAGGTAGAATGATAAGTTAACTTATCGTTGCCTTATCGGTATCGCCTCTGTGTGTGTACATTGCTGAAAATGACGCAGGCTATAGATAGTAGTGGATTAAAAGAACTCGAATGTGATTCATGGGGCCTGCAGGCTGTCTTCGACCTTCCAAGAATGTATGTACCTATTAACAATGTTATCAAGTTGAAAAGTTATTTTGGACTACCTAATTCAAGAACAAACAAAACTCATTAGGCTTTACCGGTAAATAAGGTCATTATGAATATTAAAATAAATACCAATTTAAATGATAATAGAAATACCGAACGATTTTAATTTTCTCTTGTCAATTGCATGAACATCTATACTTAATAATTAAATCTATTCTATAAATAGTTATATTTTATGCTATATATCCAATAGCTAGATTTTATGATTGAAAAAATATATTCGACACTCAAATCTGTCCCACGGTTTTATTTTTCCGAGAGATCTAATGATTTTTCGGGGTAAAAAATATCCTATTCAATTAATCTATCTATGTGCCAAGTTTCCTCCAAATCCGTTCAGACGCCGATGCGTAGTTGAGTCACAAACATCAAAATTTAACTTTGAAAATATACATCAAATACAAAATGTAGTAATCCAAGCTATATTATACTAATCGTTACACTTTGTAACAAGTACTGTATACAAAACAACGCAAAAGCATATTTATATTTTCAAAACTATACGTTATTATTTTGTTTGCTACATTGAGTAAATAATTAATTATATACGTACCTTGAATATAAAAATAGTAAATAAACTGCTATTATTTCCACTTTCACACAAATAACATTCACTAATTCCCCTAATTAATAAGTTTGTACAAAATATTGTCTACCAAATCTGTGAAAATTTGTTATGTTTTGATAATGTGTCAAAATAATACCAACTAATTAACTATAATAAAATAGTACAGTAATTAACATTTAATTATCTGTGAAAAAATGTGTAGGTAATTAGCAAATATCTTTTATGAGAATCATGCAAGTTTTTTTTTATTAAACTTATCACAAAAACTTTAAATACAAAAATAAATAGGTAAACAAACAAGTGAACCACGCATACTTATGTCTGGTCTAACTGACTGACTTACATATCAACGCACAGCGATATGTATTCTGTGGCACAGCTTAAACCGAGGGTCTAGAAACATTAAAGAAATACAGCTAGTATTTCGTTCCCCGCGGTTTCACTTGCGTTCCGTGATAAAAAGTAGCCTATAACCTTCGGAGATAATGTAGCTTCCTATTAGTGAAATAATTTTTCAAATCGGACCAGTAACTCCGTAGTTTAGCGCGTTCAAACAAACTCTTCAGCTTTATTATTAGTATAGATTGCACACATATTTCCAAAAACACACACATTTCACTTCCTAGATCGCGAGTAAAACTCATGATAGTAAGCCAGTTGACTTAGGCTGAGATCTATAGAGAGTGCATGGATTTTGCTTAGACTTTACTTACGTAAAACTTGGCTCATTTACGAGTTGTAATAAAGTATAATTTTGTTTACCCATTAATTGTAGCAGTTTTTGGTAAGTCGCAGATTTGGTGCACTTAGCCTTTGCTTAAAATACACTCAGAAGGATTAAACTTTGTCTTAACTCGAAGTAAAGGCTGAGCAACGTCTAAGTACGCTCTATAGATCTCATCGTGTAACGCGAGACCTACGCTGACCGCAATACGATATCGCGGTTTAATCATTAATTCGATTCCACGATCGCATGACAATAATTTCAATTAGATTTTATTATTCATTGTTTTTTTTTGTGTATTCTAACAATCCTTAACATTTACAAGTCAATAGGGTACATTCTTAACGAGATATGAAAATACCGAAAAAAATAACAAAAAGTGAAATTAAGGGTAAACCTTCGGTTGGAGCGCGAAATTCAAATTTTATCACGTTTTTTTGCAAATTGCAGCTCAGTTATAGGTCGTAAGTTATCAACATATTATTCGCGAGAAGAATGGTAGTATATTTACTGATTTATAACAAAAGAAATCATCAACATTTTCTTCCAAGGTATATTAGTAACATTTTCATGAAATAGTCGTATATGTCAGTACGACCTATAACTGAGCTGCAATTTGCAAAAAACGTGATAAAATTTGAATTTCGCGCTCCAACCGACGCCTCCACCTTAAAATCGAACTAGGAATACGGAAGACACAGGTAAATGTTTTTGGACAATCGACGAGATATATTGGCTATATTTTTTTGGCTTTCTTGGGATTTTTAATAGAATATCTTCATTACCCGGTTTGGAGCCATCCGCTCTCGCCGATTAATCCATGTAAGGGTGCTGTAGCCACCTCTGGCCATTGAGTACCTTTGAGTCTATTAATCTTGTGTCAACATCATCGTCAGTTTGAGACCGTCACTACATAGTATAAAATAAAGTCCCTATTTATGTTTAGATCTTTAAAATTACGCAACAGATTTTGATGCGATTTTTCTTTAATAGATAAAGTAATTCAAGAGGAAGGTTTATATGTATAATACATGCATATTATAGTAGAGAAAAGCCGTGCGAATCCCGCGCGGGTCGCTAGTAGCTTATAAGAACAAATGTAGAACAGATTTGCTCGTGGGCAGAGTGAGCTAGCAATTAAAATAAAATGAATGAAAGAGATATGATTTCAGTGTTTAAAACCAATTATATTACAAAAATATATTCAATATCCATTATCCGCACTAGTAACTTTGTACACACGGCCACAGATCAAGTTACACATTTTTGTTGCAAAATAGCGCCTATTACAACCGCATAAGGTGCCGCAGTGTGTAGCTCTGGATCTGTGGCCGTGTGTACAAGTAAAATAACTTTTTGTTTTCATTTACATAATACCGCGTGATTAATTTTAATTGTATTATTAAACATGAACACAGTTTATTGTCATGATTTTACGCGCGTTTTACTTATTGTAAAAATATAATTTTGTCGGAAGTTTCCGACAGTGTAAAGGTACACTGTTTTAAGGTTTTGGTCACCAATAGCAGACAATAACGTTAATAAGAAAAATAAATATACCAATTTGAATATAACTTTAATATACAAATAACGTATTATTTTAACAAAAAAAAAACGAAAAGCATATACTGATAAAACATAAATAATTATCAATATTACAACAGTCCCTGTACTCCAGACTATTCTAAATTATATATTTAGATATAGACACTCAAAAATGGAATGATTTAAATTGATTAAGTACGATTTTTTTTAAAATACACCTATAATTATATTATTAGGTATGTTTTATGAGTTAGTTTAGGTTCTAGGACCTTCTAAAGGGTTTTGGATGTAATTCATGAATAATTAAAAGTAATAAAAAAAAGTAAAAGTATGATGAAAAAAATATCGGTGCTAAGAAAATAGGATTAGATCAGAAGATAAAGATAACGACACAAATAACATGATTTGATCATTAAAACAACAGTTATATTATATATACTACTAAAAATACTAAAAATATATAACATGCAAGAACTACATCCAACTCTACAATACATATATAGCATAACATCTTACTTGTGACTTGAACTCTATTTACATATAATAAGATACAATTTACAATAAGGTTGTAACAATTTACATACAACTTTTTGGAATATTTACATACATTTCTTTATAATGGTACTGGAAAATTAACTGGCGTTACATTAATCCAGTTTCTCAACCTTGAGGTTATTAATTTCTGGGGGACCACCATCTATTACAACTGGGGGCCTTGGGTTAAAGGAGGCCGCACTCGTATAAAACGGCGGTGATCGAAATCGAGTAAAAAGGGGCACGAAATCTATCTATATAACAAGACTCAAATACGATATAAGTCCAAGAATATTATGAAATATTCAGCTATCAAAGGAAATCTATGATTATACTATATTAAAATATATAACCACCTGATAGGGATTAACTCTATTTTTCGAGGGCTCTTGGCACAAAAAAAAGGTTGACAAACTAAATTAAATCCGCCTGACCAATTAAAATTACTAAACCATTAAAGAGACTACAATTTGTCGCAATTTTTTTACAATATAATGGTGTCGATTCTGTTGTTTACGAACTTAACTAATATTAGACAAGTCACCTTTCTTTCATTTTAACCTTATTGAAAAAAGACAGAAATTTTTTAATGCTGTCATTTTATCCATGCCGTCGTAATGTACGGGTAAATAGTCGTGACCAATAAAGATCGCGCTTAAATTCACGTTGAAATATGTGATCGGATTAAACTGACAGGACTAAAATATCTTGCATCCCTTTCTTATATTTACTATTAGAAAGAGATATAGTGAGATTAAATTTATTTAGTTCGTAAACAACAGAATCGGCACCAATATGTTACAACCTTAATCAAACTAATATACTCCAAGTAAGTACAATAAATAGCCAAACCACTTTGAATCTTACACGATGACAATATGACATAAAATTCAAAATTGACTACAACTAGCTATAACCGCTTACCGTTTGAAATATAACTGCGTTGTTATGACACTAGTCTAGTTGTTTATGGTTTCGCTCATCAGAGGGCGTCGTGTTCTTTGAGCAGGTAATGGCCGACGAGTCGCTTTTGGATGTCTGTCACGCCGCCGTATATTTGAGTGCCTCTTGCGTCCCTGTTGGTGAAAAAAATTATTAAACAGCTATGCAAATCTCATGGAATCAACACACAATACACTCTAGTCTAGAGGGTGGACGCTAGAGCTAACAATAATATACTACGTACTAGTTCGGGTATTAGTTTTAACCAATGATATTATAAAGGGAAGATACGCTACGTTCATACTGAGCGATGTCCAGAAATTGTTGTGTATAGTCATTTTCAACTACGACTGCGATAGATAATACGGAACGTATGGTACAGAAAGAGATAGCTATCTGTAGTGTGTTGCGCTTGAAGTACACTAGTGAATCATAGAGTATGCGGATTTACGACAATTGTCTGAATTCGTTCGCAACAATTTTTGCGCGCCAGTGCGATATCTACCTCTTTTTATTTATAATATCATTGGTTTTAACACTTTACCACCTACTTGATAAATCTAATGTAATGTTCTGTCCGCCTCGCGGTATCACCCGCGATCCCCTATTTAACCCCCCCCTTAGGGGTTGAATGTTCAGAAATCCTTAGCGTATGCCTTTGTCATAATAACTATCTGTTTTCCAAATTTCATCCGTTCAGTGTTTTGAGCTGTGCGTTGATAGATCAGTCAGTCAGTCCACGCTTTCCTTTTATATATTTAGATTAATTTCAACTTGACACCTCCACGCTTTTTTAAGAAAAAGTTGACAGACAGACAGACAAACAACAAAGTGATTCTAGGTTCAAAATGGCATGACAAATGCCTGAATGATTTGTCTGCATCACATGTCAAATCACCTGTAATGTCTCTCAGCGTCATAGTGTATAGAGAGTCCCCGGCCGCCGAGTATCTGCACGCAGTGGTCGGCCACAGCGGCCGCGTTCCGTCCCGCGACGTACTTGGCCATGGCGCTGTTCTTAGTGCTCAGCTCTGTGGCCGCTCTGTACGTGCAAAGACGGGCTGTCTCCACTAGTATTGACATGTCTGTTAGTCGATCCTGGGAATCAAATTATACTTAGTGCAAAATACTGAAACACAGATTTTATGGAGGAACAAAGTAGTGATGATGATGATGACTCATCCGATGAAAAGGAAAGATCTTCCGCCAGGCTGTGTCTGGGGACCCCATTCCAACTGAAGATGTTGGAATCTTGTTTAAATGTCAATGCGCGAATAAAATCTGCCAGCGCGATGTAGATTAATGTTGCGCCATCTATCTATTGGTGTGGGAAATATGTAGCCGACAGGTGTCGCTACGAATTTATCGACTTCTTGCCTTCAAGACTTTGTAAAGATTGGCAATACATTAAACCCCCTCATATTGCAAAGGGCTATAAGCGAAGCTACTAATCGAGAGGTGGACCACATGCCTATACAGCTTTTTCACATAAACATCCTTCTCGCCACCCCCAAAGGCCGCCCCTGTACAGAGTACAACCCGATGGTTGGTATGCGTTTTTCACGCTTTACCGAAAGTCCAAGTTCGTTATTGAATTCTCACAACCTCCACCGTATCATTCGACGTCACTGCCACTGATTTTACCTTCGAAATAAACTTACTTTCACAGACGCCAATCTGGATAGTGGTTTTCCAAACGCCTCTCTCTCTTTGGCGTAATTGATGGCTGTATCAAGCGCAGATTGTGCGATACCTGCAAATAGTGTCAAGGTTGGTCATATAAATGAAAAAAGAAAAAATCTCAATAAGTTTTAAGGCTACTGTTATATTTCTGTCTCCGGATACAATATTAATAGACGGTACAAAATCATTTTAATCCTCGATAAACAAATCCCAAAACAAAATTTCACGACCGACGACAAACGAATTTCGATTTCAAATTATAAATATGTTATAATCACTGTCGCGAAATGGATATCAAAGACAAGATGTTCAAAGTTGTATTTATCAACCAGTTGCAACTTTTTGGTCAACTTCTGGACGTGTTTGCGGGGTATACAGAAGTCATATTTTAGTAAGTAGTACTCACCAACAGCATGGGCCGCGATCCCAATCCTGCCCTGGTCGAGCTGCTCCATGGCTATCCGGAACCCATCTCCCGCAGCGCCCACAACCCACGAATTAGGAACCTTAACGTCCTCTAAGGTCACTGTGCACGCCGTCGCCGCCCTAAGGGTAGCACTTCACTTCTATATTACGAGCTGCTGTGGTTTCGTGCGGGGGGTTCGTGTATTAGGGGTTCGTCTATTGGGGGTTCGTGTATTGGGAGTTCTAGTATTAGGGGTTCGTGTATTGGGATTTGTGGGGGCAGTTAGATGCCTTATTTGTGATTTGTTTATTATTGAATCGATTAGGTCTTTACTTGAGTGAGATGAGTGTCTTTGGATGCTTTAGAGATAATTTGGACGTTAATTAGAGGTACTTTCGTCCTTTTTCAGATGTTTTATTAATACTTGGAGATGTTTTTGTCCTAACATTACATGATTTGGTCTTTTTTTTGTTAAAGACGTCTAGTCTTTAACCGACTGCGGCGAAGCCAAAAAAAAAGAGGGTTATGGCACGTGCCATATGGTGCCCAGAAATGGAATTTCAAAATTGGTACGGTATCAAATTAGAGGGCCTAAGATTTGTGCAATATACTTTCAGGGTTTTTTTAAAGTTATGTATCATACTAAATGTTAGGTCTTATTAATTAGTACTTTCAGTCCTGCAAGTATGTCTCACATTCGACCTGCAGGGCTATTGACTATCTTTGATGTCAACCGAACTTTGATGTCAACCGAAATTCGATGTCAACCGAGAATGACAAAATATTGGTATTACGTATCTCGCTCGGTGACTATCAAATTACGGTGCCTATCGGCTGACTACGGCACGGAACACTTTTACTCCTAGCGGGACTACGGTGTCTATCAACACACCTCTTGACAGCACTATGATGTTATCGACATTATGCGGCTAACTTAAATATCTCCTTGGGAGCGTTTATTTGGTACGCTTTTATGAATATTTCATTTGAACGGTTTATAATAACACTTGTGACTGAATTCTTACTTTTTTGGCGGTAAATAGGTTCATACAAAGAGGATATAGTACTTGAGTTCATATTTCAACATTCTCGGCGGCGGAGTTAGCTTGTTTACAAAGTGAATTAGTATTTTTTTATTATTGTTTACAGGTTATGCATACATTTACTTTAAGTTCCAGTATTAATAAATTATGTATGAAAAACTATAAATTCTAATATATTCCTATCCTAAAATAAAATATCTAATTAAAATATAAAATGCAGCCGGCGATTAACATTGTATATATATATTAGTTTAATTTTAATTTATTCAGGTATATTAGTTGGATTACTAAAGGTTAAATTGGTTGTAATTAAAAGCCCATTGACATATAAAATTCAAATTAAATTAAGTTTTATTTTCCACATATATTATCTCAACTATAGCCGCCACTGTCACTATTTGGTGCTGTTGATCACTGGCATCAGAACGACACAGGCATTCATTATCTTCCCAGCAGTAACTGGGTCATAATGAAGTACTCTTTGTGCCAACAAACATCGCCAACCCGCTTTTTGTACCCCGATGCAACGCTCCACAGTGTTTCTGACGCGACAGTGAAGATCAGTATAGAACTGAGATCCAGGGTTAACACCATCATCCAAGGTCGTTGAGCATAACCAGAATCTCCTACAAAAAAAAAATAGGTGACAATTAAAAATATGTAAAATATATGATAAGTATTCATAATTATTATGATATGCCGAACATGTATGAATAGTATAGTAGCAGTGACAGAGGTCTGTCAGTCTAGAGTGGTATGGCATACCATTCTCTTATGAGAGAGGATTTAATTTAATATAATTTTTTTTTATTATAATTAGGTATATTCTATTTGGATTTTATATTATTTAGGTAATATACATACCAAGAAGCCAACAGCACTCACTATCTTTCTAACAGAGGTTTTATCGGGCATTGGTTCCATACAAAAGAATCATGTGATGCATCTCCAAATGATGCCATTTTTCCGATTAAAATATGTCTCCTTTTGATCAATAGGGCGGATTATAGCTACATGAGTACCATCAAAGCACCCAACAATTCTTGGAAATCCAATTTTTTCCATAAAACTGAAAAAAGAAACAGTAAGCATAGTTAAATGATGTAAAGGCACTGACTGTTTATAAATAATGACCACAAGCTTTTAATGATTCTAATTATTCAGTAATTAATGATACATATTCTCTCATAATTATTTCTCTTTGTGTTTGATTTGAAGGAAACTTTATGTACTTCATTCTTGAGTGCATTGGCGACTTCATGAAGACAAGAAACATTGAAATTAGATGTAGAAGTACAAATTTCTTGTGATAAATTGAATTCTAAATAATGATTGGGGTTAATAAACATGTAAATAACTTATGACTGACTGAAGAAAATAGGTACACTTACTTTTAATTCATTACGAATGGCAGTTTTTCGTTTTGTGACAGGCAAGTGAGTTCTTCTAACATCTATTGGAAACCGAAATTCGCAATTAACTCATCCTCTGGCAATTGCATTGGCATTTGGCTCACTCGTGTCGCGCAAGCGTCGTCTCTTAATTTTTAGGACACTTTCTCCTTTCTTCTTCCACAATCACCATATGATATCATCATAGGCATCAAAACGTTATAACACTTGTAAATAAGTCTAAAGACTTTAATAATAAATAATAATCACTCGCGAGGTCGATTCACTTAGCATGTAACACAAAAAATTCAAATAGTCATAAATCACTTTACTTTTAGTAGTTAAACATGTAAATTAAAAACTGCCGGTTTATAGTGACTATCACTTACGATCTATAAAACACTGCTCTTTAGTAGTTTCTTTCAGCAATTGAAGTGATCATCAAATATGTAATGATTTGATGTCCACTATGCGTACGCAATCGCAATTTTTACTTTATCGATACGCAAACACTTGTCAAAAAACTTTACGGTGGCTATCAATGAGTCTCGGTGCTCATGACGTCATCTTAGTTGATCACTGACGTTAGCGAATACGAAAATGGACGTTTGACAGTTCATGGTTGTACACTTTGCATAGTGATCATCACTATGAGCTGTCAATTGAGATACGCAATAGCCCTGCTGATTATGATTCAATAACACCACAAAAACATTTCATAGTAAAAAATGCCTGTGCCACACATGCCTGTGTCTATTTGTTGTATTAGTCACAAGCCCTTAATGAAAGCGACCTTATACCAATAACATTAAAACTCAATATTATATGCATATCCCACATGAGGAATGATATCAAAACTTTGTTTTTCAATAGCCATAAGGTTAGTATTCCCATGCACATGTTCCAGCCTAAGCATTGCTGATAAATCCATCTGTCTACATTATGAGTTATATTCCCAATAAAATAAGGATCATTTTAGCATGCGACTAATACATGAGCATAGTTGTGATGAAATGCTGAGTATAAAAAGCGTGAATTATATATTAATAGACACTCACCTAACGCTCATGATTTTTTCTTTCTTCCCCCTGAAAACACCTTCTGCATCCATTGGTATTAAGAAACCTAAGATGCAAAAAAAAATAAGTTAAATAAATAAATATCAAGGGATATTCTTTGCATATTGCTATCTGATCCCAAATTAAGCAGGGCTTGTACTATGGAAACCAGATAACTGCTATCCTACTTTTTTTTTTTTTTAATTTTGGCATCACACTTCGTGTATTTTGCCAGTGTCAAGTTGAGCAATGTAGGTATTTTTATATTCTTCATGTATAAAATTCTCGTCAATCGTCAAGTTTTAAAGTTCAAGTCATGTTAAATCTTCTTCGAGTCATAGTCAGTCAGGTTAGTTAGGTTTTAGTACAATAGTAGCAGTTCTACTAAAACTTTTCATGGACTTCTTGAGACAACTTGAAAAGCCACTATACACGTAATCATTTCATTTCACTTCACTGGTGCACTTATATTGATCTTTATTGGACAAAATACCACCGATAATATTCAATAAAACTCAAAATACACGATTTTGTGAAAATAAAACGAAAACGCAACGTCTCTTCGCAAGTTCCCGCCAAAAAGTCTGCTATCCTACTTAATATCATAAATGTGAAAGATAGTGAGTATGTTTGTTACTTCTTCACGCTCAAACGGCTGGACCAATTTTGATGAAATTTGGTATGGAGGTATCTGACACCCTGGTGCAGAAAGCTAGTACTACATAAAACATTACAGCAAGGGGCTCTTTAAGAACGGGGTGAATAAATTTTTCAGCGACTTTTAGAGTTAAAAAAAATTATGTAACCAATTAAAAACCTTATAATACGTACAAATGAGTCCCTTATGTTTCAGCGCTGGGTCGAAGGTCGCGAAGACCACAGTAGCTGCACCTTCGATCGCTGACGTCACCCAGCTCTTCTTTCCATTTAGCACCCAACAGTCGCCATCTTTAGTCGCTTTTGTTTTTATACCAGCCACGTCTGTGCCCGCACCTATATTTTTTTTCATTAAAAAACATGAACCAGTCAAGTTTTGAACTAAGATTGTAACAATTCAATTAGAACCCTAGACCTGAGGTACAAAGTTTATTTCTGATTAACAATCTATTACGACTTACAGCTTTACTTACCTAAAATAAAATTAAACAATTTACATTTGGCATTCTTAAGTGTTCAACGAAACGACTTGCCAATATCGCAAAACTTAAGTACAAGTATGAAACAACTTAGATGAAGCATCGGCAAAATTCGTAAAATCGATAATTCTCGAAAAGAGTGCGCCTACAACATTAACCACGTTTATCAGTACTTCAGGGCAAAATGATCTTGTAGAACGTTGAATGGCGCGATAATGAATAATTTTTATTAGTTGTGTAAATCGGAAGTGAAGTGTAGATATACGATTTGCCGATGCTATATCTAAGTTGTGTCATACTGTACTCTAGCTTGCGTATTGTAGTATGTGCCGATATTTACTGTTTGTCCGCGACATAATGTTACGCACTGCTACATGTTGACTTAACAATAAGTAGTTTATAATCATGTAATTAAGTATTAGAGCGCTCATAATATACGATGAATTAACGCCAACTTGTATAACTCCACGACCTCACAACCAACCAGCAACGATATCTCAGTATCTAGGCTAGTCCAAAATGGAGCATCCCTAAAATACATAAACAACTCACCCGGCTCACTCAAAGCGAAGCACCCCAGGCATCCGCTCGTAAAATTCTTCAAAAACAAGTCCTTCTGTTGTTTAGAGCCCTTTTCGTTGATCAAGTTGGCGTATAGGAAGTTGTGTATAGACAGTATCATGCCTGTACTGGCACAACCCCGCGATATCTCCTCCACTGCAATGGCTAGCGAGAGGTAGT